>JAEIFR010000049.1:2102500-3490000 GCA_018904105.1 Zaprionus tsacasi | reverse complement strand
CGCAACCGGCAGCGGCACCGAATGAGGTCAAACCGATCTGGACTCCGTTGCTGGCCAGAACCAATGGGCCGCCAGAGTCACCGTTGCAGGTGGACTTGCCGTTGGTGGTGGCAACGCAGATGTTGGTGGAGGTAACAATGGATGAGCCGTAGGTGTTGGCGCACACGGAGTTGGTGATCACAGACAGTTGGACCCACTGCAGGTTGGTGGCAACGCTGCTGGATGAGTCGCTGGTGCGGCCCCAGCCGGAGGCGATGGCGGTCTCACCGGCATAGGTGGAGTAGGAGCTGGCCACGGCGGGCAGAGCGACGGCAGCGATTCTGCTTGAGTAGGAGACAGCGGGGATCCTGATCAGGGAGATGTCATTCTTCAAGGTGTTGCTGTTCCAGCCAGAGTGGATGATGATGTTGGAGCTGGCAACGGTGGAGGTAACCTCAGCGGAGGTACGCACGGTGGCGCCCAAGTAGACGGTCACGGACTGAATGCTGAAGGAGGGAGAGATCAATGAGCACACAGGATCCTCGAGACTTGAAGGTGTTTTTCTTGAACTTACCCATCGGTACAGTGAGCAGCGGTCAAGACCCACTGGTTGCCGATCAAGGAACCACCGCACCAGGCAGAGGAGAGAGCGCTAACCTTGAGGGAAAGTCCCACCTGGTAGGGGAACTGGCCAACAGAGGCGACGCTTCCACCGGTGATGCGACCCTCAATGCTGTCCTGCACGGGCATCACACGGGTGCGATGGAACAGCTCGCTTTCGGGGAAAGCCGAAGCAGCCACGGCGAGGGTAAGAATGATCAGGAACTTCATGGTTGATTAGTCGAGTAAATCGAACTGTGTCTTCTAACCCGACTAGCTGGGGCCTTATATACCCCAACTCGGTTCTCTCTAAGACAACCTACCTCTTCGATAAGATAAGTTAGCCTAGCAGGTCTCACGTCATATCATAGTCGAGCACGGGCAGGGCACGGGCTTTCCTTATCAGCTAACTGTACTGATTTCGCAGCGAGATATGCGATTTCTTTTGCGCCAAACTTTGAAATTGATTTATTTTCATATTTTCTTAAATTATGTTCAACCTCAAATTAATCGCTAAGCTTATCGCAATCCCAGCGCATTTCATAAGACATATAAGAGGGAAGAAAGATATAAAATAAAAAATAAAATAAAAACTGGGTGCCCTTTAGCTTCTATAATAATTGTGCCAAGTTCTTTTCTGTCCATCTTGGCGTATTACACGTTTCGCTCTCTATCTTATCGAGCATATTAGTTGGAGTAGTTGAGCTGTCGGTTCCGCTGTAATATCGGGGGCTTTCATAGAAATACTACGATGCGAAAAGATCTTTGACTGCATTTCTATCTTTCTTTCTTTTTTTTTCGCCATGTCTGCTGTCTACTTTGTTTGGGTTTTTCCTTAGTTTTATCATCACAAGTTTGTCAATAAATATCATATTTGTGTTTTCTTTTTTTTTCTTATTTGTTTTTTTTTTTATTTATAAACTAACCGCAAATTGTGTTTGGTCATTTCTATTTATCAACACTTGCGGCGCGTGATTGATTTGCGTAGATTCGCGCTTGAAGTGCGCTTTGAGGGGCAGGTAGAAAGAGGTAGAGGGCAATACCTGAAGGCAGTGTACAGTGCACTCAAAGTGTCTGCAATTTTGTGGTTACAATATGCGATTAAAATCGATAAGCTGCAACTCAGACGATCGAATATTAAGCAGGGGGTATCATATATTTTGTGTTATCATAAGCCGAGTCGTTTTTAACTGGTTCTGTCTGTATGAATACGCAGATCTCTGTTATTATGAAAGGTATAGAGGGCAAATTTGGCATGTGGCTTGTGGTCTACCATACGCTTTGTAAGTATGTTACAAATTCTGGCTGACACACCCACCAAAGCTGTAAATCAATAATACAATTTTGTTTAACGTTTTTTAAGCTACGTTTTGAAGCTACAACTGTCTGCCTTGGCATATCGTAAGCTGGCTATATTATCTACAGTTACTACAAATTTCATTCTTATCGTATAGTTAATACATCAGCTATGTAGGTCTTTGTTTTTTTACTCAATTTAAATCGATTAGCTGCAACTCAGACAAGCGATACTATCGATCTTAAGTGTTGGGCAAGAGACTGAAGCAGTTTCGACTGTTATGTTTATTGTTATTTATAGCCCACAATTTCCCTGCCAAGTGCGCCATAAAATCTACCCCTCTCCCCCTCTCATCCTATCAGTTGGCCAAAAGGCAAAAGTAAAACTGGCTCTCTGTCTCTTTCGCTCTCCTTCCTCTCCTGCTCTCGCATCGTAGTCGATTTCATTGTTAGTGTTGAATTAATTGGTTTTATTGTCCTCCACTGCGGCTGTGCAGGACGTGCAGGCAGGCAGCTCCATCCAGTCTGTCCTGTGCTCTGTTCCTGCTCCTGTTCCTGGCCTGGCCTGCTGCTGGCTATATTGTTAAGCAATTAATGGCCAACAATTAGGCGTTAATTGCATTTAGTTGACTGTTGACTGCCATTGACTGGCATCGCCTGCTCCTCCTCCTCCTCCTCCTGCTGCTCCTCCTGCTTGCTCCGTAATCCACTCCAAATAGGCAGTTATTCTGGTATAGACCGTGGGCACACCCAGCTCACAGCCCATGGCACTGCCGAATGTGGTCAGTCCGATTAAGTAGCTCACATTGTGCCAGTGATAGACCAGTGGACCACCTGAATCCCCGGAGCAGGCACCACGTCCGCCCAGACCAGAGCTGCAGATGTGCCGGCGGTTGCTGACCAGGCCAGGTAAATAGGCGCAGATGCAACGTGGTTGCTCCAGCACCTGCAGCTGCACAAAGTGCAACAAATTGGCCTCCATATCGCGGCTGGAGGCGTCTCCATCTCCCAATGCACCCCAACCGGCGGTGCTAACGTATTTCCCCTCCAGCTGCGACTGCTGCATAAAGGGGCGTGCCAAGGGGATGGGCTGTACCACTGTAGAGGGCGTGGCAGCACGTGGTAGACGCAGCAAAGCCAAGTCATTGTATCCACCAAAACCCAAGTAACCCGGATAGATGTGGAACTCCTTGCGTGGTACCTGAAACACCTCACTGGAGCCGACTGCATCGGCATAGCGTGTGCTGCCCAGAAACACATACGCCTTGGTGGCATCGGTTACACAATGCGCTGCTGTGAGCACATACTGCAGCGTTATCAGTGAGCCACCACATTGACGCAGTGCACCAGGCTGGCGCAGCTCAAGCAGCAGTGCAGCCATGAAGGGCAACATGCCGGGTTCGGCCAGTTCCCCGCCTGCTATGCGGGTGTGGACGCTGGAAGAGGTTTGTTCCTGCTCCGGCTGCTGCTGTTGATCCTGCTGCTTCTTGTCCAGCTGCTGGCACTGTCGCTGCCACAGCTCGTAGGCCAACTGCAGCTGTAGCTCCTGCTGCTCCTCTGGATACTCCGGCTGCAGCGGCTTCTGCTGCTCTTCCTGATATTCCGGCTGATGCAGCTGCTCCTGCTGCTTCTCCTGTGGGCTGCTCCAGGCCTGAGCCAGCCCTAAGAGTAGCAAGCAAAGTAGTCGAACGCGTGTTGCCATCTCCGAGTGGATCTCTTCACTGCTGGAGTAGTTTGTTGTTTTTATAGCTCGCTGGCGGCACGTGTCGGACTCCATGTTAATTGAATTTGCCTGCGCCCAATGAGAATGCTAAGCCAGTGGCGGAGGCAGAGGGGGGGCAGCTATAGAGGCAGCTGTTTGCCATTCAATTTACCCAGTTTCATGTAATTGCTGCACGTTTTGGCGATTATGTTGCTTTGGTTAGGCCTTCAGACTATACACTTTGCCTTTCAGACTCCCCTCCAGACCCCCCTCTTCTCCACCCTCCCTGCTGCAGTTGCCTTAATTACTAGACTCTATGGACCGTGCATCTTTCATAGGGAGGAGAAGACTGAAGTCTCACACGACCCGCAGCAATAATCATCAATGCATTGTCTTATTCATTCAATATATTTTCCAGCTAATACTCTATAAGGTATTGTCTGTTTTTATTTAATTAATGATATTGGCAAACTTATCAATGGGCCTCAAGTGCGCCTCCTCATCGTGTACATTCTGGGTAAATACGCTTAAAATGATATCAGCCCCGTCGCGTTCTCGAGTTATCAGAAAACAGTGTGAAATGACAAGCTGCTCTATTGGTTTTACACCTTGATGAGCACGCTACGATTGTGGTTTACAGTGGGTGCTATAGGGGTTATAAAACATAGAAGATTTACTTAATTTCAAGAATTTTTTATTTATATATAATCTAGTTTTTATTTCTCTGTATATCTTAATAGTTTCCACATCAGTTTTTTGAGACATCGTTATTTCTCTTGAGTTTTGATTAATTGGAGGTTATAGTAGGGTCATAATAGATGATTTACTATTTTTCTAAAATTTCCTATACTATTTTCTATACCTCTATATATCTCTAAAGTTTTCGATATGGTTTCTTGAGGCATCGTTATTTCTCTTAAGTTTTACTTAATTGGAAGTTACAGTGGGAGGAATAGGATTATGATAGAAGAGTAAAAAAACGGATTCTAGAAGAATAATATAATTTTTTTATTTTGTTATATTTTTTTATACATATTTAAACTATTTTCTATACATCTGCATATCTTTAAAGTTGTTTCTTTAATTATTTGATTTATCTATATTCCTTTAAAGTTCTACCCTCAGTTTTTTATTGATCTACTTCACTTTAGAGTGTTTTTTTTCTCTTTTCTATTTGTGCATATATCTTTAAACTTGTGCTCTTTGTGAACCATTTTTTTCTACAACTTTGATTGAAGTAAGTTTTGCCTTCTTTGCTCTGCTTTTTCGCCATTGGATTCGATTGGATTTCATTTGTTTGCATCGCATAATTCGCTCTGTTTGTTGCCATTGTTGTTTGCTGTAGTTGTTGTTGCTGTTGTTGTAGTTGTTGTTGTTGCCGTTGTTGTTGCTGTTGCCTTCAGTCTTGGCCCGCGCCTCTGTTTTTATGTTTATGCGGAAATCTGCAGAAATTGTGTCAATATCAATAAAATTAGATTAGTATCGACGGCAGCCCAAACAAGCCAAGTGAGTTCGGCAGGCAACAAATAATCCCACACCCCTCTCCTCCACACCCTCACATACATGCTGTGTGTGTGTGTGGGGGAGTGGCACATCCGTTGTTGTGAGGCGCTTCCGGCTTTGCGGGCTAACCCACACGACGAGGCATGTCTGGGAAATTGTCTGTGTGTGACAAATGCTTAAATGCCCTGAAATTGTTGTAATTTCCAGGCGAAGAAGGAACAGGAAGAAAAGAAAAACAAGAGAGAAGGAGGGAAAAATATGTAGAATGAAAAAGTTTCACTCAGTTAAAAACATGCGCCACACTTAATCTCAGTTAATTTTCTTAATGGAAAAGTTTTCACCGCTTGCCCCGAAAAATGTTGCCACATCACAGTTTCTTTTTTCTTTTTCTCTCCTTTTTGTTTCTTCCTTCGTTTGTCGTAGGCTCGAGAACGCAAAAAGGGATTCCCGAAAAAACATGAAAATGGGCAGGCTCAGGAAAATTGCTTTTTCCAATCGCTGTGGGGAGGAGGAGGCGGAGGTACAAATGGGGGACAGATAATTTTCATAATGCGAAAATTAGAAAAGTTTGACTCTCGCAAAACTTTTCGCAGCTATTGGTTTTAAATTTTTATTGCCAGCGGTTTGCTTTTCCTCTCAAGCATTTTCCTGTGCGCCGATTTTAAAGCGCTTTTCCTATTGATTTCCCATTCACAACATTTACGTGCCCATTATCGCATCGCTTACAAAGCCGGCACGATAGCACGATAGACAGGAATGGGAAAGGGGAATGGGAGGGGAATGGGAACAGCGACAGCTACAGCTATTGTTTTTCCGCTTTTCCATTTCCCTCATCCCTCTTAGCGCGTTCCTGTTGCTGTTCCTTCTTCTTCTCCTGCTCCTTCTCCTGCTCCTCCTTCGACAATGACGTAATCTTTTATATAAACACAGCCGCGCTCCAAACACATTTTTCCCCACTGTGCTGCTGTCCAGGCACTTGCCCTGCTCACTACTTCCTCCTCCATTCCTTCAGCTCCACCTTCCCCTCTTCCCTCCCTCTCGCTCTGGCACTGCAAACGAATCACGTGACGAATGATTGAGTGCACTTCTGTGTGCGCTTTTTCACTTAAAAATGTGCGATTTCAATCACTAAAAGCAAAAGGTACACATCGCCAAATCGAATCAGCCATGGCTGAGTGATGTCCCCGTCTACACCACGAGGGGGGTAATGGCATCTGGAGGTAGGAAGGGAAAGGGATAGAAGACAGGAACTACTAGGCAAACGTGGCTGAACCGCAAGCAAAAAAAAAACATGCAAAGAGGAAGTCGGCAATAAATGTTAAAACAAGTTATGTGCAAAATGTCCGGAACACGTGACAGACGGGAATGTGTTCTAAAAAAATATATAGCGAAAAATCATAATAATGGTTAGGGGGTGCTTACGAAGGGGAAAAACGGCAGCAAAATGAGGAAAAAATGAAAATTTTCTACATAAGTATTTACTGCATATGAGAGCACGTGGTGCGTGTTGAGGTGTAGAGAACAGGGTAGGGCTAGAGGTATAGCATGGTAGAGCTGGGTAGAGGTGTGTGTAGGTTGGTGTAGTGGATTGCAGGACTGTTTTGGGCTCGTGATTTAAAATTTTGAAAAAAAAATTTTTTTCAAAAACGAATAAGGTTTCAAATTATCGAAAATTTTCAAAAAGTCTATTTTGTTATTTTTAAAATGTAGACTAACTAGGGATGTCAATACATAAACAAAATGTCATTCCTCGTGAAAATCGCTTGATTTTTGACAAAGTTATGGATGTTGAAAAAAAAGGATGTCGGTCCTATCGAGAGTGTTGCATGTCTGATTTTTAGACGACTTTGACATGATTTTTGGCCCAAAATTTTGTATCTTCCAAAATCGTTTTAAATACTTGTTTGGTATAAATTTTGACCTCCGCTATCGATTAAAATTAAAAGTTCGCGATTTAAAATTTTCAAGAAAAAAAATTTCTGAAAAATTCACAGGAGGGACCCTTACAAAAATTTCGAAAAAGTCGAAAATTTTTAAAGAGTCTATTTTGTTATTATGAAAATGTAGAATAACTAGGGATACCAAAACATAAACAAAATGTCATTCCTCGTGAAAATCGCTTGATTTTTGACAAAGTTGTGGATGTTGAAAAAAAAGGATGTCGGTCCTATCGAGAGTGTTGCATGTCTGATTTTTAGACGACTTTGACATGATTTTTGGCCCAAAATTAAGTGTCGTTTAAAATCGTTTTAAACACTTGTTAAGTACTAATTTTTACCTCCGCTATCGATTAAAAGTAAAAGATCGCGATTTAAAATTTTCAAGAAAAAAAATTTCTGAAAAATTCATAGGGGGGACCCTTACAAAAATTTTGAAAAAGTCGAAAATTTTTAAGGAGTCTATTTTGTTATTATGAAAATGTAGAATAACTAGGGATACCAAAACATAAACAAAATGTCATTCCTCGTGAAAATCGCTTGATTTTGAAAAAGTTATGGATGTTGAAAAAGGATGTCGGTCCTATCGAGAGTGTTGCATGTCTGATTTTTAGACGACTTTGACATGATTTTTGGCCCAAAATTAAGTATCTTCCAAAATCGTTTTAAACACTTGTTTAGTATAAATTTTGACCTCCGCTATCGATTAAAATTGAAAGATCGCGATTTAAAATTTTCAAGAAAAAAATTTCTGAAAAATTCATAGGGGGACCCTTACAAAAATTTCGAAAAAGTCGAAAATTTTTAAAGAGTATATTTTGTTATTATGAAAATGTAGAATAACTAGGGATACCAAAACATAAACAAAATGTCATTCCTCGTGAAAATCGCTTGATTTTTGACAAAGTTGTGGATGTTGAAAAAAAAGGATGTCGGTCCTATCGAGAGTGCTGCATGTCTGATTTTTAGACGACTTTGACATGATTTTTGGCCCAAAATTAAGTGTCGTTTAAAATCGTTTTAAACACTTGTTAAGTACTAATTTTTACCTCCGCTATCGATTAAAAGTAAAAGATCGCGATTTAAAATTTTCAAGAAAAAAAATTTCTGAAAAATTCATAGGGGGGACCCTTACAAAAATTTTGAAAAAGTCGAAAATTTTTAAGGAGTCTATTTTGTTATTATGAAAATGTAGAATAACTAGGGATACCAAAACATAAACAAAATGTCATTCCTCGTGAAAATCGCTTGATTTTTGACAAAGTTATGGATGTTGAAAAAAAAGGATGTCGGTCCTATCGAGAGTGCTGCATGTCTGATTTTTAGACGACTTTGACATGAATTTTGACCCAAAATTAAGTGTCGTTTAAAATCGTTTTAAACACTTGTTTAGTATAAATTTTGACCACCGCTATCGATTAAAATTAAAAGTTCGCGAATTAAAATTTTCAAGAAAAAAAATTTCTGAAAAATTCATAGGGGGGACCCTTACAAAAATTTCGAAAAAGTCGAAAATTTTTAAAGAGTCTATTTTGTTATTATGAAAATGTAGAATAACTAGGGATACCAAAACATAAACAAAATGTCATTCCTCGTGAAAATCGCTTGATTTTTGACAAAGTTATGGATGTTGAAAAAAAAGGATGTCGGTCCTATCGAGAGTGCTGCATGTCTGATTTTTAGACGACTTTGACATGATTTTTGGCCCAAAATGAAGTGTCGTTTAAAATCGTTTTAAACACTTGTTTAGTATAAATTTTGACCTCCGCTATCGATTAAAATTAAAAGATCGCGAATTAAAATTTTCAAGAAAAAAAATTTCTGAAAAATTCATAGGGGGGACCCTTACAAAAATTTCAAAAAAGTCGAAAATTTTTAAAGAGTCTATTTTGTGATTATGAAAATGTAGAATAACTAGGGATACCAAAACATAAACAAAATGTCATTCCTCGTGAAAATCGCTTGATTTTTGACAAAGTTATGGATGTTGAAAAAAAAGGATGTCGGTCCTATCGAGAGTGTTGCATGTCTGATTTTTAGACGACTTTGACATGATTTTTGGCCCAAAATTAAGTGTCGTTTAAAATCGTTTTAAACACTTGTTAAGTACTAATTTTTACCTCCGCTATCGATTAAAATTAAAAGATCGCGAATTAAAATTTTCAAGAAAAAAAATTTCTGAAAAATTCATAGGGGGGACCCTTACAAAAATTTGAAAAAAGTCGAAAATTTTTAAAGAGTCTATTTTGTTATTATGAAAATGAAGAATAACTAGGGATACCAAAACATAAACAAAATGTCATTCCTCGTGAAAATCGATTGATTTTTGACAAAGTTATGGGTGTTGAAAAAAAGGATGTCGGTCCTATCAGAGTGTTACATGTCCAATTTTTAGACGACTTTTCACATGATTTTTGGCTCAAACTTAAGTGTCGTTTAAAATCGTTTTAAACACTTGTTTAGTACTAATTTTGACCTCCGCTATCGATTAAAAGTAAAAGATCGGAATTTAAAATTTTGAAAAATTTGTTTGTTTCAAAAATGATAAGGGGGGACCCTTACCTCGAATAAAATTAAACAAATCGAAAATGTCTATTATGCAATTTTTGAAATATAGAATTCATTTTGCGTAGACCTGTGTACTCATGGCTCGAGTAGGGTTTGTGTAGGATAGAGTAGGGCAACCTAGAGGATTCGGTGCGGGCAGGAGGTTCCGCTAAGCATTCCGTGCATCAAAACGGCGCGGCGCCACTTAACAAATCCCAAGTTGTCGTTGCGTGCCACGTGACTTGAATACTCGAGACGCCTCGGAGAGAAAAACAATAGCTTTGCTTTGGCCAGTTGGAATTCGGTGTGAGTTAAGTCCTGCCCTGCCCTGCCCACGCTCTCCATGGTCCCTACGGATCCCTGGTTGCCTCCCCCCTGTCCGGCTGTTGCTTTATGGCCAGTGGAATCGAGCAGTCTCTCGTCTCGTTGTCGGTGCCGGGAAAACGCTTTCACGCACGCTCGCCTTGTAGCGACACCTCCATCCCCTCCCCCTCCAACCCCCCTGTGCCTGCTGGCAACCTGCCGCGCTTAATTTCCGCTTGTAATGGACGCACGATAAATCTTGGCCAGCGTTTCCGTTTGCCCGCAAAACCGTCGAGGATTCTTTAGCTGGCACGCAATGGAAATACATCTTTTGTTTGAACTTCTTCTTGTTGCTTACACCTGAGCGATGGATGTACTGCGGTTACTTCGAGAGAACAGGAGAGAGAGAGAGGGAGAGAGGAGCCAGTAGGAGAGAAAGAGTGGGAGAAGGAGCGAAGTTCAGTCTGGGAGTAAGGTATTTCAATTTGGCGCAGCTTCAATTTGAAGTTGGAGTTGTTGCTAAAGCTGTGGCATATTAAACAGTTAAGGTTTTCTCCAGCTCTAGGAAAGGTAAGGAAAATAGGAGTAGGAGAAGAGGATCTATCTCAAAATTAGCAGCATAATTAGGCAGTTTAGTCTGCGACTTTTAAGTAATGGTCTACAAAAGGCATGAGTTTTAGTTAAACTTTTGGAGGAGGGGCGCAGAAAGATGAACCTAAAAGAGAGAGACATAGGGTTTGCATTGGATGAGATTAAGAGTTGGCTGGCAAGATAGAAAAATTGTAGGAGAAAGAGAGGGATAGATAGAGATGTAGGGACTTAAAGAAAGACAAATAGCAAGAGATATAGTAACTAGAGAGGGAGAGACAGGCTTGAGAGGAGTAGACTATCTGGAAATTAGGATAAGGATTAGAAGAGTCTTTGGGTTAGCTGAAGAAGACAAGAAGAGTGTAAAAGTGAGAGATAGAGCTTCAAAGAGAGAGATAGAGAGGGAGAGAGAAAGAGACAAAAATAAAGATATTTAGTACGTAGTTTGAAGTAGAAGAAAAGATAAGAGACTGAGAGAGAGTTAGCAAACAAGCATAGCCTGGAGAGCTAAAACAGAAAGAATTGATGGTAGAGATATGTTAAAAGGAATCCAAGAGCAATAAGATAGATAGACAACTGGAAAGAGAGAGTAAGTAAGAGGTAGAGGAAGATAGAAAGAGTAACAGAAAGAAAGAGTTAAATAGAGTATCAGAACCTTGGCTACCTTTGTACTTGAAACAATTTTAAGCACTCTTCCCAGACACTTGCATTTGCTCTTCGTGCCTATTCCTGTTGTCTCTCTGCTCCTCCTAGACCTCTACCCCTCTCTCTCTCTCTCTCCCATCTAGCCCTTTTTGTCTATCTCTGGCTCTATCATTGCTGCCCTGCCCATTACTCAGTTCTTGCTGCAGTCAGTACCTGCTCATCTTTCTATCTAGTATTCCACATGTGCTTCACCATTTGCCATTTGCCAATCCCATTCCCATTTCCTCCATATCAGGCTGCTTCCGGCCATTTATTTAAAATCGCAAATCCCTTTAACTTGCGGCACCGCAGCGTGCCAATTGGCGGTGCCATTTTTATTGCTGCCGCTCGTTAGAGAGGGGGGAGGGGGAAGGGATATAGAACAATCCTGCAGAGGTACAACTATTGCCAAATCCTCGACTGATGTCCTGTGTGTCCCCTATTGGATCCTCTGCACGCTGTGCGTGTCGCTTAAGCCGGCGATAAGGTGTGCACATTTGTGCGCAATGCTGCCCCCTCTCTCTCCCTCTCTCTCTTCCCCTCTCTCTCTCTCTCTGTCTGTTAGTAACCCCTTTGGCGGTACGTGCCTTTCTTGGGTGCTGCGATAAATTGCGATTGGTTTGCCATGGGGCCAAAGGTAAAGCTGCTAATTTATTAGCCCGAGTAGCAAACAAAACGCCAGAAAAACATAAATAAGCAGGGGTAGGGGAGGAGGGGGGGTTTGGTGTATTTCCGGTATTGCAGTTAGAAGAAGAAGAAGAAGCGGTAGCAGCGTACGCGCGAGAGATGCCAACTTGGTTTGAGCAAATCTGGCAACTCTTTATCGCTGTCACTTGCTGCCTTGCTCTTTTCTCTCTCTCTCCCTGTCTCCTTCTTTTTCTTTTGCTCTTACGCTAACCCCCCGCTGAGTCTGGGCAGCGCCTTCACTGGCAATTTGGCTTTAATGTGCGGCTCAGAGAGAAAGAAAGAGAGAGAGCTGCATATAAATTTCAATGGTCAAAATGCTCGCTAAGCTTCACCTTTGTGTGGCATATTCATTGCACGACTGCATGGCAGTATGTGTGATTGTGTGTGTGTGTGCTGTGCGTGTGTGTGTGAGTGTGTGCTGTGCGTGTGTGTGTGAGTGTGTGTGCTGTGCGTGTGTGTGTGTGTGTAAGGCAACAATGGGACAACGAGCGAGGCATATTCAATAATGTGTTCGCTTTCAACTTTTACGCTTTGAATATGCAAAGTGCGAGCGAGCAGGGAAAAGAGTGTGCGAGAGAGAGAGAGAGAGAGAGTGGTATGTTTGCAGAGATGGCAACAATATTTTACAGTGTTGCCAAAGCCGTGTGGACTAAAGTTCTTCGCTGTGAACAATAGAAAAACGAATTAAACAAAAAGCCAGGCGGGGCAATGGCATAAAGGGGATATGCTGCGAGTGTATATGGGTGTGTGTGTGTGTGTGTGTGTGTGTTTTGCCAACAACAATAACTAGAAACGTGCAACAACAACAACAACAACAACAGCGAGTGAAGGAGAGGCAAGAGAAACACAAGCGTAACAATGGGCCACGCCATGAGCAGCTGCAACAATGGCGGAGTGCCAGAAATAAAAGCCTTTGTGTGTGTGTGTGTGTGTGTGCACTCTATATGACTATGCTAGTGTATACATTTATGCATGTGTGTGTGTGTGTGTGTGTGTGTGTGTGGCTGCTAAGGAGGCAACTACTGTTGCTTTAACTGGCTTTGTTTGTCCCTCTCTCTCTCTCTCTCTCTCAATGTGCTTCATTGCACTCTGTTATTGTTGTTGTTGTTGTTGTTGTTGCATTAGCTACTGTAGTGCATTAATGCCGCATGTGGCCAATGAGTGTGTGTGTGTGTGTGTGTGTGTGTGTGTGTGTGGGTCGCATATGAAAGTAGTTCACAGTTTTTTTCATTCAGAAGCTTCAGCTTTGAGTTCCAGTTTTGACCTCATCTCAAAGCGATGATTAACAGTGGAGCAGTAGAACAACAGTGAAACCAGACTAAAACGAACTCTAAAAGCGTGGATTATTCTTTCAATATGATCATATATTTTTGGAGCATAGAAATAATAGGAAATATTATATATAGATGTTGATTACTCTCTCCGAATATTTCCATCTTTCACTTTGCTTCGCTTCTCAATTTATGGTATGCCCGATATATCACGTATCCAATCACGTTGATAGCTAACCTTATTGAATATTCCGACTTGTCCCGTACCAGTGGAGCATACTCCCACAAGTTTGTGATCATCTATGGTGACCAAGGGGCCGCCAGAGTCGCCAAAGTAGGGAGATTTTCCATCCGCAGTGCTAACACACAAGATGGTTCTGGTTTTGTAGCCAAATTCCTCAAAACATTTTTCTTGTGGTAATATCTGTTGCTCCACATATTTTAGGAACACAGGTAAAGCGGAACTCTCTGTGAGTCCCCAACCACTGGCTATGCCCCAGGCATTGGCATACTCCTTGTTACGATCTGCCAGTGCCACCTTCTGTACTCTCTCAGAGAACTCCACATGTGGCGTGCGTATCAATGCAATATCATTTTCCTAAAACTTATCATCATATTGAGGATGACTGAACACATTCTCAGCCTGCACCTTATGTGAGAACTGCTCCGCATTCCTGTTAATGGATCCATACTTCACTGTGACAGATTTCAAATTCTTTGTACAATGTGCTGCAGTGAGGACCCACTCGTTGTCGATAATGGAACCACCACAGAGATTATAGTCGCCTGTTGTATTGAGGAGAACTAGGTGAACCTGATAGGGAAATTGTCCCTCCGCTGCGTAGTATCCGTTCTTGATGCGACTCTGGTAGGGATTGGCTACAACTGAGCAGAGCAAGATGAGCAACTCCAGGCAGGTTATCAAGTACTTCATGGTTACACTGAACTATGTTGAACTCAATGGAAGACGTGCCCTTTATATATATAATTCCCAGCTGGAGCTACCTTAAGTTTTCCAATTAGTGCGATAAGAATCACACAAGTTATTCGCATTCAACTTTAGAATAGATGAGCTTTTTTCAGAAACTAATTAAAAGTTATCCGAGATTGCGTAAGCTCTTTGATTTATCAGAAAAAAATAATAAAAATGGTTACATAAGTGAGGAAAGTAAGTAATGCATTTAAAATCTTATCTTAAGGGCAATATATTATAAAAAAAAATTCCTTCTGGCACATTGTAAACTATATTTTTTATATTTCTTCAAGAGCTTCAACAGTCGAGTCGTAATAGTTTGTCTGTCTCTCTGTCTGCATTATGAACGTCTGTTTGTCTGTATGAACGTCAATATCTTAGAGAATGTAACAGCTAGAGCCACCAAATCTTGTCCCTAAACTCCTATGTTATGCAAGTTTATTTTAAAATTTAGACACGCCCCTTTGCGCCTACGTATTAAATTCAAAATTCATTTGCAAGTGTGTTTTTGAAGCTAGAAAGTTCAGTTTTGCTTTGTATTTCTGCAAATTTAAATGGGATTGGCTAGAAAATATTATAATATTAAAATGTAGTGTAACTTTTCTTTTTTTCTAACTTATTAAATTTTGAAATATAGAAAGATTTCTCTAGCTCAGTTTCTTGTGAAAAATATGAGTAGAAATTCCGCAGCTTATGCTATTGAAAGGGGGTATTCAACTGTGCGACAGACATTGCAAATGTATTGTTGAAATTTCTTTGTTGTATGCGAAAAGAGAAAGAGAGTCTCTCTCACTCTCTCTTTCTCTCTCTTGCACAGTTGATCGAAGTGTTTGCAAAACTTTCAAGTGCAATCGCTGTGAAAAAGTTAATGGAAAATGCGCTGGCAGTTGCACTTGAAAATGTTGAATTTCTCTGTGTGTACAGAGGGAGAGAGAGTGATGGAGAGAGCAATTTGGGTTAGGCAAACAAGAGTGAACCGTCTGGGTCACACAGTTCGCACTCTGGCAAACATTGCGGCATAATCAGCATGCAGCAGCAGCAGAGGAGGAGCAGAGGAGGAGCAGGCGGAGCAGCAGGAGGCGTTGGTCCGCATTTGGCGCATTCGATGCTTCGCTTCAGGCAATTGGGCAAACACTGCCAAATTGGCCAAAAATGCCACAAAAACATATTTGGCTGGAGGAGAAGGAGGAGGAGGAGGAGTGGCAGCAGAAGCCTCCGACCACAAACTGCTGCTGGGTCAATGTTGATATTGATGTTGATTTTGGACATGAGACTGTGACTGCAACTTCGACTGTGACTGCGACGGCGACGGCGACTGCGACTGCACTGCGAATTTTGGGGCACATAAAATCAGGCAGTCAATGAGCCAAATGGCCAAAATTGCTATAAGCCATTATTGTTATGGCCCGTTGCAGTGTTGCAATGCGGCTCAAATTAATGAGGTGGTAGGCACAGTTCTAGCATAGATTGTTGCCACTTTAAGCAGGCCTCTTCGTTAGCCACATTATCTTTAAGCCGAGCAATTTTCTCGATGTCTCTGAAGACATTTCCCTCGACGATATTTGCATGAAAACTGTTACTGCCACTTAAGCATATCCTGGCCAAAAAACTTCCTTAACAGGGCAGACAGTTAGGGGAGGCAGAGGGGGAGCGTCTCCCCCCTGCTTGGCTGTTGCTTTTTATTGTTTTCATTTTTTCAGTTCTCGCTTTTTATTATTTTT
The DNA here is from genome assembly GCA_018904105.1 of Zaprionus tsacasi. Taxonomy (NCBI): domain Eukaryota; kingdom Metazoa; phylum Arthropoda; class Insecta; order Diptera; family Drosophilidae; genus Zaprionus; species Zaprionus tsacasi. The sequence goes on along the minus strand of JAEIFR010000049.1, from coordinate 3,474,209 downwards.
TTGCCAGCTACTTTGTTGCCAGCGCGCATTGTTGTAGTTTTAATGACAGTCGGAAAGAGAAAGAAAGAAAGGGAGGGAGAGGGAAAGGGAAAGAGAGAGCGGTAGAGGCAGCGACAGGAAGCGCACTCAAAATTGTCGCCTTAATGTCAGGCGAAGGCGTCGACGTCGCCTCAAAGTATGCAACTTTTTTCTGTATGAGGGGCGTGGCAGCCAAAAAAGTTTTCGGTTTTTGTAGCGACACCGGACGCGACAGGTCGGCGGTTTTTTTTCGTTTTTTTGCGGGGCTGAGTTTGAAATTAAAGACAAAATGTTGTGACAGTTTAGAGTGCGGGAGAGGAAGGGATAGGGGGGTAGGGGTAGTCAGGCAACAAATACAAATGTTAATTGGCCAATGAAGCTTAGAAAAAGGTGCTCAGAGAGGGAGAGAGAGAGAGAGAGAGAGGGACAGCATTTGCTGCTTGCGGCATTTACTTCCATTTAAATTGAAAGTTATAAAAGTTGTCTGTCTCTTTTGCTCCCCTCTCTCTCTCTCTCTCTCTCTGTCTGCCTTGCAGTCATAAAACACTCAGCGCGTATACGCCATGTGTTACGCTGCAAACTTTGAAGACAGAGAGAGGGGAGAGGGATGGATAGAGAGAGAGAGAAGGGGAGCTCTCTGACAGCAACGTGTCGAAATCCAAAACCAAAACTCGCCCCAAACACACAGAAATTTTTAATTAGCCTAATGAAAAAGTTCAAATGTAAAAAAATTTGTGCAATTTTTCGAAATGTTGCAGTGGGAGGGGAACAGCGACAAAACAAAGAACAAAGAAGAGAAGAGGGAGGAAAAGGGAGAAGAGAGAGGAGACGATACGACAACATCGTCTGCTGACAAATGAGGGAAGCGCAGCAATAATTTCTGTCATTGTTCAACTGCAGTTGAGAAAGGAAATATGAGAGAGGCAAGGAAGGAGAAGGAGAAGGCAGGAGAGAGAAGAAATGGCGGCACAAACAAAGCGAAGCGAAAAAGCAAAAAGTATGTGGGTAAATAATGCGAATATGAAAGACGCAGCGCGCATTGTCGCTGCAATTGAAAGCCTTTACCCTTCTCTCTCTCTCTCTTTTATCTGTTTCTGTCTCTTTCTGTCTCTGCTGCCAATCGCTTTTGATTTGTCTGGCTATTTTGGGATTTTCCTGCTGATCGGCCCTGAAAGCAAATAGCGCTCATTATGGAAATGACGAACAGGCCGCATTTCAATTAAAAAACTTGGGATGCTGAGACTTTAAGAGATATAAGCGCACATACATACATATATTAAATGCAATATACATATAGAAACCACTTAAGAATTACGACAGCAATCCCCACCTGCCCCCGTTGCGACAGTCATTTCTCCCCCTCCCTCTACAGGAAGTTAAAGTCAGCTCGTAATTGATTTTCGACATTTGTGGCCCGCGTTGTTTGTTGTTTGTCGCTGTTGTCGCTGTTGTTGTTGTTTCTTGGCCACTTTGGCTTATTAAATATTTAATGGCAAATTGTCAGAAACATGCCACCCCTGGTTCACATCCTCCTACTCCTCCTCCTCCTCCTCCGCCCTGGCATAATTGACAAATAAAGCGAATGACAGCTCAAAGTTTTGGCAAGTTCTCTTTTGGGCTGCTTTCCGCTTTCCATTTTCAAATTATTCAAAATGCGTTCCATCTCCCATTCTTTCTTGCCTTTTCCTTTTCGCCTTTTCTTTGCATTTTATTTACGCACGCATTCGTGTGAAACGAGCCCGATAATTGCAACAAATGGCAACTTTTTCATAGAATCCGAACATGAAAGCAAAGTAAAAAAGCAGAAAAGTAGACAACACTTTGACACCAACAAAAAGCGAACAAAGCAAACAAAGAATAGAATGAATAGAGAAGGGAGGGAGAGAGTGGAAAAAGACCTAGCCAAAGTCGCCGCTGGCCAAAAGTTTTTCCAGATTTGCCACAACTTTAGAGAGCGACGAAGAGAGTCTGCAATTAAAAAAGGGAAAAGGGATTACGTGTAGCGCCTCGCTCTTTGATTTGACCAGGACTGTTGCTTCCTATTCCCCTTGTCGCCGCTGCCTTTGCTTTTCGATTAAAAGTTGGACAAATTAAAATTGTATAATGACGGTGATTAGGCCAACAACAGACTGCAAATTGCCAAGCTTCAATTGCAGAGCGGGAATTCCCAAAAGAAATCTGTTCTACCAAAAGACAGGGAGCTGAAAGACTTAACTTTCGGGATTATATTAATATGGGTAGCATTAATTTTGAGGGGTTTGTGTAAGTTGAATGTCAATAATGATAGCAAGTGAGGCAAAACTATAGAAACGTGTGATAATCTTATTAAAATAGCTTCTTTTTAGATATTTTCCGTGATTGGAAACACTTCTAGTTTGGATTTTTATGCTTATTTTGTGAATCTTAATTGATTTAGCCTTCAAAATCGATATTGAAGTTTTTGAAAAATTTTCGAAATTTTTATAAGGGGGAAAAAGTAGGGAAAAATTGATTAATGATGCAGAATCAATCTACATTCAATGCAATTGACAAAATGATATCGCACTTAAAATTCTGTTGAGTTTTGGCCGAGTTATGATAGTTGAATGACTGACAAAGTCAGGATTCTTACTAAGGATTCCTCTAGTTAAAGAAAATAGCCTAATTTCTGGTATTTTGGCGATATTTTCCACAATTTGCGTCGGAAACACTTCAGGCTACGATTTTTATGCTAGTTTTTAGTAGCCAAATCTATTATGGCTAAAAAACGAAGATTGAAATTTTTTAAAAATTTTCGGAATTTTTGTAAGGGGAAGGCATGGAAAATTTTCATAAAAATGCAATGTCTTAAATTCAACATAATTTAAATGCCAAATCAATCTAGAGTTAATAAAACGAACATAAAGACATTCCACAGTGAAATCGGTCAAATATGAAGCAAGTTATGCAGCCTGAAACTGAGAAAATTCACTGAAAAATTAAAAAATGTCACTTTAAAGTCAATTTGTAGGAAAATGGAAAAATCTGAATTGAAGCACGCCCCGGCCTGGCCTCAATTTGGTAGTTTGTATTCCTGCCTATAAATATACAGTTATAAATCTGAAATTGTGTCGCACTCCGAAAAAGGCCAAACACATAATTAACGTGCGAAAATTTATTTCTCTGACCAGCTGCGTGACAGTGCAGAATTTGCATAATGAGAAATTGATTATTATGATTTCAATTGTGGGGAGAAAAAAAAAAGAAAGAATGGAAGAAAAACATTTCATGTATATAAATTAAATAACTTTATTTACTCAATTACGTTACGGGGGAATTATTTACAGACTGAATGAAGTATTTAGGTTTTTTTGCGCATTTTTTACCTCGTTTGTTTTAAAATTTCATTTGTTTTTGTTTCCGCTTAGTACATTTATTTACGCGCTTAACAATCGAAGCAGCAACAACATTTAACATATATATGTTTATTATAATATATTATATGGTATATGGTATTAGATCGTACATACATACATACATTTATATCCATATATTTTATATAGATTTTCAAATTTATCATTTACGCTGTGTAATGGCAAAATGGAAACACACAAATTGAAAGTCTCCATTTACCTTCGCTCTCTCTCTCTCTCTCTCACTTGCTGTCTCTCTCTCTAATTAATACGGGCTTTATTTATGGCCAAAAAACGAAACTAAACTAGAATTATTTTCACCATTTATCAGCTAGGCGTTTCATTTGCAGTTTGTGTGTGTGTGCGTGTGTGTGAGTGAGTGTGTAATTGTGTGTGTCGCGTGTGTGCGTGTTCTTTATAGAGTATCACATTTCTGGTATAGATAATGCAAGCAAAACTATTTTGCCTCTTGCTAAACTTAAATGCAAAGAATTTTGTGCTAGAATTTAATTTTTTTATAGGGTATTCTTAAGTCGTGCCTTGCTACTGCGTTGTCTCTGTCTCCAGATTTTTGGCTCGCAAATACTTGAGCAGCATCTGCAGCGAATCGTAGGTATCGAAATCATCGAGATTGCGCCTTGAGGAGGACATGTTGGTGGGGCGTGGCATGGCCAGCGGCACGGGAAGCAGTTCCGGCATCACGGAATGGTGGGTTATCAGCGCCTTCAGGCTGGAGAACTCCTTGCGAAAGCCCTAGAAGAGAAGAAAGAGGGTCTTAGCTTTATAAAGAATCATTACAGAGGAAAACGTTTCGATATTTAATCGTTCAAATTGATTCCTTATGGGAAACAAAACAAAATAATCGATTCAAGCGAAAATTATAACGTTTCTAGCTTTAGGTATGGGTTTGCTTAGATTGTTAGTCGATTAGTCGATAGTTTTTTATTAAAAAATCAAAATGAGTAAGTCGATAAAATATCGAACAGTTTTCAGTTCTAGAGATGGAAATGTTTTGATTTGAAATCGATTAAATCGCTTTCTTTAGAGAAACAAATCGATAAATCAGATTTTGAACGTTTCTAGCTCTATCAGGATCATCCCAGCACCTACCTTGATCTTGTAGCCTCGTGGCGAGCGCAGTATGATATAGTTTGCGATGTTGGGTCCCGGCGGCGAGGGCACTCGCAGGGTGAGGGCATAGCAACCCGGCTTGGAGCTGCTCTTGCGCACCAGAAATGCGCCCGGGCTCTTGTTCTGCAGCACCTCGACGGCGATGTCACGTGAGATGCCCGCCTGATACCAGCAGGCATCCTTCAGCTCGGCCTCCTCCTCCTCCAGCTCCTCGACCAGGCTGTGCGTGTTGGCCAGGCTGCTGCTGCGTTGACTTGCAGCCAGGCTGGCTGTGACTGTAGCCGAGGCTGCAGCTGCAGCAGCTGAGGCATTGTTAAGGCGCAGGCGATTCGCAAAGATCTTGGGACTGGAGTTGGCTAAAGGATCAGGAAAAGATTGAGAGAGATAAGTAAAGAGTCCTAGCTAGGATCTAACCCTCTTACCGCTGCTGGTCTCGCGCAGATAACGCTTCTTCAGATTGAACTCGCTGTTATCGTTGAGATTCACATTGTCCAGCATGGGTATCGCTGTCAGGGATTGGCGACACGAGTCTCCGAACTTGCTATCGATATAGGAGTCCTCATTGATGTAACCATTCGAGTAGATGGGCTGCTTCTCCGGCTTGGCCAGCACACTTGTGGGCGTCACATTACCCACCAGGGGGCGTGACTCCTCGTTGTGCCGCAACAGACCCATGGTCAGACGTTTGACCTGGAAGGAAGAGGAAGTAAATCGGCTTTAAGATTTAATGCTGCTTACACAGTCTGATGTGGCGCGCTTAAAGGATCAGCGCATCCTTTCGGGATGTGGGGATGGGGTGGCGCGTTCAAGTGGCAACAAAATTAACTACAATTTAAACACCTTGTAAGCTCAGTGGGAAATGTGGGCGGGAAGGGAGGGGCGTGCCCTGCAGCCACAGACGCACAGTAAAAAAAAAAAAAAACACGAAAAGAATTTATTACCAAAAACCGCAACTAGACAAAATGCTCCGTCGAGCAGTTGGAAAAAAGTTTTGCCGCTGCACTTAAACAGGAAGCGGATGCTTGGACTCGCTAACGATAGGCAGAGGAGGCAGGGGGGGGGAAGGGGAAGGGGAAGTACTGCTGGTAACCAGCGAAGTGGCCAAAGAAAAGGCAGGCCATAAAAGGCGCATAAATTGGCGGCACAGACTGCGTCGGGCCAAAAACGCAGGCTAAAAATCGTTGCAAGGGGGAGGCGGCATGCGGAAGTGGCGTGCTAAGCGGAAATGTGCCGCAGGACTAAGGGCAGAGAGACAGCGAGCGAGAAGGGGAAGAGGCAGAGAGAGCGGGAGAGCGATGTTGTATGGAGGTTACAAAGGAAACTGAGAACAGGCGGCGATAATTCAGCTGCACTTGTGCGCGCATGTTGAGATCGTGTTCCCAGCGAACTGTGCCCTGCTCCCTGCATCCTTCTACCCTCTTCCATGTCCTGCTGCCTCCTCCTGCCCTGCTCCCTTGCATTCTTTGCTGCTATTTTGCTTTACTTTTTTTCTTTTTGGGGTCACTGGCTTTGAAAAAGTCTCCCTTCGTCTGTAGGTCTGTCTGGGCTCTGCCTGCCAGCCTGAAACTAGACTACACTTGCCTAGCTCAGTCTCCTCCTCTCGCTCTCTCTCTTCCCTTCCTCCTCCCTCTCTCTCGCCCTTTGTGTGTGGCATAATTTAAGGCGACATTGACAATGAGACGAGGCGAGTTGGCAAGGGCGGAGGCTGCCGAGCTTCATTTTTATTTGGTGGTTTTGCTAGCTGCCACGCCCTGCCTCGCGCCTCCGCCCACCTGCCCCTACCTGGCGCGCAGCTCGCAGCTCGCAGCAATTGTTTGCTCGTTGCTGCATAATTTAACGGGCTCGGGCGCGTTGCATACTTTTAGGCTGCTTAAGCAAACATTGTTTGCATATTTCACGGCGCATTGCACAGTGATTTGCCGTCGGAAGGGAGAGGGAGATAGGAGAGAGAGAGAGAGAGCGGAAGAGAGAGCTCATTTTTCGCACATTGAAAATGCTGTACAATGTTTACACATAATATGAGAGAGACTTGCTCCATGAGAAACTAAGTCCATGTGGCAACAATATGCGGACATGTTTTTGAAGAAGAGATAATGAGGTGAGAATTAAAGAGGAAACGAGTATGAGTTATAGAAATTTGAAGGAGAATTTTAGAGGAAATGTATCTAATTGATTTTATAGAAACTGAATACACTATAGAACAAACTGTACCATTTATAAATATGTCAAATATTGAGAAAATAAAGTGAGATAATTAATGGAAAATTTAAAAGAAATTTTAATTAGGATTTGATAGGAAATAAATTTAGCCTAGATGATGAAAACAATGAGTAATCTTTGCCACGGTGTTTACCAATTAAAAAACTTGAAAACAAATTTAGGAAATAATTTAAATGTAAATAAAAGAAGTATACCTACTGGCATTTGCATTTATTCTAATCTATCTATATTTTTAACAAATAGTGAGTAATTTAACAGTAATTTGCGAAAGAATTTAATGGAAACAAATATGATTTAGATTATGCAAAAATAAAGCAAAACTGTGTCTCTAATATGCAACAGACTTTGGCATTGATAAATTTAAAATATTTCCGCATTTCCATTTCACATTTGTAGCCAACTTAAACTGTTGAATCAATGCAAACAAAATTCTTCAGTTTTATAAATAAAAGCAAATCTTTTGTTTATTTGCAATGATTTTTTATAAAATTCAAAATATGCTTAGGGGAGAAATCCTATTAGAGTGTCGTGTCTTATAAACAACATTGATATATAGTATGTTGTGCTGGAAAAACAAACACAAAGAGCGACAAACTGAGTAACTCGCTTAGTTGATATGTTAGTCAAGTAAGGCAGGCGGGGCAAAGGTAGTAGAGGTAAAAGGCAGCAAAGGAGGGGGAGAAGGGGAGGAGGGAGAGAGAGAGAAGCAGGGGATAAAGAAGATATATAAACTGACTGCTTTTCAGCTTATCACTCATATTTCTGGCATATTTCCTGTTTGCTTTTTGATATTTTATTTTTCATAAGGAATTGAATTAGATTTTATATTAGATTGAGTTGTCCTTTAGCTTGTTGACTCTATGTATGTGTGTGTTTGTGTGTGTGTGTGTGCGTGCCACAGACTAATTGCCCCGTTGGCTTAATGAAGCGACGACTGCTCTATGGCAGCCGTGGCAGCTGTTGCCTGCGTCTTGCACGTGCAACGTCTGCCCCCAAATGAAATTGTGAATTCTGGCCGAGCCGCATTTTCCATTTTCCATTTTCCAGTTGAGCATTTATGCAAATTTAATAAACTGCTCGGACAGCAGCAGAGCGAGAGGGAGGGGTGAGGGAGAAGGGAGGGGACTCAAAAAGTCAGTCACGCTTAAATCAGTCAACAGATTGGGCTCTCTTTGGGTTGGCCCGGAAAATGGGGGCGTGGCTGTGGAGGGCCACAAAATATTATTTATGGCATTTGTAGCTGCAAAATATTATTTGCTGCCATGATACACCAAGGATGACGAGGTAGGCGTGGCTGCTGCTGGCCAGGATTGGGTCGCTTTTGGCCACATGTGGCCTATGCTGCGGCACTGCTGCTGTCACTCAATGCCAGCTGGGAGGGGAGGGAGGGCGAGGGGTAGCAGCAGCACGTACGAGTCTATTTGGCAGGCAGTGTGTTTCAGTTGCCGCTGCCTCTGCCTCTGCTGCTGCCTCTGCTGCAGTTGCTAAACAAACATTTAGCGGCAGCGAGTCAACAGCTTCGATGCAGCAATGACAGGCGGGAGGAAGAGGGGGAAGAGGAGCAAATTTGGGAAGCAGTAGCAACAGGAGAAAGGGCAGAGACAGCAGGAGGAGCTGCAGGCAGCACAGGAGCAGCAGCAGCCGGAGACGAACGACAGACAGCGCGTCATTTCCGGAGTGATTCGCTGGCAGGGTGTGCCTGGCTGTGTGTGTGTGCCCCTGTGTGTGTGCCTGCTGGGTGTGTGTGTAGTTTGCCTCTGCCTCTGCCTCTGTCTCTGTCTGTCTTGTTATGCGGGTGAAGTGCATAATGTGCCAGCGCATTTGTCTTTGGCGCTGCCTCCGCTGCTCTGCTGCTGCCTCCGCTGTTGCTGCTTTATTTAGCTTATCTGAAATTGAATCTGGCTGCCAAGCAGACTACGAACACACTCTGCTCCCCCCCGCAGTGGGCGCAATTAGGTTGCCACGCCTCCTCCCACTCCTCCTCCTACATTTTTCGCTGTGCTGTGGGCCAAAAATTAATTTGCTTATCGCGCTGCAGCCGCACCCACAAAATGATGTTATTGACAGGCAGCCTGAAAAGGGAATAAAAAAAAAACTATGCAGAAAAGGGCAGGCTGCTTTCAGCTCCCCAGCTGTCCCTGCCTACCCTCTCCCCTGCCCCTGCCTCTGCCTCTGCCCTGCTGGCCCACGTGGCGTATGCGTGTTATGTTCATAGCGAAATTGATTTATTGACAAAACAGTAACAGGAGCAGGCGCACCCTCCGAAAAAAGAAATATGAAAAATGCCAAAGCAAAAGCGACAGCGAACCCTTTTTCAACATATGCTGCTACCCTCTCCCCCCCGCTCTTCCCTCTCTCTCTACTATCTTTCCTCTCTCCTCCCCCACACTTTTTGTTTTGCTGCTGCTTTCGGTCATGTCCTTGGCAAAGCGTTTTTGCATTTACATTGCCCTCGGGCAGCAGCAAAGAGCAAGAGAGACAGAGAGACAGAGACAGAGAGAGCAAAAGTTAGCAGAGGAAAGAGAGAGAGAGAGAGGAAGAGGGAGAGAGCAAGCCTGACAAATATTTATGGTTTGCCATTAGGGGCAACTGATTGGTTTCGCTTTCAATTTTGTCGAGTGTGTTTCGATTGCTGCGATTGCTTCAGCACATGTGTGTGTGTGTGTGTGTGTGTAAGGGGTGTATGGCCTTGGCATTTGCTCTTTCTTGCTGCACTTTTGCTCCATTTAAGGGCCATTAGCTCAAAACGTAATCATCATAATGCGCGGCAGTAGCAGCAGCAGCATCCGGCCATAAATAAGACAAACACATTACGCATACGCCGTGTGCACCCACAGAGAGTGAGGGAGAGAGAGAGAGGGAGGGAGGGATCGTCTTTTGCCTAGAGTTTCTCATATGAATAAACTCGCACGTACTTATCGCATAGACTATGCTCGACTGCGCACAGCTGCCAAGCCACACTATGGCTATATATGTCCCCCTCCCTCTCCCTCTCCCTCTCTCTCCGTGTGTGTCTGTATGAATATTTAAGGCGTTGAATTTATGAAAACAACGTGCCTCAACTTCAAGACGCCATCGCCATCGCCATCGCGCTCGTTGTCCAACTAGAGGCAAAAGTTGAGTCTGCAATGCAAAGTTTTGCCTAGTGCCACGTGACAAAAAATGACAAAACATTTGATAAACATTGCACATGAGAAACAGTTCGACACAGAGGGCACCTTCTCTGCCCCTCCCCACTCTCTCCTCTCTCTCTCTCTCTCTCTCTCTCTCTACGTGTTATGACAATAGCCGAGAAATCATAACAAAAGGCGGCTTTATCTGTGACACAGCAAAGTTGGAATACTCTAGCAGGGAACGGGAGAGAGAGAGAGTTAGATAGAAGGAGAAGGTAGGGAGAGAGAGAGAGGTAGTTAGAGGGAGAGGGAGTTAACTAGAGAGGGAGTTAGACTTAGAGCTAGGGAGGCAGCAAGCTAGTTAGCAGCCAGGGGAGTTGCTCATTTGAACTCAACTCACATAATTGGCATAGTTTCTTTTTACAGAGGCAACTCTTATTTACATTTACTCCATTAAGATTACAACATAGTATGTAAGCTACATTTAAGCATAATATATGAAACCCTTATATCATATGCTTAGTCTTAACTCTAGCCTCAAATGCAGCACAACTGCGAAGAACATTTAGTATGCCAGAGTAGACAAAACTAAGAATCTTTTAGAATGCTACGGCTTGAATTATAGATATATCAACCTAATCTACATTCTACCTTTTCTAAACTCTTTTATATTTGTAGATAAGTGCGTAAGGAGATATAAGAATATCTGCATCAAGAGCCAAGTTAATACAGTCCTGTCTGTACGAACATCTATAGCTCGAAGACTATCAGAACTAGAGCCAGAAAATTTGGAGACAAAAATTGTAAGTATTGCAAATTTATTTTACAAACTGGTCATGCCTTCTATACCTCCCATAAACCGCTTAAAATCAAATTTAAAGTGTATTTCTAAAGCCAGAATCAACATTTCGTTGTGTAAAATTTTTACCACTTCTTAAAGATTTATAATATTTTAAAGCTATGAAAATCGATGTCAAAACATGAATACAGTCGTTGAGTCTTGTTTAGAAATGATGTTTGCTGTTTCCTGTTTTTTTTTCGGTACACAAGCCCAATCCCATCTCCTGTTATAGCTGTTATACCTGTCCCCTCATAATACACTTACAAATGCCATCAAATGGTCTGGCAAAAGTCTGTGTGTTTTTTTTCTCGCTTAGTTTCGATTTGGTTTAGGTCTTTTTGCTCTTCCTCCCTCTCCCTTCTCCTCCTTTTGTCTTGTGTCTCAAGTTGTTGGGAGTGCAAAAGAAAAGTTTATTGGAAAACGTAGAAAAGGTTTAGCCGAGCTTAGGCAAAAAGCTTTTGATGTCCCCCTCAGGGGGGGAAGGAAAAGCCACAGTCGACGCTGCCATTTGCTGTGGCCAATAATTCATAAGCAGCGTCAAATGCAGCAGAATAAACAAAGCAAAGGGGAGAAGAATAAGTTGGAAAGGGAAGATGGAGAAGGGAAAGAAAGAAGGAAAAGCTGGAGGGCAACGAGGTTTCATAAATTGTGAAATATTTGCGAAAAATTGTCGATGACAAAAGGCAATAAATGGCCGCAGTTTTTGGCCGTGGCATGCCAAGGAGACACCCTTATCAAAGTCAAGACGCAAACACATTGAATATGCAGAGAGTGGGAGGAGCAGATATAACTCCCATTCCCCTGCCCTCGCCCCCTGCCTTTACCCACTGAAACTTTGATCTGTTTGAGTAGTCAAAACCAAGAAAAAGTATTGGGAAATATTGATTGGTTTTCTTGAGAGGATTGGGGGGGGATGGTAGGGTATGCATAGCTCACTCACCAGTGGCGGCTTGTCCGTCAAGCGTTTGCAGTTGTTCAGCTCCGTGGGCGAGTTATCCTCATCGGAACTGGGCGTCTGTGCCACCTTCTCGTTGTCATTGCAGCTGTGAGGCAAAAGCAGGAGGAGATTAGATGAAGAATATAGGAGTCTATGAGGATTAGTGTAGAGTGTAAAGAGTGTGTTCAATGAGCATGATTAAAGCTGTTGGACCTGGGAGAGAAGCAACTACTGGAGAAGCCTACAACATGCTGCACTTACTTGAGATTTGCCTGTGTGAACAGCTGCAGCGGACGACGTCTGCCCAGTGTGGGCGTGGCATATACCCCAGTAGCTGCTCTGCTGCTGCCGCTACGCTGCGAGGATCGTGGAGCTGTTGTCGTCGTCGTCGTCGTAGTTGGGCTTCTGCCTTGGCGACTGCTGCAGGAGGAGGAGCGAAAGCGTGCTCCGGTTATGACTGCAGCCAGATTGGCGGCAATGCGATTGTCAAAGCGATTGAAATACGAATTGGAATTCGCATTGGAGTGGCCAGAGGAGTGGGCAGAGGAGTGGCTAGTGGAGTTGCTATTGGAGTGAGTAATGGAGTTGGAATTGGAATTGGAATTGCTCAGGTTGTCGCCAGTTGGCGATGAGTTGTTGCTGCTGCTGGCGCTGCCATTGCTGTTGCCCACGGCAATTGTTGTTGCTGTTGCCATCGCTGTTGCTGTTGCTGTCGCTGTGCCGCTCTTGGCGTAATCCAAATTATTGTTGCTCATCATGGTGCTGGCTTTGCCACGTCGCTGTTGGGCATTAACTTTTGCAGTGTTTTTGAATTATGCGCGCATATAAAAACGCTGCGGGCGCCTTTTGTCGCACTGCGTGTGATCCCCGACAGGACGACACCAGCAGCAGCAGCAGCAGCAGCCTGAAGAGGAGCAGGAGTTGTAGCTGGGGCGGCACATTCAAGCGCACAAGGCATACGCCTGTTTGGGGCGGCGATGGGGGAGGCCTTTATTAAATTCTGGGCAGAGGCGTGGGCAGAAGGGGGAGGCAGGCTGGCACTAACCGCAGGGGTCGCTTGCTACTTCAGCAAACTGCAGCGCAGGAAGGGAAGGAGGTGGAGCAGGGGCAGGGGCAGGCAGATTTAAACACAGAATTAATTCAAGCGGAAATTGGCAAAAAGAAGAAGAAAACAAAATCGAAAGCGTGAAGCATAAACAAAGAGGGAGGGGAGTGTGCAGGGGGTTGCATAAAACGCAAAATAGAAAGCGAAAATGAAAACGCATACGAAAAAAGGAGGGCAGGGGGAGATGAGGAGGAAAGCCACAAAAATGCACATAAATAGCAGCGACAATAACAGGAGGAAGAGGGAGCAGGGGCAGGGGTGGCCGCAGAGGGATGAATGTTTATTTCCAAACAGGGGGGTCGCAGCAGTATGACGTCATATTGTAAAGCGCAATAAATAGCGGGATATATCAGCGGGGATGACCATATACATGACCATGTTCATGATGAGGATGTTCATGATGTTGATGATGATGATGATGATGTTTGTTGTTGTTGTTGTTGTGGTAGTTGTAGTTGTTGTTAATATGATTTTGTGGGTGGTTGTTAAACACACAAAACAACAACAAATTTTTATGTTGTTTTGTTTTTCGTTTTTCGGATTTTTTGCATTTTGTTTTCAGTTACGTCGCAGTTGTTGTTTTTGTTGTTGTTGTACGCCAATTTCACAGTCGAACATTTTTTGCCAATTAGTTGCCAATTTGGTGTAGAACCCATTTGTAGTTGTTGTTGTTGTTGATGCCAATTTAAGTTCAATTGCGAGGTCGATTTCGTGTTTGTTTGTGTTGCAGTAGGGAGAAAAGGGAAACGAAAGATATGTGATATGTTTGTCTATATATATAGAATATTGTATATATATATTTCACATACAATTTGCCCTGAGCATTTCAACTTTTGCCTATTTAATACGATTTCCGGCTTTGCCTGCGCCATTTTGGTTGCTGCTGCTGCTGCAAAATTTTGTAGCATACTTTGCAGCGCAGCTTTTATTTTTAATTTTGTTGCATACTTTTAAGCGCAGTTTTTATTTTCTACTCTACACTTCGCTTTCAGTTTAATTTGTGTTTGCTTCGCTTTGGCGCAGTTAATGAAAGTGAAATGCAAATGGCAAGTTGGAAAATGAATTTTTCCAGCTGTTTTTCTTTATTTTCTTGTTGCATTTACTCACGTTGCATCGGCGCTGGCAACCAAACTTTTCATCGAGTTGTCACTGGGCCACGTTGCAGAGACGAGCGTGGAAGGAGAGGCTGCAAGAAGGGAGAGAAAAAGATGGATGTATAAGAGAGAGTGTAGAGAAAGAGAGAGGTATACTGTGGGAGTAAAAGAGGAAGCGAGTGTGGAGCAGTAAAACAAAAAGAGAATTTAATTAGAGTCGACTTTAAAGCTGAGCTATAAATGGCGGTGCAGTGGAGTGTGAGAGAGACCTAGAGAGTAGAGAGAGAGAGAGACAGAAAAAACATGTATGTGTGTGTGTGTGTGTTGCAATCATTAGACGCCCATAGTCAACACCTCATTAGGCGACTAATCAAGCGTGTTGGGCCTGGGCAAGAAATAACAAGCAGTTGCAGCGCAGCTCGAGCTGAGATTAGAGCTGGGAGCAGGAGCTGGGGCTGGGAGCAGGAGCTGGAACAGCACCGCAGACACAACTGCGGCAAGACCAAAGCAAATCATCAACACCAGCAATGCGCACACACACACACACACAGACACAGGGAGAGAGAGTGGACACAGTCAGGCTTGGCCCTAAGATCAGAGACGAAGAAGCTGAGCCAGAAACAGAAGCAGGAGCAGGAGCTGGAGCCGGAGCAGGCATAAACAAAGTGCAGTCGTGCGTTGGGCAATGGAGTAAACAGGCAAAAGGAGTAGCAAGAAAGGAGAGAGAGATAGAGAGAGAGAGAGAGAGAGAGCGCACAGGGGGCTGGTAGCGGGCAAATAAAACGCACAGATTAAAGGATGCCCGGGTGAAATGTCTTCTTAATTACTTCGCAATGAACCGACAGAGAGGGAGAAGGAAAGGCAGGCAGGAAAACAGCAGAAGAAGGGAGAGAGAGAGAGAGAGACAGAGTACTGTAGAGAGAGCTGAATGCCAGAGCGAGTGAGAAGACGCTGCAGTAATTGAGAAGTCGACGGGCAGGGATTCGGTTAAGGATTGGGATTGTGATGGCGATTGGTATGGGAAATTGGGACATGGGGCATGGGCAGTGGGCAGAATGGGCAGGGTATTCGGGACAGAGCACAGAGCATGTTGGTAGCGCACTTTAAGCGGAAGTAATTTAATTAATTACAAATGAAACGGAAACACGGCGAGCAAACCAAGTTGCCTGCCTAGAGATGTGTATGCGAGTGTGTGTGTGTGTGTGTGTGTGTGTGTGTGCGTTAGCCATGTCAAATTCAAGCATAATTTAGTCAAGCTGCGACTGGGACCGGCGAATCCTCGGCGAAAAGGGACACGCTGTGTGCCACTTGAGTGCTTTTCGAAAAATGCGTCCCGGCAGCGCAATTAAAATTTTTCTATGCTCGCAACCGCAAACTATTAGGACAGTGTAATGTACACACACACACACACACACACACACACACATTAAGCACAGCTCATTTGCATTGCGGTTTTAATTGCCAGCGAAGCAGGAAGAGACAGAGAGAGAGAGAGAGACAGGGCAGGCCAGGGCAAGCTCGGCAAGGCTTACAAGGATAATGAAAACAATTTAACGACTCTCTCGACGATTCAGGCTCGTCCAGGCTTACCCCAGCTGCCCCAGACTGCGCTGTCTGCACAGTCTCCCCTTTCAGTCTGCTTCCCTGCATTCCTCCTCCTCCTGCCTGCCCTTCGGCTGACCAAATTCTGCGCTGTGCCGCCGCTTAAACAAATAGAAACCTTTTTTCCATTTCCACATTTCATTTGCCTTTTTTCGGCTCGATTTCTTTGCTCTCTCTTTTCTCTCTCTCCTTCTATTTTCATTTTGCGTGTCTGCGCAAAATATTTGCACATATTTTTGACATTTTAATGAAAATATTTTGCGTAACATTTTGGAGCAGCAGCAGCGGGAAAAGGCGCGAGAGCGCACTCCGCCTGATGAATTCCTGCAACGGGCTGCAGCCTGCTGCCTGGATTAATATTGTTTTAACGAAGTGGATTTGCCAGGACAACAAGAGCAGGAAAAGGTAGGAGAAGCAGTGACAGCTGAAGCTGCTGGAGCAGGGAGAGAAGCAGGAGCAGCAGCAGCCACAGCAGGCAGGTAGAGCAGGAAATCAGAAGGAGCAGCAGGAGCAGCAGCGGGAGCAGTAGCCACATTGAGGATTTTTTAAGCTGCTGCTGATGGACAGTAATTAAATGCTTGACATGCCTTTTGGCAGCAGGCGAGAGAGAGAGAGAGAGAGAGAGACAGGTAGAGAGTGTGAGCGAGTGCGACAGAGTGGATTAGCGTGGCTGACGGCGAAAGCGGATTTCGCGTTGGGTTTGAGGTAAATTAACGCTGATGTTGGCATTATAATTATGGCATGTAGTTAAGGCGATTCCGCTGGCCAGAAGCTGCAGCTGGAGCTGGAGCTGGCCCAGAAGCTGTGGCTGCTGCTGTACGTGACAGCTTGATGAGCTGCAAAGCAGCTCGAGCGCATAAAGTGAAAAATCAAAGTGCCAACAATTAAATTTAACTGCAAAAGGGAGAGAGAGAAGGGATTGAAAGGGGGTGGCTTGAAGAAGGGTTGCACTGGCAATTTAAATTGAAAATTGATGGCAGCGCTGCTTATTAGCATTTTAAGTTCAAGAACTTCAGTTGAAAGACAGTTTATTAAAGCGTTTTATAGCAGGGAAAAAATCAAAGCTACAAATGCTGCTAATACCCTTCATAATTTAAAGAGTATTTACTGTTTTATATTATGAGGGGGCAGCTAAGAAAATGCAGCAAATCGCACATTAAATATTTAATAAACTCATTTCAGCTAAGTGAGCGAGTGCGAGGGCGTGGGAGTGGGCTGGCACAGGGAGGCAGCCCCTGGCTCACGCGGCGTATGCGTAATAAAATCAACAGCGAAAAAAAACAACAAGAATATTAACGAAAACATTTGCCTGCATAAAGTAAATACAAATGCTGCCTGTACTTGTTGTTCTTCTTCTTGTTGTTGTTGTTATTGCAGCTGTAGGGAACAAGCAGGGGGAGAGAGAGGGAGGGGGCAAATTAAAACAAATCAAAATCATATGAGAATTTTCCAGCGAGTGCGAAACTTGCGCTGCCTCTCGTTGTCGTCGTCGTCGTCGTCGACGTTGGCGGCGAGCAAACATAAACAAGCAATTTAACAAGCTCACACACACACACACTCACACACACACTCCCACATGGCTCACACACACACACTGCCACATGCCGATAAAAAGACTGTGAGCTGCTTGAAGAGGCGTCAGGCAGTTGGCAAACAAACGAAGCGTTCAAGCGCAAAAAGCCAAAGCAAAAAAAAACCACAAAAAAAGGGCAAAATAAAGCGAGAAAATGCGGCTGAAAAGCAAGAAAAGCGGGCGTGAGTGTGTGTGTGTGTGTGTGTGTGTGTGTGTGTGTGTGTTTGTGTGTGTGCGCCGCAGTCACCGCAGATTTCTCACACATGCTTTAAAGAATGCCGCAACTTTTTGTTAATGAAATTTTAATCAAGCTGTAACCCAGAATAAAAACCAAAGCGAAGAAGCAGAGAAAAGAGGCGAAAAGAGTTGAGCACACACACACACACACAGACTTTGCATAAGGTTTTCCGTTTTTCCTCTCTAGAGCCTGAAGCGGTTTTTCTTAGCCAAACTTGGCACAAATAGCCAGCGGCTTCATTAGCAGCTGCGGCTGCGATGAACGATGCGGCGTATGCGTAATAATTTATTTACAATGCAATTCGTTTATGTCGAGCATTAATCATGAGAGAGCAGCACGTGCTCGCAGTGAGAGAGAAAGAGAGAGAGAGAGCGGAAGAGGGAATGGGTGGGAGATAAGGGCTGCATTTATTAACAATTTATGTCATAAATAAAATTGAAAAACATTCATAATGTCAATGAGGGAGTTGAGTACAGCGACGTGAGAGAGCGCGCCAAATGATGACGCGGCTGTGGCATAAATTATGTGTAGAAGAAAGGGAAAGGGAGTGGGGAAAAAGAAGAACGAGAGGCAGAGTAGTAGGAAGTAAGAGAGAGGAAAGAGCCAGCTGGGAGAGGCTTGCGAGTAAGGAGAGCAAATCGCTGCTGCGCGCAAAAGTAGGCAACAAAAAATTTACATGTAAAACGAGCACGACACGCAGGTAAATCAGCAACTACGACAAGCACAGCGGCTACAGCAACAACAACAATGGCTATAAGAAAGGCCAAAACAACTGCTGCTTCAAAAGGGAACCCCAAAATGACAAACATTAAAAATGGAGAAAAGGAAAGGAAAGGCTGGGCAGCGCCATGTTTAATAGGCGCTGCTGCCCGCTCTCTATACGCTTTGGCTGCCTTTTATGCCTCTATACCGCTCTATACCCCTCTCTGCCCCTTTATACCCCTCCCCTCTCTGCCTTCTGTCTGTCCTTCTCTACCCCCTCTCTGCTCACTCTTTCTATGTCTTTTGCCTCTCCCCGCCCACTTCCTTTAAGCAAACGTAGCAACACTTTTGCTTTTAGGCTGCGCCTTTTTGCCTGCCTATTTAGCATATTTCCCCCTCTCTTTTACCTTCCCCTACTCTTCCCCTCTTTAACTTGTTATTATTTCTTTTGCTTGTTTCGGTTACGCCTCTGCCTCTGCCTTTGGGCCAGGTGAATGTGAATGTGAATGTGAATGTGAATAATGTGCACTTCTCACGGCAAATAATTATTTCGCTTAGTGGCTGAGCTCAACTGCGGCCTGGCATGCGATTTGTTTGTTTGCCAGAGTTGTTGTTGTTGTTGTTGCGCCATTACACAGACTGCAGTTTGCTGCTCCCCCTTCATACCGACTCCCCCCTGCAGCCTGCTCTACTCCTCCCCTTTTCACTCAGCCAGTTCATTATGTGAATATTTTTGAGCATTCTTTGACTGCGGGGTAAAAAGCGAAAAAAAGGCGCAAAAAGCGCAAATGCCAGCACGTCGCACCCACTGCCCACCTCCCTCCCCTTCTCATGCTTTTTTTCCTCTGTTTTTCCACCCCCAAAAAAAGGTGTCGAAAAAATTTGCCAGCTCTCGTTTCAAATGTTTCCAAAATGCGCCCAAAGTGAAAGCGAGAAAGAAATTAAAAAAACAAAAGAATTTTTAATTAGTTTCTTTTTTTCCCTCCTCACTTTATGATTGTGCGCTGTCAATAGTTAAGCGCAAACAAACAAAAACAAAACAATTATGCCTGAAATACGCCATTGGGGGACTCTCTCTCTTTTCGAAAAAAGTGTGATTGAGGCAAAAGTTTTTAAGGGATGTTTGCTAATGTGATTATGCGGGGTCCATTTAACTGTTTATATAGAGTATATAGCAGGCTGCATATATACACATGTGATACGTATATATAATGCCCATATATACTCCATATTATACTACCTATATACCCCATATAGTTCTGTCTACTGCAGCGCTTTTTTATACGCTTTCTTTTCAATTTTTCTTTTTTTGCTTTTGAGAACTTTAAGTTTGTTCTGGTAATGTTATTTGACTATTGATTAAAACTTGCGCAATTTGATGTGCCCCATAAAATTCAGTGTGCTCCCCCTCCCTCTGCAGACTCTATAAGGCACATAGATTTAAAACGACAGAACGTCGCACAAAGTAAAACTATTTTATATGCGACGACAGCAACAAAATAATGTGACTACCTTTGGGCAGGGACAGCTGGCGAGAGGGGGAGACAGGACAGGGCAGAGGGAGGACAGCCAGGCAGAGCAGCCCAGGCATTTCAGGGAGAGGCTGCTGGGCAGGCACAGATCCCACGCCGACAGACATTACCCCAAGCAATAAATGTTCAAATCAATTGAAGCATTTTGCCAAAGCCTCACACCTACCAAGGGGGGAGGGGAGGGGAGAGAAGAGAGTAAAGCAGGGGAACAGGCAAGGTGACAGACTGAGGGCAGGCAGATATACATAAATCGCCTAGGCGAAAAGTAGATTCCTGGACAGCTTAAGGCAGCGATTTGTTATGCACAAGAAAAAAAAAACTGTGACCAAAATCGATAAGGGATGTCAGTTACCCCTCCCTCCCTTCTCTCTCTCCTTTCTCTCGCCCCTTTCTCACTTGCTTCGTTAGGATACAAAAATGTCAACTAATTTCGCCTGTCGCAGCAGATGAAAATGTGGCGCAAGTTGCTCATACGCAGTGTGTGACCACAAGACCGACATCGTCTATGGGCTTGTCCCACATACGACTAGAGTGGAGCAGTCCTTGTCGACTAGTGGAAGCAATAAAACGCAATTCGGTCATAAAAATAGTCGAACGTCGAATCGAATAAATGCCGGAGCAAAGAGAGAGAAGCGGCCGCTTGGCAGGCACAGGCAGCCCTCGGGGAAGGGGAGGAGGAGGAGGAGGAGGAGTTCTCTGTGCTCTCTACTCCTTGTCTGGCATGGCAAATTGCGAATTTTGCATATTGCCAGTAGCCCCAGCAGTGCAGCTGTTTTGCCTGCTTTGCCTGGACTCCCCTTCCCTCCCCTCCTCCTCCCTCTCTTGGCCTCCATTAGTCATTTGGCCTGGGCAGCGCTTTGGCGTGTCGCCACTTTGCAGGATGAATGACCCCAGGAGCACACACAGTGGGATGTAGAGAGAGAGAGAGAGAGAGGGAGGCAGGGTGGTAAGGTAGCACAGCCTGCTGCAGTCTGTGCCAGTTGTGCCTCCTCTCTCTCTTTTCTCTTCCCCCCTCCTGGCGCACCGCGAACGGAAATTGCACACACGTTGCTGGCCAACAATTTTGCTAGAAGAACTTGGCGACGCTCGTTGCTTATGGCCAACAAATCATTACTAGCAGTGAGAAGCAGTGAAAAGAGGAATAGAAAAAGAGAGAGAGAGAGAGAGGGAGAAGTGGAGAGAGTGAAAGAGAGGGAGAGAGAGCGAGTAAGAGCCGCCTGTAAATTTGCTTAAGCAACGACAAAAAACTTTAAATTGCTGTGAGAAATCACTTGTTTCATCAGTCAGGGGATTAAAGTGCTGCTTGCTGCCTACCCACCTGTATACGCTCTTAAATCCTCTCAGGAATCCACATGGAATCTACCCTGGAAACCCCTTATAAAGCCTCTCTTGCAACCCCTTTCGAATCTGCTTGTAAATCTCCTCATGAATCCCTTTCAGCGAATCTCCACGTTTATTCCCGCGAATCCACACACTTAATTGAACCGTCCGTGTGCGATCTTAACCATATACCATATATCTACCATTGTTGCTATCATTGTTGTTGTTGTCGTTGTTGTCGAGCTTAAATTAAATATTATTGTTAATGCTTCGCTGCATTAACAAATTGTGCGCTCGGCTGAGCTCATTGGCTTGTGTAAAATACGCGGCAATGCATTAAAAATGAAATAATCTTTGCAAAATATGCAGATATATGCAGATATGAATACTATATATATATTATATAGTATATATAGTTACCGTTATGCATATTATGCGCTTCACGTTTAATTGATTTTCGCATTCGAGTGCATCAAAGATTCATGCATTAATGCCAACTGACACTTGTCATCGACAGGGGGGCAGGGAGGGAGGCAGTGGCAGAGAGAATTAACATAAATTATGCACGTAAATTGTTGCATAATTTAAGCGCAATTTAAGCATAGTATAAGCAACTAAGTAGTGTGTTTTAAGCACTATTTAACAGACATAATTTAATTTATAATTTCTGCATTTAATTAAAAAAAAGCTAAGAAATACGTGGAGCTTACGTGCTGCCTTGCTGCCTCAATGCATTGAGGAGTGTGCATGCTATAACACCTTGCTCACTCTTCCCTCCCCCCCCCCCCCTCTCGCTCTCCCTCGTGCCGCCATGCTTGCTCGCCCACCATTTCGCATGTAGGTCAAAAATGGCTGCAGACAAAAAGCGTTGCATACCTTCAGGCTGTCAATTTATTTCTCGCGCTGCGCTGCCTGCTCCGCGCTGCTCTGCTCTGCTCGTTTTGTTTATGTTGACTCGCTGCCTGCTCCGCATATTGCTCGCTCCGCGCCAGCCACGGCCTGGTACAGTGTCGTCCTTGAAATTTATGCGTTCAACGCAGGCGATGCGCCACGCGGCAGCAGCTTCGCTTTGACTGGCACAGCTGGGACGCAGTTGGCGATGTTGCCACATGGCGTGTAAAGCGCTCATTATGATGCTAACCACACACTCAAACACACACACACACACACACAGATAGCACACACATACAGGCGTACAGCAAGATAAATGGCCATGCAAAACTAGCACTACTTACACTGCCTGGCGCTGCCTTTCTCCCTCCTACTCCCTCCTGCCATCTGTGCCTGGAACTGGGCCAATGTGAAAGGCATTGTTGCTGGCTCTGCCCCTGCTCCTCGCCTGCCTGCACAACAAATTAGGCATGGTTCAGCCATAGCCACAGATCGGACCACACAGATAGTTAACCCTACAAAGCTCCAGCCCAATCTCTCTCTCTCCCTCGGAGCTGCTGCCTTTTTTTTTGTATTTTACAAAATTTGCTAGCAATTTTCGCTTGTCTCTCTCTCTCTCTCTCTCTCTCTCTTTCCTCCTCTTATCGCTGCAAGCATAACCGTTATGAAAATTCGCCTCTTATCTGCGTGTTGTCAATCGGCTTAAGAGCAGCCACATTGCGCATACGCCCTGTGTAGCAGGCTGCCTTTCCGCACTTAAATTTGTTGCGCTGTCGAAATTTCTCATTTTCATTTCATAACTTCATGTCTTTTTTCTCTTTTACTTTCTCTGCTTCTCCCTTTTCTGCTATCTCTACCTCGTGCAAAAAAGCTAGATTATTGCAGTAATAAATTTTTATGATTTTCCAACGGCTACGCGCGATTTTTATGCGACTTTAATAGCTCTGCAGATGTGATGCAGCAAATTATTATAGAGAAAGAGAGAGAGAGGGAAAAAGTGAGAGAGAGAAGCATATCTGCCTCTCTAGGAAACGCCATTAAAAGCAAATTTAATATACGAAAAAACCGAAAAAGAAAACTTAGTGGTAAAAAACATATTGACAATGTTCATCAATCACGCATGACAGGCACGAAACAGGGCAGGGATGCGGGGGCGTGGCAAGCTGGAACATTTATCACAGGCGCACAGGGAGAGGACAAGCTCGACAAGCTGCCCCAAAAACCAGATCGACACAATGGCGAAACAGGCAGGTAAAAGAAGTAATCTAATCCAATTACTCAACAATGGGAAACAAGATGAAGGCAGCTGGCAAGGGGGCGTGGCAGGGCGCTAATGGACAACAACGAGCTGAGCTTAGGGTAGTGAAATTACGTATACGCAGGGAGTAAACGACCGCATATCACATGTCTGCGTAAAAGTTAAATAACCAAAGGCAATCACAAAGTATCAATAACGTGTGTGGGGGCAGAGCAGGGGGAAAGGGAGAGGAGAGGGTAACAAAGACCCTGCTAAGCCTGAGGCACATATCCAGCACTCGTATGCCCTTTGGCAACTGCCTACAAACTAACTGGGCTTCCTTCTAGGCCTGCCCTGATGCGTTTGATCATTAACTGGCAGCGATAAGTGCAAATCCTGTCCAGAATTATGCTGGCTCGTCTCCAGCTGCTGCTACTCCGGCTCCTGGTCGTCATTCTAGTTCTCTTTCTGCTGTTCCAAATTGAAATTCATGCGCATTCAATGAATTTTTGTGGGTTTGCCTACGGTCTTGTAAGCCTGCATATTTGAGCAGCAAGGGAGGCGGAAAAAGCGAGAAAAGGAGAGGAAAAGGAAGACAGGAAGAGAGAGAGCACACATATTACCCTCCAGGACATTGTATTGACAAAATTATCATTTTTGTTGCTTCAATAAAATGACAAAGCAAACTAATATCAGCAACGGTTCGCTACGCCGCTCCTGGTCCCTTTTTGGAGGCCACTAAGCTGACTTAGGCATGGAATTGAAAGGACACAGGGTAAAAGGAGAAGGCTGAGCAGGGAGAAGACGGTTTGACATCTCTTATGTTGATTGCATGAGGCTGAGAGAGAGAGGAAGAGAGAGCGACACACACACATATCTTAAAGCAACATTTCAATCCTTCGGCTCATCCATCAAATTGTAATTATGCCAGTCCCCCTCTACACACACTCCCCCCCCCCTTCTACGCAAATATTTGCCATTGACACTTGCCTTGCAAATCGTTTATGTAAATACACGTCGAACGATCCAACGATTTCATTAAAAGCTTCGAGCCCGGACACGCCTTATCTCTGTGGCCACACGCAGAGCCCCTCCCCTACCCAAGACTTGCCACTAATTTCAATATCAAAACCGCCTCAGGCTATGGCATTAATATTCACTTGGTTTTCGAGGCGAGGTTTGGGGGCGTGGCATTGTTGATAAACAACATTTAGTTAGGGGAAAAGAGGCGACAAATTGAAACCGGCGCAGGCCAAGACCAACAGCTCATCACAAATCCTCACACTGGGCGAACAGGTCAACAAGCCAAGGCACACACACACACACAGAGGGTCAGACACACACACACACATACATACTTCACATACAGACACACATAAGGCAAAGGCCCAGCCCACACACATAGCTGCCCAAAGGGTCAATTTGAGGACAAGCTGACAACACAGTTGACTTCACACTATGCCTGCCCCTCCCCCCTTCCACCCCCTGGGCAGTTAATAAAGCACAAGTGTGCATAATATTTATAAACGCATTAAAAACGCTTCAGTTGTGCAAATACTTCAAGCCGAGTGAAAGTTAAAAAAAACATAGCATACTTATCAGGGCAAGCCTGCTTGTGCGAGACTACGCAGCTTAAAGCCGCATAGTTGCAGTAGTTAGCAAAGGAGGAGGGGAAAGGGGAGGGGAAACCTGTAGTTGAAGCTGCTATTAGACTGATAACCAAGTGCAGCTGGCAAGCTGGCAACGGAGGCGACTCGGGGAGGCGCCTCAAGTTGGCTCGAAATTAACACACAGCACAAGTCAAAGTCAATGTTTGGCCAAAGAGAGAGAGAGAGAGAGAGAGAGAGAGAGAGATGACAGCGTTGAGTTGCCTGGAAATCGTTGAAAAATGTCAGCTGCACATGTGGCTGCAGGGCAGGATGGGGGAAGGGAAGCAGGCAGAGTGCAGGAGGAGCGCAAGTCAAGAGCTGCAGCGAGCAGCGCCAGGAGCAGCTGCCTCTCTAGTGAAGTAGCACGCTCTCTAGTCGCTCTAGTTGCTCTCTGACACTCTGCCTCTCTCTCCCTCCCACTTCTACTGCCTCTCACTTTCCTCCCAGCCCTTCTCCCTCTTCCTACTCCCTCTCCCTCTCGCTGTTTACCTTGCCTCAACCGCAGCGGGCACTGCCACGATTGTTGCGGGGGCAGAGTGCAAGCTCAAATAACTGTGCAAGTCCAAACGTGTCAAAACGTGTCGAGTTTAAACTGCATTTAAGCATTATGTAACCTTCATGTTAATTCACCTTCGTCAAGTTATTTATGCAAATTACTCGCCCCAACTGCAACTGCAACTTCAACTCGAGCTGCAACTGCAACTGAAAGTGGAAAAGGAAAAGGGGCAAAGTTTCCTCTCTCTCTCCCTCTTTCTTGCAACACTTTTACTGCTTTCATGTTTTATAATTAAGTTCGTAATTTAAAAGTGTCGCGGGCGAGTTAAGAAGGGGGAGGGGGGAGGGGGAAAAGACAAAAAGCAGTGGCAACTTTTTGCCAGCTACGCTTCGCTGAGCTGCTGCAGCACGCGGTGGTTTCTTGTGGCTCGGGGAAAGTTTGCAGCGCTTTGTTGCGCAACTCACCAGGGGCGCAAGGGTGCTCAGTAGGAGCAGAGAGGAGAGAGAGGGGGGTGAAATGTTAACAACTACTTTGACATTTGCTGTGCGTGTGCCGTGGCGAGCGAGTTGTATTTGTTTCTGTTTCTGCTGCTGTATTTGTATTTGTATTTGTTTGTGCTTGCCAAGTTGGAATTACTTAAGTGCCAGCGCGACGAGGCGTGTGAATGGCACAAGCACAACAGCAGCAGCAGCAGGTGCGGGGGAGCAGCAGGCAGAGGGGGGAGGGAGGGCAGCTGGAGAGTAGCCTGGCGCCCCCAAAAGTTGCTGCATAGATTAATGTCCATGCATTAGAGTGCATTATGAAGAGCTTTGCACTGCGGCCAAGCATAGCACACAGTCATACACAGCACACACACACAGGCATATACCACATAGTCACACACACTACAGAAAAGGCAGCCCAGTCCCTTCCCCATTCGCCGCAAGGCGTGAAATCCACAAAAACAAAAAAAACCATAGCATACTTTTCAGCGCACGCGGGCTAATGCGGGCTCAGCTTGGGGTTACCCACACTGGCATTTGTTTGTTACATTTCTGTGTACCCCTGCCTTTCCCCTTCCCTCCTGCCCCTGCCAGATAGTTGGCAACTCAACTGCATTCAAAGTGCATAAGTCACAAAACAAAAAAACACACACAACAGAAGCGACAGCAGCAGCAGCAGCAGGAGCAGCAGAAGCAGAAGTTGTTTGTCAGTTTCTCTCTCTCTGTCTTTCTATCTGTCTCTCTCTCTCTGTCTGTCCTGCTGTGCGCGTTAACTTTTTGGCAGTTGTGCTCAAAAACTACCCAAAAACGGGCTATTTATTTGTTTTATGCAAGAGTCCTTGGGGGGAGGGGGGAGATAGTACACACGCCTTTAAAGGCAACTGAAACTAAATGCGACTAAGGCGACTGCAAGGCAACGCGCTGACCCGTAGTCACTTTGATTTGTCTGCCTCGCTGTCTGTCTGCCTGTCTGTCTGTCTGTCTGTCTGTTTGCCTCTCTGTCTGTTTGCCCTTCTCTCTGTCTGCCTCTTAGCCTGCCTGCCCCCTTCTAAACCCCTTTGCTGGCCTTCTCTACCCGCGATCTCTTCAAGTTCATTCTTTGTCTCTGTTTACTTCTTGCTGTCGCTCTCTCTCTCTCTCTCTGTCTCTGTCTGTTCGTTATTGCCTTGAGGTATGCATTAATTACGTTGACCATAAAAAGCGTCTCGTGCGAATTGCAGTGCACTGAGGGGGAGGCTGGGCAGCCGGTAGGCGTGGCCTGTCAGTTTCTTAGTCGCTTTTACTTTGTATTACATTTTGCATTTTATGACTGACTACGAGACTATTGTTCTCTCACCTACAGGCTAGCTTGCTGGCTTTTTTTCTTTTTCTCTTCCTTCCTCTCTTTTTCTCTCTCTCTCCCTTTCCTCTGCCCTTCGCTGTGCATTGTTTTCACAGCAATCAACGAAATGTAGTGCATGGCTGAGGCAGCTCAATATTGTTTATTTCTTTCTTTCTGTTTCCTCGTTTTCGCTCTCGTTTTGCACAGCTTCTTTTGGTCGCTCCCTTTCGCACACATTTTCCCTCTCTCTCTCTTAATATTTTTCTCCTTGAATCTTCTTCTCTTTCCGCTTTTCTTTTGCTCATCTTGTTTTGCTGGCACTTTAAAGCGCCGGCAGCCTGCAACAAATGACAAACTCATGTTGAAGGCTCATTTGTTTTATGGCAACGCTTAGGCAGACATATGCGCTCTGCCAACCCTCTTAGACTTTCCCCCTCTCTCTCCCCCTCTCATTCCTTCTCTGCCTGCCTGGCCCAGTTATTTGACACGCTTTTGCCGCAAAGCAAGAAAAAAAGAAAAGGGCCAGACTACTTGTTTTTCTTCTTCTGCCGCATTCATTATATTGTCTGCTGCTGACACGCTGCCCCCTTCTGCTTACTCTCTGCTCCCCTCTCTTTACCCTCTCGCCTATTTATCTGCTCACACACACAGACAGACACACGTAGTAATTGCGCTGCTTGCTTTGCAAAATTTTGTTGCCTACTTTTTGGGGCAGCACACAAAAATATATTCGAAAGTGTCTCGCCGTATCAACTTTATTATGCGCGCCAAAAAGTTGCAAAATTAACAGACGCCTCCGCCTACAGGCCGCAGGCAGTTATGCCACGCCCCCCTCAGCAGCCTCCTTTTTCCCACTCCCCTCTGCCCTCTCTGTTTGCTGCAGGCTGCCAGCAAAAGTTAAAACCAGCAGCGAAAACTGTTTCAATGTCCGCTTGGCTCTGTGTGTGTGTGTGTGTGCTGCCTGTCTCTCTGTGTGTGTGTGTGTGTGTGTGTGTGTGCTTCACCTTGTTTATCTCGTGCCGCTTTTTGTTCTCTTTTCGGCATCGTGTGTCTTATTCGGCGTGCGTCGTGCCTCGTTTTTCGGGCAACTTGCAGCCGCATTTTGTTTGCCTGTTTCGCTTAGCGCGCGTGTGTGTGTGTGTGTGTGTATGTGCACTAGCAATTGTGCTGGTATGCGTGCTGCGTGCGTGGGTGTGTGTGCGCGCTGTGCGTAGCTTCGTTTTGTTTTGTTTGCGCTGCTCGCATTGTGCGCTGCGCTGCCTGCTGTGCGCCTGGTGCAAAATATGTTCTGTGTGTGGGTGTAACACACACACACACACAAGCGAGCGAGATGTGTGCGTGTGCGTGTATACCCCAGAGACTGCGTGTGTGTGTGTGTGTGTGTGCGTTGGGCACAAATGTTGCCAGCAACATGCACAATGATTTTTGTTGCAGCTTAACGCGCTGTTTGATGTGTGTGTGTGTATGAGGTGAAGTAAAGGCACAAGGGCAACACACACACACACATACACACACATACTCACTTGGAGCGGCACAGATATCAACTTGGCAATTTTAAGCCGCTTAGAGCCACCGCCGACGCCATTGCAAAATTTTCATTAAAATGCCAGAGGTGAATCCACTGACTGCAAATCCCTGGCTGCGAATGAGCAGCTCCTTCACCATCTCCTCCTCCTTAGCATCCTCTCCTGCTGCTCTACTCTCGTTACATGCTCAAAAGAAGCAGCAGCAGCAGCAGCAGCCGGCACTGTGCAAACAAAGATCAAATCTTATCGGCAATCATTTCATGCCCACTTGAGATGAGAGAGAGAGACAGAGAGCAAACTCGAGCTAAATTTGTAGCAACAAGCTGGGAGGGAGGAGTGGGGGCTGGAGGCAGGAGGCGCACACAAGATATAGAAGGTACAATATAATGAGCTGCAGGTGGGCAGCCTTATCAAAAGGGATGCTTAGGACGACGACGACAACATCGTCATGGAAATTCTTCATTAACTCAACTTGAGAGAGAAAAGAAGTTTATGTTATTAAGAGAAAAGGCAAGCAGTGGCAGGGGGGAGAGGAGAGGGGAAGGGGAGGGGGAGGGAGGCCTGCTTGTTACCACAGTTACAGTTAGAGCATGGGCGGGGTAGGAAAGGGGCAGGAGAGGCAGCTGGGATGGGACTGCTAGCAGGCAGCAGCTGTTGTTGGCAGTGGGTAAAATACACATGTGTGTGTGTCTGCCTGCCTCTCTCTCTCTCTCTCTCTCTCTGTGTGTGTGTTATGTAGTATGTTTCACTTGACGACTGAGAGATAACGGTAAATGAATATGCAGCAATTTGCACGCCCACATAATGAGCAAGGCGCGCAGGGCTGCAGGAAGACTGAAATAATAACAGCAGCAGCAACAACAACAACAACAACAACAAATAAAACAACAACTGGAGGCGTGTGACTAACAAAAGTCGATAAACATAAACCAAGCAGCGACGTCAGCAGCGACGCAGGCGTAGCGGAAGCGAGCCCAGATAAGTATGCTACACTTTCAAGCGCCTCGAGTGAGTGCGTAAGCGTGAATGAGTGTGCGAGTGAGTTACAGCCATGTGGGCGTGTGTGTGTGTGTGTGTATAAATGCGAGTGGCAAGTGTGTGTATTATATGTGTGTGTGTGTGTTTGTGCAGCAAAAGTAAATTAAAACGATTTTAATTACGGTTGCCAAGACGATGAATGAAAATGTCAACGATGAAGCAAGGCTAGGCAAGAAAAGGGGCGCAGCCTGCTCAACTCAGGAGGTGGGCGTGGCAGCGCGTTAAAAGCGTTTCGCTGTTGCCTAAGGACACTGAATTATTGCACATGTGTGTGTGTGTCTGTGGGAGTGTGTGTGCAGCCTCTTAAGAGCTTCATGCAAAGATTTGCTTGAAAATTGTTGCCAGTTGTTGCTGCTGTCAGTTGTTGTCAGTTGTTGTTGTTGCTACGTGTTGTTGTTGTTGTTGCTGGCTACTCAACTGCTCTGCAAAGTCATTGCCAAGAGCAACAGAGCAAACTCTAAAGGCGAAGCAGAAGGCTGCAGCGCATCTCTCTAAAGCCAAACAAACAGCCGCCATTTTTATGGCGCTCGCTTTTGTGTACCCTTCGTTCTTTCTTTCTTTTTTAACCCGCTTCTTTTTACCGGTTTCCTTTTTTTTTGTTTTTGTTTTCTTTCTTCTACTTTTTTACACCTTATTAACGGTTTCTATGGAAAGTTTTCGCCCGTGTGGCAGGCGTGAAATTTTTGCGTTATACAAGCTAAAAAGGCAGAGAGGGAGAGGGAGAGGGAGAGAGAGAGGGATAGAGCGAGAGAGTGAGAAAAAAGTGTCGTGCGCTGATTAACTTGACACCATTTGCCCAGGGCTGGAGAGGAGGTCTGAGGGTTGAGGGCATTGCTGGTTTTTCATGCAGCTGACAGGCAACACCTGTCTACGCTTACTCACACCTCTCTCTTCCTCTCTCTTCCTCTCTGCGCCCCCTTGGCACGTCTCTGCTTACGCCACAAACGGCTGCGGCTGCCAAACCGCGCGCTGACATTTCCTTTCCGCCACCGCATGCCTTGACGACGTCGACGACGCCGACGGTTGCAGAGCAGCCCTGGCTGCGGTTGCTTCGCATTTTACACAAAAATATTCAACACAAAATTCGCAAATGCAGCGCAAATTTAAAGCGCATATTAAGTAAATATATGAGAAATTATTAAATAAAAATGGGAAAGAAATAGTTAAGACTTGAGCTGTTTAGCCAGCCCTGGTTTAATTTACTCCTTAAAAAAAAAATAAAATAACTTGAAACTTGGTAAAATCAAATTTATTATGCAGCTGCAGCGTCATAATTGACTCGACTCCGACTTTGACACCATCTTCTTCTACATCTCACAACTTTCACCAGGGTTGGCAAAATACAAGGCGTGAAAATATTCAAAAGTTAGGGAAAAAGCTGTAACACTTTCCTCACAACATGTTGACAGCTTAACAAGGACTCAAGGCGCAAAACTTGAAGCAACAACTGAAACTTTCTCCCAGCGTTGCATTTCGATGCGTTTTAATATGCGGCAGCAGCAGCAGCAGCAGCAGCTAAATGTCAACCAAAATGTCAGCCAAGGTGACGACAGCTGCTAAAGGGAGTGGGGGGAAGAAGGGGGGAGAGATAGAAGATAGTGAGAGAAGATGAATGAGAGCCCTAACTGCAAGTTCAGCTGAGCCCTGTTTGCATAATACGTGGCATGGGGAAGTTAGACAGCATGATAGAAGACTGTTTATACTCTTTAAACTTAAAGTAGAAGGGTATTCTATAATATTAGCTAGCGAATAAGTCTATAGGGGATAAATTAAACTATAAATTAAATATATACTTGAGCAGCATCAAAAACTAAGCAAATATAGGATTCTCTGTCTGTATGAACACTTATAACTCAGCGATTAGGCCAGCTAGGCACACCAAATTTGTTGAGAATATGTCCCATAACTGCCAGATTATTTTAGAATTCAGTCACGCCCGCTAACGCTACTTAAAGAACGAGAAAAATGATCTACCAACACTGTTCAAAGGCTGAGTTGACTGAGGTTGAGTTGACATCGAATAATAAACAAAAGATTTTTAAAGACTAATAATTATGCAAGGCGAATAGTTAAGCCTTTGGCTTATAGACTTATCACTTTAGAATACACGCAGCTTGATTTGATTATTTTGAGAGATAACATAATGAACATATGTTTAACGATATACCGTCGAATATCAGCTTATTACGAGCAGCCTGCACAAAACTTAAGATCAGTGAAGCCTTCTCAACCATCACTCGGATTCCTTCAGTCATCAGGATCTTAACACCAAACCATCACAATTCTCTTTTAAAATCATTTCACTTTTTCTTCATCACTTCAAATTGACCAGAAAATTGCAAAACAAGAACATGAAAATTGATGGCAAATTGCATTGTAAATTTACCTGGAATAAATTTAAGTTTTCTTCTTCTCTGTTTCGGTTTCGGTTTTGGTTTCTGTTTTGGTTTCTTTGTTTTTGGGGACTTTTATGGGACAGTTCTCCCAAGTGTTTCTTCGCTTTGACACCGCGTGAGAGAAAAACGCGCGAAAAGTTTTCGCATAAAATTCAATTACGATTTGGGGAGCAGCTCGCATAAATTCTTTCTCCAACACTTTGCAGCGTTTTACGAGCTACTTTTGATTTGCCACACTTTCTTATCGCACGCTGTTATCAGTTAAGAAGCAGCAGGGGGGATTGGCAATAAAATTAGCCCGTTGCGTGCATTAAAAGTCAAGCACAAAATTCTCTGGTCAAGATACACGCACTTGCAGATACTTTCACGTCAAAATGGTCTAACCAAGTGATCCCAGCGAGAGGTGCAGCGTAGCCTCCACGTCTGGGCGAAGCGTTGCCGTTGAAAGCGCGCAAGGAACTGTTTCCTTGGCAGCTTGTGTTGTGGCATTTTGTGGCTCAATGAAACATGGTGCAAGCATTTTCCCATGAAACTTGGGATCCACTCAAAGCGCATGCGCGCTGGAGGAACGCATTTCCAGGCAAGCAACTGGTGGTTTTGGCCAACCAACAACAGGCAGGCAGGCCAGGCACAGGCCAGGCAGGAGCAGGAAGCAGAGCCACAGCTACTGTCCCAAGTGGGCAGCCATATGTGACGGCTTTGACTTTGGGATCTCCTGCTCCTGCTGCTGTTGTTGTTGTCGTGACAACTTGATTTCTTTGTAATTGGGCTGGGGTACACCTACTGCTCCTGCTGCCTCCCCCCTCGGGGAGTTTCCATTTCAAATTGCTTTAAGTTTAATGAAATTTCACTTTGATTCGCTGCTGTCGTGGGCAACCTTTGAACTGGCTTCGATTCCCTCTCTCCCTCTCAGTCGTTTATCTAATTATGCGACAGTTTAGCGGGGGCGGGTTCAACTGTTTTGGGGGGCGCAAAAAGGTCGCGCGTTGAAGCTGAGAATGACATTACAGCAAATCCGCTTAGCTGACAAACAGATGCACTGATACAGGCTAAAGATACAGCAACAGGATAAAGATACAGACAGCTAAAGATACAGTTGCAGATACAGGCTAAAGATACAGATACAGTTGCAGATACATGCGCATTGTTTATGCAAGCGCATTAAGCCGACAGACTCACAGTCGACTATGCAGATACGCACCCTCATCGCACCCACAAGGAATGCCGCTGCCTCTGCCTACGCCTCTGCCTGCTGCCTACGTCTCTGCCTACGCCTCTGCCTGGTTGTGCTGCCTGTTGCTGCTTTGTGGTTGCCGCAAAGATTTGCCCGGGGCCTGCAGAGACTGCTTAGTGCATTAATGGATAGACAAACCACAAGGCGCAACACGCAGTGTTGGGACAGCTTAAAGTGCCTGCCAGCTGCCTGAGCAGTAGCTGAGTATCTGCTGGATACACTAGGCAAGTATCTATAAGATACTCTCTCTCTCTTTGTATCTTTGTATCTGCTTTTGTTTCGCAATCTCAGCGAGTCAACGAAGCGCAAAGGCGGCGGCTGCTTTGTAGCTCAGCCACGCCTACGTGACGCTCATTACGCCCCCTCCCCCTTCTCCTCCTCCTCTGCCTTATAGACAATGCATGACAGCCCACGTTTACCTGGGACTCATGTGTGTAACTCGATGCCAAATTGATATCGGGTATCTCGCAAAAAGCTAATAAAAATCACGCTCTCTCTCTGTGATTTCCCTTGCCTCTTTTCTATCTGTTTTTCCTCGTTTTTCCCGCTTTTCCTCTTCTCTTTTTCGTTTGCAATTTTCATCGCGAGTCACATGCAATTTTCCCATTTTATTTGCCATCCATTTTATTGTTTATTTAACGCATTGTTTAGCCGTAGCCGCCGTAGCAGCTCGCTCTGATTTAATGGCTGTAAATTGAAATACCTAGCCAGAAAAAAGCCAAAAAAGAAGAGAAAGATAGAAAAGCGGTACACGAAATGACTATTTTGATGGAAAAGCGTGTGCGCTCTGAAGCTGACATTCCATTTTGACGGGGCTCTTTGTAGCATCGTACATATAAAGAAGAGTTGTCGTAAAATATATATTTAAAGCGGGGAGGGGTTTATATGAGGGGAGGTGTTTAAAATAAGCTATAGGAGGTGATGTTGAAGATGCGCAAAGACATAAATGCAGAGATATTATAATGATACCTTTAAATAGGCGCAATTTGGACAAAGAGTCATCTTACTTTTTACTTATCTTTAGTATTCCTAAACCTTAAGGTAGAGTTATCGTAAAATATATATACTCTCTACATATTTTTTTTACGATAACTCTTGCCAGAGTGTGAATAAGAAATTAGAGTATAGATAGAAAGATAATCAAGATGGAGATATCAGGAAATTTGAAACTGTGAGAGATGTATTTAAAAGATGGTATAGGAGCTGATGATTAAGTTGAAGAGGAAACAGATGTATATATAGATAAATTAGTATAATAATGTAATAAATAAATTCTCTTTCTTCTCGACTTTAGTATTATTTTATCAATGAAGAGTTCTTCCAAAATGTATGTTTATAGAGCATACCAATATCTTTTTAATATATTATGATCATATAGTGATATATTAG
The DNA here is from genome assembly GCA_018904105.1 of Zaprionus tsacasi. Classification (NCBI taxonomy): domain Eukaryota; kingdom Metazoa; phylum Arthropoda; class Insecta; order Diptera; family Drosophilidae; genus Zaprionus; species Zaprionus tsacasi. The sequence continues at coordinate 3,439,753 of JAEIFR010000049.1, read as the reverse complement.
CCGCCTTTTGCAAGTGAAACATTTAATTATATTTTTGTACAGTTTCTGTAATCCTTTCTTTATGTTTTCCTCTATATCTCAGCTTAAATATCCCTACATTTTCTTATATCGTTCCCTACTTTAACTTGCTTGCAAAACTTTGCCATGCTGCGCTGCGCTGTGCAGAGAATTCCGTCTTTTCTCAATCGCAAAGCGGAAATTTGATTTGTTTCTGATAAATGTTATTTATTTTACTTAGTACAACATTTCCCTCTTTCTCTCTACTCTTCTCTCTCGCCTCCTCTTTCTCACTCGTCTCGTACTATGCTGCTCTTACTTTGTTGTAAAATCCAATTGCCAAATTGATTCAACTTTTTGCCTTTTCGCACGCTTTTCACCTAACGCCCCCTGCTGCTCTGTCTCACTCCTCCTCTCTCTCTCTCTCTCCCTCTCTCTTCCCTCTCCCTCTCTCTCTCCCATGCAGGCAACCGTGCTGAGCCGCAGATAATTGAATGATTTGAATTTTTATATTGAATTTGCTGCTGCCTTATACGTAGCACGCCCTCGCCCTCTCCTTCCCTACCACGCCTACTCTACGCCCACAAGGCTTTTCCATATTTTCCCTCTCTGCCTATTTTCCCAGCTAGTATTTTCCCTGTTCTGCGCTTTTTTCTTTTGTGTCGATATTTTTTTCTATTAAAATGGAAATTGTTGGCGAATTGGAAAATTGCTTATCAATTGGCAGGCATATGCTTCAAGGATCAAACGGAGCTAGAAAATTGAACTCAGGGGGGGGAGGGGGTAGGGCATAGGGGCAGCCTTATTCCCACAACTCCCTCGGTTCCTGCCTGGCTGCCTCTCCCCCCCCCCCTGCTGTTTATGCCGCAATTAAGCATTAAATTAAGTTTTTCGCCTGCCAACTTAATTGAGTCGTCGTTCCCCTTTCCCCTCCCCCTTTCCTGCACATATTCCCAGCATATTGCGGGATCTGCAGCCATAATTTATGTAGGTTTTTTTTTCCTCCATTCGGGGAAACTACTCAAGCGTAACGCCGCACAGAAATGCATAGCAAATTTTTCTGCTGCGGATCGTCAAGTTTTTATTCTTTTAATTGTTTGTGTGCAGCTTATGCCTTATGGGAATTATAGACAGAGGCAGCCCGCATAACATAAAGAGGGGGCAGGGAGATTGAGGTAGGGGGTAGAATTTGATTAACTGAAGCGGAGTCCAATGCAGCCTGGACTTGCTGCAAGGTGGCAACGTTGCTGCGCTTTGTTTGTGCCACAAAAAAAAAGAAAGAAAAGAGAGAAAGAAAGACAGAAAACCATTTCGTTTATTGCTTCGTGGAAGGCAACTGGAGCACACAAAGGCAGCTCAAGTGGGTGTGTGTGTGTGTGTGAGTCATGAAAGTGTGTGTGTGTGTAGAGTTGTGTGTGTGCGCTTTGTTTCGCAATCGAATTTCAATTCAAAAGCAATACAAACACGCTCTGCGGGTGCCACTTGAGCAGCGACTGCCGCAATAACCCGAGCAACTGCGTCACCAGCAGCAGCAGCAGCAGCAGAGGCAGCCCCGATAGCCCCGATACAACTGTAATTACCCAGAATTCACGCGACCTTTGCAGCGTGTCAGGCCGAGGGTGTTTGCCAGTGACGCCCGCCCGCTGGCAACCAGGTAGAGTCGCAGTCGCAGTCGTAGCTGGAGTCCTGCTGCCATTCCCTGTCCATATGTGTCGCAGCAGTTGCCCAGAATGAATTAGATGTCTCTGCGCAGGCGCGCAGCTTGACGTCCCAGCAAAGCAACCTGCCTGCCCCAGACAAAGCGACGTCAGCGACGACGACGACGACGACGACGCCACATGCCACATGCTGATTTTTTTCAATTTCCCCCTGCCGCATTTCTAATGCAAATCGTGTGTCGAGCAGGAGCAGGAACCAGAGAGCGGGAGCATGAGCAGGATCTGGGAGTAGAAGCACAGACTAGGAGCAGAAGCTGAGAGCCGGAGCTGCGAGCGGGAACAGGGAGCAGGAGCAGGGAGCAGGAGCAAGAGCAGGGAACAGGAACAGGGCGCAGGAGCAGGAAGCGGGAACTGGCACCAGGAACTTAGGGCAGCAACAGGAACTAGGACAGGAGCAGGGAGATGAACTAGGACAGGCTGAGAGTAGGAACTGGGAGCAGAAGTAGACCCAGGGAGCAGTAGCTGAAGCTGAGATGGAATCAGAAAGAGAAACAGGGAGCAGGAGTGAGAACTATAAGCTGAAATGGAAAACAGAAACTGAGAACAGAGCTAGAGCGCAGTAGGAGGGTCTCCAAGTAGTAGAAGGTACTGCAAAAGACACTGTGAGTAGGCACAGAGAGCAGTTCCTCTCTCCCCCCTCTCCTGCAGCCTATACATGTGTCTGTCAGCTGTCATTCAAACCCAACAAAATTGCCTCAAAATTAATAACACTCGTGACACTGTCATAATGTGATTACGAGCTGAGCAACGCATTTCGTATGTGTCGAGAGGGAGACAGAGGGAGAGAGAGAGAGAGAGAGAGAGAGAGAAAACCTAAGGCATTATGTGGTGTGAATTGACAACGGATATGCCTCAATTAGCTGTCAAAAAGCTGTTGATGGAACTGAAGGGAAACTAGGGAAATAGGGAAATTTCGTGGGAGCGCAGAAACGCAACAAGCAGGCACGAATATTATCAAGTTAAGACTATTTTATGAGTATAAAACTTTGTCATATAGGTGTGAAGAGGCGTGTTCAAATTATAATATCACAAAGTAGTGCCTGCTTTATTTAGGAGTATCCTTACAAAATTTGATAGCTCTAGCTCTAAAACTAACTGAAATATAAGGGTTCATACAGACACAAAACATATAAATAAATAAATAAAGCAAATCTTCAGAAAATTTTGTATATATCATAGTCCAGATATTTTTATAGATCTCTTTAATCCTATACTAAACTAAATTTACGTTTATTAAAGCCGCAGCATCCTCTTTCCCATTGTATTTCAAACAAACAAGCATAACTTCATTTTGAGATAATGTGCTAAGCTCTACGGAAAGACCTTGCAATTGCTGTCAGCTTGTTAAAGTCTCGTATTACCTGGCACACACACACACACACCCACACACACACATAAAAACAAACTGTGGCAATGTCCCAGAGCCAATTTCAATTCAATTCCTGAACACAAACGAAGCTCATATCAATAATTTGGAAGTGCGGTGCACATAAAAGTCAAGAACTTAATTTCCAGCTGGTGAATCGGAAAGGAGGGAGAAGTGAGGATAGGTGAGAGTGCAAGGGAGAGGCAGAGAGTGTAAGAAAGAGAGGGCAAGAGGCTGAAAGTGAGAGAGGAAGTAAGTCAGCTCATGACTACCAGGAAAAACTTTCGATATCCGTGGTCATATCCGGCTCACAATCACCTCACACACACACGACTCGCACACATACACACCTTACACACACAGCTACCTCACACACACACACACACAAGACTAACTGCAGCTTTGTTGACTTTTGTGTCAAGTCGCAGCTTAAAACAAACAAAATGCGAATGAAAATGTATTTTATGCATGTTGCTGCTGCTCTTGCTGTTGCTGCTGCTGCTGTTGTTGTTGTTGTTGTTTTTGGTCTTAAGCATTGTTTTAGCCATGTGACAATACAGTTACACCTGCACACACACACAGGGAGAGAAAGAGAGAGGGAGAGTCACGGCGTCTTGTCTGTGTCTGCTCGCTTATCGTGCGCACTGTAAGATCTTTTTGTGGTTTTGCTTCGGCTTTGAGTTTGCTCAGCGTGTTTGTTTGTTTATTTGCCTTGCTCTGCCTGCTGCCTGCCTGCTGCCTGCTTTTCCAGCCCGTGTTGGTTTTCCCCGAGCTGCTGCTGCGTTTACCTATGCACAAGTCGAGCAAATAAAGTCGTTAAGTGCAGTAGGAGGAAGCTGCCGGCAGCTGCAGCCGTGTATTATCATGATAACATCGCAGGCAACAGTTGCTGTTGCTGTTGCTGTTGTCGTGGCAACAGTTGCTGCTGCCTCAGATGTTGCTGCTGCTGCTTGCTGCTGCTTTTCTGCATTTTATTTATTTTGCTATACAAATGACAAGTGTGCTTTATGCTGCCAATCCTGTGACATGATAAACAAGCCGGAGAAAAAAATAGAAATCCCTTAGCTCTGCTCTAGCTCGCCCTCTGCTCTGCCTGCCGCAATCTGCGTGGTGCTGCGAGAGCTTTGGCTAATGCTGCTGCGTCTGTCGCTGCTGTTGCTGCTACTGCAGCTGCTCCAGCTTGCCCTAGCTTCTCCTGCTTCTACTCCTGTTTGTTCCAGCTCCTTCTAAATCTTCTCCTGCCTTCGACATCTCCTGCTGCTGCTGCTGCCTCATCTCCTGCTTCTCCTGCAGCTACTGCTTCTACTTACTGCCCTTTCTCCTGTTTTTTCTTCTCCTGTCCTTCATCTCCCCCTTCTCTTTCCCCTCCTTTTGGCAGCTCTTTTTCCTGTCGCTGTTTTGCACATTTATCCTGTTAGTGACACCTTCTTTGTCCCCATGTTTGTCGTCTGTCGTCTGGCGTCTGCTTGTCACTCTTCATTCAAAGTACTCTCACACACACTATCTCTGTCTCTCTCACACACTCTTTGCCCTTCTCTGTCTCTCTTTCCCTCTCCCTTAGCTGCCTCTTGCCTCCTCCTATCGCTGCTGCCATATGAAATGCAAAGCAACAACTGCATCGCTTGTCTATTGCCTCTGTGCCCTCCCCCCTCCCCACTGTACTCTGCCCCTGCCAGTGTGAAAAACGTGGAAATTGATTTTCTATTTTCCTAGCGCCCTCCCCCACCCCTCCCTCCCTTTCAGCTACACGTGATTGAGTCTTATCTTTAGTTTTGTCACTTCAACTCGCTGGCAGCTACTTTAAATGTCAGCGCAGTCTCCCCCTGCTCCTGCTACACCTCCGCCCCTGCTGCTCTCCCTTACCCCTGCCCCTTCCCCTCTTCCTGCACGTGCTGCCTGCAAATTTTTTGTGATTTTCTAGGGTATGTGTGTGTCCCCCTAACACGAAAGGCTTAAGCGACGCGTGTGTGTGTTGCATGTGCGGATTGAGCAGCCCCTACGCTGCCTCTGCCCCTGCCCCTGCCCCAGCCCCGTGTGGCATGCCACGTCTGCTGCGTTAAGTGCAACACATGTTGGCACTTTGTTGGGGATTGCGTTGCACATGCGGCAATTTTAGCGAGAGACAGAGAGAGAGACAGCTTAAATACCTATGGCAATTTATGAGGCAGGAGAACGTTGCGATTTGCAGACGATACGATATCATAGATTGCGCTATAAATGATAATTCCGCCAGACAAATTGCATGTAAACTCAGTGATTTTTTATTTTTTATGTGAAGTAAAATAAACAATTTGTCTCCTCCTCCCCTGCCCAGCTGCTGACACCTGTAAATAAATTTTCTTTATTTTGTTGGCAAGAAAAAACAAAATCACTTTTAAACAATTTGAGCAGAAATATTTGTCTACGCATCGCCATCCTCCCCTCTCTCCCTCTCTCTCTCTTTCTCCCTCAAATCAAAAGCACCGCAAAGTTTATTCAACGCGCTGAGGCGGCACTTCATGTTCTTGCTCCCCTCCCCCCTCGCAGCAGCCTTATAAAAACTTTGCCCCTAACGCAATTTTTATGCATACCCCGCGACAAGGACAATTCCAACATGGGACACATTAGCGCCAGCCTGTGAGGGGGGGTGTGTAGGGAGGAGGGGGAGGAGGGACTAACGACCCGCGGCCTGGCCAGAACATTACGCTTTAAATTTATGTGATTAATAAATTTCCATAATTTTAGGCCAGCCCTGACAAAAAATAAAAAAAAAACGGAGATGCGATGTGCCTGGCAGGCAAATAAAGCACAGCACGCTCGCTATGCGAACCGGAACTAGGCAGGGTGCGAGCGAGATAAATAGAGAGAGAGAGAGAGAGAGCGAGCGGAAATAGCATTACAGGCCCGCAAGGAATCGGATGGCAGCGTGTACGCTGTCAGCGCCATTTCCGACAGTGCGTGTGCCCCGCCAGAAAGGCAAAGCTGAGATTGCCAAAGATGCGAATTAAAGATTGCGAGGCCCGAAATGAATGCGCTGTTTCTGATGACCTGGCAGAGGTTATATAAATATATAATAGTATAAAGAGAGAGAGAGAGAAGGAGAGAGGGAAATATTAAATAAATGTGCAGTGAATGCAAGTAAGATACCCTGTTAAAAAAGTGATCTTGTGCAACAAAACATTTTGCCTGGCTCTATTTCGCTGCGAGGCGGTGTATTTGACCACGTCTCGACACGAAATAGCACCAGGCATGCAGAAAAAGCAACAGACAAGCAGAAAGAATGATGAAGCTCGGCAAAAGAAGAGAATAACAGTTGGAGAGGATTATCTAAAGATGCTGATACCCATCCAAAAATTATGAAATGTACATATGTATTACTTCAGCAGCGCAAAACTATGCAATATTATAATAAATCGTTTATAAAAGTCAATTATTTGCACATCTTTTTATTAAACTACAGAAAATATCAGGCATCCTTAAAGTCTGCATTACTTTTTGGGGGCTGTATTTAAATAGGCACCGCAAAAGTATTCAACAGAATTTTAATTGATTTCTCCACCTGTTAAGATCAAAACAATAACAAACCCACGTGGTGGCCCAGCATAATCAACTCGCCACGTGCTCTCCCAGTACTGCAGCAACCTGCTGCTGATTTCTGGGTGCCTGGTACTTTTCGGGTTCAAAATAGGCTGACAGACCGCCAGCGAGTGATACACCACGTGCGCATCCAGCCCAAGCTTCATCCAATTTCGAGCTGATTTTGCTGAAAATCGACAGAAAGTACCAGGCGAACAGAAATCAGCAGAAGGTAGCTGGATTTTTAGGCGATGACGTAGCACTTTAAGTTGAGCCGCCTAGTGGGTGGGGTCAAAACAATAACAAGCCCACCTGCTTCCCCCTGCCACGTGGTGGGTGGTATCAAAACAATAACAAACCCACGTGCCGCCCACACCACGTGCTCGCTACGATAGTTTCTGGTGTTATCGATAGTTATCGATATCTGTTATCGATATTTGTTATCGATAGTTATCGATGTCTGTTATCGATAGTTATCGATATATGTTATCGATAGTTGTTATCGATAGTTATCGATATTTATTATCGATAGTTATCGATATTTGTTATCGATAGTTATCGATATTTGTGTTATCGATAGTTATCGATATTTGTTATCGATAGTTATCGATATTTGTTATCGACAGTTATCGATAATTATCGATAGTTATCGATACTTTTATTATCGATATTTTCACTGTCGATATTATTATTATCGGTATTTTTCGATTGCTCAAAATGTACTTGATAGTCTCGATAGTTTTACAGCATGCGTGTTGCTATGTTAATTGCCTGATACTATTTCGTGTCGAGACGTAGTCAAATACACCGCCTCACAGCGAAATGGAGCCAGGCAAAATGTTGGGATCCATTGTAAACGATAGCTCTATTTTTACAGGGTATCTCACTGTCTCACTGTACATCACTGGAAAGAGAAAAAGAAGTTAAAAGAAGAGAATTAATAAATATCACATTAAATATAGTAAGATTTTGCTTACTCCTCTCACTTGCGCTAAGCTCATTTTAAAATCAACACATTCCACGATATTTACACTTATCCTACCACCCTTATCCCTATAAACAAATCTGCCACCCAGCTGTGGTTTTTCCGCATAGCTCAGCTAATTTCACAAATTTCTCTCTTTATTTTCGCTCCTCAAGTATTAAAATAAATATGCGCGCTTAGCCCACAGACGAGAGCGTAGGAAATTAATAAAAATTAGTTTGCAGACCATAAAAAATTAGGGCATTTTAAGCAGGGTACAGGGCCAGAAGGGTAGGGGGGTATGGCGGGGGTGGGGTGGGCAGCAGGGATGGCCAAGTGACAGGCCAACGGGGAACACTCTGGGATATTTATGACAGTTTGCGCACAGAACGCATAAATCGTGGCAATTGTGTGCGATTTTTAATGCTAGTTAAATCGACTGAAAATGACAGTTTAATGATTGACATGCGTCAGAGTTGCTGCTGCCAGAGTTGCCACCACGCAGTCCTGTGTTGTGGTTACGTTTGAGCGGACAGAGATGGCAGGGCAAGGCAAGCGGAGCGAATGCAGAGATGGGACACCGCTGCGTGGGTTAAGCAGTAGCTGCAGATATGGATAGGGAGGAGGAGGGGGAAGGGAAGAGAGGGGGTAGGGGTTCAAGCGGGTTTCAAATGAATGTCAACTGTCTGCTCGAATGACGAATACACTCGTTAAAGGGCATACGCCGGAATGAGTGCGATGCTGTGAAGCGTAACAAGAGGATGAGGACGGGCTTAGTTGGTATAGTCGGGTAGTTGGGTACTTGGGTAGTTGGGTACTTGGGTAGTTGGGTACTCGTTGGGTACTTGGGTAGTCGGGTAGTCCGGCACGCCCACTTGTCAGTCGCAGTCAACGGCAGCGTGGTACGTGAACATCAACATCAATGTCAATGTTTATGACAGGCGCAGTGGATTAGCGGGTTAACCCGTGTATCTCCATATAGAGAGGGTAGCACATTATGCTAAATATGCATACGTATGTAAGGGGGAGAGGGGTAGAGTTGCCACCCCCCTCTGTGCAAGCCCAACAAGCGCTTATCAATCAGCGCGCATATTGAGAATGACGAAAAGTGCAGCATGCAGTGAGGTCGCTGTCTCTCTCTCTCTCTCTCTCTCCTTCTCTCTCCCTCTCTGTCTGTGCGTGACTGACCGAACGACCTCCCACTGCTTGGCACAGACCACACTTGTAGCCAGAGGGGGGATGAGGTCAGTGAGGGGGACTGGGGTTGGGTCTCATTGTTGATTTGTAAGTGCAGTGGCAGCAGCGCAGCAACGCAGCACGCAGCGCGGCATTCAACGCATTCCAGCGCTGTCTTTGTGTTCAATTGATGTCTGTCTCTTTGCCCCTCCCCCTCTCTTCCTCTTTCTCCCTCTATCTGTCTGTCTGTCTTTGTCCGCTCGTCCGTCTCACTTGAGACAAATTGTGAATTTGTTTGAGCATATTTTTCAAGTGCGCTCTGCCCCAATTGAAGTTGCGGCACGGCGTGGGGCACAGTTGATTAGTTTCCTCACCTCCCCCTTCCTCTCCTTACTGCGCGTAGGCGTTCTATGATTCTAAATTTCAAGATGATGATTAATTATGCGCAGTTCAAGTGCTTCACAGACCCCCAAAACTCCCCTCACTCCCTGCTTATCAGTCTTCTCATTTGATCTGATTGCGCACAACTGTTGAAGGGCAGCAGAAGGTCGTCATGACGCGGGGAGCGCATCAGATATCAACTATTTGTATTATGATACCCTACCCCTAACTCCTCCCTCCCCTCCCTTGATGCAACTGAAGCGAAATAAGCTTAGTTAATTGGGTTTTGCTCATGGCAACGCGAAATCCTCCTGCTGCTCCTGCTCCTCCTCCTGCTCCTCCTTGGCAGCTAAAAGCGTGAGATACTGCGCATCAAACGACAAGGTATCGTTATCGCTTTGGCAGCTATGGCAACTCTGCTTGAATCACACAGGGTTGCCCTCGCAGAGAGAGAGAGAGCGGGGAGGGGCAGCAATCAGTCGACTGTAAAACAAGCAGACACACGTGAGCAGCAACGCTTGCCACATGCCGCGGCAAAGCCAAGTTGCAGTACCCCCACCCCTCTGCTACCTCCCCCCCCTCGCATGCCAAATTGCTGGACAGCACTCAACACAAATTATAATAACTGTAATTACCAAGTAGCCCAAACAGACAAGGGGGATGCAGCAGCAGGGGAAGGGGGATAACTTACGTGTTTGCCACATATAATACCAAATTTATTGAGAGGGGGTGGGTTATCTAGTACCGTAAGCAACCCTCTTGCAGAAGGTATCGACTTGGCGCGAGTTGCATGTTGCTTGTTGCAGCAACTAGTCGCGACGCAACGCGAGGCAGCTTGATAAATGAGGCCACGTGCCTTATCAGGCGGCGTAAACAAGCAACAGACACAGTGGCACATACGTGCATAGACCACGGCACAGATCAACTCCCACTCTCCCCCTCCTACTCCCCCTCTTGCTATCCTACTCCCCTGCTGGAGTAGCCTGTGATTATGCAGCACAGCACAAAATAGATGCGAGTTGAACACGAAAACCAATTTGTAAACGACAAATGCAGGCAGGCAGCGTGGCAGAGGGGAACTGGCACTTACAGCAGGGGGAGGGTGGGTTGAGGAGGTCACCCAAGTGAGGGGGAGCTGCTGCCCCACACATCCACTATGTAGCAACAACAGCAGGGACACGCTTATTTGACTGCCATTAAATGCGGCATGCAAACCAAATTATATTTAAAATAAGTCGATGAAAGGTCTAAGTTGATAGGCCTAAATATACTCATTGAAATATTGAAGGAACTTAAGAAAAGAGTCATACGTCCATGGTATGATATAGCAGAACTTTCGACTTGCAACTCGCATAACTTACTTAAAAATCACCAGATTTTCATGTGGTATAACATTATTTCCATGGTTTCGAACCTAGTTTGATGCTGCATTAAAATATTTGTCAAATTGAAACCTTCACATTTTCGTCAAAATTTCCATACCTACCCCTTATAAAAATTTCGAAAATTTTTCAAAAATTTATAATCTTACTTTTTGTTTTCATTTGATAATACTACTAATAAATAGTATAAAAATCCAAACCAAAACTCAAAAACAACCATTTCCTTGGTAAACATTATGGTTAAGCTTCAATATCATAAATATATCATATGGAACCACTTTTTAAAAATCAACCACCCTTATAAAAATTTCGAAAATTTTTCAAAATTTTATAATATCACTTTTTGTTTTCATTCGATAATATTATTCATAAATAGTATAAAAATCCAAACCAAAAGTGTTTCAGACCAAAATTGTTGAAAATATGCTAAATAAACCGAAAAATTTTCAAGGTTCCTGCAGTATCAGCTGTACCACCCCTATAGGGCTTAAGGACTTAAACTTCTCTAACTTTCTTTAAAAATCAACCGATTTCCATGTGGTATAACATTTTCTTCATGGTTTCGAATCTAGTTTAATGCTGCATTCAAACATTTATCAATTTACAACGTTCACTATTTTCGAAAAAAATCCATACTTACCCCTTACAAAAATTTCAAAATTTTTTCAAAAAATAAAATCTTATTTTTTTGCCCTAAATTGTTTAGGCAACTCAAAATCAACATAAAAATCCATGCCAAAACATTTTCCGCTCAAAACTCTTAAGATTACAGCGAATATACCCATTTTCTCATCCCTTTTACAGGGTATTGGCAACAATAACAATAAATACGACATTGCAAGTGAGTGAAAATACATGGGACAGTGGAAAATAAGTGTGTGTGGTCCCCCTCTCCACCATTTCCCTCCCCCTATGCCGCTTTCTACCTTTGCCTCGACGTGTACGCGCGCTGCCCTAAGCCGCAGCATGCATCCCCAAGGACCCAGGGGCAACATGTCGTCGGCTCAGCTGTCGGCCACGCCCCCTCTACCTCACCCCGACTAAGTATGGTCTTTCTTTCCTTCTTTCTTTTTTTTTCTGTTACCTTTACACACCAAATGCGGCCGCTATCGAGGACTTTCATCAATTTTCGTTTCTTTTTTCATATTTTGGCAATCAGACAAAAGCCTTGAAGGGGGAGGGAGAGACTTGCGCGTGTCCTGGCAGCATTTTGAATTAATTTAATGCCCTGCGATGGGCGCAGATGATGGTGGCGACTCTCTGTGACGTCACGGCCAAAGGAAACAACATAATTCAAAAATTTCATTCGAAAACATGACGTTTTCATTTCGGCACGCGTTCGTCGCGCTCCCTACCCCGACCCCTGCCCCTTCCCCCTGCTGCCCGCCCACGCCAGGGGTTGATCTGCTGAAACTTTGCTCGGGTTTCCTTTCATAATCATAATTCCATTTGGTTTTAAGTGCTGGGAAATTATGTTGATGTTTAGTTTCATTTGCAGTTTCAGCTGAGAGACCAAAATGTTGTCCTGTCATGCAAAGTACGAAGCGGCGATAACAATAAGAGAGAAGCGTCAAATTGTTATGGCTGTCTGCCTCCCCACCTCTCCCCCTCTCTCTCCCCCTCTCTCTCTCTCCCTCTTTCACTCTCTGTGTGTGTTGCCAAGCGCAAAATTGCACAATAATGCAGAATGAAGCGTCGAAAGCAGCAGGACAGGGTTGCCTATGCAAGTCAGCAGAGTAGAGAGAAAGAGAGGCAGATATATAGAGAGAGAGAGGTAAACCAATGTCAAGTTCGTTGGTTATCTAATGGACTTGATTGATGACTCATTTGAGTGGCATGCAGCATGTGTGGTATATGCTTCTTAGCCCTTGTTGCAGCCCGTCTGTCTGTCAGGCCTGTCTCACTTGGCTAATGGCAAAGCTTAGTATCAGCTGCCAGCAGGAGCAGGAGCAGGCTGAGAGCTTAAGCTAAAAAACTTTTCAAAAATAAAACAAACACTAGTCGAGTCGAGTCGAGTCTTGTCTCTCTCCTGGGACACTCCTCCTCCTCCTCCCGGCTTAAGCTTTAAATGAAAAACCATTAAAGTCTCTGACAGTGTCAGCTGTCAGCCTGGCAGAGAGTGGGAGCAGCGGCAAAACATTAAAAATGAATAAAAATCAATTTAATAATTCAGGCTAAATTCATTTAAATTAATGGCACAGGGTGATGACTACAGGGCGACCACAGCACAGCAGGACATCGCCTTTAGGCAGGCACAGGCTGCGTCACTGAAGCGGAAGTCGATGCTGCTGGTGCTGCCAGGAGAACCTGCTAAACTGCCAACCATCAAAACCAATAAATTTTACAATGTGGGAAATTATGAAAAACGTAATTGAAGCGCGCGGGCACAAGAAATGCCGAAAAAGGAAAAACCGAAGAGGAAAACGCGCACATTTTGCTCATTTAAGAGGAAAACGTTCGGGGCCGCCTCCTGCCCTCGGCAGCAGCAGCTTCACTTACCTGTTTTCTTAGACCTTAGTCCTGCCTTGGTCAGAGAGGGTTCCCGAAAATTGTGGGCGTGGGTCGCTAATAGCATTCCTAATTGCTCGATCAGGCAGCGGCGCAGCCTTTGATGGCGGAACACACACACAGACAGAGTGTTTCGCTTTAAACGGGCTAAGAAAAGGAAAATAGTGGGGGTGGGTTTATTAATAAGAAACCATAATAATGGTATAAGGTATAACAAATTTAATAAAATGTAGTTTAAATTTGTATTGAAGCAAGAAAATTACTTTCATCTTTGTTATATAACAAAATTAAACATTTAAACTTAAATACTACGCTAAATGAACGCTTAATAGGGCTTTATGTGAGTTCTAGACGTGGCATGATATGTTTGAAATATGTTTACTCTGCAGTTGGTATAGAGAAAACTGCATACCAAAATTGGTAACTCTAGCTTTTATAGTTCCAAAGATCTGTAGGTTCATACAGACAGAAATTAGCACAAGGCATAAAAAACTCGGTTTTTTGATATATATGAATACTTTATGAGTTCTGGCCAGCCTTCGACTGCCATTGCATAAACTTGGCTTGGTTTTTTGGCTATTTTGTTGCATATATCTATAAGAACTAGAGCTAGGTAGCCTCAAGGACAGCAAACTGGACCAGTTCAGCTGCCCTAATCAATTCCGATTGTCGCCTTGTCCTCTAGACTTTTTTCTCTGCTATGTGTGTTAGGCCACAAATCTTGATAAAACTTCCTCACACACACACACAGCCTCTCTCTCTCTCTCTCTCTCTCACACAGTGAGATTTTGAAAGTTTAGCAGGAAAATCGGCAAATAATAAGCAAAACGTCGCGCTTGATTTATGGCAATTGACGCCCTTTGAAGTAGTTGTAGGTGCCAGCAGGAGGAGGAACCCTCTGGCCTCTGGTATCGCCCTTCTCTCTCTGTGTGTAAATGTGCCTTTAATGGCGCTTTGTCATCATCAACATTTGTCCTTATGCCGAGTGCGTAGCCAGCGCGCAATGTTATATGATTTATGTGCTCAGCGAGGCACCCACGCGCAAGGACCCTGCCCCAACACACACACATGTGTGTGTGTGTAATACGAGTGTGTGTATCGCAGTTTTCTTTTCTTTTTTTTTGGAGGGAAACCGCAGCTAACTTTTGGCTTTTTTCGGGCTATGCCTTTTGCCTAATGACAATTTTTCATGTGGTTTTTTTTCTGGGTCGACACGCTGCTTTTGTGTTTATGTAACTTTCTTGATCTTGTCCCGATAAAAGTCCTAATCATAATTTATATACATTTAGCTGACTACGCTTGATTTATCTCCCTCTCTCTCTCTCTCCGCTCTCTAACTATATCAAACTCTATAGTAATTGAATCTCTGCAACTCTCGAGCTAATCAGACTTTGAAGAACCCTCTGGATGTTTGAATTGTACAGTCATAGTATTAAAAGAAATCAATTGTCAATTGTGAATGCAATTCCCCATCTCCCTCTCCCTTCTTTTTGCATTTCCATCTTCATCTACATTCGCATTTCCATTAGGTTTTCCATTGTCTGGCCATGGCTCGTAAATCATATTTCTCTTGACATTTCGACTCGGTTTCAATTGCAAAAATCTTCAGTATGCTGCATTGTTTACATAAGTCAATTTGATTAAGTCCCAATTGACAATTGAATTGCCAGAGCCATCAATCAGGATTGAAGGAGAGAAGTACACAAAGAGAGAGAGAGAGAGAGGGAAGCCAAGAAAAGACGCAAAACTAGAAACTGCAATTGAAATCGAATGACAATTATGGCGGCAGATACATTCTCGCAGTTGCAGTTGCAGTTGCAGATACAGATACATTTACAGCGACGACGGCGATGTCAATAAAGTAATTGAGACTGGCGCCGAGTTAAGCAAACAGTGTAGGGAAAAGTAGGAAAACTAGAAAAGTAGAAAAGTGGAAAAGTGGAAAAGTGCTTGCAAGGGTTGCCAAATGCTGCTTAGAGAGCTACGGGCTGCAGTTATGCAAATAGATACAAGATACAAAGATACAAGCGACA
This sequence comes from Zaprionus tsacasi, assembly GCA_018904105.1. NCBI lineage: Eukaryota > Metazoa > Arthropoda > Insecta > Diptera > Drosophilidae > Zaprionus > Zaprionus tsacasi. Next base: position 3,424,673 of record JAEIFR010000049.1, on the reverse strand, counting down.
GTTAAGCGATGGCTTAACTGACTGACAGTGGGTAGATGAGGGGATTGAGTAAGTGAATGAGTGACTGACTAAGTGAGTGAGTGACTAAGGGAGTGACTGACTGAATAAGGGGGAGACTCAGTGAGGGAGAGACTGACTGAGCTAGACTCTGACTGAGGGAGAGACTGATTAAGGTAGAGGCTGAGTGAGGACGAGGCTGAAGGATTGAAAGACTGACGGGTTGAGAGACTGACTGAGACTGAGTGACTGACTGAGTGAGTGAATGAGGGACTGACTGACTGAGGGAGAGACTGACAGAGCTAGAGACTGACTGAGGTAGAGGCTGAAGGGTTGAGAGACTGACTGAGTGACTCACTGAGGGAGAGACTGAGACTGAAACTGACTAGATGAGAGACTGAGTGACTGACTGACTGGTTGAGAGGACTGAGTAACTGACTGACTGACTGGTTAAGGGACTCACAGGCAATGTCAGGCCGTCAGGCAGGGACTGGATAAATATTTACGCAAGGCAGCGCGCACATTTAAATGGCAGAAAGGGTTAAAATGATGATGATGCATTGAATTACCAAAATAAACACAAATACGAAAATACTTTTAGGCAGTGAAGCGGGCAACACACGCCTTTTTCCCCCTTTTTTCCTTTTCCTTTTGGTGAAGGGGTTAATTGGTCTGCTTTGTATCTGAAAGATACACTACAAAACCGACGGACTGACTGACTGACTGACAAGTTGCTGTCGCTGCGTGTTAAAATGAGTTACTCTGCTTATGACAGCTGTCGGAGGAGAAAAACTTGGAAGAAGAGTGGGGAAAAGCAAAGAACAAAAAGAGATAAATGCAGAGGGAGAGAGAGACAGAGGCAGAGCGAGAGAGAGAGAGAGAGAGACAGTTCATTAAACATCAATTGCAGTTTATGAAATGAAATCAAAATTTTTTGTATTTTCTTTTAATTTGCTCGCCCATTGTGTTGGCCAAGAATCGCGAAGGACGAACAGCAGGCTAGGGGTAGGGGGGTAGGGGTACAGTGGGACTGCCTGCTGACAGCAGCGTTTAAATTGCCCATTGTACAGGTAACAAACGAAGAAAAAAAAACATTGTACCGCGATCGCAGCTGCCTCATACGAATTGACTTTGATTCTGCTCAGTTATCGCCCTCTCTCTCTCTCTCTCTCTCTCTCCTTCTCCCTGTCTGCATGTTGCGGTTGATAGACGACACGACGCGTCCTTTGGCCATGCTCTTCGGGCCAACAGACCAAGGCCTAACAAAAACTCATTATTTCTCGTTTTGTTCTCAATTGCAACGTCATTAACTGCCTGCTGCACTAACATAAACTCTCTTCTTCTCTCTCTCTCTCTCTCTCCCTCTCCTTTGTCATTCTTCCTTGTTGCCCTTGCCAAAAATTTCATTTGTCGCTGAAGCGTAACACTCTCCTGTCTGTCTAGGCCTGACAACGGTTCTATATGGTCTACGAGACGGGATACTTCAAGGTTCACAAAGGGCACCCTCCAGACAGCCTGGCACTTGCCTTTGTTCTAGCACTCTCTCTCTGTCTCTATCACTCTCCCTCTCTCTCTCTTCCCTCTCCATCTTTGTGCTAGTTTTTGGCATTGTTTCGCATCATATCAGAGTTTTTTCTCTCCCGGTTTTTCCTGCAGTTTTTCTGGGTATCTCGTTGCTTATTGCTTTCCACTTGAAAATCGCATTAGGCCGCTTTTCCAGCGTGTTCTTTTCGCGCCTTTGTTTTCCAACTCATCGTAAATCCATCAGTTTTCCGTTGATTCCCCAGTGACGTCACCTTGATGCGATTTTGTAGGAGTTTATGGGGGAGGGCAGGTTTACACTTACTTAGGTTCTGAACTAGATCAGCTCTGAGGCGTGTGCTTTGTTGAGGATCTTAGGATCCTCTCAAACAGAAGCAGCACAGTCAAAACGATGATGTTCCTAATCCTCAGCCGACAAAGAGGGTATTATAATTGTGTCACATAACTTGTGTAGGGTATTAAAAGAGAGAGACATCTCATAGGGGAGCTGAGGATGTACCTAGTATCGTATTAAGATGTACTTCTTGCTCTCTGACAGTTTTAAGCCGCTCTTTATAATCTTGTGGAGTGTATAAAAGCGAAGATCTCTATTATTTTAAAGTATATAGCATATATATTCTTGTTCAGCATAAACAAGTCTCTAAAACTTTGATATGTTTTAGCTAAGTCTTCTCCCTCGGTTTTCTCTACTTCTTTCTAGGCTTTTCCTACATTAGTCTAAGCCAATCATAGTTCAGCTTATACAGCTTCAAAATCATTCATTCAACTGGTATTATCCTAAGTTCTAACGGCTTATTTTAACCCTTGACAACCTGTCAGTTTTTTAAAAGCATTTAAATACACTCTCTTTCATTTTATTCACATTTCAAACAACTGTTCAAGCGTAGTGCAAATAGAAGATATATGAAAAAGAAAATACTTAGGATAAACTCAGGATAAAGTTCTGCCCGCTCCTGGCTTGGCTTGGCATATGCTCTAATGTCGTTTGGGATAACTCAATTCTGGCTGATTACCCTTATGGGTCACACATCAAACAGGACACAGGACTCTCTGCACTTCCCACTTCCCCTATCCCTCTCTCACTCTCTTCCTCTCCCTTTCTCTCTCTGTTTGCTTGTTCGTCTCAATTTTTATGTCTAAATTTCATTAATTCCAAACAAATAACATGGAGAGAGTAGTATGAGGCAGGGCGCCCATATCCAAAATTACTTCCTCTCTCCCGGCTAAAGGTCTCTAGGATAAAATATCAAATTTCCTTAAGGTATGAGGCATATTTAAATGCAGCTGGTCGCGCCTGGCAGTACGACGGCGACGCCATTAATTCCAGAGACCAAGCCAAGCCAAATGGCAGCTCGTTTTCGGCGGAAAAGGATAACGAGCCTGTTGTCGGGGAGTAGGAGAGACGGGGGAGTCGGGGCAGAGGTCTGGGAGTCTGTTGAGAGTGCCAGGCTGAATGCACATGTCTTCATTCTGATTACAAGCGACGCACACACACGTAGCACGTCCTGCTGCAGCTCGAGCGTTGCCGCTGCCTGCCACGCCGCGCCTCGGCCCCTGCCCCTGCCCCGTCTCCTCGGTCTGTCTGCCCCGTCTGCTCGGTCTGTCTGCCCTGTCTCCTCGGTCTGCCTCGTCTCCTTGTGCTCTGTGCCTCGTTCTGCTCATATCAGGCATGTTTTTTATGTTAAAGCGGCAAGTGTGACATTGTCACTTGGCCGTGACACCTTTTCCAGCTGCCAGAGAGGGAGAGAGAGAGAGAGAGAGAGAGAGGCGTGGCCTTTTTTGAGAAATTGTCACACATTTGTTGCAGACTCCCAGAGGCTCTACTTGTCTCTCTCAGACTGCTCCTACTCCTTCTCCTGCTTCTGGCACTCATTACATATGATTTGTGCGCATCTTTTGTAGTTCATTTATCTCAGGAGCTTAGAGAGCAGAGAAATAGGTCGCTAAGGCACTGGGGGAATATAAGAATACGAGCACTTTGTAGGCATTCCAGCAACATTCTCAGAAAACTATCAGTTACTAAGGCATAGCTTAAGTTGGATGGAGTTAGGAACTACCCATAGCTGCCTTTAGTTATTCGCTTCACAAGCTGATAATAAATATTTCTCGCCTAGATCTAACATCCAATTTTGTGTATTGTTTTCCTGCTCAGTTATCGCTAAAATAGATTCGTCACACTGTGTAAACTCTCGAGAGTTTTGGCAGCTGTTCGCACCGTTTGTTATCTTCGCATCTCTCCAGTTGATCCGACGACAGTAGCACCTTCCTCCCTCTCTCGGGGTGTCTGCCTGCCTATCCCTATCAGGCACGGCTCGACAGATCAACAGATTTTCCAGTTGCGATAACCCATCGCACTTCCGTTCGGCCCCTGAAAAACCACGACAAAAGGCAACCGCAAACGCCACGCTATGTTTTTCCTATTTTCATTTTCATTTTCATTTCATTTCACATTTAATGAGCATGAAAATAAAATGCTACACGATCTCAAAGCGTATAAAAAATAGTAGAGAGCCGAAAACAAACCCCTCGTACGCCAATTACGATTTATTTGTTCTTTTTAGTCAAGTAGAAAAGTAAATAAAAAACTCAGAACCAGAGCCAGAAACCGCAGCCGATCCCTATGATCTCTATACGCATTATACCTTATCAAGCACTCGAAGCGGGCATTTTGTCACGTTTTTCTGTTAAGGTTTTTCCACTTTTCCAGCGATTAAATGTATCATGCATGAAGCATGCTCAAGCTCATTTGTAGTGCCAGCGGCGTTTGCCTTGAATTAAATTAGAGAAAGAGAGAGAGAGAGAATCGTGCAGCGATAGTTACTCTCTCTCCCTCTCTTTTCCTCCTACTATGTTCTCTTTTTTAGTAATTGCCCTGCAGGAAATTAGTTATTCAACGCGGGCTGCGCCTAATTTATGCGTCATATAATTGTTTGTGCTGCTGGAAAATCGACTGCACTTCGAAAGTTCTGGCGAATGTGGGCGGGAAAGCAGAGGGGAGTACCCAAAAAAATTACAACTTGAAATGTAACGAAACGTGTGAGAAATTCAAATACAAAAGAGAGAGAGAGAAAATGGGGGCTGTACCCCACATACGAAACATACAACATGAAAGAAAGACTGTCTCGAAACTTGATGGGAAAATGTCGAAAAAAGTAACATGCTACATATTGTTGATAAATGACTTATCGATAAGGAATGCGTGCAGAAGACAAGTTAATGCCCTTGCGATAAGAAAGTGCAGCCAAAGCGTAGCCTCGTTCATATCGTGTTTATTTTATTATTTAGTAAAGAAAAGAAGAAAATGCATAAACCAAAAAAAATATGTAAAATTATTCAAAATATATGCACGCCCTACCAGTCTCTCAGCCCTGCAGCTCACAATGATTTATGATGGAACATGGAAAACACAAACAGAACCGAAACAGAACCAAAACAGAGAGAGAAACAGAGAGAAACATTGGGAAACATTAAGCGAAGCGATGGGCAGCAATTAAAAATCTGTTGAACTTGCCGCGCCGCTGGTCATAAACTAAAATTCCGAAAAATGAAAATCCAATACAATGTCGCTCTAGGGTAACCCTAACCCTCTCCCAATACTTCTACAAACATTATAAAATGCGATGCGGTTTCATTGCCCCCAAAGCGCTACAATTCGAATGGTTTCACACATGATTCTTTTTCTATTTATCGCAATGAAGGATTACCACGACCACGAACAGAACAGACCACCCCAACAAATCATTTATAAACATAATTGTTCCAAACACTTGACACAGAAAGAGATAGCAGCATAGAGAGAGAGGAGAGCGATTGGAGCTCACACAAAGACACCGCGGGCAATTTTCTCAATGAAAAGCAAATGAAATGAGTTGAGGTTTTTCTCGTTTTTTTTTTTTTTTTGTTTGGATCGTTCTCCACATACTCCCTGCGGTTAGTTTTATGCACTCTTTGACTAAACAAATTTGTTATAGCATTGATTTAACTATATCTTTAACACTTGCCGAACCCCCTCGGTGAGACTCTGGGAATATTTTGGAGAAAAAAAGTGTCGTCTCCAGTTCTCCAGTTTTATATCGTATAACTGGCATTTATTTCTCTAACTTCGCTTGTTGCTTGTCGATTTTAAAAGCCAAATAAATAACATTTATTTCTAGCTATAAATTAGAAGTAGAAACACAGAGAATGAAAGAGAAGAGAGGGAGAGAAATCCTGCCTCGAGTGTGTGCCTGGCTATAAATGGATCGCATGATGATGATGAAGGCATTAGGCTGAGTGGGATCTGGCCGGGTGGGGAAGGGGGAGGAACTCGCCAACGATTGCAGTCAAGAGCCGTGTAAGTGCAAATGGCCATTAAAAACAATTTAGGGTAGCTCTCTCTCTCTCTCTCTCGAAAACAACCTCAAAAGCGTTTAGAAATATTGCAAATTACTGCAAATAATTGACAAACATTAAGAGCTAAAGGAGAGAGAGAGGGGAGAATGGACTGGGAATTGGGAATGGGTGTGGGAGGGAACGCACAGCTGTCGAACGAAAATCAAAGAGTAACACGTAACGAACAGCTACAGTCGACTGCATACGGCAGTAAAATACCCTGCGCTGGAAAACGTTGACATGAATAACTTCTGTTATAATAGTCCGATTATATTTAAATTTCAAGCATAGTTGCATATAGTAAGCATCTATGTGTATATCGTAGAACAAAGATCTAGCTTTAATACTTTGCTTAATAATCGCAAATTATTAATTTGCAAGCAGTCCGAATGTGATATTGCAAATTTTAAATATATAACTGAAGCGTAAAGCTTATAGAAACTTTCATACCAAATTTAGTATATCTAACTTCCATATTAGCAGAGATCTGGACAAGTAAAGAAAATAGATAGACATTTATAGCAAATTTTACTTATATATTAAGAGATTAATATGCCATATGATGCCAAAAAAATCTCCCTTCTATTATATACATTTGCCAAAGTAAGTATACCATTGTTTGACCATTTCTTTGATAGGTATAAAAAGAAGGATGCAATTTATGCAATTGTCTGACAATGAATTTGCCAAAAATCAATGTGAAAAAGTGGAAATTTCAGCATAATGAAAAGCTTTCTACATAATGAAAGTGATTCAGCCACATGAGTAAGATTGTCTTTCTTCTCGAGTTTAGTCTCCTCTATGGGGGTGGTTGCATCTGGTGATTTATGAATGACATTTCGAGTGTCGTGCAAAACGCTTTTACCATTGATAGCTGCCATATATCTAAAACGCAGTAGGAAAATTCAATTTTCGCAACTGTTGCCAAAACAGAGAGGGAAAATCTCTACGGGGTGGTAGTTCTCAGCTCCAGTTCTCCCTCTCTGGGTTCAACGAGGGTCAGCGAATTGGAACATTTGTTAAGGCGACTTATTAATGTCATAATCTAATTATAAGCAGAGGTTTAGCGCCGGCGATTTGAAAGCATATTTCACATAATATAAGCGAGTTAGCTCTGATTATTTTCCTTTGTTTGGCCCTCACTCAGTGAGGGCGTTGCGGGGCTATAAAAAAGTACACGCCATGCGGGGTGCTAAAAAATATGCGCAATAATAAGTCTGGAATTGTAGAAGCTACCCCTGTTTAGAGGGGGATTCCTATTTTCCTGCTCTGCAGCAGCTGAACGGAACAAAGTAATAGATTAATAATAAGCTAAAGCAGGTTAAGCGCGGATTTGCAAGTGGGAAACCTGCTTAAAGAGTACGGTTTTTTTTTGGCAACAGCTGTGGGAAATCGGTTAGGGCAAGGGAGAGGGAGAGTATGTGGGGGAAAGAGAACGAACTCTGGCAAAAAAAAGGAAACACTCAAAGTGAATTTATCTCTCTTAAGTGTAACTAAATCAAGCAACTTTCTTGTTGACTTTGTTTATAATCTAAATAACAAGTGAGTATATAGGAGCGGATTATATCTATATATATATTTTCATTATTCATTATTATCCAGGCACATAATACGAGTCTGTTCACAAAATTTGGTGTCTCTAGCTCTTATGGTCTCTGAGATATAGGTGTTCATACAGACAGACAGGCAAATATAGCCCTATCAACGCTGCTATGAATGAGGACTATGAATATATGGTATGTGGAACGGAATTCGATCTATAATTGTTCTTAAAAGTTTCATAATGCACTTACCTGTAAAGGTATGAAGACAGAAAGATGTCAGCTATCTCTGCATTATCCGTTGATGTTACTTACTCCACTAACCTTGAAGATGCGGTGTTCTAGTGACTCTGGTATATCACCTGGGAGGTCTCTGGTTGAGCTAGCAACCCTTTAAGTTCGTCTGTAAAAGAATTAGATCGAGTAATTTTCTTTAAGACTCCGTTTAGTTTATCAAAAACAAACTTAAATCAAATCTTATATCTTTATTTCAGTTTCCTGCTCCCTCGCTGCTCTTTAAACTACAGATATACTAAAAAATAAATACAGCTTGCATAAGTAGCGCATTTACCTATCTCTTCCTCTATCTCCTACCTTTTCTCCCCTTCTTTCCCTACAGCAAACAGTCTTAAAAACTTGATAGCTTTAACATCAACTTGAACCTCTGCAAATCCAAGCTGTGCACACTTTTCCAAGCAAACTGTTTCAATTAAGTGCATCCTGTAGAGGAGGAGATGCCAGGAGGTGCTAGGGAGATGCTGCCCACAGCAGTAGCCAGTACATTCCTCTCTCCCCCTAGCCCCTCTCTCTGCCCTTCGTAACTCCCTCTCAGCTGAACCGCAACGTTTACAGCGCATGCAAAGTGCTCCGGCTCTGTCCTCGTGCTCCTTCTGCTCTGACCATGCTCTGCTTGGCCATTTCGTTGAGCTAATTAAGCAACAAAGGCAAGCTCGGGAAACTGCTCAGCCTCATCCTCCAGCTCATCCTTGCCAGCCAACTCGGATGTGGCAACTCAATTAAAAATGCGGCAAGCTCTCGTAAACAAGCCACAAGCCACGGGTGAATGCGACGCCGACGCCCAAAACTCAGAAACTCATAATTTCCGGAGGTGCTAATAAGTTGCAGAATAATTTTCAATGAAAATGGTAACAAATGAGCAGGGGCGGAGGGGCCGAAGGGGGGTACTCTGTCTGAGACACGGCAAAAGTTGCAGCAGGAAAGTAGAAAAAATTGACTTCAATTAAAGTGGCATAGTTGGTCGTATAAACAGCGAAATGAAAAGCGCAAAACGAGAGTAGCAAAAGGATAATGATAATTACGGACACATGGAGAAGGCAGGCAGCAACTGGCAGAGGCGTAGCTGCAGGGGGGGGCGCTCTGCAAATGAAACGCTGAAGTTGGCAGACGCAGCGCAGCTTCGCTCTCTGAATGAGATTGCAAAGTTTTTGTGTTTATTTTATGCTCGGGGAAAACTAAAAAAAAAAACCGAGAGAGAAAAGCGGAAAAGGAAAATGATGATGCAGCCTTGCCATGTTTGGGTTTCGGGACACATTGGTGATTTTTAAGGGGGCAGCAGGGGGCGGTAGAGGGAGTTAAGCAAATAGGCAAAGCCTGAAATGAAATGTGCAGCAGAGGCAAATGAAGAACGCGAAATGTGGAGCACACACACAGAGCAGTAAAGAGAGATGGCAATAGTGGGAGGGAGAGAGAAAGGTAGAGAGAGAGAGAAGCAGTTGCGGTACATGTCAATAGTGACGTAGCCAGTGGAGGCTGCGCCTGGTCAAATGCATGAAACGTGCGCCGCCTGCGTCCATCTCCGCCTGCCTACCCTCTCCCTCCCCTCCCCTGTCCACTCCCACAAGCACTTCAACGCCGGCTGTGCCCAACTTGTTGACGAGACGACTCTGCTCCGCTCCGCTCCACATCGACGTTGAGCCACCCCCTTTAGAGCAGTGTCGCAGTCAGAAATCACAGAAAGAGGCAGCAGAGTCGCAAACGGAATCGGACACGGACACGGATGCGGATGCGGACAGGGGGAGCGGGACAGGGACAAGTTGCTCTAGCTCGTTTTTCAGTGTATTTACGTCGTAGTACATTTTTCTCATTTCGCTTTTTGTTGAGTGGTTTCTCTGCCCCCCACACCCCCTTGCAGTACGGCAGCCCTCGCAGTGAGTGAGCTCGCTCTCTCTGCCTCTGCCGCTGCCGCTGCCACTGCCTCTGTCTGTGTTTGAGTTGTTTAGAGTATTTTCTTTAGTTCTAGCTGTGTCTGTGTGTGTGTCTGTGTCTGTGTGTGGGTTGTGCTCAAAACAGCGCAGTGTGAGCTAGCGGTAAATGCTGACGCTGCCGCTGCCGCTGCGTCAGCGTTGCATGAACCTCAACGTTTGCCGCCCTGGCATGAAATTTGTATCTCTGCCGCCGTCGCCAGCGCTGCTGCTGCCCTCGCTGCTGTTGTTGTTGTTATTGCCTGACTGACTGTTGCTTTGCCGCTGCCTGCCTGCCTGCCTGCCTCGCTCTCTGCCGCACTCTCTCTCTCTGCCTCTGCCGCTCTGCCTCTCTCTCCGTGCTGCCTCTGCCGTCGCGCCGCGCTCACTCGCGCAGCTCGTGCTCATTTTCCGTTGTATTTCTTCACAGTGCATTCAGTTGTTGCCCATCATTCCCTCTGCGCACGTCGCGCTGATCGCATCGCATTTTCAATTCGCCTCGAATTCGCCTCGAACTCGCCACTTGCCTCGCCTCGCAACGCAATAAAGTTGCCAGACTCAACGAGACTCGCGCGCGCGTTTTTAACAACAACAGAAAACTTTTGCATATTGTGTGTTAAATTACAACAAAAAGAAAAGTACTAAAAAAATAAAAGAGAACTACAACAACAACGCGATAAACTGCAATAATAAGAACCACAACAATATCTACAACAACATAGAAGTTTATTATAAAACCCGCAAAATGGGTCGTCTGTTTCAATACAATCGTTTTGGCGCCTCGGAGAGCACGAATAAGCGCAAAAAGGATACGTCGAAGAGCGCACACGATAAGGCCAAGATGGTAAGTTGCAAAAGGCATAAGGCAGGAGAGTTAAGATCGGAAAAGGAAATATTTGAAGGGAACTAATGGGGATCTATAAAGAAATAAAATGGATTGTAAGGCTGGGAAATATATATAGTAGAAGGAAAAGGGAATATAGGAATATAGAATGATATAATATGATAGAAAATATATATAGAATCAGTATAGGCAAAATCAAAGCAAGAATCTATCGAATATTCTTAATATATCTAATGCAAAATCCCATTAGAGTCTTTGGTAATGACTTTAGAGATATTCAGCTGAAGATAGTATGATATAATATATAAGATATTACATCTTAAAGTCTTTAAGCTCATTATTTAAATATAAACTCCTTATAACACCATTAAAATGTCATCGAAAAATGTCTATACAAGATCTAAAGCACTCAAGTCATGCTCAATCAAAGAAACAATCTTAGAAATATCGTATATATTTTTCTTAAGAGTCCCATTAGTGTCTACTTATCAAAACCCCATTAAAAAGGTGTTGCATTGTTATCAAACTTAAATGTAAAACTTCCCAACTCAACAATGATCTCGATAATTTTCTATAAAACCGCGTTTCGTATGCAAACTGACAAAGAGCAAGAAAGAGAAGGAGAGAGAGAGAGAAAGAGAGCTTTCTATGCCTCTTTGAATAGCTAACAATTGCCCCAACACCCTCCTCTCTCTCTTTCCCACCTACCCAACTACCTGCATTCATATGCAAAGTTCTCGATACCCACAAGTTGCACCCGCAACACACACTCCAATCCCAATCCCGACGTGGTAATCCACACACAAATCCCACGTGAAATACACAACGCACGCACCCACAAAAACTTCACATGACACAGGGGCGGAGAGAGAGGGGGGGAGGGAGGTGCCTGGGGGGACACTGATGACATGCAACGAAATTCAAAACACGAACGACAACAATTAAAATGATTTAGTGCCAGAGATATGCGCGATGCAGTCCCGATGAGGCAGCCCTCCCCTCCCTCCATATACCCCTCCCTATACCGAATCCCGAGCATAATAAAGTCGACTGTCGGCGTAAATCAGGCGCACACTAAATCACAAATAATCAAATAAATATGATTTGCATAAAAACTAAATCAAAACGGAAAAGCTTCCAAAAACAGAGAGAGAAAAGGACAGATATATACATATATATATAGAGAGAGAGATATGTATAGAGAGACTGAGATTTGGTATAAATCAAAGCGAAAATGCGTCGAGTGTTTGAGTAGCGATAACGCGATAGAGAGAGTAAGCAAACATAGAAAAACATATGTTTGTCTCATAAAGATAATGATTGATTGGATCGAATAAATACATACATAGGTCTAGCTGGGGTTGGGGCTTAGATTAGACTCACATATGTTATATGTTTTGTTTATATTTGATCTGCGATAAGCTGCTAACTAGGCGGCGTCGTCTCGTTGGAGATGCCAAAAAGCTGATTAGTCAAATGCCTTAATTAGTAAGACCCATAAAACCCCTTCCCTTCCCTGTGCTACCTGAATTCCCATATGTATCTTGACTACATCAAAATATTTGTAGAGGTTTACGGTACGGTGGGAGAGTCCAGAAAAAAGAAGAAAGATAAAGCGAACTGAGCGACGGTTTGTAATTTCAGTCTGCATGACAGTTTGCGTTTTGGCTTCTGCCTTCTGCATCGTTTATCTTTCTCTCTTTCTTCTTGCTGTCTCTTTGCACATTTCTCATCGTCAGTTTTTCCACATTGCTTGTCATTTTTCACCAGAATCGACACGCGTTCAAAGAACATTTTCCTTATATCTATGAAAATATGTTTTTGTTTTCTGTTTTGTTATTCTGTAGTGGGTGTAGGCAGCTCCCTAAAGGATTGTTGTTATTCTTATTCTTCTATGGGTTCTTCTAGGTGTGTCTTGTATATACCATAGAGAACTGAGTTTACTGGAAGTACCTTGTATATAGAGAGTGTGTACAATCAAAGTGATTGTAAAGTTCAAAGAAAAAGGCCAAAGTATTTTTCCTGTTTCTTCTACTTCCCTTCAATCCGCTCGTTTTCCGCACTACATTTCTAGCACCCTCTAGACCCTCTGCCATTACGAAAGTTCCTTCAGATCTCTGGGTCTAATGGCTTAGGCTATACGGCATAAATCGCTCAGCACTTGTAGCCAGTCGCATCCGTTATCAGAGCTACGAAATATTTTCGACTAAAACATTTATTGGCAAGATTGAGTTGGGGCAGACGAGGAGACAGACGGGAAGACAGACAGACAGACAGACAGACAGACAGACAGACAGACAGACAGACAGACAGTCGGGCAGACAGACAGTTGGACTGACAGTCGGACAGACAGGGAGACAGACTGCCAAGACAGACTGTTGTGTGTTTACAGTCGCTGACAAACGTTTTCAATTAGTTTGCAGCGCAAAGGCGACGGCGCATAGCAGGTCAAACGATAAGGCAGACACACACACACTCTCTCTCTCTATCTCTCTCTCTCTCTCTCTCTCTCTTCCGCCACACATCAAACAAAACTAATAAAGTTGTCACTGAAAATGGCTGGCAAACTCGACCATATGTCGCCAGTCTCCTCGCTCTCTTGCGGCAGCGTCTTATTGCCAGATTAAAATCTAAAACAATTAAACAAAGAATAAACAATTGCGCTGCATTTGCTGCTGCGCTCCATAGTCATTTTTGTCTGGAAAAATTGCTGTGGCAACGTCTGTGCGTGGAGTCAGTTGCAGAGTTGGCGTCGCGATTGGCGTCTTGGCGTCGCTTCAACACCCTTTCTAAGTGGCTGTCTCACACACACACACACAGACACACACACATACAGGCAGTACACACATACAGTCAGTACACTCACATGTGTGTGTGTGTGTGTGCCCCCGCTCATAATTCTCCCATTCTATTTCTAATTTTAAATCAACAGATTAGCAGCGCAATGAGCGAAGCATTTAAAATTCTCGAGGATTTTAATGCACTCTGGGCACACTCAAGGGCAATGATTAATGCCAGTACATATGCAGACTTGTATATATATATATATATATATATGATACACAGATCATCTGATTTCCCTCGATTTTCTAAGTAGCTTGGAAATTAATTGCGGCGCTCTTAAAGTGCATTTAATTTTGAGTTTGTGTGTGTGTGCTGTGGCTCGTTAAGATTTATGGCCAAATGCAGCTTGCAACGGGGCAACGTGGCAACGTGCAACGGCAACTTGCAACGACTGAGGCAGAGGCAGCGACTGTGGCAGCGGCATAAGCAACGGCAACTTGCATCGCCTGCAAATTGATGAGCATAATTAAATGGGCAACGTCGTTGCATGCATTGTTGTAATTTATGCTCTATATTTGCTGGCTGCCCACTGTACCCCCCAACTCACCCACTGTGCATGGCCCCCTACTCCTCCCCCCACCAGGCCTGCCCCTCCTTGTTCGCTTTTGAGTAAACAACAATTTCACTTATTTTCATGCCGTCTGCGCGTCTGCTTTGTTATTTTTACGCTCGACTCAATATAAATTTTCGCCTGCGTTTTTCTTTTTCCACTGCCTCTGCCTCTGCCTCTGCCTGGGGCACATGCCATGCCAGGAAAATGTAATGCAAATATGCAAAAAAGCTTTCAACGGGGCAATCCAACAGCAACAGCACGCCGGCAACAACCTCCCCCAACGACTAATCAACAAAACGAACGAACTGGGCAGCCCTGGCAAATAGTTTAGCGGGCACTGTGCAGGGGATTGGGATCCGAGAGGGGGGAGGAGACTATAGACTATGCTATGGTCTAGCCAGAACCGACTACAACAACCTTATCAACTCGTCAGCTCGTCATGTGCTGCGGCGCGTAGCATGTTGAGCTGTTTGAGTATCATATGGCTTCCACAAGGATTTGTGTGCATTAGCAAGAGAGATAGAAGGGGTGGGAGAGAGGAAGAGGGAGAGGGAGAGAGAGAAAGGAAGTAGAAGAGACACAGAGCGAGCCTAGAGTAGAGAAAGGCAGCTAGAGCACTCTCACATTTAGCCACACTTGTTAACTGTTTTTAAACTTGCGCTACTTGAGTTTGTCTAGCCATAAAGTAGCTAAAAAAGTAGCCAGCTATAGCTGCCTGCTAGCTACTCCCACACACACACTTACCCTACACTCTAACCCATCTATAACTCTACTAAACAATACCTTCTTTCTTACTTGATCAACTTATTAAAATCAACTCAAAACCGAAGACATCTGCATATCTACAGCTCATCAGCTGCCCCTACCCCTGCCCCTGCCCCTCTCTTCCACTCAACCCAAACAAAGAGTCATCTCTTCAAAGATTCCCACATATAATAACCCCAACCTCTATCTAATATGCACATGTATCACATGAGAAACGCGCCCATAAAATACAATTAAAGAAAATTTCAACAATTTTAATTTGCATTTAATAAACTCATCAAAATAAAAAAAAAGAAATGTTTTTCAAATTCCCATAAAATTAAATTTGAAGGAAAACCGAGTGGAAAACTGAAAAACAGCTCAATTGGGAAACAGAAAAGCGTTTGATATGACCCCATTTTTTACACCTATAAAAAGCAGCCAGAGCAAGCCACAAAAAAACGTGTCGAGCGGCGTTAAAAAACCCATCATAAAACGATCTTATATACCACATAGATGCCACATGCCACAGCTGTGTCTCTCTGTGTGTGTGTGTGTGTGTGTCTAAACAAAGGATTTTCCAGCGAATGCGCTTCTAATTGCCTGCAGATCGCATCCACTATACCAAAACCAACCCGAGCAGAAACTATAAACTATAAAGATTTTACATATTTTGTTTTCTGTGTAGCTTGTGGCATAAAATGAAATTAGTGGAAAAAAATGTTAAAATCATTTTACGATATATAGTTTTTTTTTTTTCGGGGGCCCCCAAAGCTCCTAGGTAAGTATGCCCCCTACCCCTACCCCCAAAACACATTAACTGAAAGAAACGAAAAACTGAGTTCATAAATTTTCAAATACGCCGCAGGGCTGACGCTCTGACGCGTGTTCCAAAATGTCATAAAGTAGTTCGCCCCTCCCCCTCCCCCATTGTGTGGATCTTGAAAGCCCCCAGCACGTGTGTATGGATTATGTCGAAGTTTTTTTCTAGTGTGGCATAAAACTGTCAAATTAGCTGGCGTCCAAGAACACAAGAAAATGTCTCGAAAATATTCAAATAGAGCAAGTTGCGTTGCATAGCTAACTAATTTACAGCTTGAAGGCAACAAAGCTGATGTGTCAGATAGCTATAGAGATATCACAGAGAGTGAGAGAGATATATAGCTGATGTTTTGAAAGGTTTTCTATATGGTCTGCATAGTTATTGTTGTGGATTTTGAATTTATTTTGAATTTTAAGTTGATTACTTTATGAACTGAGGATTTCATACGGAACTAACCGTTGAAAGACTGTTTTTTTTTATGATATAATCTAGTTTTATTGACTTGAAAATATAAAGAAAGGAGTAGAGCGTAGAGGCATATAGGAAAGTTAGCTTCTGATAGTATCAGTTACCTATGGCAGCAATTGCGGAAAGTTGGGCTCTGATACCATCTATAAACTCATTTCAAGCTGTTGAAATTAAGATATTATACTTACCATCATATCAGCTAGCATCTTTTTCAACAGCAGCCACAACCCTTGATCGTATCTGCCATTTTGGCAGTTCATAAAAGAGTTTAAGCTGTACCTATATCATAAAATGTATCAAGGAATAAACTCTCTCTATAGTTCTCTCCTGCTCTAGCGTGTTTTTTGCGGTTTCCTTGCATAACCGCATAGAATTTTTAAGTAATCGTCACTGATTGGCATTGCGTGTGGGTTACATTCTCTCTGGGGGTGGTTTCACCCCAACTTCCTCTCCCTCTCTCCCGCTCTATAAACGTAGCACTTGAGCAGCTGTTTGATTTTCCAGCATGAAATTCGTGCATATGCCATAGGGTACTGGCTCAAGTGGGATATGGCTAGACAACTGGCTACTATATAAGGCAGGAGGAAGGGGGAAGGGAACAATAACAGCAACATTTCAATAAATTCATCGTATCCAAAAGGCGCAACTCATGCCGTGCGCGTACTTCAACTAATTCTCTTCTCTCTCTCTCTTACTTCGGGGCACCTTTACCTTCTTAAATGCACAATAAATGGAAAAGTAACAACTGTTTTTCCAAGCGATGCCCCCGCAGTGCTGCTTGTCAGCTGGGCCCATCTTACCTTCCCTTCCCTTCCCTTTCCCTACCTGAGCTCGTTTTTATTGTAACACAATTTGATTAGAAAAATATGCTAACACCTTGCTGGCCCAAACAAAGAAGGTTGCCCTCGACTGTAACATCAATTAGAGTTACCTTTCCGCGGGGCAGGATCAGCTAGAGATCGCAGAGAACCTTACCCTAACCCATCATTATTGCATTAGCGGGTAGGGCGGGGGGAGGAGAAACGGGTACCAACACCTTTTGGTCACTACTGTAGTTGGGATTAGACGGGGTCGGTCTGCCTGCTCTATTATCATAATTACTGCTCTTTCTGTTGTTGTTGTTGTTGCTGTCGCTGTCTTGTCTTGCATAAATTAAAAAGAAACGTGTATTGTCTTCTACAGACTCTATGGGCTATTAAACGCCTGTTTTCCGCCGCTTTTCCCTCACTTTTCCCTCACTTTTCACCCTCACTTTTCCTTGCTTTACCTTTTTCTGTTGCGTTTGATTTAAGCCGATAAAAGGTTAAGGTAAACTTTGACGCTTCTTTCAACGGCGATTTTGATTTTATTTATGCTTTTTTGGCCACATCAAAGACGGCCACGGCTTGTTGGCCACGAATTAATGGCCATGTCTAGGCAGTGTGTGTAATTTGGTAATAGAAATTCAATGTTTTTCATGCAAATCGAGGCAGGAAGGAAGTGCAGGCACAGCAGGGGGAGGGGAGGGCATTTCCTGAAGAGTAGGGTATATTGGGGAGTTACCAGCTTCCTCTTCCTCCTCCTCCTCCTCCTTCCAGTGAAAACTTCATTATGCTTGCACTGATTATCCACATCATGCTTGACTGGGAAAACGCTACTCAATGCTGCAATTCAATCACATTCAATCAAATTCAATTTGGCTTAACGCTTATGGAGTTTATTGTTAGTGTGTGCGAGTGTGTGTGTGTGTGTGTGTGTGTGTGCTACCTGGTCGAGCATTGTGTCCTGCTGCCTCAGCTGAACTGAGCTGAGCTGAGCTGCCTTGCTACTCTCCATTGAATGCTCATTATTTTGCCCATTTTATTATACTCTCTCAAGTGTGTGCGAGTGTGTGTGTGTGTGTGCGTATGTGCGTGCTGAAGTGTCCTTGTATTGTCGTGCTACCTCACTCTATACTGCTCTCCTCTCTCTCCCTCTCTCGCTCAGTTGCTTTTCGAGTGCATTGCACACTCGAACGCACTTTTCGAGAATTTATTGAATACTTTTTCCATAGGTGAATGGATTCGCATTGTTTGCCAAGTGCCAAAAAGGGGTGTGGCCAGAGGGCAGCACAAGTTGTCAAATAAAATGGGAGCAAGAGAGAGAGATAGAGAGAGAGAGAGAGAGAGAGAGAGAGAGAGGGGAGCGTATATGCTGATCAGCTTAGCTGCGAATCAATTCAAAAAGTCTAAAAAGGGTTAAACACTCAAAGTAGGAAGGAACAGCAGGAAATGTGAGGAAAAACAAGGAAATATGAGAAAGCAGTAGGAAAGAGAATAAAAGAAGGTGTGCTACAGATAAGAAAGCGTAACCCAACAGAATCCTCCACTCTCTCTCCTAAATTTTACTTGGGACAAATGAAAAGCAAATATCACAAGTGAAAACAGGCAAATTACAGAACAATGAACAAGGCGAGAACAAAGCGCATTACAAGCATATCACAACAAAGAGAAAGAGGAAGAGAGAGAGATAGAAAGAGAGAGGGAGAGAGAGTTGACCCCCTGAGGCAGGGACGAGTGTGAAATAAAATGCGCAAACAGAGCACCCCGAAAGAGACCGAAAAGGCAGGCTCGTTTGGTATTTCAGGTAGCCTGGGAATATCCCAGACCAGAATCTTTTCATTTCTAGAGCACATATTGTTTTTGCGGCCATGCTGACTTGACCAAAACTAATCACATTTCTTTTTTTGTTTCTTTTTACAGCTACGCAATGCCATCCACTGTCCAGCCTATTCGGACATCTATGGGGAATACAAAGGCGTCAATGCCGGCAAGAATCTCGACTTGGCCTTCTCCAAGTGTCAACAATGGAGCAAGAAGGTCAAGTCACAGCCAGCTGGTACTGCAGCTGCAACTGCTGTGGATGAGCCTGTGCAGAGTCGCACCCACAAGGTCTACGACAGCATGAAGAACTTTCTGCAACGCAAACTTTTCGCGCAACCCTCGCAACGTGAACGCCTGCAGGCGGAGGAGCAGGAAGCCACAAGTGACTATGATGAGGTAGGTCGAAAGATGATCAAATAAACAGCTAAACATATACTCTATAAGACTTTCCCCAACGTGTTTGTTCGTATGTACATCTATATCTCAGAGACTATCATAGCCAGGGCTATCAAATTTGCTGACTATATGCGCTAGTATAGCCCGCAGCTCAAGCTCAGCTTAGAATTCCAATAGACCCACTGCATCCTCTATAAATCTCTATTATTATAGGAGCTCAACTTACTTATACCAACTTTTCTTTTCTTTTCTTTGCGCAGCAGGATCTTCTCGACTCCTCGTACCACGCGGACGTGGAGGAAGACGAAGAGGAGCAGTCACTCTACAAGAAGCAGCAGGAGGATCTCTTGGTGAACTGCAGCTGCAGCTCGCTGAGCAGCTCCCAGATCACACCCAAGCGCAATAAGTCGCCACAGAAATCGCTGCTGTCGCTCAACTGTTGGCAGAGCAGTCAACCCAGCGATTCCAGTGGCAGTGAGGAGCCTCAAGTGGAGGATCTGGATGACTCTGATGATGCAGGCATCTCCGATTGCTGTCAGCTGCTCAACGAGAGCAGCCAGAGCAGCAGCAGCAGCAAGAGACGTGGCACGCCCAAGAAACGCTCCCCCGTACGCTACAACAGCGCCAACTCCGACGATGATGAGGAGGAGGATGCGGAGTTGCTGCAGTGCGCCTGGTATCAGCCACGTATCACTGTGAAGGCAGCACAGGAGCATCTGCAGCAGGCCACGCCCGGCAGCTTCCTGCTACGTCGCAGCACAGCGCGTAACTTTGAGCTCTGCCTGCGCCTGGAGCAGAAGACCAAATGCTACGCGGTGCAGTGCAGCCGCAACGAGATGTACAGCCTGAAGGGAGCTAAGAAACAGTTCAGCACGCTGAAGGCGCTGATCACACATCACTCGGTGATGGCGGAGCAGTTGCCTCTCCCTCTGGACATGCCACGCGAGCGGGAGCTGGTCAAATCATCCGCTGTGCGTTATGCAGATGACTTTGAGCCATTGGAATCGTTGCAATTGTTGGGCATATTGAAGAGTCTGCAGGCCAAGAACTATGAGGCATAGGCGTAGAGAGGGGGGAAGATCTAAACAGGGGGGGGAGATCTAAATCGTACTGCAAACTGGAACGATAGGTGAAAATAGATGTAAGCTAGTTTCTCTTTTAAGTCCTGCCTTGTGATATAGTTTAGGATCGAGCTATATATATATATCTTCTATATTTGCGGGTTCTTTTTTAGTCTGTAGTTCAACTTTGTATCGTGTTTTTAATGCTTAAGTTCTTCAATTGTACCGTTGTAATCTTGTGAATTATGAAATAATAAATATAAATCGAACAATGCAAAAGAAAACCCGCAACCCTCGTTGCATACGCCTCTGCAATAAATGCGTTTCCTGCCCCTGCCCCTGCTGCGCAGTACCACAATTAGGGGTTGTGAGTATGTGTGTGTCCTGGAGGGTTCATCTGGCCAGGGTTGCCCCCCACACTCACGAGTGATTAGCGTTTCAAGTGGCTCTCATTAATTTTTCAAGTGGCAGCAACAGAAAATGCGCCCCAGCAACATGTTGCTAAGCGCAGGCAAGGCAACATACAGGGTGGGCCATCTACATGTGACCCGTGTGATTCGTAAATAAAATTGTTAAGGAAAAGACAATTTGTTTTTTTTTTTTGCACAGGCATTTACATTAATTCAAGGAGATTAATATTATTAACATTTAAAATATTATTTGGCTCAAGTGCTCGCCTTTTTCCCTGATGACGAATTTGCTCTTTTTTCGGTATTTGTTGCAGGGATCAGCAAGCAGTGCGCGCGCTGGCAAGCAGTGCACTACGCAAGCAGTGCAAAATCAATGCAAATAATTATAGCATACTTTTAGCTGCACGCAGTCTGCATTAAATACACGCGCACAAAAGTATGCAATGCAATTTGTAGCCTGTACAATTATGTGTGCAGCCCGAAAGTAGGCAATGCAAAAGGTAACAGCAAACCCGCACATTTTCAAAAAAAACCCCGATCAAGTTAACACGTGTGTTTTATCTATTAAAAAAACTAACCATATAAAAACTTCTCACACAATGCCACGCAATATAATATATCATTAATAAATACAAACACACGGCTCTACAGAGTGAGGTGGCATCATTAAAATAACGAGCTGAAAAACACAAAAAAAAAAAAAAAACCGGACATGTTTGCAATGAAATTGCAAATAAATGCAATCGCTGACACCACAATTAATTATGGCACAGCCCACACATTAATAAAGCCATCAAACCATGGCGAAAATGTAATAATTATAATAATAAATTGAGCGGGCAAAGAATTTTATTTTTTTTATTTGTTATCGCAGTAAGCCATAAATTTCCAACAGCTACAGTTGTAAACAATGCGTAAACATTTCGCATATTTGTTTTGTTTAAGAAATTTTGAATTGGACACACCCCCTTACGCTAAATTCCTGCCATGAACACCTTGAGAAGCCTGCTCTTTATACTATGCCTACTTGATCTTTGGGTGAGTGAGTGCAGGCAGCTCTACAATCTCTCTCTCTCTCTCTCTCTCTCTTTCGAACAGCAACTCATACTCACTCAGGAAAACGAGGTGATAGTAAAAAAAACGGTCTTTAAGGAGCTAGATGATCATAACATGGCCTGGGAGGTAGAGAGGCTTGATATACACGAGCCCGAAACCACACAGATTCAAATCTATCATGCACCATGGACAGTTGAGCCAAGAAGTAATGTGGCCCATGCATTAGTCCTGCAGCCTGTAATCTCGATATATCTCTGGCATTTTGCACAACTCTTCACCAATTTCATTTGCATTCGTATGTTGGCATAGTCCATAAAATTTTCAATGAAATAAACCAGTGTGGTAAACGTTAATGATGCCGCTTTCAGAGCAGAAGAAAGCACACGCGGCTTTTCCTTTTTACGTACCTTGCATATTTGTTTAGCTTTTCAGCAGACTGACATATTCCCTGGCTCTTTCAATGCGTTTTCAGTTTCATTTTCATTTGTTTATTACTTCACTAATTGCACCAGCGATGCAGCAGTAATTGCGGTGCGGTGCAAGCTGCCTTGCAATTTGGTTAAAGCTTTTAATATAATTAACAAGCGAGAGAGAGAGAGAGAGAGAGAGGAAGAAACCTAGGGTAGAGTCTCTCTTGACTTTCATACTCAATCCATTTAATCTCAAATTACTTTTCTGTTTAAAATACAATTCCAATCATATTCACAGAAATCATTTGCTTGTTGATATTGCTTGTATGCAACAAAAATTATTGCTGTAGCTTTAAATTAAAGCTTATAGAACGTTTTTATGCAATTTGCTAGAGTTTTAAGGGGCGTGGCAGAATTCTAAAACTAAATTCTTCTACCTACATTAATAGCTTATCTCCCTATTAATTTTAGTAGTCTTAGCTCTTATAGTCTCTGAGTTTTAGATGCTCATACAGACAAATCGTGTAGACTGAGCTGTTTTTCTGCCTTCTACTGCAGTTTGCAGTTCTCTGTACTAGGTATAGCAGTTCCTTTTAAAGAGCTGCCTTATGGCACTTCAAATGCAGCCCAACCTTGCCTAATTGCAAATCCAAATCGATCTCTAGCGCGCTTCAAGCGTTTCGACTAATTAGCGAAAAGAGTTTTTCCCCATGAATGCACTTGGCATGGCAGCCCATCTCTCTCTCTCTCTCTTTCTATATCTATCTCTCCTGTCCGGCAGCCATGCAAAAATAATCGATAAACGTGACTATTGAGACGCACAGACGTGGCAGACAAGCAGCGCAACCGTAGCCAGCGTGAGGCATTCACCTGTAGCGCATTACAAAAGGAAGTGGGCGGGGCAGCTACCTATCTCTCTCTCTCTCAGTGCCTGCAATTGCAGCGGGAGTCTGCCATGACGTTGGCAATACTGTTGGTTGGGATTATCCGACTGTTTATATGCGATTTATTTGCCCTCAGGCAGTCAAAGGGTGCGCTCTCTTTCTCTCGTTCTGTCTCGGGTTGCCATGACGGCCGCCATTGGCTTTGTGTGTGTGTGTGTGTTGGGAGTATGCATAAATGTTGTGCCTTTTAATTAGCACACACACACACACAGATACTCACACACACACACACACAGCCGCAGGGCTTGCCAGCTCAGTCACAACGAGTCGATTATCAGCCTCGCCTAATTAGACGCAAAAAAGCCGCATAGCGCATTTTCAGCGTTTAATGCGCTTAAAGCTGCCACAGCGCAGCACGTGCAACAACGTGTTGCAAGTAGCCGCAGCAGCAGAGAAATTCAATCAGCGAGTGCAGCGTAATGCAATCAGTAAGCGAGAGAGAGAGAGAGAGAGAGGGAGCTGAAGATGAGCAATGAATGTGCCACAACTCGAGGGTCCAACGAGGCGTCAAACGACGAGCGCACTTGCCACATGCTGCTGCTGCTTCTGCTGCCACACTCAAGTATGATGTAAGATGCCAGCCAGGATGGTGCCGCAAGTGGCAAAGTGGCAAGTGGCAAGTGGCAAAGAAAATGGTGTCAGCAGCTGCTGCTCTTGGCGACTTATTAAGCTCATTTCGCAGCACACGCAGGCAGGGACGCAGTGAGTGAGCAGTTAAGGGACTGACTGACTGCCTGACTGACTGCCCGACTGATGGATTGAGTGACTGACTAACCAACTGACTGATTGACCGTCCTCGGGGCCAGACTTGAGGCACGTTTGGCGCTGAAAAGTATGCTATAGTTCACTCAATTGTTTGCAGCGTGCTGCGTTTACAATAAATGCAGAGGAAGCAGCGAAAAAAAAGAGAGAGAGAGACTTCTGGCATTTAGCCAGCATGCATATTAAATGCAGGGTATATGCCACGCCCCTTCCCCGCCTCACTTGGATTCCCAACTGGGTCAGCAGTGCGGAAAAAACGCACAGTCAAGCAACAATTGAAGCTGCAAATGCATGTGGCATGAGCAGCACAAAAGGGAATTGATAAAGCTCAGCTGCATAAGCTGAGCAGAGGAAGAAGTAAGAGAAAAGATAGAGAGAGAAAGAGAGGGAGAGTGGGGGAGAGAGAGACTGCGCTCAATTTGTATAATTCCCGGTACCGCAAATAATGCACTAGTTAGCTTGATTTGTGCTTGCATCGCAGCAATTTGGCTTTGTTTTTTTAGCTTGATTCAAGTCAGTTTTGCGCTGCTTCTCTGGCTGACAAACCCAATCTCTCTCTCTCACTCTTTAAGTTCACCCGTTTTTCCCATTAGTTTCATTTAAATTTAATTAAAATGCTGCCAAATTTCCCTCAACTTTCAGCAAACTCCGCTTATCACTTCCGCCCAGCAGACTCATCCCCCTCTCTCTCTCTCTCTCTCTCGCATTTTGCATATTAATTTTCCTTTTCCTGTGCAGCACCCCCAGAAAAAAACAAGAGATATAAATCAAAAAATGAGCAGCACACATGTGGGCTAAGGGGGTATCAAGGAGCAGGGAAAGGGGCTCAGCTTATGCCTTAAAACTTTTAGCTTTTAATGTCGTTAATTAATCGATATCTTTATACACAAAGCCAGCAGCAGACAAGCAATTAGAAAAAGGCCAGACCTGACCCGCTACCCCTCTATCTACCCCCTCTATCACCCCTCCTCAGAACCCGCCTCTGCCCTGTCAAGCAACAAACAGGAAAGGCGACCCCCAAGCGGCTGCTGCTGCCAACAATAACAATAAAAGCAAATAGAACAAATACAACAATACACACATGGTACCCCCTTACCCTCCCCCCCCCCTACTCCCCTCTTATGATTTACAGTCTCGACTGGCAAAAGGCCTGTGGCAAAAGTTAAGAAATGAAATTTCAAGAAAATTGCAGAGCAAAAGGAAAAGCAACAAACCGAGTGGGAAAATATTGTAAAAGTCACATATCCGCACGATATAAGATAAACGATAGACGATAGACGATACACGATATCGACAGACGCCGAGTGGAATGAGTGAGTCAAGTCGTTATCTTAATTACTTTTACAGCTTCGATTGGTAGAAGGAGAAGGAAGAAGGAAGAGAAAGAAGGAAAAGCAGCGCGTGTGGTTGTTTTAAGTGAAGTTTTAAAGAGGCACAAGTTGTGGGCTAGAGATATGATATAAAGGCATGTGATATAGGATGATATGATATAGGAGGAGCAGGGCAGAGAGCAGGAGGTACAACCCAATTATTCAGCTATATGATGCCTTGCCTCATTAACGCGCGTCAGGCCATAGAAAAGCTCTACATATTTTCACAGTTCATTATGACACATGCCCTCACGAGAATGGGTTGGGGGGGAAGGGCGTCAAGTTAACACACACACACACACACACACACACACTGCCAGTTAATGAACTCAGCTCTGAGTGAGTGAGTGAAAGCCTCTGCCTCTGCCTCTGCCTCTGCCTCTGATTCGGGTTACTGTGGCACGTCCTTGAGCCTGCCTCATAGAAATTTAATGAGCTGCCTGGCACACACACACACACACACACACACACACACACACACTCTCTCTGCCTGCTACTCAACGCATTTCCCTGGCTAATTCCGCCACAACTTGCGCTTTAAACTGGCACTTAATTAACATTGCGTATACGACAAGTGAGACGGGATGAGGACGGGATGAAATACTTCAACGAAAAACACAGAATCAATTTCCCTGGTGTACCGGATATGAAAGACGACTGCCTGCGGCGGCACAGCCAGCAGAAATAACAACAAACAACCACAAAGGCAGTGACAAGGCAGCAAAGGGAGGAGACTGGCGCGCGCTTTGAGCTGAAATTATTTTGGCATTTGGTATTGGCCGCAAATATTTTACGAGGCGGGGAGAAAAAAGAAGAAGCCAAAAGCAATAAACTGTTGACAAAAAACTTGAAAGGCAAGACAGGGAAGGGTAGAAGGGGAGAAGGGAAGGTGCGGAAGAGCGGGGCACTTGCTTTATTGAAGTACTAAGCGAAAAGTTGCAGACGCCTTGTGACGTCGCCGTTGCTTGTTAATATTGAGACGCGCATTATTTATGGCAAACTTTTAGCAACACTTGGGATTGATGGGCGTGGCAGGCAGGCAGGGCAGGCAGGAAGAATAGGCAGCAGCACTCTGCGTACTTTAGCCCGGGCGCAACTTTTAACGAGTTGCCTCACTTGCACAGCGCAAATGTTTGCACCTTGCCAACTGCAATTTTGTCGCTTAGTTTTACATCAACGGCTTGGCGAAAAGTTGCAACTTGCAAGCTGCTTAACTCGTTGCAAGCAGCAGCAGAAGCATCGGCACATCGAAAGTTGTTTGCAACTTGACAATCATACGCAACGTTGCCCACACAGCAAGTAGCTTTAACTGGCTGCCTTTTGTATGTGTATACACTATGCAGGCTTTAAGCCGAGTTGCATAAAGTTTGCTCTAAGCACAACAATCAACACCCTCTTCCCCCTCTTTTGCCTGCTCTCTCTCTCTCTCTTGGCTTCTAAACAAGCAGCTAGCTAGCCCAAACCACAAGCATTTCATTATTAGAACACAAAAATGTTGAAAATTTCATTAAATGGCTGCATTGTGTAGCCCAGGCAAGCAAACCAGGGCTGGCACTACCCTGCCCTGCTATATCCTATCTTTCCCTTTTCTCCCCTATCCGTAGAGCAAACCCTGCACCCTGCTAGAGAGAACTAATGATGTTCTTAGACTCCTTTGCAGCCTGTTGATATGTGCAAAACTCCTGGCAAAAACTCTACAGTTTTCAAGCCAAAAACCTGTGCATACTTTGCAGCTTGTTTACAGCTTAAAAAGTCATAAAAAAAAAGCTAGCTAAAATGCTGTGAAATTTTAGCAAATTCTACAAACTTACTTTTCTACAAAAAGCTAACTGATTAGTCGTCTATGCTCGCACAGCTCTCCTCATAAAAATCACCGCATAGCTGGACAACATTTTAGCTTCTGCATGAGAACAACAACAAATATGCATAAAGTTTCCAGTTCAGCTGCTTTATGTATGTAGTTTAACCAACAAGTGGCAACCGCAGCCCGTTGCCGTTGCCGTTGCCGTAGCCAAAACAACCTCATGCAAATTCATAAAAACGTTTAAAAACACGCAAAAAATAGTGTGAGAGAGACAGCAAGCCTGAACGCCCATGAAACTGACCAACAGAAATTCCCAGACAGAGCAGGGTAGTAGAAGCAAAGGGGGAGCAGCTGGGGAAGGGGCGTGAAGGGTTCTTGCCCTGGCTGACTACACTCATAATGAGGGTTGGTAGCAAGTTGAACTCGCCACCAGGGGAGGCAACAACTCTATCTCCCCTTCTGTGGTTCTGCACAGCAAACATTGCAATTTCATTTAATAACAAAATATTTGGTCAGCTTCGGAGGATGAATTCCCACTTAGAAGATAGCAGAGAGCAGACCCAGACCCCCGTTGTAGTCGGCAAATTATTACGTCTTTATGCAGAAATTATTTATGATTGCATTGTCTAGACTTGGTGGCGCGCACAATGCACCGGAA
Source organism: Zaprionus tsacasi (assembly GCA_018904105.1). Lineage (NCBI taxonomy): Eukaryota > Metazoa > Arthropoda > Insecta > Diptera > Drosophilidae > Zaprionus > Zaprionus tsacasi. The sequence continues at coordinate 3,397,253 of JAEIFR010000049.1, read as the reverse complement.
TTCCGCGACGCCAGCAAACCTTACAATGTTTTGCGGGTAATTTATGAGCTTGCACATCCTTCTAGTTCTCCTCTCTCTCGCTCTATTATTACCCATACGCCACGTGTGCCACCTGAAGACTGTTAAATGCCGCTTAGCGTGCATTAAGCAGAAAGTTTGTCGGCACGAGCCGACGTTCGCTCTGTTCAACTTCTCGGGATTAATTTGCTTAAGTACTGCGCACAAAGCGCATTTGCTCATATCAGTTTTTCTGTTTTATCTTCCAGGAAACTGGGTCAACTTTTTATGAAGCCCCTCGCAGATAAGCGGAGAGGGTAGTGAAAGTTTTTAGGCTCAAACAGCTGGATAAGCATGTTTTTCAACTTAAAGCTTATCTTATGCGTATATTTCTTTTGTTTGTGAAAAGTTTTTACATTTTCTTTGGAGTTTATTGAAACATAGATATGCTTTTTATAGATTAAACGTATGTTCTGCTAAGTTTGATGAGAGTTATGGCTTTTTTCCAATTGGAATTGTGCGCCAAATAAGTGAGCTGCACATTTTAAGCTTGAGCGGCGAGAAAGTAGGTAAGCGAGACAGATGCATTGCTTGTGTGAGATAAATAAACATGGCTGCTGAGCAGAAAATGTAATGGCTACTGATCGCCTTGCAACAGGAGCAAGCGAGAAAGCATCAATGCTCTCAGTGTTTAAAGATGGCGTCCACTGCATAAGCGAGCAAGCTGTAAATTTGAATGTTAACTTAGCAGCGAGATGTAAATGGCGTAATTTTAAATTAACAGCGTGGAGTCTGTGCACTTAACAGCCTAAGTAATTGGAAAATGTTAACAGAACAGCGTGAGTAAATGACAGCTGTTAGCTCCACAAAGTGTGTAAATGTAAGCTTAACAGCCTGAGTAACTGGCGTCTTTAAAGTTAACAGCCTGAGTAAACTTAACAGCTGAGCGCAATAAATTACAGAGAGCACTCGATTACGCTGATCACTTGGCAACAGGAGCAAGCGAGAAAGCCTGCTCTCACGCTCATTGAATAACAGAACTATAAATTAACATTACTATAATAACTACAGCTTTAAAGGTTATGGTGAAAAAAAGCTGCCACAATCCCAACTTAAAGCCGCAGATGAGCAGGGGAAAAAAACGGGAGCTGGATAAAAAAGTGAGGCCTGTAAATTGCATTGGCAGAATTTAATTAACGTCGCATTGAATTTTAATCAAGTTCATTCAACGGCGACAACGACAACGACAACGTGACATTATTTGCATGCGAAATTAACCTGCGACAGGCGCGACTCGTTGATGGTTGGCACGGGCAATGGTTGTCGCGGTCGACAGGTGGCGCCCTTTGACAAACATGACACGACACGTTTGCAGCGCGTTTTTCACCTGTCTCCCCCCGCCCCCACACAGTACGATGATATTACAAGAATCTGCACTTTTTGCAATACACATACATATATACATATGTACATATGTTGTTCCGGCTCGTTTCATTATGTCAATAGAGATTGCAAATTGTGATTTCAGTTTCAGAGATGCGAAATTGATACGGGACCCAGATACACGTGAAATCTGTGGGGAATGCACGGTTGCATTCTGACCCCTTTTAAACCAGATTAGCTGCCGGTTTGCTCTACAGTTGCAGCTGCTGCTGCTGCTGCTGTCCGAAATCAGCTTCCAAAGCATTCGAAAATATTCATTTTGCCAACAATTCAATTGCAATGTGCAAGCAGAGAGGGGGAGGGAGAGGGAGCAGGAGCGATCCCTTCGCCTCGACAGCAATTTGTAGTTTGGCAACAATTACGGCAAAATATGCAAACAAATTTGTAACAATGCAACAGAGAACATGTCTCTCTGGGTCTGTCTATCGTCTATCGCAGTCTGCCCGCCTGGTTGCCCCCAACAACGTGCAACAACACAGGTTGCTTCCCCTACCCCCCTTGGTTGCTTCTGTTCTCTGCCTTGTAATTCTGTTGATTATTACACGCTGCTGCCAGAGAGAGACGCCTCTTTTCTCTCTCTCTCTTGCTCTGGACCGGCTGGCTTTTAATTGAAATATGATTTTCCGACTAACAATGATTGAAAGAGCAGATGTTGCATATTCCACTGTCGATGTGGCAACAGAATTTGATCTCTCTCTCTCTCTCTCTCTGATTTCAGGCAATATGCAAAGTGCATGCACGACACGTCCGTTAGATGTCCTGCAGGCAAGTACCCCGTAGGGGGAAATAGAAGAAAAAGCAAAACCCAAAAAACCCAAAGCCAACTCGAATCTAGTCGAGAATTCCCTGGGCAACTTTATTCATATGCCAAGCACATAAAACTGCACAAAACTGTCATGTTTCAGTCGACACTGGCAAAGGACTCTCTCACTCTCTCTGACTCTCCTTGAAATACACGAAATACTGGCGAAAAGTCACAAAGTTTTTGGCTCTCAACAATGCAATATGCAAAATGGCTGGTTGAGGCGTCGAGGCTGCAACTCAACGAAATATGCAAATTTTCAGCATACTACACACACACAAAGCCAAGAAATGACAGGCAATAATTTCCAGAGAGATCTCTCTCTCTCTCTTAGCTATCTCTCACTCTTCATTGAAATGAACTGTACATGGATTTAATTTCCTGTGCAAAAGTTCCCAGGGTTAAATGCATGAATAATACGCAAGTTTTGGACAAAATTCAATTAGAAGGCAAAGTTCGGGCCCAGCTAACTAAATGGAGATTATGCTGTGAAAAATGCATGAGTGGAACTACAGAGTCATCAAAAAGTAAATAAAGGACATACATTGTCTAAATTTCCAAAATAACGAAAAACTTCAAAAGGTCTATTATGCTATTATTTAAATGTAGAATCACTCAGGTTGTGAAACCATAAACAAAATGTGATTCCGCATGAAAATCGTTTGATTTTTAAGAAAGTTATGATCGATGGAAAATGATGCATGGCTTGGGTGTTACATGTTAAATTTTTAAGACATTTTGTCATGATTTTTGGCCAAAAATTAAGTATCCTTAAAAATCGATTTAAAATATTTCTTAGTACTAATGTTGACCTCCGCAAACGATTAAAGTTAAAAGTTCGCGATTTAAAATTTTGAAAAAAAAATGTTGTTGAAATTTTACAGGGGGGACCATTGTCTAAATTTCCAAAATATCGAAAAATTTCAAAAGGTCTATTATGATATTATTTAAATGTAGAATCACTCAGGTTGTGAAACCATAAACAAAATGTGATTCCGCATGAAAATCGTTTGATTTTTAAGAAAGTTATGATCGATGGAAAATGAGGCATGTCTTGGGTGTTACATGTCAAATTTTTAAGACATTTTGTCATGATTTTTGGGCAAAAATTAAGTATCCTTAAAAATCGATTTAAACACTTTTTTAGTACTAATGTTGACCTCCGCAATCGATTAAAACTAAAACCACGCGATTTAAAATTTTGAAAAAAATATGTTGTTAAAATTTTATTGTCTAAATTTCCAAAATATCGAAAAATTTCAAAAGGTCTATTATGATATTATTTAAATGTAGAATCAATAAGGTTGTGAAACCATAAACAAAATGTCATTCCGCGTGAAAATCCGTTGATTTTTAAAAAAGTTATGATCGATGGAAAATGAGGATACCAGGTCTGTTGAGTGTGTTACATGTCTAATTTTTGGACCAGTTCGACATGATTTTTGGGCAAAAATTAAGTGTCCTTAAAAATCGATTTAAACACTTTTTTAGTACTAATGTTGACCTCCGCAATCGATTAAAGTTAAAAGTTCGCGATTTAAAATTTTGAAAAAAAAATTTTGTTAAAATTTTACAGGGGGGACCATTGTCTAAATTTCCAAAATATCAAAAAATTTCAAAAGGTCTATTATGATATTATTTAAATGTAGAATCAATAAGGTTGTGAAACCATAAACAAAATGTCATTCCGCGTGAAAATCCGTTGATTTTTAAGAAAGTTATGATCGATGGAAAATGAGGATACCAGGTCTGTTGAGTGTGTTACATGTCTAATTTTTGGACCAGTTCGACATGATTTTTGGGCAAAAATTAAGTGTCCTTAAAAATCGATTTAAACACTTTTTTAGTACTAATGTTGACCTCCGCAATCGATTAAAGTTAAAAGTTCGCGATTTAAAATTTTGAAAAAAAAATTTTGTTAAAATTTTACAGGGGGGACCATTGTCTAAATTTCCAAAATATGGAAAATTTTCAAAAGGTCTATTATGATATTATTTAAATGTAGAATCAATAAGGTTGTGAAACCATAAACAAAATGTCATTCCGCGTGAAAATCCGTTGATTTTTAAGAAAGTTATGATCGATGGAAAATGAAGCATGTCATGGGTGTTACATGTCAAATTTTTAAGACATTTTGTCATGATTTTTGGCAAAAATTAAGTATCCTTAAAAATCGAATTGAACACTTTTTTAGTACTAATGTTGACCACCGCAATCGATTAAAATAAAAAGTTCGCGAATTAAAATTTTGAAAAAAAAAATTTTGTTGAAATTTTACAGGGGGGACTATTGTCTAAATTTCCAAAATATCGAAAAATTTCAAAAGGTCTATTATGATATTATTTAAATGTAGAATCACTCAGGTTGTAAAACCATAAACAAAATGTGATTCCGCATGAAAATCGTTTGATTTTTAAGAAAGTTATGATCGATGGAAAATGAGGCATGTCTTGGGTGTTACATGTCCAATTTTTAGGACGTTTTGTCATGATTTTTGGGCAAAAACTAAGTATCCTTAAAAATAGATTTAAACTATTTCTTAGTACTAATTTTGACCTCCGCAATCGATTAAACTAAAAAGTTCGCGATTTAAAATTTTGAAAAAAAAAATTGTGCTGAAGTTTTACAGGGGGGACCATTGTCTAAATTTCCAAAATATCGAAAAATTTCAAAAGTTCTATTATGATATTATTTAAATGTAGAATCACTCAGGCTCTGAAACCATAAACAAAATGTGATTCCGCATGAAAATCGTTTGATTTTTAAGAAAGTTATGATCGATGGAAAATGAGGCATGTCTTGGGTTACATGTCAAATTTTTAAGACATTTTGTCATGATTTTTGGCCAAAAATTAAGTATCCTTAAAAATCGATTTAAACTATTTCTTAGTACTAATGTTGACGTCCGCAATAGTTTAAAGTTAAAAGTTCGCGATTTAAAATTTTGAAAAAAAAAATTTTGTTGAAATTTTACAGGGGGGACCATTGTCTAAATTTCCAAAATATCGAAAAATTTCAAAAGGTCTATTATGATATTATTTAAATGTAGAATCACTCAGGTTGTGAAACCATAAACAAAATGTGATTCCGCATGAAAATCGTTTGATTTTTAAAAAAGTTATGATCGATGGAAAATGAGGATACCAGGTCTGTTGAGTGTGTTACATGTCTAATTTTTGGACCAGTTCGACATGATTTTTGGGAAAAAATTAAGTGTCCTTTTAAGGATTTAAACACTTTTTTACTACTAATGTTGACCTCCGCAATCGATTAAAGTTAAAAGTTCGCGATTTAAAATTTTGAAAAAAAAAATTCTGTTGAAATTTTACAGGGGGGACCATTGTCTAAATTTCCAAAATATCGAAAAATTTCAAAAGGTCGATTATGGTATTATTTAAATGTAGAATCAATAAGGTTGTGAAACCATAAACAAAATGTCATTCCGCGTGAAAATCCGTTGATTTTTAAGAAAGTTACGATCGGTGTAAAATGAGGATACCAGGTCTGTTGAGTGTGTTACATGTCTAATTTTTGGACCAGTTCGACATGATTTTTGTGCAAAAATTAAGTGTCCTTAAAAATCGATTTAAACACTTTTTTAGTACTAATGTTGACCTCCGCAATCGATTAAAGTTAAAAGTTCGCGATTTAAAATTTTGAAAAAAAAATTCTGTTGAAATTTTACAGGGGGGACCATTGCCTAAATTTCCAAAATATCGAAAAATTTCAAAAGGTCGATTATGATATTATTTAAATGTAGAATCAATAAGGTTGTGAAACCATAAACAAAATGTCATTCCGCGTGAAAATCCGTTGATTTTTAAGAAAGTTACGATCGGTGTAAAATGAGGATACCAGGTCTGTTGAGTGTGTTACATGTCTAATTTTTGGACCAGTTCGACATGATTTTTGGGAAAAAATTAAGTGTCCTTAAAAATCGATTTAAACACTTTTTTACTACTAATGTTGACCTCCGCAATCGATTAAAGTTAAAAGTTCGCGATTTAAAATTTTGAAAAAAAAAATTCTGTTGAAATTTTACAGGGGGGACCATTGTCTAAATTTCCAAAATATCGAAAAATTTCAAAAGGTCTATTATGATATTATTTAAATGTAGAATCACTCAGGTTGTGAAACCATAAACAAAATGTCATTCCGCATGAAAATCGTTTGATTTTTAAAAAAGTTACGATCGGTGTAAAATGAGGATACCAGGTCTGTTGAGCGTGTTACATGTCTAATTTTTGGACCAGTTCGACATGATTTTTGGGCCAAAATTAAGTATCGTTCAAAATTGATTTAAATAATTGTTTTGTACTAATTTTGACCTTCGCTATCGATTAAAATTAAAAGTTCGCGTTTTAAAATTTTGAAAAAAAAAATTCTGTTGAAATTTTATAGGTCTAAATTTCCAAAATATCAAAAAATTGTAAAATTCCCCTATCGTATATCGTAATTGCCTTGCATGACTCACCCATTTTAAGTGTGTTCCTTCTCCGTCTCCGTCGCTGGCATTTCTGCAATTCCTTTTGCTGTAACTGCTTTTCCACTTTCTGCACGGCCATCAGGGTCCCCATCGCTTTAGAGAATGTGGTCCAGTTAAACGCTTGACATATGACCATCATCATTTAGTACGCAACTCGCAGGCTTTTCAAATTGTGCTCGAAAAGCATTTCAAATCTCTCTCGCTCCTCGATTGCCAACAGAGGGCAGAGACACAGCCTCCTCACATGGGCTGGGTACATCGTGTGGGCGTGTCCATGCGGCACATACGCAGCCCATTTGGAGCGATGTGCCATGCAATTTCTGTGGTCGATCTGCCTGCGGCGGCGGCGGCGGCGCACTTTTCGGGCCACGACTAATTTTATGGCTGCAGAACTTTGTAAGCGTCCGTTTTTAATGGCAGATCCGTGGAGTGATTCCTCTTGACTCGTAATTGCCCGCATAGTCCAGCCCACAGTCGTCGACGCAGTCGTCTGACTTGTCCATTATGACAATTGGCAATGCACCAATATACGCGGCGCAGGGGGGGAGCTGAGGCAAAGGCGAAGGCGAGCAAGCGAGCAGGCGAACTCGAGCGAAACAGAGACATTCAAAAAGTTGGCAATAAACGCGAGAACAATTAAATGACAATCCGTTTAATGGCCGAGAGAGAGAGAGACAGTGCGACAGACGCCTTAATGGCCAAATTATTGTCACTTTGAAGTCGGCGCCATTAAATTAGCTGGCAACCCGCTCCCTCTCTCTCCTTCTCTGGTTTTATGGCGCTCTCTACTCCGCTCTTTGCGCCTTGAATTTAACTGTAATTTGCGAGTACATTGCACAACAATTTTCACAATTTTCACCAAATGCGCGACGCGTCGACAATTCCCACGGGGAGCTGTGCATGTGCAGTGCTTAAATACATTTACCAACTGAATTACAGCTACACTTGGCAACAAAAGGCAGCACAACACGTGCAACACAGCCTGATCGCACTGTAATTAATTAACAGAGCGATATGTTATTAGCAGCGTTATCGATATTGACATTAGAATGTTATCTAACAGTGCGTAGGTTAAAGCTGCAGATCTTACAGCTGTTAGCAGCAAAGTCACTGTAAGCTCTGCCTGCCTGTTATCGATATTAGCATTAGCACTGTTACTTAACAGTGCGTCTGTTAAATATCTGATCCCGCAGCTGTAAGCAGCCAAATCACTGTAATAAACAAGTAAAAATAGTAAATTAATTAAAAATAATAAAATAAATAAAAATTGCTACCCAGTTGCCTGGTGTAAATGTCAATAAGAGTCTGGTCTACGCGCAGGTCGTGCAGTATATTTGCATAACAATTTGACATTAATTGGTAAATCGATTTATGACGCCCTCTAGCGTTGACTTTACGCTTTACCGAACACGGTTCATTGCGCTCGGTTAATTTCTGTTTAAAGTTATCCCGCAGTATTTAACGGGACTGACTGACTGTTTTTTCGGGGAATTTGCGCAGAGACTAATTGCATTTCGAGGGCAAAAATTTCAATTAGCCCTTTTTAATTGAATTGCGCAATAGTTGGTTAGTTTAGGCGCACTAATTCGCGGTAATTAAGTTGGCTAATAAAGAGGAAGGAAAAAAAACCAAAATAATTAAATTATGAATATGTTTTTAAGCCCAGCATAAGATAACAATCCATAAAAATGAATTGGTTTATCTGCACATTCCAATTGGATACGCTCATAAAGTGAAATCTGTGCGCTGTGATTTAACAGAGTTATTACTGTGGGGAATCCCAGCAATCATCATATGTGTATGCTATTAAATGATATCATATGCTCGATATGGCACAGTTTACACGCACATTAGCATAAAAGCGAAGGAAACAAGGGTCGACTGAATGTATCTAGCAAATACAATGTTGAGACTTGGCTAACAAAGCTGTCTGTGTGTGTGTGTGTGTGTGGGGGGCCAAGATACACTTAACGCACGCACAGATACACGTTGTGCACACACACAGAACACACACACACACACTGTGTGCTTGCAGCGTTTTTAATTTGCGTATTTTAGTCACGTTCAGGTAAATCTCAATTGAATCGAATGTGACACCGGATGTGAAAATTGTGCACATTTTCCAGGCGTTTAACAGAGCAGGAGAGAGAGAGAAAGAGAGAGAGAGAGAGAAAGGCATGTTGCTGTCATCGACGCTTGTTGTTGTTGCTGTTGCTGGCAAGCAAAGCACGAGACACAAACAAAGATCGCATCGCTGAACATGCTGCAAATAGGAAAACACGTAGTGGCATGTAGCCAACTACACACACACACACAAACACACACAGGCGTAGATAACGTATCCGTATTGAGGACGAATGACTGTGCTGCTGGTGCCGTGTCCCAACGGCAGCGGCAGAAATCATCGCCATGGACAGCAGCAGCAGCAGCAGCGGCAACGGTGTAAACAAAGCGTTTAGAGAGCGCAAAACACAACTAGCCAGCTCTCACTCTCTCTCTCTCTCTCTCTCTCTCTTTCCACCACGCTGGCCACTGATGACGGCTACTTTGAGGCACAGTTAGAGACAGAGAGGGAGAGAGAGCAGGGCTGGAAGGGAATCGTGTGCCTTACCTGTTTCCTTGCAAGTGCCAAAGGAATTGGAAAAAGGGAAATAGAAAATAGGAAAACACTCGTAGTAAAATAGGGAAAATGCGTTTTCTGTGCGCATGTTGTTGACCCACGACAAGGTGGCAGGTGGCAAGCAGAGGACCTGCTGCCCCTTTGATCCGAAAGCGTGCGCAAATATTGACAGAGCGCATTAGCAGCCAAGTGAGAGAGTAAGAGGAAAAGGAAGCAAGGGAAAGAGCGGGGAAAGAGGAAGAGAAAGAGAGACAGGGGAAGATACAGATACAATTGCCAACTATCCGGCAGCCTGCTCGATTGTTGCCAAAATTGATGACTCCGCTCAAGCTCGTACATCAAACTTGGGGCGCAACTTTGGTAATTACATTTTTATTTATTGAATTTGCAGCAGCGGCAGCAGCAGCAACAACAACCACGACAGCAACTGTGGCAGCTGCAACTTGCAACTTCTACCACGAAATTGTTTAGCGACAAATTGTCGCAGGGCGCTGACGTGCCTCGGTTTGCTCATGTTGTCCGCGCCTGTCGCACTGACGGACGAACTGACTGACTGACAGAGTGACGAACTGCCTGATGCGTTGCTGCTGCTGCTGCCACGAAAATATTCCACAAAGTCAACAGCAACAACAGCAACAGCAGCAGCGGCGGCGAAATGAGGTCAACCATGAAAATTGCAGCAGAGGAGGCAGCAGGAGTATGGGAAGAGTCAGAGAGGGCAGCAGCAGCGGCTGAGTTGCCAGCAGGAGGCACAGGAAGAGGAGGCAGTAACGTCAGAGGAGGAGACAGCAGCAACATGAGCGGCGGCAGCAATTTCTCATTTTGAGTTTAGCAGGCAACAACAAAGCGCCCCAAAAAAACAAAAACCCAACCAGAAATAAAACAAAACAAAAAAGCAGGAAGAAAAAGAAGATATATATATATATATAAAACCGGGGCGAAAAGGTAGCGTGGAGAAAAGGAAGAATTTCAGCAACGACAACAACAGCAACAGCGGAGGTTGCCGCTTGCTGCGGTCGATCAGTTTGTTGCTGTTGTAGTTGTTGTGCTGCTGTTGTTGTTCTTGCTCCAATTGTTGTTGCTGCTGTTGCTGCATGTTGCTCTTGTTGTTGTTATTGCTGCCGTTGCTGTTGCTGCCTCTACTGTTGCTGCTCCTGTTGTTGTTGCTGTCACTGCTGCTGTGGTTGTTGCTGATTTTGTTGCTGTTGCTGCCGCCGCTGCTGCTGCTGCTGCTGTTGGTGTCATGTCGTTCATCAGCGTAACAATTTTTATTGCCAACCGCAACATTGTTGTCGATAAAATTTTAATTCGCATTCGGCGATTTTTCGCTTGACTTTTTGGCGCTGCAGGCGCACAGCAGCAGCAGCAGCAGCGATAAATCGAATTGCAACGGGGTAAGGTATAAAAACAATATAGAAGATTTTAATTAAAAGCAGCTTAAAGAGGAAGTGCAGTTTGATTGAAGCGTGATTGATAGCCAAAATAATCAAAAAAAAAAAAATAGTTATAAATAAAAAATATTTAGAAATAATAATCAAAATAAATTTGTATTTATATCAAAAAATATATATTATTTTAATAACTTATTAAATGTAATATCGGGAAGGTCTGGATATCGAATATCTATTACAAAATACAAATACGCATACAAAACTAAAAATTAATTAATAATTGGGAAACTCGAAGGGAAAACATGGTAAATAAATTATGATATGTACATGTTTCTTTTAGTATGATTAAATTCTGACAAGCTGAAAGTTTCGTATAACTATCCCTATATATATTCCTTGAATTTACCCCGCAGCGCACTCCACAGTTGCCCTGCCCCTTTACCTCATTCTTCCCTCGCTTTGCATGCTTCTTGTTCCCTTTTTTGCGCCAAATTGATTTATAGCGTTCGAACATGTTCCCCAAAAAAAAAACATGGGAAAAAATCGTTAAAAAATAAGAAAAAAGCGAAAAACAAGCAGAACATTTTGCAGAGCACGTCGCCCAATTATAAGTGCAGCTAATTGTGGCACGAAAGCGTTGCGGATGCGTTGCTGCATAATTTAGGGAGGCATGTGGCATGTGGGGCAGGCAAATGTTGTGCTAAATTGTCAACATTAAGCTGGGCCGGCAGCAGTAGCAACATAGCAGCGTGTCCATTCATAGTGTTGCTATGTGCCACATTTATCATGCCCCATGTGCCTCAACTCTTGCGCCTGGCTACCGTTTTTAGGCTGCACGCTTTTGACCTGTGCAGCGCGCGTGCCACAACAGCAACAGCAGCAGCAACAACAGCAACAGCAGCAACAACAACAACTGTTGCAGACAATGGCAACACGAGCAACGAACTGAACTTGCCGCTTGATCTTTGATCTTATCGCCTCGAGTCGCCTCCACTCGCGAAATTGAAGACGACAACTGCCTGAGTCGCCCTGCCACGCCCCCTCGCTCTTCCTCCACTCCCTTTGCCACTTTTTGCTCTCCTTTTGATTAATTGAAATTTCACTTTTTCGTGTTTATTTCGTGGCACTTGTGGCACGCCCCAAACATGTTGCAAGTGCCACTTAAGGGGCGCGCATTTGTTGTCGCTTTTAAAAAGCGCATGCAGCCACGCCCCTTTTTGGGACTGCCCCCATACTGCTACCCCATGCTGTGGCAAGGAATGTGGCAACGGAAGGGGCACGGCATGCGGGAGTGTGGCAACTCTAGCCTGCGCATTTGTTGGCCCAAAACCAAATTTGAGTTGCAACTGGCAAATGATTTTGCCAACTTCATTAGCCAAAAATGCAAGAGACATCATTAATATATTTTTGGGCAATTAGTGCCACTAGGGGAGGATGAGAAAAGGGAAGTAAAAGAGGGGAGAAGGAAGAAAGAAGAGGGAAAAAGTATAGGGAAGAGGATTAGGGGCAGGGAGGGAGTTGGTAAACAATAGAGAACAGCAAAGAGATGATTATAATTTAAATAAATGTAGAAGAAGCAGATAGGAAGATTCTAAAAAAAAGGAAGTCCAATGGAAAAGCGTAAAAAAGGCAGGGGAAGGGAAAGTTAGAGAGAGAAGAATAACCTCATCTTGGAATATGCATGTATATAAGAGGTAGAGTTAAGAAATAATTAAAATATTATGGATTATAAACAAAACTGATTGAGAATTGCAAAGTAATATGTGAGGTTGAGAAGAAGCTGAAGGAAGATCCGAGGCGAAGAATTCGCAGAGAGAAGAGTAGAAAGAGAGAGAGAGCAGGAAAAGGCTTGAAAGGAATATTATCTATACTTATCTATAGTATATACCTATAAATATATACCTATAACATGATTATCTACTGTATAATCAAACATACTATATCCATATAATTTAAAACCCCCCATAATCCCCTCAGTTCCAATCAAATCTCTAACACATCCAAATGTCACTTAACTCTACTCAAGCCACGCATAACCCTGGAAACAAGAAAGAAAATCCCCCAGGCAACAATTTCCCCCCATCTAACACACAAAACAGTTATTTGCAATTTTCCCAGTAGAAACATAAGCTGAGCTTTAATTTGAGTGCGACTTTGTGAGTTGGCTAAAACGGAGAAGCAGCGCAGAGCACAAGTCAAAACTGCTTAACTTTTCGCGCTGACAGCAGCAGCCAAAACAATCGTAGATAATCTCAGTCAGTGTGCCCTCCCTCTCTCCCTCTCTCTCTCTCTCTAACTCGATCTAAACGCAGCAACATTTGCCCCATGCGAGTGTGGCAACATCGTGTGTTGCTGCCACGTTGCCCGCCTGCTGTGGCTGCTGCTGGCGTCGACGCGGCGACAAAAAAGACGCTGCCAACTGATGCGGCGCACAGCAGCGCGCTGCACGTGGCCACGAGAGCAGGAGGCCACAGCGAGAGACAGCTAGAGAGAGAGATAGAGAAAGAGAGGGGAGAGAGAGAGAGGGAGCGAGCGCGCAGCAGTAGCAACGTGTGGCACGCAAAACCGCGTGGCAGCAGCAGCAGCAACTTTGCTTCGTTTGTGGCAAGTTCGGCTGCTGCTACTGTTGCTGCACTTCGTGTACGTGGCGAGGCAAGCTGGAAGATGTTGCAAGCAGCGAATGTTGCGCATGTTGCAGGCAGCTGAGTCGCTGCCACAGCCTCAGCCACGTCTCATCTCGTTGCCGGCGCTTATCAGTCAATGCTTTTTTCGGGGCGTCTTGTCATAAATTATACGCAATGTGGCAGCCTGCTCCCACACACACACACACACACACACACACACTTAGAGTGTGTCTGTTGCAAGTCACTGCTATTCATGCAACACTCACTCACACTCACTCACACTCACTCGATAACTCATGCCTTTTGCCTAGGCCAAGTCACGCTGTCTGCGCTGTCTCCACGCTGCAAATGCAACTAAACTGTGCATTTCCTGCCACAGTCTGCAGCCCGACTCCTCTCTACCCCTCTCTACGCCTCTCCCTGCCTTCTGCCTCCCCCTGCCTGTCTACCTGCTCTCTCTCTCTCTCTCTCTCCTTAGCCAAGCTCACCCACCGCATGGCAAATCATTTTGAAATGCAGCCACGCACGCAAAAAATGAGCTCGTTTGAAATCCAAACATATCCCTACTCCCCTCTATTCCTGCCCCTCCCCCCTCACTACTTGTCCCCCCCTCTGCTATTTATTCATTGGTGCGTGTTGCCAAATGCCAAACATTTTTAGATGCGACTGCGAACGATGCCTGTAAATACTTTGCGAGTTGTGCCAAAGTGGAAAAAGATTTGCTGTCGCAGCTGTTTTAGCTGCTGCTGCTGCTGTTGCTGTGGATGTTGCTGCTGTGACTGCTGTTCTGTTGCTGCTGTGACTGCTGTTGCTGTTGCTATTTGGTATTTACGAGAGAATTTGCTGTGCGCGTCTTTGACTTGGTTTTCAGTTCGGTTTTGCAGAGCTTCAGGCAAGGCAACTGCGAGTGGCCTGAAGAAGGAGTGAGAATGGGGAGAAAAGGGGGAGAGAGAAAGAGAAGAGTAGGGGAGAAAAGCAGGCAGAAATAGAGGGTAGTCGCAGCTTACTTGGGCGGTCCAATTGGGCGCACTGCAAACATTTTTAATGCACTTTTAATTAATTTTTAAGCGTGTGATAGAGACAGAAAGAGAGAGAGAGAGAGAAAATTCAATGAGAGCTTGAGGAAGTTGAGTTTTAAAAAATATCTATAGAAAGTTAGATAGCTAAAGATTTATAGATTGATAGAAAAATGGATGGATAAATAGATAAAGATAGAAAAATGGGTGAAGATAGTTATAGATACAATAAATAAAACAGATATGAATATATACAAATGATAAATAAAAATAGATTAAATAATAAAAAGATTAAGATAGGTTAACAAAGCTGCATAGATTATTTTCTAGATACATAAAGGAAGATATATGGCTAGGATAAACATAATATAATATTTAAAATAATATATAAAATATATTGAAAAATAGTATACAACTAGATAAATAAACATATATTTATATTAAAGATGTGAAAACCATATTGAGCTTTCCATTTCCAGCGGCATAAGCCTGTGAATATCTTCTTCTCAAAAGTGATTTATCAAATTTACAGAACAGACAAAACCTATGCCCATTCATATAAATATAAACAAGACAGTATACTTTATATACACAAAATTTCATGATGATATAATGCCATAATTCGCAGAATCTTAAGAATTCCCTGATGCAGCAGATGGTTTTCAATTTCATTAAAACAGCTGCTCAATGAACTTGGCCTTCATCTCGCTTGTGCTGCACATGTGTATGTATATGAGTATAAGTTTATATAGTATGTATATATGCCTACAGCATCCCATAGTTATCTTACGCATCGCATCTACTTTATCTCAATAAACTCAGCCAGAAAGAGTCAACCAATTCATCAAGTAGCCGACCCGCTTCAACAAGTTTTCCACAAACTTAGCAGGAACTATAAAAAAAAAAACGACGACGAAGTTGTAGAATGAAAAGTTGGAAAACTTTACGATTACTGAGTATAGTAATCGCATTGGTAATCCCAGTCACAATCATCAATTAATTAAGCTGCAAATAAAGATTTCAAATGCAGCAGCAGCAAATTATCAATTAGAAATGCAACACGCTGTGGCAACTCTCGTGAAGAGGCACTAAAAATTTATGCAACTTCATCGTAAAACGGGCCTGTTATCATCGCAGATAACGCAGGAGTACTCGATAGAGATAGGGAGAGCAGGAGGGATGCCCAAAGCGGGGTGTGGAACCTCTCTGTGTGTGTGTGGATGCTGGAAACCTTAGAATGTGCTGTGTTGCCAGTGTGCCTCGTTGTGGGATCCTCAAACACAATGCATACAAATACAAACACACACAGATACACACAGACAAACACACAGATACACACACACAGGCACACGCACTCACAGTGACAGGCAATGGCAAGCGAGCTCGCTCTCAGTTACGTTCCACAAACAATATCCATGTGAATGGAAGGAAACTGGTTGTCGGCTGCACAGTGGAACAGATTAGGTTTTTAGTGTGCATTAAATATTTGTGGACTGCAAGTGAATAAGGTAATGTATATATTTGCTATTTTCTGTGAATTAAATAATTAATAAAATGTATAAATATTTATGGCTAGAAGAGCAAGAAATTCATTTTAATTCAACTAAACTCAAATTTAATTACATTTGTTACAGTTCTGATTTTTCCAATAAAAGTGTCCTAATTTTGATAAAATTCTTATAAAATTTACGAATAATACTCAAGCAAAAATGCTTGAAGAGTGATATCTTGCAAAATATTAAATATTTTCTGACAGAAATCATATTTTTCAGTCCCCTTAATTGTGCTTTTATATTTTAATGACTAATATATAATACTCGTATGTTATAGTAGCCTAATTTAGGTGAAATATTCAGAGCATATAAAAGACATAGTAAAAGTAAAATGTAATGAGTTTGATTGAGAAATCTTCATATATACGCTTAAAATAATAAATTTGGATTATTCCATTGAGTAAGAAGGAAAGAAAACAACACATATCTAACCCACAGCTAGCCCAAATTTTCAATCCACTTACAACCTTACCACAACCACTGTGCGGCGTCGGCGTCAGCTGCTGCTGCTGCTGTCGCTGTCGCTGCCTGCCAGCCTGCCAGAGACCGGAGCTGAGACTGAGACGGCGACGTCTACAGCGGCCTGGCCTATTGAAATTTATGTGGCCGTTTTTAGTCGTTTACGCTTAGCCAGCGGAAGCGAACGTCGTCGTCGTCGTCGCAGTCGTCAAATCGTCGGAATCGGCATCGTAATCGAAATCGTAACAGAATTCGAAGCAGAATCGAAATTGTAACGAAATCAAAATCGAAACGAGGCAGCAGCAAAAGTTGAATAAAAAAATCGCGTTGTCAAGTGTTGCAGCTGCCTTGCTGGCTCCATTTGGCC
Source organism: Zaprionus tsacasi (assembly GCA_018904105.1). Classification (NCBI taxonomy): domain Eukaryota; kingdom Metazoa; phylum Arthropoda; class Insecta; order Diptera; family Drosophilidae; genus Zaprionus; species Zaprionus tsacasi. The sequence continues at coordinate 3,380,495 of JAEIFR010000049.1, read as the reverse complement.
TGTTTAATTGTTTCGCAATACACACACACGGATACCCTGTAAATTGTGCGACTAAAGTGTAGTGTGATTTGGTGATTAAGAGTGTACATTCCAATAGAAAGAGAGAGATAGAGAGAAACCTGTTGCTCGCAGCGGAACTACGAGAAGCTCGAACTGTGAGGTTTGTATAATGTCTACGATTTTGTGTAATTATGCCAACGAGATCATCTAATCGAGGGGCGATCCATGTGGTGTGGGGGCGCTCTCTACACATGTGTGTGTGTGTGTGAGTGTGTGTTTAAGCCAAGAGGCCATTTAAATTAATCAACTTGACATACACAGCAAACTATGCAAATTATATTGAGGAAGTCAGTGGAAAAGCATCGTAGCTGTTACACTTTGCTGCTGCTGCTGCCTCTGCTCGTGTTGTTGCCACATGTGGCAGGGGGCACAGAACAAGTTTCTGTGTACCTTGGCAAAGCGTGAGAAAATTCACAGCGCATTAATTAGCAAAAAGCAAACACAGGAGGCAGCAGCAGCAGCAGCAAAAAAAAAAAGAATAATGTGGAGAAAAGAATCATTTGAAACTAATCGACAATGCGGGCCCAGGAGCGACGCTGCAGTGCCTGCCAGCTTTGGTCACGGGTTCCCTTAGGTATCCCCAGGGTCCCCTAGGTCCCTAGCCTGGGTACATGTTGCTGCTCCCCTGCAGCTGCCTGCCTGCTGCCTGCTTCTTCTTGTGATTGGAAGCAGAAAAAAACAGAAACTAATTGCTTGAAAATTAAAAACGTGTCAGCTGACACGCTAGCTGCAACCTGGCAACTGCAGCTGCAATCAGTGGCAGCAGCAACAGCAACAGCAACAGCAACAACAGCAGCAGCAGCAACAGCCAATAGTAGCAACAGAAGCAGCAACAACTGCAGCAGCTTCCACAAGAGCAACACGCTTGGCGAACTTCATCTGCCTTTGCTATAATTAATTATGCTAAATTTTCTTAAAATATTTAAACATTTTTAAAGCTTTTATTTGCTTCAGAAAATTCATTGAAATTGTTCAGCAATTTTGTTAATTAATTTCAACTGCCAAGCTCGAGTCGAGGCAGAGGCCTAAAAACAATTTCAGTTTCGAGCACAAATTGCGGGCGAGCGTGTTGCTGTTGCACAGCGTGTGGCAGTACCGGTCTGGGCCCTTCCCCCTTCAGGTCTACCCCCCTCCTGCCTGCTCTCCCCACTCATTAGGGCTTTAATTTACAAGCTGAGCGAGAGTTTTAAGCACTGCGATTTATATGCGTCGTGTGGCAGAGGCAACGCAGGGCAATAATCAACGACAACATGAGGCAACAACATGTGGCAACAACTTGCCGCATGTGTCCACCTACGCAGGCCGAGAAACAAAAGCAAAGACAGTGAGAGAGGGACAGGGGGAGAGAGAGAGAGAGAGGGAGCTGCGACATGGAGTCGAGCAAGATTTGCGCAAATGAAGCGACATGAAAGCGATATCTGACAGCAGGATGGGGCAGGGTAAAGCTGTAGAGGAAGAAGGAGCAGAGGGGCAAAGGGGCAGAGTATTTACAGGGTATATACCTGCAGTGTGGCAGCCAAAAACTGCAGCAATGATTGAGCAGGCTTGCCACATTTACAATTGCCTTGGCTTGTCCCCCGCTCGGCCAGCTGATTGCGCCAGCATTGCTGACCTCAGTCAAGAGTGTTGCCACAGCAACAGCAACAGCAGCAACACTGCACACCTGCAACCTGCTGCCAGTGCCAATTACACAAAGAGAACTTCAGGTTGAACGCACGTGCATGTGATTTGAAAGAGCAAAACCGTTCTAATTTCTCAGCTGTCAGTGGCAAGAGGCAATTCCGGGCCTGCAACTCGTTAGCTGTGCAACAGCAGCAGCAGCAGCAGCAGCAGCAGAGGCAGCTCAGCCTGCACTTGCAATTATGTAGCCCGTTTACAAAAGAAGGTCGTCAGTGTTGCTGCCGTTGTTGTTGTTGTTGTCTCAGCCTCTGCTGCTGCTGCTGCTCATGTCTTCATTTTGGGCTACACATGTTGCTGGTGTGCACGAGCAACAGCAACAGCAGCAGCAACACAAGCAACGCTTTTTGTTTGTTTGCATTGCCAACACTTTTGGCCTTTGGCGTTGCTTGCTTACCCCCTCGCTCGCTCTCGCCCCTCACCTGCCTCCTCTCTCTGCCTCTCCCTCTCCCACTTCTAGCTGCCTTTATTAAGCGACGACCGAAGGCACTTGCAACAGGCAGCAGCAACAAAGCGTGGCCTGCAATCGCAGCGCGCTTTTTTAATAGTTTTTTCTCGGGTCCCCCTCGAGCTGCAAACAAGTTTCTGCAGTCGCGCTCAGCCTGCCCCTCTGCCTCTCTCCCTCGCCTTGCCGATTTTTTCTCTAATTTGCACCGCTTTAATTCTGCCTTTTTATTTGCAACACTTGTCGCTTAAATGCAGCAGCAACAGCAGCAGCCGCCGTGGCCAACACCGTGTTGCCAATAAATTAAATGCGGAAAAACGCCAAGGAAAATTCTGGCAGGGTTGCCAAGCACCGTACAAGAGATACACTTACCAAAAAAGAGAAGAATTAATTTTTTTATTAAGTCTGCAATTTGTGGGAATTTTTCATTAAGTGAAACTCAAAAAAAAAATTGGAAAAAACCCTGAGAAAATTCCAGCAGGGTTGCCAAGCAGCTACACTGCAAAAAGGGTAGTATTTATAGCAGCAATAATTCTATAATTAAACTCTGGCAATTATAACAGAACTTTGTATAGGAAAAACTCAAGAAAAAAGCGCTAGAAAAAAAGCTAGAAAAAAGCCAAGAAAAATGCAGCCAGAGTTGCCAAGCAAAGACCACAGTACACACAGTGTGTACACACCAATAAAATATAGAAATAAATGGCACAAAACTGCTTTAAATATTTGTATAATTAACATTTCTAATTAAGCAAGCACTTGCTATAAAACTGTGCTATAAAATGTGCAAATTTATAAACAATAAATCGGGCCAAGTCAGTTACCGTTTATGGGCGCTTAAAGTCGACTAAGGAATGAACTTGGCCACAAGGCAAAGGAAGCTTAGCCAAAGCGTAGGAAATTATCTATGTATGTGGCAGAGGCAGAGGCAGGCAGAGGCAGAGGCCGGCAGCGGCAGAACTCGCACTTCTGCTGCAGTTCTCACCCTGCAACCCAGCCTCATCCCCTCCCCCTCGTTGCTTGTCGTGCCCTCGGCACAATCGCAACAAATGGCATTTTTATTGATATTTCGCTCGCCTTGCCAAAGCTCGGCCTGGCCTGGCCTGCTCTGCCCCAGAGCAGCCGCAACTGTGGCATGTTGAAATATGCGCGCCACCTGTTGATTCTGTTTGCCGATTGGGGCAGGTCTCGCACACACATAGGAGTAGGAGCTGGCGCACTGCTCTGGCACTCGCGGAGGAGACTCGTGATTTGCAGCACAAATTAAAAGCGAGGGCGATGCATATAAATAGCAATTTGGACAGACGAATTAAGGCAAATGACTCCGCTTGGGTTGAGGTTGTAAACTTGTCGTGGCTCAAGTTATGTCAACGGCGTGACTGGGAACAGAGTTGAGGCTGTTATGGGGGGCAGGGTAGAGTAGGGTAGAGCAGGCAAGAGCAACCTGGAGCAGGCTAGAGTCAACCAGAGCAGCCTAGAGGAAGCTAGAGCAGGCAGGCTAAAGCATATCGAGCAGTGTAGAGCAGCCTCAGAGCAAGGTAGAGCAGTGTAGAGCAACCCAGAGTAGGCTAGAGCGGTCTAGACCAGGCCAGAGCAACCCAGAGCTGTTTAGAGCAGGGTAGAGCTGCCTCAAAGCGGGGTAGAACTGCCAGGAGCAATATTAAAATAGGGTAGAGAAACCTGGAGCAGCCTAGAGCAGGCTCAGAGCGGGGGTAGAGCAACCCTAAAGAGACTGTGGCTGCCTAGAGCAGCTTAGAGCAGTCTAGAGCATGCCAGAGCAGCACAGAGCCTGCTAGAGCTTGGTAGAGTAGTCTCAGAGTGGCATAGAACAACCAGGAGTAATCTTAAAATAGGGTAGAGCCACCTAGAGCAGCCTATCTCTGCCCCAGAGCGGGGTTAGAGCAACCCAGAGCAGCCCAGAACAGGCTAGAGCAGCCTAGAGCAACCTAGAGCAGTCTAGACCATGCCAGAGCAGCCCAGAGCCTGCTAGAGCAAGGTAGAGTTTCCTCAGAGCGGGGCAGAGCAGCCTAGAGTAACCTCAAAACAGGGTAGAGCAGCTTAGACCATCCCAGAGCAGCCTAGAGCAGCCCGGAGCAACCTCAAAGCAGCTCAGCCACAGGTATGTGGCTGCACAAAACCTGCTCCACTCCACGTATGATGAAAAGGTTAAAGGCAACGCTTAACGGTAAAGCTATAGACGAGCAATTAAACTGTAAATGTGAAGCTTATCTTAAGAACTCAATTGAGTTGCTCTATGGCACCTTATCAGGTATTGCCTGAAGGCAATTAAGGCGACCCCAAGAGATAAGCTATCAGATTTCAGAAAGGGAGTAGGTTACCCCAAGAACCTCTTCCCTCGTCAGAGTTGTAGGCTAGAGTTTAATGTGGACAGCACAGGTAGAAACTCAGAGAGAGGAAGGGGAAGAGATAAGATGAAGATCAAGAGAGAGAGGAGAGGAGAGGGGAAGATAAGAGCGACGCTGATAAGCAGCAAATTTGACAGGCATAAAGCAAACGGACGCGATGGGAACGTTGCTGCAGGTAAAACGATGGAAAGCAAGACAAGGAAGAAGATAGCAACAAGAGGGGAAGGGAGTAGACAGAAGGAGGAGCAGATAGGGTAGAGGAGGCAACTCAATTGTGGAGCTTAAATGGAGCAAACCAGTTTGAGGAGCAGCTACATTTTTATTGTGTTTTGCGCATGTCGTTTAATTAAAAGACAATCAAAGCAGGAACAAAGCGATGCAGATGAGGTATGGTAGAAGGAAACCAAAGAGGGAAGGGGTGAGAAGAAGAGAGAGCAAGAAAGGGAGAGAGACTGAGACTGAGACACAGCTGGAGCTGCAGCAATAAACCTGCCCGCAATAGCAACGCAATCGACATGTTTATGAGCTTTGCACATAAATATTTACACGATAGCTTAAGATAAGATGAAGCAGAGCAGGTAGAGAAGTCGAGAGAGGGAGGAAACCCCAAGGGGAAGAGAGTAGAGAGAGGCAGAGGGCAGCTCTAGCAGGGGCTGGCCTAATGAAATGCTAACGATATTCATTGGAAAAATCAAAAAGCGTAACGAGGCAACCGCAGTGCAAGCCTCCCATTCTCAAACCCCTCTCCAGCTACCTCTCTATCCCCCTCTCTCTACCCTGCCCCGCTAAGCTGTGAAAGAGTTTACATTTCACAGCATTTCCCCCTCCCCCCTCCGAACAAAAGAAAATTATGTAAATGCTGGAAAATTGTTTTGTCCATTCTCGATGGCAATTTGCGTCGCTGCCGCTGCTGCTGCTGCGGCTTAGGCTCCGCTGCGCATTTGCCAAATCAATTGCGCCCACAGCCCAGAGGCTTGTGGCTCCAGGGGGGCGTGGCCAAGTTTGGAGCGGCAGCTTATAATAATAATTGAATACATTGGCGTGGCCAGCAGCAGCAGCAGGCAGCAGCAGAGGCAGCGACTATTTCGCAATTGAATTGGCTGCGGGGAGAAGCAGCGATAGGGAGAGAGAGAGAGAGAGGGGGGGAGGTGTGCCAGGATGGGAGCAACGGCAGGTGTAACTGGGCGATGGGGCAAGAAATGTGAGCTGGGAAGGCTGCACACCCTGCGGGAAAATCAATGCCAAAATGTGGCACAGTGAGACGAAGGCAAAAGGGAGGAGCAGCGCGAGAGGGAGGAGCAGCAGGAAGAGGCAGAATGGAGTAGGGAAGAGGAGAAGCTGAAAGAAGAAGCAGCTCTGGAGAAGCCTCCCCAAAGTAAACTGCTTTATGTCTTCGGCAATCAACGTTAAGTGAGCTCTAGAAGGCTGCTTGAATTATCGTTTCCCTAAATAAAATACGACCACACAGTGCAGGAGCAGGCACTCCTCCCTTCCACCCCTCCCCCCCCCCCTCTTGGCTTATTTATGCACATGCAACTGTAAGTCTTCATCAAAATAATGTAATTATCCAAATTGTTTTCTTTGAAATTTGTTTACATCATTTTTTAGCATGCTGAGCGAAATGTTGCCGTTAAGAGGGAAAGAGAGGGAGAAGGGGAAGGGGAAGGGGCAGCCGCAAGCAGCTTTGCATGCTGCCACACGGCAGTGGCAGCTGCCCCACTGATGCCACCGCTGCCTCGACTCGCCTGCTGCAATTTTATTATGCATACAACGAGTACGAGTAGAGGCAGCAGCAGCAGCATCCGCATTTGCATCCGCATCCTCATGCAGTCACCTCCTCCACCTGCTCCTCCTTCACTTCCTTCTGCACACACTCATCTTGCCCCATCATCATCATCATCATCATTGCGCGGCGACATAATCTTCATTATCATTAAAGCTCGCGCGCGGCAAAGCGCCGCTAAAACCGTTTTTAACTCTTTTTTTTTACTCGCTGCTTCCGTTCTGTAGTTGCCACGCCCCCACACTCTCTCTCTGTGCCCATTTGCTATAAGTATATAGAAGCATTATCCAAGCCAGTGCGCATTTTAATTGCATTCCACACACACACACACACACTGTGAAATAACTCAACACGTTTTTAACTCCAATTTTCATAATGAAATATTCTCTTTTTTAAAAATAAGTGGGATATAAGGAAAATATGCAGCATTTTCTTACAGAATTTTCTAATATTTTAATGCGCTATAATCGGTTTAAATAAAGGGTTCAAGCTATTCGATTTTATATTTTACTTTACTTGAATTTTCTTAAATTCAATTAAGTTATAATATTATGTTAAAAACTTAGGAAGTACTTGGTATAAGGATAGATATATTTCCTTAAATTGTTGTATATATTTATGCAGAAAGAATGGGCCTATCGAGTTGGTTACTTAAGCTCTGCAAGAGTTTCTTTTGATTTGCCATCTTTCTTCTTCTTAAAATTATGAAATTATTTTAGTAAAATTTAGAAAACGTAATGGAATTTTTTTTCCTATTTTTCAGGCATGTATAGTTTGGGAATAATACTGAAATTTCAATTCTCCTCAAAATCTTAAATTACTTTTACATATTTCTCTACAATCTCATTGAATTTTCACTATATTCATAAGTAGTACAGCGACTGCCTACTGCCTTATAAATCATATAGACAGTCTGCACATTAACCGATTAGATCAGCTGCATTTACACCTCCCTAATCCCCACTCCAATCCCATCAAACTGACACACGCCTGCCACATTTCACAAAGAGGCCTGTTTTCCAGCCCACTCTCTGTCTCCCTCTCTCTCCCTTCCTCTCTCTCTCTCGTCGTGTTGTGCTTACAAATTGAGGCGGAAAAAAGTCTTAAATGCAACTCTCGAACTCTCAAAAGCGATGTCTGTGTGGAACATTCAAGCGCCATTAGAGAGCGCTTTTCCAAGGCAATCGAGGAAAACGGCCAGACAAGTGTAAAAGCTGCACTTGAGCAAACGTCAAGCGTCAAGTAGCTGCCTCCGTTCCAGGAGAGCAGCAGGAGGAGGAGGAGGAGCAGATGGGTTCTAGATGGGATCACTTGGCGGTCTAATTGCTTTGAATTTTGACAGGGGACAGCTGCCACTTACAGAGAGAGAGAGAAGAGAGAGAAAAAGAAGAGCGTACCCACTGCCCGTTTAAGCAGGCGCCGCGGCGCCTCCTCCATTTCCATTGTGGGAATCTTTGGCCAGGAAACGCGCCTGCTTGGGCCACTAAATTGTTCGCTGTCAGCGTGGAGCGGCATGTCAACAACAATAATAATCGTAATAACCAGCACACACAGAGAGAGAGAGAGAGAGAGAGAGAGAGAGAGAGAGAGGTAGAGAGATTGGAGAACATATTTAACTATTAAGGTTCCAAGCTGGTTCCTCCTGTGACAGCCAGAACGAACGAACGAGCGAACTCTTTGCCTGCCTGCCTGCCTGGACTGCGATTTACTTTGAGAAGTCGTCGTGTGGGGCGTCCCCACAGTCGTTCTCTGTCTCTCTCTCTCTCTCTCCCTCCCTTCCTGAACTGGATATTGCCGCTAAGAATAGAGCGTACAGTGAGACACACAGAGAGACAGACAGACAGACAGACAATGCCGCCGCCGCTCGTCGGAACGGACAATGTGTAATGGATAGCGCAGGGTTGCCAGATTGTCAGACTGACTTACCTATAGCAACTATCACTGTGGGAACTTGCGACAGCAGCAGGCTCACTGTGTCAGGTAGTTTATGAAGCTCTCTAGGATTTATTTTGTGTATTGTATGCTAAAAGATCATGAGTTCTTTAGACTGTCATCCTACCTAATCTTATGTAGTTCTTAAAGTTTATTTGTTTTATTATCTATTTAATTTTAAAAGATCAACAATTCAATTCAACAATTCTTTCTGTCAGTTTTACAATTTTATATACGTTTTTTTATTTGTCAAATATTAACCAATCCTGAGTTCTTTAGGTTCATTTTAGTTCACAGAGCTCTCCAGCATTGGTTTAATCTATCGTATCCCAAAGAAATTTTAAATCTTTTAATTATTCTTACTCTATGGTTTTCCTTTCTCATAAAATATGGTTTATAAAACCTTCTAGAATTGATTTTATTTAACGAATTCTGAAAAAGATCTTCAAGTTCATAAATTCTTTGAAGCTCTATGCTATCTCTCTCTTAATTTCCCTGCTCTCTGAGTTAGCTTTTATCTGCAAAATCCCCAAGAGATCTTAAACTCTTTGAACTACTCTCACAAACAATTTTCCCGCCTTATATGATCCCCCATAGAAGTGACTATCCACACACATATCTTTTATGCCCGCTTTCAACACACTTTTTTACTTAGCACTACCATAAAGTACCCCCCACTCCTCCCCCCTTCAAAGAGTATACTTCACTCAGCAATCCATCAGCCTTGACCGAAGCCATAGAAACACTTCCTCAGGCTGAGGGAATCACCCAAAATTGCCCAACTTGATTAGCAATTCCAATTAGAAGTTTTCTCATTTTCTGACAGGCAGAACATGCCGCATGCGGCATCCTTAGTGAGGCAGCAGCAATTTTCAGCCCAGGCCGCACTTCATCATCATCATCAGTCTCCCGCTGCCCTCCCCCCACATCATCATCATCGTGGGCATCTCCATCAACATTATCATCCGGCATGCACAATAAAAATAAACAGATCATAAATAATATATGAATTCAATTCATATCCGAAAGGATTTGCGGTTAAGATGCCGACGCGGACGTGGACGCCACGCACAAATATGGGCAGAGAAACAAGTTCCAGAGATCGGACACAGAGAGAGAGAGAGAGAGGGGATAGCTAACTCTATGCCTTATAGAGGTGAAGCCAGAATTGAGCTCAAGATCGCGTAGATGCGCTGCAGCAAAAGAAAACAAGAAAAACACGTAGAGCACGAGTGAGTCTGGGAGAGTGTGTGTGTGTGTGTGTGTGTCTTTCTTGCCTTAGTATGCGTGTCTTTCAACTCACTTTTTCACCATTTTCCCAATGCCGGTTGTGAAATTCGCCAGAGCATCGAATGTTTCATGGCCAAGTTAACAGGCGCACAGAGCACAGAGCACAGAGCAGGCTGCCTGCCACATGGAGCTGAGGCAACCAGCCGGAGCCGAGGCAGAGCCAGAGATAGAGAGCGCGATCTACTAGCCAGCCAAGCCAAGCCGAGAGAGAGAGACCATCATTAACTCAATGTCGTGGCGGTTGTTGCAGTTGTTGCTGCTGCATGCTGCATGCAACATGCAACTGAAATTCAAGTTCAACGAAAGGCGCAACGAGTTATTGTTTCTAGACAAGATTCTTTCCACTTATTACACAAGTCATCAGCGGCCGCAACGTCATCCTCATCCTCATCGTAATCATCATCATCGTGGTCGTCGTCTCTGTCATCTTTTGACATCGCATCAGAGATCACTTGGCTGAGATTGCGAGACGACGTTGATCTTTGCACCCGCTTCCAGTCTTGCTGTAACGGTCAAAGTTGTTGCTGGGCAGACAGAGAGACAAACAAAGGGGCGGACAGACGAGCAGACAGGCAGACAGACAGACAGACAGACAGGGAGACAGCGGGGCGTGGCTGGCAGCATCATTATACGCTTGATTCGGCTACCGTGCGTCCTGTACACAATTTGAGGTAACCGGAAAGCGCAGTTTACCCTTCCTCTCTTCCTCCCTCTCCCTCTCTTCCTGCCGGCTGCATCTTTGATGCCACTAATTGCTAATTAATGGAATGCAGGCAGCATGTGCGGCATGCCCCATGCCCCCTGATCCTCTGCAATTATAATTAATTCACGCACATGATTCGAAATCAACTGAAATCAACTGAAAATAGTTTGGCAATCAACCGGGAATAGATGGAAAAACTTCGAAGGAAAATTCAACTGAAAATTCGTAATTTTCTCGCCTCGTTGCATAAGTTTTCGCTCTCACGCTCATCTCCCGTGCTGACAGCAAAAGTAACTTAAGACTGATGTGACACACAGTCTCCTCCAAACTGCATTTCTCCTACTCCACGCTTGACACCAAGGTGCTTATCGATATCCCCATGTGCCGCAGGATGCCAGCACAGAGATGCGAGCCCGATAGCAGCATACCCTACGCTAATGTGCATAACTTCTGTGTTTATAGTTTAATCCTCTTGAAATTTGTAGAGCAAATACTTATAATCCTCAGCTAACTGTGTGCAGAAGCAGCATATTTTATCTTTAAAACAAAGCTTAAAAATTGAGTTCAAAATTTTATTTTATGTTTTTTGTAGGCAGTAGACATGGCAGCCAAGTTTTAAAATGTATAAGTTTTACAGATGATATACAGCTAACCTCATGCCAACTTTGACAACTCTAGCTTTTAGAACAACAGAGATCTGCGTGTTCATACAGACACAACTGGATAAATTGCCTCTTCTTTTGATTTATGTGAACTACCATAACTTCTACTGACTGCCACGACTTCCACTACTTGATATATGTATGTTTATTTGTTTATCTGCTGAGTATAGCCGCTGCAAAGCTTGCAGGGTACAAAAAGTGAAACGTTTCATTTTCAGCGTGCAACGAGAGCTGCGAAAAAAAAGTTTTTCAATCTGCCGCAGCAAGCGCATCTCCCCTCTCTCTCTCTCTCTCTCTCTCTCTCCCCTCTCTCTCTCTCTCTCTCTCTCTCTCTCTCTCGCACCTGGCCACCCTCGTTGCGGCTGCCTTTCACCCGTGCCATGGTTTGGCTCAATCCAAGCTGCAAACTGTGTCATCCAGACGTCGCATAACTTTTATTGAACTGGGGGGGGGAGGGGAAGGGGAAGGCGGGGGGGGTAAAGGTGACAAGTGCCAAGTCAAAAGCCGCAGACATTTGTATAAATTATTACAGTCGCATGCGTTGCCAGAGTCGAAGAAGGAGAAGGAGTCGAAGATGGAGTCGAAGAAGGAGTCGCCCTCGTCATCATCGTCGTCATCATCCCCGGGGAGTATTTTTGGCTTTTTGGCAAGCGATATGCATTTATGATTGCTGCGAAGACATTTGCATGGTATAACCTCAACTATCTACCCTACCCTACCCGTAGTTCCCTGCCCCAACTTGTTGCAAGCGCAGTGCAACAGCTGCGGGGCGTGAAAATGTTTCTCTTCTTTTTCTTTTTGTGTCTTTCACCAATTTGAGAATGTTGCTTTGGCTTTGGCATTTGCACGACACAATCATTAAATAGTCAGGGCCAAGTGCTGACAACAACAACAACAACAGCAGCAAGAGCAACAGCAACATGGACAACAACAACAACAACAAATTACAAGCGCACATTGTCAACGTTGCACTTTAGGCGACATAAATTTCATGTACAGCAGAAAAAAGAGAGCTGCAGCAGCCATGAGGTGTCAATGTACAATTGCAGCAGCAACAGCAACAGCAACAACTGCAACAGCAACAACAGCAGCAACAGCAGCAGCAGCAACAACAACGTTTGCTGCTGGAACAAAGACGCGATTGTTGCTCTGCGCATGCCAAATGCGGACACGACGCCAACATGCCGCCAAGTGGCTGCACCACCTAGTGGCAGTTCCCCCTTCTCCCCCCCTTTGCCACCTTGCAACATTGTTGTCCCTTGCAACCTGCACGCTGCCCTCGTCTGCGGTTTCATAGCGCATTTCTTGCTCTTCTATTTGACACACGCGACGTATGAGTAACGTCTCGGAATGTTGCCGCCGTCATTGTCATTGTCGCCGTCGTGTGTTGCGGTCGTTGTTGCATTCCGCAATTACGCAACATTAGCACAACAAATCGAGCGCATACACGCACGCACACACGCACAACCAACACGCACACACACGCGCAGTGCATTTAATTAGTGGCAGCAGGAACTGGAGAAGGAGCAGGGCAGGAGCAGGGCAGGAGCAGGAGCAGGGAGGGGCAGGAGCTGGAGTAGGAGCTGGAGTAGGAGTTGCTGCTGTTGCTCCAGCCGTAGCTGTTGCTGCTGCTACTGCAACTGTTGCTGCTGTCGTCAAGACAAACTGCAAACATGTCAAATGAAATTGTTGGCATAATTCATAATTGAATTGCAATCACAACGCTGGCGCGGCTTCTCTGAAGGAGAAGGAGGAGTAGGAAGGGAGAAGGCAACATTGAAATTTCTCATGGCTTTTTGCCATCTTCGCATATTTAATAATGTGTGTGTGTGTGCGAGAAAGTGGCAAAGTTGTTAATGACTAAGCTAATTAAAAGGGTTTCCAGAGCAGACTCTTTTGTACGATATACCCTACAACCAATGGTCTGAGAACTAACTCCATTAATAATGATGTTGCAGGTGGAATTATACATGGACAGTAAAAGGATTTTCAGAGGAAGTAGCCTAGTGAAAGGAGTATCAGCTTACAGAACAAAAGTTCTAGAATTTAGTATTCATTTTGGCCTTCTTATTCGATTAAAAGTGAAAGCAAAAGATATAGTATTTTATATAGATATAAAATAAGATATAATATATACAATTATCTAAGCAATTATAGATCGTCAAATAAAAGAAAAGAGTCTCAGGAAAGCGTAGGGTAAGAGTTTCTTGAGAGATTCACAAGAGAACCTGCTAAAAGTGGAAAGATCTCTTGGAAAAAATCGAAGAAAAGTGTATTTGAAGAGTTCCAAAACAGTCTCCTGGGAAAGTCAAGGAAAAGACTCTACAATAAATTCTAAAATAGTCCCGAAAAGTTTTCCTCAAGATTTTGTTTGTAGAGTCGAGAAATGATCTTGCGAAAGAGTCATAGAAGGATTAATGCGTAAGTTTATCTTTGGAATAAGTCGAGGAAGATTCCCTTGAGAGAGTTGCAGAAGAATCTCTTAGAAAAGTCACCTGGCAGCATGCTGGAAAAGTCAGGATTGAGTGTTCTCAAGTAATAATAGACTCGAAGAATGAACTTTGGAAAGAGTCACAGAAGGGTTTCATAAATAAATCGGCTAGAATTCCAATGAAAAAGTTACAAAGGGGGAAGTTAAGCATCCCAAAAGGGTCGAAGAAAGCTGTTAGGTTAGTTGTGGAGCCCTATCCCATGACACTACTATGATATATCTCTAAACTAGTTGTCTCTATTGTTTCTGCTTTGTCTACTATCGGCATTCCTCTCCTTCTCTCTATCTAAAGAAGTGACCAAGCGGATGAGCACATTGTCAACGGCTTAGGCTGAACAGAATCGCAATATAAAATAATAAAAGCAACAAATTGAATTCAGTAAGCTGCAATAAACACAAATTTATTTAATTAAAATAATATTTCCCAAATTCCTGAGCTTGTCAATAATAAATAACAAGGCAAGGCAGGGCAAGGCAGTTCACAAGTGCAGCTTATGTAAAGTCATCGCTTTTCATAGTTTGTCTCATTGTCTGGGTCTCTCAGGTCTTTTCACATTTTAAGTCGCTTTGTGAGTATTGTTGCTGTTGCAGCCAGGGCGCGCCCACTTACAACATGCCACATGTTGTCGTCGTTGTTGGCGGCACATGAAACTGGGCTGCGTCAAAGACAATCCCGACAGCAATCCCGCGAAAAACGTCGACCAAACCGTTAGTTGTCGCTTTAAGCCGGGAGCCCTCTCTATATATGTATTGTATAACCAACTGGCCACACAGGGTGACTATCTCTCTCTCTCTCTCTCTCTCTCTGTCTCTCTCTCTCGCTCTGAAAAGTTCATAAAAGACTGTTGACATTTGGTTCGCGCTGCCCCAACTGATTGATACCATAAGCGCTTTAAGATCGAATTTCCAGACAGAGACAAAGAAAATATGAACTACAGCAGGGAGGAGGGAAACACTCTCATATGGCAATCAGCTTCGGTAGAGCAGCAGCAGCGGCTTCTTCAGTCTATTCCCAAAATATTTCCAAGCGATTTAACAATGAATTTCGTAACAAAATCTCTATGAAAATAGATATAAAAGTGTCCACAAAAGACAAGCAGCATGGGGTAGGGTAAGGGGAGTAGAAAGAGCTGCCTTATAGAGTAAGCTTTGCTATATAATATCAATTTCAATAAACTAACAAGCAAATGTGCGAATGTGCTGTCTGTGTCGCAGGCAATATAAGAGCTTATAAGGCAGAGGGAAAGAGGAAGACTGTACTTGGATATGAGCCAGTCATATCATAGAGTCTGGAAACGAAAGACAGACCCAGCCAAAATAAAGGTAAATTTCAATTGTGCGAAATGAGACACTGAATGCGCTGCCATAAAAAGGGAGAGAAATTGAAAGAGAGAAAATAGCAAAACAAACAGTTGAGTATATTAAAGCAGAAACTATAAAAATTGAACCAGAAAATACGATATGTGTAGTATATGAAAAGTAAATCGAATCGATTCACAACTGACTTGTCTACCTGCTGGCAAATTTGTATTACGTTTGCTCGACTTACTCTATAACTTACTGCAGCTACCTCTTTGGGCACATAGTTTAAAAATAACAAGGCGGAAAGCTACCATTGAGGGTATACGACTGTAATATACCCGTCAAACAAAGTGTCAACTGTTTAGTTAGTTAATTTATTTCTTAAATAAGTTTTATGTTTATTCTGCCATTTACAGTAATTTTATATATGGAAATAATTTATATACAAACTAAAATACAATGTTCTAGCTTGCAAAATATTAATTTCTTTTGCTTTATAAAGGCGGCAGCAGGTTTTGATATATACTAAAATCTGCGGCTAATATTTAGACATATTGTCACCAATTTTGATAGCCCTAGCTCTTATAATCTCTGAGATATAGATGTTCATACAGACAGAAAGGAGAAAATAGCTTTATTAACGCGCCTGCTGAGACTAGACAAGAATAAAAAGATTTTCTAGAGTTGCAGTTACCCTTTTCTGTCTCGTACACACATTTTCACTTGCCACAAGGATATATACTCCCTTTTACAGTCTATATACAGGGTATCAAAACTTTTGAGGCAGCAAAACAACGATAAACAGAACTTTTATACTGGCCAAATTTATTGCAAAGGGCAGAGACATGAGTTGAGGCAAAAGTGCAGAGAAATAAAGTCGAAAAATGTCGAAAGTTGCATAAAAGACGCACAAAAGCGTGCTACGAAATTTGTCACCCGAGCAAGTTGCAACAGCAGCAGCAGCAGCAGTTGCTGTTGTAACAAATGTTGTTGTTGTTGTTGTTGTTGTTGCAAGTTATTATCTGCTGTAGAACAAGCTGAATTAACATGTTGGACGCGCCTCAAGAAATGCCAGAGAATTATCCAGTTAGTATAATGTCAGATAAGCCAGTTGAATTGTTATTGTTGCTGCTGCTGCGCTGTTGCTGCTGCTGCTTCCGTCTGCAACTTATGCAGAGGCGACTGCAACATGAAGTGCCAAATGTCAGCACATTTGTGTCTCATTCTCGTCGTAGTTTGTTCAAATTAATGCAGAGCCAACATGGCGTATGCATGTTAAATGCAGAGCAGGCAGACAGGGGGGGGACAGCAGGGGGCAGCGGGGGCAGACAGCCGGAGCAACTGCAGCATTTGCATAGCTTAAGCTCAACTTGGCTTAAAGAAAATTCCAAGGCAGCTCAAAAACCTCAATGGCAGCTCATTCACTCTTCTACGCAGCTTATACCCTGTAAATACACAGTTGTTGCAAGGGGTAAAGCAGCGCGAGGGGTCAGCAAAGAGTTATATAGGCCAAGCATATTTTTGTTAGCTGCGTAACAGGCTAATAGAGACCTAGCCACAACAGTCAAGTCAATATAGTCAGTTCTGTCTGTATGAACCCCCATATCTCTGAGCATACAAGAACTTAAGGCAACAAATTTTGACACAACACTTCTATATATTCTCTTCACATTTTAAAATGTAGACACGCCCTCTGACGCCTCCCAAAACGATAAAAATTGAGTTATAAGCGCCATTTTAAAGCTAGAATGTTTATATTGTGCAGAATTACTTTCATTTCTTGTTCAAGTAAATATTTAATTTACCTGGCTGAGCGACATCTACACCTCCTTCATTTAACTACCCCTCTATAGGGTATCTTTCGCACCTACACACCCCTCAAATTCTACTCCACAATCCTTTCTTCTTTAGAGCATGTTGCAATGCCTTTGTTATCAGCTCTCTGACACAGGCTTTTGTGCTCTGGCATTGTTGCCACGCCTCTCTTTCTCCCCCTCTCTCTCTCCCCTCTCTCTCTCCCCCTCTCTCTCTCTCTCTCACTGTGTGCTGGCAACTAGGTGAAAAGACTCTCAAAGGCAGCTTGCAACGCCGCAGGATGCCCTTGCTTTTTGTCTGTCTCTCTCTCAGGCTGTCCAGGCCAACCTGATAAGTGCCACAACCTTAACCCAATTTGCAGCAAGCTTCGCTTTCAATTTAACAAAATGCCCCAAAAGAGGAAGAAGAAGAAGCAACGCTTTTAATATGCTGAAAATCTTTTGAAAACGATTTGCAACTCGTAATAGGCAAAGGCTTAAAATTGCATTAAAAAGTTTTTGTGAAAAGTGCTGGCAAGGCCACACACACGCACACACACACACAACACACACACACAACACACACACACATGCTGGAAAATTCAATAAGTCACAAGTTGTGGAAAACTTTTGAAGTAGCAACTCTTCAAGTCAGAGAGATATGTTTATGGGAAGAGGGGAACTAAAAGGGAATCATTAGCATGAACTTAGGGTGACCATAGTTGGGCTCTACAAATGGGGTTTACAAGTTTTTAACAAGCTCCCTCTCTCTCTCTCTCTCTCTTCCTGCCTCACAGATGCTGTAAGCATCGCTAACCATGCAGGACATACGGCTACGCCTTGAGCCGCAGCACAGCAGCGTTGCGTATACGCCCTGCTCGCCCACATCCTCCTCCTCATCGCCAGCAGCAGCAGCAGCTGCAGCGGATTTTGCAGAGACAACGCTCATTGAAACCGCCGACGACAACGATGCAACAAGCTCATCCCAACGAGCTGAGCTTCAGGTGAGTCTCCTCCTGCTGCTCCTGCTCCTGCTCCTCCTCCTGCTCCTGCTCCTGCTCCTCCTGCTCCTCCTGCTCCTCCTACTCCTCCTACTCCTCCTCCTTCTTCTCCTGCCTCCATCACGTTACCAATAATGTATGTGCCCGGCTTTTGCAGTAAATCCTCATTGGGGAATACCAGCACGACGCAGCAGCAGCAGCCACACTTCTACCCTCCTCATCCACATCATCATCATCATCATCTGCATCCGGTGGCACCGCGAGCAACGCCGCGACATCACGTCGAGCAGCTGCAGCTGCTACACAGCCACCACGTGCCACATAGCCATGGCGACAATGGCCACAATGTTGGCCCAGAGCATCATCTGCCACGCTCGCCCAGCTCCGAGGAGGATAATTCACCCACCGAAATGAATAATTGTCGTCGTTTGGTCGATAAACCTCCGCTGGTGAGTCCAGTTTTGCTTTCTACTTCCTGCCTTTTTCCACTCCCTCTCTTCCTCTTCCTCTCTTCCTGCTTCTTCTTTTCGTCTTTCTGCTGCCTCATGCAACAATCATTTGACCATTTCTGTTGCATTAATCTGGCAATCGATGCGCTCTGATTGCCTCCAAGTTTTTTGCTGCATACTTCGAGGCGTATAAAGTATAAAGAACTCTCCAGCAATATCATTAATATTGCCTTAGTTGGCAACATTTCTCAAGAGTTTCAGAACGGAAACTATTTATAAAAGTAAATAGAATCAGCAAGAAGCTGATAATAATTGAACGTAATTGGAATTGAGCAGCAATGCAGAGTTGCAGATAAGTTGCCAGTGATTATTAAAAATTGAGGAAGCTACAGTCGGGTGTGCACGACTATTAAATACCCATTATACGCAAAAATTAATATTCCAGCTTGAAAATTACATTAGAAATGCGTTTATTTGCGCTTTATAGAGGCGGCAGAGGGCGTGGCAAAATTCTATAATGCGCGTACTATACTAAGATATCATGTCACCAAGTTTGATAGGCCTAGCTCGTATAGTCTCTGAGATCTAGGTGTTCATACAAACAGAAAAATTTTAAAAATTCAAAAAGATATATTTTTGTGGTTGTGAATGACTTTTTAACAACTTTTCTTTAGCAACAAGTCAAAATACCCTTCTGCACAATTTTTAGCCTCTATAAAAAACAGAAATGAAAAAAACTATAAATATAATGATACTTATAATAGATATAAGACTCTTACGTAAGTTTCCTGACAGTCGCAGCAGCTAGGCTTGTGGCAATTTAATAATTTAAAGACTTACAAAAAGGCAAAAGTCCTTAAGGAGCCTCAGGAAAATTGCCTTGCACTTGGGAAAATCAAAAATGGAATTTGGCAGGCAAAAGTGCACTCTGAAAGAGAGAGAGAAAAGGAAGAAAAAATAGAGAGAAAGAGAGAGAGGGAGAGAGAACAACCGTTTGCCACTGAACAAGACCGAAAAGCGTTCATTAAATTAATTTGCAAAAATGCAAATTTGCAACTAACGGCACTTTGGCACGCGCCGACGGCAGCAGCAACAACAGCAGCAACAACAACAACAACAACAGCAACAACAACAGCAACAGCAACAACAACAACAGAAACAGCAACAGCAACAGCAACAGCAACAACAACAACAACTACGGCAACTATGAAGTGCAACGCGCCATTTTGTAGTGCATTCCCTCACACACACACACACACAGCTAGCAGGGCGCACTAGGGTTAAAGAGAGAGAGATAGAGAGAGAGAGTGAGTGAGACAGAGAGTCGGCCAGCCATGTCAGGCAAAATGGCAGCCAAATGCCGTTAACTTAGTGACTTTATGACACATAAATCGCAGCAACAATGCCAACAGAAAACTCTGCCTGCTGCCATCACGTGTCCTGTTTTCCCTCTTAACTCACACACACACACACACATACGTGTATATCTGTGTGTGTGTGTGTGTGTAGGCCTAACTGCAATTGCAATTGCCACAGGCAGAGGACAAAACTTTGCAGCGACAGACAAAAGGTGGAGATGTGCAAAAAGAAAAAAGAGAAAAGCAAATCAAATGAGAGCAGAGAAAATACCAGAGCAGGGCAGCGCAACGAAAAAAGGGTTAGGCCAAGGCAATACCCTGCAGATATGGTAAAAATATAAAATATTTAATGCATTAGGAAAATTAAACTGAAATTTATTCTATATTTATTAAACAAATTTAAAAAATAAATAATTTAAGTGGGCGCAAGAGGGCGTGGCTGCATACTAAAGTAAACTAGTCATACATAGGCGTATTATTCAAAAATTTGGAGTCTCTAACTCTTACAGTCTCTGAGCTATAGGCGTTCATACAGACAGCAAGGCTTTTAGCAGTCCTTTTGTTCCTTATTTAATAAGTTATTGCTAGTCGCATATGCCTTGTTAATTTATGTTGCCATTGTATGCACTCTAGTCTAGCATACCCCATCAGAACTGTTTTGCTGCAGGGTATCAAACGGCGTACTTTACAAAATGCTTTCAACTTAGACACGCCCAACTGTCTTTGCATTGTTCAGCCTAACTTACTTGTCTTGCGCTGCTTCTTCTACCTCTTCTACTTTTTCTTCTTCTTCCTCTTCTACTACTTGTTTTCTCGCTGCTTTGCAATTTTTCTTTTCCACTTTCCATATTTACGCCCTTTCTGTCCCAAGCAGCTGCCAGATTTGTCGAGCAACGCCTGCCGAGTGCCACTTGAGCCGCTCTCTCTCTCTCTCTCTCTCTCTCTCTTTTCTTCTCTCTTTTCCTCAGCCTTTATCAATGTCATTAGCATAATGGGGACATTAGTTGGGCCTCCTCCTCCCCCTCTAGCTGATTGCATACTTAAGCATAATCGAAGCAACTCAATTAGCTGCAATTGCATAAGAATCTACAAACTCCCCAACTATTTCAAAAGTTGCAACTTTAAAGAGCAAAAATAACAAATAAATATTTATAAAGCCACAACTTCAATTTTCCCATTTTCAATTTCCCCAACATCAAATGTGCCTATTAAAATATTCCAATTTATTAAGATAGACTGAGGCTCAAAGTCAGAGCCACATCAAAAGCTCATTTTGGCCACATTCCCTTTGGCCAACTACATAAAATCAACATAATTATAACAAATTAGGCAAATAACTTAGGCCAGGGCTGGACGGGAGAAAGGCAAGAGAGGGAGGAGAGGGAGGGGAAAAGAAAGAGGGAGATTGAGGCCGCATTCAACACTTTGCTTTGCTAATTGGAAACGCTTTAAATGGGGCTGCTCTCAAGCAGGGGGGAGGGGGGTGGCCAAAAAAGTTTATGCCTCGACTGCTTGCAAAGTAATTTACCGCAGTGGGGGAGGGGTAGGGGGGGAATTAAGGGGGCTGCCTACATAGTTTCCACATTCTATTGGCAACCAAAAATGTTGCACATCGATGTTTGCAACAACAATTAAATTGGCTTCACAGCCAAACTCGAAATTGCGTCAAAAGTTTTTGGCCAGACACGCTCCTTCCCCTCCCCCACCCCTGCTAGACCATTGTAATCTCTCAATCTTCCAATCTTTCTCCCTTTGCAGGTCAAACGCCTCACCATGGGCATCGGTTTGTTGCGCGGCACCGAGGACAGTCGCCCGTTGGTGCATAGCACCTGCTCCACATCGCTGCTCCATGCGGGCGGCTCCACGCAAACCATTTCGGATGGCTATGTGAACGAAGCCATCTGTGAGCCGGATAAGTATGTGGCAAGCAAATTTGGGGATTCATGTCGTCAATCGCTGACGGCACTGGAAACGGCCACGCAACGTTTGCAGTCGGAGTTGCCGAGCAGCAAGAAGTATTTGCGGGAAACGTGCAGTGGTAAGTGATGAGAGCGAGATAGATGCAACAATTCAAATTTGCAATAAACACGCGCGTAACACAATTCGGGCTAGCTATCTCTTTCCCACACACAGTGCACAAATGCAAGTTAGATCAAGTTGCATAGCAAAGAGTTATTGACAGAGAGTGTGTGTCGAAATTGAAATAGATTTATAGCAGCTTGCTTTTATACGCCAGCCCAAAGGCAAATGACAATGCAGAGAGGCATGCAAAGAGAGAGCAAGAGAGCGTGTATCCAATATGGCGTGCAAACAAAAACAAATAAACTAATTGGCAAGGCCAAAGGCAAATGAAAGTGCACAGAGAGAGAGCGCTCTCAACTCACCTGCAGTGTAATCCAATAAGAATTATACTAATAATTCCTATTCTCTTTCCTTTTCCTGCAGCCAACTCCAGTCCGAAGCTTTTTGCGGCGAATTCACCACTGCGCCTGGACAATCTCAGCCTGGCCGAGCAGCAGGAACTGAAAGGCGCCGCTTGGTATCAGGCGGGAATACCGCGTGAGATCTCACTGGAAGTGCTGTCGCGACAGAGTCCCGGTGCGTTTCTGGTGCGGCAGAGCAGCACCAAACCAGGCTGCTTTGCACTCTCGCTGCGCGTGCCGCCGCCCTCGCCACGCGTAGCGCACTACCTGATACTGCGCACGCCGCGCGGCTACAAGATCAAGGTGAGCAGAGGCAGAGCGAATTCACGTGCGTCTGCTGCGGCGACTCACGAATTACTGACTCTCTTTTTTTGCATTCCCTTTTGTCATTGTATTGCTGTTGCACTCTAACCAAGAGCAGCGCAATTGCATGCAGAGATAATTGATATATTTACTCTCACACACACTGACAAAAAAATAAGAACAAGCAGAAAGCAAATTTTCTCACTCTTTCTCTCTCTCTCTCTCT
The DNA here is from genome assembly GCA_018904105.1 of Zaprionus tsacasi. Lineage (NCBI taxonomy): Eukaryota > Metazoa > Arthropoda > Insecta > Diptera > Drosophilidae > Zaprionus > Zaprionus tsacasi. The sequence continues at coordinate 3,358,234 of JAEIFR010000049.1, read as the reverse complement.
CTGCAGGGCTTCACCAAGGAGTTCAGCTCGCTGCGCGCACTGATAACGCATCATTCCGTTATGCCCGAACTGTTGCCCGTCCCGCTCACACTACCGCGCCCAGCACATGTGCGTGCCCAGGCGCAGGCATACGGGAACAGCGGCAGCAGCAACGGTAACGGGGATTTTGAGATGTACGGATCGCTTAATGATTTTCGCAAAATGATGGCCGATTTGAATGTGTGACCGGGGCGGGGCTGATGCATCTAATTAATTAAGTAATTATGTCACGTTGATTAAATTAAGCGACGTCTGAACCGTGGCCCGGGTCAGGTCAGGTCGGTCGGGTTAACCGTTCGTCTGGCCAGGATAACAATCTGTTTAATTTGCTTAATTGGCTGTGTGAGTGCGCGCGCGTGTATTCAAAAATTTTGTATAAAAATTTATAATGAAAAGGTAAACTCCGCAAACACACGCACACTCACACACACATATGCACGCAAAATGGGTAAAAAAGCGTTGGGAAAAAAATTCCCCCAATATCGCAATTATTTTTGCAATTTTTTCCATAAATTTCAATATTGACAGCTGCATTTGTTGCCACACAGCATCAGCGTCGGGATTAAATGTTAATGTTTTCAGTGCAAAGTGGGAGGTAGGGGGCGTGGCAGCTTTTTTTTGGGGGGGATATTGCCGCCTTTTGTACAATGTTTTCGCAGCTGCCAGAGAGTTTTAGTTAGCATAAAAATAGAATAAACACAAAAAAAACATTACGACACGACATAACAATTAAATGTGTTGTAATATTAATCAATTAGCTAGCTAGTTTTATACAAATAAATTATGTTTACTGTGTATTGTTTGTAATTTGTGTAATAAACTGAAATCTATTTAATTATTTGACTTTGCAATTTATTTATTTGAAACACGCGCCCAAATTGAGCAGCTGATTGACCAGGGCTGCATTGCGCAACACACTGAACGCAACTATTGCTTCGGCTTGCGCACACGCTGGTCACACTAACTATCGCTGTGTGTCGTGCCTGCACAAAACTCACGCATATCGATACAAACTATCGATTGCTGCCGTAGTTTGCAAAAGCAGCAAAATCTGTTAAAACAAAAACAATGTTACACTTAACAGAACCAAAATAACCACCAAACGAGTAGGGCGTGCGTTGGTATTGGTGCTCGTCGTTCGTGTCTAATTTGTTTAAATCAAAAAACTTAAATACACAAGCAACGAGACAGGTGCGCTCAGTGGTTCGCCGGCTGCTCGAAGAGAGAGTTGTCATTGCGCAAAAAACGTCGAAGAAAATCTAAGCCAAAACCGTAGCGCGTGCGTTGAAAACGCTGGGCCAGCAGCAAGCATATATTACAACAATACGAGAAACGCAACGAGAAAAGAAAAAAAAGTAAATGGAAATTAATAATCATTTAGTTGGCATTAAATATTAACTGTGCGCTGTGTGTGTGTGTGTGTCTGTGTTTGTTGTATAAATTAGATAGTGTCAGTCTAGAGTGTCGGTGAGTTAGTTCAGTGACTACTGTGACTACTACTACTATTGTGACTTTCTTCAGATGCTGCTCCGGGCACACGGCGTCAGCAGCGGCAACTTGATTTTTTGCCACATGTATTTTTATCGTATTTGTGTACTTTATCGATTACGTCGGCGCGCTCAGCATAAAATGAGAGGAAGATGAAAGCCCAAAAATGGTCGAGACAAGAGAGAGAGAGAGATGAGTGCGAGAAACGCGTGTTTTATTTTATTTTTTTTTCGCCAGGGAAGCGCGGTACGGTGGTGTGACAACATAAAACAAATATACATACATACATGCATACGCACACGTTTGCATACGTACACGTTTGTATGAAAAACTTAGGTTGAGCAGCGGCAGCAAAAAAATTTCACTAGAAATTTTGAAAGCGTTGGGCCGCGAAAAAAAACCGGATATGATACTCAAAAAGCTAAGCTTACTTACACACAGCAACCAAATGAAATGAAATTGCCCGACTGCAGCAGTGTGTGTGTGAATGTATGCGCTTACCTATTTATATGTGTGTGTGCATGAGACTGACCGAGTAGGACCGTGTTTTCGTGTGCGTAGTCAAATTGTCGCGTGTCTGGCATGCAATTAGGCATTCAAATACACTCACAACTCATGCATACACGTATGTATGTATGTGTATGTACATAGTATATGTTAGTTTTTTCCTGCTGCAGCCAGCAACCACCCGCCGGCACCTGCCCAGCCGCTGTTTCTTGCATTATGGCTGGTATTTTTTTTCGCATTACGCTTTATGTTATGTTTGTAGTTGCTCTCGCAGCTTTTTCTCGCACGAGACTTGCCAGCGCAATTTTCAACGCTTGAAGGAATGAATGAATGATCCAAAGCCAAAGCAGCAGCAGTAGCGTCGCTGTTGCCGCCAGACTGGCGCGCGTCTTTCCAGCTACCAACCCCCGCCGCGCTCTCTCTCCTCTCTCGCGTTTGCTTACTCTCTTGCTCTCTATTATTTCGTAGAGTGCATGGAAGTGGGCACGAGCTGCTGCGCTGCGCTGCCATTGCGGCAAAGGTGTGAAATGCGGAAGACAAAGGCGCCGCCATTCATGAATGAGTTGCATTTTTGTGAGAGAGCAAGAGCACGAGCGCATAAGCATAAGCTCGCTCTCTCCGCATAACTCTCTCTCTCAGCAGCAGCATCGCTGTTAGCGTAACATATGTGACAGTGTGAGTGTGTGTGTGTGTGTGTGTGGCTTAAAATATGCAAAATCAATGGGATTCATCTGTGTGGGCGCTTTAGGAAGGTCATACCCAGCAAAACGCGCGCGTTTTTTCCTCCCGCTGATTACAGTCGCGTCCTCGTGATAAGAATTTATTTTTTTGGAAAAGTTTTCCAGTTTCGTATTAATTTTATATGGCTATATAAATCTTTAATCAATGCCATATTTATTTTTGATTCTTTTGCGCCACAGGTTAGCAACAGCTCAACAAATCCATCCACCCGCACCTACTCCTAACTCCTCCAACAACGCCAAGACAAAAGTAACGGCATCAAAATGATCAACATGGACATCAGTGTAACTCCAAATTATTCGTATATCTTTGATTTCGAAAACGATTTCATACACCAGCGCACACGCAAATGGATGCTGGAGAACTGGACATGGGTATTCTATTATTGTGGCATCTATATGCTGGTCATATTCGGTGGTCAGCATTTCATGCAGAATCGCCCGAGGTAAGTTATAGAAAAACTAAAAAAAATATTAAATATTATAGAAAACATGTGTTAATTTGGGTTACTTGAGTTTTGCATGGATTGCATAATTTTTGTCGCTTCCCTCTCTCTCTCTCTTTCTTTTGTTGACTTGCAAAGTGCATATGACATTGAGCAATTGTCCGTCTCTCTCCGTCTGTCGAAAACACACGCCAGCAGACCTTGAACCCTTTCCAGCAGCAGCAGAAAATATGGCAACGCCTGACTGATTCTTGGAACGCACCGCCACAACTTGTGGCACGTGTAGAGTGCGTACTTGTCTATAGGGTGTGGGTGGGGGTAACCCCCCCTGGCAACTGAAACTATTCAATTTCAGTATTGATTACTGCTTCTGAATTAAAGATTGTGTAAATTATATATCAGCTTAATTGGTCTTTGATACTATGGAAATTTCTGTAGAATAACTTGAAAGAATAATAAAGTTTCTACTTACGTCTTTAAGCGTATACGGATATTCTAGAGAACCCATAGAGAAATAAATAAAATTGCATTAATATTTCATTGCCCCAGCTCAAGTTATATTTAACTGGAATCTGCATAAATAATCAGGCAGCTATAGTTATACTATATAGTATATGTTCGCATGTATCCTCGCCTGATGTTTGTGCAGAACATACCTCTTCCAGGAAATAATACACATTATATCCAACTAGGTTTATATATATTTTTTGTTTAGTATTAAAACGGAATCTCGTGCAGCTGTTCATACACGCGTATACTATGTGTAATTATAAAAGTTTCTTCTCTTCGCATAGTATATCATTACAATGCATAGTGTCGTTAATCTCTCAGGTGCCGTTACTCCCTCACTCATTACAATTTCCAGTTTAACCGCCCTATAATGAGTGTTGATAATGATGAAAATGATAGGTAATCAGAAAGCAAATTCCATCTTGATAGGGTTCAATCACGAATTTTTTTCTGAAGGTCGTATACAGTGTTATACAATCTTTCTTTCTTTCTAAAATATAGTTTTTTATGCATATTTTCCATAATTTTGCTCAAAAACAATTGGGGTTTGCATTTTTATGCTAATTTTGAGTAGCCTAAACGATTTATAGCAAAAAAATAAAATTCTTAAAATTTGAACCAACATTGATATTTTTACAAGGGGTAGGTATGGAAAAAATCGAAAAAATTTGAATGTCTTTAAATTTTAATATTATGTTATAGAATCTTTTCCGATATAAAACCCTAAATAAAATGTTAACTAGCTTGAAAATCGCTTGATTTTTAAGCAAGTTATGCGCATTAGAAGTTAAGATCATATTCTGGCAGAGACCCAATAGGAAACTAAGTGCATGCGCACTTGATAGCTCTATAGAACTCAATATACCCATTACCTACCCATATTTAATGGGTGTGGGTTCGTAAACAAAAAAAAAAGACAAACAAACAACTGAAACCAAAATCGCATGTCGAATTACCACAAAATTGTTGCAATTCTTTTGTTTTCAGTGCAACTGTCAACTGTCAACAGTCTATGTAGTTGTCTGACAATATGGTATATGGCATATGATATCTGGCAACTTCAATTCCGATTGCAGCTGACAGCGATTATATAATTCGCCAGTTCTAATTGCCGCCAAACTGCGATCGCAATGGGTGCGCGTGACTTGGCATCTATGGGTTTGCCATGGCTTTATAGAGGATATGGCCTGATAATGGTTTAAAAGTCTCTTGAGAGACCGGAAAACAAGTCTGGCACTTTTATCTGAAAGAGTATACGAAATTTCATCAAAATTTAAACACACGAAAGGAAATGAAATATCTTTAAATCTTACTGAAACTTCAAGAATGAACCTTTATGACATTTCAAAAGAAATAATGCATATTTCCGCTGATATTATGCGTTATATTCCATAGAACTTGCATCTTACTTTCCCAAAATCTTTCGAGAATTATAGTATATATTAATTCTCAGTATTTTCTTAGTATGTTTCGGCATGCAAAAACAATAAAAATCAACTTGCTTATCGCAAATGTTTGTTTCTCGCTTGTTCCATAACATTAGCGATATCGCAACTTATAGAGGAGCTCTTTATACAACGTGCTGCTGCTCATCGATTCTCTTTCAAGCAAATCAAATATTGACACAGTTCGATTAAAATGATTGTGTAGAATATACTATATAATATGCAAACGAATCGTTGGACACACTTGAGATCATTCGAAGAGGATAGATATACATAGATAGATAGGTAGCTCGATAGATAGGCTTGGCTAGCTGTCTTTCCCTTACTCTCTCCTTCTCTGTCCCTTCATAATTCGCGGCTTTTCCGAAAATCCCCAAGTCAATAAATATAGGTAAACTCTCGTCACATTTTTGTTGTTTTTGTACTTTAAACGACGTTTCAATATTTACCCAAATAGGGAACTGGACTTGGTACAGAAAGGTGTGAATTGGGTGTAACCAACTCTATACGATAGATAGATATGGTAGTAGGTGTAGTTGGAGTAGAGAAAGAGGGGGGATGATAACCTGTGGCGATACGCGTGCGTCAATCGACAAATTGTCTGTCTAGCTAACTGAGATCATCTCGAGAATGTTGACATATTTATTTCACGTGGATAACCTTAGACCTTGACCCGCTCGCTGTAGGCAAATACTGGGGGGGGGGCCTTTGATTTATTTTTTTTTTCAGACAGCAGCCCCTACATCGTAAACCCTACACAGTTGCGTGCGTATGTGTTTATTTATGATGGTTTGCTTGTTATCGTCATATAAACCATGTGCTCCATAACCGAATCGTCCATTCTTATCAAGCCCAGAGAGGGAGAGAAAGAGAGAATGGGAGAAACACGGCACAGCAACGAAATAGTTAGCTCACTTGTCGCACATTATTGTTGCCCAGACAACCCATAGCAAACCGTATGAAAAAGCGTACGAAAATATCTGTATACATATGTATATCGTATCCGAAAGCTGTCGTAATTGTTTATGATATCATTTGCAATGATTCACATTGTGTTCTGTGTGTATGTGGGGTAAACTATAATTCGATTGCCGGTCGTCACAAAAATAACCCCCCCAAAATTAGCTGTAAATGCCGAAAAATATCTAAGCATCTGAAGCGAAACGTTGGTAATTTACCTATAATCCAGATGTAAAGTATAAAATAAGCAAAACTTGGTTGTAAAGTCCGAAAATAGTTGAGTTTAAAGAGAAAAATAGAAATAAGCAACCATAAATCAGATATAAAATACAAATCGATCAATAAAAACCGCAAATGCCGCAAAAATTAAACAAAATTAGTCGAAAACCAATAGAGCATATTTCCGCTGATATTATGCGTTGTATTCCATAGAACTTGCATCTTACTTTCCCAAAATCGTTCGAGAATTATAGTATATATTAATTCTCAGTATTTCCATAGTATGTTTCGGTTTGCAAAAACAATAAAAATCAACTTGCTTATCGCAAATGTTTATTTCTCGCTTGTTCCATAACATTAGCGATATCGCAACTTATAGAGGAGCTCTTTATACAACGTGCTGCTGCTCATCGATTCTCTTTCAAGCAAATCAAATATTGACACAGTTCGATTAAAATGATTGTGTAGAATATACTATATAATATGCAAACGAATCGTTGGACACACTTGAGATCATTCGAAGAGGATAGATATAGATAGATAGGTAGCTCGATAGATAGGCTTGGCTAGCTGTCTTTCCCTTTCTCTCTCTCTCTGTCTCCCTTCATAATTCGCGGCTTTTCCGAAAATCCCCAAGTCAATAAATATAGGTAAACTCTCGTCACATTTTTGTTGTTTTTGTACTTTAAACGACGTTTCAATATTTACCCAAATAGGGAACTGGACTTGGTACAGAAAGGTGTGAATTGGGTGTAACCAACTCTATACGATAGATAGATATGGTAGTAGGTGTAGGTGGGGTAGAGAAAGAAGGGGGGGGATGATAACCTGTGGCGATACGCGTGCGTCAATCGACAAATTGTCTGTCTAGCTAACTGAGATCATCTCGAGAATGTTGACATATTTATTTCACGTGGATAACCTTAGACCTTGACCCGCTCGCTGTAGGCAAATACTGGGGGGGGGGCCTTTGATTTATTTTTTTTCTCAGACAGCAGCCCCTACATCGTAAACCCTACACAGTTGCGTGCGTATGTGTTTATTTATGATGGTTTGCCTGTTATCGTCATATAAACCATGTGCTCCACAACCGAATCGTCCATTCTTATCAAGCTCAGAGAGAGAGAGAATGGGAGAATGGGAGAAACACGGCACAGCAACGAAATAGTTAGCTCACTTGTCGCACATTATTGTTGCCCAGACAACCCATAGCAAACCGTATGAAAAAGCGTACGAAAATATCTGTATACATATGTATATCGTATCCGAAAGCTGTCGTAATTGTTTATGATATCATTTGCAATGATTCACATTGTGTTCTCTGTGTGTATGTGGGGTAAACTATAATTCGATTGCCGGTCGTCACAAAAATAACCCCCCCAAAATTAGCTGTAAATGCCGAAAAATATATAAATGAAGCGAAACGATGGTAATTTACCTATAATCCAGATGTAAAGTATAAAATAAGCAAAACTTGGTTGTAAAGTCCGAAAATAGTTGAGTTTAAAGAGAAAAATAGAAATAACCAACCATAAATCAGATATAAAATACAAATCGATCAATAAAAACCGCAAATGCCGCAAAAATTAAACAAAATTAGTCGAAAACCAATAGAGAAAATATTTAAGAACCTCAAACTCTGAATTTATTTATAAAAAATCACATATAATGCGGGTTTAAGTTAACAAATGATTCAGCTCCCACGGTTTTTCTGTATTTTGCAACAGTGTAAACTTCACTTTACGCATTGTTTTTTGCAGTGCACATTGCACATGGATATTTTTATGTTTCCCCAACCTCGTTTTCCACTTGGCGAGTCAATTCAAAGTCATTTAAATACGTGTCACACGGATGGCCTGTGTGTATGTGTGTGTGTGTGTGTGCTGCGACCCCACTGTGGCACAGTGGAATGGAAGGTAAAAGAAGTGGGTGTGTCTCTTGGCAACAAACAAAAAAGGGCAAAGCCAAAAGGGAATTGCCAGACATGGGGAGAGAGAGGAAACAACGAACAGGACATTCAATTACACGGTGCGTTACACTGTGCAACAAAAGAAGGGAACCTGAATTATTGGCTTGACTCTAAACTGCAGGCAGATACAGGCTTATAAGGGAGATATATACGCCTCTAAAAACTGGTTGGGCAAACGTAAATCTCTGAGAGATGTGCAAATATTTTGTAGCATAGTGTATTTTCGACCTCGGCGCGTGTTGCGTGTGCTCACAACACACACACACTGAGCCACACACACGTGTAGCATAACAGCTGAAGCCATGTGGAGTGGGCGGCTGCGTCAAACAAAGCGGGGGGAGAGAGGGAGAAGGAGAGAGAAACATAAACACACACACACACATGCGTAGTTAGCCAGACAGACGCTACCGTGCCGTGTGTGGCGTGACACTCTATAGAAGTTTTAAGCCATATAAGGCCGCATCTACGTCTAGAAGTTTGTCATAATGTCGCTAGATTTAGATTTACTACATATAGAAGTCGTTTCGATATGAACAAACAATTTGGTTCCAGTTGTAAATTATGCAAATTGTTAAATTTTTCATTTGTGGGAAACCTAAGCTATTGTTTAAGAGCTCATTATGGTATCATATATATATTAATAACTATGATATACATATATATAGCTTGTAGGTTTTTCTATAGAATTTAACGTGTTAAAAGCCATGTAATTATTTTATTCATTTCTATAGAGTTCTTATTGATAATTGAAATAGTTTTTATGGTATTAGATCTTTTATCTATAGTGTATTCCTTACTTAGTATGTTGTCTTTAGTGTACTTATTAAAGTAAATTGATATGCATGATACATCAGCCCTTTTCGGAAAAAAATATTTCCCAGGTATAAGCTCTTTTATCTATAAAGTACACTTGGTATTGCTCTCTATCTTTGCTTAGCATGTTAGTTACTTGGAAGTTTCATTATTAAAAAAATTGTTATATACATGACTCAAATGACTTCTAAAGTGTATTCTACTAGAGTATTCCTGGAATGTGCTGATAATCCTCTCTTTTGACTTCTCAGAATTCTTAACAATCGCAAATTGATTTATTTTGACAACGAGCCAAGTAACTGTTACGAAAGACCCCTCTCTCTCTCTCTCTCTCTGCCTTTTCCTACTCCTTCAGCCAAGACGAAATATCCTTAACACGCAAACAACACAAAATTTATTTTAAATTTGAGTTTATACATATTTCTTTTTTAATAAAGCCTATCCTAGAGCAGGTTAGGGGGGGCAAAGCACTTTGGGTAGCTGAAAATTAAAAAAATTATATAGTCGCTATATGACGTGTCAAGTGGGCGTGTCGCTTGAGTAATTGCCACAAAGCACATGCAATTACAAGCGACAACGACGGCAACAATAACGGTTAAACACGGTTTTTTGTTGCTTTTTTTTTGTTAATATGCAACAATTGCGAACAGCAGCGTTAAGAAGAAGAGAGCGTGGGGGGAGGGATACAAAGTGTAGGCCGGGCGGAGGCAGAGGCAGAGGCGTTGAAATATGTATGCTAAAAAGTGAAACCTAAAAGCGTCGCTTGACTTTGAAATTTCGATTGAAAAAATAAAAAAAAAACCGTTAGCGTTGACAGGTGCGAGCGAGATAACAACAGTGACATTTTGATGCTGAGAGAGATCTTGCCCAAAAAGTGTGTCAGTCAAATATTGACCGCAGCAGCGGCAGAGGCAACAACAACAACTCAAGTCGGCAATCAAAGCTCGTGTCGATTCTGTTTACACGCATTCCAAGGCGCGCGCTGCCCTGCCACGCTCTCTTGCGCTCTCCCACTCTCTGAGAGAGTGTGTGTGGCACACTGCGTGCGCTCTCTTCGGCTCTCAGCTCTCTACTCTCTCTCTTGTGCTGCTGCTGCAGCACACTCTATTAAGCAGTCCATCTCGCTCACGCACGCGCCTGCGTTCATCACTTTTACTTTCGATCTTGTTTTTAACATGTTAACCGCTTTTTGCCAGATTTTTAACCCATTGCTGCTGACCTTCCGCCCACTCTGCTGCGCTGATAAGCCCAGTCTGATAAGACAGTCTAATTGGAAACTTGTAAAAAAGAACAAATAAAAAAATAGTCGCCTGTTAAGCAATTTAATCGCAGCCGTCGCACTTGAACTAATCACAAATTGGCGCTCTTGAGTTTTCTAATTGTTGTCGAACTTGGCCAAAAAAAATTTCCAAAGAGGTTAACAAACTATGTATGTATTTTGTTGGTTAGTAGGGCATGCATAACAATTAAAAGCAAATTTTGATAAATGAATAAGGAGTGGGAAAAAACCACAAAAACAAAGAAAACAAAAACAAAATTGACAGTGGGCTAAAAACAGAGAAAATCGCGAAACTGTGTTGCAATGCAAAGTGCAAAAAAATAAACCGAAACAAAATGTTGGTCAAATTTAATAAGAGAGAAACACAAAAAAACAAAACGAAATATTGCAAATGTTATGGCCCAAACTGGCTGTCTGTGTGTGTGTGCGAAATCAAGTCCAAAAAGAAACAATAATAATAATCATAATAATCAACTCGGACAGCCCGCAGCATTTGATTTCATTTGTTTACAGTCTGCATGGGCTTGCATAATCTCTCCGACGCGCCATTGCAAAAGCAGGTTTAATGCCAAAAGGAGAGAGACAAAGAGAGAGCGGAAGAGAGCGCGCTCTGGGCAAACTTGAAAGCTCTCTTGCACTCGCTCTCTCCCCTCGCTCTCTTTTAGCTTATGCAATTTTTTTTTTGCAAGCATAAAGTGAAATTGGAATTTTGGCTAACTTCCCTTGCCCCCCGCTCTCTCTCTCTCTCTCCTTCTACTACTGACTTGAAAAGAAAGTATGGCCAATTTAGTTACCTCATCTCTTTCCCTTATATATATTATGCATCATTTATCGGGCAGATCGCTACACCTATAGCCAAAGTTAGCAGCAGCTTCGAGCACAAAGTAGGTGCCCGTTGCCGCCACCAGCTACAGGGACGACCTGTGCCCTAGCAAAAATTGAGCTTCAAGGAACGTTGGGCCCCCTCTCCCTCATAGGAGAGAGAGAGTTTTACGTACCTCTGCCTAGAAGCCAAGCTACCAAGCTATTCGCAAGGCAATATTGGTTTTCCTTACTCATTTATGTTTTGGCACAAATTCTGCCAACGCCAACGAGTCGCAATTCATGCTGACAGTGCTAGAACCGTTTGAGAATTCGAGGGTGGAAAATGTTGAAAAAATTCTCAAGCGCTTAAAGCGCAGGCCTAATTTGAGTTAATAAACGTTGATTTAATGCAGGCATATATAGTATATAAGAATGTGTATCTTTACGCAGCTTAATTGTCGTATTTCTTATACCTTCTGCTTCTGTTTCTCGTACCTCTTTCCTGTCTCTTTAGATCTATGTATATGAGAATTTAGTCAGACAGTCTCTCAACTTGTGTTTGCTTAATAAACGTAAATTTTTATGATGCAATTAATTAGAATTGTAGCCCCTTATAGTCGATTGCTTCGGATTGCTTAATCTTTATAGCGCTTGAATAAAAAAAAAAGGAAAAACAATATATATATAGCACTTCAACTGTTTAATCAGATTTCCTGATTAATGGAAAAACACATTTCGTAGTAGTTTGAGTATTTCTACGTATTCCCCGTACTACTCAATAACTTTCTCGTATTACTCATGTCAAACCAAAAGTGTTTACCTCCTTAATTGATAAACAAAAAGGATGAATCATAAATTTTCACCTGTTCGAATTGATCTTAACAAATCGGACAGAAACTAGAAATGCGATATCTCCTTACCTAATCAAAAGTACTTTGTACTCGACTATCTAATATGAATATAATATATGCTAGAAGTCTGGAAAACAAACATTTGAATTTGGTGACTTCCGCCTGGAATAATTAACGAAACTTATGGAATCGAATTTAACAATGTATATTAACCTCTGGCCCAATGACTTTACCTTTCAAATCATCTATAACTAATCCAAAACACGCCACATTCCCTAGACTTCGTCTGCGGTTCGTCTCGTTCCCTCTCGCTCTCTCTCCCTCTCCATCACCGGTTTTCGATAAGAAAAAAATCATATTGTATATTTTTTATTTTATTTTTTTTTAGCTTGATATTACAAGTTCTCATGACTAATTGCCATTGGGGCAGATAAGGTTGTGCCGCCGGTTCTGGATTGATTATTATTTGCAGTGGAAAAACGGAAAAGTTTACCCTTATTATGTTTGCTTTGCATTTCGATTGCATTTACGATTATCAAAGTTGTTGAGTAGGATTGAAAATCGATTTGGTTTACTTATTTTCATGGTTTATTATTTGACTCATCGAGTGGGCACGCCCTTGAGACATGTCGTCAGAGCGCGAACTCCTCCCTTATTAAATCCCAGTTTTAAAGTCAACTCGAGACTCGTTTGGCATGCAAAACATGCTCGAGAATGGGCAGTGAAATTAAATGATATGTGATAAAAATGATTGATCATGTAGGGGAATCTTAACACACGTGTCTAATTAGTATGTCTGTGTATACATATATTAGCGGGGGAAAAGTTAGCTAATCTCCCGTGATGATGATGTGGCAAAAAGGTTGAAGCTCATTAGGAGTTGATCTCTCTTATGTGCGACCCCTAAAGATCACTTGGCATCAAGAGCTTATTTTGCCTATAGACTCTCTAGAGCTCTCCAGCTTGAAGGGTATATATAGCCGGCTTGCTAGGTAGAATATTGGCGATCTCGAGAGAAGTAAGCTAGCTCCCCCTTGATTTTTCTCATGCGAAATTGATCTCTCTCGATCTATCACTAAGATCACTCCAAATCAATAGCTAGTTCTTCTACTACAATCTCTGGACTTGTCCTTCTTGAAGGGTATATAGCAATGTCGCGAAATCTCTTTCATCTCTCTCTCGATCGTTCGATCGTAAAGCAACGCCTGATCGCACAGCGAATCTGATAACTGAAATAGAAACGAGAAGCCAACGACGTCTTCATGTTTCGTGTTGCTTATACAAATGCGATTATATATAGTATATATACGACTTCTATACAGTCAATAAAACTGTATCCGATTGCTCCAAGGCATTATGCACTCAAATCGGATTCAAAAACGAAACTTTTGAATTCACAAATGCATTTGACGACCTTATCGGCATTGTTTAAACAGTAAATTTTTTTTTTTCTTTTTAAATTCTGTTTAAAGTACTTGATCTTTGCTGCTTAGAAGCGCGTCAGAAAAAACGAAACTGAAACCGGCTTTTAAAGAGGGAAAAAAACAGTTTGTTGATCTTTGTTTTGTGCAATGGAAATTAACCTTTTTTTCTTAATGATTCCGCCGTGAAATGGGTGTAAATTGAAAACGGGCTACTTAGCTGTATAATTTATATGCTGCGGAGAACCGGAATTAACTGTTATGTTCCAATTCAGAAATTTTACTTACTCTCTTTCCTGTTTTTTGTTTTTTTTTTACAGATTTCAACTACGCGGCCCGCTCATCATCTGGAACACAATGCTGGCCATGTTCAGCATAATGGGGGCTGCTCGCACTGCGCCGGAGCTGTTGCACGTGCTGCGTCACTATGGACTTTTCCATTCGGTCTGTGTGCCCAGGTGAGTCAAGGTCATATAGCATATATGAGAAACCTGATTTCAATTACTCTCCCTCTCTCTCTCTCTCCCACTCCAGCTACATTGAGCAAGATCGCGTGTGCGGCTTCTGGACCTGGCTGTTTGTGCTCAGCAAGCTGCCGGAGCTGGGCGATACGATATTCATAGTGCTGCGCAAGCAACCGTTGATCTTCCTGCATTGGTATCATCACATCACCGTGTTGATCTACTCCTGGTTCAGCTACACGGAATACACCAGCTCGGCGCGTTGGTTCATTGTGATGAATTACTGTGTGCATTCGGTGATGTACAGTTATTATGCCCTGAAGGCGGCACGCTTCAATCCGCCACGTTTCATCTCGATGATCATCACATCGCTGCAGTTGACCCAAATGATCATTGGTTGTGCGATCAATGTGTGGGCCAATGGGTTCCTGAAGACACATGGCACACAGTCGTGCAACATATCGCAGCGCAACATAAATCTATCGATTGCCATGTACTTCAGTTATTTTGTGCTCTTTGCGCGCTTCTTCTACAAGGCCTACCTGTCGCCGGGTGGACACAAGAGTCGTCGCATGGCTGCCTCCCTGGTGGCACAGAATACCGCCAAATTGCCCGTGTCGGAGGAGAAGGAACAGTTGTTGCAACATTCCAGTGGGGATGCACAGGCTGCATATCTGCGCAACAAGGCCAAGGCGCAGTAATGGACAACAAGCTGCTCCTCCTGCTCCGGCTCCTGCTCCAGCTCCTGCTCCGCCTCCTCCTCATCCCATTATGGCTAAGGACATTTAATTTATGCAGTATGCGGTGTAAAAGTTGTTTTTTAATTTTAAACAAAAGGAACGCAGCACACACACACACACACACAGAGAACCACACACACACACGCGCGTACGCACATGCGAGGGGCGTTTGAGAAATTTTAATTATAAGCATAGAGTTTTACCAAGGCGTCGCAGCAGCACCCACACAACAAACACACATACCGAGAGAACTTATATATATATCGATGTATATATACGGGTCATGTATATACTATATAATATGAATGTAATTTCCCCTCCCCCAGGACGTGTAAAGAAAAGAAGAAGCTAACGAAGAATGAGATCAAAAGATGAGAGAGAGAGAGATAACAGAAAAAGGCGCCGCCCCCCTCTCCCAGCCACGCCCCGCCGCCGCGCGCCAAGTCAAGTCGTGTGTTATGAGCCCAAAGTTTGTAGTTAGCTGAAAGTCAGCTATATATACTATATACATATATAAACTAATTATATATATTTCACGGATACGCGTATTGTTCTAACTTCTAACTTAATAGTTTTCTTTCGTTTTGTCAGTTTTGTATTTAAAAAGAAAAAAACAAAAAACATTCTCAAATCGAGTTCAGTTACAACCTAATGCTATATATTAGATAATACACTCTCACACACACACACACGTCTGTTTATAACTAATTTGGGACTAGCTGTAACTGTATTTGTACGCAAAATAACTCGAGATATGCTTTATATGTCTGTACTATCAGGTTCAAGCTTATTCAGAGAGAGAGATAGAGAGGTTAGTCCCACAAAAATTGTTGATCCAGAGAGGAGAGAGAGATATAGAGAGAGAAAAGCGCAAATTGTTATTGTAAAGTAATAAATTGTATACAAGATTTTTTATTTTGTAACCGTGCAGGGGCGTGCATTTAGTTAATTCTAATTCGAGATCGAAAGTTTCTACACAGCAGCAGGCAAGGAAAGAAGACAGAGAAAAGCAAGCAAGATAAAAGTCCTCGAAGAACGTAACAAAGAAAAAAAAAACAAAAACAAAGTAAATATTTAAATTATATATTTATATATCTAAGCGAACCGCAAAGCAAGCAGAGAAGTCCTACTTGAAAAGTTAATTTAGCGAAACAAAAAGAAAATGAGAGACAAATATACATAAAAATGAGACAGAGAGACATTGAGAGAGATAAAGAAAGCTGAAGCGAGAGGGATCCATATACGCTCTAAGGGATCCTTCGAGCCAGACGATATGTAATTAAAGTAAGCGAACAAATTGAATGTTTTGTCGGGTAAATAAAAAAAAAAAATGAAAAACTAAGAAAAACAAAGGATAAATAAAACGTAACAACGGAAAAGGAATTTCAAAGTGTGTTTTCATTTAAGAAATTGGAAAAATAAAACTGAGTAAGTACTAGAATACTATATATCATATTTACCTACAACTTAATGTTATTTCCTTTCGTTGATAATGAATTCGAGTCAAGAATTTTACATCAAAGATGGGAAAAAAACATTTATTTTTTCTTGTTGGCTTTCCGAAAATGTTTCACTACACATTGATGTACGTATATTTATAGTTATTGTTTTTTTTTTTTTTTTTTTTCTTTTATCGTTTGTCTGAATGTTACTCAAGAAAGTCGTTTCCCAATTGTTTGCGATAGGAAAATATTTTTGTGAAAAAACTATCGCCTTAAATTTTGTTAATACTAGACTAGAAAAAGTTGCTAAAATACATTCGCATATCGCATTGCCGTATAATATGTATAATGTATTCTGTATCTATATGTAGGTAAACGCACATTCCACAAGATGCCGTTAGAATCCTCAGGCATTGTTACAATATAAATACGATAGATTACAAAAAACATCGGCTAAGCTCTAAAATAGTACACCGATGTGATCTATTATGTGTATGATGAATGGTATGGATGATGTTCCATTTAATGTATGATAAATACATATATAAATATCTATATGAGAACAACCACTAGATGATGAGCCTTGTTTTTTTTGAGGGGGAAGAGGGTTCTCAGCATCGAAGGAAAATCGTGTGTATGTGAGCTTGTTTAATGTATAATTTCTAGTAGTATAATCTTTTGTATTCAAAAATTAAGATCATGTTTCAATTCAATTAAGGGTTAAGAATATATAAGTATCGACAATTCCCGGCCGTGAGTAGAAAATGTTGAGCGATTTTGTGCTACATTTTAATATCATTCGAGTTGTTTGTTTTTTTAAATGGGTCTATGTCGGTCTAGTTCTTGTAGTGTCTTGTCCCCAGTGACGATATAATAACATAATAATGTCGTTATTAAATTACAATAATAGAATTTGTGTGTATCAACAGAATTGGAAAGAAATTAGAAATCAAATGCGGTGTGTGTGTGTGTGTGTTTTGAATGGTTTTATAAGATCATCAACAGTTTGCGCTCATATGTTGTTGTTGTTGTTTTTGTTGTTTATTCTTCTTCTTCTTGTAGCTGTTGTTATGCCTTAACTCGTTCTTTCTCCTCCTTGTGTTGCTGCTTTCTTTTGATTTTAACAGCCTCCCGATAGTGCTTTATTTGCGTCTGCTGCTCACTGTACTCCATCCGGCCTCCTGCTGCTGCTGCTGTTGTTGTTGTTTCTGCTGCTGCTGCTGATGGTGTTGGTGTTGTTGTTGCTGCTGTTGCTGGAGCTGCTGCTGTTGCGGCTGTCTAGCGATAGCATTGTGTCTGGTTGGTGGAGCGCCACTGGCAGTGGACGCAGCAGCATTATCTCACTTTTTACCGGGAGGCGCCATTGGTTGGCCGCGCTCCTTGCCACGTAATTTTATGCCAAGCACACGCTCCATCTTGCCCAGTATCAAATTATTTGGAATGCCGCGTCCGGCCTCATAATCAGTGACCACTTGCTGCTTCTCGCAGATTTTCTAAACAAAACGAGACATAAATATGTAATTATAAACAGAATAATATCATTTTTGTATTGACACCCACCGTGGCCAAATCCTTCTGGCTCAAACCCTTGTTCTGGCGACCCTGCTGTATGATCTTGCCCACATCCAGCGGTATCTTATCATGCCGCAATTCTTCAGTCTCACGATCCAGCTTGGCAGTGTTCTTGGTAGTCACATGCTGCTTGTTGGTGCCAGCACCATCTAAATAAATAAAAAACATATATATAAAGATTGATATTGAATCGATGTCACAGGCAATTTTAGGTTTTTTTTAGGTCAACCAATATGGCTGCCTCGCCTTGCCTCGTAGTAGGAGGGAGAGAGGAAGAGAGGGAGGTGGAAGAGAGCTTTCGAGTTGCGAAATTAACAAACACTCATACGCACACTCACACACTGACACATGATTGCATACATTCACGCTCTTGATGTGATTAAGCCGTGGAAAACAACAACAACAACGTGGCCGACGCTTTGATTGCATCTATGCCATGCCGTGCCTCTTGACCATGGCGGCCTATCGTCTCTATCCCTATTCCTATTTTGCATATCGAGTTGAGATTTCTACTTACATTTCTGCTGTGTATCGACAGCAACACCCTGACGGCGTGCCTGATTAACAGCTGATTCGGTCTTCAGTTGGCTAGACTTAGGGGCCTTTTTTCTCAAAACGGTTACCGTATCCCAGTCCGACATCTTATTTTTGTATGACGAAAATATGAAATAAACAGTGAAAATGATGTATAGCAGCTCGCATGCTTGTTCCAGGCCATCCCACTTACTTTGGCTGCTTTGTTAATGTTTTACTTAATTTCAATATATGACTATTTTGTAATTAAATCTAGGAATTCCAGAACTATCTATATGAATATCTGAACGGTGTGACTTAGTGTTGGCAAGATATCGATGACATTATCGATATAAGCAATGTTACTTTCGATTTGTTTGTGTTCACAGTTCACACGAATGCAATGCAAACAGCAGGTCCTTTAACTTAAAGACCACACGAAATGCTGATTAAAAATTAAATAAACAGCTGCTAATCAATACATTAAGCGAGATGTATTATTTTAATATTTGTATAAATTTGCTGTTATCAACAGAACTAGTTCGATAGCCATTTATTTTTCGATATACAGTTAATTTGCTGTGCGCAATTTCCCCACTCGCATGAAGTTAGTTGCGCGCAGTCATCGACTCACGTGAAGTTGGCTGCGCGCAAAATTGCGTTCATCTACAGCAAGTACCTGTTCGGCATTTGCACTTGGATTCGATTACGGTCACACTTACCGCTAGTCGTCTTGAAAATTTTAATAAAGTCGGACGGTGTCGCTTCGTTGTGCGGGTGGTACATTTTGTGTGTGTGTGTGTTTGTGTGTATAATTGGAAAAATGCAAAGATAAAGATTAAAACAAAGCTGCAGTTTCAAGCACAATACTATAACTTAGTATCATCAAGTCATTCAAAACCAAAAAAAAAATCATGCGAAATATGTAAGAAACGCAGTCGGAAAAGACGTAACGGGCAGACACAAAGTGCATTTTTTAGGGCGTGTTTGTAGCCAGCCAGCCAGCCAGACCCCGTACTCCAACTCCCTCCTCCCCCCATCAAGGCTGGCGCACTCAACAAATGAAAAAACGTCAAACAAAAAAGCGCACATAATAATAATAATAATATCGAAAAAAAGTTGTTGAATTGTTGTCGCGTCGCCCGTGCAAAAATCTCGTTGGCAATTTCGCAACATCCTTGAATTTTGTCTACTCTCAAATTGCAAAGTGGAGTAGCAAAACGGAACGGTGTGTGGAGCGGGAGCAAAAAAAGAGCGTATCTCGCGGAAGAAAGAAAAGAGACGACGACGACGACGACGCACAAAAGAAAATGTGTAGAGCAGCGAATTAAAATAAAGCAAACGCGAATGCGATAAAATATAAAAGAATACAACAAAAAAAAGTGCATACAATTATTTATCGCAGGAAAAGAAAAGCAAAAAAAGCGACAAAAAAAACGAGAGGCGAGAAACAGCGCAACAAAAAAGAAGAGCGAGTGTGAATAAAATTGTTGCTGTTGCTGCAGCCGCTTCTCCGCCGCTTTGGGTGCATGTGATTGAAGGATGGGGGCTCAGCAGGGCAAGGAGCGCGGCTCGCACTCGAGCGGGGGCGGTGGCGGTGGACATGGCGGCGGCACAGTCAGCTGCATTGGTGTCTCCAGCAGCAGTCCGGTTGCATCTGGATCGCCACACTGCATCAGCGGTGGCAGCTCCAGTGGCGGCGGCGGCGGAGGCGGTGGCCTCAGTGCTGGCTCCACACTGCGTGGTTCACGCATGAAATCACATCAATCTGCGGGTCATGGCAGCAGCGGCATTAGCATCGGCTCAAGCGGATCCAGTGCGTTGTCATCGCATCGCGGTGGCAGCTCCAGTGCATCCCACAAGGATAATCGCTGCAACCCCACTGTCGGACTAAACATATTCACCGAACACAATGGTAAGTATGCGTCAGTGTGTGTGTGTGTGTGTACATAAGCCACCCGCAACATACAAATGCACTTACAGTGTGTATACACCCACACACACATACAGGCACGCACAAGCATAACATGCATATGTACATAAAGTTAACATGCGCTCTCTCTTACTCCACTCATACTCTCGCTCACCCCGCTCTCTCTCTCGCCCTTACCCTTTCTCTCTCTCCCATTCTCCCTGCACTCTGTGGGCGGCCGCTCTCCAATTGAGCCAATTTCTTTTTTCATTGCTTCCGATTATCATAGAAGCGGAATGCGTCGCCATGTTGTTGTTGTTGCCGTTGCCGGCATATTGACTATGCTCTCTACTTGTTGTTGTAGTAGTGCTGTAGCTGCTTCGCTCTCTATTGTTTACAACAACAACAATAGAGCATAAGGAGACACGCGTCGCGCCAGTCGAATTAGATGTAGAAGAGGAAGAGGAGGAAGAAGAAGCAGTGGAATCGAATTGAAATTTGTTGTTGTGTTGCTTTCGCCGATGACGACGACGTCGGGGCGGTTTCGGCTGTTGCTGCTCCTTTTAATATACACACCCCTCATCCTCCGCCCCCGCGCACGCACCCTTCCTCAGAGTGGTTGAAATTGCGCTTGTAACGGTATAGGAGAAGCAGCAGCAGCAGAGGCAGCAGCCGCCACCCGCCCCAATCCTCACTGACGACAGGCATTTCCTGCGTTTTTCACGCACGCATTTTATTCTCCATCCTTTTCCGCATTTCGTTTTCTCTTCTTTTTTCTCGTTTTGTGTTTGCTCTACACAACATTTTCCTTTATTTATTATTTGTTGTTTGCCTTTGGCAAGTTGCAACATTTTCCTTTTTGTTCCCCCCTTTCAGCGCAATATTTTCTTCCATGTCACATTTTCTAATAGCTTTTTTGTGTCCAGTTTTTCCTGCTGTCCTACCACAACCGAAGGGAGGAAATTGCGTATGGGGTGGGAGTGGGAGGGAGAGGGAGTTACTCCCTGCTAAGCTTCGTTTTGTTGTTGCCGGAATTATCTAATGGCATATTAGCTATTATTCTGTTAATAAGTCTCATGTTATCGCAACTAATTCAGCATCCTGGCGATAGTTTTATCGATAGTTATGCGTGCTCTGTTAATCAATGCTGTAAGTGTCAACAGCTCCTCTCTCTCTCTCACTCTCTCTTGCCGTCGCTCAAGCTAATTGTCATTTAACACTTGTCATGCTCTTCGTTTTTGAGTATTTTTTTCGTACTTATCAATTTTATTGCAATTGTCGTTGTTCTTTTTGTTGCTGTTGCACTGCAATTTGTTTGCAATTATTGTTATTTATATTTAGCTTTCAATTGTTTGCATTTATGAGTATTACGAGCTGGCCGCAGCGATAAGCCAGACATTCATACTATATAAAGCATGTGTGCGTGTGTGTGTGTGTGTGTTATAATCGCGCTGTATGTGACCGCACTGAGTCACAGATTGCAGCGCAGTATGCAGCTTACACTGCGCATTGTTGCCAACTACTTATTGCATTCCAATTGGAATTTTAAAAATAAAGTGTAATATCGTTTCGCTAATTTTATACCCGCTTTTTGCGATTCCTTTTCGCTCATTCTTTTTGCAAAAAATGATAATCTTATCTAGTTTTGCCTTGGATTATTTGCTTCGTCTTTTTCCTACTATATATGGGAATTTGCTTGGTTTCAGTCTTATGGAACGTGATCAGCATACTAGCCTAGAGCGGGGGGCTTAAAGTTCATCATCAGCAACAACAATGAAATCGAAACATTTTCTTAGTATTTCGTGCAAATTTCCCACACGAAATAATGCAATTGTTGTTGTAACTTGTGTGTGTGTGTGTTTGTTGTTGTTGTTGCTGTTATTATAGTTGCAATTACAAAATTACATTGTACAATTGTGTGTCTGTGTCGCTGTCTGTCTGTCTATCTGTCTGGGTGGTGGTGGTGCTGGTGGGATACCGATTACAAGTCACCACCGACCACAGTCGCCAGTCAGGGCACAGGGCGATCTCAGAGCCAGACCGAGTGGCAGCCGCGTAGTGAACTCAAACCGAAATCACAATCACACACAGCAAACACACACATAGACGCACACACAGGCATACATTGTGACAGGCGAGCAACTAACACGGCAATTGGCAATAGTGGCACAGTGGTATGAGTGTTAGACAAAAGTAAATGAATGAAAAAATGATAAAAATATATCAAATAAAATATTTAATTATTTATAATTATTTATTTATTTATTATTTATAACATTTTAAGTATAAAATAAATGAATATATAAACAAAACAATTTATTTTAAATATGAATAAATACAAATATTCTGCATTAATTTATATAACAAATTTAATCTCGTATTTTATACTTAAACGAGCGCTGATTATTCAACTATTTTATTTTAAAATTGCTGTAACCACTGTAACCTCAATTCATACAGTCTGCAGCCCACTGTGCAACCATTAGACTGCGGTAGTTGTAGGCGTTGCCTTTGGCAAAGCGAAATTTGACTATAGTCAAAGTCGTTAGACGACACGATGTAATTAGATAGTCAGCAGAGGGATAGGAAGAGGAAAGGGGAGAACGGACGACAAACAGACGGCATAGGATTGCATTGACTGACGCTGGGGAATGCTGCTGCTGGTGCTGCTCTGTCTCCTTCTCTGACTGCTTCAGTGGAGCTGCCAATTGCGAAAAGTCGGCACTCATGTGACAAGTGACAAGGTGCAGAGCTGCTGGCCAGGAAGGGGAAGGGGGAGAGGGAAAGGGCAGTGAAATGCAAGTGGGAACGTCTCGAAATAGACTCAAGTGAGCTGGAACTCCTTAGGCTGAGGACAGTGTGTGTGTGTGTGTGAGAGATAGGAGTGTGTGTATGTGAGAAGTGTGTGCGTGTTAGAAGTGTGCGTGTGTGTGTGTGCCGTGTGTTTGTCCAAGTCTTTGGCACTTTCTCTCTCCCTCTTCTCTTTTTCTGTTTGGCGAGCTCATTGTAATCTGAGTAGCCTCGACTAGAAGCGGAAGGACAGAGAAAGAGGAGTAGGAGGAGGAGAAGGAGCAGCAGTAGGAGAAAGAAGGAAGTGGGCGGTGGCCATTGCCTTGAGATGGAATGTCTAGGGGGAAGGGGGTACTGTTTGCTAAAACATGCAACATGCGGCAAATTATGCGACGAGGCAAATGAACTTTTCACATGGCTAATGGACGCCACACGCACGCCAAACACACACACACACACACACACATACACTCCCAGCCTGTTGTGGACACACGGCAAACAGGTGTGTGTGTGTGTGCGAGTCGAGTGTGTGTTTACTTTGCAGCTTTCCTTCCCACTTGCCACCGTCTTGTGAATTATGTAAATATATAAATATTATTACTTCAATCATTTTTATGCGCTTTAACATAATTGTTGGCAGCGTCAGACGAAAGGCAGAGAGTGGGAGAGCGAGGGGGAGGCAAAGTGTGCGAGAGAGAGCGCACAGAGTTGAAGGCGTTGTCGCCATTTGGCTTCCACTGCTGCTGCTTCTACTTCTTCTTTGTAGTTTCTCTGCTCATGCCACATGCATTTTCTATTATTAGCCTGGGTCGTATCTTCCTCCTCCTCCTCCTCCTGCACTGCGTTTCTCCTTGGTTTTTTGTAATTTCTTTTGCCTTTTTCCTTGGAGTAGTCGCCTTTGCCTTTGCCTTCGCCTCTGCCATTTGCCAGCTCCAAAGTGCCACTCATCGTCGTCATTATTGTTGTTTCTGTTTCTGTTGTTGTTGTTTATCTTTTTTTTTTTTTGTTGTTGTTGTTTCAGTTTTTGTGTGTTACTTTGCATGTTTCGCTTTCTCGAGGCCAAAAAGGGCTGTATTCGATCAAGCTCATAAATCCTTTCGTGCCTCGCTTCATTTCGTGCCTTTGCAACTGCACTTTGATGTTATTTTTAGTCCTCCCCCCCAGCTCCTTCTCCCTGGCCCAATGTCATTTGCTCCAATAAGAAACTCGCGTCCAATTGGAACAGCTGTGTAGAGTCATACACATTCTTGCTCTATTATAATACTACAAATTGAAACAACAACTGAAAACAAAGAAAGCAGTAGGAGAAGCAGAAGCAAATAAAGAGAAAAAGAAAGAGAGCAAATAATATGTATATAATTTTTTTTTATTTGAAATAGAGTTAAGAAACCAGAAAGAATTTATTGCGTGAGACCTCAAGCCAAGATGAAACATATGTGAGCAACTTTGACGACGCACACAAAGTATGTTCTTAAACTGTGTGCATCATTATAATGCTGTGGCTTTTGCCTCACCCGCTCACTCACTCTCTATATCTATCTCCCTCTCACTCTGGAGAACTTTATTTATAAACTCTGTGCTGTGTCGCATCCGTAAACAACATAAAACTGTCCGCACTGCTTGGCCCCAAGAGTTGGGGGGAGTGCATCGAGAGAAAGGGAGAAAGAGATATGTATATTATTTCATCATCAAGCGAAATAAGCCATACGAACTCATTTAAATATAAGGAAACTGCAACTAACTCTATAAAACTCCTGCTGAAATAATCATATTTATTAAGATTATCAAAATAAACTGAAATTGCCATAATATATGCATTTTAATATGATATATCATTAGATATAACATAAGGAACTCATCTAATATAGAAGAAAACTATGTAAATTCCCTCTAAAAAATTAATATTATATATAGATATTACAGAGCAAGTCACATTGCATAAAAATTTGCATTTTAATATGATATAATATCATTTCCGCCTTCTCTCTCTTAGCGCAATTTTCCTAACTTTGTCGTCGACATTTTCATGCATTTCAATTTTTCATTTCTTTTTGTGTAATTTCGACTTTTTGCATTTCCATTGGAGCGTTGCAGAGCGCTACGTAGACATAGAAAAAGAAGAAGAGGTTTTTTTTGTGTAGTATGTGGAGAGGGGGGAGGAGGCTGCGCCTCATTGAGACTGAAAACTGTTTGCATAAATTAGTTGAGGAAAGAAAGAAAAAAAAACAAAAAGTTCGAAAAGAAAGAAAGCGAGACGCGGCCAATAGGAAAAACAAACATAATTTGTAAACAGCAGAAGGTGCCAGAGAGAGAGAGGGAGAGGGAGAGAGAGGGGAGAAGCTGCCTTGGCACACGGGGAATGCGTCAACTAATTATAAGCGCATGAAACGCTTCCCCACACACACAAACACACACACACAGTTGTTGTGATTATGTTTGAGGTCATAAATTTTGACGCCAGTTGATTGATTGATACGGTGGCAACAACAGATATATAGCGTATATATAGCAGGGTATATATAGTGTGCATATTTACTGTTTGGGGGTAATCATTTTATGTGCTCGAAATCCCTCAAAACAAATATGGAAATATGGAAATGTGTTTTTTTTTCTACCCTCGCTCAGAGGGGGGCGCACTCGACTGCAATTGATGTGTTTATTAAGTTTACCGTTACTCCCCCTACTGCTGCCCCTTATAGCACCACAACCTGCCCTCCCCCAGGCAGAGTGTGCCCTCTTTGCCGTTAACAAGCCCACAAGGTCGAACACATTAAGCATGTGCAAAAATCAACGACAAACAAAAAGTGTATTTCGCTTTTTTTTCTATATATGTACGTAGTGGTGATATATATGATATATCTTATTTATATGCTGTGCTTAGACACGTTCTTTCATATGAAACCTCGCTGCAATTGAGCTGAGTGCACTGCGAGAAAAGGGGGCACTGTTTACTAGAAGAACACTTGACAAAAGGAAAGATAAGGAGGGTTCCCATGCGCACGCTGCTAGAACTGGTTGAGAATTCGAGTGACGCATTGCAAACAAATGTTCTAAAGCCCAAGCTTGACTTTTTGAGCTCATAGAAATATAAAATAAAGTCAATATAATAGAATTTTAATTTAATATATTGTAAAATTTCTCTCAGTGCAATTTTTAATCACACTGAGTGCAAAAAGAGAGAGAGAGAAAAATCGAACACAAACAAAACATAAGCATAAAGCAAACAAATAAATAAATATTCTGCAAAAGCGTTTGAAATGCAACAAGAATCGCTTTCACGACAGTCCAAGCAGAACCAGGTAAACCTGTTCCACCAGCAGAGCAGGTGATTGCACAAGGGGAGGGGGTTGAAAGAGGGGAGGGGGAAGTATTATAAGGTAGTGGGGAGTGCAGTGCATTTTAAGCCAGCTTTACTGGCAAGCGGGAAATCCATCAATGAGGCAAAGCCGTGCAACCTGCCACAGTATATCTCCCTCTCTCTCTCACTCTGTGGCACAAATCACGTTCGTAATTGTAACTGTAATGAGAATTGAGTTCTCGCCACAGCACGTAGAGCCCGAGAGTGTAACTGTGTGTGTGTGTGTGTGCAATTTACCTGTGGCAAATGCAACACCAAAACAACTCTCACACATGTGGCACACACCCCCCACACCCCACCTCGACTGGGCATCTCAAGTGCCTCGAGGCTGTGATTGAATTTCTGTGCCTGGATATAGAATTGAGCTGATTATTTTCAATTGGATACGTAGCTGGCACGCTGAAATTATGCCTAAAGGCGATATAGTATAGTAGCAGATAATCTGTATTATTTCCACTTGGAGAAAACCTTGAAATTCTTTTCTAAATATTGTCCAAACAGTAGCTCTGCTTACCTTCTATATTTAACCCATGTTCAAATTTCACTTAAATTTCTCTCTCTCTTTTTAATATAGTTGCCCTTTTTCGGTTAAGAAAATTGGCAAAATATTTACACATTGTATCGAAATACCCAAGAAAGAAAAAGCATAACAAATGCGATGGAACAAAAGCGGAGAGTTCGCAAAAAAAAAAAAAAACCTGTTCCTCATACTCCATGTTTGACGATGATGGAAGAGCATCGCTTGCTTGAAGCATCTCTCTGTCTTACGCTCTCTCTCTCTCTCTCTCTCTAAATCTCTGCAGTCAGCTGCTACTGACCGGCTTGTCGCCGGTCGAGTCCAACATGGACATGGTCAGTGAACCGTGTGCTGCGTGTGGAAACATGAAATGAAAATTATCCCAAAAAAAAAAAAAACAATTTTAGCAAGAAAGTAAGGTTTACTTGAGCATGTGGAGAGTTTTATACACTTTTACCAGTTTATAACAATTGAAAAAATATATTTAATAACAAATCTACAATAGTTTTTAGAAAATTCTTAATTTTAGACTGTTTGTAAACATTTAAATTCTGAGATATAATGCTTCGATTCTAATCAAATTTAAAAAGTGTGTTCGCAGAGCTTGCAAATAAAATTTGTTGAAATAACTTTAAAAAAATCATATATATATAGGCTTAAGAAACGTTTATTTCGGCCAATAGTGCTCTGATTTTGCTGAAGTTTTAACAGCGTGTAAAAGATATGTGAATAGAAAGATATTATGAGTTTAGTTGTTATATGTTACTAAATATCAAAAATATACCAATACTTCTTATGGTAGTTTTAGGATTATGGGCCTTATTAGTCTTGTTATTATTTATTCAGAGCCTACAGCAATATGAAATGAGTGTGTCGAGTTTCAAGATGATTATAACAGTCTAAAAATAATAGATTACCTGTTCTAATCACGTTCTACAAGAATATATATAGATATACTGTCACAGCTGTCGCTAACTGCACTGCAAACAGCTGTGCATAGTTATTATACCCTCTCGAAAGTGTATAACAAGCAGAGACAGCACCAAAGAGCAGTTAATTTTGGCTTCATAAACAGCTCAACTTGGCTCAGCTCAGCTCTGCATTGTGTGCTCTGTGTGTGCTGTGCTGTGCATGCATGTGCCTGTCTCCGAAAGTATTTTTAAATAATTAATGTGAAATTTAATTCATTTAATTGCCGCCTAATGGCCGCCACAGTCCGGCATAGGCACAGAGTTGGAGACGGAGACGGACAGGGACAAGGAGTTTGCCAGTTCCAAGTGCGTTTATTTTTTTTGTCGCCACTTTCGTTTTTTTTCTTTTCCTCTTTCTTTTTTCACATATTTTTATTCTTTATTCTCTACTCTGCTCAGCTTGGGCCATTTTATTATTATTTTTTGTGTCGCTTTTGTTTTGCACCATCGTCGACGACGTCTGTCAATTTTTACGCCGTCTGGCAATGCTTAAACGACATCCACATCCGCAGTGTCTGCCAGTCTTATCCGTCCTGGCTATTGCACTTGCTTCCCAGAATCGCTGTAGCTGGAGCTGGAGCGGGAGCTGGAGGTGAATCACCAGCGAGAAACGAGCTGATACAGATACAAAGTCATACAGTGGAGTCTGCAGGCTACAATGTACTTATATATTCGTTTATAGTGTCATTTCCTCTCTTGGTTCCACTGTACTGGATTCTTTCCTCTTTTTGCTTTTCCCTTTTTCAATTTTTCAGCTATTTACACAGCACACACACACTTTGTTTTTGGCATATTCTTGCGAAAAACCATGCAAAACTTTTCCTTGTTACGTATTCCAGGCGGCATCTGTACATGTATCGTATATATATATATATATATATTTCTCATATTCCGTAAACCACAATCTAGATACGAGAACGGGCACAGGCGAGGCACTTTGAAGTCGTTGTGCGTCGACCGCACCGCACCTTGTGTGTTGTGGCGGCTGGTACTGACAGTTTTGATAAGAAACCCAAGAAAACTTGCAGGAAAAACCCTACTGAAAGTTATGAAAGACACAAGAAGAGGGTAGAAGGGGAGGGTAGATGGATGAAATATTAATTTCACTTAAGCTGTAACGAAATACATGCATTATTTATGAAATTTGTTGGCAAAAGTGTTTAATGAAAGGGTATGAAATGAGAAGAAAGTTTAAGTGAAACTTTGTTATTATAATTGGGTTACAACAACATTTTATAAGAAGTATACAAAAGTTTTGCTATGGTAAATTTATTGTTCAACTGTCCAAGTAAGCTTAAGTGTTCCTTAAATTGCAATTTCTTATAATAATAAAAGAAAACATTCTGTTGAATTGCTACTAAAGCTTTTCTCTAGGAAACTAGCAGTTTAAGATCCCAAGTAAACTTCAAATTTCACTAGCTTATAATAATAATAAAAACAAAACATTTAATAAAGTTTCTACAAAAGCTTTCTTAGAAAAATCCTATTATAAAAGGTACCAAGTAAACAGAAAATTGTAAAAATAATATTTATATTATATTATTTATTTATATACAGTTTTTTAATTAAAAACACTTTGTCAAAGTGCCCAGAGTAAACTTCAAGCTGCTTCCCCCTGTTATACCTTTCTAATAGCTTATAATAATATTCTCTTTAATTGGCTGGCTCCTCAAATTACGCTCTTAATTTGAGTTCTATTAACTCTAATCAGATTTTCGTTTGAAATTTGAAATTTTGCTCAATTTTCATTCATTTGGTTGGTTGATTATACCTAGCCGAAAACATAACTCAATCAGCAACAATTTCGAGTTTAGAGATCAAAGTTTGCTCTGTGCGTGCGTTAAATGCGTATATTCACATATGTATTCACATATATATTCACTTGTATTCACTCTCTAGGCCCGCTAGCGTGTAATTACAGAGTGTCGCAGACTTTTGACACACATACATACACGTATACCTACCAATCAATTTAATCTATGCACTCGCATCATATTTTTGAAATAACCGTATTCAAGTTATTCATATTATATTGCCATGTGTACAATATAAATGTGATTATCTCTTTCGGATGTAAAAAAAAGTAGGGTTTTTTTTAGTACCGCCCCCTGCCCTCCACGCCCCCTCACTTGTCATCGCAATTATATACGCTTTTCCTCAATTTCATTGTGCGTCATGTTACGCTTTTGAAATGGAAATGGAAGCCAAAGATTTCGGGATAAAAACATTCATAGTGAAACGAAAGCTGTGCAAAATACAGACAAAAAAAAAAACTCATGAACAATAATAATGAAAACCGGAACCAGACGCTATATAGGGGTTCCACTTGGACGCTTCTAACGTTCATTTATCCGGCTAATTGTTCTTAATGACGAACACCTCGAAAATGTGAAAGATAAAAAAAATGTGGAAATAAGTTGAGCTCAGTAAAGCAGGGAAAAGGGGAAGTAAAACTTGTGTAGCGCATAGGTGCATATATTACAGGGTATTTCACAGTCTAGTGTACACTTTTTAACTGCTTTTTCTCTGCCTCTGCTCATTCTATTCCCGGCTTACATAATGCTGTGGATAATTGCGATTTAATAATCCGCTTTATAACTACGCACTTGGCAGTCACTTCTACAGATTCTCTCTCTCTCTCTCTCTCTTCCTCCATTATTATTCATTTTCGCAGCAAGTGTTTTTCTGGCCAAACTCTTTTGTTGTTTTTCAAGTCTCTTTTGCCTTTTGGTTTCGCTTTTTTTTAGCCCGTTGCCTTTCAGCTTCATTCGAGCGTGGCGAAAAGAAAAGCTTTTCGAAAAAATCCGAAAAAGAAAAAAAGAAGGCAACTTTTGATTTCTATTTATTGTGCGAATCAAGTGAATAACTGAACAAGTGATTGTTTGATTGATTGATCGATTGAATTGAGTGCATGAGTACGTATTGTACGAAACTGTGAAAATGAAATCAGCTCAAGGAGAAAGTTTAGCACATTTTGATGGCACCTGCGCATAGCAAATATGAAATGAAAATAGTTTAATGAACTTGAGCTTAGACAGTTATGATAACTATGGGTATGATATCTAAAGAAAACCCGAGATTATTATTTATCGCTTGAAGGTTATTGTGAATGATATGCAAGCACACACACACACACTCGGATACAATGCGAATGAGGGTTAAAAATGAAATACGCGTCCACAATCAGCTGTTATCTCTAAAGAGATCCCACAACAAAAGAGCCACACAAATTGTCTTTATCTCTCTGGGAACGCATAAAACGTGCATAAATCTTACAATGAAGCATTTAGACTTATAAATGCTCTAAAATTTGGAAAAACTCTCTCGTTAAGCAAAATTGGATTTAATAACTTTAAAACAATTAGTTCTAGTACTGAAATCTCTTGAAAAATGGTTAGATAGGTCTCTTCGATCTCGAATGATGCAGAAACATTATAGCACTGAATCCATAAACAAAATGACATATCCGAATCAAATTGGATGCATTTTGACAAACTTATGACTGGTAGAAGTCTAGATAGGTCTCTCCGATATCCAGAGACCTAGGTCTCTCACGGGTTTAAAGCTTGCAAAAAATCCCACATTTTACATCGATCATAACTTTCTTAAAAATCAAATGATTTTCATGCGGAATCACATTTTGTTTATGGTTTCACAACCTGATTGATTCTACATTTAAATAATATCAAAATAGACCTTTTGAAATTTTTCGATATTTTGAAAATTTAGACAATGGTCCCCCCTGTAAAATTTCAACAAAATTTTTTTTTAAAAATTTTAAATCGCGAATTTTTGACTTTAATCGATTGCGGAGGTCAACATTAGTACTAAAAAAGTGTTTAATTCGATTTTTAAAGATACTTAATTTTTGGTCAAAAATCATGTCGAACTGGTCCAAAAATTAGACATGTAACACACTCAACAGGCCTGGTACTCTCATTTTCCATCGATCATAACTTTCTTAAAAATCAAACGATTTTCATGCGGAATGACATTTTGTTTATGGTTTCACAACCTGAGTGATTCTACATTTAAATAATATCATAATAGACCTTTTCAAAATTTTCGTTATTTTGGAAATTTAGCAATGGTCCCCCCTGTAAATTTTCAACAAAAATTTTTTTTTCAAATTTTTAAATCGCAAACTTTTAATTTTAATCGATTGCGGGGGTCAACATTAGTACTTAGAAAGCGTTTAAATCGATTTTTAAGGATACTTAATTTTGGCCCGAAAATCATGTCGAAATGGTCAAAAAATTAGACAATTGTAACACACTCAACAGGCCTGGTACTCTCATTTTCCATCGATCATAACTTATTTAAAAATCAAACGATTTTCATGCGGAATGACATTTTGTGTTTGGTTTCACAACCTGAGTGATTCTACTTTTAAATAATATCATAATAGACCTTTTGAAATTTTTCGATATTTTGAAAATTTAGACAATGGTCCCCCCTGTAAATTTTCAACAAAAATTTTTTGTTCAAAATTTTAAATCGCAAACTTTTAATTTTAATCGATTGCGGGGGTCAACATTAGTACTAAAAAAGTGTTTAATTCGATTTTTAAAGATACTTAATTTTTGGCCAAAAATCACGTCGAACTGGTCCAAAAATTAGACATGTAACACACTCAACAGGCCTGGTACTTTCATTTTCCATCGATCATAACTTTCTTAAAAATCAAACGATTTTCATGCGGAATGACATTTTGTTTATGGTTTCACAACCTGAGTGATTCTACATTTAAATAATATCATAATAGACCTTTTCAAAATTTTTGTTATTTTGGAAATTTAGCAATGGTCCCCCCTGTAAATTTTCAACAAAAATTTGTTTTTCAAATTTTTAAATCGCGTACTTTTAATTTTAATCGATTGCGGGGGTCAACATTAGTACTAAGAAAGCGTTTAAATCGATTTTAAACGATACTTTAATAAACTAAAAGACATATACGAAGCAGACAATATTCAGACTATTGGAAGTCTTGATATGTGTCTCCGATCTCACGGGTTTGAAGTCATGCAAGAGGTCAAAAATTTAAAGTTCCTAGGATCCCTATTTGTTGATGCAGAATCATTCTAGAACTCAATCCATGAATAAAATGACATATCCCAAGCAAATCGGATGCATTTTGACAAAGTTATGAGTACTGAAAGGGAAGATATGATGCCGGTCATGGCTGCCCTTTATTTTCTGACAAATAAACCTATGTAAACCTCTTTCCACCCACACACATAATGTGGGTATGGTATACAAAAAAAAACTGACCTCAAAAAAACTATCAAAACAATTCACAATGCCAACGGGAACGAATGGCCATGGCAACAACAATTGAGAGAGACGAGATGAAAAGAAGAACCCACGGATTTGTTATCCATTTCCCATAGTACTTTGCATAGGAAAAAATGAAGAAAAAAGAATAATAATTCTATTGTTGTGCACGCTCGCTCGCTCTCTTTTTCTCTTTCTTTCTCGCTTCCCCCAAACATTCTCACATGCTGTTTGTCGCATGAGATTTTCCTTTTTTCATTTCCCCATATTTGCGCTTATCAAGGAACAAAATTTAATGGTCAAATGCTTTTTATCGCTTCTTAAATTTATTATCTGTAAAATACGCCCACGCGATTCATATAGAGAGAAAGAATGTGAATGCCGCAGACAGACAGACAAACAACAACAAAAAAAAGCGAATGCAAATGTGAATAAGCAAGAGGAGGGAGGGAATAAAAATACTGAAAAATACTTGACAAATACCACGCACTCGTTGGCTGCATAAACAATCAGTCATAAAACATAAACAAAACAGGAACAGGGGAAGGGGCGGGGCAAGGGCTGGGGCATTGGCTGAGGCAGTGGCAGTGCCAGTGGCAGCGGCACAAAGCGAGAAAAACAAGAAAAATAGCCCACAGATATACAGCGTGTAAAGCAACCACAGAGAATATACAGGAATGGAAATGCACAGTGGGACAAGCATAGAGGGAAAATGTAAAGGCAAAAAATGTGCAAATAAATAAAGCGATATAGAATGGCAGAAATATTCTATGCACATTGGGGCAAGTGAGGTTTGAAATGTGTATGCAAATATATGCAAAAAGTAGTAAAACAAATAAATATTAAATTATATATACATCGTATAAAAATTGTATTCCACATTCTATGCATAGATAGTAAATCGCATAAATATTCTATACCACAGTGCGCCGTTGGTCTATACGTAGATAGTACAATGCATAAATATTCTATACATTTTCATAGCTCTCATGCCACTGTGCAAACATTTGCACTGAGTCATTGCTGCTGGTTTTGACCAACGCGACGTATACTTGTTGTTATACACCTCACACTCCTACTCGTAGCTCGTTTTTCCTCCTCCCTCTCTCTCTCTCTCTCTGTCTGCCTCTTTTTGTTGATTCATATTTTGCATAGAAGGCAGCAGCCACAATATAAACGGGCAGCCAATGCTTTTTGCTGGCCAAGTCAACAATTAAAAACGAATTTCATTCACAAACAAAATAAAGAAAGAAGGAGGAAGAGAGAGAGAAAGAGAGAACTTTGCACTGCCAGTCAAGGCACGCGATGAGGAATCGTGTCTGTAGACGCGTCTAGCCTTGGCCACACCTGGAGCAATGCCAAAATTGATAAGCATAGCGATAAAGACGTATAGTAGCTGCCTTTAGATACTCAAATAAAGCTAAAAATACATTAAGTAGATACTCTGCAAGCTTGGAAATACTTCTAGGCATATGTGCTCGTTTTGCCTTTAGTTTAAGATAAGAGATATGCAAGGCAACTGCTGCTAGATACACATATAAAGCCAAAGATACTTTTGGCATCCTTCAGATACTTTTCAATCTATCAGGCTGCGCTCGTTTAGCTCTCAAATGGATACAATTGCTTATGGGTCACACAATGCAGCGTGACCTTTTACGCTGTGCGTGCAAACAGAGAGAGACAGAGAGAGTGGAAGAAGAGCGAGAGAGAGAGATGCTGCCAAGGTCTCTGCTGACGTGTTTTCAATGGATTTCAATGGGAGAGCATGAAAGTGTAATTAGGATCGTTGTGGTGACGCTGACGCTGTCAGGCTGCTGCCATTTTCAATGCCAACCCAATTGGGTGCAGTGCAGGCAAGGACACAGTTTCATAGTGCTCTCGAGAGAGCGAGATAGAGAGATAGTTGTGTGTGCCAGAGCGAGAGGCAAGACCAGCATGAATGCCAAACGGTGGCTGAATCAATAAAATCCTCTCTCTCCCTCTCTCTCTCGATGAGCACGTTCCATGGCGCCCTACGGCGTTGTCCCTCCGTCTACTGTCCCCCGTCACTACTCCACTCCTCGTCTGGCCATCCCCTACAGCTGCTGCTGCTGGTATGTCCTCAATTAATTTGCTCACGCATCATAATGGTTTGTCCAAGCCAAGTGCCCACGCTCAGCTCGAGTATTATTTTTTTTTTTTTTCGTTATTGATTTATTTTTGCACTTAGCTGATTCTCATCTGCTCTGGGAAGGAGCAGGAGCAGGGGGCGTGACGCCTGCAGCACTGCGTCAGTGTAAAACGTCAAGCTGAACCACGACACGACGGACACGGGACAAGGAAGGGACAGGGGACAGGGGACACGGCTCTAGCCTTGAGTGTGGAATCCTTACAAAAGTGGTAAAAATTGCCAACGGCGCAGAGAGAGAGAGTGCAGAGAGTCGTCCCCTTTATGCCAAGGGTGGATTTCTTGCCAAGTGCAGGGGCAGTCTGTGCCTCACCTCAGCTGTGCCACACCTCATCTCAGTTCACTCTTCCCTCTGCCCCCTGCTGGTCCTTGACTCAACTTTTCTTTGTTTCTTGCATCTTTTTATTTCATTTTCTCTGTATTTTTCGCATTTCTCTCTCTCTCTCTTGTTTTGCTCTGTCGCACTCTGCTTTTGCGGTAGGGTCCCGCTGCAGGAGGTTTTTGTTTTTTTTTTTTTTGTGTAGCGTATGCAAAAATGAAATTCCCTTACAATAATTCCCTATACCATCTCCCCTTCCCTTCTCCCCAAGTAACATCAAGTAATGTGTCAGTTACTTAACATGCGACGTTGTCAAATTGAAAAATGAACTTGAGTAGGGTGTGTAGTGTGTGTGTGTGTGTTGGTTGTGGTATATGAAAATGAAACGTTTCCCCGATTTGTTATCCTGATAGCAACCATATGGGGGGTTCCTTTGCCAGCTGCTGTAATTGCGCAGCGAAAAATAGTCAAATTTATGTGAAGGTAGCAAAGTGTGAGAAATGAGGGTATTACGCATGAGTTCAGCAGTTAATTTCAATACTCTTACAGTTTCAAGGTCTTTGAACAGTATCCTTAGCAGAAACTAATGCGCAATTTGCGAAATTTCGATCATTAAAAAGTTTCAAATTTGTGTAAATGAGGATAATAGCCAGAAAAAGGCGGGGCAGATTCTAGAAATTATATATATATTCATTATGCATCTCTAGTAGCATGAATTCTGCCATTTTCGTCTTTTTGTCTGTATGAGCACGCAGATCTCAGCTATTACGTAAAGCTAAAGATATCAAATTTGGCATGTAGTTTTATGTATGGCATATGCTGCTAGTGCTTTTATTAAATATTGTTTGCCACGCCCAGCGCCTGTGAAAAACAATAAGCAAAAGTTTGCATACGTTTTCTATGCGACGTTTTGAAGATACATGTTTTTGCTTTGGCATATAGTAAGCTGATTATAAGTTGCGCTTTTCCTCATAATTTCAATTCTATCGTTCAATAAATATAGAAATAATTGAAGTTAAACTGAAGTATCTTTCTGCCAAGCGCGCTGAATTGTTGTTTTTCTTACTTATTTAGTTTCTCATCAGTTTCATAGTGCTTGGTTTGGTTTTTATAGACCCTGCTGATTAAAGAGCTTCAATTTCATTAGTTTAATTGGCATAGAAACCATTAAAACTAGCGCAAAGTAGCGCAGTTTTAGTGGACACTTTGGTAGCAAATCAGTTTCAGCCTTCGGCACTTTGTTCTTCATATTTGCAACGAGGAAGCCAGAGAAATGACTAATTAAATGTAGCCCGTTAAAGTTGATTACCATTGACTGTGGAGGTGCAGAGGGTTCTCAAGCGGGTTGACTAACTAACTAACTAAGTTGGTAGTACCACGAGGGGGGGAGAGATGGGAATGAAATCCGACAAGGCAGTCAGTCCCTCAGTCAGTCAGGTGTGGGCGAGGGCGAAGCCAGCCAAAGGCGACTGGCTGTGTGGACCGACCCGAACCTGAATCCAAATCCAATGGAGGGCATGACACGAAAAGCTCTTGAGCCGATGAAGGAGAGAGAGAGAAAATGCCGAGAGACAGACAGACAGGCAGAAGAAGAAAAAGAAGAAGCAACTAAAACGAGACGTGCTTAAAAGCAAAAGATACAAAACAACGAAGAGAAGCTAAGGGCCACAAACAGACAGAGAGAGAGAGAGAGAAAGAGAGAGGGACACAAGTGAACGACTGAATGAGTGAGTGAGTGAATGACTGCATGAATGAGCGAACTGTGCAGCTAATGAATGAATGACAAAACGAAAGAGTTATTGAATGAAATGCAATGAACTTTTTAGCCGTTTTTTTGCCACTCGAAAAGACCTTAAATCACACATCGAAGAGCGTAGCGAGGGGAGGTGGAGGGTTACTATGGGGTAGACACGCATAAATAGCAGACACATCAAATTTAATGGGGTAGACGAAGCGTACACGCCTTGAATCGTTTAAAACGCGTTGCCGCATTTTATCTGATATGAGAGAGAGATAAGTATGGATTTCCTCTCTCTCCCCCGCTCCCCTGCTTCCCTGATTAGCTGTGCATCATTTCACAAAATCTGCGCATAGTTTGCTCCAATTCCTGCCTAATAACTTTCAAGTCTCTATCCGAGTCGCTCTCTCACGTCTCTTGACAAGTTCGTTGGCCTCAATTCCTCAACTGAATCGCATTTGATGATGAGGGCGAACCCCAAAGCGAGCACATATTTTGTCAAATGTCTAAAGAAGGGTATGGGGCGTGGTTACACTATAAAAAAATACTGCCAGGCATCTGTTGTTGTGTCAGAAAACTATCTGTAGTTTTCTTATTTTCTTACCCACTCACTGAAAGATTACCGCATTTAACATGACTTTGTTTTTCTTGTTGTTGTTGCGGTTCTCAGCTTGTTTTTCTTCTCTTCTGAAGCTCTAATTGGCCTTTGGCTTTGCTTTTTAGCCGCTTTGATGTCATTCAACTAACTGTAAATGGATTTCTTCATATAGTTATAAGTGTATATATATGGTATATATCTCGCTCTCTCTCTCTGTACATATATCTAAAGTAGTTTCTTTTTATTTTTTTCTTTGTTCCTTATTATCATCATCCCACAAGTCATTGTACAAAAG
Organism: Zaprionus tsacasi; assembly: GCA_018904105.1. NCBI lineage: Eukaryota > Metazoa > Arthropoda > Insecta > Diptera > Drosophilidae > Zaprionus > Zaprionus tsacasi. Next base: position 3,320,076 of record JAEIFR010000049.1, on the reverse strand, counting down.
TATTAAAAAGCCATTGCATCTCTCTCTATATAATGCTAAGAAAAACCCTCAAGAACGATGATATTTTGATTCGACGATACGCTATTTTTTTCTCATTCTATCTCTTTTATACAGGTACCAAGCACAGCTCTTTTCGCGGCCATCCCGGCAAATATCACAAGAATTTAGGTAACAAATTTAAACGTAGTTGTCATTGTATATAATTACCGAATGAATTCCCTTTTATAATATTATTATAATGCATGATCAAGAGTAGTTTGTAGGCTAAGAGGGGATAGAAAACTTAAAGAAACGCAACGGGGTAGAAATGGGAGAGTTTCATCTTTAAGATGCTCACACAAAGGAAATATATACAGTCTTTTAACCATATAATATTCCTATTTTGTTGCACGAGAAGTTTGCAAAAGTTCTTACTATTTTAAACTATTATTATAGCTTAGTTACCAGGAAGGAACCCAAAGAAAACTCAACGGGAACAAGGAATAAAAGCTATAACATTGATATACCCAGTTAGGATTCTATACATTACTATCTTAAACCATTTTTCTTTATAAGATACATTCTTCTGCAAAAGCTCCCACTATTTTTTCAAATATACAAAAATAAACACTCGTATATCATAATTATATAGTTCATAGAAATCGGTTTCCCAAAAATATCTTACTCATTCGGATATAGCAACAGCGAATGTGTCTCTGAGTCAACTCTGCCAGATAGTATTCTCATTTTTGGGATTTAGTATTGTTGTGATACGCGCACATAAACAAATCACTGAAATCCAGACCCTCTTTCATTGTACTCATGGTAGTACTTGTGAGTCATCGTAATTGAACATATGGTCCGGCGACTCTCTCTCCCTTTCTCCCCCACACTCTCTCTCTCTCTCTCTCTCTCTCTTGTCGCAGGTTAATCTCTAATGCATTGGCCAGACACGTCGCCGAAGCCGCGATTTCAAGCGGACCAGCACGATAAGCGACAGAGAGAAAGAGTGAGGGAGAAAGAGTGAGTGGGAAAGAGAGAGAGAGTGAGCTTTCCGCTCTCCCTCTCGTTGGGACAAACCTATTGCTATTAATATTTCCTGCCTCGCGCGCATAAATTAACGATGTGTGCGATAGACGGGACGAACCAATTGAATCGACTGGGGAACCCTTCTCAAATATGGTATTTCAAATAAATATTTGATATACTCTATGTTTAGGGTATGTGCAGTTACATAGATCAGCTGTTTGTACAGCACTGAATGAGACTACTTCGACCTTATAAAGGAAATGTATTCCATATATTCTTGAGCATTATCTGTTTGTCTAACTCAATGAAATTTGCCACAATTATTTCTTCTTCTTTCTAAAAAAGTCGAAATGAGCCCAAATGGAGCAATATATCGTGTAGATATCAACGAAATTATCAACGTATTTTTGTTAATTTTCAAGATATTGCAAGCAAACTCGGTACATATTACTTCTATGATACTCTTTATCAGCTATACAAATTTAATCAACATTGGGCTACTATAACATATAGTAAAAAGAATAAAATAAGCTTATCAAAGTTAAATATTGTATAAAATTAGAATATAATCGGAACAATATATAGCCAAAAGCAGGCAGAGTATAAACACTTCGTTATTTCTCCCCTAAACCTTTCTAACTTGTTTTATATGATATGGGTTTTATGACTTTCGGAATTGCAGTGCGCACCCACATTCAAGACTCATTTCGAAAGCCTTATATAGCAAGCTAGTGGAGCAAGAAAGAAAGAGAGAGAGAGAGAGCGCATTCGCTCAAATCAGAAAATGGGAAAATTGTCAATTGTGGGAAAAGGTAGAAAGAGGGAAGCCGCGTTGTGTCCGGTAAGTGCCTGCCCAGAATCTGGGTGCCAACGACGGAAGTGGCTGCTTAATGAAAATACCGTTACACACAGACAGACACAGTGACAGAGTGAGAGGGGAAGAGTAGAGCGAGAGAGAGAGGGATAAATGTAATGTAAATTTTCTCAATTATTTGTTGGAAAAAGGCCGCCAAGATTGACAAGCTAAAGTGGAAATATTCAAGAGAATAATTGGAATAGTTTTTATTTTTTCAGTTTGACTGACAACTAATAAAGCGGGGAAACATATGTAGTAGTATAAAGCATGTATCTTAAGTATAATTTGATATATGTACGTACGTAGATTGTAAAGCTGCTGGAATGCGCAATCAAGTCAAGCCTGCGAAACCTTTGTCAAAGTTGAAAAAGAACCGCTTTTTTTTTGCTGCTATGTATCCCACAGATACAGATACAGTGGAAGTATCTATGTATCCCACAGATACATCTATGCTACTGCGCGAGAACTGTTAGAATCTTCCCACAATAAACTCAGGCGCAACGTTTGTTCTTCTTTATGCATAATTTAGTTTTTCAATGAAATGGAAAGAAATGCCACCTCTCCCTCCTCCTCCTCCCCCACACACACCTGCTGCTCTACAAATTGCCCACATTCCTCAGAGAGTACAGAGAGAAGGAAACGGGTTTACCTTGAGACCAGAGCGCAGTGCAGTGCATTGTGTCGTGACCAGGCAAAGAAGCTTATGTTGTTGCACGTTCACTCACCTTCCTTCCCCCCTCTTCTATCTTACAGAGGCGCTGCTGCAATCACGTCCCTTGCCACACATTCCGGCCGGCAGCACAGCCGCATCCCTGCTAGCCGATGCCGCCGAGCTGCAGAGTCAGTTGGATTCGGGTAATGTGCTCTCCTCCCTGGGCGGCGGCATACACAGTTCATCCACATCTGTATTCGAATCGGCACATCGTTGGACCTCCAAGGAGAATCTATTGGCGCCAGGACCCGAAGAGGATGATCCACAGTTGTTTGTCGCACTCTATGACTTCCAGGCTGGCGGTGAGAATCAATTGAGTCTCAAGAAGGGCGAACAGGTGCGCATACTCAGCTACAACAAGTCTGGGGAATGGTGTGAAGCACACTCGGATTCTGGCAATGTGGGTTGGGTGCCCTCGAATTATGTGACGCCACTGAATTCGTTGGAGAAGCACTCCTGGTATCATGGACCCATCTCACGTAATGCCGCCGAATATCTGCTCAGTTCGGGCATTAATGGCAGCTTCCTGGTGCGTGAGAGCGAAAGTTCACCTGGTCAGCGTAGCATCAGTCTGAGGTGAGTAGGGAATCCTTGTATCCTTGCGCCATACATGCTAATCTCTTGATCTTCTTCCCCCCCTAGATACGAGGGTCGCGTCTATCACTATCGCATCTCGGAGGATCCCGATGGCAAAGTCTTTGTCACACAGGAGGCAAAGTTTAATACACTGGCCGAGCTAGTGCATCATCATAGTGTGCCACATGAGGGACATGGTCTGATCACACCGCTGCTCTATCCGGCGCCCAAACAGAACAAGCCAACTGTCTTCCCCTTGAGCCCAGAGCCAGATGAGTGGGAGATTTGTCGTACGGATATTATGATGAAGCACAAACTGGGTGGTGGTCAATATGGCGAGGTATACGAGGCGGTATGGAAGAGATATGGCAACACAGTGGCTGTCAAAACGCTCAAGGAGGATACCATGGCACTGAAAGATTTCCTCGAGGAGGCAGCGATTATGAAGGAAATGAAGCATCCGAATCTCGTACAGCTTATCGGTGGGAATTGTGTTACTATTGACTAATCTTGTAGTGGTATAACTATTAATATTTAATCTTTCTCTGCTCCAGGTGTCTGCACACGTGAGCCACCCTTCTATATCATCACCGAGTTCATGTCACATGGCAATCTGCTTGATTTCCTACGCTCCGCCGGCCGAGAGACTCTCGATGCAGTCGCCCTGCTGTACATGGCCACCCAGATAGCGTCGGGTATGAGTTATCTGGAATCGCGTAACTATATACATCGCGATCTGGCGGCACGCAATTGCCTGGTGGGTGACAATAAACTGGTTAAGGTGGCCGATTTTGGGTTGGCACGTCTGATGCGGGATGATACGTATACGGCGCATGCGGGAGCCAAGTTTCCCATCAAATGGACCGCCCCCGAGGGATTGGCGTACAATAAGTTCAGCACCAAGTCAGATGTATGGGCTTTCGGGGTGCTGCTCTGGGAGATTGCGACATATGGGATGTCGCCATATCCGGGGATTGATCTAACCGATGTGTATCACAAACTCGAGAAGGGTTATCGCATGGAACGTCCACCTGGTTGTCCGCCGGAGGTGTATGATCTAATGCGACAGTGTTGGCAATGGGATGCAGCGGATCGGCCCACATTCAAGAGCATACACCATGCGCTGGAGCACATGTTTCAGGTGGGTGACGGTGACATCGATTTCGACATCGAGGTCGAGGTGTGGGACGATGATGATGATGATGATAATGATCGCGATCATGATCATGATGATGACGATGACGATGATTACGATGGCGACAATGACGATAATGACGACGATAATGGCATTGAGCTTTGATTTCAATTGGCATCTGCCAATACGCTACCAGGGCCATCGCCTCCGCCGCCGCCGTCGTCGTTGCAGGAACATCGCCAACGCAGCCAGACTAGAAACGCATGTGATAATAATAAGAATGTCATCGCAATCCCAATCGCAATCGCAATCGAAAACAAACGTAGTGATAGCAATAATGATCCACGTGCTGCACGTCTCTCCTTCTTCGCTCCGCAGGAATCGTCCATCACCGAAGCGGTTGAGAAACAGCTAAATGCCACAGCGAGCGCCGGTTCAGCAACAGCGACAGCAGCGTCAGGTTCATCAGCGACACCACCGATGGCCACAGCCAGCGCTTCCTCATCGGCATCGGCATCGCTCAGTCTGACGCCACAAATGGTCAAGAAAGGCCTGCCGCCAGCCAGTATGGATGCACAGCAGCAGCAGCAACAACAGCAGCAACAGCTGGCCAGCACGCCCATGTCTGGTGAGTGAGAGGAAGCACTCGGAGTGTATGTTTACTTTCTATGTCTGTTTTTTGCTAATTGTTTTGCCATCGCACACAGAAACCGGCTCCAGCTCCACCAAGCTCAGCACGTTCTCCAGCCAGGGCAAGGGCAATGTGCAGATGCGTCGCACCACAAACAAACAGGGCAAACAGGCGCCAGCTCCGCCCAAGCGTACCAGGTAAGTCTGCACAGCTGGAATACGTTTCATTATGATATACTTAATATGATATACTCTCTGTTTGCACAGCCTGCTCTCCAGCAGTCGGGATTCCACATATCGCGAGGAGGATTCATCACGCAATTTCATCGATGAGCTCAATACGAATGGTAGTAGACATCACTTCCAGTTGTTCTCCAACAACTCAAACAACATATTTAGCCAGACCCTTAGTAGAAATTTTAAAACCCAAATTCCAACCCATACACAAATACGTACACAACAACAACAACAACAGAAACAACAATTATTACAACAACAACATTCAGTTGAACAACAACAACAACAACCAACGTACAACAGACGTATTCTATTAAGAAATCATCCTCCTGCAGTAGTTTCCTTTACGACATCCTATTTCGAGGTATTTGTCAATGGAGTAAGAAATTCCTTATTTCAATTTATGTTTCGTTCACTTTATAATTGGTTTGTGTTCAAGTTATATATAGAAAATTCTGTATTTGTATATGTTTCTATTATTCTTTTCCAATGTTGGTATTAGTTTTCTAATTAATTTACTTATCAATTATTTAATCTTTGTATTGTCTACTCATGTTTAGTGCCTAAAATTTCTTTTGTGCTGTTATTGTAGCTGTTTATATTATGCTGTCGAGGCATTTACTTGTTAAAACTCTATATAGTTGCTAAATAATTAAGAATAGTTTATAATTATATGGTAAAATGCTAAAATTGTATTATGTCTGTAGATATTTGTCATATTTGCATATGCAATCTATATTAACATTACTCAAAGTTGTGCAAGAGAGACAGATCTAAGACTAATTGACTATATTTTATAATATTTAAATAAGAAATCTATTAACCTATATATGTATAGCTAAAATTTGTAGAATATAGAGAGATTTATGATTTATTTAACTAATCTGTAGTTTATAACAAATTAGCTCAATAGAAAATTGTTATTTTAATTTAGTCAGTAAAAAGGACAAAGCACTCTTGAGAGAGAGAGTCCTATTTTAAGTATAGCTAAAATGTGTAGAATATGGATATATATATATAGAGATTTATGATTTATTTAGTTTAAACAAATTAGCTCAATAGAAAATTGTTATTTTAGTTTAGTCAGTCAAAAATGACAAAGCACTCTTGAGAGAGAGAGAGTCCACAGCAGCTATCACAGTGAGAACCCTCGTGAGAGAGAGAGTCGTAGATCACAAGCGACGCACGAAGCGGCAGGAACTATCTCCTAAGAAAGCCTTCGGTCACACAGAGAGAGTCGCTGATCACAAGCGGCGAGCGAAGCTGTGAGAGAAACAACCACGATGCACACGAAGATCACACGCAGACAGTCGCAACTGCAACGAGAGCAGCTGCAGTGAGAGTGTCGCGCTGATCGTCAGGCAACATACGAAGCTGCTGCACCGAGAGAGTCTTCTGCAGAGAGTGTGTCGTAGATCAGCAGCAGCTGCAGCAGCTTTCAGTTGTGCAGTGATTTTTGTGAAGTGAAGACGTGCTCTCCTGGCAATGCGCCCTGTGCTGTTCTACATATATATGGTCTGCTTAGTAGCAGCTTAACTAGAGACTATCTAGAGCAATTACTTGCACATTTCTTACTTTATATATATATGTAGTGCCTGCTAAGTACTTGTAGTCTATATATATCAACTACTTATGATGTAGCCCAACTGCTCTGAGCTCATGACTCGACTAATTTTAATATTTACGCAGCTTAAAATAAATTCTTTAAGTGCTTATAATATTTTCTAAATATTTTCTGTAAATGCCTCGACTATTTATAAATTTATTATTTATTACTTTACTTAATATTTCAATTTGCTTTTGTTTTCCGTCTTTCTTCATAAGTTTTCTTGGTGTCTGCTTTAGTTTATATATATTTAATTATCATAATTTCGTTTGCTTTTGGTTTACATCTTGTGTAGCTTGATTGGTTTGTAGTGCTCCTAACTTTTGTTTGGTGTTGACAAATATTGAGCCAAAATGGGTTTGTCGCCACGACCATGACTCAGCTCCCTCATCCCACCGCTAATCCCAGCACGATGCGCATGCTTCGATTATATATGACATGATATATTAATCTATTCTTATTTTCTGCACATTGCAGGTCTCACGCGTGACATCAACAACTTGACGCAGCGTTATGACTCGGAAACAGATCCCACTGCTGATCCCGATACGGATGCAACTGGTGACAGTGTGGAGCAATCGTTGACGGCCACGCCGCCCAATAAGATGCAGCATTCGTTGCATGGAGTTGGCATCTCGGGCTTAACTGGTGGTGGCGGCATTGGACCACGTTCCTCGCAACAGCATAGCTCCTTTAAGCGACCCGTGATGGGCAATCGTGGCTTGGAGACACGTCAGAGCAAGCGTTCGCAGCAGCATCCGTGTAGGGAGCAATCATCGGGCAATGGCAGCATCACCACCAATGGCAATGGTTCGCCCCTAGTGCAGCCCGCTCATACCATCACTGTGGGTGCTCTGGAGGAGATGAATGTAAAGCGCGTGGTCAATCGATATGGCACGCTGCCCAAGAAGGTTCGCATTGGCGCCTATTTGGATGGCCTGGAGAACAGCAGCAGCAGCAGCAGTGGCGGAGGAGGAGGAGGAGGGATAAGCGAGTGCTCACCCGTTGTCGCCAGCGGACATGCCAATGGACATGCCACACCGCCGGCACGTGCACCTCCACCCAATGTTCCCTCAGCGATAGCGGGTAAATCACAGCCTACAACGCCACAGCAGATGATCAGGAGTAACTCCTCTGGCGGCGTGACCATGCAGAACAATGCAGCTGCCAGTCTCAATAAGCTGCAGCGACATCGCACCACCACCGAGGGCACCATGATGACCTTCTCATCTTTCCGTGCCGCCGGCTCAAGCAATTCACCCAAACGTGGCGGTGCTGGTGGTGGCGGCGGCATTGCTCAGGCTGCATTGGCCAATTTGGAATTTCCTCCACCACCGTTGGAGGAATTCGAAGCCTTGCCGCCACCACCACCGCCGCCAGCACCTGAGAGTGCCGTCCAGGCCATACAGCAGCATCTGCATGCGCAGCACAGCAGCAGCAACGATGTCAGCAATACGGCACCCAGCGTGGAGGAGGCCAGCTCCCGTTTTGGTGTATCGCTGCGCAAGCGTGAACCCTCCACCGATTCGTGCAGTTCGTTGGGCACACCCCCGGAACCGGCACCAGCACCAGTTGCAGTCACAGCAGCGCCCATGGCCGCCGAGAAGAGTCTCAATCTGAAGGAGAAGCTCATCACAGAAATCAAGTCAGCCAACAATAAGCCGTCCGACATGTGCTCCGGCTATGCCAATGGCAGTGCTCCAGTGCCAGCGCCAGCGTTAGGTCAGCTCATCATGCCATCTCAGTTGATCCGGTGGCACAGCTGGTTACCGAGCTGGCCGAGAGCATGAATTTGCCCAAACCAACGACGAAGCTGACAAATGGCAACATCAGTGCCAACTCCAACTCCAACAACAACTTCAAGGCGCAACTGAAGAAGGTGGAGCCAAAGAAGATGAATACGCCCATGCCAAAGGCCGAGCAGCCCTCCAATATAATTGACTTTAAGGCGCATCTGCGCAAGGTGGACAAGGACAACAAGGAGCAGCAGCAGCACAGCAGCAGCCAAATGCGAATCCAAATGCGAATAGCAACAACAAATTCAGCAGCGCAACAGCAGCAGCGGCGGCAAATCAAAAGACTGAAATCAAAATCGATGTGAGCAGCAACTCCAATGCGGATGCGGAGGCCAATGATAGCACAACAGCGGGCACAACAGAATCGGGCAAACGACGCAGCACAGGTAGTATTAATAGCTTAAAGAAACTTTGGGAACAGCCACCTGGCAGTGGTAGTAACGGCGGCGGCGGCGGTGACTATGCCAGCACCACCATTCCAGCAACTGCACCTGCATCAGCATCAGCTCAAGCACAATTATCATTGTCCTCCTCCAATGGCACAGCGCCGCCGCAGTTGTCGCCCAGGTATGGACAGAAGGTGACGCTGCCAGTGTCCGCCACGGTGACATCAAAATTATTTGGCAATACCAAACCGCCACCAGCGGCACCACCTCCACCGCCCCCCATTAGCACCAATCCAGCACAGTCCAAGCAGTCGCAGCCGCAGCAGCAGCAGAAGCAACAACAACCACAACCATTTGCAACAAGCAACAAAAAAAGCACAACAATAAAAACATCTCTTTCAACGCAACTCTTCACAGATGCCGAGGTGAACAACAGCAGCAGCAGCAGCAGCGGCGGCGAGGAGCAGCAGCCACAGCAGCAGACGATGCTGGAGGGTATGACACCATCGGAACTGATGACTCAATCGCTCTACGGCAGCGAGCACCTGCAGCAAACAAACAACAAATTAAGCTCGTCCTCCTCCTCCAGTAATGGTCAGAACAAGCCCGCTGTGCCGCACAAGCCCACCAAGTTGACTATCTATGCCACGCCCATTGCCAAGATAGCCGGCATTGGTGTGGGCGGTGGCGGCAGCGGTTCGGACAGTGTGAATTCAACGCAAATATCGAGGGAGAGCATATTGGAGTTGGTTAATCTATTGGAAGGATCTCTTAAGCATCCGGTCAATGCGATTTCCGCCTCGCAATGGCTACAGCTCAGTGACAAGTTGAATATACTGCAGAATTCGTGTGTGGTCTTTGCGGAGAATGAATCAATGCCGCCACATTCGAAATTCCATTTCCGGGAATTGGTTACACGCGTCGAGACGCAATCGCAGAATTTACGCACCGCCGGCAGCAAGAATGTCCAGGACAATGAGCGTCTGGTCGGCGAGGTTGGCCAATCGCTCAAGCAGATCTCGAATGCGTTGCATAGGTAAATGATAAGAACGGGGATGGATGCACAGAGGAGCGGTGAAGCGGACAACAATGGCGCCGGCATTTGGCTGGACGCCGAGGGCAACTTTATCAAGCGAAAGCAGTAGCGCGCATCCACCATGATGATATTACAACAACAACAACCACATCGCTCCCACCATCCCCACGAGCGTGCACCCGGGCCCAGGAGCACACAAAAAACAACAACAACGAATGAGATGACAGAAACCTAATGTAACTTCAAGCCCAGCGAAGAAGCGAGAGAAGAGACAACGCAAGCAGTAGAAGAGGATGAAGAATGAAGATGAAGATAAAGAACAACAACCACAACAACTACAACTATAATTATTATTAACCCTAAACTATACATATATACATACTATATATAATTATAAATATCGTAGCTGGTAGCGCCTGTAGACTATATACATACCAATCTGAGGTAGTATCTATTAGCCGTAGCGATTATACATACATCTAGTCATATATCTGATGCATCCGCTAAAGTCGTGAGATTGGGCGAATAAGAAGGCTTCAAACTGAGTTGCAAAGCAAAAAAAAAACAAAAAGATAAACAGAAACTAATTTTCTATAGGTATTTCGCATTGTATTTCCTTTTTCCCATTTACGATTCAACATGTTTCTCAAGTTTCCTTTCGATTAAGAGACTCATTTCGCAATTTAAGCTAGAGCTTCATGTTTAATCACACACACACATTGAAAGACATATACATATAGATATCCGAGAAGAAAGTAATGCGAGTGCGTGGAATGATGAATATATATTCATAGAATATCTCAATAAATAAGTAATTAAATACTGCACACACATACATGCATATATACACATACATATACATATATATATATATAAAGATAAAGATAAACATACATATATACTAGTCGGTAACGTGTTTTTAGTATACCTAATTATACAACATATACATATAATTTTTACGTATGTATATGATATTTGATTATTATTATATACGATACGATAATACGATGCCCGATCGAAAACTCACTCTACAACGTTTAGACTTTTCTTCGTGTTTTATAGTACTCGTAATACCTACAATTTATGAAAAACAAAAAATGAAACGAAACAATACAAAACTTATATATGTATATCTATGATCTATGTGTATTACTTGACATAAATTATTACAAAAAAAAAAAAAAAAAAAAAAAAAAAACAAAAGTAGCAATGCCCAAAGATATTATTATTAACGACTACTCGAAAGATATATGTATATGTTAGTTGCAAAGACTATATGGACTTATTTTTTTAGTTTATGTTGAGAATGCAAGATGATATAAATTGGTGGCAAACGCTTTTTAGACATACATACATACATAAATACATATACACAACAAATTGTAATTATTATCTGATATTTTATGGATTTTAAAACTACTTTTATACGTAAACAAACATCAAGAAACATGAAAACACACCCACACTCACACAAAAAAACCAAATAAATATTCATTTCAAATACGCAAAATGTGTGAAAAAGCAATGGATCAACATTAGGGCGGGACATGACATACATATAGTACATACTTTCACATGAATGTGCATAATCATTCACAAATAAAATACATTTCACCTTTATGCAAAACTATAGATATCTATATCCCAAAATAACGAACAAAAGACACTGTGCATTCGAATGATATATAAATATATAAATACATATATTTCTGTAACTTCTATAACATCTGTGCGTTAGAATGCGCTTAGAGCATATATTATTAAAAAAGAAACGGATCAAAAATACTTCAAGGAGAAATAAAAATGATATTTAAAACAGCAATCATCGTTTTGTCTAAATCTTAACATTTCGAAAAGGTTAAAGCTTGACTTTCAGACTATGATCGTACTCCACGATCCCTAACGTTATTTGAGCCCTATTATAACGAACATATTTCGATTTGGTTAAAAATTTATCTAACTGAAATGTCACATTCGATTTTACGAAATTCTTATCGATATTTGTAGTAAGTAGAAATAGTGTCAGCCCTTGCGATAGTTTTGCAGCCCTTTGACTGTAGACATTTGGCATATGTCGATTTAAAATTTCAGTGGTATAATATCGGACCATAAAAATAATAACTTTTAGATCAAACAAAATTTTCTACAAAAACCTTGTTAATTCATTTAATTAAATGTGTTAATTCATAAACGATTAATGGCTCCTCGTGAACGAAGAACTTGCTGTTAATAATAACAGGCATGAGCAATTGGTAATGTTATTTTGCTGTTATGTTAAATAACATTTCTGTTTGGCATTCGTTCTTTTTTTTCATAAAGAAAAGAAGAAGAGAAAGAGGAAAAAAGACGAAATAATATATAATAATAGAATATTATTTATACTGTGATATATAGCCAAGCATTGTTTTGTGTCTGCAAACCAGTAATTGAGCAAGCGAAACAACAGTAAACGACAGAGAACGACACACCAAGCCAATTGCAATACCAACAACAACAAAAGCAACAACAAAAGCAACAACACCAGCAGCAGCAGCAAGTCAGCAAGCAGCCCGAAACACCAACAGCAACAGCAAAAGCAGAAGCAGCAGGCAAAAGGAAAAGAAAAAAGCAAAAGCAGCAGACCAGAGCAGAACAGCAGCAGCAGCAGCAGTAGCGGAAGCAGCAGTAAAAATGCCACTGTTTGGTAAATCACAGAAAACGCCAGTCGAGCTGGTCAAGTCGCTGAAGGAGGCGATAAACGCACTGGAAGCAGGCGATCGTAAGGTAGAGAAGGCACAGGAGGATGTTAGCAAAAATCTGGTGTCCATCAAGAATATGCTGTACGGCAGCAGCGATGCGGAACCGCCAGCGGACTATGTCGTTGCCCAACTGTCGCAGGAGCTGTATAACAGCAATCTGCTGCTGCTACTGATACAGAATCTGCATCGCATCGACTTTGAGGGTAAGAAGCATGTGGCGCTCATATTCAACAATGTGCTGCGCCGCCAGATTGGCACACGTTCGCCGACAGTGGAATATATATGCACGAAACCGGAGATATTGTTTACACTGATGGCCGGCTATGAGGATGCGCATCCAGAGATTGCCCTCAATTCGGGCACCATGCTGCGCGAATGTGCACGCTACGAGGCGTTGGCCAAGATAATGCTGCATTCGGAGGAGTTTTTCAAGTTCTTCCGTTACGTGGAAGTGTCCACCTTTGACATCGCCTCGGATGCCTTCTCCACCTTCAAGGAGCTACTGACACGCCATAAGCTATTGTGTGCCGAATTCCTGGACGCCAACTATGACAAGTTCTTTTCGCAGCATTACCAGCGTCTCTTGAACTCCGAGAACTATGTGACACGACGTCAGAGTCTGAAGCTCCTTGGTGAACTGTTGCTGGACAGGCACAATTTCACTGTCATGACGCGATATATATCAGAGCCCGAGAACCTGAAGCTAATGATGAACATGCTGAAGGAACGATCGCGTAACATACAATTCGAGGCGTTTCACGTTTTCAAAGTGTTTGTCGCGAACCCGAACAAACCGAAACCGATTCTGGACATCCTGCTGCGTAATCAAACGAAACTGGTCGATTTCTTGAACAGCTTCCATACGGATCGATCCGAGGATGAGCAATTCAACGACGAGAAGGCCTATCTGATCAAGCAGATAAGGGAGCTGAAACCGCTGCCCGAAGCTTAGTGGGCAGCGGCTTCGACGGCGACAGTGCTGGCAACGTCGAGGGCGAGAACGAAAACAAGACGAAGACGAAGGAGAACATGTTGGCCTTGGCTGTATGGCAGGATAACGATGATGGCGAAGATGAGAACGAGAACGGGACAATGGATGACAATGGAAATGGAGAAGCATCAGGAGAAGCAGAGGTTAAGGGTTAAACGAGTGCGGCTGCAACTGCATCATTACATACATATGTTTTGGGAAGACAAGAGACGAAGACGATGACGATGACGACAGCACTTGTGAGTAACTAAACAATAATTTAGACAAAGCAAACAACAATATGATAATGATAACGATAACGATAAATAACGATAACGAGCAAAATACATAAGTAGTAACATAATGATAACAACAACAAGTATGCATTATAATGTTAATGTAAAGAAGAAATTTGCAGCCTAAACGCAGCATAAATATGCTAATTTAACTTAAACGAAATCAGAAAACAAAATCACACAACCCGAAGAGACATTCACACACACGCGTAAGCAAACCTCACACACACACACACACTTTACTGATTTATTCTCCTCCTCCTCCTCCTACTCTGTTCCCATGTCATGTTTTTGGTCTGGCTTTGTCTACTAGTTCGCTTTAAGAATTGTTCACATTTCGGTTTGTTGTTGTTGTGGTCTGAGTCGAGGACCAGATCCAGATCCTCGGCCTGATCCATCCTCGTTCGCTTGTAGACGTGTAGACCTATGTACTATGTATGTACACCTACTGTTACAACTACTACTACTACTACTACTGATACTACTACTACTTTTCATAAACGGATTTTTTTTCCTTTTTCTTTTCATTTGCCTATTTACAAATAGTTGTTGTAATGAAATTTAGCGCGTTTCTGAAACGATATCCCCAGGACAATGAAGATAATATGATAATAGATGAGTTTTGACTTACAATTTAGACATTAAACATTTCAAATGTGCGCCGAAATTAACAATTACGGTAAATTATTATATGTAATTAAATATGTATGAAAAAAAAACAATTGTAATTTCACGCAAAAAGTTCATTCAAAACAAAACAAAAAAAAAAAATACTGCAAAATAATTATAGTTACGAATATGTAATAATTGAGAAGGCATTAAACACATGCACACACACACACACACACAAACACACACTTCGCACACACCACCCACACACAACATCCATACGTACATAGTAAAAAGGGAAGTAAAACAACAACATTACAAGCAGCATAATAAATATATGATTATTATAATTTATATTATTCCCAAAATTAAAGATAACAGCCAAACAAAAATCTATCATGTGTCATTCTGATTCGAATTCGGGTTATCTTTGTTTGGAGAGGGGGAAGTGCAAAGAAATTGTTTAAAAATGCTTAGCGCACTCCTGAGTCATGTGAAAGCCACAGGGATGCACAAGTTCTTGGAATGTTCAATTCAATTTGTAGCCATAGTTCCATATACTCAACTGGTTCCGTTTTGTGAGCATGTGAGCCAACAAAATAAAAATACTAGATACAACCACGCACAGCAAATTAGTCTTTATTCATCCCTGGTGCATCAATCAGCTGACTTTAAATTTAGGCGCCTGCAGGTGCAATAGAATAGTGTGCGTTTGGAAAATGTTTAAACGATTTCGAAGAACAACAAATCCCTTAATTAGCAGCAGCAGTAGCAACGATGATGATAGCACAAATCTAAATAGCAGCCAAATCCTTTTACGAAAGCGTCCCGCACTTACACAGAAATATGTACGTGCACGACGAATGGACTTCAGCAAATCTGTAATTTCAGACACGAGCAGCGATGAGAGCAACAGCAGCAGCCAGCAGGAGAACAGAAGATGCCTTCTTAATGCCAGCACGGTCAAAAGCAATACGAAGACGTTGCAATTAACTCCGACTGAATAAGTTTCAACCGTTGTTGGTCACCGTCAGCTCCCAGAAAAGTTCTCCGTGCTCAACGCCGCGGAGCAGCACGTTGAATATGTCTACTAATTCGGCGAAGAATTCTCCTTCAACTCCACCCACAGCTTGGAGCAACCTACGGAGAACACTAACAACACTTAAACGTGCTCGACGTGGCGACTCGCAGCAGGACTCCTTAGAGGAAACATTTATTGACAGCTCCCCTGGAGGAACATCTATTGAAGCCAATCTGAGCACTATAATCAACCGGGAAGAGCTTCCGAGCAACACCAGAAGCAGTGCATCAACACGAAAACGCTTTCGATGCATTAGAGGAGGCTTCCTGCACGAGTACAAGCGCCTGATGCAAAAGGAGCGTATGGATCGTCGCAGTGTGGCGCATAACCATCGCCTGGGCATATGTTCTGGACAGCGGGCGCAGGTTTTGGCTGTTCATGAATCCTTTGGCGTACACATGGCTCGAGTTCAGAGCGAGGATGAAGCGAAATCCATATTTAACATTATTCTACCTCGAACAATGATCGGCAATATGGGTGTGGGCTCCTTACTGGAGCTCCACTTCGATATAAAGCTGGAGTCGGCGCTGCAGCTACGTCTAAGCAAGGAGCTCGTCTTTATTCAACCCAATAGAATTGTTTTATTGTAGGACGAGTAGACACACACATATATAAATTAAAAATACTTAGGCAATATTTTGTAAATAAATTAGTATATCATAAGAGAGACACATAGCTAGCGTCGCTTTTTCTTTTCCAACTTTCGTATTTTGTGAAGACGTCGTGCAGCATTCGCGTTGGCCGAGACAGGCTCATCAATTAATCTTCCCTCATCCTCGCTGGAGTCCAGGGACTCGTTGCCACTCATTAGTACGGCGGCTGATATGCAGACAAACTGAAATATTGCACCTAGGAAGAGTCCATAACGCACTACTAAACTAAAGAAGTCTTCCTCTCCGTATTTATCCAAAGAAGCGGCAACTCCAATATTTTCAGCAGACATTTTTCACTCTGCTTGCGGCTTGCAAAAATTGTTTACAGTTTTGTTGTGTATGCGGTGCACAGGGCACAGGGTGAGTCGTGCCGTCAATCAGCTGTTTCTTATCGATTGTCAGTTTAGCAAGAAGAAGAGCAAGAACTTTTCTAGTAGCGGTTGACGAATTTTTTTTCCCGTTTTGCATAATTAGTTATTTAAGTATTTGTTAAAAACGTGCAAAAACTATGTCGTGCATTCGTCTAGCATCCCGCCAGTTGCCGGCACTTCCGAGCCAGAGTCTACGTCTGTTACCAAAAAGACCGCAGGAAATTCTATTTAGCAGTCGCCAGTTCTCCAAAGCCATCGAGGGAACCATAAAACAAAAATCCAATGGTACATTAAAGTTAGCGCTACTTGGCACCTTTATTGGAGCTGCGGCAGGATCAACCTACACGTTCTACCAGAATTTCACTGACAGCAATGCACACAAGGAGCACGAAAGATCGCCGCCGAAGGTTATAGACTCCCTTCCTGCCGGCTTGCGTATAACGAAGCGATATTTCAATCCAAAAGACACCTCCGGCCTGGAAATTGTGCTATTCCAATTCCAGACATGTCCGTTTTGTTGTAAAGTACGTGCCTACCTGGACTACATGGGTGTCTCATACTCTGTGGTTGAGGTGGATGCAGTGTTGCGGCAGGACATCAGATGGTCATCGGTCAAGAAGGTGCCCATGGTTCTGATTCGCCAAAAGGATGGTCAATATGTGCAGATGACTGACTCCAGTGCCATCATTTCACTTGTGGCCACTACGCTGAACGACAAGCGAATTGATGTCGGCGAGTTGGCACAGTTTTACCCGCATATTTCGTACTTCGATGACGACGGCAAGAAGAAGCTTGACATATTGAACAAATACTTCCTGATGTACCAGGATCGTACGCCCAAAAATATGACTAAGGAAGTTGAAGAGTAAGTAAATTCCATTGCAAAATTCCATAATATACCAATTTTATGTTAATTATAGAAACGAGCGCAAGTGGAGGACATGGGCTGATAGTCATCTAGTCCATCTCATTTCGCCCAACTGCTATCAGACCCTGGACGAGTCGTTAGAGACATTTGAATGGTTCTCGCAGGCAGGAGAGTGGGATGTGTATTTCCCCAAGTGGGAGCGCGATTTGATGGTCTACGGTGGAGCGACAGCAATGTGGGCAATAGCCAAAGTGCTGAAGCGAAGACATCAGCTCACCGACGATGTCAGAGCGCACATGTATGACGCACTGGATAAGTGGACAACTGAGCTGAAGAAACGGAACACGAAGTTCATGGGCGGCAAGCAACCAGGTTTGTCGGATCTTTCGGTCTTCGGTGTACTAAGCAGCATGGAGGGATGTCAGACGTTCAAGGATTGCCTACAAAATACAAATATTGGTAACATTCTTTTTTTTAACATATATTTCTAGATAACATTAACAATAATTTGTAATTATAGGAAAATGGTTCTATGATGTAAAAGAGCTTGTGCAACAGAATCGCGGAGAGCTTCATAGAGAACGCATAGCAGGCGTGGCACCGATATCTTAAAATCATTTTCTAGCGGCAATTATAAATCTACGCCTAAAGATTGTTAAAACTATTCAATAAACCAAATATATTTCATATCTTGCGGAAGTATTTTAATATCGATTGTCAAATAAAAAAGTTAAAGCTATCGATAAGAAATATATCGTAGTACATTGCACTTACATATATCGATACCAAATATTTATTTTACCAAATCATCCCTAAATCTCACATCTCTAATTGTGTGAAACGCCGCTAGACGGAAAGTGCAAATCATTTTGGGTTCGTTTTTTGTCTTCTAAAAATAAATAGTTTACGCAAAAACATGAATAGTCTTAGCGCTGAACATTTTCCGGACTACAAAGTTCCCGGAGCCCAGCATGCAGAGTTTTCGCCATATGAGTCAAACGGCGGGTAAGTGTGAATTGCGATTCTTGGCTTAAGCTTGAGCAGATTGTCCAAACATAAAATTTGCATTCCAGATCCATTGTGGCCATCGCTGGTGACGACTTTGTAGTTATTGCGGCGGATACACGTTTGAGCAGTGGATATAACATTCATTCCCGCGATCAAAGCAAACTCTTTCAAATGTCACCCCAAACGGTGCTTGGGTCCACTGGCTGCTGGTGCGACACCCTCTCACTGACTGGACTGGTTAAATTGCGTATGCAAATGTATGAGCACACTCACATGAAAACCATGACAACCGATGCTGTCGCACAAATGCTGTCCATCGTCATGTACAACCGACGATTCTTCCCCTACTATGTATCCAACATCTTGGCTGGTCTCGATAAGGATGGCAAGGGCGCTGTCTTCTCATATGATCCCATCGGTCATTGCGAACGTGCCACCTACCGTGCTGGCGGCACAGCCGGTGCTCTCTTGCAGCCAGTGCTGGACAATCAGATTGGTTATAAGAACCAAAACTTGTCTGCCGAACAGTTGCCACAGCTCACCAAGGAGCGTGCCGTAGCTGTTGCATCCGACACTTTTATCTCGGCCGCTGAGCGTGATATATACACCGGAGATTCGGTGCTGATAAACATCATCACCAAGGATGGCATTGAGCAACAAACACTGCAGCTGCGCAAGGATTAATCAAGTGGTCAAGGGATAAACAGAATGCATTCACACACACACACACCTATGTTCGACTTAAATTTGTTGTAACTATAAAAATAAAAGAGATCTAAAAGATAGAGCGCTGCTACCGCTGATTGTAAACAAAATAAAACACTACTTGTAATTGGAACACTCGTGATTTTTAAAAAAAATATATCCGATTCTCATGGTGGATCATATTTTTGTCCCCCTTAAGATTCATTTCGCATCCATTTATTACGACTCCAAAATTTTCGGCCTTCCGCCCCAATTTTATATTTATTTATATCTTAATATTCCATAAAAATTTCAACCAAGAGAATTACGGCAAATTCGACATGGATATCACACACGCATTTATTTAGTTAACTGGTTCTAATTTGCTGCGTGGTGGTGTAGAAGAAAGAAAGCAAGGCTACCTTCGGCTCGCAACAGACGGACGGACGGACAGACGGACATCCATTTTTGGACTCCTCTGTTTATGCTGATTCAGAATATATATACTTTATAGGGTCGGAGATGTCTCCTAAGGTGCGTTGCAAACTTCTGGCTAAAATTAATATACCCTCTGCAAGGGTATAAAAAGTTGCGAGCGCAAGTCGAGTTTGTCATCGAGTAGACACGAAATAACACCAGGCACGCAGAAAATTCTGCAGGCAGCCAGAAACCAGAAAGCATCACACAAAGTGAGAGAGAGTGAGCGGAGCTTGATCAAAACAAAATCTGCGTCAATTGTTCTGATTGGCTCAAGACGGAAATAATAACGGAACTGACATAAGCGATAGAAAAAGTAGATGAGAGTGAGAGTGGGCTCTCTCTCTCTGCCATAATACTCTCACGCTCTGTCTATTGTTTTTCTTTTCCCAGCCTTGCTGATATTTCTGCGTGCCTGGTGTAATTCAGAGTTTAACTCGAATTGCTGCGACTTTTTACTTTTTGACTTTGGGCGAACTGAGTACTCGAGC
This sequence comes from Zaprionus tsacasi, assembly GCA_018904105.1. NCBI lineage: Eukaryota > Metazoa > Arthropoda > Insecta > Diptera > Drosophilidae > Zaprionus > Zaprionus tsacasi. Next base: position 3,299,852 of record JAEIFR010000049.1, on the reverse strand, counting down.
TGAATCGAAAACATTTTTGAAATTCTACAACACTGTCAGCTGATTTTCGCTTGTTGTTTGGGGTGTGCGTATTTGCACCCGCAGATTCATCAAATGCATGGAAAGTTTGTTTTTCCCGTGCTGCTGTTGATTTTTTATAAACTATTTAACGTTGTTGAGCATGCAGAAATGTTGGCAACAGTTGTAAAGCCCGGAATCTTCCGGCACATTATGTGCCGTAATGGACTCTATCCTCGCAGCAATGTTTCGCGTTTTCCGGTGCCGGATGAACTTGTGTTTTGGACCGAACCCTTTGCGGAATATAATCCGCCGTTCTACACAGCCTCGCATATTGGTGGGCAAAGCTGGGCGGATGTGCCACTGCCGAGCGAAACAAGTCAACCGCACTGGAACCACAATGATGGCTCTGTCAATCGAGTCTCTTTTCACGGTGACTATCAGATCAAGGATGGTTTGCCGCAGAATCCAATCGGACGAACTGGTATAACCGGCCGTGGTCTACTCGGGCGTTGGGGACCCAATCACGCTGCCGATCCCATTGTTACACGCTGGAAACGTGATCCACAAGGTCAGATTATACGCGATGCAACCAGTGGCAAGTACGTATTGTAGAATCTCCCATGGTAAATTCGTTTCTAAACTTTCTCCACACAGAAATATCATCCAGATGGTGGCAATACAGCGATCAGACAACAAATTGTGGGCAATTCCCGGTGGCATGGTCGATCCCGGCGAGAATGTAAGTGTTACGCTCAAGCGGGAATTCACGGAGGAAGCACTCAATTTTACCGACAAGGGCAACATGGTGGAAAAGTTCTTCAAAGAGGGCGGCGTACATATCTATAGCGGGTACGTGGATGATTTTCGTAATACCGACAACGCTTGGATGGAGACAACTGCATTGAATTTCCATGACGAGGATGGCACACAAGTGGGCCAGCTTGAATTGGAAGCTGGCGATGATGCGACTAATGTACGTTGGACTGATGTAAATTCGAATCTCAAACTTCATGCAAATCATGCTGATATTGTCAGGGACGTAGTTGTTAAGAGAGACGCGCATTGGTAGACCCACTTGGGATTCCATTAATAATACGAATAAAAACTATTTTCATACTTTTTTATTTATTTTTCGAATATTTTTTTCAGACTTGCTATTCATGCATGATTCACAGTATCGGCGATAACAATAAGAACATGTAAATTTCACAGGGATTTTGAAAAATGTTCACACAATCGATTATTAAAACTATATAAGATTGCTTCAATGTCCATGAAGCAACTATATATATATATATATATGTATGTGTGTGTGTCTAACTAAATCAAATTTAGATGTGCTCACTTACAGAGTTTGCACAAAATTGAAAACATCAGGATTCGAGTTAACAACATTGTTAAACTTGTCAGCGTAACTAACGCGAATCTCTTTAACAAACGCAACGGCGTTGACTCTAGTTGGCTCGTCGAGCACTTGCTTTTTGTACAGGGTATCTAAGGTGATGGCCAGTATTTGCTCAAGGTAATCAATTACAATCGCACGATTCTGCACATAAAGTAGCTGGAATGCCTTTTGGATCACATCGTTCTCATCGGTATCTTCGCGCAGGGGTAAATGCGCTAGCAATACTGGCATCACTTGTGCTAATGGTACCATCTGGTGGTTCGTTATGATTAGACGTGCAACAGCTCCACAAATGTTGTCAAGTGCCGGAGCATTCGTTTCGGAGGCTATGGCTCCGGAGAGTGCTTGCAAAATAACCTGGAAGGATCTGTAGAAAAAACATGATAAGTGAGCACAATTTTCACTTGTTAATCAAGTTTTTTATCTTACTGGAATGATTTTTCCTCAGCGTGTACAACAAGCTCTCCCAGACCATAGTAGCAGTTCTGGCGTGCCTTGGGATCGGGATCGGTCACACCGGCAATGTATACGGGACAAATGTCATCGAAATAGGTGACTACACTGGTGCGAAGTGCAACAACACAATCGGCCAGGACACCATACACAAAGATGCGCTGCTCCGATAAGTCATCCTTCTTGGCCTTGTTCTATAAAATGACCCAACAAATTAAATTAAATTAATGATTCGATCTCAAAATGAACGAAATGAAGCGGGCTTGACCTACCAATTTGTTCAAGTAGAAATGATATATGCGACCAAAGTACATAGAGAATACTTCAGGAGCAAGTGCTTTGCCGAACTGAGGCAATAGATTGCCGGCATTCTCAATGAGCATCTCGTCAAATTCACTGTTCTCAGTATCCTCCTCGTCGCCACCGCCGCCGCTTTGCTCATTGAATTGACAAGTCATTTTGTTGTGAAACACATCCTTGATGACAGCAAAGATCTGATCGGCAATCTCTTGTGATGGCACAGCCAACTCTTTTACTTCTGCAAAAAGTTCACCAAGAGTGTCAATCAAATGAATGACTACACTCTGCTCCTCATCAGTTCGGATGATTTGGATAAACTTTGGCATCACAATGGTACACGCCCGTTTTACACCATCAGTGTCGCCCAATTTCTGGAGGGCAGTTATAAATATGCACAGAGCCTCGACAGCAGCTTTGCGAATAACGTCCTGTGGATGCTCAATGACCTTGTAGACGTTCTCAAACGCGCTTTGCAGGTAAGGAGCAAATGCGGGGCCAGTGTTGGCGGCAAAATCCTTGAGAGCTACAATTGCTTCTTCCTTTTCGTAGACAAAATCATTCTCCACCTGATAGCAATCGTCATCGTCGTCCTCCTCACCATCTGTATTATCCAAGTCAATGTCTTGCTCATTAAGTGCTTCTTCCACTAAGAGATTGGGAACTGGCGCATCCATGACGGGTACTATATCTTCCGTCGATATGACCGATTCGATAATGCGATCCATGATTTTAGGGAATACAGTTGACATACGATCATTGACAACAATGGATAAGGAACCAATCAGATTGTAGATACAACGTTTGAAGTCCGGATCATCGGGACCATCTTCCAACATCATAAGGCAATAGGTCATCGTCTCGTCGGCGAATGGTAAGAAGTTATCCTTGCCGACAACACGAGTGATAGCAGCCAAGGTATCAATAGCCTCGATACGTATCTCCTTCATCTCGTCGGGGCAATCCTTGATCAAATAATTCTGCAGTATTGAGACAACTTTGGGGAAATATGGCATCAAATGCTCCTTAGCGGCACAAGCTGTTGATGAGATGGTCGAAAGAGCGAGCACTCGCACATGCACTGAATTCTGAGGATCCATGGTCTCGAAGAGACTGAAAATACAATGAAAAGCTTAGCGAAACAGTTCAATCATACTCAAAGTGATAAATAATGCCTACCGATCCATCAATAGAGGCAAATGTGGTACAATATTCTCTTCAAGATTCTGACAGTAGGTCTCCAAGGCGTAGAACATACGATCTGTGGTCTTGGGTTCTGGTTTTCCCATCTGAAATTTGTTGTTGATCAACGAGAATGTAGTTATATGTACTTGTTGTAGAGATCTTTAATTGTGCTGGGTGAGCATGCGCCACAAATTTACTGTTCATTGCAGTGATTATTTATACAAAGTACTTTTGATTTAGTCCTGTTTTATATTCAAAATAAAGAGCGGACAAACTTGTAATCCCACAACATGGTAATAAGCTCTCATTTCATGCAAAAAACCTTAACTACGACGATCCCAACTAAATTGTGTGTGTGTGAGTGAGTGTATAAAAGACAAAACAATCATGATCATCCCCCAGGGAAATGAGAGTTTGGTATTGTGCGATATTGAAATATGCTGAGAGAAAAAAGCACCCTGTATTTGCTGAGAACTGATTTGCGTTTGATTTGCAGCTGATCTAGATACTGAAAGGTATCTTTCCCAGGAACGCGTTTCGACCCATTGTTGCTGTTGCCTTTGCTGTTTTGCTCAGCCTTTTTTTTTTTTTTTTTTTTTGGAACGCAGCACAACAAACAAAATAAAACGGTTATCATGGTAGCTAATGATAGAACCCATGCACAAATTCTTACCTTGAGTTCGGTAACCAGCTGATGTAGAAAATCAAATAGCACGGGCAGAATCTGTGGTGCAAACTTCGATATCTCCGGCTGCAAATGTTCCGAGAACTGTCCGAGTGCAAAGAAACTGGCAATACGCACACATGGCTCATTGTCGGCAATGCCAGCCTTGATGATGTTCAGCATTACTTCCAAATACTTGCTGCAAATGGCCTCGGAACAGCCTTCAGCGATGACAGCGATACAGAGGAATGCGGCACGTCGTTGCAATGGACTCGGGTTCTGCAATGCCGGTTCGAGCAATTGCAACAATGGGGGTATCAGTTTCTCAGGTGGCATATTAATCGCTATTAAATCAAGCGTAGTTGTAGCTGCCGTCGCTGGGCTGTTACCACCCTCACCGGAAAAGAAATCATCTGTTGATCAAAATAAATTTCAATTATTGACAGCATTTCGCGATATTAAATGCATTTTTGTAACTGACCATCATCGATTTCAGATTCATTGCACATGATCGTAAAGATGACAGTAAGTAGTGGCTCAAGCATTTTCTGCTTGACGATTTGCTTCTTCTTGATGCGCACTAAGCGTCCAATGAAGGTTAGTAACTGGACGCGTATAGCGTCGTCGATTTGACTATTTCTTGATGTTTCGAGACAGAATTCCATCATATCTTTGACACTGTTATTCAACAATTTTGGCGAATATTCAGCCAAGCTATCGATAACATCGAAAACTATAGAAAACTCATGATCATCGCCCTTATGGGCAAAAGCGTAGACGGCCTTCATTATTTGTGGCAGAACTTTAAGAACTGTCTGCTCAGCCGTCGTGTTACCACTCACGAATGGCATCATATAGCTCATGCCCATGGCAATGTTAACGACAGTGGTTGTGGTCATAACACCCTTGGCCTCGGCGGACAGGAGCACGGCTGCAAACATCTGCGAAATGGAGTTCATGTGACTGACAAACTGATCGGGTGCCGTGTCGGTGAGTGTGGCGAATATGGATGAGCCCAGCTCGCTCTCTTTGGGATCATCGGAGCTGCAGCGGCTGTAGATGAAATTCAAAAGTTCTGCCAGCCATGTGTCCTTTTTGGCCTCTTCGTGACGCACCAAGGAACCAATGCACTGAGCAATCGCATTCTTAACAGATTTCTCCTTTTCAACAATCAATGCTTGCAGCATGCCAGTCTTAATACTGAAATGAAATGTGATTTTAATCAGCATCTTGTCTGGGATTACTCATCACCTGTCTTATCAGCGCGTCTCACCGTTCTTTCTGTTCCTCTGGCACAGCCTGCCAGTAGCGCAGCTTCTGTAGCCGCCTGTTCAGCAGCACAGCGGCGAATTGTCGCACCTGCGTCTCGCGCTGTGAGACGATAATTTGGCATAGTGCTGACAGAGTTTCGGGATTTTCGTATGCCTTGCCCAGCTCAGCCGTGGCCTAGCAACAGAAATATAAGCAATTAATATAAACACATGAGAGTACGGATGTGCCCCGAATGTACATTGTACATATAAATTAATTAATGGCCGCTCGAAGTGTGCGTGCGAATGAAAAACGTGCTTTCATAAATATACATAATATAATACAACATTTGCATACCCTATATCATATTTTAAAAGACAATACAAATCGTTGGCCTAAGATAAAACACTATCAGAATTTCTGAATAAAATATGCATTTATATTTTTTATATTTTATCAGTGTTTTTAAGTAATTATATTAACCTTTCACCTAGCAACACCCACATAGTGCAGAATATCTTTGCGTCGATCATCCTCATTTATCTATTGGAATGCGCACATGCTTGTAGCTGTAAATTTGTCTTCAGCAATTCCATACACACATACTCACTGACAGATGTATGTATGAGTGTATAAATTTATTGCAATATATGTACGAATGTACTTCTTAGCAGTTTTAAAAAGACATGTGAGTTTTCATTTGCAAGTCTTTAAAAACAATATCCATGAAATTCTATTGCAATGCTAAATGGACATGCCTGAAAGGCGTTGCCAATTTTTGCAATAGGATGCCACAGGATAAATTCCTATTGAACAGAGGCTAAATGCCGGTTACTTACAGCGCGAATCCGTTCGGTGTCTGTGCACATTAATTCAGATATGATTCTATCAAGTAGCGCTTCCATTTTGCTGGATTTAAATAACGACTGAGTCGCGTAAGAATATCTAAGAAACTAAGAATTTAATATGCCGCCGCAACACGAACACAACCAACGACTTGGCCAATTTGCGAAAAAGTGTGGTGGTCTAGTGTTGACTAACGAATGGGAACACGTTTTAACACGTTAGGGCTACAAAATATAATTATTAACTTTTTATTTATGTTGATTCTGATTGACGAATATTACAGTCTCTTTTTGTTGAAATGTTTCAACAATACTAAAGATAGTTTTTTTTATTTAAATTTGTCAAAGAGTTCCAGATTGTATTTCAAAATAACGTCAACAGTGTGACCAGATATATATTCAAACGGCTTGTCGTGAGTCACGAGCACCATTTTGAACGCAGAGGACGCGCTTATTCTTTGCCATAGAAAATTTATTGTTTTTGTGTTTTAATTGTCCAGTATTAACTGTTAAAAATGGAGAGAAGCCCTAGGAACCATAGTGGCAGCAGTCAGAAGGATCAAAATTCTTTGGGAATTCTTAGTATGGACAATCTCAGAGGTAAGCACTATGGAAATGTTACTGTCCTTTCACATTTCATAATTTTTGGTAATCTCGACAGTGTTTGGCGATTTATCCAATTTGTCCAGAAGTGAAAGTGCTAATTTAAGCAGATCGTCAAATGTTAATGAGCGTCTCAAGGTAACTATAGATCTTTATGCATTATTGAGAAAACATTTAAAAGCGCGCTTTGTTTATTTAGGCGGGCCGTCTCAAGGCTTTGGAGACATTGGAAAAGACCAGCTCACGTCACAGTTACTCATCAACCTCAAATGGGAGAAATTCCTTGATTCCCTGTCGCGATATGGCGAAGCGTTAGTATTATTTTATCTGTTTCTATTACACATTTATAACCATTTCTTTATAAATATTCTAGACACCAGTAGACGCTCGAGTGCGGCTCCTAGTAGTATTGGAGATGGAACCAATCTTTCGGACATGGTCACTGAGGAAACAATTGATTTGAATTCCAGCGCATCGGTATTGATAGCAACGCCGGCGCCAACAGCAACAAATATATTTTTCGAGCCGGGCGAGATAACAGGTCGTTCGACCCTTTGTAGGAATGATGCACGATCAGCAGCTTCTAAAGATGCCAGAAAAATGTCAGTGGCTGAAATACTGAGATCCTCGTTTGTCGAGAAGGCACGTCTGCAATTCCCCAAGCAATTAGAAAACCTGCAGGGAAATGAGAACACAAACACTACCATGCAGAGTGATTCCTTTAGCTGCTCTCGTAGTTTGCCTCGTACTGCGGACATGAGCAACTTAACCCTTAACGGAGGTTTGGGAATTAGCTTTGCTTCTGCCACTGCTCAGGGATTCGACGAGAGTTTTGCGCCCGCCGAGATGATGCAGTCAAAGCTGTTGATGGGCGAAATCTCATGGGCGCAGGAGTATGCTGCTACTGTGCCCACTGCAGCTCTGAGCAAGCAAGCCCTGGAGAAAATTGCAGCACCTAAAACCCCAGAAATAGAAACCTCTGTGTCCAAGTATGTTCTCTTTCCTGGAGTGCTTCAACAAATTATTTATATTTTCTTCTTGCAGCTCAGTTATTGCGGGTGATCCAAACTTCTCATTGGGCACCTATTTCCAGACGCGCTCGGAAAACTTATCGGTATTCGGTATGGACAAAGCAAATCGCACCAGCATGCAGCCAAGGGATAAGGTGCCCGAAACACCACTCAGCATGGTTGAGCTAACACCACATGTGGAAAACAAAACGTATACAAAGGTCGAAAGCAACGCCAACTTGGAACGCAATCTAATGAAGAAGATGCATCAGGGCAAGCTGAGTAAGGCGCATCATATCGAAACCAAGAAGAAACCACCAACCAGTTCTGAAATTATGAGTTTGTCAGCCATAGACGCGGCTTTGCGTGAGTATAACCTATAGAATCTCTGTACTATTTATAATATAATTAATATATACATATTGCGCAGGCAATCTGGATTTGAACTCGGATACCTCGGTTGGTTATGTCGTGAATAAGCTAAGAGATCATGGATTTGGCGACAGCGATATCGATGACAACAAGGAGAACGACCCCGGGGACGACACGCTTTGCAAGTCCAAAACAAAATCCAAGTTCATGGACACAATGAGCTTCACGGACTCCGTGTTGAACTCAACAGATTTTAAGGATCTACAGCACAGTGTGTCTTCGAAAACAAAACGTCAGCCATTAAGTCCGCTGGCGGACTTCAATCAACCCGATATACTGGTGACACTTAACGATGATCAGAATGTGGATGCAGATATCGACGAATGGCCATCGACTCCAGTGAAATCTCCAGGTCGACGTGTACGACACACAAAATCGCCGCGTTCCCAACGCACTATCAGTCCAACGAGCAGTGATGGAGTGCATCCATTACCCACAACAGATGAGGATGAGGATATCAATGCCGATGAGGACAAGACCCCGGTGAACAGGAAACATAGTTTGAAGCCTACTGCAGTCATTGCTGCAGTTCGCGGTCAAACATCATTCTGTTCGACTCGTCTGGATGGCTGCGATGCTCTTCCTTCATCAACAGATCGTGATTTTGGCATATCACCGAACCTGGTGAAGAGCGTGAGCCATGCATCGCCACTATCGTCGCCGCGTAGTTGTTTATCATCGCCTCTGCTGGACAGCACAACAAATTCGGAGCGGCGCATGCTGCATCCCGGAGCAACTGTTCACAGGGCCAACACTTCGCCAGCTACCAGCGAGGCCAGTTCCACCAGTGGATTCAATTCCATACGTAAGGGTGCCAACGGAACCCAACTCAGCATGGCTGCACGCAGCCTGTCGCGTTGTTCCAACTCCAGTGAGTTCAGTCATCGTGATGGAAAATTGCTGCCGCTCAAGGTGACCAACACCAGTCTCTGCTGGGGCAGCACCAAGCTGCGCACGGATGTGCGCAAGTCCATGCAGGTGAAGAACACATCCGCCAAGCGTCTCATGGTACGTTTGAGCATACAGGGACCTGGATTTCAGCTGGTTGGCCGTGAATCCCACACGCTTACATTGCAGTCGATGGAATGCCGCACCATAACCATCAACTTTTGTCCCACAGTGAGTGGCGCAGCCGTTGGAGCTCTTGCATTCTACGCTCCTCTCGGTGCTCAGAATAGCCAACAGGCTGGCATGGAGATTCCGCTGTATGGATACGGCGGCAATGCATCCATCGCCATTCAAGGACTACTCAAGGGTCCGGTTGGGGCCAGCTTCCTAACTATGGGCAATGTTTGTGATTTGTCGTCGGGTTCCCTCACGGCCAGCTTCAAGTTCTACAACAAGGGACCACTGCCAGCATTTGCAGGCATCACTGTGGACTCGACTGTGTTGCTGAAACCGCGCTTGAATGCCGTCATTGAGGTGCGTCCCAGCAAGATAATTCTACCGCCGCATAGTGAGGCAGTCGTGCAGATAACATTTCATCCAAATCGAGAGGATGTCAAGAACATATTGAAGAAGACATCACAAGTGTTGACTTTGGCCAATATGCGCATCTTTTGTGGAGATGAACCCAATCGGCAGAGGATGCGTTCGCTTGTGGAGCGCATGACGCAGGAACAGCGCGAACAATTGACCTCATCGATGCTCGATAACATTTGGTCGACCTTTCCGGGCGAGCAGTCCATATGCAGCCTCAGCTTGCTGAACGAGCCACCAGAGTTTATACTCGATCTGATGACGGTGGTGCGCATTATTGATGTAGCTCTGACGCTCAATCGTGACTTTGACGAGTCTGCAGAACTATCGCATCTCTGCTTGCCGGAAGCCGAGGAGACTGTTCTATTTCGTACTGTGTGTGCTGCCAATTCGCCTACGCCGAGCACCATGCTCGAACCCGTCGACGAGCTACACGAGGCGGACACAACGACATCGGCTTTGGAGCGAAAGCCAGTTGAACGCTACAACTGGTCGGTGCGGCCCGAAGCCATCACATTCAGCTTGTCCAATGGCAGCAAAGAACTGGAGGCAACCAAGCTAATCATAAGGAACAATTTTAGATCCAGTCAATACTTTGAGATTAATTGCAATATGCCCGATTTGCTGCAGTTTTCTCCCAGGGAGTGTTGCATTTCACCTGACGGTGGTCATGTAGAGATCACAGTTAAGCCAATGCGTGTGCCGTTGCGTGAGAAGTATAATAAGAATTTTCAGGTGATCATCGGCGTCCAAATGGAAAACGAACGAATCGATGTCCCAGTTACATATCATGTTTAAGCTCATTTTTTGTATTGTTTATAAGCATAAGAATTGCATCGAACTGTATTTTAGCTGTTAGTAAGTGTTTTAAGTTGAATTTTATCTTTGTCGAATATTAATAAACATGTTTTAAATTAATGTGACTAATTTAATCAATAGAGAATTAAAATTCGAATTCAACGACATATTAATTTAACACTGTAATAAAGTATTCAGCAAATCGCTGTCCAAATTTAGTACATTTTAATGTTGCAACCTGGTCACACTAATCAAATTAACCAAAACAAAATTTAACATTCTGCTGCGACTTTTAAATTTGTTTTAACCAGGAATAATCAAAGAAACTGAGCTTTGAAATAATATTATAGTTCATATTCTACAACATAAACCAATATGCCTTCCTATGAATTGGCGCTGGTGCTGCGGAATCTGCCCCGGGTACGTATGAATATGCCGCATAAGTTATATAAAGTAAATAACAAGAAAATGTGCGTTTTATTTGCAGCCGGAACTGATTTCAGTTATAAAGCGCACAGCTACATCTATTTTGGATAAAGGTGGTGTTATACGAAAACTGGAAAACCTCGGTTCTCGTCCATTGCCACACAAAGTCAGCGAGCACGGCGTGGTACACCGCGAAGCGACACACTTCACCATCACATTTGATACAGCGCCCACTAAGATATCGGACCTGACGGAGGAGTTCGGTCGCGACATTGATATTATACGAAAAAACGTATTCAAATTGGAGGAACCAGAGAAATTCAAGTGCACACTGCACGATGAAATGCTCCCGCCCGCTTACCGCAAGGATGTGCAAGAGATCATTGATATTGCGAAGAGGAAACAGAAGCCGAAATACAACTACAACTCCGGTCTAGACTACTATCCCTTCCAGAAGTAAAAGCGTGTTTCAATGGAACTGCAAAATAAATAATACAAAATGAATTCTTATCCGAAAATATTTACCTAAGCGCCAATGACAACGATTTTTCATTCTTCGTTCAATTTCATGTATTTAATTTATCAGCAAACTGCACAATGTTTGTCTTTATTGGGTATATGGCATACTATTAATGTTATCAGGAATTGATAACCAGTTATAATCAAATCAGCAATAACTTACAGTGCCTAAGTATGATAGTACCTAGAGCATATAAGGTAGTCGTAGCCATTAGTCTATTGTTGTGGAAGAAACGTGCAGTTGAAGTATTTGAAATGGCTCCCAATATACGTGAAATTTCTGTGGAATTGCAAGAGGCTGCTAAACGAAACCTGAACGAGGTCCCCGAACGCATAGAGGCTGACTTGCAGGCACTAAAGACATGGATCGACCAACAGCCCCATCTTAATCCTCGCACAGACGATCAGTTTTTGGTGGCTTTCCTTCGTGGGTGCAAGTACAGTCTAGAGAAAACAAAGGCCAAGTTGGACAAGTACTACACCTTGCGTACTAAATATCCTGAGCTCTTCAATGTAACTGATGTAAACGATGCTAAGCTTCGTGAAATTCATAGATTAGGGTAAGTGGTTGCAAACAATGAAGGCGAAGGTCGCAAACTAATCTTTAGCTTATCGTTAACAGGCCAATACTCTTTTTACCCAACCTTTTTGAAGGTAAGCGAGTAGGTTTTTTCAGAATGGGTGTTAGTCCGGCTGATAAATACACCATAGCAGAGGTAATGCGTGTCGGCCAGACTATACAAGATATTTCTGTTATGGAAGATGATGCCGCACTAATCAATGGATTGATACTAATCATGGATATGAAGGGAGCAACTGCTGGCCATATGTTTCAAATGACACCGGGTATGGCTAAAAAGATGACAGCTTTTAATGAGCAGGCATTGCCCATGCGACCCCAGGCACAACATTTTGTAAACACAATTCCTGGCTTTGAGACGGTCTTCAACATGGTAAAGCCTATGATGTCAAAGAAGCAACAGAGTAGATTGTATGTTCACGGTAAAATAGATTCATTGTTTGAACATATTCCATTGAAATACCTACCCAAGGAGTATGGTGGAGAGAATGGCTCTATTGATGAAATTATTGAAGAAATGGACAAAAAGTTCGACGAATATATTGAATTCTTTAAGGAAAATGCAAACTATGGCACCGATGAAAAGTTGCGTCCAGGAAAACCTATCGATTTTGATGATCTCTTTGGTACGGAAGGTTCATTTAGAAAATTAGAGGTTGATTAGAGTGCATATATACACTTTGATTGCGTGCGGCAATAGAAAATTATATTTTTTTAATCTTTTCCGAAATAAAGTATAAATCAAAATAAGCGCCCATTTCTTATAAACCTATCGATACATTTGTCTGTCAGACGTCAAAGTCACATGGGAAGATCTGTTAAGGAAAACCTGTTAATTGCAGTTCAGGTAATGTTAATGTTATTGGCGCTGTTAAATCGATTAACATCACTGTCTGTCATTATTTCTGTGTGTGTGAGTGACTTTGACGTATGGAGAAAAATGTATCACATAACTCTGTCGTAGTTGTATTTTTATTTAATTGGGACGTAAATTTGTTTAATTTGTAGCTTACAACTGGTTAAAAGCGGTTGCGAATGCCAGTTAATACGTCACTGTCCGGGCAAACACCTACACTTTGTAAATTCGATATCGATACCCCAATCTATATGTACGCGTAACGAGCATCCCCATTAATTGCGACCACGCGTTTCGAAGAGTATTTGCGTTGCGACAATGCATTCTCTTAATTGGACATCGCGTCTAATATCCCGAGCGTTACGTAGCAGCTTCTCGACCCTGCTCGATTCGGCATCGGGTGCCACAACCAAAGGTGCTGCAAAGCAAACTACAAATCGATCTCGGCCCCGATTCGTTTCGGTGGTTTGTGGCTTTGCCAAGGACAATCTGCGACACAAATACAAGCCTGGCAAATATGGTGAGGATTCGTGGTTCAAGGCTTCCACAGAGACTGCAGACGTTATGGGCGTTGCCGATGGTGTCGGCGGCTGGCGCAGCTATGGCATCGATCCGGGGGAGTTCTCGTCGTTCCTCATGCGCACATGCGAGCGGCTAGTGCGTTGCACCCACTTCAACCCACAGCGTCCAGTCAACCTGCTTGCCTACAGCTATTGCGAACTGATGGAACAGAAGAAGCCCATTCTGGGTAGCAGCACGGCGTGTGTACTGATCCTGAATCGCGAGACGAGTACGGTGCACACAGCAAATATTGGGGACAGTGGTTTCATAGTGGTGCGCGAGGGTGAGATTGTGCATAAATCGGAGGAGCAACAGCACTACTTCAATACCCCATTTCAATTGTCACTGCCGCCGCCCGGACATGGACCCAATGTCCTTAGCGACAGTCCCGAATCGGCAGACACAATGAGCTTTCCCGTCAAAGAGGGTGATGTCATACTGATTGCAACCGACGGTGTCTTTGACAATGTGCCCGAAGATCTAATGTTGCAGGTGCTACGCGACGTGGAGGGTGAACGTGATCCCGTCAAGCTACAAATGACGGCAAACACTCTGGCATTGATGGCCCGCACCCTGTCGCTCAACAGCGAATTCCTTTCGCCCTTCGCCATCAGCGCACGTCGCAACAACATTCAGGCACGCGGCGGCAAGCCTGACGACATAACTGTGGTACTCGCGACCGTCGCGATGTGAGATATATCGCTCGCTAAGATCGGTCGGTCGGTCGTTAGTCCTTATCCCTAGCAATGTAATATGTAATTAATTGTAGTTTGTACTCTGTTTAGTTTTAGGAGTTAGTTTGTTCGCTAGTTTTGTCTAAGTTTAAGCAGCATGTTGAGATTGAGAAAGCAAAACATCGATTGTTAGTTACATTACTCATACCCTACATAACACACACACACACACACACAAAATACATTAATAATCGACGCATCCTGGTGAGCGAGCCAACATATACGAAGTCCAAAGCGAATGCAATGCCTTGAACTATGCATCTATTATATTGTACTATAAGTAGAAACGCTTCGAAAACGAAATTATCAGCCGAAATGATCGTTGTCGTCAATGGCAACGGTGTTACGAGTTCTAATCAACAACAATAATAATATTAATGTGCGACATACAAAAATACACATACAAACATACATTGAAACTATCCCCCTCCCCCACACACACAAACCCCAAAGCAGTTGAGGAAGAAGTTTTAATGCAAGCGCTTTGCGATTATTATATTGAACTGAGGATTTATCCAGGCGACTGTCTACAAACTGTTAGTCAAATGTACTCACTGATATTGCGATTAAATAAACAATTATTCATTGAAACTATAAAGAGTCGGCTATTTTTGTTGTTATCTGTTTTGGCAATATTTGCTTATGCAAGTATATATGTATGTGCATTTGTGCATGCTTGTATAAGGGAAGTGAAGTGGGTACAAAGGTTATTTATAGAATATTTGGCATTGATAACGATTATTTACAATGTACACAACTGGATATCATTCTCAGTAAACGTACGAATGTAAGTAGAGTCAGAACGAAATGGAATGCAATATCCAGGGCAAATAAAAATAAGTAAATATAATACAGCTTTTTTTTAATGTAGATGGAGTACAAATGGCATGCCACTTGTGTGTTATTTTTTCTTAATAAGCGGATAATTAAAAGCTGTTTACGATCTATAATATAAATTGAGCTGCCGGTGCCTTTAATCTGATACTGTTTATGTATGTATATATATAATTGGTATGTGTATGTGTAATATTGCCTCCTTGATCTTTCATAGAGTATTTTTTCGTCGAACATTTGATATAATATTTATATTGCGCATTCCTTGTGTAGCGTCGATATCGTGAGCGCGCGCGCCGCACATCACTAACGCAGCTGTCAGCTGTTGTGCAAAAACGGCGTTAGCCAACACTGAACGCACTTTATCGGACGAAGCACATCAAAACAAAAGGCAAAAACACAAGAGAAAAAATTATTGTGTCGCAAATGGAGCCGTGAAATAAACAAACAAAATGAAGCTTTATAAATTAAGTACACACACGAGGGGCATCAACAAGTCTTACGGTAATAAAACATATTATTGTTTGTAAATTTCGTAAATGTTAATAAGCGTATAAAATTGCCTGTCTAGACGCCGACCTGGTGTTGAATCCACAGGATCATCCCACAGCCAAGGTGGGCAATGTCGTGGAAATCTATGAGCCCGAAGATGAGAACGGGACACATCTGTTGCTGCAAATTACGGAGCTCAGTGAGCAGATCAGACGCACTGCGATAAGCATTGAGTCAGGCATAGCAACCGCATTCAAAATGCGCACCTACTCCAATGTGGTTATGAAAATTGTGAATCCCGCCGATGTAGCACTTGATTCCATTGAGATAACGTTTAAGGATCAGTACATGGGTCGCTCTGAGATGTGGCGTCTCAAGACATATTTGGTATGTCAAGTTAGTTTAACGATTAGAGACCAAATGGTGAAGTACTTTTTTTCCTTGCAGACAAACACATGTGTCTATGTGAACAAGAAGATCGACTACAATGACATGCAGATCCGTTGTCAAGTTTACGAGATGTGGTCGCAGGGTGAACGCGTTGGCAGCGGCGTCATCACAGACGATACAAAGATCGTGTTTCGCAGCAGCACCTCGATGGTGTATCTATTTCTGCAGATGTCTTCGGAGATGTGGGATTTCGATATACATGGGGATCTGTATTTCGAGAAGGCTGTAAATGGCTTTCTCACCGAGCTGTTCCAGAAGTGGAAAAAGATGGGATGCAACCACGAGGTGACCATTGTGCTCTTCTCGCGCACTTTCTATGCAGCAAAGAGTCTGGACGAGTTTCCTGCTCATATGCGAGATTGTCTACAGTTGGACTACAAGGGGCGATACTATGAGGACTTCTATCGTGTTGCCATTCAGAACGAACGCAACGACGATTGGTGCACTGTGCTGGCACAGTTGAGAAAACTCTTCACATCGTACCAGGAGACAGTGCTGCGATATCATGAGCGAGAGAACATGCACATTCCTCAGGCAACCAACTCGACGGCCACGCAGGGAAACTTCCTGGAAGTCCTGAACATATCGTTGAATACTTTTGAGAAGCATTACTTGGATCGCACTTTCGATCGTACTGGTCAGTTGTCTGTCGTGATCACTCCTGGGGTAGGAGTTTTCTCTGTGGATCGTGAGTTGACAAACATTACCAAACAACGAATCATTGACAACGGCGTGGGAAGTGATCTGGTGTGTGTGGGAGAGCAGCCACTGCATGCGGTGCCACTGCTGAAGTTCCACAACAAGGACACCACGTTGACATCGGCTGACGATTATTCGCTGCCACATTGGATCAACCTTAGCTTCTACTCCACCAACAAAAAGATTGCCTATTCCAGTTTTATACCACGCATCAAGCTACCAATTCTGGCATCGGTGGATGAAGCAGATGTGGAGGAGAGCGAACGGAATTTCCTGAGCTGCAATCAATCGGAGTATATTCATAATTCCCTCTTCGATTATGATGCATATGATGAGCAGATATTCCAGCCGCTGCCGGCGCAGAGCACTTGGTAAGGCTTCACCTAAACATTGAGAGCGTGTGCTCTAATCCCTGATATATATTTTTCAGTTCGCTGCAACGTGTGGTACGTGCAAAGAAGACATCGGTGCCCAGTTTCGAGACGTATGCGTATCGTAACAATGACTGGGAGAATCTGACGCCAACGAAGATTCCTAGTTTGCGACGTAAGATGTCAGATCCGGATATACATCATGGCACGTCGGGCATGCTAGCTGCTCTCACGGATCATCAGTTGTCCGAGTCGCTAGCATCGGAAAAGAATGCTCGCCGTGCTATCGTTAGCATTGCGCCCATTGTGTGTCCTGGTCGTGCACTCATCAATCCTTTTGATCCGTCACATGTGACCATTAAGCTAACATCCAATCGTCGCCGTTGGACACACATATTTCCCAAGGGTCCCACTGGGGTACTCATACAGCAGCATCATTATCAAGCCGTGCCTGCCAAGGCTGCTCCAGCTCCCAGCATCAGTCGTCCGCAGTTGCAGTCATCCAACAGTTTGAACATCAACAACAACAATGAAAACGATCATGGAGAGCAATACGATCAAGTATCCACTCACTCAATGATGAGTCTGGCATCCAAAAGTTTTGTAATTGGAGATGAAAAATGCGATTGTAAGTAGTGGGCTATAGAATTGTTAAACTGACCGACTTATGTATACCCTAATTGCAGTTTTCAAGCGACGCAACAACTCGCTCTTACTGTCTTCTACACCCGCCGCCAATGTGCCCAATCTGACGGCCACACAAGCCAAATCCTATTTATGGGGTGCCACGGGGGAACAGGAATGGACGCCAGCGATTACAACGGGTATGTTTGCATAGCTTTTGCTAATCATTAATATTCACCAGTATGGGAATCCTTTGAGAGATCTTATCGCGCGTGTGCAGGTATAAATAGTCGACCAGTTGGTCAGTTGCAGTAAAGTCGTGATTCTCGCAGCACCATGAGGCATCTTTGGCTGCAGTTGACTCTAGTGGCAGCGACTACCACTGCTTGGCCACTGTATATGGATCAACTACTGGATCTACTGGGACGTATACATCAGATCGATGCCATCAGCATATTACATAGCAAAGGAGCTACTCGTCCAGGATTTCTCGATGAACTGCATCAAGCGTTATCTCAAAATGAAAGCAATTACTTTCACTGGATACCCAAACTAATTGGAAATGAAGAATCCTATGGAGAGTTTAATACGCTTACGAGTGATTCACAACTTTTTGTGATCTTTGCACGACATTCGCTGGATCCCATAATCCATATACAGACAATAAGATCACGTAGACGTCGATTGTGTCGGACATTCTTTCATTTGCAATATGTTGAGTCGCGCCAAACGCTTCAATACTTCTTTGAACACCTTTGGCTACGAGGTTATCGTTCTGCGCTGGTCATGGTCGCGAGCCGACGACTCTATCACATGGATCCGTATCCTACTGTGCGTGTACTGCAGCTTAAAACAGACACATGATTTGGATAAACTCTTTCCGATACGCGATCGCATGGATTTCATGGGCTACAAGCTGCGCGTGCCCGTTCAGGTGGATGTGCCGGCAACGTTTTGGTATCGCCGCCAGAATTCAGAATCTAGCATGGTACAATTGGATGGAGGCGGAGGTACTATGATACTTGAATTCATGCGGCATCTTAATGTCTGCCTGGAGTTGTATCCACTGTATGTCAATGGTTCCAACAATCTAAATATGCCTAAGCTGGTGGAGTTACTGGCCGAGGATCGTTACGAGTTGAGTCCACATCAGTTTACCACATTGCAGCACACCGACAAGGTGGATTATTCCTATCCATATCGTGTGGTCCAACGATGCTTCATGATGCCATTGGTCAATAGGATTCCACGTGTATTGTACATCGTGAAGCCGCTGCAAGCGCAAACGTGGCTTTGCCTGGTGATGATGACAGGGATTATGCTTGTTATGCATTACCTCGCTCATTGGATTGAGAAAACGAAGGAGTATATCAATTTGTGGTCATTATTTGGTGTACCAGGCTGCCGGGCTATCCACAAAGTGTCGCCTCGCTTAGCGTTTTGTTTCCTCCCAAAACTTTTAATAATCGCAAGCCTTGTCTTTTGCACTTTGGTCCTCGTCCAGTTCTACACCACCGCCCTGACATCGATGCTGGCCGTGACATTAACCACGAAGCCATTCATTACGCTTGCGGAGCTCTTCGTGCAACCGTTTCCCATACAGGTCTTGCCCAGCGATGTGGACGCCATTGTTGCATCCTTTGGTCACAAACAGAAGTTTCGCAGCCGCTTCTATTACGTGGACTCCAACGAGTTCTATGAGAATCGTGTGGAAATGAATCCCGGCTACATTTATCCTCTCAGTACAATACGCTGGAATTTCATCAGTCAACAGCAACGATTCATGAAGCACAAACGTTTTTGGTTATCTCAACTCTGCTATGGCACCTTCCCATATCAGTTCCAGCTGCGCTCCGATTCCCATTTCAAGCATCCCCTACATTATTTCGAACTATTTGTCAATGAGGCGGGATTGCACAATCATTGGCGTGGCTCATGGTATCGTCGTGCCCATGAGATGGGTTATGTGCGTGATTTTACCAGTTTGGAACATTACAAACAGATGCATCAGGTTACACCGATGGATCTTCGACTTCTCGCAACAGTTTTCTATCTTTATGTTGTGGGCATCAGTGTCAGCCTGTGCACATTTCTCGTGGAGATTCTCTATCGAAAATTATCCCATAATCGTAGCTCTTACTAACCGCACTTGTTCTTAAGGCATTAAGTATTCTTTTTTTTTTTTTATTTGGATCTTTATAATCTCTCGACTAATTAATCTCTGTACTTATTTTGGATATCACATCTCTTAACTCATATCGACGAAAAATTTGCAACGAATTTTGAATTATAATAACCAAATATGTATATGTATATGTATATGTATTCAATGGCCAATTCACAAATCCCACCACCAACAACAACTACTACGAACGATCGTCTACCAAAAACCCCCAATTGGATCAAAATATAATCTCGACAACAAATCAAATAAAATTCAAAATTCACAAAATAACAATCGCCTCTCAACAACGGTTCACACATCGTATGGGTTCGTTACGTTTAGAAAATGGGAATTCTACAGGCGGCAAGCCTATGAAGGTGATTGTCGAAAGCGATCATAATAATTTTGGAAGTTCACCGCATGAGGCCACAACAGAAGCGGTCGGAAGAGGAAAGATCATCATAGGTTTGGCAAAAAATACTCACAATTTTGTACAAAGCAATGCATCCAAAACATACACACACACACACACACCACTGCACACACCCTCAACACAAACCGTAGTACATAATTTTAGAAAACTTAGTTAACCCAATTTTCTTAGCGTAGATTTTGCACATAATTCTCCTCGATCGAAACACATCGTATAGTAGTTTCTATTTGAATCTGTGTTGTCTCTTTGTAAAACTAGAAATCCTTCTTAGAATTTGATTCCAAACTAACTCAAAGAGCTGTACATTCCACACTTCCTTTTGTATAACTTCACCTACTTCGAATGTCTTTAAAAAGTTTCCATAAATTTCAAATTGATTAGCAGCCCTGACACCATATATCATATCATTCTTTGGCTTCCCTTTGCGACTTTTCATTGACAACATTTGCGTAGCGCAAAAAAGCATGTAATTAGCCCCGCCCCTCATTCCGCCCACAAATTTGCATGTAGTTAGATCATCCTGCTTGCCTGCCCACATCTGGATAAACTGGTGGCTTTTTGGGATATTCTGCGATGGTATATTATTGTCTCGAGCATGTGCATGGCCATGAGCCCGCTGTAACCTCCTCTCATGCATGTTTTTCTTCTAGCTACGCCCCCACCCCACCCATGCACCCATGCACGTACGTACACACGTTAACACCCGCCTAACTATTATTGTTGACCACAATCCCACCAAACCCAAACTCAGAGCTGGTGTTAATTGCAATATACACATGGAGTTCCTGGTCTTATCTATAGCTTAAACGATTTGAAAACTGTGTAACTATAAACTGCAAATCTATTCAACTTTGTACTACATTTAAATTTTTATCTTTTACTTATACTCTGCTATATATACTATATATATTTATATATACTTACTTTTGTATCTCGTATCTCGGCGTTGGCTTTTTCTATTTTGCGTACCTTCTTGACCACCACCACCACCCGATCACTGCACGCTGCGGCGTCCGCTGCTCTGAATCCTTGTTTTACCACTGCTACCGCTTTCAGGCGTCGACTGGAAGTCTCTATCCATACCCGCCTGTCTGCCCATCACCACGGATTATTTTCCGGACAAGCGTTCGTTACACAACGATTATGTCATCTCTGACTACACTCTGCTGCCGGATGATGTGAATCTGGACTATGCCAAGAGTCGTGCTGTCTACCGCAAGCCCTTGTCCACTGAGGAGGTATGCAAGGAAATTGTATCACAGCGCTTGGCACAGGGATTTCAGCTGATTGTCGTCGAGGATAAGAATCCCAGCAATTCGAATGGTTCCTGCTCGGGGGCCAATGGGCCGGGCAGTTGTGGTGCTAGTAATAGCAACCAGTCTACGTCTGCTGTGCTGCCCATCAAGCCGCCGTGTGAGACCAACAAGGAGTACCTTCTCTCCATCGGGCGCATATTTCATAAGATTTCCTTAAGTGGTTCGGTTATTACCGTAACTGGCTATCGGCCCAGGTGAGTTCATTGCCAAATGATTGATTGAAGCATATTATAAATTTCTATCCCCTTATAGGCATCCCTATCCGCCCATCAATGTGGATTATCGCTATCGTTTCCATGCGCCACAGCATGAAACCTATGAGATATCCGGAGTCAATTTCACAACGGAAAAGCTGGAGAACTTTAGTTGGAATCACATGGACTTGTATATATGCACGCGTGGCGATGTTGACTATCCGCTCATGGAGGTGAGTAGCTAAAAAGATTCCTAGATGAGTACATTATATCCCAACTTGCTTGCTACTTACAGAGCCTCAAATACTGGCGTTTTCGCATGTACCTGGTGTTGCCGCGCGAGAGTGTGGTCAATAAGATCGTCAGTTTTGGATCGCCACGTTGCGATATCTTCACAGATGCCGTTGTGGATAATACTCGCGAGCAGATTGACGATTTTGTGCGACTTATTGAAAATGTCAGCAAATTGAAACGACAACCTGGACGTAAAGCGAGAGTAAGATGGTTATCGATGAAATTGCAAATTTGTTATCGTTTTTGTTTTCTTTGACCGTTTCGTTAAGCCTTCCAGTTGCAGTTATGCGCGAGTGTTTCTCAACACTCTCCTCGCTGCAGTTTTACTAGTTTTCGAACATGTTGACAACATTGCAGCATTCCAGTGTTGTTTGTTGCTGTTATTACTGACTAATGCGAAAATAATTTGTTTGAAAGTTAATGTAGTGCTTACCGCTTACCTTAATGTACATTTTTACAGGATAGCCCCACCACCCACAGTCTAACCAAGCGGCGACACAGTACGAGCATTATATCGAGGCCTCCTAACCAGGTTATCTATCCACTTTACCCAACCTAACTACATAGTATATGCATACCACATGCATCTACAATGCATTTTTTTTTCCAGTTGCGCACTTTTTATTCTCTTTTGAAATCTTTTCTTTAATTGCTTTCCAATTGCGCACGCCTTATGATTTATTTCACAATTACTCGTTAGGATTAAGCTGAAAATGCATTCTAGTACGTCGTATTTTTCTAATGTTCTCAATGTCTTCTGTCCTGTTACCTGCCTACCCCTTCGCTCCCCCCAACGCCAACGCCCTCTCTGTGTCTGTGTTCTACAGGGACTCACAAATTCGCCGTTTCGCGAGCGTGTCGGCAGCAATCGCCTGCCCGAGAAGAGACCCAGGTTTTTATATCGTATCCAAAGTACACACATAAGCATCCACACACGCACACAAATTCTTACACACACACACACACACACATGATATGCATCTGTAAATGTTTCACTGCGCCTGCGAGCTGAGCTGCTTTTAACCCTTGTGCGCCGGTGGGATGAATTTCCTCCACGGCGCATGAGCACCCTTTGGCCCTGCTCCTCTTAAGCAATTTGGTGACTGAGTTTGTAGTTATACTATGTTGTATTTTGGTTTGTGCACTTAGTTTTATAGTGTATTCTATAAATATGTATTTATTGTAATATTTTTATTGTTTTTGTTTTTTTTTACGTAATTCTTTTATCACAATTTAATTTGGTATTTGGCTTTCAGCAGCATGACACACCCACACCTAGAATCACTGAAAAGAATCATAATATCTTAAACTCACCGCAGCAAAGGTTTGTGCCACCTACAGAGCGATCCGGCAACGAGTGCACCCAGAGAGGTTTTTTGATATCTCTCGAAGGGAAACTCTGTTTTCGGTCTCGCTTATCTATCATAGTTAAATCCCCCGATTGCATCCTAATCCCAAAAAAAAATCCCCACACAACATAACAATTTGGTTTACTAAATTCGAAAAGAGAGAGCGCTAATGCTACCCTGTAATTTTTCACAAATTTGGCATTTGCACACACACACTCACCCAACCATAACACACACACACTCACTGAGAAATACACACTGCACACACACACACCCCCTTTCCTTTGGCAACGGTTTTTGGTACAGAGTATTCTTTCTCCCTTCTAATCGGATTTCTTGACATTTTCACAGCATCAATGTGCGCTCCAAGCAGGAGATCACTCGCTCTCGATTCTTTGCCGGCACAGATGCTGCTGCAGCAGCGGCTGCGGCCTCAGCTGCTGCTGCTGCTGCTGCTGCAGCGGCGGGTGCTGGGGTGGCTTCAGGTACTGCTGCTATTGTCTCACGCGATGACCAGGACGATGGGTAAGTTGGTTTGGATTTGCAGCAGAATTTCTATTTGTAAACACTTCGATCTTCTTCTACAGCTTCCCCGTGGATATAAAGTTTAGTCCGAATGCAACGCTGGCCGAGATCTTTGAGGCAATGAAGCATCCCGTCACTGGAGTGGGTTATTTTTCCCAGACACAGTCGTTACCCTCGTGCACCTTTATCTCATACGATGCCTTGATGTGGTTGAAGGCACGTTTGAATAATAATCGTCATCCCTTGGATATACTGGAGTCCATGCGCAAGTGAGTGAGATGGCTTTAACACAACATGGACATGCTACTTATGAATATATATTTCTTTCCCGCAGAGAGCGTATGATTTGTCACGCTTCCGGAGACTGGAGTCAGCCTGTGGTGCCGGGTTTCTTCTTCTACTATGTGGTGCAGCAGGATAAAAATGCCAAAGGTGTGTATAAGGTTCCACTTAGCCAGCTGCAGATATTGTACATTTCCTCACTTCTCCATAGATTATGCCCCGCCACTGAATGATTACAGCGCCTTTGTCAATGAGTGGCTGGAGATTGAGTTCCAGGGCTGCAGTTTTCTATGGCACGATGATCCAGTTTATACGAATGTGCCCAACTTCCTACGCGATAATACCGCACCACAGTCCTGGACAAAGTACTGCAAGAACAGTGAGTACTCCGAATCGAGTTGAAGATGTTGAGCATGATCTAATTTCTTCTCTCTGCAGAACGTGTCTATCGTCAGTCACACTTGGAGATCGATGTAAACCAGAAAAGTGATCGCATGGAGTGGGGTCATGTCAAACACCACACGGTCATGCAGCCAGGATTCGCTTTTGAGCTTGTTGTCGAGTGGGTCACCTCATCGGGCCCCATTGTATCTGATTTGGTAAGTATAATTCAATTGAATCTTAATCTGCATTAACACCAATCTCTTGCAGATATCGGGCTGGATGCGCAAGGCAAATCATTGTGGTTATCAGCTGGTCTCTGTGCCGGCTGATCCCATGGCCGAACCATTTACAAAGAAGTCGGATCCATTGCGTGGTCCAATTTTCATTCCATTATGTGTAACCTTCCTGCCAGATGGCGAATCGCTCTTCAGCGGTAAGCAGAACTATATGAATATGCTCCAAGACAGTATCCTAAGTTTTTGACTCTCTTTAGAATTCCCTGAGGATACCCGAGCGGATCGCATGCTCTTTCTACAGGAGGCCATTCTCGCAAGATTCGGATTCTTGCCTTGTGTGCTCGAGGAAACCAACAAAGACGTAAGTATGGGGTAGATCTCAGATGTTTTCCTATTTAATACTCCCTTTCTGCAGCTGCCCAAGGAGTATCAGTACGTGCACTGTACTGGCAACATGTTTGCTCTGATACGCTGCGCTAGTAATAACTACCAGATGGAGTCGCCCAGTCGCCAGGAGGCGAATGTGACACGTTGCGTCTACGGACATACGAACAATACGAATGTACCCAAGAAGGTGGGTTTCTTGTGGGCCTGGAACCACATGATACCCAACAAAAAATGGAAAGCGCTCACGATCAACAACTCAGTGGATGGTGAATTATTCCAACTCAAGATGTTGAAGGATTTCCGTGAATTTTGCTCGAATAGTGATCAAAGATTGGCCACCTTTTGGGCAAGTTGCCAGGAGCTTAAACGGAAATCGATCAAATCTGAATATAACAATAATAACAATGATGATCCTAAAAATCTATAAGCTTAAAGCAAACAGAATGTAAGTCGCTTAGTTATATAATAACTATAATTATTATTAAATTCAAATTCTTTAGTTATTTAACTGCATTTATTTATCGTCATAAACTCAACATAACTCAGGCGTATATAAGTAAAGGATAGAGAGTACGATTGCGTTAACTCGTTTGTAAATGCCGCCAATCTCTGGGTCTGGCCGAGAGGAGTCGTCAGTTGATGTTGATGCTAACCTATTTGGCTCACATAACGTGGTGTTGTGACAGCTTTGGTCGGGTTCATCTTGTTGTTGTAGTTATTGTTGTAGATTGTATTTTTGTGTTGGTGTTAAATGCTTTGGTATGCGTCCTTCCTAGACTCGCCTACTCGTTCTTAAGATACGCGGTAAGTGAAACCAGATCGCGCTCCAGCCAAGCGGCATTAAGGCGAATTGTCTCCACGGCCTGTGAAACGGTACGCTCACAGCCGGGTATATTGACATTCGCGAAGAATTCTTCAACTTCACGTGCCCGCTCCTCGGAGGCAAAGTTCTCAATCAAATACTTGATGAGGCGCGTCAGCAGGAATCCACCCTGAAAGGAGAATCATGATTAGCATTTGACAGGCAGGATTAAGTATGAAACGCTTACCATATAACGTTCCATCAGATCTTTGTGATTCTCTTTGAAGAATTCCCAGGCCATGTCGCGACCCTTGGGATTAACCGCCACGGCAACTATAACAAACACAGCATCCTGGGCACGAACCTCTCCCTATAATAGATATGTAGATATAGTATCCAAAACCACAAGGAATACCTTCCAAGCTACTTACCGACATGGCGAAGTCAATGACGCGACGCAGCAGTTTGACATCACCAACGCAGCCGAGCGCACGGGATATACGATCCTGTTCCTCATGCAGATCTGTGCTGCGGTACAGTGTGAGCATCTCTTCGAAGATCTGTTCATTGCCATCCTGTAGCACAGCCTTGTAGCAGGCACTGCGCAGATCTGCGGGCAAGATTTCGGTGCCATTGACATGGCTACGGAAGCGTTTGCGTGCCTGCTCGCTAACTTCGGGAGAACGGAAGGACACAAGGCGTGTCAGCACCAGGCTGCGCAGCAGTGTATCCAAATGATTCTCATTCTCACGGGGCTCCCAGCCAAGTCGGGCGACTACGGGCTCGTACAAGCTGCGACCAAAGCTATTGAAATGATCCATGAGATCCGTGTGTGAAATCAGCACATGCAGATTGGCAAGAGAATTGGTGATTGCAGTCCAGACGGTGTAGTTGTTCTCGTTGCGGTAGGCGCCAACCATTTGCAGCACTTCTACGGTGCTCGCCTGGCCAGACTGCACCATGGCAAACATGTCATCGAAGAGACCCAATCTGTCCAATGGCGGCAGAACGTTGTCGGTTACAGCCGGAAGCAGCTGATCCAACATGAACTGCGAGTAGGACGTGCGATAATAGCCCACAGTACCGGGATTAATTTTGATCCAATCATCTTCGCTGACACCGTCTATGACCACCTCCATGGACTTCTTATCGAGTAGGAAAGTTTTTGCGATTTGTGTGGGATTTACCGATGTGGACACCGAAATGGGCACGGTCCACAGGCAATCATCGTCAGCCGTCGAGCCATCGGCCGTAAACTTCCTCTGCGTCAGACGCAGCAGACGTTGCGTCTTGCTCTTCTGCTCTGAGTCAACGCTGATGACAGGGAAACCCTTGTACTTTGTCCAGCTGGACATCACAGCGCCCACATTCTTTGAGCTCGCTTCCTGCAGTGCTAGCCAGAGATCCTCTGTAACGGTATTGCTATACTGATGCCGGGTCAGGTACAGATTCATGCCCTTGCGGAAATCCTCCTCGCCAATGTAGTCGTGCAGCATGCGGATAACCGAGGCGCCCTTGTTGTAGCTAATCTCATCAAAGATCTCATCAATTTCTGATGGATGCCCAACGGGCACCTCGATGGGATGCGAGTTCTTCAACGAATCCAATTCCAGAGCACGTGTGTACATGTCTGTCACAAACTGTGTCCAGATATCGTACTCCGGGAACAGATGATGGACACACAGGAATTCAACAAACGAGGCATATCCCTCGTTGAGCCACAGGTGAGTCCACCATTCCATTGTAACCAGATTGCCTGAAAACCAAAAGAAACCAAGTTAAAATTATAGTCTTCAGGCACAGACAGGAACTGCATCACTTACCAAACCATTGATGGGCAATCTCGTGGCCCACGGTGAGGGCAATCGATTGTTTACGCATCAGTGAAGTATTCTTGGGATCCACCAGCACAAATGTTTCGCGATAGGTGACCAGACCCCAGTTCTCCATAGCACCGGCAGAGAAATCCGAAATGGCAATGAGATCCATCTTGGGCAGCGGGTAGGCAATGTTGAAATAGCTTTTGTAGTAGGGCAACACCCTGGTGGCCACTTCAAGAGCAAACTGTCCCTGTTCCTTCTTGCCGACAGGCGTAAAGACACGCACAATGACACCATCATCGGACTTGCCCTCCACATAATCATATTCACCGACAACACAAGCCACCAGATAGGTGGACATGATGGGGGTACGATCGAAACGTATACGTTTCAAGCCACCCGGTAGGGCATCCTCTTTGAGGACCGGCATATTGGACAAAGCCACACGATCCTTGGGCACTGTCAGTGTAATATCAAAGGTTGCCTTTATGGCCGGCTCATCCCAGCAGGGAAAACAACGACGGGCATCTGTTGCCTCAAACTGCGTGACTCCCGCATAGCGTTCATCCCCCTTGGCCGTAAAGTATTTGCTGCGATAGAAGCCTTTCATTTTATCATTGAGCTCGCCAGTAAAGGTCAAGTAGAGCACCCCAGCAGCACCCGCTGGTATCTCTTCCGTAAATATCAGCTGGGCCGTCTCATTCTCTTTGGAATAGTTGATGGTGTTCGGCTTTAGTTTCTCACACTCGTAATGAAACTCGGCACTATCGATGGTAATGTCCAGAGCATGAAGGGTTATTTCTGTTGATGCCTCTATGACCTGCAATAATTATGGACAATTAGAGAGAGACGAGTTCCAAGAATGAGGGAGAAGGAGACACATAAGAGGCTGGGAACAAGTCAATGATCGTAAGTCACCGCAAAGTCATTATCCGTTATTCCATGCCCCGTTATAGAGCAACAACAACAACAACAAAGATGCTTAACGAAATCGGCAAAAAAAAGAGAAGAAATTTGCCATAAACAGTTATTTTTCAAGGTCGCATTGAATCTACAGTGTGTGCTGCAGCGTGTGAAACAGGTTCGAGAAACTCGCAAACATAACATATGGAAAGCAAATGCGACTGTTCGTTATAGCTCATGCTCACTGTAAGTTCTACAGATTTCCGGCTTCAGTCAACAATCCCCAAAAAAAAAAAACAAAAACTTGTTTTGACCAAGTTAACCAATTTTTTTCTCTCCTTCGTTGCTTTCAAAAGGGAATATAACACACATGTACATACATATGTTTATGTGTGTGTATACAGACATAATACGCGTTAGGCCATGCGATAAGCCATCAGAAAGTTAAAGCGTTGCAAACCCGTTGCTTTTGCCTTTCTTCTTCGCATACGTAAACACAATACGTGGTGCACCGTTATGAGATCAACAGTGGCGTCGCAAAAAAAATAAAGCAAAGGGGGCAACGACGGGGCTGCTTGTGTCACACTTTAAATAAATTTGCGATAAGTTGCCAGTCATGTTAAATGACCACAACAAAGAAACCGAAACATTTCCTTGTAGCATCGTGTACGTTGGCAACACTGGCGCTGCATGCAAATTGCAGCATAAAGAGAAAATTACACACACACAGGCCTCTCAGAGAGTATGTGGGTGTGTGTGTGTGTGTGAAGGTCCGTTCATTTACATTCCATTAACAGAGTCCAAAATTTGCACACGTCACATATGAAATACAAACACACACACACGCACGCACACATGCATATTTATTATGATTTGTTGTTGTTGTTGTTGTAGCGGTGAAAGCGAAAGTTGTGAGGCTGCTCAAAGCGAACGTACGAAAACAAACGAAACTAAACGCAAGAGGGGACCGGGACCAAGAGTAAGGGAATAGGGTACTCACATTAAGTTGGACGATTGTCTTGCCCGTAAAGCTGAAAGCCACCAGATCTGGTTGAAGCATAAGCTCATAATGCCTGGGCACCACATTGGTTGGCAAACGTTGAAATTGCTCCTTGGCAGCCATATTGCGTTCTTTTCCCGCCGTCTGACGATGCGCACAACAGTTGTGGATGAACCTGCAGTTACCTGTTCCCGATTTACGCTTCTGATCCTCCTTATCCTGTCCAATTACGTCCGCCGATGTATGCTCGAGTATGGCACGATACTGATTGCAGAGATCACCCAACAGTGGCGCGTCGCTGTTCTTGAGAGGAGCACCCAACGAGACCGTAGAATAGTCACGATAGAATTGCTTTTGCACTTTAACAAACTGCTTGGATGATACCAGCGTATTCAGATGGCACGTCTCTGCACGTAGATACGCAAAATGCTTATCAAGGAGGCGCGAGCTTAACGACAACGAGGCGTTAGTAGTGGTAGTAGCGGTGGTCAAAGCACGATTGAAGTACCGAAAGCTCTGGCAAATCGGTCTCAACAGTTGCGACTCCCGATTACAATTGCTATGGCTGCAGTTGTGGCTGGGCTTGTTGTTTAGTAACTGCGGCTTGGTTGCGGGGTAACAATAGGCTTGTTTGGAACGGCAGTGGATTGTTGCTTTAGTTGCGACTGGAAATAATCTAGCACACGTTTGATTTGTTAATTATGCAGGGATAAGGTGAGTTAAATTGCAATTTGTTTCGCGGATAAGATTTGCATTACAAGCACTTTTTTTTAGCATTGTGTTTATTTTGTTATTCGCACGACATAAGCTAAGGTGTCGGAGACGGAGGTGGAGGAGGCAACGGAAGCGGGTACCGCGGGCTGTAGCTGCACCGATAAGAGGCTGTGTCTTACCTTCGCACAGATGCTGTTCGAAATCAGAATTTGCTTTTGCTAAATCCAAATTTAGTTTGCCAAGCTCTGTAACGTTTGAAAATTTACTTACATTGAATTTAATCGACTAATTTTTATATAAAATTAAAGCAGAAATTGAGAAAGAATACTGCGGGCAACTGCTGGCGGCTTCTGGTGGCGAAAAACCAACACAACGCTGTGTGACCAACTGTCGTATAAATTGGGCCACACAGCTGATTTGCGGACCAGAAACGACGTGTGTGTGTTGTGTTATGCAGCCCAAAATTTGCTAATGGGATTGTTAAATAAAATATATGTGGGTAATCACCGTTTCGAAATTTCCAGGCCTGCTTTGCTGTTCGTATACCTCCCTTTAACGCATTTTTGTACATTGCGTTTGGAATTTAATTTATTTTAAAATGAGAAACGAACGTTGAAGCGCAATAAGTGAGTCTCACTTTTCACTCGTTTACCAACACTGACTTTTGACAACATGTAGCGTTGCCCAATTTCCAGAGATGCCCGCAAAAATTTCGAAAATTACGGTAGCAATTCAAATTGTTAAATAATCTATTTGATCCCATTGTCATAAAAATTCTATCCCACGCCAGTGACATTAATTATATTATATTTTAAAACTCTTTTTACAAAATATGTCAGATTTTTTTATTTAAATAATTTGACAATTGGGCAACGCCATTAAATGCCGTAAATGTGCTAAGAAATACCAAAATATTGAACAGGTTGAATGGCTGCGCTACTATAGTTATGGATGTTCGGCAAAAATCACTTTAGTTCATGATAAGTGCTTCGGGTGATGCATCCTTTGGTCGGTTGCGTTTAACAACCCTCCGTGTAGATATTCACGTAAGAATAAGGACCACATGCTACTTCCCGCTCGACTTCAACTCCGTGACTCCATTCAATTCAACTGCACTTTCTCACGAGGAGGTCTTTTAACCAAATAACCAAAATCCGTGTGCATTAAGTTTTTGAGTTGTGCAACATCGTCGTCGTCGTTCACACATAGACGACGAGAAATATAAGCAATTTTAGCATAATAATAATAACAAAAAGTAAAATGAATTTTAGTTCATCGCTACAACTGGCTGTTCTAGCTGTATTGGCCTTAGCACTGAGTCCAAAATCATATGGCTCTCCCATCGGCTGGGGTAAGTGTTATATGGAAATTTTGAGCAATTATACATAGATATATGTATACATTATTATACAATTGGTGCGACAAATGGCAAGGTGGTTAGAAAGTGCTGTGGTCCATTGCTATAGGGCAAGTCGCTACACCTGACCCGCTGACTCGTGTGACGGACTGACTGACTGAGTGTCTCCGGGCCTTCCTCGTGTTGTTCATTGGGTTGAGAATAGAAATCAATTTACAATTTGCAATAATCGACTGTCAAGACTTAGCTTGCGTTTTTATGCTTCACTCTTTCTCTCTCTCTTATGTAATCGCCATTCCGTTTGTCATTTAGTTATTGCATAGAGAGAATACAATTCTACTGTTCAAAACATTTGTTCAAACACACACACTTGCACATATTGTATAAATATGCAGGTGTATATATACGTGTGTGTGTGTGTGTCTAAATTTTGGCCATGTTGTGCGTTTTTTTTTTCTGTCTTGCTTCGATTATACGTTCGTGCCGTGTCGCGCGCTCTTGGGCTGTAGTTATCTGCGCTATCAGCTGATTATACGATTTTTCATTCCAGTTTCGCATTTCTGCTGCTATCAATGTCAATGTTGTTTATCAATTTAAATTTAACGCAATTTCATAATACACAATCTAAATCTTTTAGATTCTCTTGTTGTCCACTCTTTTCTTTTTTTTGGCCGGTGCACTTTCACCTCCGCCATTACGCTCAGAAAAGAGAGCGAATTCGCTGCTCTCTGTGGCAAATACAAGAACCGGCAATGCCATGGGGAGGTAGACGCGCGGCAAACGCCATTTCGAGTTGTTAATTTGTCACGTATGCCACAAATTCGCCGGCTCAATGTTGCTGCTATTTTTGCTGACTTGATTGTTTTTGTTTTTTTTTTTCTCTCATCCCATTATTGGTTCGTCTTTCACTTTGTTATAACTTCGGCGTCAAAAAAAATGCATGAGAATTGATTTACGCTGAGGTCTCCAAGTGGAACGACAAAACGAAATATGAGACATACACATACACACACACACACATGTAAATATGTACACTATGCATCCCTGTACTCTGAATTTCCACGTGGTGCTAAATAAATACTGTATTTACAATGGCCGGCACCTGCAACAGATAAAAGATAATGTATTAAAATAAAACGATAGAATGTTTTGATTAAAATACCGGTTAGAAAATGATTTCATACATTAAGATCAATGCACCTGCACCTGTTATATATGTATATTCCTATTCCGATGGGAAACATTTTGAATTTAATCTGCATCAACTCTTTAATGGGCTTTTCAAGCTGCCCTATATCGTCATCATCCACTTATCCAAAAATAGTTATAAAATATTTAGTTTTCTTAATGGCTTCCAAGAAAGCTTTTTAGCTGATAAAAATCCCATTTCAACCAACATTCATCAAACTTATCCTAAACAAATACACTCTAAATGTGCGTAAGAGTTATGGAATCCATTAAAAAATATTTATAAACTTCGAATACTTTTTATATTCAGTATAAATAAAGCTACAGCTAAAAATCTAAATTATCAAAACAAAACAAAAACGTTTCGATTATAAACATGAAACCAATGTCAATGTCAATGATCGACTTATCACGTTTCTTGTAATCTCTATTAAATAGGTTTTGACCTTAAAATTTAAATTATATTTTTGGTAATTCACTTTTAAACGAGATTTAGAATGATAGCGAAGAAACATTCTATCGATTCATTGCAATTCATGAGTCAGCCAGTGTTGATAATTATCAAAATAGATAATTAATCGATAATAATACTGATTGTTTTATAAAAAGGGAACCTGCTGGTTGGTGGCAAAGGTAAACAACATTATTTTTTTCTGCATCGATAAATCGTTGACCTCAAGCCGCAGTGAGAAGGTCAAAACCGAGCGCACAGCTCAAGACCCTCAGACCTACCTGGTCTGAAGTGTTGGAAAGGCTTGCCAATTTGTTTTTACAATAAACAATTAGCCACAGACTTCGTTAGCAAAATATATACTATACTAAATACATTTTCATAACTACATGAATATGTATGTGTATGTATGTATGTATGTGTGTGTGGTGTGTGCGTGCACAACGAACCCGCTGAGCGAGTCAACCACGCGACGTTGACCCACAAAGTTTGGGCTTGTAGTTTGTTGGGGCCAATGGCCGAAATGAAGAATTGATTGAATATATTGGTAAACAATTCATTGAGATATACGAGTATATGACATCCATCAATAGATCAAACAATTGTCACGCAACAAGTGGAAAGTGAAAGCTGGACAGGCGCATGCGCGCAGCTGCACGTTGGAACGGGTGGGGGTAGGGCCTTGAGATCTAAATCTGTTACGGAACTGCTGCTGCTGCCGGGTCACCTGTTGCCTGGTTTGTTGTTCCGCCTGGTAGTTCCGCAGCAGCAACAGGAATGTTCGTTCTCCTTGATTTGCTTTATTTGCCTTAACTTAACCATAACAAAGATTCCATTAAGCACAAAATTAACAACTTGACAGACTTAAATGTCCGCCCTCTTTTTTGGGTGCAACCGGTTCGACAGGTATCGCAAGATATCAAAAGCAAGACATTTTTTTTATTTTAAAAGTGAAATACGCAATTGAATTTGAGCTCCTGCCTCTCGTAATGTCCTATCACTATTGGGGATTTTCGCACAGATCTCAGGGATCACTCAAACGGCAGCTTATCAATCACATACGATCCGCAAATGTAAACAAATTGATTACACGTTTCTTTTTTGTTTTTCTTTTTTGTGGCGTCCATCGCAAGAGATAGATAGAGATAGATAGAGAGAGAGAGAGAGAGGGTTATGCAATGGAGATTCCCGAGGTGTCAAAATGTCAGAACATCATTAATAAATTGATTATATATTAGTTGAACAAACTAATAGAAATTTGGCGCGTAAGTGAATGAAATTCACAATCAGTATAGAAAACTGGGCAATTATTTAAAATTGTTTATGATGATTGAAATTCGAGAATGCAGGGGGAATTGTATACATATCATCATCATGATGATCAGTTTAGTTTTGTGTCACATATGGAACGCACACTGATTGAGCTTAATTTTCTAGAAGTTTCCGTGCCGTCCCGCACCTCCTGCTCCTCCTTCAGATAACAGCGCCATATGTAGTAGTTATTATTGCTAGGATTGTGCAAATCTTATCGATAGTAACTTGAGAGTGTGTGTGAACTGCCTACTAATGCATAGTTTGCAATTTTCTTTTAGATTTTGCCGTAACGCTTGAAGACAATATCCAATTCCTGGATAGTCAATGGAGAAATATTGATTCGGCAGCGCATAAGTACGGTGATCTGGCGGCCCTGACATTCGACGAGTCGCAGGAGTTAATCTATTTCCATGCCAAGATTGATGGCAAGGGGAGAATCCTATCACTGCGACACGATGCCACATCTGTTGCAACTGTGGAGCAGGTGGTGCAGCGTACGGGCAACGATACTGTGACCGCACTGGCCTATGATCCACTCGATCGTAAACTCTTTTGGACAGACATTGATCAGGGCAAGATCTTCTTTATTCCCATCGATGGACCGAAGACACAGCAACCACAGGTGCTTTTGGATTTGAGCGCAGAGGGGGCTCGTCCCAATGGACTCGCCATCGACATATGCCGCCGTCAATTGTACTGGACAAACGCAAAGAGTCGGAATGCCTCAGTGGAACGTGTCAGTTTGAATGGAACCGATCGTCGGATCATCGCTAATAAGGCTATCAATGATCCACGCGGCATTGTTGTGGATCAGCTATTGGATCGTGTGTTCTGGATTGATGATACCATCGGTATCTTTTATGCCATCGAAAGTGCCAAGTTGGATGGAAGTGATCGTCAGTTGGTTATGAAGGATAAACAACAGAATCCCACACAATTGGCCGTGACAGATGATTCTATCTACTGGACAGACTTGGATGGCAAAGAGGTGTGGAAATATCCCAAGTCAAGCTATGGAGCAACAACATTAACATCGAATGCCACATTGAATGCCACCACGGAGTCATCTAATGTCAGTCTGAAACCCATCAAGGTTGCCAGCTTTGAGAAGGATGTGCTCGGTATTGTGGCACGTACTGGATTCTATCAGCATCTGGTGAAGGATTCACATTGCGCCAAGTATGTTGAGGATATGAAGAATAAACTGGTGAATATCGCCAAGTCGGCAACAACTCCCAATCCCATCGATGTGCGTGTGCAGCAGCTGCAGAACGAACATTGCGTCAATGGTGGCACATTTCATGTCGAGAATAATATATGCTTCTGCCTGCCGGGATACACGGGTGCCCGCTGCGAGATTTCCAAGTGCCATAACTTCTGTGTGCATGGAACCTGTCAGATCGAGGGAACCTTCCCCAAATGCTACTGCCAGCAGAACTATTATGGGGATCGCTGTGAGTACTTCAAATGCAATGGACATTGCCTGAATAATGGTGAATGTTCTGTGGATAACTATGGTGGCATGAACTGCAAGTGTCAGGATCTGTTTGTGGGCACACGCTGTGAATACAATCTGACGGAGTTCTGTGCCACAGATTGTGAGCTGCTGTTGGAGAAGCCCGATATCCATGTGCCCGGACATTGTCAGGATTTGTGAGTAGAACTTGAGAGTTGTATATCCAATAAATATTTACTAATCCTTTCCTGATTTTCATCTTCAGCTGCGAGATTATGAACAAGAGCAACAGCAGCAGCAGCAATGCGGCAGCAGCATATCATGCCGCCTCGGACTTCTCGGCAGCTCCTTGCAACAATAGGCCAAGCATGTGGACAGGCAGTGTAATCATTGTTCTGGTCACGGGCATCGTGATGTCCCTCTTCCTGGTGGCAGCCATTGTGCATGGCGTGCGACTCATCTATAAGCCAAAGCGGCCGCATATCAAGAAGACTTTTGTGGTGCGCAAACAGGCGCGTCTGAACTCCGCCAGCGATACGCCGCTCACCAATCGTCCCCTGACCACGGAACAGTGTGAGATCACGATTGAGAATTGCTGTAACATGAACATATGTGAGACGGTAAGGAATCCACTCCCACTCCCTCTGAAAGTCTGAGTATCATTAAACCAACAATTAATTTCTCTTCTTGCTGCAGCCTTGCTTTGATCCCAAACTGGTTGAGCAAACATTTTCATCACGCGACCGGAAGGCAGCGTGCATCAAGGAAGACAAAAAGATTCTGATTAACAACATGGAAGACGATCTGTTATCCTAAGCGCCAGGCGCATTGAATATCATCGTCAACGTTGAGTACGGATAGGAGGTAGGCGAGCTTGAAAAGCTGCTGCCTCCCCGGCTCGACATACTACCAAAGCTCACATAAGGATAAAAGACCTAGACACACACACACACACACACACTTAATCGCAACAGCCTGGTACTTAGCAATCTTTTCATTAGCCTGGTCTCATTTATTTATACATATATAGAAAGAACCTACCTGTAATCTATGGAATGCTGGATAACTACTTAGCGTGATTGATCTATCAATTGAATGCAGGATAACAAATTCATTAGTTGGTTTTATTTTTTTCATTTATTTTATGTAGGTTTATAGGTTTTTAGTAGATTGAATACGGTTAGAAGAGACTTCTTTTTTACAACATCTTTAAGAGATCTTTGTTTTATCGGCATTCGGCAATGAAAGATGAATAATTTTCAAATGATGTAACTGAAGTTGATACATCATTCGACTGATACACAGACATGAAGATCTTGTATATTGAGAATATGTGATTTTTTTAAACGAAAAAAAAAAAACTGATGTAAATAATTAACAAAGAATTGTAAAAAAAAGAAATGAAAACAAGTGGAAGCGTTACTTAAATCAATCTGTTCAGATAGTTCCTTATACAATGTATATTTTCTGATTACATATAGTTTTTCCTTTTTTTTGCTGGATATATAATGTGTCATGACATTTGCAACTGCCACGCCATACCAACATCAACCTGTTCGCACCAAAATTGCCTTTGTAAATTATCTATCCAATTAATTTAAGAATTTTGGATGTCCCCCAATATGACATCATTGGAAAAAAAATACTACTACGTAAAGCGATCGAAAGTTGTAAATAGGCGAAAGATACATATACATATAGCTGTTAGCTGTAATATTTAAGACACCAGTTGAATAATAAATAGAACGTACCTTGAAGTTTTATGGATAATAAATAGTAATTGTTATTGCTGCGCTTTTTAAGTTGCGTTTTTTTCATTTTCGATGCAATGATCAAAGTCACTATTGTTTGTTTTCCCATGTAAATCACACAGCTGACCGCTTTGAAAGTTGCCATATCAAGTAAATACTGGAATAATAATAATACATCTATATCGGCATCAAATTGGAACCTTTCCTATCGAAGAACTAAGTAGCTTTTTTAGTGCTGCCAGCTTAGCTGTTTTCCCCTTAAATCTGGCGGTTGCTCTGCTGTGGCAGTTAGCTTATTGTCAACCATTCCTTTGCAGTAGCGATACTTTTGTATTATGCAACACTAAATACAAGCATCGATATCTACCGCCGATGCTATTATCGATACAACACGAGTACTTTCTGCCCGTATCCATTTTTCTTGACGTCGCATCAGATTTTCGCAAAAGTTAAATTCCTTTTTATCCTTTTAAATCGAAGCGAAATATACAAAATAAAGTTTTAATCGTGAAAACTGTTAGGATGGTAGGTTTTAAATAACAAAAACACAACTTTTCATTGTTATTTAGACCACAGTAGGCTTTGAAACTTTTACTTGGAGTGCGGCTGCCGCAGTAGTCTCAGCGTGTGTGCCCAGCGAAATTTGCACATTTTCTTTTCGTTGTCATTTTCGTGTAGTTGTGAAGTGAATGTGCACATACATATATTTAAAATACATTTATATGTGTTAAAAAACAAACAATTTGAAAGTACACTCGTTGAAAGTAAAAGCCATTGTGCTAGGGCATCATAATTCACACAGTCTGCTGGGACAGTTTCCGTGTGTATCTATCTAGCTATGTACATACATATATATACGCAGCAGCCGCAACCTCTCAACCCCCAACTCCCCGTGCAGTTTCCCTACTTACACTAACCCGGTGACCTTCGCATTTCCATTTACAGGGCAGCAACGACAGAGCCTCCAGATCGCCGCGTTCGGATGATCAGCGCGAAATAAGCGAGATGCCAGTCACGAAGCGATCGCGTTCCGACTCGGGTAAGTGTTTTGTCAGGTTGGGAAAATTGTTTATATGCATAAGTATGTATGTATGTATGTTTAAATAAAAACCCGAACCAAGTATATATTTATATATATGTATGTATGTTAGTTTAAACAAACCAAAACAAAAAAAGAGCATTATTAAAAGAAAAAAAAAAACTAAAACTGTATGTAGGTTAAAGAATCACAAGGAAACAACAACGATCAAACAAAGGAAAATATATATATACAAATATATCATTATTAGTATTATTATTATTGTTTTGTGTTTTCTATATATTATATATATATATATATATATATTTTCTGTAAACATAAACATTGCATACACATCTCTCTCTCTCTCTCTCTTTTCTACTACTATTCTACTTCGTTGCATTTTAAGGGCCAGCACAGACGCTATTAAATAATCGGTTTTTCTTTTTGTTCTGCTTAAGTAATTGCAGACTTCATAAACGCACGATGATCTCAAGTGAGGTGAGGTGAGGTGAGAGTCAAACAATAACGAAAACCAAAACCAAACCGAAATGAATACGAGAAATCGAAACAGTATCGATCGAACAAGTCAAGTCAGTCAAACCACACGCGCGATCCCAAACAAATTGCGACTCGACTCCCACTCAAGTGCCCATACAATATAATAAATATCTATCGTATCAATAATGTGTCGTTATAGAGTATGCGACACACACGAAAAAACTAAGAAACGAAAAGAAAAATAAGCAATCTATTTTATTATACTATACATAACACAGAAAAAAAAGAACTGCACAGAACTCTCGAAGCATTGGCTTTTGGCTTTACAGAAAAATTTCATATGATATTAAAAATATTTTAGTATATTATGGTATAACTAGGGCCCAGCCAGCCAGAGTGTATAAGTGTATGAAAATCAATCTGTGAATCCTCGCCGCATCAACACTGAACCGCAACGCAACGAAACTAATCCAAAAAGCATATAACTATTCTCTCTCTCTCTCTCTCTCTCTCTCTCTCTCCTTCTCTATTCTCTCTATATCTCTTTTTTGTATTTATTTTGTAAGCGTTTTTCTGTTCCATATTCCGCCCAAAACGACTTAGTCGAGATTCGCGAACATCGATCACGAGAGATGCCAACTCAGAGTTTGCTATTACCACTACTACTACTACTACTACCAATACTACTACTACTACCAATATTGCTGCTACCCACCAACACGTTTCTCGCTTCTAACAAACTCTTTGCCGATTTCAACCACGTCGCGATTACCGTGTGAAGAATTCGCCGTCGTCTCGTCTCGTCTTCATAACAAAATGTGCTGCGCCGCCAGGCAAGGGCCTTGGATTGACCCGCCAAAGCCCGATGAACCTCAGTAATAATATAGTATATCCCGCCAAACAATTGGTCCGTCTTGTTTTCCGATCGATAAAAATTCATTCAGTTTTGGCCCCGAAATAGTTGATATATAGATAGTGACATGCAACAATATACGCCATCAACATAAACAACAATCCAAATAAAATAAACTAGATAAACTCTATTTTAGAACAAGTTTAGTAAATGTATGAGAAATTAAAAAAAAAAAAAAAAAAACAATATCAAACCCACACACAACATGATTAAGGTACGGCGGAAAACTTAACCAACTTAAAACATATTGTTGCTCTTATTATCGTTTCAGCGTCTTGTTTTTCTTTTTATTTTTCTCTTTTTTATCACTGAGCAATGTAATGTGTGACCCTTCAAGTCAATATGTATACCACGCCCCCCAACTCATGGAAAACCGTATCGAAACGCACATAAGGTCGCTTATAATTTCTATTTTTACAATACATTTGCAGGAACTGTGCACACCGTCGTACCACACAGATTATCCCAATTATTATATCATTATAAAAGATATTATTATCGCTGGGATTATTGTCGGTCGGTATTCGTCGGTGTGAACAGTTCCCATTTGAATTTCTTCTTTGGTTTCGATTTGTGCGGCGACGATTTGCCGGCTGGATGTCCGTTGGATCAGAGCTTTATCAGATTTCGCTTTAAAATGCTCGTGTTATATACAAAAAAAAAAAAAAAAAAAATGCATTTATCTCTAATATCTACCACAACAACCAACACCACACACAAAGCACACATAATACTTACTATATTATACCTAGCACAATTACGTATCTCAAATAATAGGATAATTTATGTTTTCATTTATATGGGTGCTTTCTTTTTATTCTTGCATTTTCCAGCCTCTTAATGAATGACAAAAGCAAAAGCCTTGCAGTCTGTCTCACTCTCAGAATATGTAAATATATAAAAAAAGAAATCCAAGAAAAAAAGCTAAATCCGACAATATTAACGCGAACCAACCATATCGATATGAGACCAGATAAAGTACCGTATATGAGTATAATATCGATAGATTTTAATTGTGTCATTGTGTTGTAGCCTCTCTCTCTCTCGCTCTATGTGACTGAATCATCTGCCAGTTGGCACTTGGCCCGCGCAAACAGTTCCTGATCTTCTCCAGACCACAGACACACGCACACACACACAGACACACAATGATACCATATGTAGTACGCCGGCCAGCAAACTCTTTCTGATTAATGATTTTTTTTTTTCTATTTTTTCCTTTTTGTCTTTATCTTTCTTGCAGGATTTTGCAAGGGATTTTGTCGGTTTTTTGTCGCTTTAAATGCAAACTCTGTGGCAAACTTTGCTCTTGCCGCGAGTTGCCTTTGCAGCTGACATTAAACTAATGAAAAACAAAAAAAAAAAAAAAGAAATATCAAACCAAATCGTACTAAAAAGAAAGAAAAACCAAATTGCATTAACGATCGCCTACGTGATCGGTTTAATGTTGTTGATGATGATGAGAGCAACGTTAACGTGTCTATGAGATGCACTAATCTGTCTTCCCAATTCTAGGCAAGTCAGCGGATTCGAAAATTCCCTACCTTTCGCAGCCACTGTATGATCTGAAACAGACGGGCGATGTGAAATTCGGACCTGGTACACGATCTGCACTGTTGGGACTTTTGGGCGGAGCATTGCCAAAGCTGACATCGGAGCAACATGATCTCGTTAGCAAGGCCAAGAAATATGCCATGGAGCAGAGCATCAAGATGGTGCTAATGAAGCAAACACTTGCCCATCAGCAGCAACAGTTGGCCACCCAGCGGACCCAGGTTCAGCGACAACAGGCCCTGGCGCTCATGTGCAGGTAATATAATATATGCCTAAATATACCCTGTAATTTTCTATTGTGTTATGATGCAAAACATGGAAAAACGAAAGTGAATAGCATTGTCTGCTGGCCAGTGCTCTGGGTTATTGGAGCTGTTCGTGTCAGACGATGTTGCCTGTGCAACTTAGCTGATAAGATCTGAGCAGAACTCGTTCTCCCTAGTTCTAGTCGTATTTAGTTCTTAACTAATCTCGTTTCCTCTCTCTTTTCCAGAGTATATGTGGGCAGCATTTCGTTTGAGCTCAAGGAGGACACTATTCGTGCCGCTTTCACTCCGTTTGGACCCATCAAATCGATAAACATGTCATGGGATCCCATTACACAGAAACACAAGGGATTCGCATTTGTTGAGTATGAAATACCGGAGGGAGCACAGTTGGCATTGGAGCAAATGAATGGCGCATTGATGGGTGGACGTAACATCAAGGTGGGCAGGCCGAGTAACATGCCACAGGCTCAACAAGTTATCGATGAGGTGCAGGAGGAGGCCAAGAGCTTCAATCGTATATATGTGGCCTCTATTCATCCCGATTTATCGGAGGACGACATCAAGAGCGTGTTTGAGGCCTTCGGTCCTATTCTATACTGCAAACTTGCCCAAGGCACATCCGTCCACTCGCATAAGGGTTACGGTTTTATTGAGTATGCCAACAAACAGGCCATGGACGAGGCCATTGCCAGCATGAATCTCTTTGATTTAGGTGGTCAGTTGCTACGGTGAGTACCAGACAATTTGATGCTGTCAACTTATGTCTAATCCTTCTCCTAATTTCCAGAGTTGGACGCTCCATCACGCCACCGAATGTGCTGTCTTGCCCCACAACAAATTCTACGATGCCAACCGCAGCTGCTGTTGCCGCTGCCGCAGCCACTGCAAAGATTCAGGCTCTGGATGCCGTGGCCAGCAATGCAGTGTTGGGTCTTGCGCAGAATACACCCGGACTGGGCATAGCTGCCAAGGTGAATGCCATGCCAGTTATAACGGCAGCAACCACAGCAGCTGCCCTGCATCCTGCTCTGGCTGTGCCCGCAGCTCCCGTTGCAGCGCTGCTCCCACCGGGCATGTACCAGGCCCCTGCTCTTGGCGGACCAAGTCTGCTGGGTGTTCCCACTGGTTTACCCACACTGCAGAGTGTGGCGCCTACATTGCCACCTCCTGCTCTGCTAGCAACGCCACCAGCTGTTGCTTTGGCCACCGCATTGCCCGCTCCTGCTCCAATTGGTGTGGCCGAGGCCAGTAATGGTGCGTCAGCGGTAATGTCAGCAGCAGCCAATAATGCAGCGGCCACAGCAGCAAATCTTTCGGAGAACATCAAGAAGGCACAGGAGAAACAACAGGAGGAACTCCAGAAGAAGCTGATGGACGAGGGTGATGTACAGACGCTGCAGCAGCAAGAGAACATGTCCATTAAGGGACAGAGTGCACGCCAGCTGGTGATGCAACGGTTAATGCGGCCACAGGATTCACGTGTCATTATCTTGCGAAATATGGTCGGACCCGATGATGTCGATGAGTCACTGCAGGAGGAGATCCAGGAGGAGTGCAGCAAATTTGGCACAGTCAGTCGTGTCATCATTTTCAATGAGAAGCAAACCGAAAACGAGGACGATGACGAGGCCGAGATCATTGTTAAGATATTTGTAGAGTTCTCTGCTGGTGCCGAAGCGATCCGAGGCAAAGATGCGCTTCACGGACGATTCTTTGGTGGCCGTCGTGTTGTTGCCGAGCTGTATGATCAAGCGCTCTTCGATCAAGGAGATCTTTCGGGTTAGAAGGAGAGATAGATAGAGAGTAGTTCGATGGTTTATCTAGGCTTACGGATTTCGGACCTTTATCTTGGGGCAGCAACAGCCTTTTTTACTTAGAATTTAAACGAACAACTATTTATTACTTTGCCGCGCAGCAAAGATTGAGAGATTGTACATTTGGACA
The DNA here is from genome assembly GCA_018904105.1 of Zaprionus tsacasi. Lineage (NCBI taxonomy): Eukaryota > Metazoa > Arthropoda > Insecta > Diptera > Drosophilidae > Zaprionus > Zaprionus tsacasi. The sequence continues at coordinate 3,255,765 of JAEIFR010000049.1, read as the reverse complement.
GAATCGAATGATGAGCACACACAGTATCTATTACCTTATAATAACAAAAAGCGTATATATATATAAATAATGGGAAATCGAATTTTGAGAGTGATTTAGATTTTAACGATCCCCCCCAAGAGAAGCAATTGCCGCCAGTTCTATATAAACTAAGCAAGTGCATGTGATTAAATTGCACTAATTTCTGTTTCTGTCACACATACACACAACTAACAAAATGTAAATTTTTTTGATTTCAGCGCTTAAAACTTACAATAAAATATATAGTTTCCCATAAAGTGTATTTGTATTTTCATTCGAGTCTCAAATTTATTGGTTGGTCGATTTTATGAAAAGCCAATCAGACTATCGATAATTGAATCGGTGTTTTAATGATATTTTTACAGCGCCAGTTGGCAGCATCAAAATACTATGTTAACATGATGTTATTTAACATTGCTCTGCTATTGGGCATTAACAGACCAAAATTTGTGTTAGCTCAGTGAAAGAAGAAGCATATAAGAAAGAAAATAGAAAATATGATGCCAAAAAGTGAATAATACGTTGATTTTTGTTGAAAAAATCAGGAAATTGTGTTTTGTGTGGCGCACCTGGATTGTTAATGCTTTCCAAACAGTGTTGCGCCTGCAATTGATGAAATAGAAAACCACCTGAAAGCAATTTGTGACAAAGACATCGCAGCAGCAGTCGTAGCAGCAGCAGCAGCAGCAACAATCATCGACGGCAGCGACGACTGGGTCGCTTAGTCGCGACTCGCGAGCTTCTGAAAAAAAGGTACACATAAAAAAGGAAAACATAACTGCAGCGCAGCGCAGGTCCTTTTGTTTATGCAAAATATTTCAATGAGCATTGATAATTTTCGTGACTGGCTTTGCACCTGCCACACACATAGTTCGCACACACAGCTGATGGCGCTGCTGGCCTGATGATGTTTGCCAGCGACAGCAGTAGCAGCAGCAGCAGCGCCAACGCCAGTGACATCGACGAATTTCTCGCTGGCCTTGCCTTGATAAGCGCAGACTAGCTGTCGCATAGACACTCTCGCACACACACACACACACACACACTCTCGCAGAAACACCCACAGGCACACGCGCACACTTGGACAGGCGGCCAGACAGACAGTTTCCCCAATAACTACGCACCCATACAAGCGTATAGGTTCATAGTTGTTTGCACTTACAAACACACACACACGCACACAAACACATACTGATACCGACTAACATATATCTCCAGCAATAGGTTACATTTACTTTCCGATTTCATTCCGATTACTTCCGTTTACTCTCATGAATTTGCATCGATTCTGTTTTGTTGTTGTTGTTCGCCATTCGATTCGATACGTTTCACTTCGATCGATGACGCTGCGAACGGGTCCAGCAAAGCGTTTGTCCTCTGCAGCGTCACGCACACACATACACACACACACACAATTATTTCGTTTTATTACGTAATATGTGTGTGTGTGTGCATGTGTCATACCCTGTGTATGTGTAAGTGTGCGTCTCGCCCCTTAAAAAACAATAAGTTTATAACAATCACGTGTAGAATGACCTCAGCAGTTTATTCAAGATTAGAACTATGATTTCCCCCGTAAGTAAACATAATCTTGTGTGTGTGTGTGTGTAAATCGATTACAAGCCAAACGATCTATGGATCCTTTCAGCGATAACGCAAAGTATACTTTCTATCAATGAAATACTATACATACTATATGTAGTAAACAGGACACGCTTCACACAGTTTCTTTAGATTGTTTTATTTTTATATTTTGCTATAAAGTTGGCAATGCATTTTACGTTTGATTAATTTATATCGAAAATTCTAGTTTTTGACTCAATCAAACGGATAAAAGGATATCGAAAGCCAGAATTAAATCCAATCCTACGAGTTTAGCGAAAGAGACAACACACAAGATGAGCTGCAAGGTGCGGCTTATGGATGATGGGTCACTGGACGAGGAGCCGCTGACACTGAAGGAGATCGCCTATCAGAAGCTGTGCAACAATCTGGACATCATCAGTAAATATGGCGCCAACGGTCAACTCATACTCAACGATGGCATTGTGCTGACCAACGAGATCTGCGATGCATTTCTGGAGAACTATCAGCGCTTCCATCGACCACTCGATGACAGGGTTATCAATTTGTTCAGCGACACACGTCGCACATCCCTGAAGATTGTCAATCTGCGCTACAGCACACTGAGCAGCTTAGGTGAGTACGGGGATGAGGATTATATCTGAGATATCAAACTGAAAATGTTCCGATTGCAGGCCTGGAGACGCTTATGCGACACAAACTGTTTGCCCTGTCCATGTGGTATTGTGACAAGATCACAGTACAATCCCATCATCTGCTGGCACACTATGGCGATAGTTTACGCTCGCTGGAATTGGGCATCAGTTCGCATCTGTTGCAGAATGCAGAACCCAATGAAAAGGAGCCGGTGGACTTTCAGCTAACCTGCCCACATTTGCGCCGGCTTGTGCTCAACGGTGTTGTCATGCATCATCGGCTGCAGTTTGCCCACTTGCAGGACTTGAGCCACCTGGATCTCACCTCTTGTGTATTGGCCAATTTTAGCCTTGAGGCGCTCGTCATGTTGCCCAACCTGCAAACGCTGATTCTGTTCAATGTGTGGCCCATTGCGAATCAATTGCATGCGATCTGTTGTCTGCGTCGCCTCAGCACTCTAGACATTTCAATATCCAGTTCGGGTAATGGGCATGGTACCTATGATTTGCCCGATCAGACTCTTGAAATGCTCATGGATAACTTGCGACATCTGACGCACCTGGATATATCGGGCACGAATTTAGCTGGCAATGGTGTGGCCACCAAGGAGTCCACAAATGCCAATACTAAGACACCACCACTTTGGCAGCATCAGAACTTTGGACCCACCGATATACCCGGCTTGGCGTCACGCACACAGCGACCGCTGCAGTTCCTCGGCCTGTATCATACGGCGCATTGGGCGTGTAAACGACACGATATTCCTGCGCTGGAGGTGGCTGGAGATGCCAATGAACAGCAAATACTGACAGCGGCGCGATATTATCACGACAGACCCGTCCTGCTGACCAGAGTGAGTAGATTAGCGTAGTAGCGCGACTACAGTTCCTTATGCAATTCTCTCTTCTCTTGCCACAGGTGCTCAACGATCTGTACCATCTGTTTCGTTTCGAGAACTGCAAAGATATACACACAGCGCTGGATGTGGTGCTCTGCGCCATGGATAGGCATCTGAAATTCAAGCATATGCAAATATCGGGCAGGTTAGTGGCAGGATGAAACCAGAGTAGATGCAATAAATAGACTGAAATTCTTCTCATCTTTTCCTCTCCAGCGCAACACTATTCTACATTGTCAAGGGCCGCGATCGTTCCAAGTTTGGCACACTGTTGCGTAACCACATAATCCGCACCCTTCTGAATGGCATGGAGATGCATCTCACGGACGACACAATGCTGCGCAATGGCTATCTGACGCTGACGCAGTTCCACATGCCAGTCGATGTGGTAGGTTGAGAAGTATTCCCTAGTATGTGCATCTTCTAATTCATTTCGATTCGCAGCTGTTCGAGTACGAACGCCTCATCAAGATTCTGCTGCATGGCGTCTCCAAGACGGAGCAGGAGGGTTTCGTGCAGCGCATTGCCATCTATCTGCTGAACACACTGGCCTGCCAGGTGGATGGCAGACAGAAGCTATTTCTCGGCGAGTTGGGTGTGGTCAGCGTAAGCATTGCAAATGGAATGGCATCTTCCATGATCGAATACCATGTTAATTGAGTTTGATTCCTTCTCTTACAGACGATGCTGACATTGATCAAGGATCGCCTGACGCGCTCAGTGTTCGACGATGTCATGGAAGTGGCGTGGTCGACCATGTGGAATGTAACCGATGAGACTGCTATTAATTGTAAGAGATTCCTGGACGGACGGGGCATGGAGTATTTCCTTAAGTGTTTAAATGTGAGCAAGAATCTGTTGATAATCTTCTCGATTATACATTTGATTTCTCAATTTAATTTAATGTCAGACATTTCCCGATCGTGACGAGCTATTGAGAAACATGATGGGACTGCTGGGTAATGTGGCTGAGGTGAAATGGTTGCGTCCCAAACTGATGACGCAGGAGTTCATCGAGGTGTTTGCGCGCCTGCTCGACTCGTTGAGCGATGGCATCGAGGTGGGTCATCAAGTTGGAAGACTAGCCAATGACAATGCTAATCAACTGAGCTTCCAGGTCAGCTACAATGCGGCTGGAGTGCTGGCGCACATTGCATCCGATGGTGCCGATGCGTGGACCATTAAATCACCCACACGACAGCATGTCCTGGAGCGTATGGTGGCCGCCATAAAGCGATGGAACATCAAGAGCGAACGCAACATCAACTATCGCAGCTTTGAGCCCATACTCAGTCTGGTGCGATGCTATGAGACACCACAATGCCAGCATTGGGCAGTCTGGGCACTGGCGAACCTAACCCAGGTAAAGACACTGAATTGCCCCCAAAGACTTATCTAATCCTCTCTCATTCCTCAGGTCTATCCCGATAAATATTGCCAGCTGGTGGAACAGGAGAATGGCATACAAATCCTAAACGAGCTGATCGAGCACAAGAGTCCCTACTGTGAGATTAAGCGCATCGCTCGCATGGTCATCGAACAGTGCGACATGGGCATGGAGCGAATGGTGGAGGGCTAAGCGCAGCTAGCTAGGATTAATGTTCAGAGTTTGTTATAATGTTTATGTTTTTAAGGCAACAGCAAGTGTTATCATCGTTCAGATTCTTCCTCGATTTTTATGTTTACATGAAAAGAAAATTTTAGATGCGACTAAAAAAGAAATACGAAAAAAAAAACACAAAAAAAGAAACAAGGTAAAAAAAAAATTATAAAAAAAGCCGCGTTTGACAGCTAAAAAATTAGGAAAAGAACGCTAAAATATCTATTATACAATAATTACTAGATTATATATATTATATATATACGATATATATACACATATATTCATATATATATATATATCATGTTGTAAGCAAGCAAGCGATTTTTTTAAGACGAGATTAAGGCCCTGTCGGAACTGTAAATATTGTTAACGAAAGAAAAAAAAAAAGTAAAAAGATAATAGAAAGGCAAACGAAGTAGCTGCAGATAATATAGATCCTTAATTAAATAACTCTATGCAATTCAAAGATGTCTTTCATATGGATATATTTATATATATGTAGCTGTGTCTGTTCGATTTGTTTCTAGCTTAAGATCGCAACCCATAACTGAATCTTGTCTGCTTTGTGTTCATTGTTTTGGCTAGTTCCTTTTTTTTCTTAGTCCATTTTGCTTTTTTGTTTCTATTACGCATGTTTAAGCCTGTCCCTGCAAGTTTGTTCTTGCTTAGACTGTAGACTAAGTGTATTGTATATATATATACTATAGTATAGTATGCACAGATATGTATGCGTGCTGGCTTTCATACCCCATAGACATTAAAAATATAGCTCACATCTGTGTCTTACATAGTCATCATGCGCCCCCCCCTTGGGATCTACATTAGTTATGTTTTTACACACCACCCCAACCCAACCCACACGCTATCTCCGTCTCCCTCATCTCCTTGTCGCCTCGTCAATAAAGCTATGTATGTATGTATTGTACGTGTGTGTGTATGTGTGAGTTTTAAAGCAAATTGCGGCAGTGCGACGAGCTGCTTGCGTCATGGGGTTGCACGCGTGGGTGGTGACTATAGACTAGGCAGTGGGTGGGAGGAGGTCAGCTGCATGTGGAATGCCAACGAGTTGAAAAGCGTTCAAACGTGTGACGCATGTGCAGTAAGAGAGAGTGCCTCCTCCTCCCCCGCCCATGTCACCCTCGCAACGTAAGCAACCCCTTCAGCTGTGTGGCGCTCTCTCTCTCTCTCTGCCTGTCGCTCTCATCTGTTCCGTCAAGCTCTTTGGCCACACTCTCTTTCGCTGTCAGTTGCCATTTTGCCGCCCGGTCGAACGTTTGTTTGTTTGTTGTTGTTGCGTGCGAAAAGGAATAACAAACGGTAAACGACCTCAAGATTGCCGCCGCTTAAGGCGTCGTGTCATTCGCCAAGTTTGTTTATTTTGCTAAACTCAACTCCCTACATCTGTGCTCCCTACAACAACCTAGAAAAGAATCCCAAAAGTGTTTGCCAAAGGGGAGAAAAAAACAAAGAAAAAGGCAAAACAAAAGTGCAAAACGGATTCTGCGCAAACGAAGCGAGACGCAAGGAGGCTGTGCATGTGTGTGTGTGTGTGTGTGCGTGCGTGGTTTCTTTTTGAAAAATAACATCAACATGGAAAATGCATAAAGCGGTTGGCAGCTCTGTTTTTTTTTGCCGGTTCTGCTTTCGCCACTTCCGCTCCACATCTTGTCAGGCTGCAGGCGGCGGGCAGGCAGTCAGTCAGGCAGATCAATAACCTTGTCGCCGCGAACAAACCCTGCGGTTGGGGTTGCCATGGTTGCGTGTAACAAACAATAACAAACGTGTGCAATCGAAAAAACAAACAAAAAAGATCTGTATTCCGGGCATGAAATAGGCTAAGGTATTGAGTACCGATTTTAGCCTATGATTAAACGGAACTTCAGTTTCTCTGGCCCCCGGCAGAGTTGTATTGCGGCAATTTCAAAATTTCGACAAATTGCAACAAAGTGAAGCTCTGCAGGGCGAAGTAAATAGTTTTAAATAATTAATAAAAGACAAGAGAAATTTTTGGTGGAAATTTCCCTAAGTGGGAGTCGAACCCGCGAATACGCGGGCGCACCGCATCTCAACGTGTTGAACCAAAACGATGGCAGCATGAATAGCGGCATTTTGAGTTTTCAAGCAAGCGAGCTTTTGTCCGCGACATAAAGCTGACTGCTATGTGCTGTGTGTAACGCGTACAGTGTGCTAAAGTTGATTAAAATAGAAATAAGAAAATTGCAGCAGTTTTTTTTTTTAATTAAAAAATACTGCTCCCAAATTTATTTACTTATATTCAGAAATTTATAAATACTTTTACTAATATTATTTATTTATATTCTAGTAGCTGCGCTGTAGTTCTTCAAACCCGCCAATCCTGGAGCACATTGAACCCAACACGGCAGCAAGGCGGCGACATGTGGCCCGGCTCCGAGCGTGGCAGCTCGCGGGCCCTGGAGTTACCCACCAGTCAGCAGAATGCGGGCGGTAGTAGCCAGCAGGAGACGCTGGCGGACATCGAGCACATATCGACAATTGCAGGATCATTGGCCTCCATTGGTTCACTGTCGCACACGCAGATGCGTTATGTAAGTTTTGGCTGGAAGATCTGTTTTAACTCTTTCTAATTGTCTTCCCTCTCTTTAGTGCACAAATGACGCTGGCTATGATACGGAACACACCTCACTGAACTCGGACTTTGATGAGGCGGAGCTGCGCAGGGAGCTGCTCAGAGATGTAAGCGAGATTATTATTGATAATTGTATGAGAATTGATTATATCTTGTCTCTTTTTCTCACAGAAATGGAAACTTTTGTTCGACATGGTAAGCTTGATGATGATGATTACGTTTCCTTACAGAACTTTGCTTTTAATTCTCATCTTGAACACACACAGTTCGATCCGGAGGGCTTTGGCGAGATATCCGTTAGTGAATTTCTGGTCGCATTGAAGTCACCAGAGTTTCTATCCCAAGTGCCTATGAACAAGCGGGAGCTGCTGCTGGAGCGTGCCAAGAAGGCCCAACTGCCTAATGGGCCGGGCTATGTGACGTTTCAGGACTTTGTGAACGTGGTAAGTGCATCTAATCGAATTCCCATGTGCCTCTTTCCGCTGCCTTGCACACACACAGAGAGAGAGAGAGAGAGAGAGAGAGATAGACATGAATCGCGTGTCTAGGCAACAGAGCAGGATTTGAGTGCAAATACAGGTGCAGCTGCAGGAGCAGGAGAGGAGTGGAGGGCAGGCAGCTGCATGGCAAAGTGTAGGCTCGTGTTCAAACACACGATGAGGAATCCAGCTCTGCTGCCTGCCCAGCTACAGTCCACATTCTTCTTCTTGTTGTTGTGTGTCCTGTTTGTTTGCGCTGTGGCAAATGCAAAAAGTCCAATGCGTCCAACTCGTCCTCCATTTGCCCATTCGCAGCACTCGCCAAATAAATGCACCTTCGGCCCGAAAGGACACGCCTCGCTGCCTCGCTTGCCTGGCCAGGACTGGGCAGGCCCGGCGGGCTGTTTACCTGCGGAATGGCTGTGTTCCCGGACTGTTGTTAGCTCTTCGCCTACTGTTGCCTGCCTCCTCCTCCGCCTGTGCCACTGGCCATGAGAGTGTTGTGTGGGAGTTGGGAGTTGGCTGGCAGGGGAGGAGGAGGAGGAGCTGTGTTGGCTAAAGAAATGCACGAATTAAGTTTGAAGTCCTTTTGAAGCGCAGCTCGCAGATAAACAGCAAAATGAAAGCATTGCCTCCTTGTCAGGCTACATGAAGCATACTTTTTCATGTTTTCTTGAGTAGCCTAGGGTAGAGAGAGTGTAGCATGGGGTTAGTTAGGATTTCTATAAGATATATGATATATTTCTTAGCAACTGAGTATGGGCAGCTGCTGCCTTATATTACTCATCCTATTCGTTGGCATCTAATCATCATATTTGTTAGAGAGAGAGAGTACTATATACTATACTATATATGCCTGATCTGTTTAACAGTATTATAGTTAAATACAGGACAAAGATTGGTTTCTTATGACTATGAGCAGCTCCTGCCATATATTACTCATCTTCTCATTATAATTGTAAGAGAAAGAGATACTATATAATACTTTACTATATATTCCTGATCTGTTTATCAGTATTATAATTATATACCCATGATAACCCATCTAAGCTTCCTTATGAGTATGGGCAGCTCCTGCTTTATATTACTCATCCTTTTCGTTGCCATCTTCTTATCATATTTTTTAGAGAGAGAGAGTACTATATAAACTATACTATATATGCCTGATGTTTTTAGCAGTATTATAGTTATATACAGGATAAAATGGGCTACCCATCTGAGCTTCCCTAAGTATTCTAGTTGTGAAAGAAATCTGGTTAGAAAAAATTTATAAAAGATACGAATTAAATGTGATTAAATTTACTTATCAGCTGAGTTGGCCTTCATCCTCTCTTCATACTATATATTCCTAGGCATAGTTTTATTTTTTGACTTTAAAGTTGCTTTCCTTATAGAGTATCCCATAGGCGACCATTCGACTTGATTTTTCTTTCTACTTCTTTCTGATTTCCTTTTAGACTCTTTGCTGTTGCCGTTGACAATCCTATTGCAATTTGATTGATTCTTCGCTTGTTTGACACGCACACACACACAGACACACACACACACACAGGCACACTCACACATGCACATGCATAATGAATACAAAGTGTATGCTGCTCCTCGTCTTGCCTTTGCCTCGATTGTTTGCCCAAGAGTCCTCAAAGTCATGAATTAGCCAGACCAAAGCAAAGTGTCTATTTACCCTCGTGTGTGCAGGGAGAGAGAGAGGGGGAGAGTGAGAGGGAGTGAGGTGATTGTGTGTGCCTAACGGTAATTGTGAATGGCACACACAGTCTCTCTCTCGCTCTCTCTCTCTGGTCAACCTCAAAATGACCCGGTTAGCATTAGCCCCTGTTGATGGACTCGTAATGCGTTTATCATGCTGCCGCCTTCTTCCTCCTCTACCTCCTCCTCCTTCTCCCTCCTTCCTCCTCCTCCTACTCCGCAGTTCCTGGAGGGGCAGGAGGAGCGGCAAAACCAGATCTCGCTTATCGCTCACTGCGATCTGCTGGTGTAGAACATTTTTCCACTTAATTATAAATTTCAATGAACGCACGTGGATGCAGCGGGTGGAGCCGGCGGGTGGAGCCGGCGGGTGGAGCCGACGGGTGGAGCCGACGGGTGGAGCCGGCAGGCAGGCAGGCGGCGGAGCATGCTACTGAGACCAGATGGGCCCAGGCTAATGTGGCTGCGACAAGTCCTTGTTTGGACGCGCGCTGCGTTGAATTAAAGCAGGAATGCCGCAGCAGTCGAGGAGGAGCCACTGCAGCAGGAGGCGCAAGACGCACATGCATAATGCAAACGGCGTGGAGGCGATTCCTGCGCCGACATCGATCCAATGGAGATTGCCTCGATGATTGCTGAATTTTGAACAAAAGCTCGCACGTGACAAATCCTTTTATGGCAGCGCAGAGGCGCAGAGGGATGCAGGCGACGACGGGATGACGGCGATGCTGGCAACGACGACGACGACGGCGCCGCCGCCAGCGTAGTGGAGCGGGCTGAACTTGAAACGTGTTGAACGTTATGACAACTGCGAGCACGAGGCTGTCGATCGTTGTGGAGCAGCAGCTGGTCAGGCACAGCAGGCGGCCCAAGCACGACGCGTGGATACACTCTCCTCCCTCTCCCTCTCCCTCTCTCTATCTGCCACTTAGCCGGCAATCCGAAGGGTAGAGATCGCTTTTAATTGCAGCCTGGAGCTGATCATCGGGAGAAGCAGCAGCAAAAACTGCTAGAATTCTTGCATTAATCAGAAAGTCAACGGATCTGCCAGGCCAGCGATCATAAACGAAAGCAATTGGCAGCCAGCCAGCCAACTCTTCTGCTCCAAGTCGCCTCCATTATCATAATCAGCGACTGGGACGCGCGCGCTCGCAGCTGGCCAGGCCTGGCCAGCAGCTTCTGAACCTGTGCCGAGCACGCACCAAGAAATTCCTGCGGCTTGTATTGAATGGGGAATGTCTGGCGGCCAGGAATGCCAGCCAGGCCAGCTGGCGACGTCTACGAGCGGGTTTATTGAATAAACATTGCGATCCGATCTGTAGACTGCTTCATCTTGCGCCCGCTCCCGCTCCCGCTGCTGCTGCTCCGACTGGTGGCGTCTGCTCTGCTGATTTCCAGCGCTGATAGGCGGCGGAATCAGATCAGCTGCGTACTGGATGCTGGAGCTGGAGCTGGAGCCCAGCGCAACGAAGGTGCAAAATGCCTTGCGCCTCGACTGCGGCCTCGGGGGATGCAACTCAGCAGCCGCGCGAGCCGCTGACCTGTCCGTCCTCGGCGGTATTAAATCAATGCCAATCCATAAATGGTCTATGCGACGCGCAGTTTCAATTGGAATCTCTCAGCGATTTCATTATACCACAATAATATTGGCATGAGGAAGGTATAGGAGCCATGCTGGAGCGGCGCAAGCTGCAGCGTTTCCAGTTAAAAGCAGCTAAAGACGAGGTGTGAATGTGTTCCATCTAGGGTCGCCACAGTTCGCACAGTTGCAGAAGAGGAAACCTAAAGGAAGTGAAGGTTTTTTAGGCAATATCTTAATGAAGTGGATAAAACTTGGGTAACTTACTCTGGAGCTCTAGGCTAATCCTGCGTATACATGTCCTACGCAGATAAATCTCTCTGTGTCTGAAGTCTGGAGACTCCAGTAGAACTTTAAGCGGAACTAATCTCTTTTCCATTTTCTGTGCATTTCTGGAAAAGTTGAAAATTTAAAATGCAAGCTGTAGCTGGAGCCGGCAGATTTCCCTGCTGGTTTTGGGTACATTCGGCCAATTGAGTATGGTAGTTTTTAGTTCGGCGTATCCTTCGATAGATAACTTTTTTCCCATCCACATGGCCAATGCACAAAAATTGTGCATGCTTTTTCCCTGGCTGACTGCGATGCTTTGACTTGTGGCCCATGCCAAGGACGTGACAATGCCAAAGATGGGGGGGAGGAGGAGGATGCCAGAGGAGGCTGCTGCTCCTGCTGCTACTGTTGCTGACGATGTTTGGTCAATGGTCAATTTGGCAGCAGTTTATTTTGATTGTTGTGCATCCGGGGCAAGGATAACGATGTGAACACGAAATGGCACAGCACAAGCTACCCGGGCTGCCTGCCCTGCCTCTCCTCTCCTCTCCTCCTCCTGCTCCACATGGACTCGCACGTAGCCAGCTCACAGTTGTGTCTCCTCGATATTTTCACCATAGTCACGAAATGTGCTGATAACGAGTCCTAACCCATTTATGGCTGGCATCGATGTCCTGCGGCAGCTCGTTCTCTCTCTCTCTCTCTCTATCGCTCCCTCTCTCTCTCTCATATCTTTCAAAATAATCGCTTATGCATTTTTCGGTTCACATTTTGCCTGCTGCTGCCGCTGCTGCAGGTGTAAATTCTCCCGTTATACCGCGGCTCACACAAAATTTATCCTTATCCATTTTAGTTTTGGCCAACGGCAAATCGAATTGTTTTGCGATCCGTCTATAAAGTTTTTCAAGCGTTTGTTATACTCTTTGCAGAGGGTATATTCATTTTGGCCAGCAGTTTGCAACGCGAATAAGAAGGCATATCCATATATATTTTTAATGAGCATCGATAGGGTAGTTTATATTGATTTGTCTGTCTAGTCTCCATCTTTATGAACTTATGAGTGTGGTTACACGATTACTTGTTGAACCTAAATGATTCTGCATTTAAAAATTAGCAAAATATATTTTTTGAAATTTTTCGATATTTTGGAAATTGAGGCAAGGGTCCCCCTATGAAATATCAACAAAAATTTTTTTTTTCAAAATTTTAAATCGCGAGTTTTTAATTTAAATCGATTGCGGAGGTCAAACTTAGTACTAAACAAGTGTTTTTGACGGTACTTAATTTTTGGCCAAAAATCATGTCAAACTCGTCCAAAAATTTGACATGTAACAGACTCGACAGGCCTGGTACCCTCATTTTACACTGATCGTAACTTTCTTAAAAACCAAAGGATTTTCATGCGGAATGACATTTTGTTTATGTTTTGATTAACTGAACTATTCTACATTTAAATAATATCATAATAGACTTTTGAAAATTTTCGATATTTCGAAAATTTAGGTAATGGTCCCCCTATGATTTTTTCAGATATTTTTTTTCTTGAAAATTTTAAATCGCGAACTTTTAATTTTAATCGATAGCTTAGGTCAAAATTAGTACTAAACAATTGTTTAAATCGATTTTAAACGATACTTAATTTTGGCCCAAAAATCATGACGAAATGGTCAAAAAATTAGACATGTAACAACCTCGACAAACCAATTACCCTAATTTTCTTTCGATCATAACTTTCTTAAAAATCAAACGATTTTCATGCGGAATGACATTTTGTTTATGTTTTGATTAACTGAACTATTCTACATTTAAATAATATCATAATAGACTTTTGAAAATTTACGATATTTCGAAAATTTAGGTAATGGTCCCCCCTATGATTTTTTCAGATATTTTTTTTCTTGAAAATTTTAAATCGCGAACTTTTAATTTTAATCGATAGCTTAGGTCAAAATTAGTACTAAACAATTGTTTAAATCGATTTTAAATGATACTTAATTTTTGCCAAAAATCATGTCGAAATGGTCAAAAAATTAGACATGTAACATACTCGACAAACCAAACCCTAATTTCCAGATCGTAACTTTCAAAATCCACCATTTCATGCGAAACATTTGTTTACGTTTATTACCGACTATTCACATTTAAATAATATCAAAATAGACTTTTTGAAAATTTTCGATATTTCGAAAATTTAGGTAATGGTCCCCCCTATAAATTTTTCAGACATTTTTTTTCTTGAAAATTTTAAATCGCGAACTTTTAATTTTAATCGATTCCGAATGTCAAAATTAATACTAAACAAGTGTTTAAATCGATTTTAAACGATACTTAATTTTGGCCCAAAACTCATGTCGAAATTGTCCAAAAATTAAACATGTAACACCCATGACATGCCTTGTGCCCTCATTTTCCATCGATCATAACTTTCTTAAAAATCAAACGATTTTCATGCGGAATGACATTTTGTTTATGTTTTAACAACCTGAGTGATTCTACATTTAAATAAAATAACATAATGAACTTTTAAATTTTTCGATATTTTGGAAATTGAGGCAAGGGTCCCCCCTATGAAATTTCAACAAACTTTTTTTTAAGTCTTTAATCGCGAATTTCTAAGAGGGAGAGTAATCCATTTCCTTGGTTTACTTTTATTTATTCAGTTTAAATATATTTCCAGCTGCCTTCTCTAGTTGATTACCTAGTTGCATCCAAAGCTTCGCCTTTGCAACTATTTCCAGCTCGCAACCATATTCAAAAAGGGCATCCACACTTAATGTGCGAGGTTAAATCCATGCGGTCAGTGTCGATTTCGACCATGGGCAGAGGAGGAGCGAGTGCGTCCGTGCCCCGCTCCGCGCTCATTAGGTCGCACATTGCCACAACTTAATTCGAAATAAAAATTAGTTGCCACAGCACATTGTGGAGCAGTCTCCTTCTCCTTCTATTGTGCTGTAATGGTCGCAACTAATTACGCTGAATAAATTTAAATGGGCCGCGCACCTGACATTTATGACGGCACTAAAACACACAAAATCCCAACCCCGATCGCGTCTCCCTCGCTCGCTCCCTTGCTCTGGTATTTTTTTTTTTTGGCAGTCAAAGGTCAATGGAACCGTCGTCGTAGCTGAGGCTGCCTCTTGGCCCTGCACTCGCTTCAAGCTCAAGTGCCTCGCATAATTGTGATGTTTGTTTGTTGGCGGAAGCAGTGGCAGGGTGAACGCTGCGCTTGGACACGGGGCACACGGTGCGCATCATTAACCCGTGTGCCCAAAAGTGAACGACATACTCTATACATAGTTTGGTAATGAGACATCAAGTGCGCTTGATGCGTCGTTTCAACTCTCGGCGGAAATCGCTCTCTCTCTCTCTCTCTCTGGACTAGGACACGCGTTAGGCTGCTTTGCACCTTGTTGCAGCTGCCACGCGGGATGCACGTCGCAGCTTGTCGTGCGCAGTCGCTCGGAAACAGAATTTGGATTGTTGGTTTATTTGGTCCGTGGCAATCATATCCGATTGCTAGCCAAATAGTGCAGCCCGGAGGGGCGTGTCTAGCGCTGGCAACAATGCGTGCGTTAAGTGGAATAAAGTCCTACATATGGATTTCTTTTGCCTCCTCCTCCTCCATCCATGTTCCTTACATTTTTGGCAATCTTCTTTTGCCGTCGCGACGGCTGCCAAACAATCAACATCGACGGGGCTGCCTTTGTGTGCCGCCCTGCCCTGCCCTGTGCGTCTTGCGTGTCATTCCATTTCCGCCAGCCTCAAATCGCAAATCAAACACACAGCGGCAGCTGCTCCTTGCCAGCGTTTTTGCATGGCATATCCTGGCGCAGGGCAAGCGCAGGCAATCTTAATCTTAATATAGCCAGCTATAGTCGCGTCTATATAGCTTTTGATTTGCAGGCAAACAAAGGCGACGTCTCGCGTCAAAGGCGAAACGTCAAAGCAGCGCAAAAGCGACTTGAGCAGAATGAGAGCGATTGAGTTCTTGACGTGGCTTCGTGCCTCTCCTCCTGCTCCTCCTCCTCCTCTCATCCCTCTGTGTGTCTAGTGCATTGTGTGTGCATTGTAGTTGCTGCTGCTGCTGCTCTGCACACAGGAAACTGCAGAAAGGTGCAAACGAACTTCCGCTCCAAATCAGTTTTCGATTTGTTGTTTAGCTTCTGCTTCAGCTGCTCCCGCCACGCCACGCCACGCCACGCGCTGCATTTGCACAGTTGTCGCCGTATGCTAAAAGAGAACGATTCGATGAGTTAGGCAGCGCAAGAAAGAAATGGAGTAGGGCAGATAGGGTAGGTAGGTAGGTTCGGTCTCACTGAAGCTCATCAACAGGCGGCTGATTGGCCTGGGCCGTTGGGTTAATCAATCATCATCATGCTGCTGTGTCCTTACGGTAGCCAAAACGACTGAAAGGCTGATTACCTACGCAGGACGTCCAGGAGATCCTCCTCTGCGCATGGCCTATAATTAGCAAAGCGTTGTAGTAGTTGAAGAATCCAGGACCGGGGCCAAAAGGCAAATGTGACTTTAATGAGTAAAAATGTGATAATTAGTAGACGCCGCCGACAAAGACAAGACGAAAAAGCAAGGAAAAAACGGTGGCAATTGCCTCCTCGCTTGGTTCGGCTCTTTCTCTCTTGGTAATTACAGTGAAAACCATTTGCCCGGCAAATTGCGCACTGGGCGGGCGCAACAACAACAACAGCAAGTGCCTCTAGCTCCGTCCATCTATCTCTCTTTCTGGAAGAGACCACCACATCTCGCAGCACTGATAGCATTTTCCACCTGCGGCCAATCACTTGACTAGGCAAACAATGCAAATGGAAATGCTGCTTGCAAAAATATTGTTATTCAATTAGATTGGACAGACAGAAGAGATGGACAGAGGCAGGGAATCCCGTCTAGAGTGCTGCTGCTGAGTTGTGTTGTGTATTCAATTTAGTGACCTGAAAAAGCATCTTCGTTATGCTAAGCTTAATAAATAATAATGGCTAAAATATACATACATATACCACATCCATAGCAGATTTGGAAGTTTATAAATATTATGCTCAACTGCGTGGAATGAGTGTGTCAACACGATGTCGAATGAGGGCGGCGCACATAAAGTGCATAATGGAGTGCACCATGTCGGGGACGACGAAGATGTCCTTTTTTGCGCATAGCCCATGGCTAACACACACACACACACAGCCAGATACAGAGCCAGGCTGGCAGGCTGGTAACAACGTAATTCAAAGGAATTTTTTCCTAGGTGTTCCTTATAAAGACACGCCGCTATCGCCAGCGTTGCCTCTGCCTGCCCCTCTTTGCCTCTGTCCAAATGTTGACCATGTCTGTGTGTGTGTGTTGTGTTGTGTGTCTGGTGGTCGTGGTCGGGGGAGTGTGTTAAATGTTTTGCGTCAATTTGTCGCTTTATGTTTGCGACCTGAAAACGCTGCACATCGTCCTGGTTGTGGTCCTTCTCTCCGTCTCCGTCTCCGTTCCCGCACTGTGAATGAAGCGCAAATAGAATGTGCGCAGTATGTACGTCTACTCGTATTTAACTCGGTTAAATGAAAGCGGATCGGGATCCACAACAATTTACCTGAATGGCATACACAGTGACGTCATGCGGTGATGTTGCTGCCGCCGCCGCCGCCGCCGGGTAATGTCATTATCAGACTCAGCCGCAAGGACGCAAGGCAAGAGTAGGGAGAGACTGTGCGTCCATCTAGGGCTCAATGTAATTCGCACACCCGTCGTGCACGTCACAAAACAAATGATAAACAATTATTTGTTAGAGAATGTTCCGGCAGTGAGAGTATATTGGCCCTATATATTGTTGCCGCCTCATCGTTTGATCTCTTCTTGCTGCTGCCGGCCTTGTTATTGTTGTTGACCAGATTTATCGCCATTTCACAATGCATTTGGGTGTTCCAATTGTTCTAGCGCCTTTGTCGACAGTTAACAATTTAATACGTAGAAACGACAAATCGGAAGTAAAATATTCCGATTTGAATTTTTTCTCTTGCGGAAGTGCAAGACAAAAGGGATCGGCAAAAAAAAGCGATGTGTATGCAACTCTGGCAAAATGCAGCAAGTGGGCAGCCCCTTGCACGTAGGCAAAATCAAAGCAAATCCGGCGCGCGGTGGGGAACAACAGCGAGAAGCGGCAGGCGGCGGTTAAAAAGTTTACAATTTATTAATTAAATGTTTCATGTACAAACATCGATATCGTGTTAATTGTCGTTTAATGCAATATTAAACATTATGTTAGTAAGCCACGCACATCGATAAGTTAATTATTGCCGCTGGGGAGAAAAAAAAAAGCGCGCCAAGTTAAAATTATCACTGCGTAAGTAGGGTGTGAAGTGAAATACGCATAAATATTTTAAATGGCAATTACTCTTATCGGCTTGTTCGTTTTTTTATTTCTCTCGTTTGTCAATTAAATATTCAATGAGTGCTTTATCTAGTAAATTTATGCCGTTATAATTGTGTTTCTACGACTTATTAACTTATGCATATATGCGTATGTTGTGTGTGTGTGAGTATCGTATGTTATGCAGCGTTGCCACCTTGCAGCTGCTGCAGTTGAGTAGGAGTTGTGTGTGTGTGAGTGCGATAAGGAAGACAATTGGCAAGTTAATGGCCCCGCAGGCGATTCATCAATTAAAGTAAATTTGATAATTACTAATATTAGTGCCGAGTGTCGCACTACTGTCGGCTGGCTAACTTAAAGCGACACTTGTTAACTCCCACGGCCCCGACTGCGACCACAGTAGCAAGCGGAAGTAACTATTTTGTTCGCCTTCCCTTTTGGCATGCCATTTAGTTTGCCAGCTTAATTTGTGGACTGTTGTTTCTTTAATTTTTATATTTTTTTTTTCGTGTATACCCAAGAAAATGTTTACGAGGCGGGGTATCTTAAAAGTGTGTAAATGAAAAAGTGAGCGGGGCTTGCGTGCGTGTGTGTGTGTGTGAGAGCATCGTCTGCCTTGATCAGCAGCAGCTTTATGTTATTAACATATTGCTTTTATGTTATTAACATGCAGTTTGCATTACTGTTAATAACATGCGTTCTACATGCACTAACTTTGTCTAATTAGCACAGGGCATGCTTTAGTCGTTCTGTGTTTTTTGCGTTTCGTAATCGTGAATTTTAATTGCGCGTAGGCTTCATTCGGATTTTCTTGCTGCCAGTCACAGTGGCAGTCACAGTCGCAGTCTCAGTTTTAATTAAACACAATACACATTTTCCGCCTTTTGCAGATTTTCATGTTGCCGGGCAGCAGTCGCGCTGCTATTGCTGTCTCTGTTTCAATGTTGCTGTCGCTGTTAGTTGCTGTTAGTTTTTATGAGCGCCTTAATTGCTCTCTCTTTCTCCCCCCGTTCGCATCTTTTGTGAACATCTTAATTACATAATAAAAATTATTTAGTTTTGCAGTCCCTAACTAAGCCCAGCTCTTCTTTTTTTCGCATGCTCGTTTTCATAATTTTATGGCTCGTTTAGTTTTGGGGTTAAAGATTTATGCTTACAGATTTTGGCCAAAAAGATACGCAAAATGGCCCAAAAGGCATGTCCAATTGGAATGTGCAGAACAACAAATAATTTTGCTTTAATTTAAGACACTTTTTATTCCTGACGTGAAAATCGAGAAAACTCATAAATCCCATACAGATAAGACATGAATCTTTTCTCCTCCCCTTCTCCCGTTTCCAGATGAGCGGCAAGCGAACGCGCAGCTTCAAATGCGCCGTACACCAGCGGGATCGTGAAGTTTGCTCCGAGAACGATTTTCAGCTGGTGCTCAGTGAGCCGCCGCTCTTCAGGAAAATGGTGCACGCCGTGGCCGTTGAGGTGCTGCCGGAGGAGCGTGATCGCAAATATTATGCAGATCGCTACACCTGCTGTCCGCCGCCTTTATTCATTATAATGATCACAATCTTAGAGGTGCGTCTACAGATCTTCAAGCTGCACAAACACTTACTCCTCTCTCTCTTCCAGCTGGGCTTTTTTGTGTATCACACGCTGGCCGCGGGAGAGACTGCGGCAACGGGACCAATACCCACCGATTCCATGTTCATCTATCGTCCCGATAAGCGTCATGAGATCTGGAGGTTTGTACTATATATGGTGCTGCATGCCGGCTGGTTTCATCTGGGATTCAATGTGGCTGTGCAGCTGCTCTTTGGGCTGCCACTGGAGATGGTGCACGGCTCATCGCGCATCGCCTGCATTTATTTCTCTGGCGTTCTTGCCGGTTCCCTAGGCACCAGCATCTTTGATCCCGAGGTGTATCTGGTGGGCGCCAGTGGCGGTGTCTACGCACTGCTAGCGGCGCATCTGGCCAACGTGTTGCTCAATTACCACCAGATGCGATATGGCGTCGTTCGTCTGGCGTTTATACTGATTTTCGGTAAGGATCGAACGAGCTCTCCTTTGGAATATTATATGATTTCTCTTTTTTTTTTGCAGCCTCCTTTGATTTTGGTTTTGCCATCTATGCACGCTACGCTGGCGAGGATGCGCTGCCAGCGAATGTGGGCGCCAGTTCGGCAGCGGTGTCGTATGTAGCCCACCTGGCCGGCGCTGTGGCTGGACTCACTATCGGGCTGCTCGTGTTGAAGAACTTCGAGCAGAAGCTGCACGAGCAGCTGCTCTGGTGGATTGCACTGGGCACCTACACGGCGCTCGTCGTCTTTGCCGTCGCCTTCAATATACTCAACGGGATGACGCTGTTCAATATGCGCATGGAGAAGATACGCGTCACCGAGACGATCTTCAATGACTTCAAGGTGTAACACTTGATAGATTATTGGATATGCTTCTATTTTTTTTTTTGTTTTGTTTTTTGGATTCGTTGAAGTTTTTCGTTATTTAGTTTATCGTTTCGCAACTGGACAGTGAAATTAAGTGAATAAGTTCTTGAGATCATATAGTTCGTATCTTTGTATCGTATGATGGTTTATTGTTTTTTTTCGTAAGTTCATTTACTGCGTGCAATATGCGTAAAACAGACACGATCGAAATGTGTATATTTTTGTATTGTACTATTATTAAGCTATATATATATATAGACAATCTGCTGACAGTCTGTGCTTGCTATACGCAATCGACGCGCAAAATTGCTTCTAAGTTAAGATGAGAGAAGAACCAAATTCTTCTTCAGTTTATATTGATGAGAACTGATAATTGATCTATTGCATTTAGAAAAAGTTTTCGGAACTGATTAGGTTTACAAAAACATTGATGCTTTTGATGCTCAAGGGATTCGAAATTTTGCAAAAAAAAAACAACAAATTAAAGACTTTATCGCATAGTTTTAAGTAAAAAAAAAAATAAACAAAAAGGTTAATTGAACCTTAAGTAGCTGTAAAATAAATACATTGCCATATTGAAACCGAAATCGGAATGGAAAACTTATACATAATATTCAAAATTATTTCAGAACGTACTCAATCCACTGCAGGCCTTATATATACTACCAATTGATATTCTTGAAAATACTACCTCAGATCGGTAAAGTAGTTAAGTATATATAGAGAATGTTTATACTGAAATCGGTTTCAAGTTTGGATTAAAATAAATGACCCTTATGAGAGAAATCATCACTGCCTGCGAAGAGCACCAACTGAATATTTATATTTGTATTTTGTACATTTTGTACATAAATAAATAAGCACAGCAAATTGAATAAATAAAAACAAAAGCAAAACTGATAATGCAAAGTTGTCTCATTTTTCTCGTAACAGCGTACTGTGCGTGAGCGTCTAATCAGATTACACACACACACACGCACGCATGGATGGACGTACGTAAGAGAAAACGAAAATATCAAAGGCTTGGCGTTGCCACCTTGCTCCAAGCTTTGCAGTATTTAATTAAAAAACATTCACGCAGTCTGGGGACACACTGGTCGCGCAGCAAAGTGAAATTTAGCAATTCGTGTGATTTAATGTGAAATATTTGTGCAGATTGGACGAGTTAATTACGGTAAAATGTGAATTCCAACAGCGAAAGGGGTTAACTACCAGGTAAGTCATAAGGATTTTGATTACATACGTATTTTTTAGCCTTCACACGGCACGCAAATTTATACAAACGAATTTCTAGGCGCGATATGCGATCTTAACATGTTGCCGGGGGCTTTATCAGCGCATTTTTTTCTCATTCTTTGTTGACAAAGCGGAGGGGCGGGGCAGGCCGAGCACAGCGTGTGCTGTGTGACAGTGAAAAGCGAAAAACGGCGAAAAACTGTTGTAGAATTTTCATGACAGTTCACGTGCGCACACGCACCTGGGACCTGCCCCCGCCCTGCTCCCACCTTCTACGCCCCATCATCCTCATCCTCATCGTCGTCGTCGTTGCTGTCAACAAAGCGTTGCACCTTGGCTTTTTGTCGGTGAAAACACAGTTGCTCCTGACGTCAACGTCTCACTCTGGGCAGGAGTGCTCGACACGCAGCCGTCGCCCTGCTCCCCGGGCCCAGAGCCATCCCCATTGACGTGCTGCTCCTGCAGTTAACACAAATCCCGGTGGACACGAATTTATGTTTTGTTTGAGCATATTTCACCGTTAGTCATTCGTCAGGCGTTGTCACAAAAAGGCAACAAATCCCCCAACCCAATGGAGCATGGAGCCAGAAACACGTTGCTCGTGTCCCGAAATGATATAAGCAAATAAAGTGTAAAGCAGTGGGGAGAGGAGTGCCGGAACGGGGGCAGGGTACGCAGCGCAAAAAAAAGTGTTGCCAGACTGTGGACAAAGGCTTCAATTGACGCTGATTAATGCTGCACCCGCTAATTCTCTGCCCTGTGTTGACGCCCGGCTCGTTGAGCTTTTAAATGGAGTAGTAGTGCAAGGGGGGAATACCCTGTTGTCAGCTGTGATTGATAGCGAGTAGTTGGGATTAACAATTAAAGAGTACGCAATTCAATTAGAGAGAGGAATATGCGCTTCAGAAGTCTCGCTGTGTATTAAAACGATTGTAGGGACTCCAGCTGAATCCTCAGCTTTTATAGCAACTACAGTCCTTTGTATAGAAAAACTTTCAAGTTTGTTAATCTTTCTGGCTTTCTTCAACATTTCATTAGTTTTAGTTGCTCAGCTCATATCTATATCGTAATATATTTTGGGGAACTTCTTCTTCTGAAAATCTTTCTTTCTTTTCCTATACAAATAAATTTCAGTCGTTAAATAAGTTAGATAAATTCTTAAATTTTTTTTAAATATTTTATAGCTTACTTAAACATATAATTTTTGCTGCTCAGCTCATCCTTATATCATTATATATTAAGAATAACTTTTCTTCTGCAGTTTATCAACTCTGAAATTCTTTCTTTCTTTCTTTCCCAACTCATAGAACCCTCTTTCATCTAGCTTTACGCCATTGCTCTTCCAGTTTCAGCTCCTCAAGTCTTCTGCATACCTCTACCTAAACAAAGTGAAGTTCTACTACCTTCTTATTGATCTATTTGTGGCCAGAATTGTTGCCAGTTCCCTGTCTCGTATGTAGAATTTTAATTGAGTTTCAAGCTTGCGCGTTATTATTGCGAGAGAGAGAGAGAGAATCCCCAGTAAATAAATCATATAAAGATGCAGCAGCAGAGGAGTTGGGGCAGTCTGTAGCTTGTCCTTCGGTATGGAGCACCGCCAACATGTTTATAAAAAGTACAAGTTAATATTTATGTAATTCAGTCGATGCGGAGTTACAACGAGCAGATCATTACATTGACATATTCATGCACACGCTTCGGAGTACTGTCCCGGCTGTCCCGATTGTCCAGGAATTCCGTTGAAGAGGCGAACAATGCAAGCGATAGGATGGGAGGGAGAGAGAGCGGAGGGCGGGAGGTAGCGACCATGTAAACGGCCAGGCGAACGTCCCACGCGAGCCAGAAATCAACCTGACTTGGGATGTGGCTTTTGTTTTCTCTCTCTCTCTCTCTCTGTGCGATGACAGCGAATTGTGGCCAAGTGGAACCTCAAGTTGGACTGGCTGCGCTTTATCTGCGACAGTCGCGTCCATGTCGCATCCATGCCTGGGCTTATCAAAGGTCTCGTGTACCTGTCATAAGGCCCACTGAAATATTGTGGTCAGGGAATGTTGAGCAGGGATTGAGAATGGGATGGAGACTCAATAGAGGCAGGAGGGGAAGCTGGAGAGGCAGCTGCAGTTAACTTTGCACTTTGAACATTTAATAAAGCGCAACCAGGTGAAGCTGCTGCCTGGCTGACTGCGCCAGGATCTCACCATTTATCTCACTCGTCGATGGAGCAGGGAAATTGAGCAGGGAGTTGGAGCAGGAAGCTGGGAGCTGGGAGCCGGAGCCGGCGCCGTTGCCTGTGGCTGTTGCCATTGCGGCAAATATGGAAATTTGTTGGACAGTCTTTTTGTTGGCGCACTAACCGCTTCATTAAATGCTTGGGCCTGCCCTCTGCTGGCTACCAAGTGTCCTCGTGTGTCCACTCATCCAACCCACATCCTCCTGCCCTCCTCCTTTCAGTGAGGTCCTTATGGCGTAATTAATTCCTGCGGCCTGAATATGCACGGGGAGCGAGAAATGCGCTTAGGACGCAGCCAAGTGGCCAGATGCTTGACCTCGCTGGATGAGGACAAAGCACGCTGGGGCTGAAGCTAAGCTAAGGCATTGTGCGATAAGCTGGAGTGAGCATGACAGACCAAAGCATACCCTATACTCAGCTAAGTGTGGGTCTAGGCCAACCCTAGTGCGTCGTTTTCGCTACTGCTTCAGCTTCTCTTCCATATTTGCAACACTTTTAACCCAGATGGGTAAATAGGTAGGGGAGATACCCCACTCGGTATCTTGCAGGGTATACAGAAAAAAGGCTGCGGCTCTGCGACACAAATGTAGAAATAATGGAGTCTCTAGTGTGGCCACAAATAGCGCAGATTTCGCAAGGATTTCATTTGCAGCAAGTCGTCGCCTAAAGGCCTGGCCAGGGTGGGGCAGGGAAAGAGGGGGGCAAAGGGGAGCCGGTTAAGGATCGGCTGCTGACACGGCAAACAAATTAACGTGCCGCATAAACGTGGCAAACCAAAATCAAAGGCAATGCCGCACAAGCTGCGGGTCTAGCCCCAAAACTACACTGTGTGGCCTAATCCAATGTAAATGTAAATCCGGCTACCATCATGACAACATATTGAATTTCCTGGCAGGCACAGGTGATGCAGGGGGTGCTACTTTATGTCGCCTTTTAGGTTAATTGCCTTGGCCAGTCGATGGACGATTGTCCAACAGGATGGTCAGCATAGTCATCCATATATGAGGTCATTGTGGCTTCATCAAAACTTAGATTGCCGCCAGGACATCGCCGCGTAATGCACGAAATTAGCTGGCGTGGCGTGGGGGCGGGAGGAGTAGACGCTGCCTGGCACCAGCCTGGAGCTGGAGCTGGAGCAGGAACCCTGTGCGTGCCACGGGGTAATTGAGCTTTAGCAGACAACAAAGGATTTTGTTGGGTGAAATGTGGCAGGGGTAGCCGGAACTGGGGTAGTTGGAGGAGGAGTAGGAGTAGGAGGAGTAGGAGGAATAGGAATAGGAGGAGTATGAGTAGCTGCAGTCAAAGCAGACCTAGCTGGTGTAGGAGCTGGGTTAGCTGTAGACGGAGCCGGGTAAGCTGAAGTCGCAGCAGTGGTTGGGGTAGTCACCTGTCAGATATTTTCATCATTTTCACCTGCTTGGATCCCGGGGGTGTGCGTGTCGTCGCGTCGCCTAATTGCCACAGCTCACGCTGGAATATGTCATAATACTGTCTAACCCAATCCAACCCAACCCAATCCAATCCAACCCACACCCTGCCACAACTGTCACGTAGCTTGACAAGGTCGTTTTACGTTCGACTTTAATGTTCCTTACGAAATTCTCCAATCCAGACTGGAAACAATTATGGGTGATTCACAGGACACGACGCAGGCACCGCTCAAACTCACCTACAGCATTTTCGAGGATGAGTCCGAGCTGAAGGCCATACAGAGTCTCATCGATAAGGAGCTATCGGAACCGTATTCGCTCTACACGTATCGTTACTTTGTCTACAATTGGCCCCAACTATGCATCTTTGCCAAGCATGGGGAGCGTTATGTGGGCGTGATTGTGTGCAAGATGGAGAGCAAGTTGCATATGCAGCAGGGTTACATCGCCATGTTGGCTGTGGATCCAACATATCGGATGCAACGCATTGGCACCACACTGGTGGAGAAGGCTATCGAGGCCATGATGGCAGAGCGGGCCGATGAGATTGTGCTGGAGACGGAGCTGACCAATAAGGCTGCGCTGCGTTTGTACGATAGCCTGGGGTTTATACGCGTCAAGCGTCTGCTGCGTTACTACATGAACGGAGTGGATGCACTGCGTCTTAAGTTGATTGTACCTTGGCGCTTGGCTGTGGAATAACAGAGCCGGAGAAACTCTCGAGATTTTATTTTGAATTGTTTTCTGCTGTTTGTGAATGATGCAATGAAATGTTCTCTCTCTCTCTTTCTCTCTTAATCACTCTTCACTTGTCCCTCCTACTGCTGTCAATTAGCGCCCCATGAAGCGGCTACTTGTTCGCCACGACCTCGTCCAGAGATCACCCTTCCGTCTCGTCCTTCTTCAGCAGCCGCTTGACCCGACTCGACTGGGTTCTCAGGTAAAGCAAACAGATTGATAGCCAGCTAATTGAGTGCAAATGCCGAGCGACACACACACCCAACACACACACACACACACACACACACCATCTCTCTCTCTCTCTCTCTCTCGTGTGTGTGTATTACCTTTGATTACCCTTGCAGGGTAGGGGAAAGGATAATTGCCATTCAGGGTCATGTCAAATGACTTTTGGGTTATGGAGTTGTTATGCCAGTCCCTCCATCCTGTGATAAGCCACGCTAAGAGGTGGTCCACGGTGTTGGTAAGTGCACAAATCGCATTGCATTGAAGCGGTTGCTCTTTAAGATTGAGTAAGGCGAGGCGATTAGAGCGAGGAAGGAGGTGAAGTCGTGGAGGTTCTAGAAGGTAGATCTAGAAGACTGAAGTTGTTTGGTTATGGTAGTTAGATTAGCTATATGTGTAAGAGGAGGTCTAGTTTTCTTGGGTAATCTAATAGCAGTTTCTCTCAGGCGGAACAAGGGTTTCCTTCATGGTTTTGTTTCATGGGGTTTCTTCATGGGTTTCCTTCGTGGATTTCCTTCTTGTATTTCCTTCTTGGGTTTTCTTCATGGGTTTCGCAGTTTTCTTTCCCTCTTAGAGTTTGGAGCTGTAAAGTATGTTGAAGTGCACTGGATATGGTAGATAAATCAGCTATAATTGTTGGTGTAGGGGGTAATCTGGGTGATCTAAAGCGATATTCTGTTGGGCAGAACACACTCCTTGCCTCCATGGGTTTCTCAGGCTTCCTTCTCTACTCCCTTAGGGTTTGGAGCTGTAAAGGATGTTGAAGTGCACTGGATATGGTAGATATATCAGGTATAAGTGTTTGTGTAGGGGGTATAGATAGTATAAAGTTCTGTGGATGATCTAAAGCAGTATCTCTTGGGCAGAATACACTCCCTGCCTCCATGGGTTTCTCAGGCTTCCTTCTCTACGCTCTTAGGGTTTTGAAGCTTTTAAAGGATGTTCACTGGAGTTGACAGATATATCAGCTATGTATTACAGGTATAGCTAGTCTATAGTTATCTGCTTGATTTAACTGGAATATCTTGCAGATTGGCAAGCCCTAAACCACACTCAGGGCTTGGTCTAGTTCATCCAGCAACTGGTGTAGCTGAAGATTTCCTCTGCCCTCGTTCGGGATCGATATAATGAACGCATCCCAGCTGTAGCCCGGTCTGACTTGGTTTGTTTGCTACCATTAGAGCTGTGCTGCAATAATAATCTCGCGCTTCCAAAGACACTCGAGGCAGCTCTTCGGGTTGCCCTCTTACGAGCGTTGATCTTTGATACCCACTCGAGCAGCAGCAGCAGTAGCAGCAGGCTGCCATGCAGCTTCCTCAGTTTGCGGCACTCTCGAACGGCTTCACCTTTGGACCAGATCGAGACCTGGTCGAGACTCGAGGCACAGAGTTAAACTCGATGCTGGTGACTTTTGGCAGCTGGCATTGGGAGGTGGTGGGATAAAGCGAGCAGGGAGTGGAGTAGGAGGAGGAAGCTGGGGGCTGCCCGCTGCGCGTCGAGAGGGCAGAGACGGCGGCGTTGATTGAGTTGCACCTGCCATTCGGAGAAACAAGCCGAACGGCTTCTGCCAGGGACACACACACAATTGGGGCATGTGGCAGGTGGCAGGCAGACGAGGCAGTTGGAGCAGGCAGCAGGCGGGGCGGGGCGGGGCGTGGCGGGGTGAGCTGGCACAGGGCACACAGGCTACTTGATGACCGACGCCCGTTGCCGTTGCTGGTCGCGTTATTTATGTGGATTTTTGGCTTGCCTTAAGTCGCCTGGCGTCACTGGCGTCCCGCGGTTGCTGTCGCGCTCCAAGCTGCCGCTGCTGCTGCTGCTGCTGCTGCTGTCGTTGACATTTGCCTGAATTTCAATTTGATGCGGCGGCAGCTTCTGTCTGCCATTGCCACACATAAATCTCGTCGGTTTGCTTAGCTGCAGCGGGAGAGGAAGAGGGAGGCCAAGTGGGAGGCGTCCCACCCCGCCCTGGCTGCCATGTCTGCTGCTTGGCTTACAATGCCACAAATTCCATGTACCACGACTGCATTACAACTGTTTCCTGCTCCCTCCCCCTCCTCCTCCTGCTCCTCCTCCTGCTCCTCCTCCTCCTACTCGCTCCTAATGTATTATGTAATTCACTAGAATGCGATGCAAATTCACAAATAATTAGCAGATGCAGTCAAGCGTTGCCCTGATTATGGACAACCCTGACAACCCTGGCAACTTGCGACTGCCAACTGTCATGGCAATCATTTTTCGCTTCTTTGATTATGCAGAATTCGGGGATTATTGGCATCAATGTTTAATTAGCATCAAGATGTTACAGTTACAACATGCACATACTCGTATAATTGAACTATGTAATATAATAGTTGATTTTCACGGAATTTTCCTTGAGTTTCCCCACTTGTCTTTTCGGTTTTAGCTTCTCACTTGTTTAATGAGGTTATGTCATTAATTAGGTTTAGGCAGGGAATTATCCTAGATTATCTAACTGCAATATTTGAGGTAAGCTTAATTTTGGGGTTAAATTGAAGGTAATTCAATTAGGTAAATAATTTTCCTTATTATTTCTCGCTTGTCGATTGTTTGCTGTCCCGTTTTCTCAGATTTTCTTCTCTTTCTTCATAAAATAAATAATCCTTTAATATTTTAAGCATATTTCTTTAATATTTTAAGGTTAGTTTAAGTCGCATATCTTGTGCTTCTGGCTTTTTAAATTCTTTTTCGAGTTTCTAGGTGCGTCCCTGGCTTTATTTTCTATTCTTCGCTCTATTTCTTTTCCCTTGCCTTTGTTATTTGATATAAGCCAACTCTCTTTCCCTCTTTCTCATTTCTTCTTACTCTCACATACGCTTTTGTCTTTAAGGAAGTCAGTTCTTTATAAGCTTTGAAATATTCTGTCATTGGATATGCTATTATATCATAAAAGTATAATTAACCCACATGTATCCTTCAGCTAACTCACTCTCTAAAGGAAAAATGCAACAATTTCCTTTGTTTTTCTCTCTCTCTCTCTGGGGTTTTCTCATATTGAACATATTTATTACAATAATTGACCCACTGTAGAATGAACTCTGAACTCAACTCCTTCTCTTGTTCTTCTTCTTCTTCGACTTATGGATTTTTCACTCCACTTGCCACGCGAGGCATGCAATCGAAATAGTTTTTCCCTGGGAAACTTGCCAACCCCGAACCCGAACCCGCATGGAAAACACACTCAAGGAATTTCATTTATAATTTAGACATTTATTTTGTTCAAATATTCTTGTTTTCTCTCTTTATTATTGTTGTTTTTCTTTTTTGTTTTCATTTGTTTTTCTTGCTATTTTCTTGTCTTGTTCTTGACATAAACATGTGTTCATGCATGTAATGCATTCATAAATCTATTATATATATAGGGTGTAAGGTAGGGTGTAGGGTGTATGGGGGGGTCACAACTATTTCTTTAGCTTAGCTTTAATATTTGTTTTGTTTTTTTGGGGATTTTTGGCTTACGCTTTGCTGAGTTTTACGCTAGATTAGTTTATATTTTTCTTTTTTGCCATTTTCCTGTCTCTATAATATAGTAGTATCTTCAAGAATGTGTCAAGAACTAACTAACTAACTGCGTATATCTTTTATTCCAGCTGAATTTCAGATTCGGATTACAATTACAATTAGTTTTCAGTTTTTGATTATTATTTTCTTTGGCTTTTTTGTTGTCGGTTTATTCGGTTTGTTTTTTTTTTTTTACTTTGCTTGGGATTATAATAAATACGTGTGTCTGTGTGTGTGTGTGTGTGCTGAACGCATTAAGTGGCTTTAATTTAATTAAATGTAATTATTGTTTGCTGTGGTTTTTGCTTTTGACTAGTGCGCGACTTACTAATTACAGTTTACAATTTACAATTTGAAACAATTTGTTACAGGGCTACCATATATACTATATTATACATGCTATATATATCTCTAGAGCTTGGGCATCTCATTAGTTAAATAATTAAATTAGTTAATCGCTTAGAAGTTAAATCGTATGCTAACTAAACGCGGCCAATAAATACGTAAATTAAATTAAATAAAAAAAAAAACGAAAACGAAAAAAACTGATAATAAACACTGTATGGGGGAGGGGGGCAGGGGGGGGTTACTGTGTTTCTTTTACACGCAAAATAAATTCAGTCTTTGGTTCTATCACAACATTTGTTTACACGTTTCGGCCCGTTCTATCTGGTTCGAGTTCGCTCTCTCTTTCTCTCTCTCTCGCGTGAAATGTTGGAAACGGAACGTAACGGAACGGAACGGAAAACTTAAGCCGAACGAATTTCGAATTTAGTTTTGAACTAAAATCGTTCTTCTCTCTCTCTTTCTCTAACTAACTAACTTGCTATCTCTTTTACTCTTTTTTCTTAGGTCTCTGTCTATGTTTCTCTCCTGGTTGAAGCATCCCTTGTCAGCGCGCTTAGGACACGCCCAAGTCGTGCAGCAAATGTTGTGTAATCACCTCGCCCTGCTCCTCCATCAGTTGCGCCGTCACCGTATTGATCAGATTGAAGGCGATGGCAAAGACAGTGAAGGCACAATAGACACCAAGAGCAAGCCACCAGATCAGCTGTTCGTACTCCCGATGCCCGAAATTCTTGAGCACCAGGAAGCCAATGGTCAGGCCCGCCAAGGCGCCCGTCAGGTGAGCTATATACGAGACTTGGGGACCCTTGGCAAAGCCGGAGCTGCTGGCATCATCCACAAAGTATTGGGTGTACAAGGCATAGCCCAGATCGCAGGAAACTATAAGAATAAGAACAGAGAAGAAGGGTTGGGTTAGTTGGGGGTTCAGCAAGAAGCAGAGACTCCTCTCTCTCTCTCTCTCTTTCTTTCGGGTACTTACCAAAGATAACCACGGAGCCCAGCTGCGTGGATGCGGATTTCATGTGCGCATAGTTCAAGGTGATGTTGGCCAAATGTGCCGCCAGCAGAGCATAGACACCTCCGCTGGCACCGACCAGAAAGACCTCCGAGTCCACCACACTGGTGCCCAGTGAGCCGGCAAAGACACCAGCCAAATAGATCACTCCAATCCGTGCTGTGCCATGCATTACCTCCAGGGGAATGCCAAAGAACAATTGGATGATGATGTTGAATCCCAAATGGAACCAGTTCGCATGCAGGAACATGTAGCTGAAGAAGCGCCAGACTTGCAGGCGACGATCGGGTCGATAGACGAGCACCGAATCGCTGGGAATGGGCACGGGCAGGCCAAAGTTCTGGGCGGGCATGGTGTAGCGGTCGTAGGCGAAGATTGCAATCTGCAAAGAGGGGGGAGAGAGAGAGGGGAGTTAGTTATGTACTGAAAATAGAGTTGGAGTTGGGGTTGGGATTGGGTCTGGGTCTGGGATTGGGGGTTGTTCTGATTTATGTTCGGTTTTCTTGTTGTTTTTGTTGCTGCACAACACGCGACGCTCAATTCTCGTGTCCCAAATAAGCGACAAATACACAGGGCAGAGGCAGCAGCAGAGGGGGAGAGGCAGCGGCAGCGGGGCAGAGAGACAGCGGCAGCGGGGCAGAGACACACACACACACTCACACAGCTTGGCAGCGCTGTTTAGTCCTGCCAACTTTATTTTGGCATTCGTTGAAACTTAACTCGTTTTGCGTCTCTCTCCCCACTCTCTCTCCCGCTCTTCTTCTGCGCCTTTGTCTGTGCCTTCTTTTAGTTTTTATGCTCCTCTTCTTCTACTTCTTGTTTTTGTTGTTGCAGCTTGTTTACAATCGATTTTGGGGGCGCCAGGCAGGCAGGCAGAGACGAAAAACTTCATACGTACGGAGAGAGAGAGGCCTGTCTGCTGCCCCCTCTCTCTCTCTCTCACTCTCTCTCTCTCTGTGTGCGTGTGTGTAGCGCAAGAATGCGCAAAAGAAAGCAGCAATTTTATCGCTTTTAGTTGGAAGAAGTTCTCAAAGAGAGAGATAGAGAGAGAGAGAGAGAGAGAGAGAGTAGGAGAATTTGTAAAGTTCCTCAACGAATTTTATTGCATTTTGCGGTTCTTTGATTCAATAATAATAATAAATTATCCAACTAGAGCAACAACAAATGGGAAAACAAAAGCGGAAGTGGAACTGTGTGTACGAAGGAGGGAAGGGGGAGTAAGAGAGCGCGTAGAGGGAGTAAGGTGATAATAAATGAAAAAAAGTGTGCTGGGAAAGAGAGGAATGCGTGGAACTGAAACAGGGAATGTGTGGAAGCAAGTGGAAAATTTAAATTGCAAAGGGAATGCAGGGAAATGAAACAGGGAATGTATGGAAATGAAACAGCTCGAAATATAAGGAATTTTAATAGAGATCACGGGGGAATTGAAACAGAGAATATTTGGAAATGGAACAGGGAACGAGTGGAAATGAAACAGAAAGTAAGAAATAGAAAAAAATAAATTGCAAAGGGAATGCATGGAAATGAAACAGAGAATGTGTGGAAATGAAACAAGTAATGCAAAACTGCTTTATAAAACGTGAAATTCGAATAGGGAACAAGGGGGAATATTTGGAATTGGAACAGGGAACGCGTGGAATTGGCACACTTACCTCAATGATCGAGATCAGCAATATGAACCATGGCCAATGCTTGCGATGCTCAAACTTCAACATGGCCAACTCATCCATTTCCCCACTGTGCTGCATGTTGCAGACCGCAGTGGCAGCTGTTGTTGTTGTTGTTGCTGTCGCTGTTGCTGCTGTTGTTGTTGTTGCAGTCGCTGCTGCCGCCTGCGCTGCTGTGACTGGCGTCGCTGCTGATGACTTCTGCATGTAAATCTGCTCACCCTGGCGGGTGCAGCAGGTGCTGCTCGCTGTGCTGCAATCCGTGTCGTAGGATGAGCACGCCGAGCTGGCTGTGAGGTGGCAGGAGGCTGCTGCAGCCGCTGGAATGTCAATGATGGTTGCCGCCGTTGCTGTTGACGCCTGCGGCGGCAGCGGCGTCGTCGTCGTCGTCGTCGTCGCCTCCTCCGGCTCCAGCTGAAGCTTTGTGTGGTTTGCTGTGGCTTCCATTTTGTTGCGTTTTTCTTTGCTTGTTGTTGTTTTCTGAAAGGGAAAAAGGAAAAGTTTATAATTAATTAACTGAAGCGAACAATAAACAAAAAATCAATTAAGTGCATAAATTATTCATATAACAAGGCGAGAATTACAAAACTTGACGGCGGCGCTTTTTGTTTATAGTAAAATTGGGGGGAAACGGAATACCAGGAATACTGGGAATACTTGGCGACTTGCAGCAGCAGCTCCCCCTACTCCCCCCTTCTCCTTCTCTGTCTCTGTTTGTCTGTTTGTTTGTGGGTCAGCAGTAACAGCTACAAAGCACATTAAAACTCACTCACTCTCTCGCTCTCTCCTACGCCTGCCTCGCTTAGGGGAGAGTTGCCAACTAAAATTAGCCAAAGGCGCATAACGGAAAATAGTATAAGACGACGCGACGACGACGTCACTGCGCTGCTCGCTGACATTGTCTGCACGGAACTTCACTTGAGTTGCAGAGAGAGAGAGAGAGAGAGAAGAGAGCGGGAGGGGGGGGGAGCTATTTTTGTGTAATGTGCTCATGTAATTTCCATTTAATGCGCAAAGTTTTGCGCTCAAGAGCAAGTCCAAGAGGCTGACATAACTAAATGGCTTTTAAAATTGCCATGAGAAGGCCAACACACACTAATGGCCAACCAATCAGCTAATAACCGAAATTATTGTAATTTTACAAAGAGTTTTTCAAATTATGTTAATCGCATTCGTTTCAATTACCAACAACAGCTGCAACAACAACAACGAAAACAACAAAATGTCATTAGCCATTGTTGCCAATCAATTGAAATCTGCGCTCTCTTCTATGGCGCGCTCTCATTGTGTGAGAGTGTGCCCAAATTGACTTAAATTCTGTACGCTTAACAATAGGCAAAAGTCTTCGAATTTGACGTTTCTCATTGCACACGCCTTGCACAACACGCTCACTTCCTCCCACCTACACACACACACACACAGACTGCTACGCTTCGTCTTTAAGCTACGCTCCGCTGTCTCTGCAAGTGCTGCACGCACACACTTGCCTGCGCCCGCTCACTCACTCTCTCACTCTCTTTAGTCAGTCAGTCATATTTCTGTGTGTTGTTGTTGTAATTATGTTTAGCGGTGCGCAGGCGAGTGGGAGAGCAGCTCAAAGCGCAGCGCAGCTGTGTTTGTGAGTGTTTGTTGTGCTTGGTTGCCTGGCAGCAGCAGACAGTTGTCTCTGTGTGCGTGTGTGTGCGAGGCATTTCAATATGGCACGAAATCGCAGCAGCGACGGCAGCAGCGTCTGCTGATTAATTAATTAATTTATTAATTTTTTGACGGAATTTACATTTTGCGCAAGCTGCACCAAATAGGCAGGCAGCATGAAAAATTCGAATTGTTGTTGTTGCTGCTCGCGTGTTGCACGTTTGCCAATTAACAGTAGCGGTAGCAGAGGCAGCAGCGCAGTGGCAGCGGCAGCGCAGCAAGCGTCGCTGTTGCATATGATTTCAAGTCAATCGTCGCATAGTTTCACATGACCCTTTCTCTCTCGCACTCTCGCACTCGCACCTTGCCACCCCTAAAAAAGACTTGCAACAATTGTTGTTGTTTTTGTTGTTGTTGAGTTGAACAAACTCATTACGCGATATTTTTCCTTGCACTCTTCGCACTCATTTAGTGCGAGTGCCAGTGTGCCCCCTCTGCTTTTTTTTCGCTTGTCTGTGCGACAATTTCTATTGCAATTTGCCAGTGTTGCCACCGTCGTTGCCTGTGAGAGCGGCGCTTCTCATTAAGGTCAAAGTGTGCAAGGGAAGGGTAGGGTAGGGTAGGGGAGGGGGCTCGTCTTACCTTGCTTATTCGTCTAGCGAATTTTATTTATTTTCTTAGTTGTTTTTTCTCGTTTATCCAAAATGCGGCGTCGCTTTTAATCCAAATAAAAATTGTTGTTGCAGCTTCTTCAGTTCGCGTTTGCTTTTTGTTGTAACTTTTCACTTTGGTGCTGGTCACACTTGATAATATTTTGAACAATTTTGAACTTTGTTTTAATGCTCAGAAAATTCATTTTGAGCATAAGATGAGAGCGGCAATTTTTTACGTTTTCTTGCTTCTTTATTTTGTTTCACACACACGCAACGAGGGGGAACGAAAACACACACACTGTGCTTGAGCGACTTTTTCGTATCGTTTTTTTGTTTTTTTTTTTTTATTTTCAGGGTCCGTTATAACTCACGTCAATTTTTCTTTTTTACTCTACTCAGTTTCTTTCTTGTCTTGTGTCTTCTCTCTCTTGCTTTTCTTTCACGATGCTCTCGCATTCGCGTCTCGCACGCAACTAAAGCAGCTCCAAGCAAGTGCACTCTTTTTAAATAGCTCTGGCCACGCAACTGTTCGACGCCGAGCAGAGGCAGAGGCAGAGGCAAATGGGGGTGGTTTGCCATCGAACTGCGGCATGTTCGTACGGCAGGTGAGAGAGAGAGCGAGCGAGCAAGCGAGTGTGCGGCTTACAACATGTTTGTGCTGCAGTTTCATTTCGAATATATTTATGAATTTACAAAAGCAAAGACAGTATATTTTATATTTGACTAATGTCTAGTTGAATGCTCTCTCTCTCTCTCTCTCAGTATATGTTTAGGTTTGGGAGAGAGTGTGCTCTCACGCCCTCTGCATGCTGACGTGCAACATGTTGTGTTTTCGTTTTGCATAGCCAGAGAGAGCGAACGCGCGTATAAGAGCGCATCAAACATGCTGCAAACCGCTCAAAACTTGAATTCGTTTTCATTCTCAAAACTGTCGCTGGAGCAAGACGAACAACTTCTTCTGCCGCCGTCGCCGCCGCCGCATTCCATTGTTGCCATTCATAAGAAATGCAGACAAATTCAATTGAGATTTGACTAATACTCACCTAGCACAGTGGAACCAGAGTTGGCTACAGCTGACGCTGTGATTATGCGTAATGAGCGTGCTTAGTTGGTTAATCATCCCGTGATTCATCGATATTTCCAATATATCATTGGCTAAAGATCTTTCTTTGTGATGAAATCTGCGCGAGTGGCCTAGGTACAAAAACTTGTAGTGCCCACGCTACCTCGATAAGGTTCGATTGTGGAGGGTTCCTTTGTTTTTCACTTTGTTGCGAAGAACCTTGGGAAGTTTTTTTTTATCGGAAATGCGTTCAGTATATATTATATGGAATTGCATTAGTACTGTCTGATGTAATGATATACCTAAAATTTGTATTATCTTGTATTTATTTCCTTGTTATGAAATGAAATGTTGTATAAAAATTTATTTAAGCCTGAAAACGGAAAGATATGGCATGTCGAGGGAGATTTATTTGTTTATATGAAAGAAAACTATAAAATTTGGCATTATATGATATGAACGCGTTTTAGAACTCTATGAAACCCAAAAACTGATAGATAACCCTTGCTTAAAATTATTATATATCAATATTCTATTTTATATTGGCTTAATATGAAGTTTTATGTATAATATTATATGACAGAAAAGTATTAAATTTAGGGAAATAACTTCTGAACATGATATAATCCACAAACTGACAGAATTATAGGAATTATAAACTATATACGAGATTTAATGTGTATATTCGACTAGATATAAACTATTACTTGATGTGCAGTATAATCAAGTATTAAGTCGGTCGATATATTAATAGATATTACATAATACAGCTCAAAAATTGATAAATTTATTAAATAAACTATAAAAAATACTTAAACTTCTTATTATAGTAAAATTCTCGTTCTTTACAGTTTTATACGTTATAATATTATATAGAACTATTTGCATACAGAACCCACTCTCAAGTTCCCCAGAATGTGCATTTATCCCTCTCTAAATATCTCTAGCCCATCTTAGTCCACTTTAGCTACCTCTTTCTTGCCCAAGAAGTATCCTATGCTATGCTTTGCTAACCTAACCTAACCCAAGTTAACCCAAGCTGTTGTTAGATCTGTTGTCATCACCTACTACCCGTACTTCTGGTATTAAATTTCACACCTTTTTCAGGGAGAAGAAGAGTAGAGAGGGGAGGGAAGATAAAAATCGGTAGCAAAAATAAATATTTATAGAAATTATTAAGACGACGACTTAAAACCGAAGTGTTTCGCGGGAAAGGGCAACAAGATGTTGCACAAAAGGAGAGACAGAGGGAGGGAGAGGGTGAGAGAGGGAGATCCTCTCTCGAGGATCAGTCTACTGGGCTACGTGTTTTGCATGATAAGCCGGGAATTTACACAGATTTGATAGATAAGACAAACACGGGCAGCGAGTGGGAGAGAAGCAAGAGAGTTTTCATTTCTCTCTCTCTCTCTCTCTCTCTCTCTCTCTCAGTGAGTGAAAATGCAAGTGAGAGTATTCTCACACACACACACACACACACGCTGAGATTTATGATGACTTTTTAACATGTGCACGCAACAGGTAAACCCGCACACACACACACACATACACGCAGCTCGGACAGAGCGAGACGGAGTCGACCATGACCGTGACCAGGCACGTCATCAGCGACTGCAGCGCGCCCAAAATCAGCATCGAGTCGTCGTCGTAAATCCTTTTTTCCCACGTTCCCAGCAGCGCTTGGGAGGCACGTCCCGACGCTCCACACACGCACACACACACACACGTATATAGACACGGCAAATCGCAGTTAGCAGCGCTGTCAGCGTCGCAGTTACAGGTACAATCGCTCTCTCCCTCTCCCTCCCTCTCTCATCTCTCTCATAATTGCAGTGCGTGGGCGTGGGCGGTCGCTCGCCTGTGCTGAGCTGGCGGGGAATTCCTTGTTCCGCATTGCAACATGTGCGTGCCACATGTGTGTGCCGCATCAGGAAATTCCGCACTTGTTTCCCACAGGAAGATGCGTTGCGCGTCCTTGCTCCTTCCTCCCTCCTTCTGCCTCTGCCCTCTGCCCTCTGCCTTCTGCGGGTTTTCGCTCGAATTCGCGGATGCGAACGCGGACGCGGACAGCGACTTTTGTTGCACTTGTCAACGACGCCAAAGTTCCGCTAAAACGATGTGTTCCGTTTTCTCAGCCAGGCAGGGAGTGTGTGTGTGTGTGCGTGCGTGCGTGTGTGCCTGAGCTGTGTTTTTCCCACGCGCTGCAAGGCTGCGAATCCTTGCAAGCAGCTTCCCGGAATGACAAGGTGCAATGTGCTGCTTGGATGCGTGTTGCACACATGGTCAGGGAAGGATCGGAGCTAGAGGCGCTGGGAGGGAGCTGATATGATGGAGCCTGTGCTGGCAGCCTACTGGGCGTATGCTTTATGTGTGTAAGATGGGAGAGAGAGAGTGGAGAAAGATGAGTAATATATGGGGTTAGATAGAGGAATATATAGAAAGATATATGTGTAAATGGATAAATGGAGAGAAAGATGGATAGATATATAAATATATATATAGACAGATATATAGATATAATTATACACAGATATATAAATATAATTATACACTGATAGATGTATAGATAGTAGGATAGATAGATGGATAGATGTAAGGATAGCAATATATAAGACAGATAGATAGATGGATGAATATATGGATTGATAGATGGATAGATTGATGAATAGATAGATGAATAGATAGATGAATAGATGTATGGATAGATAGATGGATAGATAGATGGATACATAGATAGATAGATAGAAAGAAAGCAGAACAGATATATTGAACGAAGAATAGATAGAGACAGAAGGAAAGATAGATAGGTAGATAGACGTGTAGATAGATAGATAGAAGAAGAACAATATATAGATAGATAGAAGGATAGATTGATGGATATACTATATGGATAGATAGATAGACAGATAGATGGATATATAGTTAGGTGATGGATAGATAGAAGGATAGAATGATGAATAGGTAGACGGACAGATAGATAGATAGATGGATGCATAGATATATAGACAGATATATAGATTGATAGACAGATAGATATTCAGTACAGATTGATA
Source organism: Zaprionus tsacasi (assembly GCA_018904105.1). NCBI lineage: Eukaryota > Metazoa > Arthropoda > Insecta > Diptera > Drosophilidae > Zaprionus > Zaprionus tsacasi. Next base: position 3,216,757 of record JAEIFR010000049.1, on the reverse strand, counting down.
GACAGATATAGTATTGGTAAATGGATAGCTAGATAATGGAAATATATATAGAAAGATATCTCCGCAAATGGATTTTATTGAAAAGGCAAATTCGGTCAAGGATTAGCTCAGGATGCCAGCTGAACTTCCGCGCTAAGCCATAGACCATTTCCCAGACTCCTCTATCTCTCCCTTTCTCTCTCTCTCTCTCTCTCTCTCTGTCTCTTTGTTATGCCCCTACCCAGCTCTATAATCACATCCTTTCCCACTGCTTCCCATTGCAATCTGCATGCAGTAGAGATCTCCTCCTGCCTTTGATTCCTTGTTTATTTTCGCCTTCTATCTCGCTGCCAATTTGCCTGCCAGGAGGAGGATCAATTGAGATGCCTGCACTGACTTCGATGTGGCCCAAAAAGTGCTTGAATCAACAAACCCAATGAAGACAAAGAGCCAAGATAGAGAGCTCGGTTCGGCTTATGTGCTGGACTGCCCTGGGAAACCATTGCCATGTCCTTTTTGTGTCCAGTCCAGTTGCAGTTGCAGTTGCAGTGCAGGGATTAGGCTCGGGCAACAATCATTTCCACAATTACTACTTGAATGCAATGTTTATGTTCGATTATGGCAAGGATTCTGCCTGGCGGAGGAGCAACTGCAGGACCTGCAGAACCTTCTGCCCCCCCTCCTGCCTGCATTGATTGACATTTTTAGCAGCTCCTTGCCTTGACCTCCTTCTCCCACTGCTCGGCTTGTCCGGCTTTCTTCCTTCCTTCCTTCCTCTCTCTCTGCCTTCTCCGTAATAACAATAAATTTCCAATTTGTCCATAATGACGCACACAAAGGCAACTAATCCAATAGATAAATTCGAGAACTCGTTGCCAGCTTCAGCTTCAGCTGCGTCTTCATCTTCTCCTCCTGCATCTTCTCCTGTTGCGGACAGTCTCATTACTTTGCCCATTATTATTGGCTCCGAGTTCTCTCAATCAATTTTTCAATTTGATTTCCATTGCGTTTTACAATTGGCTGCCACGCCCAGTCGTCCGCCCCTGCTAGACTAGCGCCCCCTACTGCGTAAAATTTGCATTTACAGAGACTTGGCTAGGACTTTTCTCTCTGCTTGGCAGGATTTGTCTGTCTCAGGCTGCTCTTCTTTCTCCCTCTTCCTTCTCCCTCCCTCCTTCTTCCTCCTCCTTCCTCCTCCTTCCTCCTCCTTCTTTCTGATGTAAATTTACTTTTGTGTAATTTGTGCATCGAATTAGTCTCGACTTGCAGCTTCGATTTCCACTCTGTAGAAAACCCAAGAAGCTCATTGAGTTAGACTCGAACTTGTGCATAATCCTGACTGTTTCTCTGGCATTTTTAGCCTCTCTCTTTATTTGGTCTATTGTCTTGTGCAGACCTTCCTGACCTGACCAGGTAAATGTAAATTTTTGATTGCAATTAACAAATTATTTCAACTTGAACGGGAATCGTTGGTAAAGCTCAGCCAGGCGGAGTTGATAAAGATGAAGATGATTATGCAGATGTTGGGTGTGCTATAGGGAGGACTTGGGGGAAGAGCTGCTCCTTTTCTAATTCTTATTGGTCAAGTTGTAATTATAATGTTTATTCTAAAAGTCGTTAAGGAAATGGAAAGGAAGTTGATTTTGCGGGGAAATATGAAGTTAATGAAGCTTATTAGAGAGGGGAGAAGAGAAAGAAGGAGCGAGGAAGGGAGTCTGAAGAAAACAGGGAAAATAAAGAGAGAAATTGGGTGTGAAAGTGAGAGATAAAAGGAGACATAGAAGGAGAGTTCTGAAGAGCAAGACTGAGAGAAGACTAAGCAAAAAAAAAAAGATGAGATAGACAGAGGGAGTTGGAGAGTTATGTAGAGAGAGAAAGGGTAGATTAGAGCAGATTAGCGAGAAAGAGAGAGACAAAGAGAGGAAGAAAGATATAGCACAACTTAGATATGAAACAATAGGAGAGAAAGAGGCGGAGATTAGCAGAGAAGAGGAACAAGAAGAAGTCATAAATAAAAGGTATTAAAGCGAGAGAGAAAGAGATAAAATGAGCTTGTGGGGGAGTACCCTAAGTACTCTAAATACCCTCCAGTTAAAGCAAATGTTTCAGGCAGTACCACCTACTCTAACTCTCCAAAATATCTCCCATTTTCCCTCATTTTCTTAGCCCTCCTCCTCTGCCCTTCTCTACCTCCCCTTTGCCCCCTCAAAACCTATGAAAAACGTGATTGCACCACAGTCAAACTTATGAAGCTGCTGTCTGCGGCTGTCCTGCTGCTCCACTCTCCTCCTACTCCTCCTCCACTGCCCTTCTCCTCTGCTGACCCTGCATCGCCCTCATCGTCGCGCTAATCAGTTTAGGGGGCACTTGTCCACTTTGGGCTGCTTTGGTTTTAATTACGCGGCAAAAGTTGGACCGCAGTGCAAAAGCCGCGTCCCGCGATGACTCCCTGGTCAGCTGGTCATCCACTCAGCGAGGCAGGAAGGGAGCAGAGAGGGAGAGGGGGCTGCTCTCCAACTGATTTCCAGTTGGTTAAAGTGCTGCCAACACATTAAAACTGCAATTCATCCGCTGCCGCAGTAGCCACACATGCCAAGAGGGAGAAAGGGAGCTGCAGCTGGACAGGCACCACGACATGCAGCTCAGCAGGAGCACACTGGCGCACTAATGAACATTTTATTACAAAAGTTCGCCATGTCGACGGGGGCACAGTGCCGCAGGGAGCTGGAGGAGGAGCAGGAGAGGAGCAGCGGGAGCAGGGAAAACTTTTCGCTAGCAGCGCATTTTATTGCATTTCATTTTGCTGCAGTTACTCAAGGATTGCCGCGAGGATTGCCCAAGCGGAAGCTGTCTGCCCAATTTGAAATATTGTTGCGCCAAGTGTTTCCATCCATAACTCAGCGCAGCGTCTCCCGCAGCTCCACAGCTCCTCAAGCGGCTGCCACAAGTCATCTTGCTCTCCCTCTCTCTCTTTCTCTCTTCCTTTTTTTGCCTAATCCTCTTGCTGCACTTGTGCGGGCTCCCTTTGCACCGGAGGGGGCAACCCTGTGGGCTGGCAACCCTTTTTGCCGTCTGGCGAGCGTCTGCTGCAGTCGCGCGTAACCCAATACCCTACGGGCTGCAGCTTTGTTGCTGCTCACTGGGCAAATACCCTGGACTCGAGAGGATTCCCCCTTTTAATTTGCATTGGACGCATGAGGTCGTGTCCTCGCAATGGATATGCTAGGGGGGAGTAACCCTTGCCCCACTCCCTGCTCCTTACGCCTCTGCTCCTCAGCTAGGACTATCCCTGCCTCCCCTACTCCTACGCTGCCCTCCCCACAGTCTTCTCTTTGCCCTCCCCTCTGCCTTGTTTGCTAATGAAGTGCAGCTTGACTAGCTTCCCCTCTCCTCCTTCCTTCCCCTTGCCTGCCTCCCTACTTCCCTGTCTATCAAAATTTTAATTATGGATTTGCGCAAACATTGCAGGAAATTTTCTCAACTTGAAAATTCAAATAGTTTTCCATTTGACCGCACTGCGTGGCATCGCAGTGGGAGGGGGGCGTAAGGGGTAGCTGGGAGTGGGGCAACTTTGGGTCATATTTAATTTCATTTATTTGGAAAATTGCGCTAACTTGCCGCAACGAAAGGGTTTTCCTCCACTTTTCCCTGCGTTTTAAGTTTCCAATTATGCAAATTTTTAATAGTTTTAGCGGTTTTTTGTACAGCTTTTTTAGCTATAATAATCTATTGCCGTTTTAGGGATAATGTGCTGAAAGTGCGGTTTATTGTTGTGCATATTAAAAAGTTTCTTTTTATTTTAATAATATATTTTATTTTAATTTTTCCTACGCTTCGTAAGTTTTTAATTTGTATTTGTTTTTTTTTTTCAGCTTTTATAAGGTTTAATATGCTGGAGTTGTAGTTTAATATTGTATATATTATTATAGCTTCGAAAACTTTTGCTTTTTATGAATTTTCCTTGAATTTACACAGTTTTTCTTATTTTCCTTTAGATTACCCCCTTTTTAATACGTCCATAGGGATCCCCGACAGCTGCCATAAATATCATCATATGCACCTGTTGGCGTGTCGTGAAAAATCCACCAATCTGCCAAGCGGTTATCGGAGCAGAAGAGCAGCTGCAGCCGGGGCGGAGGCCTTCGACTGGCTTCCCTCTGTGATGGATTATGCTGTCAATCTCTGGTAAATTGCTCGGCTTAAAGCCAACTTGGCGCACGACGCTCTGCCCCCGTGTGGCACGTGCTTCAGGCCATTGCCAGCCAACTCCCCCCAACCCTTTGCCCTCTCCAGTGTACGTAATGAAGCCTCGACAAGTCGTCACTACGTCGTCGTCGTCGTCGTCGTCGCTGGAGCCGTCGCTGTCGGCTTTCATTACAAGGAGCAGGCGGCTAATTGAAAGCTGCATTCGAAAAATTGACGGCGGCAAAATGTGAAAAACGTTCAACAAGCGCAGGAGAGGAAGAAGAGCAGGAGAGGCAGGGAATGGAGGCAGTGTGGCAGCCGGCTGTCAGTTATGTAAAAGGGGGAGGGAGATGGAGCGCAATGGACCCCCAAAAATAACAGCCGAGGCAGCTGTCGATTATTGACACTGCGGTCGAAGTGGAGCAGCAGCAGGGGAGGAGGACGAGGAGAGGAGGAGAAGTAGCAGGGTAAAGAGCTGCAGCAGGGCAGGCACAGCAAACTGTCAGTGGCATCGATAAACTGCGCCGCCAGATGCTGCCACCGCCGCTGTTGCTGCTGCTGCTGCTCCTCCGCCTCCTCCCTGGCAGACGCTGCCGCTCTGCGTGGCAATTACAACACGCGAGCTCGAGCCTCCGCCTGCTGGACAACAGGTTGGCCTGGCCCAAAACAAAATCGGAAACCAAAACCCGAAAAAAACCGAAACTGAAACTCAACTTGGGCAATCGGTTTGGCGGCAACGGCGGCGTCGTCGTCGGCCCTTTGGTTTTTGCGCTTACGCGTGTTTCAACTGTGTTAATACCCTGTAATGCATTGAATAGGAGTGTGAACGGGTCTACTGAGCTTATAGGAATATGCAGAGCGCAATTTTGGATTTTATTACAAGGTGAGTTTTGACTTTCATTATCAAATTAATCATCAGCAATTTGAGAGATCTTTCTGTCATAACTTTGTTTAAAATTAGCTGATTTACGTTGGGAATATTATGTTATTCGTAGATTAAGCCTTAGAAGGATTCTGCATCAAAAAAATAGGGATCTTAAGATATTACAATTTTGAACTCATGAGAGACCTGGGTTCTCTGGAGATCCAGACTTCGTATAGTCATAACTCGGTCAAAAATAATCCGATTTAGCTCTGGGATATCATTTTATTCATGATTTTAATTCCTTATTCATTCCGCATCAAAATTTTATGAATTTTAAAAGATGAAAATTTTGACCAAAAAGTATCTAGCATGCTTGAAAAACTTTCGAGACCTTCCATGACCTGAGAGACCTATCTTGACTTCAAACTTTCATAACTCCATCAAAAATCATCCGATTCCACATGGGTTTGTCATTTTGTTCATTGCTTTGACTCCTTAATGAAACTGCATCAAAATTTTATGCATTTTAAGAGATGAAAAATTTGGCCAAAAAATCCATGCTACCCCCTTATAAAAATTTCAAAAAATTTTCAAATTTTAAGAAACCTATTTTCTGTCTTAAATCGATTTGGCTACTCGAAAATATTATAAAAATCCAAACCAAAAGTGTTTTGGAGTTCAAATGTGGAAAATATTGCAAATAAACGTGAATTTCAAGTGATAAAATTAGCCTGGGCAAGGCAGGGTACATCTGACAGTCAGATCACTTGGACTGTTGCTTGCTTTACTCAGTTTTTTTTTTCTCGCTCCACACTTTTATTATGATTATTCCTTTTTGGCTGCGGTCAATAATGAACCCGAATCGGTGCGAGGCTCGAGCTGCTTCTGCTTGATAGCGCACGGACAACGCGAGCAGTATCGCCTCCTCCTCCTCCTCCTCCTTCGTCCCCCCTCCTGGCTGGGCTGCTGCCCCTGTCCGGCAGCGCGATAATTGCCGGTAAAACGCCTCGCTTGGCCTTTTAAATGCTGCGTCTCGTTTTTTTCGCTGTTGTTGTTATGAAATGGTATACCCTGTAAGAGAGGGTAGTGTGGTTGTTAGAGGCAACAGTTGGAAAAAGGAGGAGGGTTTAGGAAGAAATAGAAATTGAATTGGTAGTAGAAATAGCAGTAATTGTATTAGGGAGTATTATAATTATAAACCTAATATAGAGTTAGCTACTTCTACTAAGCATAATTAGTAGAGTTTAAGTAGTCGCATAAAAATGGGAATAATGTAAAAGTAATATAAAAAAAACAAGTAAAACTTATCTTTAAAGGAATAAATATTTTATTTATGGCATGATTCGTAGATAATAAAGTATTATAAGTAGAGAAGGACAAATATTATTACGAGTATAAAGCGGATGAGTTGATTGTATACTATAAGTATTATGTGGAGTAGTAGATTATAATATTTATAGATATTAAGTTAGGGCTACTACCGAAAAGTCGTAAACTATAATTGTGTAAAGACTTAGAGATAGTAAAGGGCAAAGTAGAAATAATAATAATAATAGAGTATTATATTATAGGTAGTACAGGAAGAATTATTGGTAACTTTAGAAAACGTAGTAGATATAATAATAAAAATAGTAGTGGGATTATTAATATTATAGAGTACAACCTGGCTATATTAAATTACTATTAGTTTTTTATATAAAGGGTAACTTAAATTCGTTTATATGCTTGCCGAACCCCAACAGTTTTTCCCAAATTGTCCTCACTTTTTGTCGACCCATTGAGGTTGTGGCTGCCTTTTTTTTTGCCGCTGCTGCAGCCGACGAGCCACAAATTGCAGCTGGCGCACGGCAACCAGAGCGGGAGAGAGAGAGATAGAGAGAGAGAGAGAGAGAGGCAGAGAGAAAGGGGCAGAGTGAGAGCGAACGCTGGTGGAGTAAAGCACGCGCCGTAGCTCGCGACGATCCCGACGCTGCCAAGCAAGCTGGACGCCACTGCAAGCCATTGACCGTAGCGTTATGCCGCGCTGGGCAGGAGCGGCACAGAGAGAGAGTGAGAGAGACAGGGAGAGAGGAGAGAGAGAGCGAGAGAGAGCGAGCGCAACTCAATCAGACGGGCGGCTGCAATTGTTGCACCTGCCTGCAATTGCAGCGTGTACCTCAAGGGGCGTGGGGCAGGCAATGGCAACGGGAGCGGGAGCGGCCAACAGGGGGGCGGGGGTAATTAGTAACAGGCCGCTGGCTCAATCGCGTGCGGATAATTTCCACTTCCAGGCGAACGCGTCGCGCACTCGGCTAATGTGAATTTATTTGGTTTTAAAAGGCACAGCCAGAGCGAGAGACAGAGAGAGGGAGAGAGAGAGAGAGGTAATACCCCTCACACCCATAGCGAAGGGTTGCTGCTTCTTCTAGGGATCACCACTACCCTGGTTGATCTGTTTGTCTCTCTGCTTTGCCAACTCGATTTTGCGTAATAATTTTCACAATCGTTTTAAGCGCATTTTCCGAGTGAAAGAGACGGCCAGATAAGGCTGGAGGATTGAGGATCTGTGCCCTGTGAGGGACCTCACGCTGTGTCATTGTTTGCCTGCAGCTTAGTGGAAAATCAGCCTCGGCCTCGACCTCATCCTCATCCTCTGATTCTTTGGCTCACGCGCTGCGATTTGTCATGGTCTGACCGTGACACAGATTCTCTACCGGATCCCAAAAATGACTGCAACAGGAACCGGTCACGTTTATGAAAATGGAAATTAATTCGCATTAAATTTGGGTCTCTGGGTTCCCTATCTCTCCCTCTCCCCTCTCTGTGTCTCTTCTCGGTATCTGCGGAATTAGCGACGCTGGCAAAGGACACGTTCATGCATAATGCATCGACGACCCTATAGACCTACAGACATGCCCCTACATGTCGCTGCAAACGTGTCATCAACAAATGGAAATGGAATGGAAAACTCGTCCGAATAAACCCAACGATTCTCTTCATTCATCGTGTGTCCTGCTGCAATAAGAAATCTTTGGGTTACGCTTTTAAGATGCATGTACGTGAAAATCATCGAGAAGATGGAAAACAATAAGCAAATTTCAGCTGCACATTTTCCACGTGTGGAAAATAGAGGAATAAAAACATAAGCAAAATTGGGAAAACAATTGAAAAGGCTGCAGAGTAGGATAATCTAAGGAATTCTTTGAAACATTGGGGAAATAAACTAAATAGATTATATTATAATGAGAGCTGAGAAGTCATTTAAGAAATGATATACTAAATATATTATAACGATTTCTAATTATAGAAAAGATATGACAGAGAATCTCAGAGAACGCTGCAGGAAAATGGAACTCTAAGAACTCTTTTTATACCATATTTATACTTTATACTATATAAAAGGTATGTATTATATAACAAAGTATTTCTTTTTTATAACAATCTATATTTCAAGGAAGTTATGATGCAGAATTACGACGTACACTATATAAATGCTATGGTAAGTATTATTTATATAAAGATTTATATATTATAATCAATTTTAACATAATTACAGGAAAGATACGATAGAAAAGGACACAGAAGACTCCAGAGAAAGTATATTTAAAGAACTTTAAGACGATATACTGCAGGAATGACTCCAAAGAAGAAAAAGGTATGGCACACAAAAAGTATTTCTAATTATAAAAAAGATGTATAGGCGTTTCTAATTTCTTTCCTATAGGACACCTCGGGATCTATCGCGCACATGCTTATAAGGCAGAGCTCGCTCTAATGAACCAGCCTCAGAGTTTTAATCATAATAATGATTGCAAGAAGAATACATATATTATGATTGGTTTTGCGCGCTTTCTTCCTGGAACTCGTGTGTGCGGCACGCTTCACCATCACGATCACAATGTGAGACCGCCATATGGTCGGGTCTCCTGGTCAAGCGGGTCCAGTCAAATTAAGCAAACAGCGAGGGATCAGACCGGGCGAGAGAGCCCCTCAATCAAGGCAACAAGGAGTCCTGCTGGAATCCCCCTACCCATCATAATAGCGTCAAAACTAATTTTCATTTTCGATAAGAAAACAAGAAGTGAAGGGAACAGGCGGAACAGGAGTTTGTGCCTCTTGTTTTGGATCGTCGCATCTGTTGCTGCTGTTGGTCAAATTAAATGCGGAGGAAGGAAAAACACTTTTCATTTCGGAAAAGTGAAAAGTGCGCCTCGAGTCGACCAACTGTTGTCGAGGCAGGCATGCGATGCAAATCTGACAGCATCATCATTAGGCGCAGAGCTCCTCCTGCTGCTCGTCCTGCTCCTCATCCACATCTTCGTCCTGCTACTGACTGACAACTGACGCGCGCGCTCCCTCTCCCTCTCCCTCTCTCTCGGTCTGTTGCATGTTTCATAACAAATTGTGATAAGCACGCTCCTTGGGGCGTCCTGGCCTCACTTTCGCTGCGGCTTCACTTTCTCGCAACATGCCACGCGACAGCGATGCGCAACAGCTGCTCCTGCTCCTGCTCCCGCCTAGAGCTAGAGCTGATCCTGGCCATATGCTGCCAGCAACATGTGATGGGTGACAAGTCAGAATCTGTTGCTGCGTCGACAATTTGCAATAAACATGATTGTTTATGAAAGGAAAGGAAAGGGACCACTTTTGGAATGAGGATTGTGGTAGGAAATATGAAGGAAGAAGATGCTATAAGCAACATAATGTGGGTAAGTTAAATGTAGGCTAACATATAAGATAAGATAGGGAAATGGAATAAGCAGGAGATAGAGAACTACAGGGTAGAACTAGATGCTAACTAGACTGTAAGATAATACTAGAGTGAGAGACATTTAAGTATAGATAACTGCCTTTAATAATGGTAATAATAGTATAATATATTTATCTATATATCCTTACTATAAACCGCATTTGGATTAGGCAAAAATAATGGAAGAGTGGAAAACAAAGAACTTTAGCCTGCATTTTTATACTAAACGATCAGGATTGGCGACCCCATAAACTATAATATTTAGGATCACTAGCCGAGTCGATTCCATGGCTTTTTTTCCGTCTTTCCGTCTGTATGAGACAACGGATCTCAGCTATTAAAATAGAACAAAATTTCGTATGGAGGTTCCTATATATAGATAGTGGGAGAGAAAGTTTATTTCAAATTGATCCCCCCGCGAAGTAATTTACGATTATAAGCAAAGATAAACAGAAGTCTTGATGTATAATGCTTAAACCAAAAATGTATTCCCAAATACAATCCGATCGGACCAATAACACAGGAGTTACAAGTCAACGTTTCAATACAAATGTACGAGCAGCACCGCGCGCTGCTGAGTGACGTCGACTTCGACGTTGCGTCTCGCCGCTTACGCTATACGCAAATTATCAGTGTAGTTACACGTTTGTAACAGATTTAAAAATTGGGAAAGGGATCCTACTGTCGGGCGTTCGACTGTAGCCATATTCACTTGTTTTATTAAACCCCGTTCGATCCTAATTATAAATCGTATTTGGATTAGTCAAAAATTCCCTGCAAATGCATACAAAATTCCCCGTCATAATGAGCTGCAAATTATCGAAATAAATTTAGTAGAATTTGCCACATGAGCCTGATCAATCAATAGGCAACTCTAGTCCACTTCCCCTACCCTGATTAGTTCGTATTAGTCTGTATGTATTTTCCATGTCCGGTGCACAGTTTAATTGGCATTTAATTTCACATATGTAGGGATGGAGCTGCCATCTGTGCTGATTATGGAAATGTGGAAATGTGGAAATGCAATCCTCATGCGCATCAACAGCGGCAAATTTGCCCAAATTGGCGAACCCAAATTCAATTTTCGGCATTTTCGAGCTATTCATTCAAAATTAATTCAATTAGCGTTGCTGCCTCCCCCTCGGGGTTGCCACACGTTTTGTTGCACACGCTTTAAGCTGCCAGAGCGCTTTAAAGAGTTGCCACTTCGACCTGGTTGGTTTATCTCTCTCTTGGCCTGATGCTGCTCGTAAAACATGTCGAGAGTTCATTAATTTTCCTGGCCACCAACCAGAAGATGCAGTTGACGCAGTTTAATGAGTTGCCAGCGGGTAAATGGACAGTCCAAGGGTTGCCACATCACTTGACCAACTGCAGAAGTGTGTGTGTGTGTTCGGTGTGTGTGTGTGTGCAGGGCAGGCCTATCTGTGTGTGCTCCATGCCGGTAAACTGCCAGATAAGCAAACACTTCACTACGAGACTTAACCGACGCGTAAATCTGCAATTACATATTTGTATACCCTGTAAACATTGGATGTGCGTGTGTGGGGTAGTCTGTACGAAAGATTGAAGAGGGTAGAAAGCGCTGAGCGAGTTATTATGCGAGATATGCCTCATTTTAGAAGAGATATAGCTTGATTTTCATAATTACAGGGTATTAAGCTGCTCAAACCAATATCAAAGAAGTTCTCTCTGCTTAGCTGATCAAGTGAAATTTCCAATCTAGCTATCTTGCATTGATTGCTTTACTTTTTACAGGGTATCTTACAGTTTAGCTTGTTTTTTTACACTCGTTCTACCCCTTTCTGTCTTTCACCCATTTAATGACTCATAAGTGCAGTACTCGATATCTGTTTACCCAATTCCCTTCTCACTCCACTCTTCCCGTCTCCTGCCTCCTTCTTTTCCCTCTCCCAACCTCCTGCCCTTTGACCTGACCACGTTTCGCTGTGGAAATCTTTGATTGCAATTGAATATCCCACCCGGTTTATCCCACTATATGAAACCGTTAATGGGCAGCTCACAGTCCTCCTCCCTTCTCTCCTTCTCTCCCTCTCTCTCTCTCTCTCTCTCTCTCTCTCTCTGTCTCTCTCACACACCACGCATCCCTTTTGTGGCCGTATCCGCCCTGAAGATCGCCAACTAATAAACTTATTTACTCTGCTAACTTGTGCAAACATAAGAGCGGCTCTGCCCATCAAGTACACCTCTTTGGCGCTGTCTGTATGAGTGTGTGTGTGTGTGTGTGTGTAGTGGGGCGGGGCCGCCCTCACCTCTGCGCCAACTCATTAGGGGAACACCTACCGTGGCGGGCCTCGAGGGCGGCCCTTAAATGGCCACGCGAAGGCGACTAATTAATGCCAAAAACAACAAGAGGAGAGCAAGAACAACAAAGCATCAAGAGATGCCAGGAGAGGGCGTGAGAGAGAGAGAAGGAGAGAGTGTTACGCACAGCAAATACCCTGCAAATAAAGACAGTCATTTAGTAGAAGTATACCTTTCCCTAGGTATCAAAATCTTCTGAGGTTTTCCTGCCAAGTATACTCTGTAATCAGCTGTAGTTTTCTCTTCAAATTATACCCTGTAATCAGTTGCTTTTACTTCAAAGTATACCCTGTAAACAGCTGCATATTTTATAGCTTTCAATTTCAATTCCTCTGTCAATTATACTCTGTAATAAGCTTTTACTTTAAAATATACCCTGTAAACAGCTGCATATTTTATAGCTTTTCCTGCTAAATATACCCTGTAATGCAGAGTATACCCTACCTAAATCTAATCTCCCTCGTTCATCAACAACCTGACTGACTTATAGAGTTCTCTACCCGCCCATAGGATCCTTCTCAAGACTATTGATGCAGTGCAGCAATGGAACTGCAGCTGGAGTCGCACTTGGAGTAGGAGTTGCAGGTGGAGCTGTAGTTACCTACCCAGTGCCATAGGTGTTGAGCACAGTCTGCGCCCCAAAAACGTTCAGGGACTTTTAATTAATAAACGAAGCAGACAAAACCGCAAGTGGGAAAGGAGTAAGTGGGCGTGGCTATGTCTGGGTCTGGGTTTAGTCGGCGATGCTGCTGCTAATCGCCGGGATTATTAATTAGCCACATCGCAGAAAGCGTCGCGTCGCGACTTTGGAATGATAATTGCGGCTGTCGTTGAGTTTGGAGCGTTACGGCTGCTCTGGACTTCAAATCATTTGATTAGCCAATCAATAATGGGCGCTGCTCCCCTCTCTCTCTCTCTCTCCCTCTTCCATCTCCTGCTCCCATGCAGCAGTCCATTTGCGCTGTCCAAACAGGCGGCGGCGAAATGATTTTGTTGTCTCGCCGCGGGCCACAAAGGTGCCAACAACCCAGGGGAGGAACAGGGAGAGGAGAGCAGCAGCAGGAGGAGCAGCCCGGCGCATTATGGATTTGGCGATTTTTGTTTTTTACCGAGAGCAGAATCCTCCGCTCGTGTCTGGACTGAGGCTGCTGCTGCTGCTGCTCCTGTGGTGGCTGGCAAAAAACACATAACATTTATTTATGCTTCGAAACGTTGCTCCTGCCCCCCGCCTGCTCCCTCGAAACCAGATCCAGATCACTTATTATTAATTTTAGTGGTTAAGAAAATGGGAGCGCGTCCAAGTTTGTCCGCAGCGCCGCAGGCAAATGCCGCAGATGAGGCATGCAGATGGGCAAAAGGTTGCTGGCAATCCCAGTGGGTATCAGACCAGGTACCGATCCTGCACAGCTCTCGCGCTCTCTATCTCTCTCTCTCACTCGCTTGGGCCAATTTTAATTAGTTTTGCTTTGCTCTGAGCCAATTTGTGCAGCATGTGCGCTACTTGGAATGTGCTGCCAAGACACTACACCAGGCGGGCAGCCAGGCAGGAGGAGGAGGGAGTGGGGAACTAAGTCGGGTCAGCTCTCTCGCGCGTCCACACAACTCACTCATTTTCCCATTCAGTTTGGGGTAACGCCCACTTTTGGGTACACACTCAGCTCAGCTCAGCTCAGCTCGGCTCGGCTCAGTTGCCATTTTCGGCTCGGGGGCCTTTTAATAGTCCCGACCGACATTCGCCATATACGCAAATCGATTAAAATCAAGCGAGGAGCAGCATCAGCTCGAGCTCCCAGCACCCTGGCCCAGGACACATATTTAAATGCCAAGTGAAAAACTATAGCCAATTACTTTAAATTAGTGTAATTCCCATGGACGCGCTGCGTCCAGTTGGCGGAGTCAACTTTAACTCCGACTCCAAGTCGTACTGCTTCTTCTACTCCTCCTGCTCCGAGCTGCTGCTCCTTCTGTGGCGGCTTCTTCTCCATATTCTACTGCTGCTCCGCTTGCTCTCCCTGCTGGTTCTCCATCTACTTCGGCTGCTCACCCGCCTCCTCCTGCTAGCTGCTGCTTCTCCTGTGCCTGCTGCCCCTTCACCCTTTATTGCTGCTTCTTCCCTTGCTCCTGCTACTCCTTTCCCTGCTCCTTCTCCAGCTTTACTCTGGGAATGTCTGCTGCACTGCAACGTTTAGCATTTGCGCATGCCACAGCACTTCCCTATGCTCCTCCTGCTGGCTGGCTGGCTTCTGCCCGCGGGTGTAATTTTAATTTCTGCCCAGTGCAGTGAAGCAGTGCATCCTTGGAGCAGCAGCAGCAGCAGCAGCAGCAGCAGCTCTCGGCTCAGCTGTTTAGAGACGCGTAATTGCTGCTGCGGCATGCGCCTAAGCCGTGCCACAAATATGCCTGCCACACGTACACATTGCTGGGGCAGTATTTAATAACTTTTTAGCGTATACCCTGTGGAGGATGGGGTAGGGTATATTAGGCTAAAAAGTAACTAAAGTGGGACTGATTGTTGAGGCTTCTTTATTTGCTGCTCAGTTACTGCTAGCTCATTCCCCTTCTGCCCTTACAGGGTATCTAGCACCTCTACCCTTTTTAGCATATACCCTGTAGATGCATATGGGGTATATGTGACTTAATACGTCAATAAACTGTGCCTTTTAATAGTCTCAAATTCATTTCTCCTGCTTTTCTGCTCGCCATGAACTGCTTCTCTCCCCTGCTGCCTTTATAGGGTATCTAGCAGTGTATACTCCCCTCTAGCCTGTCCTGGCCTTTGCTAACTGGCGGGTTCTTTCACTTTTTGGTCGCACTGTGGGAAAATATGTAGAAGCTGGCAATCAATGTCCGAAAAAATGCGCCGCCGGCCACTGACAATCGGCCTCAATTTATGAGCTTGTGCGGATCTAGGCAGGCGGGCTGGAGGGGAAGGCACGGGTACAGGGACATTTGCAGTTTCTCATGGCAATAATTGAATTCAATTTATGACGCTCAGGTGGGCTATGCCGCCTTACCTCCCTCCCTGCCCGCTGGAATTAGCATTTTGCAGCGACTTGTCTAATTGTCGTGGACCTGGTGCGGCTCCTGCTGTCGCTGCTCCTCCAGCTGCGACAACTTAATCCCACTTGGGCTTCAAACAAACCGTTAAATTGGCCCACAAGGTTCACTTGCCTGGCCCAAGATTAGCTCAACTTTTGGCCTGAACCCGGCCGAAAAAAGGTGTCTATCTCTCTCTGCGAGGCAACGGCCTGGGAAAGTTGTCGCATTAACCAAGTGAAACTACTAACTAACTGGAGGAGGAGGAGGAGGCCAGTAGGAGGCCGGGAGCAGCACTTGGCCCAAAGCAATTAAAACGCGTTTTCGCAATTAAATGACTTGGCTATTTTTCATTTCTTTCCACGAGTTTGTGCTCAGTTTGCTTTTCCATTTTGTGTGTTGCCTTCTTCCATTTTTTGTTTAACAAAAGTTCATGTCAAAAATTTGAATTCTAGGGGGGATGGTACGGGGGAGGGGGAGGCGTAGAGCCGCTCGGGGAATGACTTTTGGTAATTAGACTTCTTGACTTGCTCGAGTTGCGGGCTTAAACGTAGCAGCAGGAGGAGGAGGAGGAGGTACGACTTGGGAAAATGTTTCCAATTAAGCAAGCCTGCTTGACAAGTGCAGGCAGTGGGAGTGGCAGTGGCAGGGGCGGAGCACTACTTGAAAAATAAATACGAAATTGTAATAACTTTATATATAGAGAGTAGTTCTTGGGCACACTCATATTTTTCTTTGAGATTCGCTTGCTGCGTTTCTGGAGCAGCACCGCGTGGCTTTTGTCGCAGCCAGCGATGACGCTGCACAATTCCAGCAGGTTCGTCTTCTTTGGCTTCATCTTTGTCATTATCGTTTCTAGAACGCGCTCCCGGGGCCGACATGAACATTAACTCGAAGTTAACTTAAGCGTGTGTGTTGTGTGTGGATGTTGATGTTGTTATTGTTGCTGATGCAACTGCCAAGCGTAACGAACACGCTTACAACAACACAACAACAACAACAACACCCGCAACACAATCGCTAAAACAACATGAAACATACAAGTACAGCGCGAGCACAATCATCATTAGCGCGCGCGCAGACTCAGAGCGAAGGTCCAAACCCGGTCCCAGTGCCAGCAGCTCCAGCTCCATGGCCAGCCCCATCCGCATATTGATAAAGCGAACATGCTACGACGCTGCTGCTGCTGCTGGCCATGTAATCAGTTGGCGCAGTCGCTTGTTACCATCCCAAGTCCATGTCTATTCCCATCTGGAGAGGAAGCTGGTCACACCTCGGCGCATGCGCATGCGCGCCACCTGTTGCCACCTGGTTGTGCTCCCCAAATGCGGCAGCGTGTTGCACATAATTAGCTACCTGAGTGAGGAGTACCCCTTCCTCTTCCTCTCCTGCCCTGCAACAATTCTATCAATTCCAATGTGCACACAAATGTTGCAGAAAGCCTTCATTAGGGGCACGCTTCAATGCGCTGCTTCCAAGGAAGCACAAGCGACCCTTCTGCGGTACCGTGCGCTACCTTAATCGTTTTCTGCTAAATGCTTTGTGGGCCTCTCATACATTGTAGGCTTTCTTTGGGGTAAGATGGAAATCGCAAGAATCTTCTTGTATTTTTTTTCTGTTTTATATTCAAATTGCTTTTTGCTTATATCGAAAATCTTTCTGGAGCTCTACTTTAGTTAAGGTTTCTAATTAATTTTCTGTTCTTTTTATAGCAAACTTGCTGGTTGGCAGCTATCAGGTGAGTTTAAATATATAATGAGTTATATATATACTGATATTATCTTCTCTTTATAGGGTTTTTAATGAAAAAGCTATGCTTATATGAGGAACCTTTCTGGTAATGAAGGTAGAGCTGAAATTCATCGGGTAAGTCGAAATATATAGAAAAATATACATATATTCTATTCAAAATATATCTCTAAGTTAGTATAATATAATACTAGAATATACTACTTCCTCTACCCATATTATAATAATTCATAAACCTGCCTTACATAACTTCCTTTTCTCTCTCTCAGTTTCCTTCCCCTTTTTAATCTTCCTCTTTGTAAATGAAATCTCAATTTCCCAAAGCATATTCCGTGTAATTCTCTGATATGGCATAGCTAACGGTACCATTGCTCAACCTAACCTCAACTCGACTAATGCTACTGTAACATATACAAGGCAATTGCCTTGGTCGTATTGTCATTCGTGGAAGTAAACGGAGATGTCAACTGTGTGTGATGCTAACAGCGGATTAGAGTGATGCTTAAACACCGATAGGGGCGCGAGAAAGAGAGAACGATAGAGATAGATAGAGAGAGAGGGAGATAGAGAGGGGAAGATGATGCAAAACGGCGCTAAACTGGAGATTTACGATGGAAAGTGTGAGAATCTGAGAAGGCAGGCAGAGAAATGACACAAGAACAGTTACAGACGATAAACCCGTAAAGACTTCATACATAGATCGAGAAAGAGAGAGAGAGAGAGAGAGAGGGAGGGAGAGAGAGAGCGAGCAGTATAATCACTGAGCATCGGACCGTGAAATATGATCAAAATATTTGTGCTGGCCACAATTATGAGACGAGACACACACAAAAAAAAGAGAAACAATACGCAGCGAGAATAAACCAAAGCAGAGAAGACAATGAAGAAGAGGGGAGGGGAAGAGGGGGGAGTGAGACTTCTCTGTCCGTCCCTCAGTTGGGTTTTCTGTTACCTGTTACCTTCTTCGTTTGTTTTTTATGACTCTATTTGGAAATTGATTTTATGGGCCGCAGCATTTCGGAAGTGCAGCGAAATCAACGTCATAAAAAAACGAACCCAATCTGATTGAGAGAACCTGCGTTTTTTTTCTTCGAGAGAGATGCTACCATACTTAGGACCATGGCAAGAAATGCGGCAGACAATTGCGAATCAAAGACAAATTGCACAGGGAGAAAGAAAAAGAGTGAAAGAGAGAGAGAGAGAATGAAGTAAAAAGCGACAGAGCAATTAATTATTTTGTCAGGGCGCCGTTTTGCACCTGTCCATGAAGGTAGTCCTGGTCCAGGCCCCGGCTCTGGTCCAGCTCCTGCTCCAAGTCGGCGTCAGTTTCAGCAAGTTGCCAAGTGCCACGGGACAAGTGAGAAATTAAAAACTTTTTCTGCAGCTCGAGAGACAAAGCAAGTGAAGGAGACAGAATGAACAGAGAGAGAGGGAGAGAGACCTAGGGGGAGTAGGGAAGCGCAACGTGTCGCTGCCACTTTGCCTGCAACTTGCGACAGGTCAAAAATGAATCGCGCAATTAAACAGTTCTGCCTGCCACGCCCCTCCCGCCTACGCCAGATGGCAACTAGAAGTGGCAACTTAATTTTCCCAGGCCGAACAAAGCGACTTCAACTGCACAAACTGCTCCAGAAATTTATCCCACTTGCAGCCCAAAGCTTTAAAGCTTTAACTTGCCACAACTGCCACGCCCACATTGCGCCCCCATAATGGACGGGCTCAAAGGCGCAACCAATTGCAATGAGGCCAGAATTGCTGCATAGTTTGTCGTGGTCAAAGCGAGCTTCCAAATAGAATTCTGCGGTTGCCTCTTGCGGTTGCGACATTGCAATGGCTTTTGTGTGTGTGTGTGTGTGTGTGTGTATATGTGTGTGTGGCATGCAACACAGAGAGCAGACCGAGGCGCGCGCCCCCTGCTCCGTTCATGCCATGTGACATGGTGTCTTTCTCGAGCAGAGATTGGTCTAGACATTCTCTACCTGCAGGACACACTGCGCTCCTGATAAACTGGACAAGTCGCATTCCTGCCACATGCGTCATAATAGTCCATTTTATATGCCCCCATTGATAAGAAGAGCATTACGAGCTATGAGGATCGGTTTGGCTGGCGTGGGTGAGCAGACCACCACAAAGACAGTTTGCCTAATTAGACCGCCGAACCAAGCCGAGCCCAGTTCCAAGCACACCCTCAATTTGTATAGTGGGTGCGACGCACTGAGGATCGCTGCTTCGATCCTGAACACGGGCACGCAACCTACCACAGACTGGAATTAAACAATTAATGTGTAATTATCACAGTTTGCCAGCGAATCTGGCAAAGGAGCCGCCGTAGCAAGCGCACGATCAGTTGTCGATCGACAAGGAGAGAGAGAGAGAGATCGAGAGGATCGGCAGAGGGCTGGGGAGCTGCGGAGAGTCGTCAAAACGCCCCTTGAATACAGGCGCGGGCGTTGGCGTTGGCGGCAGGCGTAGCCCAGCAATGTGGCCCAGCGATCCTCAGCAACGATCCTGCTGCTGGCCCATACATCATCACGCTGATCGCTTTGCTGAGCGCAGATAATTAGAGTCAGCGCCAGGAGAAAGAGAGAGGGGGCTAAACAATTAGCTAAGGTTGCTTAGACTTGGCCAATTGGTTAGGAGGATCGATGCAGTCAGCAAGATCACTCGATCAGTTGCAGGCGCCGCCGCCGACATCGCATCAATTTGTGCGGGCAGCAGCAGCAGCAGCAGCTCAATTATGTTGTTAGTGTTGGCCAAGGCGATCAAAGCGATCGCCGCTGATCGCAGTCGACAATTAGAGAGAGAGAGAGAGAGAGAGATAGAGAGAGAGAGAGAGAGAAAGAGAGAGTTCCTGCAGCTGCGGAAGGAAGCAAGCGACAACGACGCCACGTGCAACCAAGCGCACTAATTATGCAAATCAGTTTAGGATGCTGCAGGATTAGGCCTGTTGCTCGCTGGCGCTGCAAATGTCCCGTAAGTAGCTTAGCCGTGTCCGCTTTATCCGCTTGCAGAAAGTTTTGGGCCAGTTCGGGCGTGATTCCTTTGTGTCGCTGCAGGATTATCCATGCACACAAAGGACAATTAACTGTTTCGTGCTCTAATTGTTCTGGCGTGTTCTCTCTCTCTCTCTCTCTCTCGCAACGAGAGGAGTCCTTTGCGTGCGCCTGCTCCGTGAAGCTGCTGCAGATCGGTCCAATTTGTTGGCAATTACTACGAGCCGCTTTTAACCGCAAAATTGTCCCAGATCCCTGATCCATGTTCCTTAGTTTCTCAGTTGCAGTGTGTCCTTTGATCTGCACCGAAGTGATCGTGCCGGACTTGGCTGAAACAATAAATATTTAGTTGCTGCGTGAGCTTAGGTAAGAGAGAGAAGGAGAGATAGAGAGAGAAGGAGTAAAGATTTGATGCAGTATTTAGCGTGATCCGCCTAATGAGAGGGCGGAGATCTTATGCGCTGAGGCGCCCTAATTATTTAAAGAGATTTGCTCGAGTAGCTGATCGTAATCTAAGCTGATTTGCATAGCGAGCGGGAGAAGAGAGAGAGAGAGAGAGAGAGAGGGGAGTAGTGAATAGAATGATCTACTAAAGCGTCTTAATTATTTAAAGAGATCTACACAAAGTAGCTGATCGCGAGGGTCTAAGATGGTAGTGAATAGAATGATCTACTTTAAGCGTCTTAATTAGTTAAGGAGATCTTATAAAGTGATGAACGCGATGATAGTCTAGGGGAAAGAGAGAGAAAGCTAGAGCGACTAATATAGAGAGAGTGAGAAAGTATAGAAATGGAGAGAGAATGATATACTAAAACGTTTTAATAGCTATAAGTGATCTACAAAAAAAAAAAATTAAGACTGATCGTACAAGAGAGAGAGAGAGAAATGAATGAGAGAAATAAAAGAGAGAGAGGGGGAGAAAGAAGTATAAGGAGATTAATAGCTACCACTATATAAAGCGATCTACTGTAGCATCGCTCATCTCTCACAATCCTTACCCGCTCCACAATCAGCTCATTTGCATACGAGATTTATGTGAACTCTTGTCCATTCTCATTCTTCTCATTCTTAGCTGATATTATTCTCTATGACATGCTCTGGGACAATCAACTACAAATTTGTTGCTCAAATAGAAGCAATTCTCACAGAGAGAGAGAGAGAATTCCAATGGGCTTCTGTGACTTTTCTCATGCTCAATAAATTGTGGGTTAAAAATCGAATAAATGTCTAAATATTTACACAAATTGAGCGATCCCATCCCCATAACTGTTGCATTGAGACGTTTGTCTCTGATCTCGGCTTCTGTTGTTATGGAAAGTCGAGTCGGTATTTCCCACAGAGCTTTGGGGCGGAGATCGGTTAGTTGCTTTCAAGAAGCGTCGATCAAAAGAAGAAAACAAACCGATTTTCATTGTAGTTTTTCCGTTGCGTTTCGTTTGCTTTGCTTTTCTCTTGAGTTTTTTTTTTTTTTTTTTTAAGAGCGTTACACAGCCATGACACCTGAGCGCCCACACGAAATTGTGACACCTTTCTCAGCCTCAGTCGGAGTCTCCGTCTCATGGTCGAGTGGGATGTGCGTTGCACTGCATCGGGCGGATTAGAGGCACTTGCAGCGTAATGACTTTTGATTTGCAGCAGACGTGGGAACCAAATCGAGTCAGTGTCGACATTGACCCGCTCTTTGTTTGCTTGGTGACACGACAAGCGTCTCCAGCTCCGACTCCATCTCCTCCTGCCTGCCTGCCTGCAGCCGACTTCGATTCGTGCGTTCTCTCAAAAGCCGCAGCTGATTTGCATAAATTCCTTGGCTACCATTGGCAGTGATTGCCAGTCGAGTCGTTTTGGTTCATTCGTGCATTAAATTGTCCCCATCGACCGCAGAGCCAGTTGTGGATCGATCCACGTGAACGTGTCTCCAGATGATCATCCAGGCAAACCGCAAAACTCGAGCGACAAGCAACACTCGTTCGGCTCCTTCAAAGTCGTCAGCAACTTTGTTGTCACCCGGTCTGCTCCAGCTGGCTCGATCGTCTCTCTCTCTCTCTAAGCTTGCCATCTCTCCCTCTAGTATTTTGGAAACATTATGCTGTTTAATCCTTTAATCGCAATGCAGTTTTCGGTCTTCATTTTCTGCTAATTTCCTTTTGCCTCTCGCATTCTCCTTCTCTTCTTTTCGGTACAGCGGATCGGCACACAAAAGGAAACAATTTATGTGCCTTATGGGCCTCATAATAATCCCAAAGTGGACATAATCCTTTTGTTTGCCACTGTCCGGCATAATTCGAGATTTCGCCAGCCTCTCGCCCAAAACAAGGGAGTAGGGGAGGAAGGGAGCGATCCTCTAAGCCATTTTCAAATTTTAGCAAATTTTCGCAAATTTCCTTTTTTAATAACTCTTTCTCTTTTCTCCCTTTGTGCGCTCTCTTTGTTCTGGGTTCTCTTCTTTTTTACTTTTTTGCCGGAAAATGGGAAATGCGGAAAAGCATTAGCTACCGAATCGATTGTTCTATGGGCGGATATGGATATTTAATACTTTTGTCTCACTTTCAATGTGAGTTAAATTCGTTGCTTATCGGGAACTGAAAGATCGAACAATTGTGCAAGTGAAGCCGCAGCAGGTCTGCAGGTTCCCGAACCTGAACCCGAACCTGAACCCAAACCCAAAACCGAACCCGTTTTCATTTCGAAGCACAAAGCTTATCGCTGCACTCGGGGCCATATATGACACCAGATGCGCGTGTTTATATCAACGAAATCCTGTTAAGAATTCACCACACACACACACACACACGCAGAGAGAGTGCACACTTCACACATCTGTTGCGGGTTTCGGTCTGCGTCTGCGTCTGGATCTGGGTCTGGGTTCGGGCTCAGTGTCTGGCCATGCTGGTGGTCTGTGCAGCACACACGCTTAATAACCGAATAAAAAATGATAACCCGAAAATAAGAAGACATCAAAGAGCAGAACGACGCAGACTTGATCTTGGATGCTTGATTGGACGACTTGCAGCCAAATCGAGAGAGAGAGAGAGAGAGAGAGAGAGAGAGAGAGGAGAGGGAGAGAGAGAGATGAGGCCAACAAAAAGCGTCACAGCCAAGCGCAGCGTGCAGCATGGAGCAGCAATAGTTAACAAGCCTCGAGAAGCACGAGGTAAAAAGCCGAAATTGAGACCGAACAAAGGCGCATAATGATCGCCAAGATAGAGAGAAAGAGTGAGAGAGAGAGAGGAGAGAGAGAGCGAGCAGGAGGGGTAGACCACCGCAGCCGTCTAATTTATTCACAGCGATCACTGACCGTGCCCCATCGCAGGCCTAAACCCTTATTAATGAGGCCCCAATGAGCCAGGCCGAGAGCTGGCCAAGTGTCGCACGCAACGCAGCGATTAAGCCCAGTTAGCGTGTCTCCAGGAGATGCCCTGTTGCGGAGCAGAGGGAGGCCGCGGGCGCGTTGCATTTTATCGCCTTAATGGGCAACTCGACTGGGCAGGGCAGGGCACACGGCGCAGATGCTGTTTCAATTAAGGTCTCGTTTCGTTGCCTCGTAAAGTTCTCCCGCTCCCGCTCTCCCTCTCCCTCCCTCTCTCCATCTGTCGCTTATCGCTGCTTGTCACTCGGCCCGATTTTGTTTTATAAATAAAGACATTAAAAGCGCCGTCATGTTTGGCCACGTTAGCTCGGATTTATTGCGGACCACCGTGGACAGCAGCGTGGCGGCTTAACACTTTTTAATTTCACTTGTCTCTCGCTGCAATCAATCTTGGCCAGACCTTAAGGTAGTGGAACCCCAGAGACAGAAATTGTCAACTGTGGCGGGTTATGAGCCTGTGAGAAATGCCTTGGGATGCGCCGTGTGTGTTGACCAAGTCATAAACCATCATTAACCCGACCCCGAGAGAGTGACCGAAAGTCAGATGGAGAGGTCTCTCTGGATCTGGCGCTACCAACCAACAAGTTCACTGGAAATGCAACCCATCTCGTCCACTGTCAAGTGTTGACAACTTCTTGTGGGGTCACACTGTGCACAGCTGCCTGCAACACGTTCCTCATCCCGTTTTCAGTTTTCGGGAATCACGTTTTTGTTTATTGCGATTCAGGGAGATTTGTGACAGTGCAACGAAAGGGCAGGGTAGAGAAAGAGAGAGGGAGAGAGAGAGGGGGCAACGGCAGCTTACTGCTCTAGATTTCTCAAGCTTTTAAACCGATTAGGCGGCCAATGCCACCCAACGTCAGCAGCAGGAGCAGGAAAAACAAGAGAAAGAATTTCCAAATGGAATAGGTTAGTCCAAAGAGAATAGATAATGCAGCATGCATAAGTATATAAGCAATTTCCTTTCAGCTTTGTTTCTTCAATTGAAAATTTTAATCTAAAATATCAACGATTTTTTTACTAAGATTAAATCTATCTAATTTATTCAAGGGATAAACTCACCAACGATTTTCATGAATTTTTTTTTTGTTAACTAAAAAATTTAAATTTAAAAAAAAAAAAAAAAAAATTTTTAAAAATTTTTTTATTTTTAAAAAATGGGGGAAATGCCCCCCTGTAAATTTTTCAGATATATTTTTTCTTCAAAATTTTAAATCGCAAACTTTTAATTTTAATCGATAGCGAATGTCAAAATTAATACTAAACAAGTGTTTAAATCGATTTTAAACGATACTTAATTTTGGCCCAAAATTCATGTCGAAATGGTAAAAAAATTAGACATGTAACATGCTCGACAGGCCTAGTACCCAAATATTCCATCGATCGTAACTTTCTTAAAAATCCACAGATTTTCATGCGGAATGACATTTTGTTTATGTTTTGATTAACTGTACTATTCTACATTTAAATAATATCAAAATAGACTTTTTGAAAATTTTCGATATTTCGAAAATTTAGGTAATGGTCCCCCCTATAAATTTTTCAGCCATTTTTTTCTTTAAAATTTTTAAATCGCCAACTTTTAATTTTAATCGATAGCGAAGGTCAAAATTAGTACAAAACAAGTGTTTAAATCGATTTTAACGATACTTAATTTTGGCCCAAAAATCATGCCGAAATGGTCAAAAAATTAGACATGTAACATACTCGACAAACCAATTACCCTAATTTTCCATCGATCGTAACTTTCTTAAAAATCCACCGATTTGCATGCGGAATGACATTTTGTTTATGTTTTGAATAACTGAACTATTCTACATTTAAATAATATCAAAATAGACTCTTTGAAAATTTTCGATATTTTGGACATTTAGACAATGGTCCCCCCTGTAAAATTTAAACAAATTATTTTTTTCAAAAATTTAAAATCGCGAACTTTTAACTTTAATCGATAGCGGAGGTCAAAATTAGTACTAAACAAGTGTTTAAATCGATTTTGGAAGATACTTAATTTTGGGCCAAAAATCAACTCAAAAACGACTAAAAATCAGACATGTAGCACCCTCGATAGGACCTGCATCCTCTTTTCTCACCCACCATAACTTTGTTAAAAATCATCCGATTTTCACGAGGCATGACATTTTATTTATGTATTGAAATCCCTAGTTATTCTACATTTAAAAAATAGTAAAATAAGTTTTTTGAAAATGTTCGATATTTTCAAAATTTATGTAAGGGGGGACCTGTGAATTTTTCAGATATTTTTTTTTCATGAACTTTTTAAATTGGTAATTTATTTAAGATCATTCTACTCTCTCAACTCATTCTACTCATGGTACTCTACGTATACTCGTTGTTATTTCTACTTATATTACTATCTATGTATGTATGTATGTACTTATACTACTCGCTACTTATACTACTCTCTACTTATACTACTCTCCGGTCTCTTCTCTCGACTCTCCTCGCCTGCACTTCTCTTATATCTTCCCCCACCTTCTCTCTAATATCCCCATTAATGATTTCACAAAAGTTCGCAGAACTTCACGAACGTGTCGTAATGCAGCGCCTCCAGCGCTGTCTTCCTCCTCCTCCATCTATCCAGCTATCTATGAGCACCAGTCATGGGGTAATCCAACGATTTCGGTTTCAACGCGGTTCCAATGTTCAATGTTCAACGTGCAACAACACTGAAAACTGGCCAAACAACTGCCAAGTCGCTTATTTTATGAATGAATTTCAAATCCGACTCCTACCTAGACGCAGCAGGGGCGTGGCACGAAGGGGGGTAACCAAGCAACAACCTACTCGCGCATGCAAAACACGATTTACTATAAAGGCAAAAGTTGTAGACAACACGATGGTAACTAGACAAAGGGGCAGCCCGAGCAGCTGGAGCTGCAGAGAGGGGGAGGAGTCACGTCTGGAGTGGAGCCTCGAGCTGCAGACACAGAGCGCAGATCGTTTTCATTCATAAAAGGCAATGGCTTAGCTGGCCTGGCCTGGCCAAGCGGGTTGGCGTCTTTTGGCACATGTTGAGGCCGGTCTGGCCGGATGAGTCATCGAGTCAGCCTGGGTAGCACGTGATGGCAACGTCACCAGCAAAACTGCTGCTGCGGCTGCGTCTGCGTCTGCGTCGAGGTGTGTCAATTAGCAGAGAAAGAGCCAAGTCGAGAGAGAGGAGTCTCAACCGCAGCCACAGCCAGAGGTGAAACCATTGCCATCGTCCTACTAATTGTGCCACCAGACGCAGACGCAGACGCGAGTGACTCATCACGGCTCCAGCGCAACGACGTCGACGACGCCTTTGCCAATTCATGAATGAGCCAAGTCAAGTCAACTGGTTTTCCTGCAGCATGCACCCACACGTGCCACACACAACTGGTTACAGTCCCCACAGTCACATCCAATGTCCACATCCGCTGTAGCTGCTTCTCTATGATCATTAAATGCGGAAGAAGGCGTTCGGCAACGGATCATTTGTATGCCGCCCCCGTCATGTCGCCTGGCCGGGATTGGCGACGTCGACGGCGGTACTCTTTGTGGCGCCCACCACCACCACCACCATCGATGCCGCTGCCGCCGCCGTCACCGCGTGCCGCTTTGATTAATTATGCAACGCTGCCGCCTCCCCCCACGCCCTCCTCAGCCATCCCGAACATGTGTACTCAGTGTCTACATTGCATGTTGGGCAATTGCAGCCGGTCTGTCCGGCAATTGGGAACAGGTAACCGAGTGTAAACCAATTGGCTGCTTGTCGTTGTCATAATCGACTCGCTTGCTGCCTCCCTTTCTCCCTCTCTTAGCTGACCCACATAGGACACGGCTGGACATGGCAAGTTGAT
Source organism: Zaprionus tsacasi (assembly GCA_018904105.1). NCBI lineage: Eukaryota > Metazoa > Arthropoda > Insecta > Diptera > Drosophilidae > Zaprionus > Zaprionus tsacasi. The sequence continues at coordinate 3,189,684 of JAEIFR010000049.1, read as the reverse complement.
TTTCATGTTTGCTCTGCCCCTGCAACGCCCACTGCTCCCACATGTCCATTTGGGCCATTACCTTGGCAACAAATACCAACATTTTTTTTGGTAATTGCAGCCCAGGAAAAGGAGGGGGGAAAATCGAACCATGTGACAAGCTCAGAGTGGGAGTATGGAACAGCTGAAGCATGCCCAGGAAATTGGAAATGGAACTTGCTCGTTTTCTGACGAACTTATTAGCGGCATAGCTGAGGTATGTATAGCTCCATATATCACCTGAATTTATAGGCTTAAATGAAACTCTTTTCTAGGTCGTAAAATGAAGGTATTGAAAGGCTGGAGATCTAGGAAAGATTCCATCTTAGCTATCAAAATGTGAAAGTCTATCGATTCTTCTTTACCTACCCAGGTAAGATCGATTGATTTGAGTAGCAGCAAGGAATCCTTTACGAAGGTTCCTTAAGTCTACATAATACTGCACAGTAATAGAATTGGATAAAGTGTATAATCAAGTGGTCTATGCCAACTCCAAGACTTTCAACTCAAAGAATTGAGTCCTTAACCAAGTTCAGCAATTGCAATGAAGTAGACTAGGTCAAAGTACTGTTTCCTTCTGCTGCAGCTACTCCTCCTTCTCCTTCTCCTACTCCATCGTCTTGTAAAACAAATTATCTCATTTGGCTGCTCGTTTATAGTCATCCATGCATATTGCAGCGGAGGAGGCGAGACAAAAGCGGACGACGGCGGCGGCTGCAAACATCGTTAGAGGCCCAAGGCAACATTTCCTCGTACATAACTTCTGTGCGAGGAGCGAGTTGGCTTTTGACCCAGGACCAAAGTGAGGAAAACTTTATCCTTTTGCATTGCTAACTTTTGCTCTGATTTCTTGCGGTTTCAACTGCCGAATTCCCGTTCGCCTTCTCTGCTCTTGCCTTGCCTTATTTATTGTTGCAAGAAAATTGAATTGAAAGTTGCGCGTAATTTGAGCAACAATGCAACAAAGTTGGCAGCCAAATTGCCGCAAGAGGGCGCCACCGTCAGGCCTGCTTCTGCTTCTGGCCCTGCTGCAACTTGGCTCTGTCAATTAAGCCATTCCATTGCAGCGCAAAACCATTGTTGATAGAAGCAAACCTAGGGGTGAAGCCAGACGTCACATGTCAATCAGACTCAGCTGGCCCTGAGCGGGTTCCGGTTCGGTTCGAATCCTCTCGGACAATTGGCAGGCAAAACTCATCTGCATGCGAGTCCGATTTCGACCACGTGCGCAAACATGAGCGCCAACTGCAGCTGCAGCCCAGGGACCTCGGCTAATTCCCCGACTTGAAATGGCAACAACAAAAGCGATGGAACGAGGCAAAGGTCAAATTTCCTGGCGAATATAACAAATCAAAGTGGACGCTTGAATGGACAGCAGCGTTTTGAATATGATCGTGTCCGTGGTCCGAGAAACGAGTCCAATTACGAGGCGGCAGCTGAGATCGACAGCCAGAGATCTCTCCCTCACCCGATTGATCTTTCAATCACAGGAGCTGTCGCTGCAGCAGCTGCCGCCGCCGCTGCGTGCGCCAATTTCGCGTTGTGCGCGGCATGGGGCGGGGCCGGTCTGGGCGTCAATATTTGTGTGGATTCCAGGAATGCCCCGAAATATGTTATCGCCAGCTTTTTATCATCGCGGAATGAGCCGCGTCATCAGCGCAGATTGAAATAATTCGACGTTCAGAAAGTTGCCAAGTCATTCTAAAATTGGTCAGCAATGTCGGTGGCGGCGCTGTGATCTGTGCTGCGCGGTTCCTCGACGATCGCGTGCGATAAGCAACGTCAATATTTGTGTTTCGCTTTTGGGAGCGAGCCCAGGGCTCAGGGCCGATTATTTGGTCCTTGTTAACCTCGACCTCCGGCGCGGCCTCTCAGATCTCTCGTTTTAGATCTCTTTCATGCCCGACAAGTGGCTGCCCAATTTGGCGGAGGCAGCATCAGCGACCTGGCTAATTGTTTGTTATTCCTCGCTACCTGACCCTGTGTGGGAATGGCACTGACCACCAGGCCACGTAATTGGGCCTGAGATTGAATTATCACACGCAGACCGCAGTTTTGAGGCTGCGGCATGGTGGGAAAACTGCGACTTGGTTGGAAAACTAACTATTGATTTAGCAGGTCAATAACAGAGAAATATATATAGTACACTTGTCGGGAAGTGCTGGCAATCCTAACCTGCTTTCGTTCCCGCCATGTTGCTTGTCAAACACGTGGTCCGATTTCCAGCGAATTGGCAGCTCCGTCTTTCTATTTTGACAGCTTTTGCATGTGCTGCACGCGAAGCACTTTATCCAGTTTGGTTTTCTTTTTCTTTTCGAGAAGTTTTCAATTATTTTTGGGCCTGCAACATGAGTAACGCTTCGTCTGTCATTGAGGAAATCCGCAAGCAAGTTGAGGCAGAGCTGTGCAGGTAGAGTCTACTTGATCCCGGTAATATTCATGCATTTTGTAAATAATCCTTATAGCCATGATGAAGCGGTGCAGGAGAACGAGCTGGAGGAAGACACCGAAGAGCAGGAAAGCATCGCGTATTCCATTAAAGAGGACAGCGAAGAGGAGCAAACACTGTATCAGCTGGTGCGCAACAAGAGGCAGAAGCAGGAGGTGAGTGAGAAAGATCTACTATATGTATATCCCAATCTGATGCTTCGTTTCTCTCTCCTTAGGACACCTGCCAGCAATGGCTTGAGATCTTTGCAGAATCGACCGAGCAGGCGCTGCTCACATTCATCGAGTTCATCTTGGAGGCCAGTGGCAGTCAATATCAGTTGCCGACAGATCTGAAGTTTCCACTCAACTTTACCAACATTATAATTGAGGCTACATCGCGCTTTGGCAATGTAATTCCATTAGGATCATGCTTGCAATCCATATTTCTTATAGAGTTCTTTTTTAAATCTTTCAGAAAAGCCTGCTGTATCCTCTGATTATGAAAGGTAATGATATTTTTGTGCGGGATGTAACCGGATTTGTGGAGCAACTACTGCGTCTGATGAACGGGAATCCTATGTTCCGGCTTGACTCTTTTCTAAAGATTATTCCCGGCTTCCTATTGGTCTCCACGGACTCCAAGGTGCGTGCCTTTAGGCACACCAGCACGCTGATTGGTAAGTGTAATGCAGCGGGAAACTAATCCTTCCAAGATTGATTCCCTCTTGCTTTACAGCTCTCAAGATGATGACCACACTCAACGAGCTGGCGAGCGTGGAGAACGAGAAGTTGAAGCAGACTTGGTTACGGATGTTTCATGGCATCTTTATGATGCGCACCAGCGATGTGGTCGACGAAATACGTCATCTTTGTATAGTCGAGTGTGGTCTATGGCTGAAAGCGTATCCAAAGTCGCTGCTATTGCCACTCCACGTAAAGCATCTGTTCAAGGCTCTGCAGGATCGATGCAGCAAAGTCTGCGAGAGCAGCTTGCAGGGACTGTTGAAACTGAGTCAGAACGTGGAGCTGAAGACAGTCTACTTGGAGCAGGGCTTCAAGTATCGCATGACGTTGCTGGGGCTGAGCATGAGCTTGGAGAGCGAGCTCAGTCAGTTGGCCATAGAACTGTTGCTGGTGTTCTACAAGGAGAATCAGGAGATACTTGACTCTTCCATGCTGCAGGTTATCGAGCAGTTCGTCTTCGCCGCTCATCGTGGAGTGGCGCAGATGGCAGCCATGTTAATTACGTATAGGGATCAGGGGGCTGAAACGGATAAGGAGCGTATTCGCGTCCTGGTAAAGTTGTTCATCAGCTTTGAGGAGCATGAGCATGCCGCATATCTTGTGGATGCCTTTTTCGGCCACAATGAGAGCCTACTCGCCTGGTCTACCATGGTGGTCATGTTGCAGGAGGGCGAGTCCCTGAATTCTGAAGAGACCTCTGCGCTCATTGAGATCATGACACGCTCTGTGCAGCAGGCAGTCACCGGGGAGGTGCCTCCTGGACGTTATACTGAGGATCTGGTGCGACAGCCGCTGGCAAATGCCAGAATATTGGCCACCAAGGCGCTGCTTCCACAGTTGCCTTCGCTCATCCGAAAGTTTACTAGCAGCCCAGAGGATCTAAGGAATCTGCTAGAGCTGCCACAGTACATGAACCGGAAGAAAGCAGAATTCAAGGAGCTACTCGAGCAAATTGAGGTCATTATGTTTGAACAGGCTGATCATGCTGTACTGGCAATGGGCGCCATGACATTGGAGCATCTCTACGAGCTGAGAGATATGAAGGAGCTGCTCAACAATGCCGTGACAAACTACATGATTGCCTACAATGCCTGGGAAAAGTATAGCAAAAGAGGAGGAGGAAAGTCACCAGCCAGGGATCCCGCCGAGCGACTGCTACACACTCTGCGCCTGATCTCGGTGCTCTATGCGCGCTTTGATCTCAACGATTGGAAGCTTGCGGACAACGTCTTGTGCATCCTTAGGCGTTTTGTTGAAGAGCAGCGGGAGATGCCAGAAGAGTTTCGCCTGCCAGAGGAGGCCGTCAGTTTCTACTTGTCAATTTTCTATGTATCACTTTGCTGGGATCTAAAACGCCTTCAAGGATTGGCTCTGGCGGATAAGGATGTGGACGCCGATTGTCTGGCCCTGCGCAGTCGTTTGGAAGGCTTCTTCGCGATAAGCTTCAACATGCTGAAGCAACCAAAGGCAGCGAGCACAGCCTGTGAGGTGAGTGGGTTGCCAAAAGCCTGATCTGAATTGATTCTTTTTATCCCTCCTTGCAGTGCTTTGTCTACTGTTGCGATCTGTTTGTGCTCTTTGCGGATTGTTTGCGTGAGAACCGCAGTGTCTCCATTCAATCCTTGGAGTACAGAACCAAGCTGGATGAATATGAACGGATTGAGGCTTTTATGATGAGTTATGTATTCCCGAAAGCTGATGCGGAATCCGCTGCAGACTTACTAAAGCCGGAACAGTTTGTCGAGCTGCAGATCAAGCGGCGTGTGCTTACTGGGTACCTCAAGCTCATCTTCCACAATGTGATGCCCATGATGCGTGCCTGCATCGTCTTGCAGTACTACGAGAGCGTGAGTTGACCAAGGTTATATGTATCTTCCATCGCCTCTATTCAACTTCCTTCCGGTTTCCAGCACTATGCTGCCTTTGGTGACATTATGCGCGCCACCATGGAGCACATTATGTCGGTGAATCCCACCAATTTTGGCATGACCGTGATGCACACGTGTCTGCTAGTCTACAATTGCGTCAGAGAGATTCACAAGGACCACGCCCAGGCGGTTGATTCTGTGGAATTCGCCAGACTGATTAGGCTGGCGAATCTTCTAGCGGAGCTCTTCAATGTGAAGCAGCTGGCAGTGCGTCCCGGCATTCTCATACTACATCGCGCTGGCATTAGATTCGCTGTGGAGTTTACTCTCGATGATCCATTTGCTGCACCCAAGGATCTACTCTATCTGACCGTAATGCAGCAGTTTGTGCCGCAATTGCTTGCTCAGGATATGTTGGATATCTACAAGTATCTGCAATTCATCGAGTATGCTCCGCTTCCCTCGAGCCGCGTCGATACATGGCAGCCGCTCAGCTCCTACAGGAATACCTTGCTCATTGCTTTGAGGCAGAGCTGTTATCGTGAGTTGAGATTGGAGCAGAAGTGGAAAATGTATTTAATATTCCTCTTTCCCTTTTGTTGCAGGCGATGAATTGGCCAAACTGGAAAAATAGAAACATGAGAACCTATTGGCAATCGGAGGCAATATTCAATGCAATATTTTGTTTATACTGTACCATCCTCATATGCATATTACCCTCTATATACATCAATACCTTGTCTACAACAAGAATCTCGCTTTGTCGTCGCTTAATTTGGCCTGTGTCAACGAGATTATGGGAATATTTCAGTTTGTGCTATGGGATTCGCATTGAATGTGTGGCATCCCAGTCCTTTGTGCAACCAGAGCCAGCTAAAAGCTCGACTATCATATCTTCCATGAAGGTCTCTATTGAATAGGAGGTTGCATAATATCGAGACGAGCCAGCAATGTGTGTGCTGTGTATCGGGGTGGGCCGCCCTGCAGTGCATTCAATCGAGAAGAGGAAGGGGAAGGAGCAGCTGCTGCTGCTGCTGCAATGTATCGAATTTCCATGTTCGAATCCCATTCAGAGAACCCATCAAGAGAGCTGCTCAACAATTTTCGATTTCAATGGACGACGCTGGCGCTGACAAATTGACTCGCAACTTTGCGGGTTCACTGCAAGAAGGAGGCGCGACCCCGACCCCGGCGCCGATCCCGCTACAACGCTTACAGGGGCTGTCAAAGGATGCACACGAGCTAACACGGTCTTTGACACCCGGTTGCCAGCCCCAGCACTTAGGCGGGTCACTCGCAAGGTGTGTGCGTGTGTTGGAAATTTTGGAAATGTAATTCAAGTGGACGCGCTGTCGCACTTCTGTTTTCGGTTTTGGGTATCCATGTCCGTGTCCGCGTTCATTTCCTTGGCACATGCCAAGTGTCCGGTTGGATATCAGATTACGAAGACGTTCAAGTGTCCATTTGGCTGACTCTCTCTCTCTCTCGCTCTCTCTCCACTTGGCTGATGTCATAAAACTGCCATAAAACTCGCGCGTCGCATCCCAAATGTGGATGCAGCGGTTGCTCCAGTTGAGATTTTTGGGCAGCACAGCACAGCTGTGCGAGTTGGAGCTGAAGAAGAAGCTGCATTGCACTCATTACCATGCCAGATCGTTAGACCGCGCCACGTCAAGCACACGGCGACTTGTTGGCAACATCTGCGATCTAAATTGGCCCATCCACAGAGGAGATCTTGAGCAAGAGATCTGCGGCAGGTAGGGCCCATCAATTTCGCGTAACGGGCCGCGTCGAGCGATCCGCTAGACTCGAGCCGAGTCCTGCCGCAATTGCATTTCACGCTCCCTTACGGGGAGCAACGGGAACGGCGGCGCACAGATGTGCTGATGCGATGCGAATCAGCAGCGACAACAGCGCAACGCGGTACGATCGCTGCGGTTGCGGTTTAACGAGATGCGTTGCCGCCTCCGACACACGCCTCTGCCTACGGCGCGCTCGTCGCTAGCCTCTCCTCCGCTCTGGCGATGCCTGGCTGCGATAAACGTTCCTCGCTTCGACGATTAGTTTCTTGTTTTTGGCCGGGTTTAAACGAAAGTGTAACAACAGTCAACATTTCGGGCCCATGTCCGACACGCGCATCTGTCGTCCTGCGCAAAAGGTGTCCCGTTCCTGCCCGAAATTTCGCAAGGGCGACACGTGGCACTTGATTCATATCAAATTTCTGGGCCACAAATTGTACTACACACAATGCGCAACTATTTGGGAGTTCACATTTCGTTTTCACTTTGCAGAAGGGTTTCCTCCACGTCCACGTCTGTTGTATACTCCTTTTTTTTGGGCTCTTGGCTGGCTGTTGCCAACTGTCAACCCATTTGAGCATATTTATGGCCAGTTGCCCGAGGGCATCTCCAGTTGTTGGGGGAGAGTGCTTGCAACTGTTATTAACAGAAATTTATAGCTCGGTTTTTTATTTCGGTTAAAATGTCCAACGGGACAAAATTGCCATGGGGCGATCGAGAGGCGTTTAAAAACGCCTGCGAAACGCTTGCCGAATTGCCAACTTCCTTAGTAATTTACTAACTTGCAAATACATTAGGCTAAATATGGAAATGAATTCAAAGTTTTATAATTATGCCGATTATTATGCAAATTTGTGTTTACATATCGATTTGGTATTATTTTGGTACTTTAATTGGAGCCTACAGAGCTATCGATAGGCATTTTGGTAATTTAATTGGAGCCTACAGAGCTATCGATAGGCATTAACAATGCTCGCGATACATTTGCAATAAATGCCCCATCACTCGTGCATTCTGTGTAATCGTAACATTTTCTTTTTTTTTTCTGTGATTGATTGCATTTAATATAAATTTCATTGAATATTTTCGCGCTATCCAAGTATAATAAAGTGCATTGCAATTTACAATGTCATCTGTGCGCACATGTGCATGCATACACAGATAGTATACAGAGAGTATTTGTATAAAATCCGCTTAATCTGCTGGCGCTCAGTTGCAATTGTGTAATTTTGCTGCTTCTTTATGTTGTTGTTGCTGTTGTTGTTGTTGTTCTGTTTGTCAGTGAGCACGTGAATTTCTTTTTGTGTGTGCGCTGCGGGCGGTCTTGAAATTTTGACATTTCGCAAGTTCAATTTGTTTATTGTTCGGCATACATTTATTGCACGTGTTAAGTGCTGAAAATATTGGTTTGTACCGGTACAAATGTACCGTATGTATTAAAATTGTGCTCAAACATAAACAAAATACTTATTAAATCGTAGGAAAATGGAAAGATCGTGTGTGTTCGTATAATTTTGATAAATTACCTAAACACTTCTATAATTAACTACAGCAACAATAACAACATATTAATCAACATTTGCATGAACACACAGCGACATGTTGGGACATGTTTGAGGCGCAATAGTTGCGTGTAAAAACATGAATCGCTCGATCCATCACATTCATCCTGACTGCGCGTTGTTGTCCCCTGACAAGCGGTGAGTCTCATTGATAAATACACAAATTTGTAGATTGTCAATCAGGATCGTGATCTCTTCGTCTTTGCTTTGTCTGAGTGACGGCAAACAAACAGCAGGCAAGGACACACATGCGCTCTCTGCAATCTGTTTGCCGCTCTACTCTGATGTTGTTATTGTTATTATTATTGTTGTTGTTGTTGGAGTAGTCTTCCTAATGTCGCAGCAAATAAGGCGCGCCGTGTGTGCGGCTCCTGCACCGGTAGTAGTCCGGTAGTTCGGGCGAGTAAATCACTCGCCTGTTTACAAATGTGTCGCCATCGCGTAATTCAATCCTTGCGCGCAGCCCAGGCAGGCAGGATGCACCATCGGCAGCCGTCGCCGCTTGGCAAACCAATAAATACCACTTAGATGCAGCCAGGGATTCAGGCAGCGACCCCGTCCTCGGCAACGACCCTACTCCTGCGACTGCCAGCGACCCCGTGTGTCAACAAAGTCATGTGTCGGCATGTCGCCGTGTGCATATGTCGTGTCCTTTGACACACACACACACATGCGTACAGGGAGTTGCAGCTGAGACTGCGCAGGACACGCATGCAGAGCATAAATTAACACGCGCGGCTCCTTTCGAATCCGTTGCGCTGATTCCCAATCGCCGCCTGCACCTTTGCTCCCCATTAGCACGCGTCCACTTGGGACGCACGCGCATCCACTCAAAAAGGATATGGAGGGAGCACCAGACGCAAGCTGCACAAATTCAGCTCAAGTGCAGCAGGGTTAAAATTAGTTAAGCCCTGTCAGCAAATCTGATTTAGTGTGCGTCCCAGCGGCAGATGCACAAAGATCCCCTCATCATGCAGAGTGCTCCTCCTACTCCTCTCAAATTATAACTTTAGTGGCAATTTAATTAAGCAATTACAAGGGTTCCTCTCATGCTAGAGTGTTGATTTATTTACAGATGTACAGATTGAAGCTGGAAAAGGAACAAAGACAGAGCAGATGCTGCTTCTAGAAAGAGGCCACAATGAAAATATTATATCGAGAAGCTAAAGAATCTATTTGGTAAGTAGACTCCAATTTGACTGCTTTCTCATCATTATAATATGCTATTTTATTATCGCAGGTTTGCATGCTCCAATAGCTGCGCGTTTCAGATCATTTGCAGCGCAATATATGAAGGTCATTGAGGTCAATTTTATTGCACAGTTGCAGGTCAAGCGTTCGACAGCTCGACAGATCAATTAAATGCAATATTTATATCAATGGACACGGCTCACAAAGTGGACAATTGGTTTGGACATGAAGTGACCACCACAACAGCTGGCGTGCTGGTCGGAGAATGTACATACATGTGAGATAAGGTGAGGGTGCGACAACAGATGCAGATCCGTGCAGGGAACTGAACAGATATTAATTACAAGCCACGAGTGAGGTCGAGTAGCGGACATGTTTGAGTTGAAAAATGCATAAAATGCTCAAGTTATGCTTCCCCCTGGAGTCAAGTGTTTGGACCCGATGACAGCTGACTTTCACTTGTTTCCCTCCCCTCCGGTTCAACCCAATCGTATGCGTGCCTGGACAATTAATCATGTGTAGCGTCGTTTTGTGATTTTTAACGACTGCGCCTGCTGTCAACAACGCATCCTTTCCAGCGGCGGCGTGGACCATGTCCCAGAGGCGTTGGATGCCTCATAAAATTGGGATGCGCCCTGATAAATGTGCCTCTGGCAGCCCATCAAATAGATTTATTATTGAAAATATTTGTGCCCTTTGATTGTTATGGGTCTGTCTGTGCGTTCTCTTAACTCCTCAATAACCTTCTTCATCCACTCAACTGTTTGGCTGGTCGCTGCTTGTTGTGACAGCAGCCGTGTAGGAGGAGTACAGGGGCAGGAGGAGTGCAGGGGAGTAAACACTGAGAACAAATGTTGTGTTAAATTTATTTCATTACATTGGCATTTTATGATGACTTGGCGCGTTCTCTTTCATTTTCTGTATTGTTTATACATTTCAAAAGGCGTTCGATTTGAGGGCAATAAAAGTGCAAATGGTCCTTGGCACAGGAGCGGCAACATCAGTATCGACAGCAGCAGCCACATCAGCTGTCGCTTTTGAGGATGGGTCTTTGAACTTGAAGCATCGACAGCAGCTGGATATGACAGATACCAACGAAAGTGGGGACAAAATGTGATGAATGCGAAGCTTAAGTTCGTCCCGAGCTGTATCATACATCTATATATATAATTACTGGCAGTTCAATTTCTCAATAACACATGTGGACAATACGAAGGTTATTTGAAGTGCTTGACCGCCCTTGAACCGGATTGGATTTGATATTGAGTATGGTTATTTTGTTTTCCAAGAAACCTCTAACTTATCAGTGGCCATAGGTATTTAATAGCCATTTCTCTTGTTTCATCCACAGTAGCCGCACCCAAGAAGCTGAGGACTCACAGTAGCGCTTGTCGATTGATGCCGACACAATCGCTTGTCAGCCAAATCCTGCCCACAACACTAATTAACCCTTGTATAGCCGAGAGAGAGAGATGAAGCGGGGATGGGGAGCTGCGTACACATACACGCAACACCTTTACACATAATTAGAGGCCTGTTGACTTCGCCGACAATGAATGGATATGAATGGTAAACATAGCCAGCAGCAACACGTTACCGTGTCCGTGTCCCTGTCCATCGTGTCATCCATTCATTAATCCACATCCACATTCATATCCAGAAATGCCAATGGCAATGGCAGCGAGCGAACGCAAGGCAGGGCGAGTGTCGACTGCTGCACACCACCTGAGCTGGCGGTATGTCCGTGCAACCGCCTTGGAGTGCAAACGGCGGCACAACAACAAAGCGGCAAGAGCCTATTAGCCACAATAAAGAGGCATCTTCTCGCCGTCTCCGTCGCCGTTGCCGTCGAGTCGTCTCGAGTCCCAATTCTATTATGCTGCTCTATGCAGATGAATGGGTTGCTTGGAATGGGTTCGCCTTGGCCGATGTGTGTTTGCTTGCCAGATGCCATTACAATGTAAATACAAGAAAAGTTCAATCGGCAACCTGATGCGGGTCCCAGGCCAAACGATGGAGCAGAGTGAGCAGTGGAGGAGCAGCGGCGGGGACTGTGCAGCACACGTAGAAAGCCATTTCATTAGGCAGACACAGACGCAGACACAGACACGCTCCGCAGTCGACAGTCGTCGGTCGACATCTCCATCTGAGTCCCCGACTGTTGAACAATTGATCAAATATCATAATTTATCAAATGACAATGCGACGGCGGCCTCTGTGAGGCAACGGCCCCGATCTATGCTGTGTCGGACTGCGGCTGTGCCTTTGCCTGTGTGTGTGTGCGCGCCCGGTTGACTTGTTTGCTTGCCCCAATCCCCACACCATGCCACACCACACCATACCACACCCAGGCATCCCTCTCCCCCTTCTCCTTGCTCTTTGTCACGGCGGTTTTCGAAAGCTACAACTTAATTTATTTGAACAATTTAGTCTGACACAACAGTCCCAGAATCCAAACAGACCCATTTGGCTTGTCTTGTTCTTATTTATACCGATGGCCCTGCCCAATGGAGCTATCAAAGCTATCTATTTAGCATAATTGCGCCCCGGCTGCAAGCGATTGTTCTTCTAGTGGCCACGTGGTGGTCCATGGTAATCCTATACAGCATCTAGCATAATGGACAATGAAATAGAACTGGAAAATAGCTTCAGGAAGGGGGAAATTGGTAAGTCATTACAAAATACATACATATACATATGTATGTAATTCGATGTCTAATGACTTTTCTCTCTCTCTCTTATTTTAGAACTTTATTTCAAAATCCCACTTTGGTGGGTGTGTTCATTTTACCCTGAATGTTCATATTCATCAATTTTTGATTTTTCCTACTAATAAATAAGCTGTTTAATATTTCGGTGTGATATTTAATATTCAAGAAAAATCACAAAATTCTAATAAATTCTCAGATATGGAGAAAACGAAGAGAACTCAACAAGAAGCGGGAAAAAAGAAGGATCCATGCTGCTGCAACTGTAAGAGAAAACTAGATCCGTTCCAGATTTTCGAGGATAACATCGAGGATATTGCGAAAAGTCTGGCGCAGATAATGATTATTTGCGGGATTAGCACGAACAAAGCGTGCAATACCAAATCGATAATAAGACGTGCGTTTATCTATCACGAGAAGCTTCGTGTTCGATGTGCACCCAATGTACCTAAGGTAGCCCATCTTCATCGGGATGATATGTTGCAAGCGCTGCGAATCAAATGTGAAATGGAGAACGTGGAGGCTATGCTCACATATTCGATTATCAAGCGCGCCTTCAAAGCGTTCTTCCACGACAAGCCGGACACTTCCATCAGCAATCCGATTCAAGACGCCATGGCCGTGCATGGACAAAAGGCAGCCTGGCTACATGCGGCGTACAAGACATCGCGTATCTTTGACAACTATAAATCGGCATTCTTTTGGGCTCACAAGGCGTACGAGAAGCAGATCAACCTGGTGTATCGTGGTCTCTTTGATCGCATGAGCGCCAGAGCAAATCCAATGATGTCGCCCATGTGCGCCTGCCGCAAGTGTTCACAACGTGAGGTGCCCGGCTACGTTAAGCCCGGCGAAAAGCAGCGTACTAAGTTCAAGCTAGCTGACTGTGCCGATTTACCTCAAGAGTGTATACTTTGCGGTTTGCAGGTGCCCAAGATTACCCCGAATGTGACTGTGAAACGACCTCGTCCCATAATCAATCATGAGCTGAAGCTGCCACGTTGCACCGCCTGCAATTCGCCGCTTCTAATCTGCGAGTGCAACATTGATCAGTTGACCGGGGAGCTGTACGGCGAGTGTGGACAGGATTCATATAAGGTGAAATGGTTTCGAGTAGAAGATGAACCGCCTAAGCAACTGGCTACGGATCAGGACTCAGAAGAGTATGAAGATGCACTGGAGCCGTCCGTCGATTGGGAGAATCATCATTGTCCCATCGATTGCGTTCACGACAGTTGCAGTGAGGCGACCGATGTGTGTCAGGAGCCAGATATGAGTAGCATGTCATCCAAAAAGAGCACCTCCACCTTTAACACCTGCACAGATGCGGATAGTGAGGATATAGTCGAGAAGCTCGAGAATTATCTCAATAAACTTTGGGCCGAAGAAATTGCTGCACAGCGCAATCCGAATACGTATGTGCCACGCACTGTCTTTCCTCCGCTTCCGCCGTGTGAGGCATGTCATGGAAAGAAATGACCTCGGTGCTCATGATTGGATAAAAATCATTTTTATACCACGCACGCACATACTGCACCCACATCTTAAGCTAATTATATTTATCATTATCAAAAGCAAGTAAAATTTTAAAAGTTATTCTTTTGAATCGCATCGACTTATATCATTCATTATATTTTTAGCGCCAGCTGCGAAACGCATTCACACCTCTAGGCACCAGTAGGTGCCTAGGTGCCTATTCCGTTGATAGACACAGGCACACGAGGACAATCCTGATATATCGCCCACATGCGAATTCGAGGAGGGTCTTATCGCAGAGCGAAGCTTGAGCAGATCGCGCTTCGCGACAATGGCCACTTAAATGCCATTGCCAGTTGTAATCGCTGTTAAATTGCTGCCTTGGCTACTGTTGTCGACCACCCTCCTCCACTCCCAGTTGCACTCCTGTACCTCCGCTGACTGTCGGAGGTTCCACATAAATCGCTCGCATTATCTGCGCACTTGCATCGCAAATGGCACCGGGCACAGGGGAACAGGGCTGCGAGAGCGAGTATGGCACGGGTTTCGATCTTGGTCTCTGCGACTCAGTTTGCGTCTTGTTGTCGTCTTCGTCGTCGCCTGCTTATCAATCTCGGCTCATCTGCACGCAGGCAACCACGAGACGCAAGTCCCAAGGAACATCTTCTGCGAAAAATAATTCCGCAACTTGTCACATTTTGTAAGCGTCGCAGAGGCGTCTCTGCCTCGCGACTGGAGATGGTAATGGCCTGACCCGAGTCCTTGACTGTTGCCTAGACTATTTTTGGCAGATCTGCAGTCAGCCTGGCTGCAACCACATCGTCTTGCCCTGTTTCGAAGCTGGAGCTGAATTTGCATATGGATTTATTTTTATGGCCATCACAATGGATCGCAGACGCTACAAGACAGACACCTTGGTCTAGGAAAGAAGACACTTGGTAAATGGAAAATAGGAATACTAGTATGCCAGAGAGAACTTTCGAGATCTGCCATGGAATTGTGAAATTTGTTTCTCGTTTTTATCATCATTTCTGTTAATTTCACAAGTAAGTTTTGTGCTAATCTCAACACTTAATTATCATATTCGAAGTTGTGAAAGATTTCTATATCAATTGCCAAAAAAAATGTATAATTGTGATGTTCTCACATTGCAAGAGTGCTCCAAAGTACTCGATGGATTCGATGGGAATCATGAGTTCGGTCATGGGGCATGGGGAAAAGCTCTCGCCCGACCAGGAACCATTGAACTTTTAAAGGGCAATCAAATTTGCCTCTAATGCGATCCAGTTGCAAGTGTTCCAGACTGTGAGATGCCTCAAGAGATTTCGCTTTGATTGTTCTACGCTTGGTGCGGCGCGGCTGGTGCTGCTGCTGCTGCTGGAGGAACTGCGCGTGGAACTTAATGGTCTTTTTATAGCTGCACTTTTTCAACTTCAATTAATGAAGTGTCGAGTTGTTAACACCAACACACAAGCCGGCACTACATAGCCCATCAGAAGTGTCCCTCCCCGCCGCCTCGCACAGTATCGGCCCCTTGCGATACGCGTCTATTTCCAAACATTTTCCACCAACTGCAGAAGACCCCGAGACGTGCTGGGAAAAGCCGAGCAGCGCTTGCTGCTTGGAAAATGTAAACAAACAAATTAAAACGAGTCGAACGGCGGCCGCGCAGCCGTCTCCATCGGCGTCACAGCAGCCGCAGCCGCCGCCGTCGTCGTCGTCTGCTTGGTCAGGCTCAGCAGAGTGGAGTGGCCTCCAGGTGAGAAAACGGTTGCGGCAGAGGAGGCGGCGGCGCTGCTCGTTGGAAGCCGCTGGGAATCAGCAGCAGAGCAAACACAAACAGAGCAGCCAAACATCAGAAGCCGCAGAGGCAGAAGCTCTTTAATCTCTGAGGTTTATGGAAAAAGGCTGCAGATATCTCGAATGGAGAATTAAGACATAAACAATGAACCAACCAAGAAGGAGTCAGCTGGTCGTGATCGGATGGTTAAGTGAGCTTTAATTGCTGCCCAAACGAGAGTGTGACAAATTCCGAATGTGGAGCGGTGCAATCAATCCTCAGATTGTCTATCATCTGCTGCTGCTGCACCGTGGTGCGATGTCAATGGAAAAGCTTGACAGCTAATTGAAAGCATGAAGTAAAAGATTTCAAATATACCTAATCCCTCAGCTAGGTTCTTCATCTCAACTGTGTGGTAGAACTGCTCCAATTGGATTTGCATTTCGACTTGGTCCAGGTCAGGTTAATAGTTAACCTGACCGAAAATGACTGTGGGAAAACAGTTGGAGCGTCAAATGATAAACCTGTTTGTCAATTAAACAAAAATATTGTAATAGTTGATAACAGAATGGGCAAACAGAGCTACATAGATGCGGTGATGAGAACTTCCCAGAACCAGAAAAAAAGCGAATGAGAACGGTAGAGGGTGACGGGCGGAGGGCGACGGGTGAGCGGGAGAACGAGAGAATACAAGAAACAACCTGTCAACCCTGGCTGGGAGTCTCTTTTGGTTCTCTGGTTCGATGTGCTTGACGCCCGTCGTCGTCGTCGTCTTCGTTTCATTATCGCCTTGGCTTGGACTGGACTCTCATACCCATTCCCTACCTACCTGTCTGTCTGTCTCTGTCTGCCTGCTCCTCTCTAGCGCCGTCCGTCCCGTTGGCTTGGCTTATTGTTTAGTGAAGCATTTAACTTATAAATATTGTGTGTGGCAAGAAGAAAAGTGTTTTGTGTATGTGATACCGTTTTGAAATGTGCCAGCAACAGACAACGACGATGATGGTAGGAGAGGTCGAACAGAGTGGCAACAGAGGTGGCGGAGAGGGCGAGGGGGACTACGACACTGGAGCACTACAGAGACGCAGTGCCGTGAAATATTTCCCATGACAATTCTGTTTGTTTTTCGTGCATTGTGTCTGCATTGCTGCCGCCACTGCCGCCGCCAGGTCTTGCCATGTCTTGGCACCTTACCGTCATCGCCACATCTCGTTCACATCGTCGCCCACTCGTTGTCCAGAGTCAGCTTAGTTCTCAGCCAGTTGCCAGTTGCCGGTTGATGCTAGCCAGGTCCAGAATGCTGGAGCGCTCTCTATTTGCTTTATCTATGCCCGTTGTCTGTCCGTCTGCGCTTAATTTCCCAGGCAACGACTTGTTGTTGTTGTTGTTGCTGTTGTGGAGCCCTCGAGCCCTCACAATGGACACCCAAAGTGCTGCCTGAAATGGTCACCCCAAAAGCGTTCAACTCCCTTCCCAACTCACTCCCTCCTCGAGCTGGCAGCATTTCGGCAGCCGTGTAGCACGAGTTGGCATGCCAAATATTCCAAGAACCAGTTGCAAAAACAATTAAAAGTGCAACATTTAGCAGCAGCCCGACTAGCAAATACCCTGCTAACAAATATAAACTCGACTGGCGCTTTAAATCGATCACGACTTTTAATTCCATAACCATTAGAAGAAGGCAACGAAAGACAAACTTGGAGCTGTGCGATGCCAAGGAAAGAAAGAAAGAGCATAATTATGGGCTCTAAGCCTGGTCTTGGCGGCGAGGTCAATGGAGTTCCGGCGAAATTCCTTGGAATAAAAATATTTCGCTTGGCCAATTTGGAGAGCGATAATTATGATTGTGTTGGCTCACTATCCCCCAATGCTGTTGCTGTCCAGGCGGTGGGTCTTTTTGGGGCATTGGTATTGAGTCCACCAGCGCTTGAATTGCTCAGGCTGGAGCACCTGAATACGCGGCTTGAGTAATGTGCGACAGAGAGCGCATAATTGATGCGTGTTCTTCACCAGGGCGTACTTGGAACGCCAATTGAAGAATTGAGCGTACAGCATGGGCTTCTCCGATAGCTCCTGCAGGTGCTTGGCCAACAATTTGGGTGAGTCGAATTGGCTGCTCGATATATAGGAACCAGGAGGCAATAGGCCACTCAAATCGGCCGAGCCAATGTATACGGGCACCACATAATTCTCCAGTGCCGTGTAGAATTGTGGATGCACAAATTCGGGACAAGCGCTGGGCTCGAAGATGAACATAAATTTGTACCAGGAGCAGCTTCTGTGGGATGCAACAGAGGACAAAGAGATTAACTGTAGCTCCATGCAGAGATTACCTATATTCTTACGCGCGACAGGCATAATATGCAGCGATATCCACATGCTTGCGCAGTTCCTCCAGGTAGATACTCTCAGCGCGTGTGTACTCATCGACTTCATACATAATGTACATCGAAAGGAAATGTTTTTTGCGCAGGGTCGCAGTCAAATTGAGGGTCTCCAGCAGCAGCACCTGAACTTTATCCTCCGCCTCGAAGTGGTACACTCGCTGCCCGGTGTACCTATCAGTAAAGAAGTAAGGTGTCCAGATCAAGTTCGAGTCACGGCGATAGGTCATGGTGTAGTTAAAGAGAGGATTCTCTAGCGGACTCTGCACTAGGCTAAGCGGCTTTTGGGAAGCAAATACGGTGAGACAATTCTGCTTGCGTTGTAAATGCTCTAAATCTTTCAATGAATACGGTAGATCCGCATTGATCACGACGGCAGAGAAATTCGCTCCCGCATAGTTTGGATTTCCGGTTATAATGCATCCACATTGATTCAATGGCGAGGTTAGTTCCTCGTTCCAAACAAGTATGGTAACCGTTTTTGAGAATTGTTCCTTACGCTGCAGTCCCATGCGTATCAGAAGGACAAGCATGACGCAGACAAAGCACTTGACCAAGGCCATATAGTAGTCAACGACGTTGCGTCTTGCCTTCGCACCGCCACCACCTCCACCTGCTGGTCGTGGCAGCAAGTCATTACCCATGGCCTCCTTGTGTTTGCGCTCCGCTTCTGCTTTCTGCATGCCAAGATTATAACGCTGCTGTGGGCTCAGACGATTGTTAAGAATTTTATTTGTCGACATTTTGGAAATCTTAAATAATATGGTAGACGAGTGTGTGTGTTGTTGTGTGTGTTACATAGTTTCCTAAAACTGAATTTTGGAAAAACTTAAACTGTATAAGCAAAGGCCAACCAAGTACGATAAATTGCGAGAAATAAATGTGATGTGTATGATTTAAAATAATTTTGACATGACTGTCTTTTGGCTAGAGACTACAGTATAATTCTCTTTATTGATAAACAGGTAGACGCATTGCCTTTGGACCCTGATGATTATACACATTTACTCTAAAGGATTCGAGATGGCCATCCGCAAAGGTATATCAAATAAATAATTCTTATCTTGCTATAAAACAAGTTTTAATACATTGTTTTTTTTACAGACATAAAATTTAATTATTTGTTTACACGCTGCTCTTCGCTGCTCCTGCGTGGTCCCTTGTGTCGCTGTATACGGTCGGAACATTGGTGCTTACGCCACCAGCGCTGGAAGATCTCAGGCTTGCGGTGCTTGCGTTTGCGACGCAACTGATCGCACAGCGTGCAGTAGGGTTGCTTTATCTGGTGAAGTTGATACTGGGCATGCCACCAAAAGTATTGCTCGTACATGTAGTTGGCCACCTCAACCAGAAAGTTTGCCATCACATGGGGATGGAGTAACCGGCTGCCATCGATATAGGAATGGGGTGGCAGATGCTCATGAAGATTGGTGCCTCCTATCAGTACGGGCACAATGAAGTTCGACAGCGCCAGATACACATGCGGATGCACATAATCCCTACAAGCAGTTGGCTCAAAGATCAACATAAACAAGTAGCTAGAGATGCTAATAAAAAGAGAAGAAGGCGGAGGGGTTAGTTGACTCCCGACCGACGAAGCCGAAGTGTATACCTACTTATTCGTCTCATGTAAACTGCTGATCGTTTCCACATCGATAAACTTGCGCAATTGATGGAGATATGTGCGCTGGAACAGAGTGTAATCATAGTTCTCCTGCTCAATGTACATGGTTAAGTTCTTCTTGAGCGCGAATTTTCTTTTCAACCTTTGGATCAGCTCCTTCGGCATGAAGTCTTCGGGAGCAACAAAATCTTCAACTGGCTCGTGGATTGAGTCCAGCTTGGAGAAGTAATATTGTTGCAGTACCAGATCTGAATCGCGGCGATATGTCATGGTGTAGTTGAAGGAAATGTTGTCATCTTTCTTCAAGGGATGCTGCACCTGGCTCAGTGGTTTGCTGGCCGAGTAGACTAGCAGATAGTTGGGTGAGTGTTCGATCTCGTCGATTCCTTTCAGCGTATAGGGTCGATCCGCATTAACAATCACTGCATCTATAGTTCGACTAACATTTGGATCTGCTATGATCTTACAGCGCCATTGGCAAAGATTCCACATGCTGGCAGGTTTCTCATCGTTCCACAGTAGTATGGTCAATTCACGTGGCAGTGGATCACTCTCGCCTTGATTGCGGGGTATCAGAAACAATATGGGACAGATAACCAATAGTGCAAAGATCCATTTAAGGACCAGCACAGGCCGATAATCAAAGAAGTTACTTGGCTGCGGGAGGGAGTTGTCCAAGGGCTGCGCCGGTGAAGGCACAATGACCGTATCACAGTTGATTTCTACATTATTGAACTCTCGATTGGGTTCAGGATTTGGATTACTTTTATTGTGCTCCATGATGCTGCTACGTTCGCTGCAGCTGCAGGTTTGGTAAGTGTGAATATTCCGTGATTAATAAGTAAACAAAATTCGAAAACTAGGTATTTTGAGAGGGGAATAAACGGCAATGCCAACTGAGAAACATTTTAGCAACGAGTCGAGCGAACAGTCTCCACAATCAATCATCGATTGAATACATTAGTCGAAATTTGCAATTTGTTGTTTCGATTGAAAACCGAAAGAAATGCTTCGCTTCGTTTCTTTTCCCTTTTTCACTCCGCTCCTCTTCCTCTTGCACTTTCCATTTTCCATTTGGCAACAAGAAGAACTTTCGAATTTCCGATTTGGCAAACAGGAACAAGGCAATCAATCATTTTGCCAAACCATCAGCAACATGACAATCCGCCAGAAATTTTGCGTAATTCTCACCGTAACCAACGCGCATGATGCAGAGCGGGTGGAGGAGTAGGAGCAGGAGCAGGAGGAGTGACAGCAATGTGGCACGTTCCCTTCCGACTGTCGCTGTCTCGGGGTATCAGTTTCGCTCCATGGCGAGCAATCCATCGATGATATATCACTGCAATTTCGCATATTCATTTGGCAACTTTGCTCATTTCAAATGCGCCACGCAAACCCAACAAGGATGTCGCGCGCCAGTCACAGCTGGACATGGACAGGAGGGAGAGGAGGCGGCACTGAGGCTTACCCAGTTGGTCAGTAAAACGGAAAAACGGACGCTTGTTGTAAACGTGCAGAAGGCAACGCGCGTTGGCCAAGAGATTTGGCATTTTCCAGCCCAGGCCGGCCCGGCCCGGCAGTTGACTCTCAACTCTCGAAAGGATTGGCCAGCGGCACGTAGCAACAGTTGCCATGCAAATTGCCTGTGCGCCGGCTTTATAAATAATGCGCCGTTTATGTGAGAAAGTGAAATGGCAAGCGTGCAGAATGGAGAGATGGAGAGCAGGAAAGGACTGAAAATGGGATCAGTTTGGTGCATTAGAAGTGGGGGAGATGCCGAGGGAGCTGCTGAGCTGAGCAAGATGCAAACACGAAACACATAAATTTTAATTATTCCAGTGAAGCCAAGAGGGAGGGAGGAGAGAGGGAACGATGTGTCGAAAACAAAGCGAAGCAAAACAAAAGACGGCAATACGATTGCATTCGAGGATTCACAGCCCAAGCCGACACTGTTCCCGCTCTCTCTCTCTCTCTCTCGCTCTCGCTCTCGTCTTGTGCTGCGAGTTGCTCCTTGAAGTTACCCGTCGCCAGTCGCGTCCACGTCCAAGTCAAAGTCAAAGCTAAAGCTAAAGTCAGGCGAATGGAATTGAAATTCCATTGTGAATTTTGGGGGCGTTGCCGCGTCGAAAAATGCAATAAATATGCATATGAAGAGAGCGCGCGCTTTGGAGAATTATTGTATAGCTCTGGTACTGTGCGGGGCTCTGGCTTGTTGGGCAGCCGCCTGCAGATTTGAATAATTTGGTTCCCACAGTCGCAAAAGTTGCAAATTACGATGCTGCTGATGATGATGATGATGATGATCGGGATGATAATAATGATCATGGTGTTGGCAGCTACCAAAGTTTAATTAAAGTTATTAATAGGCCTGACTGCCTGACGGAGATCGAGCGTGTTCTGTCTATGTGATTTACCTGCAGTCTGAGTCACTTTGAGTCGAAACCACAACTACAACTTGGACCCTCTCTCTCTGCAAGTGCTGCCTCTCTCCTACTCCTGCACCAACTAGGTGTCCTTAAACCGCCAGCAGCGACTCTTAACCGATAGCAACTGCTTAATTATCGATCCGATACACAAAGCAAGCCGACGGTCATCCAGACGCCGCCGCCGCTCTCAAATTGGACCTGATTGCGCTGTCTTCGGATTAAAACGCGTCTTCGAATTAACATGTAATTATCGCAGCTTGCTCTGCCCCCGAGACAGAGAGACACAGAGAGAGAGACACGGAGAGAGAGAAATGAAACGCAACGAATCGCTTGGGCGACACCCGAATCGAAAACAAACTTGTCTTGTTACCGCAGGCAACGCCAGGATACACCGAGTTCCAGTTCCAGTTCCCTTTCTCCTTCCCCCGTTCCCTGTGTGCAGCTGTGCGGGGTGTGTCCGTCTTAGTCCCTCGACCACCCGCACTAGGTTGGCGCTAAAGTTGTCAGTCTGCATCAGTCGCAGACCCTAATTAGGTGCTATCTACGCGCCCCGATTACGGTTTAAACTGTGTGGTTATTGATGATGCCGACTGCCCGATCAGGCGAGATCGAACATGCGATCGGTGTGAGCTCTTCGCACTTTGGTCTGAGGTAGGCATAGGGACGTGGACAAGGGTCAGACTTCTTGCTAACTCTCTCCTTCTTCCATTTCTCCCTCTGTCTGTGACTCATGCCTATTTAGCGCCACTTTCCAGTGACCCACAAACCTCAACTCATTCATCAGACAATCAAATCTGAGTAAGTTGCTGCGATTATCACCGCCCGGCACCGAAAACCATGTCGCATTGTCCGCATTACAATGGCAGCCCCCTTTGACAGTTGCCTCCTCCCTGTCTCTGTCACAATTGTGTCCGCCTCTGTCATCCGCGTAAACAGTTTGATGATGGCAATCAAGAAAACTCGGCCTCTGTAGGCCAATTGTCGCGATCGGCCTCCGAGAATGATGACACATGCCACCGAATCCCGGATGCAGGCACTTGCCGCACTTGCCGGCGGTCGCTGATTGATGCGCAGGCGGTGGCAGCCAACACCGCAGTTGACATAGAGGATGACGCGATGTTGAAAGTGGCGCATGGAGCATTACGTAAACCGGGGTATACCGGTTGAAATTAAGCAGTTAGTCTCTGCAATTATCTACGTATATATTGTGTATATAGTTCTATATTGTCGAACCTATCTGTATCCCAGCTCAAGCTGCAGGTTTTCCCTTTGCATATTCCATTTTCCACTTCATATTTAATTCATTATTTCATTTTGTTGTCAGCCTGTTCCGCGCCTGCCTCATTGTTTTTTATGCCCCCTTTTGTCCCCGCCCACTTTGCGTCTCGCTGTCTCTAGGGGGCGGGGGGCGGCATCAATTCGCGCTACCGTGACGACGAGACATGGACAATTATGTAAATATGCGGAGGCGCCTGTTCCGGCACAGACGGCGGCATGAAGGACTAAGGACACGGCAGGGAGGCGAGCTCGGAGGAGGACAATGCGACAACCGCAATTATTGCCGTCCATTTGGCGAATGGATGCGTGACAAAACGCACAAGAAGACATTGGGAAAGAGAGAAAATAAAAGAAAAGAAAGGCGGTGCGCGAAGGACAGTGTCGAGGTCAGTACAATGTGGCGAGGTCAAAGGTCAGTCGCGTTAATGTTGTGCTAATTGCGATTGAAACGCGGCACAGTAGTTTAATAGTTTGTCGTGGTGCATAAACAACGCACAGCAGGACAACGACACGAGACAGCGGCGCTTAGCCTAATTGAAGTGTCCTTCGGCCCAAGGAAGATTTACGACACTCGATCGAAGGAGGTAGAGCAAGGTAGCAGCAACATGCAACACGCCTCTCGGTCGCGGCAGCGAAAGCAGACCACCCCAGTTGAGCAGCAGCCTGATGCTGTCTGCTCCTCTCTGGCAACTCGGACTGCATCCTGACCCGGCTCCAATTTCGCCACACTAAATGACCTGCAAATTGTGTTGCATGTTGCATGTGTGTGTGTGGCAACAACATCGCATGCGCCTGCGTAATTCGAGCCTGCGCACGCGTGTCCAGTCGGGCCAACGGCTGTGATCTTTGCTCCTTTTTTTTTTTGCATATGCCCGATTAAGCAGCAGTTGCCCCAGGTCCTTAGCCAGGTGTGATATGTGTCGATCGAACTGTAACTGGATCAGTCTCGCAGCAGCTCGCAGCTCATATGCAAAGTGGACCACCAATTGTTGCAGCGGCTGCTGCTGACGGGCAACATTGTCTGCCGTTTATACACTAACAAACTGTAGGGTATGATGACTATGGCAGGAGCTGAGAGATGTTTGTATAAAAGCTGAAATCTTCGCCAGATAAGGTAAGCTTTACGTTTAAGAATATCTCGTTCTGTTATTAATTATATTTTAATTCTTTTCTTACAGGAATGTGTGTTGGATTCGTCTCAAACACCTTTTTTATCTGGATTATCTAAAACATTCAGGAGGATTCACTGCAGCTTGTGTGAAATATGAAATCTTTGCAAGATAAGGTAAGCTCTATGTATGAGAAACTCTCTCTCTTTCTATGATTTCTGTCATTAAACTTATTTTTACCAAAATACAAAAAAAAAGCTGCCTCTACAGCCTGTGTAGCCGGAAAGAGTATGCAAAATTCGACCTGTCTGACTGCTTTTAGTCGTTTTTTTCTCTTGACCACCAAAGTTGATTGAAATTTTGGCAATGACCCCGGCCAGCAGCCTGGCCGAAGCTGTTTGGGCAGCTGCTGCCCTTGTTGCTGTTGTTGCTGCTGCTGCTGCTTGTGTTGTTGTTGCTGCTGTCTCTGCTGCTGCTGCTGCTGCTGTTGCCGACTGACTGTGGCAGCTGCTGCCGTGGCCCACTGTCAAGCAGCTTTTTGGGCAGCCGGCGGAGCGTTAAAACGCACACGTTGACAGCTTTTTGCAACGGCGACGACGGCAGTTTGAGTTGTAGTTGCAGTTGCAGTTGTTGTTCTTCTTGCAGTTGTTGTTGTTGTTGTTGTTGTTGTTGCAGCAGTCGCTTAATGTGCGATTCTTATCAGCAAGAGATAAATTGTAATTATTGTGGCTGCGAAAAGGGGTTGCTGCTTATCAGTTGCGGCCACAAAGAAACCATCGAGGCTGGCGAACATTAGCGAAAAATTGCAAATGAGCAACGAAATAAAAGTGCAGCACGCCCTCCCTTCCCGCCTACACCTGTGTGGGGGAGGAAGGGAAGGGGCGAGGAGGCGTTGTAGTAGGAGTGCGTTCAGCTGGCGCGACTGCGCATTGTTTGTTCGCTGGGAAAAACGGTGAAAAAGACAAAAGCGAAACAAATTGCTCAATGTTCTTCCTGCTGTTGTTGTTGTTGTTGTTGTTGCTGCTGCTGTTGCTTTTCGCGCTTTAACACTTTTTTTTTTGTTGGTGCCACGACTGTGAAAATTGATGATGTTGGCAATGACGACGCTGACGACGATGTCGACGAGGACGTTGAGTTATGGCCCGCGCTCAGCAGCTGCCCAAGCGGGGAGAAAGAGAGAGAGATAGAGAGGGGCGAGCTAGTGATAGAGAGGGGGAAAGGTATAGTGAGAGAGGAGCGAGGGAAGCCAGCAGAATGACCACCCCGACTGCAGCTGCGCGTATTGAGCCCATTAGGCAGCATCGGTAGAAAATACATTTTAATTACCGCGCAAGTGATGAAAATCGCTGCTGGCAGCGTCGCGCTGCCCTCCGTACTGCGCTGCAGGCTGCACTGGGGTCAACTCACCGGACCAAGCTGGGTGGCTTAATCGATAAAAGGCCGGCATCCAACGGTGCGTATGAAATTGAAAATCAACCACACAACCGACCACACAAGCGAGCGCCTGGGCGCCTTACCCGCACCTCCCCTGCCCGCGCTCTCTCTCTCTTTCTCTCTCCCCCTACACCATTGCTGACGTTGATGGAGCTGTCGATGATGCATTTCTTTCTCTCTCTCTCTCTGTTCCACATTTTGGTAGTTGTTATTAACTGTTTTGTTGCGGCTTTGATTGATGCCCCCGCCCCATACACGCCCAGACGCCGTCAGCGAACCGACAAACCAATACCAGCTACGACCTTCGCCTCAGTTCACCTCCCAGTTCGGCTCGGTCATGGCACGATAATTGAAATATGTTTCCTCGCGATCACAGATCAAAGAGCGCGTTGCGTCGCTTTCGGAGTTGGGTTCGAGTTCAGGGTTGGAGCTGCCTCCGCTGCTGCGTTGATGATTTGATTAATTCGTGTTGAGTTCTTGCTTGTTTCTATTGGAAAAAGGGTTATGAGATTGAGACAGAGTTGAGATTGGAACTGGAATTGGGCATGGGATCCCGCTTGAGTGTTGTTGTTGCTCTAATTAAAACGTTTAAGTGCTTTCGCTTGACTTGCCTGGCGGAGAGTTGTCTAATAAATTTCACAGGCCCGAATAAGTTTGACAAAAGTGTGCAAGTTTTGACAAGGCACAGGGGAGAGAGGAGCGCGCGAACTTAGGGAGGGAGAGAGGTGAGTGTGCGCTGAGGTGACAACGAAATACGTGGAAAATAAAACATTAAAGAATCATAAATAAATTTTCCCACAGCGCCACACGCGCACACACACAGCAAATCAAGACAGTTCGAGAATTTATAGAGCTATGTGCGTCTAGTAGATACCCTGTAAATTAAGCTGTATAGAGTGCAGTTCACTCTCCTCTTGAACTCTGCTGAAAATGCTTTTAAATCATTTTCTCTTTCTCTCAGAAACAAACCTCCCTTTTGCTTCGCTTTTTCTTTTACAGCGTATAATGAAAACGAGAAGCGGTCGAGAAACTTTTGTAGTACATGAAAATGTCATTCGCATAACACAAGCAAAGACAAGCAACAACAGCAGCAACAACAACAACAGCAAAAACAACAACAGCAGCAACAACAATAACAAACAAACGTTGATGGTGACAACAACGAAACGACGCACAAAAGTTTCAATCTTCAGTTGACTACGCCATGCCATGCCACGCCCACCTGGCCACACGCACACCAACACACACAGCTGTACGACACAGAGAAAGAGAGAGAGAGGAGGAGGAGGAGGAGGAGAGAGTGAGAAAGAGAGACGTAATGGCAGTGCCAGCTTTGTTAAAGTTGAAGCCAAGTTGGTGGCACCTTTGCGGCTGCCCGCTCTGCTCGTTGTTGTTGTTGTTGTTGTTGTTGTTGTTGCAGCTAAGAGGCAACAAAATGTTTGATGTAGTACTTGAAACTTAATGTTTTGTAAGGTCAATTTTGTTACCCCGATCCCAAGCATTTTCTTTAATTTGCTTATGCGCGCATTACGTATACGCCGCTTTGTCCGGTCTGGCACTAATCGCAGCTGACACTGATTAACTCAGCCGGATGAACTCTTAACCCTGTGCGGCTCAGCCTGGCATAACTGAGTTTCACACGCCCAATCTGGGGCTACTGTTTTTTTTGGGCCTCTTTTGCCTGGAATCGGACTTGGGCTGGGTTTATGTCGCGGCTTACGAAAACTTTCTGTCTGCAAATTATACAATTAAAGCGTTACACACTTTTGCTTTCAGGTAAAGGTACAACTACATCGGGTTGGGATGACTGTGTGTGTATTGTTGGGGGGGACAAGCCCATTGAGGCCCTGTGGGCAATCAAAAGAACTTTTAGCCGCCTCTCGCTCTCGATACGAGGGGCCTCAATACGAAATTGTTTTCCCACGTAAATTAACACTTGACTTTGTTTCCATATTTGCACAAGATGACTTCATTTTCTTCGGTTTTTTTTTCGTTTGTTTCTTTTTTTTTTAAATATTTTATTACTGTTGACATGGTCTACACTACTGCGACCCTGGTTGCCCCCACTGCCCTCCCTCCCTCTCTCTGTCTCTCTCTCGCTGCCACGCCACACACAGTTGCTGCTGTCTCATTGTTGTGGGTGCCGCATTTTCGTTGTCATTGTTTCAATGTTTTCTGCGTGTGTGTGTGCGTGTTGAGTGTGTGTGTGTGTACGTGTACTGTGTGTGTGTGTGTGTGTGTGGCAGCATTACCGCTACGATTTACAGTCGCTTGCATTGTCGATGACTCGACGTGTTTACACGAAACTTGCGAGGAATTTCAACTTGATATAACATAGTTAAAAGTTTTGAGATACATAAAAGATATAGTGGGTGAGTGTAGCTATAGTTATGCATATGCTATATATAACTTCTGAGCTGGGTCAATGGAAGAAAGTGGACTGTAAAAGCAGATTATAGCTGTGTATAGATCTATAAGTCTTGAGTAAAGTTGCTTACTTAAAAATTATAATGATATAAGACTTCATAAAGCAATTTCTTTTTATACACCCATATTTTCGCAAGCTTTGCTCACTGTGACCATGCTGGAAAAATAAGCCAGTTCTGTCTCCAACTGCCAGCTCTGTCTCTATCTGCCAGCCCTGTCTGCATCTACCATTTCGTTCTCAATCACCCATCTCTTTCTCTCTCCAACTGCCATCTCACTCCAATAGCAATAACAGTTCATAAGTGTGTTCACTTCGATTTGTGGATCCAAATCGGCCGTGTCACTTGTCCATTTATTGCCAAGTGCTGAGAGGGAGAGAGACAGCGCGAGTGCTCAAGCTGCACCAATGGAAATGCACAGAAAAAATAGTGTAAAAACTCTTTTCTCGTAACTGTACCCAATCAAGGCGAAATAAAAGCGCAAGGACAAGTTGCAGCAACGTTTGAGTCACTCGAGTCGAGCAGAGGAGAGAACCAAATAAATTCAAACTTCTCCGGGCTGCCACTTGAGCTCACAGCTTCAAGCTAGTCTCTCCATGTGTGTGTGGACCTAGGAGGCAGGGGGAAGCAGAGAAAGAGAGAGGGGAGAGCAGCTCGAACTTAGACTTTGTTCGATTTTATGCGCAAGAAACAATAAAATTGCATTCTCGGCAAGTTCTGCTTATTTGCCCAGACAAGGAGGCGTAGGAGGAGGCTAAGGTGGGGCGACAGTCAGGGGATTGTACGGGATTGAGATATGATAGCACTGAAGATGGCACTCGTGTCATTCGCCAGCCATAAGCACAAGGATCAACTTGGCCTCGCTCTCTCTCTCTCTCCTTCTCCCTCTTTCTTGCTGTCTCTTTCGCTGTCTACTTTGGCTTTGTTTGCCCTGCGAGCGTTTTTGCTGCAATTGGATTTGGAAAAAAAGAAGCTCGAGGGACAGCCTGTGCAGCCTGCAGAGATTTAGCAGCAAATTAGCTTCATTAATGAATAGTTGGGATTCCACTTGCAAAGCCTGTGAGACTGACTGCCTGACTGGATGACTTGTGCTCCCCGAGCTTGCATTGTTATGGCAGAATTTTCTGCATTTTCCTCACATTTTTTTCCTCACTGCATTATGCATATTTTCTGCATGCGATTTGTTTTTTCCCCTTTTTCCTTTTTGTTTTCCTTTCCTCTCCCTCTCTCTCTCTCTCTTCTTGTGCTGCCGGCTCGCATTTCGCTCAATCAGCGCTGAAATTTATTATGCTCCATAATCATTTGTCATCTTTTCCATTCCATTTTCCATTTCCATTTGGCGCCCGCAGCGAGCGCATTAAAATTTTTCGCAACATTTTTCACGCATTCAGCAGAATGGCGACTGGAAACGGAAAACGCTCCATTGCCCACGGAGGAGGAAGGATATGCCAACTAGGAGAGGGAGAGAGAGAGAGAGAGAGCGTAAGAGAGAGAGAGAGACAGGGAGAGATAGAGCACCCCAGACAGAGCATAGGTCGTAAATTTCCGGAATATTGTTAAGAATATAACAATTACTCTACTTCCCCTGGGGTGCCCTCCCCCTCTCTCCCCGCTCCCTGCCTCTCTTGCATTATTTATTGTCCAGCGTTTTTATGAATGTCCGAAAACT
This sequence comes from Zaprionus tsacasi, assembly GCA_018904105.1. NCBI lineage: Eukaryota > Metazoa > Arthropoda > Insecta > Diptera > Drosophilidae > Zaprionus > Zaprionus tsacasi. The sequence continues at coordinate 3,159,761 of JAEIFR010000049.1, read as the reverse complement.
GCCAACGCAGCAAGGAATAAACGTCACGCCCTCTGGCGGCAAGCACATGCATTAGCATTAGTCAGGGATCTACAAATGGGGCTGAGCTCGGACAACATATGCTGCGCTAGATAAAAGACTGAGCTTATAGCTTGAAATCTGAAATATATCTGCTATCCCTCTAGCTCGTTTCCCATTCCATATATCGCTTGCAAATCGAATTCTATTACGTATTGCCATCTCTCTCTCTTCCTTTCTCTCTCTCTCTCTCTCCTTCAGTTTTATATATGACTGTGTACTTGCGTACTTATGTTTTCGTTACATTCCCCGAGATAGTTCAATAAATTTTCAAGAAAATTCAACAACGATAACAAATTTCCTCGCATCATTTTCTGTGGTTCTGGTTCTGGTTCTTTGTATGCATGCCAGGCGCATTCCATAAGGAAATATCCATAATTCATGCATTCGCAAATAAAAAATCGAGAAACAGAGAAGCAGAGATAGGGGGGAAGTGGAAACCCAATGAAAACATTAACAACAACAAATAAAATATGAGTGGGAGAATGTAAATCGCTTTCCATAATTCATCGAGCTGTGCTCCGCGTCTCAGACAACGACGACGTCGCGCAATCTCTCCTCGCTGCGACCTTCCAGCGAAGGGTCGTAAAACGGCGACGACGATGTCCAAGTGGCAGTCCCGGTACCGGTACCGGTCCCCGTCTCCGTTCGTCGCATAATGCTGACACTGAGGTGCGTGCCTATCCTCTCGATATTTCTTTATGGTCGCGTATCGTAAAACTAATGAAATTTCAATTCCGTGTGACGCGCCAGCTACGTCGACGACGACTACGACGGCGACCACGCCCTGCCCCGGACGCCCAAGTATGCGGGGTAAAAGAGAATTCCACGAAATATTCGCGCACTTGCCGCACACACACACACACACATATTTCCCAGCCAGCTTTTCCCACCATGCACAGGACACACAGCACACTGCACACGGTGTTGACTAACGGAAGCAGGTCCGGTGCGGTACGGTCTGGTCCAGGTCTGAACAGGATGAACTGGCTGAACGACAGGTGAATTTATGATGAAGTGAGACGTCAGCTCGTCTTTTGTCTACGGCTACGCAACTCGCGTGTAAATTACATTAAAAACAACACACAAGGAGAGAGAGGAGACAACAAAGAATCAGGGTGATAAAAACGAAAGTAATTCAGAAATCCCAAAGGAAGAGAAAGTACAGGTGAGCGAGAGAGAGAGAGAGAGAGGGAGGGAGAGTAAGGGTTCTAAATTGTTACAACTCACGCCCCCGCGCACACACTCTCCTACGCACATTCACAGATTTATATCGTTAAATTTATGATCCTGTTAGCGCCACTGCACTTGCTTATCTCTTCTATCTACGATATCGCCATCTCTATCTGTACATCTATGTAGCTGCATCTCGCTCGTGCGTAGCATGATGAGAGCAACTTGTTTATGAGCAGCCTGAGCAGCGTAAGTAAGTGCGTAATCTCTTACCATTGTCGTCCTACTACCTGATTTTCACCTCGCTTTTGATTTACTGACTGCTTCGGGGGCCAGGCAAAAGAGAGAGAGACTGACTTAACCTCACTTTATTTATGGCATGGCGTCTTTTCAAAACAAAATACCAGATAATAAATTGTCTTACATACAGTAAACAAAGAAATTCAAACCTCCTATGCAAAATAAATTGATATTTACGCATTATTTATTGATGAAGGCTGTAAATGAATTTTCGCAAAATTATTGTTAATCAAATTGAATAGTCTAATGGCATAAAAGGATCTATAATATTTTGCCGTCTCTCAGATTTATCAACTGTCATTGAATTTTTATTGCGTTTCTCTTTAAACACATGTCGTGCAATTTATTGACACTGTGCAATGTGTGTGCCTCCTTCGCTCTCTTTCTCTCTGCATACGTGTCAACTGTAATTGACGCCATTTTGTTGCTGCTGCCTGCACACGCAACGCGGGGCGGCCATTGCAGTTGGCATTAAGCACGCGGCAAAGAAATGTCGCGCGCTTAACTCGTTTATGCATTTCGCTCAATTAAATTGCACTTTGCCCCATTCATTAGCAGGGCGAACATGGGGCGAATGAGCGAATTCGCCCCCACAACAGTTTGGGGCGAATTGAAAAATTAGCCAACGGAAATGGCAACGACACGCGATTCGGTGATCAGCTGCATTTGGTGGGACTAGTTAAAGGATAACCAGACAGAAACAGGTTCTCCCCCTCTCTTTGTCTCTCTCTGTGTGTCTGCCACATATTTATTTACTCCCTCGTGTTTGCCCTTAACGCTGTAATTAAGGAAGGGCTCACTGAGCATCCGTTGCCACCCAGCTCCACCCACACTCCCTCACGTGCTCTTTAAAGTGTGTTTGCACAATTTGTGGGCGTGACGCGACAGTGTGCCCACTGCACACAGCTGCAATTAGGCCTTGTTGTTGGCGTGTGGTTCGGCGGGCTGCGTGGAATGCGGGTCCGACCCGACCGAGCGACCTGTACCGAGTTGAGGTCCGAGATCCGAGAGAGGCGGCGGTTACCTAGCCACGGTTCAGCGTTTGTTACACTGCAGCAGTGTGTGGTTTCGCACACCGAAAGACAGCAAGACAATGGGCGGGTTAGCGTGTGCTCAGACCACAGTGGAATGGGTGAGAGAGTAGCCCTGTTAACAAATACAGTATTATATCTTTAATTTCATATTAGATCTCAAACAGGTCTTTCTGCTTATAGCGATTGCTAACGAAAGTAACGCTAAATGGAAGTCTTTTATCTAGAAACTAATTCGCAATATATCTTATATTGCACCATGGTACTATACACTCTTTCCCTCTCTCTCTCTCTCTTGCTGGGTGCACTCAGGCGCTCTAAAGTGCGGTTAGCAGCAGCGCTTTGTTCTCACCTCGGCGCACACATTTTACTCGTATCGGCGTTGCGTATCTTTAACAAAATTGCCAAACCGCAGCTACAAACTGCAGAGTGAAAGAGAGAGAGAGGGGGGAAATCGGGGAGCGAGTGAGACAGCTGGCACATGCAAAAGAAATGCGATACGTGCTCGTAAAGGCGACGTCTGATTAAGTTGAGCAAACCGCAAAGTCAAAATTCACAGTGAGTTTTCCAATGCAAATGCAATTTTCAATTGTTTAAATATTTATTCAAGTCTCGCTCTCTGGGGTGCCACATTTTCACATTTCCCAGGCAGGCGGCCCCTCGCCTTACTTATATTCATTCGGCATTCGGCACGCTCTCATTTGCCGAATTATTTTCATACAATTTTCCGCACAATTAGACATGGAAATGCAAATCCCTGAGAACTCTGACAAGCAGCAGCACTTCGGGGATTTCCCTCGACACACGCTACGCACAGCAGAGCTCAGCTCATCTCAGCTCAGCGCGCTTTTCCCTTTCTTTTTCTCGTTCCATCGCTCGTCGTTCGTTTGTTCGCTTTTTTCGGCAAGTGGATAAGTGCAGGCAAACTCCCGAGTCAGTCAAATGCAGTCGGAGTTTATTGGATGGGCTGTGGGATAACTTGCAACTTGCAGCTTGCAACTTGCCACGCATTCAAGAGGCTGAGATACATTTGTATCTTAAGCTTTAGTGCCTCGACAGTGCCTTACTGCCTCTGCCACTCGAAGATAAAAATCTATTTCACTTCAGTTCAGTTTCAGTTGAGTTCAGTTTTCCCAACCAAACTTGCAGCCGACGTGAGAGAAACTTTGCGCCGAATTTTATATTTATTTGCCCCACATTGCCTATGTGGCAAGTGTAGATGTTAGATACGACGAGAGGCAGAGGGTGAATGAGATTGAGGGAGGCGTGGCCTCAAATTGGCATAGGTTGCACGCCGCTGCTCGTCATCATCATAAAGAAACAAGACGACGGCAAAAGTTTTTCAATTTTTGTTACAACTTTTACCACCTCCAACTGCCACAGCCTGCTTCTGTGCCTGCTGCTGCTATGCCTGCTCCTGTTTGGATACCCATCCCTGCTGCTGTTGTAGGTGGCATAGCTACCGGGCAAGTTGTGTAAACATTTGTAGTTTACTTTCAGTTGGCAGGCTCGTAAAATCTGTCCGTTTCGTTTCGGTTTTGTGCTTGAACTGTGACCGTTTTGTATCTCTCTTTCTCGTTATTCAGACAGTTTGGGTCGTCCTTCCACTTTCCTCTGCCTCGTTGTTGTTTTTCTCGAAAAGTTAAGACCATTTTTGGCAGTGAGCCTCAATTGAATTAGAAAATTATCCTAAAAGTTATATGGGATTAAATGATGCCATCATAGAACACACAGAGGGGATGTTTTCCTTCTTCGAGAACTAAGGTAATAGAGTAGAAAATTACATTTTTATTTTTCGCCTAAATTGCATGCTTGAAGATTAATGCGGAAATCGGCAGAAGATTTGTTTGCCCCTTCTCCCCAGGAAAAAAGGACATAGATATTCAAATGGAATACAGCATAAAAAAGGGAGAAAAAAAAGAATTGCTTTTGCAGAACCAGTTTCCCATACCGGGAATTGAACCCGGGCCTTCCGGGTGAGAGCCGGATATCCTAACCACTAGACAATATGGGAGATGATGCATAGACGGTATAGTTTTCCACTTGAATGAAGAAACTTTTGAAACTAATTTTATTTTTAGACATGATATTGATGTTTGTCTTTGGTATTTTGTGTTTATTTTGAGATTAATTATAGCACAGGTATTTCGCTTGAGTTCATACTATTTGCATTGATATTTGATTAAGATAATTTGGTAGCAATTTGTCTAGCAGCATAATTAATCTAGTCTGCTCTTTTATCTCTGGAATTTTGCGCTGAAATATGCCAAAAGCGACGCCCGCACAATTCGTTTCTGAACTCTGTGTGGGGTTATTGATGGAGCAGCAGCGGCAGCAGCAGCAGGTCAACTTGATATAACCTTTTTGGGAATTAATTAAAAAGCGTTCAACACTTGTTCGCCGCTCTTGCAGTTACAAAGTTGCAAATTTCGACACTGGATAAAGCACATAATCATCAATTATTCGCACAATTACCGCAAACAAATAAATATTCTTAATTTATTGTGTTTTCGAATCGAGCTCGAGCTCGCCCACAACCAGGGCAGCGGGTGTGCGTCGGATTTGGCATGGAGACGAGCTACGAAAATATTAAAAATAAATTTCGACCAAAATAACAAACACACACACACACACACACAGAGTCACCCATAGAGAAACAAACGTTTTGAACGCAGACAAACTTGAATATTTGGAGACTTGCTGTGCGGAGATTGAGATTGATGTGCGTAAATTAATTCCCTCGCCCCCTCGACTATTCACTGCGTTGCGATAAATTTCATAGATGCATTTGGTAATTTCAATTTGTTTTAATGTTGCGTCGTGCAAAGTAGACGATATAAGACGACGATATAGTCGAACTCGACACGCATATAATGTGAGGTTTATTGGCCGTGCCATGGAGCAGCAGCAGCAGCAGCAGCTACTATTTTTGGCAGGCCTCGTGGGAAGAGCCTTCCCCCAATCGAGCCATCCTCCCCTCTCAAGACAATTGTCGCTGCCTATCAGTTGATGAGCACATGGGGCCAGGGCCATAGGAAATTGAGCTGACTGTGCAGCCAGGCAGACAGAGTGGGGGAGAGAGTCGTAGAGTCGGCAAAGCTTTTGAAGCGGGGCGGAAATGTGTTTCCAGTATTCATAAAGTTGCATTTCTATTGCTCCATCCATCCCTCTTTCGCAAATGGAACTGTGACTTGCATTTATAAATTGTTAATCTTTATGCGAGGAAGATATCTTGCTGCTATATCTATATTTGTAGTGAGGATTTGCTATATAAATCATAAATCATATGCCGCCTAGGTGACACATCTTCGATTCGACAACTGTCAAAATTGTTGCGACATTTTCGGTTCGCTTCAGTTGGGTTCCTTTGTTCCGGAAGCTGCGGATTGCTGAGATTATTTGTGTGGTTAGCCACATTGGCGCCATCATCAATTTTCTGGGATTAGGCATGGCGGTTGGCCACAGCTCCATCATAATTAATAAACCGAGCCGAAGCTTGTGTTCCTTGTGCAGGGACAGCGACAGGGATAGGAACTGGGAACTGGGACTGAGTCTGCGTCGGTGTCGCTGTTTTGTGTCTGCGTTCTGCGTTCTGGGTCTGGGGCTGGCGCTGGCCCTGGGCCTGTTCTATTGGTGTCATGTTTTATTTCAACATAAATTTTACGGTACATTCTATGAACGTTGTGTTGGCCTGTGCTCGACATGGTGAGGGGGAGGGCAGACAGGCAGGCAGGCTGTCTGGCAGATAGGGGGAGTGAGGGAGGTCTTACATCTCTCTGTGCTACATGTACGACCCATAAAACAATGTTATTTGTTTCGCCTCGGCGATGTCATCAGTCGCTTCGGCCACGTCGTCATAGTTGCTCTGCTCCCTTTTCCTCCTCCTCCTCCACTTCTTCTTCTACTTCTTGCTGTCTCTCTTTCTTTTCTTATTCTTTCTTGTCTGTCTTTGGCTCCATAATCGGCGTTTAGAGCCATTTTCGCTGCTTGGGTGTCCGAATTTGTTGCGGGTCCCACCCGGGGGTCACCTGGGAATGGTGAGAAAATTGCGCTTACCGTTGGCGGCCAAGGTGCCAAGTGGCTGCGGCCTGGGTTTAATTTAGTTGTCACCGTTGGCATTCCACACGTAGCGGAAGGGGGTGGGGAGAGGGGAGGTGCGTGTGGTTGTTTGTGCGTTGCATTTCCTGAAAATTTTCAGCCGTTAAAAATCTGAAATGCTGCTTAACGTTTTCTTTTCCTACTACTATGGCATTTCAAATTTGACGTCTCATTTATGTGGCTACACGCTGTCCCCCTCTCGCGACCCTTTCCCTCCATCTAGCAGACAAGAAAGGGGGTCAACTGCCCAGCGCACATTGCAACTTGCTTCATTTACTTTCGGACTTCATTTCTTTTCATTAGCCGCGCTCTCCATCTACGGAGAGCCGAGAGTTCGACTAAAGTCATAAAACGTAACTGGTTACCAACTACGTCGCGTTAATGTTCTCATATCTCTCTCGGGTACTGCGCGCTACTTACTGACCCCCCGCTTCTGTTCCCCCCTCGCTCGACTTGCCACAATGTGTGTGTGTGTGTGCCAGACAGAGAATCACCGCGTTTTATTAATGAAAAATGCAAAAGTTTTTTTTTTTCTTTTTTGGATTTCCAGTTCCACTTGGCTTTTTTTTGTGGCTTTTATTTTCTCGTTTTTCGTGCGTGTGGCCCATATTCGTAACAGGCAAAGGGAAGGGGGCTGTGGGCCAAGGGTCACACGGGTTGAGCGAGTTTAATAATTAAGCTAGATGGTCGTGCGCGCTTTGCTCTAGTTTTAAATTCAATTTCAGATTTTGCTTTAAAAAATTCATCAAAGGTTTTTGTGTTTGTGTGCCACAGTGCGATATTCGTTTGTGCTGAAGTTGTAATTGCAAATCCTGCCACGAGAGGGCGCCAGAGAGCGCTAGTGAGCTGCAGTGTTGGCGTTGCCTGACACGCTTGCTTGCCCTTTCTAACGCATGTAGTGTAGTGGGAGGTGGAGAGAGCGACTAGCATGACTCTCTCCAGCTTGCATTGCAATTGAGAGCGCGCAAAGATGGCTGCGCATCGATTCGATTGTGCAGGACAACAACAACAAATATTTGCAAATGGGAGAGAGGGCGGCCATTTGCAAGCTCAGTTCAGTGCAAGTGGGAGAGAGGCCCTTTCTAACGCAGGCACTTGACGGAGAGAGCAGCTTGATGCGCAGCGTAACTCTTTTGTTGCGTTGCGATTGATATAAAATAACCCCCCCCCCCCATTTTTTCCCCTACTTCCATTGGATATTTCTTTGCTTTTCGTCTGAGACTCTTTCTAAACAAAAAAAAAATTTCCATGTGCCGTCTCAATAGATATTTTGATTGCTAGAGGCAAGTCGTTCGTCGGAGTGAACGGCCCAATCTCTTTTTTTTTTATTTTTTTTGCAAGATGGCTGCGCATCGATTCGATTGTGCAGGACAACAACAACAAATATTTGCAAATGGGAGAGAGGGCGGCCATTTGCAAGCTCAGTTCAGTGCAAGTGGGAGTGAGACCGCGTTGTAATTGAGGCAGAGGCCATTTTAGCGCAGATCAAATGCAAATAGCATTAATTTCAATTAATTACAGTTTAATACCTATTTATATTTATTATTATTTTAATTTTAAATGTGTATACATTATGTACATGCTTTTAATTTTTATTTATTACTATTTATTTATAAATTACATATTTTATATATTTATAATAATATTTTTCGCTTTATTACCAATTTATATTTTATTATGCTTTAAAAACTCTTACAAAACACGCATACAAATGTTGTGCCATAGTATTTATTTACTGCTTTAACACACTTTCAGCGCAGCGCACAAATCTAACGGATTTATTGTGTTTCCACTGTGCGGCGGCAACAAACAACCAACACACTCACACTCAGCATGTACTCATTTAACTTTTTAATATATATTAAAAAAAACCTAAAATTAGTAACACATTTAGTTCTAAAGTAATAATAGTTAATGTTATTTTTTACAGAATATTTTACCTTGATGAACCCATGGTAAAGTGCACGTTTTGATTTGTCAGAATTTACAGAGGTCCTTTAATTTTGTTGCTTCAGAAACTTTTTTAACGTTCGCCAAAGGGTTAATAGATTCAAATTGATAGCAGGCCATTATAAGGGGATAAATAATAAATTTAACTCGTTTAGATATATAATACAGATAGTAATTTGGCATATTCAAATAATATTATAATATGTCGTTAAATTTATTGATCTTTATAAAAACCACTATGTATAAAATCCCACAATTAAGCCCTTTACACTAAATTAAACAGTACCTTTGGTGGACGAACATAACAACCTTCAAACAAACTATTTATACCATTGCATACGGCCATAGGTGTGACTAACTTTAATGCTTCCTTAACGACTTTGGCGATAGGTTATTAGTAATTTGCACTTTAGCTATGAATTAATTACCTTAGGGTATTGAAAATTACTGTTGTAGTCAGGCTTTTTCTTTTTATTATCGATCATTTATTACATTACCTAAGTTTAGTTTTCGAGATATTTTTATAATTTTTAGTATGTTGACAAAAATTTGTTTCTTAAAATAATAAACAAACCCTTTAAATTTTAAAAAATTCTATTAATTTTTAAATAAGTCTATTTTACCGCCTTCTTCAAGGAAAAAGCTTAATAAGAAAATTTTCTAGAGAAAATATATGGTACTTATTATTATGCAATCTAATTTAAAAAAAATTAATAATTTTTTAGAAATCAACTCACCCAGTAGCTATTATTACCAGCTGTATGTAATGTATGTACTTATTTTTATGTACTTACAGCTTGTACATAAAACATACATAGATAACGCTCCTCGTCTCTGTCTCTGTGTGTGTGTGTGTAGCCTTACTTAGTTGCCGAACATAAAACTGCACAAATCATAAAAATCTCACACATTCTCTGTGGCTACGTTTGCCGGCCCCCCTGGTATGGTTCAGTCCTCACCCGCCTCTCGTAATACTCCCCCCCTGCTAGCAGAGTGCAATGGAACTTAATGCTAGAGAAAAAAAAAATACAAATCCAACTATAAAGCAGCATTAAAAACTCGAAAACAAAATTAAATCTCGACACCCACGAGAGTTTTTCGATGTTGTTTTTGCTGCCGCTGCTGCTTTGTTTCTTTCTCTTTATTTTGATTATTTTGCGTATGCTGCCTCTGCCTCTTCCACTTTGTGTTCGCGCTGTTGTCATGTCATTCGCTGGCAACACTGGCGCATGTTAATTATGCGACTACGACTACGACTACCTCTAGGTATTTATATAGCATACCCCTTGCAGCCCCGCGCTCTGCCTCTGCCTCAGCCTCAGCCAGACTGTCTGTCAGATGTGGGCCGCATCGCGTCCAAGCTGAAAAGACCTTGACTCTTTGGAGATCTTGATACGATTTATACAATTTTTGATTCATGGCGTCTCGATGAACACACACACACACCCCTCTTCCCACAGCTGGCTCTTCCTTTTGGCTCATTTCGTAGGCAAACCATGTAGCCATATTTGTCGCGCCATCGGCCCCCAGAACCGGGCACAAGAATTCCAATTCAATCAGCAATTTGCATACATTTTTACAGGTCGCCCAAAGCAGCAAGCAGCAGCTGCCTGCCAGCCAGCTTATATGGCGGGATTAGCCAGCAGCAGCCACAGCAGCAGCAGCACTTTCGACTCCCGCTCCATTTCCCTCTCTCAATCCCTACTGGGGGCCACTCAGTGTGGCCGTTATGGTCCGTTAGGCGAGGCAAGTGTCGCAGCTAATGGGACAAGCGCGATTGACAAACTAACTGATTGAATAGAGACCTGGCAGGGCGTGGGCAGGCGTTGATTGACGGCCATCGATAGGCCAAATAGGGCCAACTTAAGACACACTCAGCTACACACATACTTGAGCATGTATATGTGTATGAATATTGTGTGTGTGTGGGGCGACGCAGATTGCAGCGCGGCAAACATTTGCAAATTGTCTCGTTTGATTTCGTTTCTGTCGGGCCAACTAAAAATACATGACAGATCACAGCGACTGCGACGGACTGAAACATCGTACGATTTTGTGTATATAAAACAAGATAGCAAAGTCAAGTACAACATGATGAAGCTCGTATACCCTTGAAAATTTCGGGAGAGAGTGAGTGAAAACAACTGTGAATGCTCTAACGGGCTAAGCAAGTCAGCAAACTTGAGGAAAGCTGAAATATAGATGATAATAATAAGCAGGAAAGAGTTCTTATATGACAGCAAACACTAAATAAACCTAATGTAATCTCAAATTTACTACATTTATTTTATTATAACTTATATTTATCTCCTGAATTACATGCGAATTTATTGAATTTCGATTTCTGTCATCGAACAGTTTAGCATAGGTGTAATTCCCCGTCGCATTGGGTCAGGGTATTGCGGGTATTATAAATATATCACCAACTGGTGCTATGTGTATCTATTTTGAGAACACGCTCTCGCCTCAGTGGGCTGATCGTCGTCGTCTTGTCGCATCTTTTTTGCTAAATTTAAATTGCCCAAACATTCATAACGACATTCGGTTTGTTTTCACACTCGACCAGTGCACACACTCATACGCTAACACACATACACACACCTCTTCTCTACCTGCTCACGCCCCTCCTTCTGCCGAGTGGGAAATTTCTTTTGGTTTTTATTAATTTTCTTACATTAGTTTCTTTTAATGCGTCGTCGCTATAATTAAAGTCCCCATAAAGCTGACAATATTTTAAAGCGATTCGCAGAAGTGCGACAAATTAATGAATTTATGTGACAACCCTGCCACGCCTCGCCCCTCCGCCTTGGGGCACAGCCACCTGTCTGGCCGTCGAGAACACTTTGTCGCCTTAAATTGTTTCAAATGCTGGCCAGGCGCCGTCACCAGCCCCATCCCCATCCCCATCCCTATCCCCCTCAGCGCGTGGGCGAGGCAACGACAACATTTTCAATTTGCTTTTTCGGCACGAAAAGTGCCTAAAAGAGCCGCCGCCTGCCTGCCTGCTGACTGTATATAAATGTATTTCGAAAGATATTTACGAGTGTTTATGTACTCGACTCGATCTGGCCAGCAGAGAGCGAGAACACAAAGATTTTCTTCATGCACGTTTCTTGGTAAAAAAAAGCGTTAATAAATTGTTGTTGTTGTTGTTGTTGCTGTTGCCTTTTTTGCTCACTTATTTTTATACCATGCTCGAATAGATTCGCACAGATTGGCGCGCGAGGCAAGGTGAGGAGCGGAGCTGCTTGGGTTTGAAGTGTCCACACATTGAGTGCATGATCCGCACGCAGCAGCGACAATCCTGCCAGTCTCCAGTCTCCCTGATCCCTCTCAGTGCATTCGATGCGATCTCGCTCGCTCGCACACGCTGCCCACGTGTCGTCGAGTCGTTGCTGGGCGAATTCCAACGATCCTGGGAAAGTGTGTGGGCGTACGCGTTCGCTCGCAGAGCTGAGGCTGGAGTTGGAGCTGGAACTAAATCAAATCGGGAAACCGGCTTAAAGCTTGAACTCGTTCTGTGCTGGCGCCACCAAAGACGTTTGCAGGGGAGTGGCGCAGAGGGGCAGAGGCAGAGGGAGGACGAGGGCGAGAGAACGAGAAAATTAATTGAGTTCAAATTTAGCCAACGTTTTGCATTGTTTTTGTAGACTGTGCTGAATATACTTGTTGTTGTTGTTGTTGTGGTTATTACTCTTCTTCTTCTTGTTGTTGTTGCTGTTATTTTGGTTGCTGTTGCTGCCCGCACGCGTTTCTGTAAACAAACAAACATAAAAACTGCGGCAACAAACAAAACTCAAACTCGCGTGGCATCCGCATCGATAGTTCGACCTGGTGGCGCAGCATCTTTGCTATTTGCTATTCCCCCCCTATCCTGCCTCTCCCCCAACCCCAGAACAACAACGACTCTTTGCAATGGGGCAGCCAGACTGAGAGGCGGCCGCGGCAGCGCTCCCTCCTGCCGGCAGCAGTTGCCCAGCTCCAGCTCCAGTTGCAGCGTTCAAGTGCGTTCAATTTTCAATAAAACCATAAAATTTAGATGGAATAGAAGAAGGAGCAGCAAGAGGAAGAGCAGGAGAAGGCAGGGGAGTAGGTGTATACGTAGCAAAAAGCGACGAAGAGGCCAGAGATGGAGGAGGGGGTATAGAAGGAGTACTGCTGCCGGAGTAGAGCGATTCCTGCAGTGCGTCTAAACCGCAGCCTCGGCTATGTTTTGACTGTTGCTCTCTGCGCCACAGTTACCGCAGCAGCAGCGGCAGCAGCGAATGGCGCATGGTCATGCCCGGCTCCAGCGACTCCCAACTACGACACCCAACTCCGAGCACGGCACGGCAGACGCTTCGTTGCGGACTGCATTTTTGTTTTGGTCTGCGCTGAGTAAACAATGCAACAGCAACATCAAACCGTGGAGCAGCCACAGCCAGCAGTTGCCATACGCTAATGATTCCACAGTGCACAGTGGAGCCTACCAAAGAAATATATCAACTCTCACTCGTCAAAGTTGAATCTGTCTCAAGTCAGCCTGACTTCTTTCTTTCCACTGTCTGTCCTGCATTTTACTGCCAATTTCACGCACTTTGTCCCACTGTGCTGGCAAGTCTAGCTGCTTTATTGGGGGAGTGAGTCTACGTCGAGGGCCGCGCAAGTTGTGAATTTGTTGCTGATTCCGCAAACGAAGCTGCATTTCAGTGCAGCACTTGTTGTTGTTGTTGTTGTTGTTGTTGTTGTTGCTGGTGGTGCTGGTGTTGTTGGAGGCACAGCAGACGCGCATCTGTAACTCATCATTTTGTGAAATATTGCTGCTTTGCATACCTGCAGCAACAGTGACTTCTCTACTCGAGCTGCTTCGAACTTAATTCTGTTTTATCAGAGACGCGATTTCAATCAACTTGGCAGGCCAGAAGAGACGCCAGCAATGCCATCGCCAGCGTCGACGCCGATGCCACCGCAGACATAATTTATAGCCACTTTTCGCATCGATTTTCATTTTTCGCATTTTCGCATTGATGTTTTTGTTATCTTTCTCTCTCTCTCTCTCTCTCTGCCGCTCTCTGTGGCTCTGGATTTGTGCTGACTTGTTTTGAAGTCGAGTGCCAGACAGAAATGGGCAACGGGCCAAGCGAATTGCTGTAACCGAGACGGACAAAGCGGAGGAGTGAGAGAAGGAGCAAGGGAATGAGCATGGAAATGGCACTGGGTGAGCAGAGACAGAGACAGACACAGCCACAGACAGGGAATTCTTTGCTCGGGCGTAACAAATTGATGCCTCAATGGGCGAAAGTTAATTGGCCCAGTCCAAATAGACAACCGCACAGACAGGCAGCAGCAGGAGCAGGCAGGGAGAGAGGAAGAGGGTGAGGGGGAGATGGATAGAGAGATAGACAGACTGCAGTCAGGTACTTGCCAAAATGTTTAATTAATGCAACGTGAAATAACTCGTAGCCGATCTTCGACTCGAGCACTTTGCGCATTAGATGCGCTGCCTTTGCCTCATGCTCTGCCCCTGCTCCTGCCCCTGCCCGAACTCTGTGGCACGTTGAGCTGGCCGCAAACCACTTAATCTGCAGCATGGCTAAAAGCAAGAGCAATCCGGCCGACAGACAGACGCAGACGCGGGTGTGGAACTGTGCGGATCGGGGCGTGCACTCGTAGTTTCCTTGCTGCTGTCAAATGTTGTGCAATTCACGCCTTTTTGGCTCTGCCTCCTCTTTGGGTGTGGACATCTTTGTAGCTGTAGCTGTAGCTGATGTTGTAGTCCTGCTTGTTGTTGGTTTGCTTGTAAAGGCTGCGTGCTGGGGTAGCTTAGCTGACTGAGCTGGAGTAGCCTAAAGCAAGCCAGACTGGGCAACATTTTATCCTTGACTAACTGCATCTTTCTCTGCTTTACAGGGTATGTGGAGTGCCTTTACCGCAGCCAAGAGGCACGTTGCCCTTGTCGCACTTGGCGTGGGCTGCAGTTGTTGCTGTTGACGCTGTCTGACGTTGCTAGTGGGTGCAGCAGCAGCAACAGCAACAGCAGCAGAGCAGGAGCCAGCAACGGAGTCAGCAGCTTGTGGATTATCCTTTGTTACGCATCGACAAGCAGCACAGCAGCATCAGCCAGGAAGGAACATGAACTGCTTCTTGTTGCAAGCTGCAGCTGCAGCTCCAGTTGCAGTTGTTGTTGACTTCGTGATGTTGCTGCTGCTGCTGTGCTGCTGCTGCTGTGGCACGCACTTTGCCCAAAATCGACGCTTAATTGCAAACAGTTCCAGCTCGTTCAAGTGAAGTCTGATTGCTGCTGCAACTCCGCGCGCTCCTCGTTAATTGGGCTGGCGAACATTTGCGCCCTGGCACTTTGATGCCACGCCGATGATATGCCACACCAACACACACACACACACACACACACAGCCTGCACAACCATCGAATTTGCATTTCAAGCAGCCCGCGATTTATGACCAACAGCAGCAGCAGCAGCAGCCGCGCAGGAGGCAGAGAGAGAGCGAGAGAAGCCTGTGACGAATCCAATTATGAGGCGCGCCAGCTGCCAACTGTCCAATGAGCCATGCTGCTGCTGCTGCTTCTGCTGCAGCTCCAGCAACTGGGGACGAGGTGTTGCTGTGTGCCATGTGCCTGATCCGATAATGCGCCATCAAATGGCCATAAATAAAGCGCACAAAGCGGATTAAGCGTTTTGTTAACAGATTTATATTGCGTTGAGTTATGGCGACCACCAACAAAACACAACTGGAACGGGAACGGGAACGGGAACTGGCAGTGGAGACAGCTCTAATGAGATGCGCGCGAAATTAGTGTGCCACGGTGCGTATTAGCAATGCGTAACAAGCGTTGAAATAATTATAAAATAATAATAAATTATACAAAATTTCACAGTGAAAATCAATCGCGATAAGCGCTAGAAACACGCACTGGCCTGGCCAATTGTGTAGCGAATCTGCTGAAGAGGAGCAGGGTGGAGCAGGCGGAGAGGAACTGGCGCAGACTACGCACATGTCTGCGCGCAATTAGAGCCACCGAAATATGCGGCAAGTGCGCGTCATCATGTGCCACAAAAAACGAAAGAAAAAAAACCGCTTTCAACTAAACTGCCCCCAGGGCAGGCCAAGCAAATTGAGGCTGCTGCTGCTGAAGAAGCCGCTGCAGCAGCCCAGGATCATCCTCATCGTCAGCAATGGCAGGGCAAGTGAACGTGTCGATCGTCAGCGCAAAAAGCCAAATTGACGAGTGGCAGCCGCGTGCTGAGCGCCCATTACTGCCCCAAAAAGCAAGCAAGGCAGCTGAAAGGAGGAGCGAGGATCGAGCGAGGAGGCGTGTGCGGCGACTTTTGGCTGAGCGTCGACGAATTAAGCAAATTATGGTGCTCGATGATCGACGATCGACATAAGGATCGGCCAGATCGAGAAGCAGTTTACGCAGTGCAATGCACCACAAAGTGCTCAACGTGTGCAAAATGAGTTGCGGTCTGGCGGGGAGGGGAGGGCTGGAGATTTTTGGGGCTGCTGCGGCAGTGCAATTTGCCTTAATGCCAAGGATTAAGCTGGCTCCAGCGAGCCGGACGAGACAACTGCCGCTGTTGACTCTTTTTTTTTTTTTTTTGCGGGCGACTCTTTAAAATTTGCGCATGTAAATTGCGCCACAAACATAAAAGAGAAGCTACTGCCAGTGGGGCATGTGAGTTGGCAGAGGAACTAAGAAACATAAATTTTATATAGAAATCTTTAAGGATATCTAAGGTAAAGTTATAGTTCTTAAATATTATTATTACTTTATTTATTAATTCATTTAATTTCTGTCTTTCTTTGTAGCGCACTGGCTGGTCAATCTGGCGGGTTATCCCCTACACTCTTTGTTTTACAGTGTGTGTGTGTTTGTGCTCTGAAATATTTTTTGAATGCAGATTTTTCACTTAAAATTATTTCAATTACGCCAAGTGCAGCCACGGCAGGAGCAGCAGCAGGAGCAGCAGTTGTGTCTGCCGATGCTGCTCCTGCTGCTGCTGCTGCTGTGCTGCTTTTTTGTCGTCTTTGGCAGCTGCTGCCGCCGTTTCAGTTGTCGTTGTCGCAGTCGCTGTTGTCATCCGCGGACCGCGATCTCTTCAAGCTGCAAGTAGATTAAATGCCACAACGCTTGCCCCGTCTGCGGCCGAGAACCGCAAACAGACAAACTTGGTCAATTATTTTCCACGGCGAACACAAATTATTGATGCAGTCAGTCGGCAGTTGCACATGGCAGATCGGCAGTGAAAGCGAAGGCATGGGCAGAGGCAGCCTGGCAAGCACTGGCACTGGCAACCGCAGTTGTTCTCGGGCGAGCCCATCAATCTGGCGACGATGTCGAGAGACAATGGGCAGGCCAGGCCAGGACGCGCCACCGCAAAGGTCTTCATTAAATTAGTGAAATGAGCACGTCGAAGCCGAAGCTGGCTGAGCCACAGGATGAGGAGGCTGCTGCGACAACGAAGAAGATGCCACTGCCACAGCGACTGTGGCAGCATTTAATGTCACAAATATTTGTTGTCAAATGTCGCCGTGGCTGTCAAGAGCACAGAGCGAACAGTGCCCAGGGAGAGCCACATCGAGCTCACCTGGTGATGACTTAACGAGGATTTAAGCAGCGTCTCGTCCCGTCCCCGTTCCCCAGGCAAGCTGCAGCTTGCAGTGTGCTGACCAGCTCAAGCTGCTCACGTTGTGCACAAGTTGCATATAAAAATCGCATTCAGCTTGCTAAATTGGCTCCGCTTGCTGGTGGGTCGATTGGCGGATTGAACCATCAATGTCTCGTCAAAAGTTGCACTCCTTCTTAGCGGGGGGAAGTGCAGAGGGAGGAGGGACAACAATGCATTGTTGTTCCGCAACTGCAAAGAGTTATTAAATTTCAGCGCAAAATACGGTCAGAAACGTTTACAATTTCGGGCATACCCTGTAGCTGGCAGTGCCAAGGGGGTAGCAAGTGCAACAAGGTATTTTGTAGAATTTGAATTTAAAAAAAATATATTTTTGTTATTACTTTACTTTATATAAATTTCCTAATAATTTATTTTTAAATAATTTACAGGGTAGCTGCTGTGCTGTTCATGCTGCTCTTGCTGCTGCTTATTGGATTTGCCAACTGCGACACGAAACCGAAAACCAAAACAAAAGCCAACCTCTGCGCCTCTACTACCCCCTCTCCGCTCATTTCGCTGTTGCCCTCGCCGAGCCTAATTAGGCCACTTCTCGATGGGGCAACAAACAAAATCGACCGGCTAATTTGTTGCTGTTGTTGTTGTTTGTTATTTACTTTTCATTTGGCCAAAATGTGAATTGCATTTGCTTTTTGTTTTCTCCAACGTGTTTTGTTGCTTTTCACCTGGCAAAGCATTCGCTGGAAATATACATAAATTTTGCATTCATAAATTTTGAGCATAAAATGCCCAAATTGTATACGGTCAGAAGTCATGGGATTTTAAAGAGATCGTATACTATATATAATGTTTATATTATGTTTTGCCGCCCTCCCATTGATAATATCGTAAAGTTTTTATTGTAGATCGTTTATTGCTTATACGAATTGGGAATAGCCTAGCTAGAACCGAACTGAGGAAATCGGTTAAGTATATATGTAATATTGATAAGATATTGTTATTGCTAGTAGGATCGTAGCAGATCGTTGCATAGTTCTTGTCAAAGTCTCTGGATGAGCCTCGCTCGCTCCCGCTCTCTCTTTCGTTGTGACTCTCTCTCTGTCTTTCTCTTTTTTTTTGGCATTTACATAAGATAATTGGTAGCATTTAAGTTCGTTTGAGCGCATCTTAGAGCTAACATTTTGAGCACATTGTCCTGGAATGCATTACAAGCTAATGACTAGTCTATTTTTCAGTTATAACTCAGCATATAGTTTCCTTAGCGATCCATGCCCAGATCGTGCAGCAGATGCTGCTTGAGCACGCCGCCCTCCTGCTCGGCGAGAAATTGCGCCGTGACCGTGTTGACCAGATTGAAGGCACAGGCGAACCCACTGAAGGTGGCCCACACGCCCAGGGCAAGCCAGCGTAACATACGTGGACGCAGGCTGCCATCGAGTTGACGTAGCAGAAAGAGACCTACACTCAGTCCCGCCAGGGCTCCCGTCATGTGTGCTATGTAAGAGACGGATATCGTGGGTCCAGCCGGAGATTGAATGTTCACCAAGGCAGTCAGTTGACGACAGTACAGAGTGTAGCCCAAATCACAGGATACTACAGGAGAAAAAGCAAGGATTATAGAGGCAACTGGGAGTGCTTACTCCCCGCGAGAACTTACCAAACACCACCACGGATAACAACTGCGCGAGTCCGTGTCGCATGTGTCCAAAGTTGAGCAATACATTGGCCAATTGTGCCGCCAGCAGCGCATACACGCCTCCACTAGCTCCCACCAGATACACTGTGGAGTCCACCACGCTGGTGCCCAGCGAACCGGCCAGCACTCCGGCTACATAAACCACCGCCGTGCGTCCCGAGCCATGTAGCAACTCCAGCGGCAGCCCGTAGAGCAGCTGGGTGAGCACATTGAAGCCCAAATGTAGCCAGCTGGCATGGAGCAGCGCGTAGGAAACAAATCGCCACAGTTGCAGTCGTCGATCCGGTCGATAAATGAGCAGCGAATCCTCCGGCGGCACAGCGCCAACGCACACGAAGACAATTATCTGGCAAGGAAGGGGAAGAGGAATGTGGCAATTATTAGTGCGCTTCCTACAGCAAATTCCATTTGATTGCCAGGAGCAGAGGATAGGAGCCGGGAACGGGGCTAAACCTCTGGCCAGGGTTAGCATAGTCTGGGGCGGTCTTTGTGGCAATAAAGCCATCACAATGTAAGCCATTTTGTCAGCCCCCTCAACGGCGCCGTCTGTCTGACAGGAAAAGCAGGCAAAGCGGCGAAGAGAAAAGCAGAGATAAAGACGGTAACGGAGGAAAGGAGAAGCAAGTAAAGAAAGCTACAGTCGTGCCCCGAGGAAAAACAAAAGCAAGTGTTTGTGCAGTGTACACGCAGATATACCCTGTATAAGAAATTGAACTCAATGGCGAAGATGCAGGTATTTGCCTGGCGCTGTTTCGCTGCGAGGCGGTATGTTTTTACCACGTCTCGACACGAAATAGTACCAGGCATCCAAATATAGCAACACGCATGCGGAAAAACTATCAATTACATTCCGAACAATCGAAAATATCGATAGTATACAATATACTCGATATATACCTCCGATGACTATCGATAACAATCGATAACTATCGATAACTATCGATAACTATCGATAACAATCGATAACAATCGATAACAATCGATAACTATCGATAACAATCGATAACTATCGATAACTATGGGCAACTATCGATAACAATGGCAATGTTCACGTGGCGGGGGAGGCGGGTGGGTTTGTTATTGTTTTGCCAACACCCACAACGCGTCGGTGGGAGGATTGGATGAGGCTTGGTCCGGGATGAGCACGTGGTGGGTGCATCAATCTCTGGCAGAGTTTCACCATCAAAAATCACCGAAAAGTACCAGGCACCCAGAAATCAGCAGTAGGTAGCTGCTGTACTGAGCGAGCACGTGGCAGGAGGATTTTAAATGCATCCACGTGGGTTTGTTATTGTTTTGATCAATAACAAACCCACGTGCAGGTCCTACAAAATGAGCCACCACGTGTTCCCCCAAAATTTCAGCAACCTACTGCTGATTTCTGGGTGCCTGGTACTTTTCGGTGATTTTTGATGGTGAAACTCTGCCAGAGATCGATGGACCACGTGCACATCCCGGACCAAGCCTCATCCAATTTGAGCAAATTTTACTGAAAATCTGCAGAAAGTACCAGGCGAACAGAAATCAGCAGAAGGTAACTGAATTATCAGGTGATGACGTTGCACTTTGTAATTTTAAGAGGTGCCACGTGGTGGGTGGCATCAAAACAATAACAAACCCGCCTGACCCCCCGACACGTGGTGGGTGTTGTCAAAACAATAACAAACCCACCCGCCTCCCCCCGCCACGTGATCACAGCGATTGTTATCGATAGTTGCCCATAGTTATCGATAGTTATCGATAGTTGTTTATAGTTATCGATTGTTATCGATAGTTATCGATTGTTACCGATAGTTATCGATTGTTATCGATAGTTGTCGATTGTTATCGATTGTTATCGATAGTTATCGATAGTTCGCGATTATTATTAACGATAGTTATCGATTGTAATCGATAGTTATCGATGGAATATATCGAGCATTTTGTATGTTATCAATATATTCGATTGTTCGGAATGTAATTGATAGTTCTACAGCATGCGTGTTGCGATATTTGGATGCCTGGTACTATTTCGTGTCGAGACGTGGTAAATTGAACCGCCTCGCAGCGGAACAGCGCCAGGCAACATGTTTGCAGCCACTAAACACACTTGCACTTTGTCTAACCGGATGCACTTCATCTGCCTTATCCATACAGGAATCCTCTAGCCAAATTTGGTCACTTTAACTTCCACAGACTCAATATACCCCTTTCGATACGATTCACTTGGCAAAGGGTATGGAAACGAGAAAAGCCAAAACAAAAGCATAAGCCGAGGGAGAGTCGAGCAACCCTCCCGGCTGGGGACGAGACTGGCAGCAGACAGCGGCGAGACAACGTCGTCGCCATTGCCATCGACGTCGGCTGGCAAATTTCATGCGCCTCGCCACATTCCAAACTCAAACTGAATCCCACTCCCCCAGTTCTCGTGCCCATTCCCGTTCCCGTTCCCCATTTCTATAGTCATTGTGTGGGACTCCCCGCTCCATTTGCTGCGTCTGGCGGCGTCCAGTCTGCTGCAGCGCGTGGTAGAAGCTAAGCCAGACCGGGAGACGGGTCACAAAAGTGTTGGATTTTCGCACGCACTCGCTGGAACCCCATCACAACCCCATCCTCATCCTCATCCGCCTCCCCTGCTCGTTTTCGGTTCGGACTGGGCGCGTCTCTTGTTTCGCACTGTGTTGATGTATCCTTTACCCGGAAGCCAAATGCCATTTGCGAATGCGTCGTCGCTCGCCGTGGCCAGTTGGCGATTTATTTGCCTCGTCGGTTCACGTGTGTGGCGACCTCAGAAGGGAAGGGATTACTGGAGCTGGGGTTGAAATATGAGCGTGATGTGTGTTATTACTCGACTGCGGTGGGGCGGGACACCCACAAAGCGACCCCAAACACGACGGAACCACCCTGAATGGGAGTGCAAGATGCCACAGCGGAAGGGTCCAACAGAAGCTGAGAGCACTTAAGCAACAGCTGGCAGCTGGGAGAAGGAGGAGACGTAGTGGGCGGGAAGGGGCAAAGAGAAGAAGCATCATAAAACGTTCAAGAAGTTCGAAATTTGATTGATGATTGCAGACGATTAATCTGCAGAAACTTTATTAAACACAGCTCGAGCAACGTTTTAGAATTTTCCAAAGAAATAAAACTTATTCCCATTAAAGGCAGAGAGGGAGAGACAGACAGACAGACAGACTGACAGATACACTGACAGGCAGACCGACATACTTAACAGTTATGACGAGCATTAAATCGCAGCAAATGGAGCAGCGATTCCCTCGCTTTGGGTCTTTAAAGTCGATTTGAAGTATGGCAAATGGTGATTAATTTGCATGTGTGGCCCACTGTTCCTTTTGAAGCCTTAATGGCAGGCATCTTCTTCTACTCCTCCTGCCTGGCTAGCTAATATCTGGCACGATTGCGGAATGTTTTATTGTCTAGGCTGATGGGTGCATAAATCTTGTGCCAGCAGGACTTGCTGCGAGCTTGGGTAATAAACACTTTGAGTGGGCTACTCCTTCTGTTCCTCCTACTTTGCCTACGCCTTCTTCTGTTGCCTCCTCTGTTTCCCTTACTCGTGCCTCTCCTCTTCTCTGCCAGCTCCTGGCTACTGCTACCGCTTTCGACTCCCTTTTAGCTCCTTCTTCTAGAAGTCTTTTACTGCGTGTCTCCTTCTACCTATTCCTGTTCTCTGCATCTGTTCCTGTCCTCCGCTCCAGTTCCTTCTACTCCTCTGGCTTTGTATTCCTGCTAGCTTCTCCAGTTCCTACCTCAGCTTTACCAGGATTTTCTTCTGCTTCTGCCTTATTCTTATCCTGTTCTCTCCCAAAAGTGTACCATCTTCAGGTTTTCCTCGAACTATATCAGAGATTCCTCCTGCTTCTCTACTCCTCTTATACCATCTCATTTTCCCGCATTAAACTCCAGCTTTTGCAGCTTCTTCTCTGGCTATCTCTTCCTGCTTCTCCTCCAGCTCTCCTCCTGGCACATTACTCCTGCTGTTGACAGTTAATCGCAAAACGAATTCCGAAATTATTTCCCTGTCCCTGCCATGTAATTTATCCTCTTCCCATCTCTGCCTACCACATCAGACAGTCGAAAGAACAAGTCAATCGATACTGCGATTGGGCTGCGCGTAATCAGCTTAAGGTATTATATAATTTCGACATTATTTTGTACCTTTTTCGCTTTTCACCTTTTGCCATCGTAATTAAAGCGACCCCCAAATGAGCTACACGGATTGTTGTGCAACGCGGGCGGTGGCCAAGTGCCATGGCAACCTGTCGAGGAGGAGTTTTCGTGGCCGTGCACTCAAGCAACCCCCTGAGGGCACTACTGGAGTAAGGGCAGGGGTCTGGAAGGGGTGTGTAGGGTTGTAAGCTTTACTCATTATTGTTCACCTACCTCCAGCAGGGAGACGAGCACAATGAAACACGGAGGCGGCCAGCAACGTGTCCGAGTTGTCGACGTTGTCAACGGCTTCTGCTGCTGCTCCTTCTTCTTGGTCTGCTCCAATGTTGCACTGCCACTGCCAGGGGGGCGTGTCGTCGTCTGATGCAGCATCAGCTGGTCCAGGCAGACGCCCAGCACCAGGCCCGAGGAGCTGCGGGACGGTTGAGAAGCTGTCGGCGGCGGCGGCGGCATCTGCAAGACGATGGCGGGAAGCATTTCCGCGCTGCGCTGTTGCCTCTGGCGTTGCGGCGTCTATTTTTGGGGCTGGGTCTGCCTTGTGACGGTGCCCCACTTAGCGGCTGTCATGATGATGTTGTTGCCCGCGGCGGCGTCGAGGAATTTCGTCTGGCCCCTGCAAAGAGACAGAGTCGCAGACATGATGAGTGAGTGCAGGCAAGACAGAGAGAGTGAGAGAGAGAGGGAGGGAGAGAGAGAAAGGTAGAGTGGGATCGCTGCATAGAGATAGCTTTTGCTTGCCAAATTAGCTCAAGGTTGTCTGTCCACAACGATTTCCACGGCGACTGCAGCGCAATAATTCGCGACTCGATTTGGCAGAGGCGCCAGCCAAGTCAATAGGCAACCCTACCCCTACCCACCCCGTCAGCCACGCCCCCTCCCTTCTGGCCATGTCCATGAAATGCCGCTTGTAATGTCACTAGACAGCAATAAAACAGTCGGCATTTATTTTGTTCGCCCCAGACAGCGCCGCTTGTTTTTTGACAAACAAATTTATTTTCCTCGAGCTCTCGAGAGCTGCAGGCGGTACGTTGCACTCTCCCCTCGCCCCCTCTCTCTCTATGCCACTTTCTGCCACTTTCCTTGGCAACTTGCTACAATTGCATTTTCGCAAAGTCATCTCGTGGTGAGTTTGTGCAAAATAAGTTGCAGAGTCTGCCAATTGAGAGGGCATTTATAATGCTGTATAGGGAGAGCCGGAAAGTCAAGTCGCACAACATATTACTGTATGGTCTTATAGGGTATATGGTAGGCTAACTAACTGATCTAACCAACTGTACCTTCTTTAAATCTATCAATTGCTGCTCTAAGCAAATCTTTGAAGTAAGAGTGAAAAGTAAAACATTTATCAACCTCTTCTTCACTTTTACAGGGTATTCAGCTAGTCATCCAACCCACTCTGCACCCATTTCCTTTTTAAAATCCCACAACATTCACTTGGCTTATACAACATACTTATATACGTGGCACAGTCTTCTGTTACGTTTCCTCTGCATCAGCAGGCAAAGTTCATTTCTAGCCATAAAAAGGCTAAGGCTTAAGGACATTCTATATTGTTGTTGTTCGGTTTTCGTACTACATTGTGTTTTTTTGTTTTTGGGGTACATTGTATCGTCTGTGCTGACCAGCTCCGGCTCCAAGTCCTGGCCGTGCCAGTTGCCCTTGGTAATGAGTTTTAATGTTGATTACCTGCTGAAGCTGCTCTCGGAGCAAAACAAAGCAACGAGGGGCGATGCCAGGAGTCGCCAGATGGGGTAGGGTAGGGAGGCAGCAGGGTATCGGCGTATCGAACGGTACCTCGGGGTAGCTGCTGCCAGTTGGCCAACTCTGGACAGAGGAGGACACTTTCTTGCAAACGAGTTTTGCGAACGGAAATGCTGTGTTTCCATCTTCGATCCTGCGACTCGGAGCCAGAACCGGTTCGGGGAGGGGACAGGAAGAGGGGAATCCTTGGCTGCTGCTGCTGCTGCTCGTTTTAATGAACACAAACGAGCGCACGCCAAACTGTACAAATATCGACAGGTGTAGGCAGGGTCTCCTTAATGTCCTTAAACATCATTTCTTGTTTCGTAAGCTGCCTTTAGCCTTCTCCCTGCTGCCTTCTGCCTTTTGCTTTCCTGTCCTTCGCACGCAAGCACACTCACTGTGTGTGCCCATTGAGGACACGCACGAATCCTTGAACTCGCCTGAGCAACTGAAGCAGCAATTGAACCTGCCCAGATATGTATATAGCGCCAGTGTGTGTATGTGTGTGTGTGTGTTTGGATTATGCAAGCGACCTGCTTAAGACAGACCCTAGAACGTTGGCCTTTCTACGCGCTTCTCACTTGACTTGCCTCTTTCCTTCCCTTCCTTCTCTTCTCCACTTTGTGCTCGTGTTTGTGTTTGCCCCGTCAAATATTTAATTTGCATAAGTCGCCTATTTGCATTTGCATTATTTGCCTACGTATTTATCAGATACGAATACGAATACGAGTGTGTGAGTGTGCCACGAGTCTTTTTATTTATTGATTCATGAATCATGCGCTTCAGCGCATGAATAAATAAATCGCATATAGTACAATAAAAGAGACACGTTTATTAATTTATAGAGTTAGTTATTAAGTGAAAGAAGCTTAACGCGATTTAATTAACATGTAATTTGGCAAATAAACAATAAACAATTGAGAGGATTATACGAGACCACAAAGAGCATCTGAGAGAGAGAGATAATAATGTTAATGAGCGTAAAAGTCGAAAGTTTGTTTAGGTAAAATTTGCAATTTTCACTTGAATTTTCAATTAACTTTAAATTAACACAAATTCGCAACACTCTCCAGCTAAAAGATATACAGGCTTTTCAGAAAATTCCGAAATTTGAGGAAAAGCTTATGTGTGTGAGGGGAAAAGAAGAAAGCCAAAGCGGATTGGCAAAAACTAAATGCGAAATGCGAATGGAAATGACAGAAAAGTCAAGTGAAATGTGCAAAAATAAAATTTTAATTGCTAAAGCTCTGCAGGGAAGAGAGAAAGAGAGATAGGGGGAGAGACTCTCCCTGTGCGAGCGAGAAAGATTGAAATATATGCATAATAATTATGACGGGCGGAAAAGTTGTAGAAGGAAAAACAACAAGTGAAAAGTGAAGAGAAAAAGCCGAAAAGAAGCGAAACAAAGTTGATGCGGCCTTGGCTGAGTGGTAAGAGTGAATAAGTGAATGAATGGCTGAGTGAGTGAGTGAGTGAGTGTATGGGTGAGTAAGTGAGTGAGTGACTGGGTGTGTGACTGGCTGTATGAGTGTGCGAGTGGGTGGCGTGGCAGAGTGAAGGAATTAAGGCGACTGCAAATAATGCACATAAGTAGAAAGTTTCATTAACAACAAATGCAACTACAACAATTACAACAGCAACAACAAACACAGAGATTAACAACAACAACAACATTAACAATGACGAGAAAATTGTTGAAAAAACTATAAGTGAAAAACCTCTGCACGCCAACTGCGGCAGAGACAGAGAAAAGAGAGAGAGAGAGAGAGAAAGGGGAGAGAGTGTGTGGGGGCTGAGAAAGCAGACTTAGCTGGGGGGTTTCACTTTTTATAAGCACGACTAAGTACGTAATACACACGAATACACAGACAGCATATGCACATACACACACATAACACACAGTTACACGCACTTAAAGTATGAACATTAACTAACTTAAGCATTACAAATAAAATTTGCACTTTTTATTGCTGCCGCCTCGATGGGGCAAAAGTTACCTAAATTTTCGAAATATCGAAAATTTTCAAAAAGTCTATTATGATATTATTTAAATGTAGAATAGTTCAGTTAATCAAACCATAAACAAAATGTCATTCCGCATGAAAATCGTTCGATTTTTAAGAAAGTTATGATCGATGGAAAATGAGGATACTAGGCCTGTCGAGCATGTTACATGTCTAATTTTTTGATCGTTTCGACATGATTTTTGGGTAAAAATTAAATCTCTTCCAAAATCGATTTAAACACTTGTTTAGTACTAATTTTGACCTTCGCTATCGATTAAAATTAAAAGTTCGCGATTTAAAATTTTTGAAAAAAATTATTGTTAAAATTTTACAGGGGGACCATTGTCTAAATTTCCAAAAAATCGAAAATTTTCAAAAGGTCTATTATAATATTATTTAAATGTAGAATAGTTCAGTTAATCAAACCATAAACAAAATGTCATTCCGCATGAAAATCGTTCGATTTTTAAGAAAGTTATGATCGATGGAAAATGAGGATACTAGGCCTGTCGAGCATGTTACATGTCTAATTTTTTGACCATTTCGACATGATTTTTGGGCCAAAATTAAGTATAGTCTAAAATTGATTTAAACACTTGTTTAGTACTAATTTTGACATTCGCTATCGATTAAAATTAAAAGTTCGCGATTTAAAATTTTCAAGAAAAAATATATCTGAAAAATTCACAGGGGGGACCATTACCTAAATTTTCGAAATATCGAAAATTTTCAAAACGTCTATTATGATATTATTTAAATGTAGAATAGCTCAGTTAATCAAAACATAAACAAAATGTCATTCCGCATGAAAATCGTTGGATTTTTAAGAAAGTTATGATCGATGGAAAATTAGGGTAATTGGTTTGTCGAGCATGTTACATGTCAAATTTTTTGATCATTTCGACTTGATTTTTGGGTCAAAATTAAGTCTCTTCCAAAATCGATTTAAACACTTGTTTAGTAATAATTTTGACCTCCGCTATCGATTAAAATTAAAAGTTAGCGATTTAAAATTTTCAAGAAAAAAAATTTGTCCAAATATCATAGGGGGGACCCTTACCTTTAATTATCAAAATTTCGAAAATTTTCAAAAAATCTATTATGATTTTATTTAAATGTAGAATGACCCACACTCACTTGGCTTCACAAAGAAAGTTCGGCCAGCGAAGTGGGGTGGTAGCGTGGCGGGGGAGGGGTCAATGGGCTCCCAAAGTCGTCGCTCATTTCACAATCAAATTGCGGCAATTGTAACGAACGCGATTAAAAGCGGCGTGTCATGCGAGCGCAGCAGAGGCAGCAGCAGCGGGGCAGGCAGAGGGCAGAGCGGCATGTAGTCTGCTGCAAATGGAGCATCGCGATAGCAGCAGGCAGGCAGGCAGACGGAACTGGGAAGGAAATGCTGCAGCAACGATGCGGCCCACGCAAAGGCAAAGTTCATTTCCATTTGGGTTGCATGCCACGCCACGAGGAGGAGAAGCAGCAGCAGACAGGGAGGAGGAGGAGGAGCAACAGCAGCAGAGGTGTGTGCTGTGGGGGGAAAGTAAACTCAATCTCTGCTGCTCTGCTGCTTTCAATTTAATTGTAATTTCTTTTGTGTTTATTGCGTTTGCGCTGCGCTGCCTCTGCTTACGTTTTAATTTCATTAACTTGTCTTGTGTTTACTGTGTGAAACACTTGCCCAGCCATGGCGTAGACTCTCCACTTCCCCCCTCCCTCTGCCTGTCAGTCTTCCCCTACCCTGCTTGCTGTTAAATTTTGGACATAAAACTTAACCCACAAGCGCAGCTCTGCTTGTAAAGCGTAGCTCAATCCGACTCTGAATTTGTATCTTTTCACAGAAGCTGAAAAGATCTGCTGAATCGGAGATGCTTCATTTAGAACCAACAAACGGCAACACTTAGCCCAGTTTTGCCACTTTCTAGAGCACATTTCGCCATCTACGGATTGAGCAATCAACAACGCGCGCAAAGCACATTAAGAAACACACACAAAAATAATAAGCAAAAAAAAAAGAAAATAAAATTAAAATAATAAAAAAAAGACAACTTGACATCTTCCCATACCGGGAATTGAACCCGGGCCTTCCGGGTGAGAGCCGGATATCCTAACCACTAGACAATATGGGATGTGATAGCGCAGCCAGCAAAATGCGCACTAGGACTCAAGCTGGCTGCTATGACACAACGTAACGCGTAGCAGAGAGCTTTAAATAAAACTCGGTGTAGTATTTTTACTGCGCTTCCTTAGGAAGTACTACGAGAACTACTACTGCTAGATCTATCTATACATAGAGTACATTTGCATTGCTTTTTTTTGCTGCGTATTTATGCTGAAAATACTTCTACGACTTCGCGTCAATGCACAAATCAGTTAACGTCCGGCACACTGGCTTGTTCCACGTAATAACCAAAGGTAGCAGAGAGGGAAGAGAGGGTACGACGACAGCGACACCTGACCACGACGACGACGACGACGCAGCTTGTTGTTGTTGTTGGGTGTTGCTTGCTGTGTTACCTAAACAAGTGCAGCGCGTATCCATGTTTATTTTACGGTTCAACGATTATTACCAGTTATTGTCTAATGGCATAGCATGGAGAGGGAGAGGGATAGGGTAGGGCAGGGGCGGGGGCAGCGTAAGGTAGAGCAGAGAGGGGCGTCAACACAAACGGGGGCGAGTGTTGTGTGCAGCACAGAAGGCAAAGCCCAAAGCCAAAGCAAAATCGCCAAAAGCGACAGAGAGAGAGGCAAATAGGGAAGAAGGTGTGAGAGGAAGAGGGGCAGAGAGATGGGTGAGAAAGAGAAAGAGAGGGATAGAAGCAGAGCGAGAGAGAGATAGCAGAGGTGAAGAGGCACTTGGTCAACAGAGAAACACAGACCATCGACCAGGCTAGACTAGGTGTTACTATATTGTTGTTGTAGTTGTAGTTGCTGCTGCTGCTTGTTGTTGCTGCTGCTGCTGTTGTTGCTGCTGTTGTTGCTGCTGCTGCTGCTTGTTGTTGCTGCTGCCGTTGCAACCACCGCTGCGCTGCACTGTCTGTTGTGGGTTGTCGTTGTTGTCTGTCTGTTTGTCTGTTGTTGCTGTGTGTTGGTTGCTTGTTGTGGTCTCTGCACTCGCTATCAATATTTCAAACACGTTCCAAACTTTTGCCTTTTGCAGACACACACATACATACCCAGAGAGAGAAAGAGAGACAGAGGGTGCGACAGGGAGGCAACAGCAAAACGGAAGTTCACACGGAAATATTGAGGAAAAATAAAACGAAACGAAATGAGAAAACGACACCCAAAGCCAGCGTGGACAATAAAAGAAAAACAACAACAACAAAAGGGAAAAAGACAAACATTATGTTTATAATAAAATAACAACAAATATGAAAATGAATCACGCAAAGGCACGAGCTCTGAGAGGGAGAGAGAAAGAGAGAGTGGGGGAGCAAAGGAGAGACAGAGAGGAGGCCAGAAGAGAGATATTGATAAAGAGGGGAAAGAGGAGATATTAGAGAGAGTGGGGATAGATTGTAAAGAGATACAGAGAGAGAGAGAGAAAGAACGAGCAGTGGGAGCTGGCGGGCACAAACAGATGAATTTCAAATCATACGATATGACGATGATAGTTTCCCAAAAAAGTATAGCTAAAGTATGCAAAGAATGCGAGCAAAGTGGGCAAGGAGAGAGAGTGGGCAGAGGGGGAGAGTGTAGTGTGGCCACGAGATAATGTCAAGCAACATTTGGCATGAGGCCACTGGGACCGCATTAGGAGCAGACAGAATGCGTAGAGGGGAGATGGGAGTGAGTAGGGGGGGTTAGCCTAGGAAGGGGGTACCACATTGACATATCAATAAATTTAGCACGCATGCGATTAATGAGTGTGTGTGCGTGGTTGGCCGTGCCGCGCAAGATGAGGCGACTGGGCAGCGTCTAGACGCCAAAACGATGACGACGATGGCGACATGAACTTGCCGCACGTTGTCTATGCAAATGGATAAATAGATATAGATTGGTTATAGCTAAGGGAGGTGGGAAGGGGAGGATGGGTAGAGGTTCTGGTTCTGGGTCTGCGCTGCAGATGGCACTGAAAGCGTAAGTAGAGTGTGGGCACACACAGCACAGCCGGCTTGATTTATGTGTGCCTACCCCTCTCTACCCCTCACTCCCCCCTCGCAAATTTCTCTCATCCAATCTAATGTGGCTTAAGAAATTGCAGCACGAACCTGAACTCGATAATTAACTTCAAAACGCGACTGCTGCCACACAGCAACAGATACAACTGCAGCACAGATACAGATACAGATACAGATTGACAGATACGTGAGGCAGCAGCAGAGGCAGCGGCAGAGGCAGAGGCAGCAGCAGCAGCCGAGTGTGCTGATTGTCGAGCGTGGCAATTTAATGCAAAAGCCATCAATTAACCCGCTTTCCATGTGCCAAGTGCTCCTCTTGGTGCCGCTGCTGATCTCGTCCAGATGCAAAACCATCTCAGATGAGTTTGTAATGAGCCACAGCAGCCGCATCGAACGGTTAAGCGGGCCATCAGCGGCAACAAGATGCAACGATTTGCACGTAGTTCCGTTAGCTAATTGCTCTGCTTGCCTCTCTATCACTCCAGCTCTAGCTGGCTCTCCCCTCTCACTCTCTGTAGCTGCCTCTCCCTCTCTCTCTGTTCTTGCCGCACATTCCTGCAACTTAACTGGCGGAAGCAAAAAAAAGAAGAAGAAAACTACTGCAACCAAATAAGGAAACTGACCACGCACAGTGGGGCTAACCGGAACGTTCGTTCGCTCATTTGTTGCATAATGAATTCATGATGCTTCCCATTGTAAATCATAACAATTAATGTTACTTTAAAAGCTCACTCGGCGCCAACAACAACAACAACAGCAGCAGCAGCAGCACAAGGCAATTATGCTGATGCAGCTGTGGGCGGCAGGGCGTGGCAAGCAGGCAGGCAGGGTTAAGTTAAAGAAATGTTAATAAGAAAACAACAAGAGAATTGCGTGGAACAAACAAAGGAGAGAAGCAGAAGGGAGAGAGGAGTGGATAGAGGGGCAGGCTAGAACAATTCGCACGATAATGGAAATGGAAATGAAAATGGCATGAAAAGGCTTTTGAGGGCTAAGAAAAACATGAAAAGCAACAAAGTAGTCGCGAAAAAAATGGAAAATGCAAAGGGAGGTGGGAAAAGGGAGAAGAAGCAGCAGAAAGAGTAAGTAAAAGAACGAGAGAAGAGGGAGAAGGAAGAGAGAGAGACCAAACACGCCCGTCAAAGCTTGAAAAACGCGCACAATTTTGCATAAGTTTTGAGTAGTCTCAAAAAAGTCAAAAGAAAATTGAGAAAGCAGCTGCATAGATACAGATACAGACTTATATGCTATATATACAAACAAATACAAACTCTACACTAATTAAGCTATAAGTAAAGCTAACCCAACTCGGATTTAACCCATGATCATTAGCAAATTGAGTAATTGGGCGTGCTCAAATTTAGCGCGACTTTCATTCTGCGCGCTGGGAAAATGCAAAGAGAAAGAGCAGGCGCATAGAGAGAGATAGAGAAAGAAAGAGATAGAGAAGGGGTAAGTTATAGTGTGTAGTTGGAAAAAAGTGCCTACAAATTGCCCATTAATGGGTTCAATAGCTTTGCAAATCTCACACATACACAGACACACTCCCAGTTCACCTGCGCTCTCGCACATTGAACCGATCTGGCGTCGTTGTGGCCGATTATCACATTTCGCATTGGCTTTGGTGGTGCTCATAAACACATTAGCACCACTGGCGCTAGCGCTGGATTGCCCTTTCAAGCTGACCAAGCCTCCCAGTCCACCTGCTCCACTTGCAACCGACCCAGCTGCCGGCGCCACCCAGCGATCTCTCTGAGTGTCTGTCTGCCTGTATCTCTATCTGCCTCCTCTGTCTGTCTGCCTGTCCATCTGCCTCTCTGTCTCTCCATCTGCCTCCCCGTCTGCTCTGCCTCTCCATTTGCTCTGCCTCTGCCCTTGGGTCAGTGTGCGATCCACATTCATTTGCCACAAAGCATTCACCAACGCGCCCAGCAACTATTTTTAGTATGGGGCAAGCTTGTACTGTTCCACGCCTCTGGCACGGCGCCTTAGCTAACCCCCTTCACGCCGCCCCTGTTACAGTTGAAGCGTGGTAATTATTCGCGCTCAGCTGACTGCGCGAGTCTGCAAAGCGTAACTTGTAACTTGTAGATACAATTCACGATGTATCTCGATGGTTTCATCTCTGTATCTTTAGTTGTATCTGCTGCTATATCTGTATTTGTATCTTTTGTATCTATAATTGTAGTTGTAGCTGTGTCTGTATCTCCTTCTGCAGCTTTATCTGTATCTGCAGCTCCTTTTCTAGCTGCTATCTCTTTCTCTATCTGCTGCTGTAGCTGTATCTGTAGCTCCTTCTCCATGCGTTCTTCAGCTGTATCTGTATCTGTATCTCCATCTGCAGCTGTATCTGCTGCTCTCCATGTATCTGTATCTGTGTCTCACGGCACGCAGCTCGTCTCACTGCGTAGCTGCCCCACTGTAGCCAGCAGCGCGTTAATCACCTGCCCCGTTTAACCAACTCGAGGCAAGTTGAGACTATGTTGCTGCTGTGACTGCTGCTGCTGTTGTTGCTGCTGCTGCTGCTGGTGTCGGCACTCGCATAGTTTACATTTTATAAGTTAATTGAGTTAACTGTGCATGCGCAGTCGCTTCGCCTTTCCCCTCTGCCTCTCTCCCTCTCGCTGCTGCACTCATTTGCTAATGCAAATTTGATGAATATCCGCGCCTATAGATCGGCCAAGCTAATGTATCTATCTGGCTGCGATTGCTGCCAATTGCTGCGGCAAACTGCAACACGCAGGCAGCAGCAATAGAGACAGCAACAACAACAACAACAATCATTTGTGGTCAGTAGATAACAAAGTATAGACAGAGAGGCATGTGGGATGGTTCTATGGTCCAGCATTATTATCAACATGCACAAAATATTTAAACTTTGCCAGCGGCGCAGCCAAGCGCCCCTCTAAGCCCCTCCCTCCCCCCCTGCTACCGCGCTGTTAGCATGTTTTAATTATAAATATTTTACAGTTATTCGCATTGTTTGTTGCTGTTTCTGCTGCTGCTGATGTTGCCTGTAAAGCGGCATAATTCGTTTTGTGGTTGAACACACATCTAAAAACAGACAACCACCCCCCCCCTCACATAAGCGGGGAGGCGGAAAGAAGAGGCAGCAGCATGGAAAAAAAAAACAAAACACAGAGCAAAAAAAAGCAAAAATGAAACAAAAAATAAGTAAAAATTTCTGTGTCGCTTTTAATTGCCAGCATATTTCATTTCATTTCATTTCGCATATTTGCACACACACACTCACATACATACACACCTAACACACACACTTACACCTAAAATACACCTACACACAGAGACAGCCGCGCATCCAATTTTGATGCACATTTCTTTTTGCTTTTCCACATTTTCACAAAAAAAATCCCTAATAAATTCACCCAAAAAATGTTCCAAAATATTATAAAACTTTCAATAACGTGTCCATTTTGCCAAGCTGACGATTTAAAAGGCTTAACTTATTTAGTTTAATTGCAGTATTCATTTAAATGCGTATTGTTTACCATTGTTTGTTGCTTCAATTGTTATTATTATTAAGCCAGCAGGCATGGTAGGTCAGTGCAATGAGGTATATTACTCTATCCTCACCCTATACTTCTCTATGGCTCCATATCAACTTCTAGTTCCCATAACTTCCTCGAAAGTCGTTCGATTTTGCTTTGGCATAGCTTTATTTTTATGATATTGTTCCCTTATTGATTCAGCATCACAATATTTTGATTTGGAAAGATTGAAAAATTCTGCAATTTTTCCATGCTTACCCCTTGTAAAAATTTCGAAATTGTTTCAAAATTTTGGATTAGTAATTTTTGATTAAAATTGATTATGCTATTCGTAATGTGCATAAAAAACGTATTGGCAGCACTTTCTGCTCGAAATTGTGGAAGATATCGCAAATTTACTAATTTTTCTGTATACCCTGTACCTTTCTCGGCATTTCCTGGAAGTCTCTTGTCTTCAAATTTGCATAACTTTCTTAATAATCAAGTGATTCACCTCTGGTATGTAATTTTGAGATCTGTATTTAAAGAAGTTTAATTTGGCATTTAAATTTTATGAATTTGAAAACATCGAATTTTAGGCAACATTTTCCATTCCTACCCCTTGCAAAAATTTCAAAAATTTTTCGAAAATTAAAAATTAATTTTTTTGCATTTAATCGATTAAGCAAATCGCAATTAGTATAAAAATCCACTTTGAAGAAGCATCCCACTGCAAATCTGCATCTTTGAGCAACAAAACCCGCTTCCAGGCAGCTTTTACAGGGTATACGCCTGCACAGCATATTAACTCAGTCTCTTCATGCATTTCATTTGACATAATTGAAAAAGTTGCATCTGGCGCACTTGATCGCTGTCAGTTTGGAATTGGAATTCAAGTTATTTAGCTGATTAGTTTGTCAATTGCGATTAAATTGAATTATTGCGATTAGTTGGCAAACAGTTTGGACGTGCTAACAGACAGACATATAGACAGACAACGTATCTACCAAAACCACACTCCAATCCACTCTACACTCCACTCTCCACTCCAATTATGTCATTTGATTTGGCCCGTTGGCAACACACACACCTGTCCCGCCTCCCCCGTCAAATATTTGTCACATGATGTCGTCGCATTCGAATACAAATTGAATAATAACAAACAAATAGAAATCACTCACGAGACTCTGCCTCGCACTCATAAACCAATTCACAGTGCAATCTCCGAGAGAGAGGGAGAGAGAAGGTGCCAATGAGCTGCGGTACAGTGAATGCTCGACAAGTTAAACCACTCTGCATGATGCTGACGTCAAAGACACGATCCAATCCAATCCGGGGGGTTTTGCCCACGCGTCGCTCGTGCCGTGGGAAAAACTTGTTTCTCTCTCTCACTCTCATTCAGTATGAATACCCGCTATACAGTGGGATAGAAGGGTATTTTAGCTTTGTGGCAAGTGTAACAGACACAGAAGGGAATAAAGTATATATATTCATGATCAATATCAACAGACAAATATTCAAATAAAATTGTTATCTGTAGAATGAAGCACTTTAAATGATTCGCACAAAATAAAGAAGCCCTCCTTAAGCTTATAAAGTACATATTCTTGAATAATATCGACTTTTAAGAGGATAAATATATATTTGCGCGTATGAACAACAATAACTCAGAGACTATAAGAGCTAGGGCTATAAAATTTGATCACAATATGTCTAATTAATGCACGCAGCTCAAGTAGGCTCTGAAACCAAGATCAATTTGCTTTTTATATTCTGAAATCAAAGAAAATTGATATTGCAGGCGTAATATTGAGATTAAACTTTTCAGTTTTGATATTTACACTCATTATCATCATATAAACTAATTCAGAAAGTTTCCTGAAGATTGTTCACTAAATACAGCCGATATTAAGGGTATATGCCAGTCGATCATTGCATCGCTGCTTACTGACTTGTTTCTCCCTCTCTCTCTCTGCGTTATTTCGGGGTCGATAATATCATAAGTCGGATGCGGACTTCAGGTGGCCGGCTGCGACGGCGCATTGCGTGGGCCTGACTCACTCCGGCGCTGGCGCTGTCGTTCCAGTTCTGCCTAGATACCGCTTAGTTATGTCTATGTATATAGTCAATCTATGGCCCTGAGACTAGGTTCCGTTTCACTTTTCAAAAGTTTTCGACAGCTTTGCTAATTTTGCTATTGTTTTGGTGTTTCGTTTTGTTTGTTTGCCTCCCCCCCCTCGAGATATTTCAGCTATGCAGTTTAGTGTCGATTCACACGTTCGCCGGCTGCAAAGATACAAATGTATCTGTCGGGTATGCCTGCAGCTCTGCATCTGTGCATCTCTTCTGTTTGCATTGTTTGTTTCGCTTGTTAGCCACTTTGCTCTTTGTTTATCTCGACTTGGCGCTATTCACGCTTTTGTTTTAGACCCGCGCACGAACAATTTCACCCGGCTCGATCGATGAATGAAAGTAGGTAGTGTAGAGGGGTGAGGGGGGGCTTTACCTGCCCGATAAGCGATGAGTGTGCGGAGTTCCCTTGGCT
Source organism: Zaprionus tsacasi (assembly GCA_018904105.1). NCBI lineage: Eukaryota > Metazoa > Arthropoda > Insecta > Diptera > Drosophilidae > Zaprionus > Zaprionus tsacasi. The sequence continues at coordinate 3,122,763 of JAEIFR010000049.1, read as the reverse complement.
CGTTTGTTGATACTTGTGATTCATTTGCGGTATTCACACTCGCAGTCGCATTCAGATTTGCCATCGCATTCGCCAAAGTTGCGCTGGTTAGGCATTCTTGCTGCCGCTGCCTGCGTTGGCAGCGCTGCTGGTGTCGTAATTTGCCGCTTGCTTTATGTTTGTGTGCATTAATTCACGTGTAGATACAAATGTATCTGCTGGATACGTATGCCTTGCGGCTTGAAAAAAACGCAAAAAGAAAACACTTTTCCTGCCTTGGCATTTTTACCCACATTTATTTTCCGTTGCATTTCCGCTGCTATTTGCCAGAGAGCACCCCTACCCCTCCTCCCCCTGGCGCGATAAGCAGGTGAAATGTTGCGCCAGTTACCTTTGCTGCTCTGCTCGGTGTGTTCTATGCAGTTCGTCGTCTCTTTTTACTTTTGGCATAAACATTTCCTAAACTTTTATCTAATTCAACAAACTGCAGCAGCAGCAGCAACAACAATGGGAGGGTAACCCTGCAGCAGCAATACGAGAGGGCAACCCTGCAACAACAACTTGCCACATTTCGTAAGAGATTCCCAAGACATTTCCACATTTTCCAGCAGCGTTGAGGCCATTGTTGTTGGGACTTCGTCTTCGTCTTTGTTTTCTTTTCTCTCGCACATTTTCAACATGTTTCAGCGTGTTTCAACGTGTTCCAACTTGTTAGGCATTCAACTTTTCACATCGTTTCCACTCACCTCAACTCACTTCGTTTTTTTTTGCGCTACCTTCCTCTCTTCTCCCTGCCACGCTTTGATTTTGTGCAACGCGCTGCTGCTGCTTCTCCTCTGGCCAGGGTTGCCTAGCGTTGTCTAGGGTTGTCGCTGGCAACTTACGCAAGTTGTGCAAGAATTTATTAAATTTTTTCTCCCCCACCTGCAGCACTAATTTATTAGTTTCGCATCGGTCTAGACAGACAGAGAGACCGACTTAATGCGAGGGTTGCTCGAGATGTGCTTTGAAATATTTGTTTCAGCAAGTGTTTTACTATGGAAATTAGACTGATAAACTATCCCTTGCCTGGTTTATTTCGTTAGCTCTGACAGCGCTAAAGAATTACCTAACCTATTAAAAAATTCAGGTCTTTCTTTTGTTGGGTTGCAGATGAGCGCGCACATTGCTCAGCGAGGTGTTTTCTAGTTTAAACGTTTTTTTTGTTTTGTTTGTAAGTCGAGAAAGAAAAAAAAGCAAACTTGACATAATTACAAAAAAACCAGAGCAGAAAGAGAGGCCCAAAAAAAAAAAATTTACAAAAATCATAAGAAAAACATAAATAAAAACAGAGAAAAGAAAATAAAATAAAAAATAAAATGCAGTGCGTACAATTTTTAAAAAGTAGCAAACGCTTTAAGTTTTATGCGCTTAAAGAGAGCGACTCATCGAGGGGATTACGAGAGGGGAGCGTGCCTACCCCTCCCCTCCCCCTCCCAGACAGGCCGTGGAAATGTTCAAGGCAGCTTGAGCGATCAACGGCGTCGTGTGGCGTCTACGCGTCGTCACACCGCGCTCCTCCCACTCTCAGCCTCGTCTCGTCTCGTCTCTCGATCGTTCTGTCTCTCTCTCTCCCTCTCTGATGTCATGGGTGCTTATAAGCATGATATATGGATATTTCTCTGTGTGCTGTTGTTTTAGCTGCCGTCGCACGCAAAATTTGCATGCAGTTTTAGCAGATACAAAATCAGACAATAAGAAAACCGCTAAAAAATATAATGGAAAAAAAAAATAAAACTGTGAAACAGGCGGTGGTAACGGCAGCCACGCCCACGCACACACAAGCTGCTAAACCTTGTGAATGAAACGAGCGAATTAATAAAATATTTACCGCATAACAAGGGGCAAGGGGTGCCCCTTGGGGACGCATTAAAACGCACAAAATAAAACACGCTAAACGGCAGCCAAGTGAATATAAAATACTTTAGCGAATGTGAATGTGAATGAATAAATAAATCAATAAACCAAATGTAAACAAATTAAACAGTAAAATAAACGCACAATAATTACGATAACAACAATAATAACAACAAATCAAAATGTATTTGAATCAATTCAATACGATGTGGCCTCAGCGAGCTACACGTGTCGAAATCATTTACAGTGTGCGAAGGGCGTGTGTGTAAACGAGTTTGAGATCGAATATAGAAACTCCTTTAAATCAAAGTATTTTTATTAAATCATTATCTATAGCATAAAGTACTGGAAAGTGATGTAACAGGCTGCATAAGTCATCTGAGACCCCGCAAAGTATATATTTTTAGTCATTAACAATAGCAGAGTCGATTTAGCCAATTTTGTTCGTGTGAACCCTTATATCTCAAAGACTAGAAGAGTTAGGGCTAGTAAATTTTGTCTCAATATATATAATAATTACACGCATCTCAAGAAGGTTTTAAATTTGAGCCACGCCCCTTACCGTTCAAGTAAATTAATTTAAATCATTTACACTCTATCAGTTCCCATCTCTCTCACTGTACATGATCTCCAGCCTCGCAGCTCGCCCAGTTTAATCTACGCTTTAGCTATGATTTTATCTACCGCTTGGCAGCTCTTGCAACTCTCATTTTGGACACACCGCACACTGCGTGCGGCAGCCCACACACACATCTCACAGTATCGCCAAGAAATCAGAAATAGCTGTTCAAAGCCCCCAATCCTGCCTACACACTTATACGCAGAGCAAAAGTATTTTGAGCTCGAAAAAATTCAAATTCAAATTCAAATTCGAGTTGAACGAATCAAAACAAAAGAAAGGCGAAAAGTGGACAAAAGTAGCTGCCAGATACAAGTGATGCAGATACAGATACGCGTTGTGAGATACAAGATACGCAGATACAAAGATAAAGATACATAAAGCTGTAGCTAAATTGGAAACTGGAGCAACCCACAAGCGTGGAGCTGAGTTGCCTATTGACTTATTTAGAGGCAGAGTAGGAGAGGAGGAAGGAGAGAGCAGGGGGAGAGGCTGAGTGAGAGGGGAAATTGTTTGCTAAATGCGCATTTCATTCATAAAACAAAAAATCAACACAGCTGTGGGAGCTGCAGAGATCACACACACACACACACACACGCAGTGGTTGACATTGCGTATACGCAGTGTGTACGCACAGGAAACAGCTGCAACTGACGGGAGAGACAGAGAGAGAGAGGGAGAGGGAGACTGGCAAAGGGGATGGATGCTGTGTTGGGGAAGACTGCTGCTGTGTTTACTTACCAAAAAAACAGATGACAAGTTACTGCTTAGAGGCCAAAAGCAGCCGACGGGCTGCAACACTAGGGGCGGACGTAGCTGGAGTAGAAGCTGGATACGAGGCTCGAGGCGTAGCTTGCTGCGTAGGGGGAATCCTAGTTGGATGTGTAGCCAAAGAAGTAGCTGGAGACCTAGCTGAAGTCTTAGCTGGAGACGTAGCTAGAGTCCTAGCAGGAGACCTAGCCGGAGACCTAGATGAAGATCTAGTTGGAAACCTAGCTGGAGACGTAGCTGGAGACGTAGCTGGAGACGTAGCTGGAGACGTAGCTAGAGATGTAGCTAGAGACCTAGCTGAAGGTCTAGCTGGAGACCAAGTTGGAGACTTAGCTAGAGTCCTAGCTGAAGTCTAAGCTGGAAGTGTAGAGGGAGTCCTAGCTGCAGACGTAGCTGGAGGCGCAGAGGGATTCCCAGTTAGAGTCCTAGCTGAAGATGTTGAGGGAGTTCTAGTTGAAGTTCTAGCTAAAGTCGTAGCCTTTGCTGCAGTCACGTTTCACCTTCAATCTTGCATTGCCTGCACTGCAGAGCCTTCTTTAACCCTTAACCGTTTCGCCCGTTTCGTTCGACGTTTTCTGCACTTTGCCCGTTAATACCGTTAGCCGTGGCCCGTTGCCGTTGCCCGTTGCCGTTGCAAAGTGCCGTTCACTACTGAGCTCGTTTTTTATGCGCTCCGATACTTTTATAGATTCGCAATGTGCTCAGGCAGGCCACAGGGCCCAGGGGAGTAGAGGGAGTAAGATGGGGGGAGGAGGGGGACGACTTAGCTCAGGGTAGCGGCGGCCTTTGGCTTGGTTCGTGTTCGTGCACCCCTTTTAGCCGGCCGGCCGGCGTAGCAACCACCCAAAAAAAAAAACAAGGGCCACACTTGCCACCACAAGTCGGACCCCCCTCTGTAGCCAACCCCCTCTCCACTGCCCTACTCCTGGCCTGGTGTTGTCCACCTGCTGACGAACTTGTTCGATGAGGTTCGAAGCACGTTGCCAAGTTCTCAGTTGTTTTGGCCAACACACAAAACAAAGCGGTAAAAGGCAGAGAAGGAGGGAGAAAGAGAAGGAAAGAGAGAGAGTGGGCAAGAGAGAGAGAGAGAGAGAGAGAGCAGAAGCAGCAGAGCTGAAGCCGGTTTAAACGGCAGGTGCAGCAGCAGCAGCAGCAGCCTGACAATTAACGAGTCTCATTACTCAGCCGCGTGCAGCTGACGCCTCATCTTGGCTGAGACTGTCCCCAGTCCCCTCCCCTGCCTTCTACCCCTCCTCCTGTGTGTGGCCTGCATTGGGGTCAGCGCCGTGCGCCACTTGCCACACTCATTTGACGATTAATAACAATAATCAGCAAGAACAGCAGCAGCAGCCTCGGGATTTGTGCTGCAAATCAAAAAGCAAAACGTCGTCGTCGTCGTCGTCGGCTTTCCCAGGCTTGTTAGAGGCAGGAGAAGGGGGAGGAGTAGGCGCCACCATGTAAACGCTTCAATTGAATTTATCAAGTAATTATGCGGTTTATTAAGGCAGAGAGAGAGGCGGGCCGGCAGGGAAGGGGAGGGAAGGAGAGCAAAGCAGCACCCTGTGCCAGCATATTGCCATGAGCTGTGCTAATAAAGGGCGCGCTGCCTCTCTCCCTTCTCCTCTTCAGCTACCTCTACTCCCTCTCTCTCTCTCTCTCTACTCTCTTGCCCTCTCTTTTACCCTACCCTCTACCCCCTTTATAGCCCTCTATTCCGCACTTGAAAACATTTTAAATCTCATCTATTGAAAATGTTTTCGCGAACAACAACAAAAGGGCTGCCCCCTACTACTCCTCCCTCTCCTGTTGCCGTCGCTCCTTTCCTCCTACTCCTCTTCTGCCTGGCCCTCATCATCTGTCAGCGACACACACACACACACACAGAGTCAGCGCATCGCATCTCTCTCGTGCCCAACGTCAGCGTCATCTTTGATGATGTTTAAGTTGATTCGCAGCCAGAGCCATCTCTATTGTTGTTGTCGATTTGGCCTGCCTAAGGCAGCAGCATATCAAATTGTGTGTTCGATAATGTTAACAAGTCGAGAGAAAGACAGGGAGAGGGAGAGAGAGAGACAGGGAGAGATTTACAACTGATAACCCACATGGCGTATCAGGGCAGACAAGGTCAGGCGGAGGGCAGGAGCAAGCAGGGAGGGGAGAGAGGTGCAGTGAAGTTGCTGCTTAAAGAGATATATGAACTTTAGGGAGATCCCTTGGCAACTGGGAAAAATAGAGAAACTGAGAAGAAAAACTAATGAAAATTATTCATTAATTTTCATAAAGACGCGCATTCAAGCTAATTAAATATTAACAAAATAAATAGATAACAGAAATATCTTGGTAAATCTGAATATATAAACTTCTCATGCATCTCTAAAAAAAATACCAACAAAAAAAATACCAAACAAAAATACTGGCATTGCAGTGGATTTTTTCACGAGCCAAGTCAACAAGCTCAGTTGGCCTATGCGCGTGTGTGCCATATTTTTGCACTCACTGTCAGCTACAGTGGCACCCAAAAAAAAGCAAAATAAAAATAATAATTTTGTTGACAATTTTTTTAATATTTGTTCGAGATTTTTTCGACAATTTTTTCCCACTTTTAATTGCGGCACAAATCGACAAAAAAAAAACATGACGAACAAGGTGAAAATATTGAGCAGAGCAAAAAAAAAGAAAAGGCAAAAGCAAGAGACGAAAACAATTGAAATTGAGAGAAGAAAGAAGCAGAAAGAGAGCAGAGCAAGAGCCCAAAGCCAAAAAGCGATTTATGCAAAGAAGGGAAAGAGAGGGAGGCAGGGAAGCAGGGCAATGGGCGATTAGGCGATTTGACGCACAATGGAAAAGCCAATAAAAGTGAATTACGTGCTACAGAGTGCTCGACAAAGAGATGGAGGGAGAGGGGAGGAGGAAGAGGAGAGTATAAAGAGGGGGGATTGATGTTTGCAAATCAAAACAGATGTGCGACAAGGCAACAAACAACAAAAGCAAAGTTTGGAAAAGAAACAAGCAGAAAGAGACGAGAGAAGGGAGAAGAGGCAGGAGAAGGAGGGACGAGGCAGGAGGCAAAGAGAGAAGGCAGAGCCAGAAGGTAGAGAGTTCAAGCCAAGTGGCTGAGGCACTCGTAGGAGCAGGGGCAGCATATACAGCTGCATGCAGCAACTGCTGCTGCTGCTGCTCGTGCCACAGCCCGTCAGGGCGTGGCAGGGATAAGGGCGGAGGCAGCGCTAACTGTGCCAAAAACGGACGAACTGACGCATATCCTGGCAAACGGGAATTGTGCAAGGATTTTGAGGAGGAAGGAAAAGAAGGAGCAGACTGGTTGCTCGCTCACCTGCTCCTGGGCAGCCCCTGCCACATGCCGCATGACTCAAATTACGCTTCCTTTTTTTCGGCTGCAGCAGAGGGAGAAGCAGCAGCAGCAGAGGCAGCGCTGCTCATAATAATTATGATGCCACAACGTTGGCTGCTTCCGCTTAGCATGCAAGAAAGAGAGGGGAGAGCGAGACAGAGAGCGAGGATCGACCACGACCCCGACAACAGGCGACATACACACAGCTGCAAATATCGCCAATGTCAATGTGCGATTCATCCTCAAGTTGTGCCTCAAGTTGCGCTGAGCATACAAAGCAGCAGCAGCAGCGACGCCGGCAGCAACGCCAGCAGCAACGTAAAACGGAAAGTGCTGCTAGCAAAGCAGCAAAGGAAGCGCAGCTAAGACTGCAGCAGAGGCAGCATGGCACAAGCCACGACAGAGGCGGAGAGAGGAGGATAGAGAGGAAGAAGAGAGGGGCAAGAGGAGTAGGAGCTGAGCCACACTCAGCCGTAGGCTAAGCGCGGAATGCGACGACGCTGCACGCATAACAAAACGCCAAAATGCTGCCCCAACAGCAGCAGCAGCGCACAGTGGGCATAAAACACAGCGCAAACAGCTTGCAACAGTTGCACAGTGGCACGATTGCACCTTGGCTACAAATTGGTCAACAAAGTTGTAAGCCAAAGAGAGAGAGAGGCAGAGCGAGCATGTGAGAGAGCGAGCAAGTTGGAGAGAGAGAGAGAGAGAGTGCAGCAGACGAGCATCAAACATGTTCGAAAGACGCGCTCTTATACGCAGCCGAACAGCTGTTCGAGCAAGCCAACATGTTGGCAGTGTATAAGAGAGCGTGTAGAAGAGCTGGTAGAAGAACGAAGCAAACAAGTTGCATAGCAGAGTGGGACGCGACGGTTTGAAGGAATTTCATGATCGCACTTAATAAGCGTAGTGGGGGAGATGGCAAGAACGGGGAGAGGGCAGGGAAGAGTGTAGGGAAGGTTAGGGAAGAACACTAGCTCCAGGGTTGAGTCCGGTCTCTATTTGTTTTCAACTCCGGAGGGTCAAGTCTGTCTGCCTTCCCCCCTGCCTAATCGAGTCAAAAGCTGCAATAAACTTAGATACAGTCACTTAAAGCTACTCTTTCTCTCCCTCTCTCTCTCTCCTCTCTCTCTCTCCTGTCTCTCCCCCTCGCCTGATTGAGCTGCCTGCCCTCGACCCGCTGTGCTCCATTAATTCAATGTAAACCATTCAAATGAAATCCATTAGAGTTTATATTTCGCTCCATAAAACGTTGCCAACACACACACACACACACATGCTCACGCACATGGACTGGCCAAGACCCTAGGCTCAATTTAAGCCAGCAAACACACACACACTCGCACACACTCTGCGGCATCACTCACACTCGCACACTCCCCGCAGCAGCTCACACAATGACGTCGCTCTCTCTCTCTCTCCTCTGTCTCTCCCTCTCTGTCTCTCTCACACACATTGGGCCGTTGCCATTTTGGCAAAGCTTATCCAAAAATATTTGCATAAGATTCAAAACTGCAGGCAAGAAGCAATCTAGGCTCCCCGCTGCCCCCCTCTACCCCTTGGCCTGTAAAAATAAAATGCAACTTACCAAAATGTTGCAATATAACACAGAGAAAGGGGAGAGTGCAGGCAAAAGCCTAGCCTGCCACAGCCGCCTCTCTGCTCTTCTGTACCCCTCCCTCAACCTGCCCCACCCGGCCTGCTGCCTTAGCCAGACAAAGTTTTATGCAAGTTTTGAGCCAAGTGGAGTTCATATTTGAGTTGGTTTGCCTCTATCCCTCGGCTCCTCCCCCTCTGTCTACCCCTCTCTCTCTCTCTCTCTGCCCTTCCCTGCCCTGCTGCCTAATTGTACGAAAAGACTTGGTCCTTTAGTTACCTCTGTCTTCTAGCCTCTATTCACCTCCCTACCCCTTCCCTGCGCCCTGCCCCTCTACCACTGTCAAATGTGAACTTAAGCCTGTCCCACCTTGCTGCGGCGCTGTGGCGACACTTGCCACAACACGACCTTCGCCTGCTGTGTGTGTGTGTGCTGCACCTGACCGAGCGTCTCGTTATTGGCCAAAGCAGCAGGCAACCAGGCAGCCAGGTAGGCGGCGCTGCAAGGTGTCGCATTAAGCAGCGGGAGGGGGAAGGGTTGGAGCAGGGAAGGGCAACAGTAGGAAGCGTGCTTCAAGATGAACTGCATAAGAAGGAAAGGGGGAGAGAGGGACAAAACGTTCTTCAAGTCGTAGAAGCATTCAAATCTCGTGGTCTGACAGCGCATCACACTTGTCTGACTGTGGAAAGACCCCTTTCCCATTCCTTGTCCTTCCCCCTTTAAGGTATGTCCTGCTTTCCCCTCTCTGGCATCTTCTCCTCCCTCCTCTCTCCCCCTCTCTTTGCCTTCCCTGTGCTTGGCAATTTCTTAATGTTTACATCGCTTTTTTGTGCATTTTTCGCTGCAGAAGTTTAATTAAATCTACGCAGAATGCACATGGCCGAGAGGCATGCCTGCTCTTTCTATCTTTCTCTCACTCTCTCGTTCTGTTTTCCCTCTCCTCTTGGTGTGGGCGTGTCTGCCACAGTTTGACGCAATGGCGGCGGCGGCGGCAGCAGCAGCAAACTGACCAGACGCACTGTGGGTCAAGTTGAACTCGAAACGAGTTTCGACTGCTCTGCAGCCTCCGCCTTCGCCATCGCCATCGCCGCCTCCTCCTCCTCCTCCTTCTTTCAACTGGTTTGCTCTGCGCGACTGTGATTGGAAGAGAGAGAGAGATCGCTGGCTACCTGCTGCGTGAAGAAGGACAGTGGGCAGCGGAGAAGGAGAAGTGAAAGATGCTGGTAGAGGGAGTGGGAGGAGAAGAGACTGGAAGAGTGTAAATTAAGAGAAAGAAAGAAGAAGAGGCAGTAGGAATAGGCAGAAGTGAAAGCTACAAGCGGAAAGAAAGAGGAAAAAGAGATAAACAGAAGTAAAGATAAGGTGTAAAAGAGGGAGAAAGAAGACAGAAACGAAGAACAGGAGAGAAATCCTACTCTGCGAAGGAAGATGAGAAGAAACAGAAGAGAGAGAGCTAGAAGAAGAAAGATATAGGGTAGAGTAAGAAGAATATGGAATAAAGCAGAAGAGAGATAAGTACGTAGTAGGGAGGGGGAGAGAAAGGCTTGAGAATGACAGAGAAGAGAAGAAGCTAAAGCAGAGAATCATGTTGTCATTAAGTCACATTAATAAGGGACGTGCAGCAGGGGTATCTCTAGAAGGGGTTGCAGGAAGGGCTACCTACAAGGGGTGACTGCAAGGAGTTCATCCTAGATCCTAGCTAGCTGCACACTCCTTTCCAGCTCACTCCCTGCTCTAACTCAAAGCCAAACATGTTCGCGCTAATGAGCCGCAACCGTGTGCAGTCGCTGCCGTTGCCTTTGCTGGACAGCGCGATCTGATTAATTTGTGGGAAAATTCCGCATGAAGAGGGTCAGTTACAAAAACACACACAGATACTCTCACACACACACACAGATGCGCAACTAACTGATTGCTTTGTTTGTTTCTTGCCCTGGCTAGACAAGGCAGACAACCCAGACAGCTGGCGATTCATTATACTTATCCGCCTCCCGCTGACGTTGGCTACGCTGCCCTCCCTACGTCTCCCCCCGCCCGCCTGCCCGGCTGCCTTGCCAATCCCTCTGCTAAGCGGCTTATAAAAGTTTCCCCTCTCCCCCTGTCTACCCCATTCTCACCTGCTGCTGTAAGTTCTCTCTTCTCCTCCTCCTCCTGTGCAGGGCATCGCATATAAAGTTGCCGATTTTATGGCAGTTTTTCCATTATTTTCCATTTTCCAATTTCTATTTTCAATTTCCTTGCTGCAATGCACCTGCCACAAATCGCAGCGCAGTAGTGCTTCAAAAGTGCCGACAAGAGAGAGAGAGAGAGAGAGAGAGAGAGGGGAACCGCGAGAGAGTTCAGTTTCAAAACATGCTTAACGTAATCGCAGCGCGTTGATAAAACACTCAACCGCATCGCGAGACACTTGTCGAACGGCAGCAGCAACAACAACAACAACAACAACAACAACAAAAATAGAACAACAACAATGTGTACAACTTATGCTAATGGCGCGTACCAAAATACAGAAGAGAAAAACATCAACAAAAAACTCAGAGAAAAACAGTGTAAAAACTAAGGGAAAACTCAACTCAAGCTGAGGAAAAACCTCTGTGGAAGGGGGAGGGGGAGGCAGGCAATTCATAAAAATTTCCATACATTAGGCAACCCTCGACCCGAATCGAAGCAGGAGTAGGAGGAGGAGCAGGCATCGAGGGGGCAACACAATAAAAATTAGAGTGCGCGCGGTGCCGGAACATTCTCCTCCTCCTCCTCCTCCTCCACTCTCTATCTCTCTCAAGTGGAAACGGAACTACCCCTAGCAGAGGAGAACGTGTAGGCAGGAAGAAGGCAGCAACTCTTGGCCATAGATCATGGCAACAGTTACCCTGCATTCCATTGTGAGTGGGCGTGGCACGTGTTGAACCCATAAATCATAGTTGCATAATTGAAACGCAAATGAGATCGAGAGATCTGCACTCCATGATCTCAATATGATCTATGATCTATTATGCTAATGCCCAGAGTGCTATAAGTGCTGCAATTGTGGTCTGTTTCAGGGGAGAGAGAGAGAGCGCGAGAGGGAGAACTTGCGGAGAGGGGCGAGGTGCGATGTTCTAAGTGACTTATGACATCCTTAATCATAGTGCGCCAAGGAGTCAACTATGGTATTTAGAGGGATAATGGAAGATTGTGTGGTGTATTCTGGGGTATACTAAATGGATCTTTAGACTTAATGATCTTTGTGTAGGGAAGCTAGTTTGAGATAGGTAAGTATAAATATTAGAAACCATAAAGTACTGCACTTTTGGGAATGAGTTTTTGATTATAAATGGTTGGTTTGTTTGGGGAACTGCGCTCTCACAATCAAGAGAGGTATTTATAGCATTTAAAGGGTAGTTCTGCATTATAATGAATTATAACAATGATGCTATACCTTTTAAATATAAAAAATTATACTATGTCCCTCTCAGCTCTACCTCCTGTCTCTTACTACCTTATATTCACTTCTAATTTTCCCTTTACACTCATTCACATACTCAAAGTTCACGCACTACGCTCTTCTCGTTCACCTGCACTCATTCGATTCCATCGTATTTGGCGCCCTCTACCCAAAACAATTTGCACTAAATAATTATCTTTAGTATCTGAAAATGTGCATAAACAAACAACATTTCCGTGGAAAAGTGCTCTAAAAAGAAGCTTCCGTTGTTCACAATTCACTTTTCATTCATGACCTGCATTTGCAGTGTGCCCACTGTGAGTGTGAGTGGGCGAGTGAGTGTGTGTTTTAGATGGAAGCGGAGAAATTTATTACCTGACACTAAGCATTTCGCATTATTAATTACACTGCAATAAATCAGCTATACTTGCGTTGAACGCGGCGTATACGCAATCTGCTTGTAGTATGTGGGGGGAAGCACAAACACACGCGCGACTCCCCCACTTAACTCCTCACACCCCATTGTACTAGAAAATTTTGAATGAATCGAACTGCAAATGGTAAATAAACATTGGGAAGACATGAGGTAAAAATTTGGCTCGACCACGCACATCTTAAAGCGCGGCCAATTTGAGTGTGAAATCGGAAATGTTTTTCCGCTTTTTCTGGAACGTGATGGGGTGGTGGGGGAGGTATGTGGTCTACTTTGACACGAAGCTTCCTGCTGTCCTGTCACCAGCAATGGCGCTCGCTGTCTGTCCTGTCCATGTTCGTCCTGCTTGTCTCCCTCTCTCTGAGCAGGACGTGGCAATAAAACGCATCGCCAGTTGCATTCGCTCGTCCCGGTCTCATGTTATTTTCTTATTACGAAATATTTTTCCTATTTCCAAGTTTGACAAGCAAACCGAAGAAGGATCCAGGACCCCCCAACCCAACCCACAGCAGGTTTGTCTTTTACTCAATAAAACTTTTTGATTTCCGCTCGAATAGACGAAACTTTTTAATGCGGATGTTCCGGCAGGACTGGGAAGAAAGAAAGAGAGTGAAGGAAAGCGAGGCAGAAGAACGTAAATAAAACAAGCTACGATAGCTAAAGTTGCTACAGCTTGGCCCTAAGATACCCTGCGACCTCTATAAGGCAGGTAAACTACAAAAACTTAAAAATTTCTAATATATAATTAGATCGAATTAGAACATGGAATTTTTGTGCGAGCTGAACTAAGTGCAAAGCAGAGAATAGTATCTTAAGTATTGCCATTTTCAGAGGAGCGGGGCGTGGCATCCTAAATTTAAAAAAGGCTTAAGCTACGCATAGGTTACATAACTGTATGTCAAATTTGATGGCTCTAGCTATTTTAGTTGCTTAGATTAGCGCGTTCATACAGACAGGCAAATAAATCTGGCTGAATTCAAGCCAGATATACCCATTTTTAAGGTTAAAAGGTATAATCAGAGAAAGAAAGCAAGTAGAAAGATAGAAAGCACAGCGAAAGCGTGGAAAACAAAAAGAGAAAAGTGCAAAGCGAAAGCGCAAAACAAGAAAATCAAATCAAAATCGAATCGAGAACGCGAGACAAGGCACAATCGGTGGAGAAACAACGAAGGGCAGCACCAAAGACGCCATCGAAAAATTTAAATTGTGCAAAACAACACCTGCAGGCGACCACGCCCCCCTCGTGTGCAGTGATACGCCTTCAACTAGCCCCCCTTCCCCTCCCTCACCAAGGGAGAAACACAAAAACCATTTTAATTCAATTGGATTAGTTGTCCATTGCAGCAGAGCGCGCAAAACTGAATGGAAATCGTGGCCAGGGACAGCGCTAGGAGCAGCAGCAGGAAGGGAGGGGGAGAGGGGCAGGGAAGAAGAAGAAGGGACAGGGCAGAGGAGGGGAGAGAGCGTGCCAATGTATCGTAGCTCATGGCGTGTCTGCCGCGTGGGGCTTCACAGGGCCGCATTTGACTAAATACGCTATTAATGCATCCCTATCAGCCACGCCCATGACACCCACACGCCTTCCTCTCCACCCCCTGCCCCCTACACACCCTCTCCAACACCTTCTTTGTGCAATTATTCAGCTGGCAGCGCAAGAATTCGAACAACAACAACAACAACTACAGCACCCATCGCTGTCTACATAAGTCAAACGAACGAACGAATGAATGAATGAATGTGTGAATGAATGTGTGAATGAATGCCCGAATGAGTTAGTGAGTGTGCGCCACGAATGAATGACTAATGCAAGACATGCAAATGTGCAAAAATGATGCATTAGCGTGATTAAATGGCCAAAAAAGGATGTCCGGCATGGCTTGGTCTGGCTGGAGGAGGCATACGAGGGCAGCTGCTTATGCACGTGACACGCGACAAGGGAGGGCAGGGGCGTAGAGGGCTTAAAGAGGGGTTAAAGAGGTCTTTAATAAAGGGGGAGGCTGTTGCAAGGGCTGCACTTGCAGCAGAACAATGCAAAGTGGCCAAGATGAGCTAAGTAAGATACAAGTGAATAATGTGGATGAAGATGATGATGATGATTAACAGATCCTTGAAGTTTCCAAGAGGGAGGGAGACTTGAGAGACAGAGCTGAGAGGCTGAATAAGAGCTAAGTAGCTGAGAGGGAGTGAAAGCGAGTTAAGGGGGAGTTAGGATGGAACTGCGCTGATAAAGTTGATTGAGAACTGAGATCTAGTTGATATGGAGTAGAAAAGCAGCTGAAGATTTTAATTAAAGCTGAACGGAAGTTCAGATGGAACTGAGAGGGATATATAGGAGCTGAGAGAGCGAGCTAGCTCTTCGTAGAAGCTGGAAAAATTGGACAAAGCACAGAGAGTGAGTAAAGATGGAGTAAATTAGAAGCTGGAAAGGAATACTAAGCAGGATCCGAACTGGATCTAATAGAGGGTTATGGTAGAGTGTATTGGATATGGGATAGGCTAAACGATAGCTTGATACGTCAAGCAGCTCGTGCCAGCCCAAAATTTTTGGCTGTTCTGAAATCGAAACTGAAAACGCAGCGACAGAGACAAAGCACAAAGCAAGAGACAGAGAAACAAAGTAAGGCAGAAGCAGTAGGAGGAGGGTAAGACAAGGAGGAAAAGGAGAGCAGGGAAGGGGCCACAGCCGGAAAGAAATACGCAGCGCATTAAATAGCAAAAACAAAAAAAAAGAAACGTAGACGAAGCAACGCGACGTGGCGCAGTTGCAGCTGGAATCTGATAGCAGCCAAGGAGCACATCATCTTCAGCCATATCCGGCGCAGCAGGGAAAGTGTTGCCGAAGAGGGAGAGAGAGAGAGAGAGAGAGAGCGAGAACAGAGTGGAAGCTGCGCTTAGAAGCGGGTAATAAGCGATATACGATGCGATAACGAGTTGAAGTTGAAAGTGCAAGGGGGATTGCTATGAGCAGGGAGGAGGGGAGAGGGAAGGGGAGGCAGCCAAGTGCGCGGCGTGCGCATATTTGGATTAAGCTGATTCCTGCCACACACACACACACACACACACACTAGTGCAGCAGAAGCAGCTCGGCGAACCGAATTACAAGTGTCGTCAAGCAGCTGCCACGCCCCTTCAAGTTGTGCCCCCGCTCCTGGCCCCGCTGCAACTTGCTAACTTGTTTTGTTTCCTTGTTGCACGTGTGGCACGTACTTCTCAAGCTGTTTGCCAGCAGGAGAGCAGGAGGAGGAGGTCGTGGAGAGGGAGGGGGAGCAAAGGAGGCGTGTTAACACTGATTGAGTGCAGCTTGTGACAGTAAGCAGCTTAAATGAGGCACGCGTGGCACCAGACCCCTTCCCCCCGCCTCTACACTCCTTTCCCTCTTCCACTCCATACACCTCAGGATGCGCTGTGCCGCGCCAGCTGCCACGATAGGAGGCAGCATCAACTGTTTCATTCGCCACGCGGCAACGTGCAAATTTGTTGATCGTTCTAACGGTGGCTCCTTTTCCCCTTCCCCCTACCCTTCCCTGCTGCCAGAAGGCACTGCCTGTGCCTCTGCCTCCGCCTCTTCCTCTCCTGCATGCATATTCATATTTTGCGAGCGGCATCTGCTGCTGCGGCACGCGCATCCTTTGTGCACACACACACTCCCTCTCTCTCACACACACACACACACACAGAGGCTGTGCAGATAACAAACAAAGGAGGCACATGTGCTCTGGCTCGACAGGAAGCGCACTGATTGAGGAGCAATCGCTCGTAGCCGGGACAGATGTTTTCCACATTAACACAGCCGCCGCTCGCTCGCTCGCTTGCTTGCTCGATCCTGCACAGCGCGTGCGTCGTGAGAGGGAGGAAGAGCGAGAGAGAGAGAGAGAGAGAGGGGGAGAGAGATAGATAAGGTCGCCTCTGCGGCATATCGGAAGTGCCGCTCGAGGGGGCAGACACAATCAGAGCGCATTATTGTTGTTGGCACCAGGTTAAATGCTGCACAGCCTCATTGTGCACATACTGCCCCTCGCCCCTATCCCCTCCCTCTGCCTACCTCTGCCCGGAACATGATCGCTGTTTTATATCAATTAAATGTCGAGAGAGCGACAACCCTGACAAGTGGCAGGCGGCAGCGTGAGCATGTGTGGCATAACCAGCAGGGAGGGAGAGAGAGAGCAAGGAGCACAAGGATCGCAACCTTAATTATCCAGAAGGAATGCGGAGTTGCTAGAGGGGAAGAGTGGAGAATAGAAATAGTAAGAAATGTGCATGATGTGCGCTGCTGGTGGCAACCCCGAGACGTCTTAAAGAGGACTCTAATGCGGCTTTGTTTTTCTGGTCAAGATTGAAGGGAAAGGTTACACTTTCTAAAGGAAAAAGGAACGAAAGATTGATCAAGAGTAGGAAAGGCAAGGATTTAGAGTATAGTTTCTCTCAGACTCCAGTTAAACTGCCAGCTAATGTGATGTTGTTTTGCTGACCAGGATTGGGCCACAAATCGCACCCCAACCCACTCTGTAGAACTATAAAAACTGGCGAAGAATAAATGAGAGGCAGGACTTGGCATGGGCAACATTTCAAGTCCAGTTGGCATTGTTTTTCTGGTCAAGATTAGAGCACAAGTTGCCTCACCTCTCCTGCCTCCTGCCCTTGTGGCTCAGTCAACTGTTAAACTGAGATAAGTCCAACTGGTGCCACGTCCACTGTCCACACATACTTGGCGCCTGTTTAGCTGCGGCTAATTAGATTTTAGTGCGGACTGCTGCAGTTTGTTGGCTCCTCAATCCTCTCTTCACCCTGCTCCCTGCTGCTCCTCCAGCAGCGCAAACATTTTTCCTTTTGACCACACGATTTCTAATTAGAGCACCGCAAAATATGAACCTGAGTTGGCCAGCGTTACCTGCCGCATAACAAGCTGCCCTCTCCGCTGCTGCCCCTTGTCCTGACCTCATCTGCCACTCCATGCACCATGGTTGACCTCATAAATCCCCTGGCCTGGCCAAGGATAACCCCGAGAGAGAAAGTGCAGGGAGTGCGCACATGGGTTTCAATTAAATTTCAACTTACAAATCAATAAACCAACATTTTCAACACAATTCATACAACACACACACACACACACACACACACGGGAGCAGCTGTAGGAAGTAGACGAGCTAATGGAGCAGGGCAGGGAACAGGGGAGCGAAGTAGGTAAGCAGGCAGCAGGCAGGCCACGCCGCGTGCAACTCGACACCGGAACAAGTGGCAGACGTGTCAGAGGCAGACAGCGTAGGGTAGGGCAGGAGAGGATCAGGAGCAAAAGGAGAGGGAGCAGGAGCAGGCAGGCACAGGGGCAGAGGCAGAGCCAGGAGCAGCGGCGGGATCAGGGGCAGCGGCTACACCACGTGCACTGCTCCAGCCACGCATTGTTGTGCCTTGTAGTTTGTCCAGAAACAATGAAGCAGGCGCAGCGCAGCCAGTGTCCACGACGCAGTTCCTGCCGTGCAACTACCCCACTACTCCTCTCCCCCCCCCCCTCTGCGCCATGGATAAATGTGTTTAAAAAACATTTGGCGGCATTAACGGGTACGGGGCACGCGGCTGCCACTGGGACAGGACACAATGCACAATGAGCTCGACATCCTGCTGGAAGGGGGAAGAGGTGGGAGGAGCTGGTGAGGTGCGCGGCATTAATTGCTTCACTGATTTTATACGGCCAACTGGCAGCAGCAGCAGCAAATCGCACAACAAGAGCAGCAGGAGGCGGAGGAGGAGGAGCAGGAGGAGCAGCAGGCAGAGGTGAAAGGCAAAGGCAGAGAGAGAGAGAGAGAGAGAGGAGACAGCTGGAGCAAGCTGCCAACCGCAGCAGGCAGCAGCAGCGAAGCGTGTCAGGAGAAGGCACAGTGGGACAGGCGGCAGGGCGCCAGCTCAATGAAGCGAGCTTGCCTCTCGCAATTGAGTCCGATAGACACAGTCACAGTTGCAGTCGTTGCTGCCACACAGAGATAAGATGCACGTTGCACATCCTTGCTACGTCGCGCCATGTCGCAGCTGCCCCAGAGAGAGAGAAAGAGAAGAGAGAGAGGAGAGTGAGACAAGCTAACAGGCGGAAAATGATATTACAAGCGCATAACTCGTGCCAGGCCAAAGCAGGAGCAGCAGGCACGCTCCTACTCCCTCTCCTACCCCTGCTGCCCCTACTCCTGTGCCTGCTGCTGCTCCTGCTCCCAGGCAGATGAAAGTGGGCAAATCTCATTAAAAACTGAATCGAAATGGTAATTTGAGTTGTGCACAAACAGATCCATGTAGATCCCTGCCAGTTGATAGCGAGCGCACACACATGACCCGTGTGTGTGGATGTGTGTGCGAGTGCGCCAGGACTTTGTTTGCCAAGTTGTCTACAAATCGGGTAGCAGCCTCCGAGGCCAGCCTGAGGCCAAAGACATGGCCACCAGAGGGGGGAGAGGGTGAGGGAAGGGAGCAAGGCGCAGGCAGGACGCAAGGTGTGATTTTGTTTTTGTTTGCCGCATTCGGTTTCAAATGCGGGCAGGTGGTTTTGCACAGGGAGAGCGAAAGAGAGAGAAAGAGAGAGAGAGGGAGTAGGATAACGAGGCAGCAGGAGTGAAGGTAGAGAGGGTAAAGAGCTGGGATAGAAAGGGGCACGAGCTGTCAAGGAGGTAGTTTTCTTTTCCGATTTATTGCATTTATTTTCAATATTTCTTCTTTCCATTCCTTTCTCCTTCTGTTGTTTTTGATCTCTTTACTTCTTTGCTCTCTTAACCTATTCTAGCCTATCCTAACTTCTTCTAACCTATCCTTAGCTCTCCTAAATTATTTTAACTCTTCTCCTAACTACTTCTAACCTCTTCTAACCCATCTTAAACATGGCTAACCTATCCCAACCCAATTTCTAACTTTTCCTTCGCCTTCGCTTCCTTTCTTTCTAATCCTTTCCTTTATTTCCCAATTCACAAGAATTCCCTCACTTTCCACTTTAATTAACACATCATAATCCTATCTAATCTCATTTAAAGATCTTTATACAAACGTTTCCCTAAAGAACTTTAAAGAACTTTTCGCAAGTTTTGCATATTTTAAATATTTGTCATTGTTTTTGTTGTTGTTGTTTTGTAATTGCTTATTTGATTGATTGATTGACGATGCGACTGCGTGAATTTAATTAAATGCAACGTGCAACATGCAGCAAGCAGCAGGCTGCATGCAAAAGAGATGAGGCAGAGGAGGAGACTTCTAAAAGGCAACTCGACTGCGTAGATATTTGATATAAGGAAAGGAAATGCTGCTAGAGGAAAATGAGAAATCGACAAGAGAAATTGAAGGAAATGTCGATGTAATGACTGCAAATTGTTGTTGATTCTTTGCCAGGGGAGGGAGGAGGAGGAGGAGGGGTAGACAGAGAAGTGACTGCGTTGCCAGACTCAGTTTTTGCTTGTTTACAATCTCTGCTTAGTGATAAAGTTTTTAAGGTTTATAGAGGGTCATAAATGCAGATAATGAGAAGCAGTATTATATGAAAGTCGTTAAAGAACTAGCGTATAATCATTTTATAATAATATATCATTAAACTCGATATCTTTTATATAATATTATTAAACATGAATATATATTCCGTATTTATGCAACAATATTTAAGATTTCTTTCTTTACAGTCAGTTTTCTAATCTAATTTACGAATTTAAGAGACAGTAATGCAGTATTTACCTTATATACCCCTCCGTTAGGACCCTGCTGTCTTGCAGGTAAACATCGACACAGGTAAAAGACATATTTAATTAATTGCTGCACGCCTTGTTGAGTTTGTGTTGTACTAAAAATGCCAATCAATATTTGCACTCAGGCATTATGCAAATTAGTCAGCAATTGTGGGGCCCACTTCAAGGTAGAAAAAGGGAACCCTTTGCAGCCCTCTCTACAGCCTGCTCCCTACTCTCCCACTCAACGATCTTGTCTAATCACATTCTAAAGTTGCTACTAATTGTTTTCCATTAGGCAGCTCATTTTTCCAGGCATTAATTAGCATTCCTCTTCGTCTCTGTGTGCCCTCTCCCCCCTCTCCGTGCTGCTTCTCCCCCCCTCCTGTCTGCCTGCCTCAGCTCTTCACTCAGGTGTGCTTATCGTAAACAAGTGCCAGAGAATTTCGTTGTACTTTTTACAGCTCGAAGAGCTCTTGAAAATTGATTTTGACACCGTGCAAGAAAGAGAGAGAGAGCGAGAGAGAGGGAAAAACTTTTCTACAAAACTTTCGCGTAAGTTGCAGCAAGTTTTCTTCGGTAAACTGCGCAATGGAAGGCAATGGAAATGCACATAAAACAAACAACAAGTTAGGGTATTAAACAGCGGCAGGGGGAGGGGCAGAAGAAGGCGCCAACTTGACACACCCGAAACAGTAGAAAAACATGAAAATGGAAAACTTTTGCAAAGATTACATGCGCATTAGCGAGTCCAAGACGACACAGACGAAGCCCCTTTGAGGAATTGCTAGGGGTGGCACCCCCTTTCCCCTTTTCCCTCTTTCCCTCTTCCCCCTGCCAGCCCCCTCCCCCTCTGCTGTGTAAGTGTGCCAACGTGGTCGCGACCTGTGCAGCAGGCCGCATGCACTTGCAAATTGATGTGCAGCGTGTTGTGAGCAGCAGCACAGCGTGTGGCATGTGGCATGTATGTCCGGCTGAGAGAGAGAGAAAGCGAAACAGACACCAACAAGTCATGGCAGCCGCAAATTGATGACGCCGCTCAAGCTGCTGCTCATTTCTCTTACGCGCTTGCAACGCGGCGTATACGCAACGTGTGCAGTTTATTGGAAAAACTTGCTTAATTTATGTAGTTGCAGGCGCTGCTCCTCCTGCTGCCTCTGCCCTGCTCTACCCTACTCCCTGCTGCCTCCTACTGCCCCTGCTCCTGCTCCTCTCTCTGCCACATGCTTTGCTCATCAATTGTCGCAAAGAATGCGCCGCAAATGTCAATAAACAATTTCCACACACAGAGAGAGAGAGAGGAGAGACAAAAGGAGGACACTTAAAACGCAATTCGGTTAAACGCGAGGGGGTTGGGGAGGAGGGAAAACATTTAAGAGGGCGGGGCTACCATTACGGTAATTGGAAGTGCGCGCCAGTGTGTGTGTGTGTGTGTGCGTGTGTGTTTGTTGTGCGCAATTTGCCCATTTTGAATGGATTGAATTGGATTGCGTCTAATGCGGCTTATCCCCCTTACAGCTACCTTACCGCCCCTCGCTACGCCCCTGCGCGCACAGTGCTTGAGCCAAGCAGGCGACATCCTGCCGTGCATCCTGGCTAGAGTCAGAGCTAGACCAGGAGCAGCAGCAGCAGCCACGATAGCAACAGCGCAGCAGCAAATCAAACAGATGTACAAGCAGCCCTCTCACTTTCTGCCTCCTCCTCCCCTGCTCCTGCTGGCCGCGCTTAATGGCGCTGTAATCAAAAGTCATTATGTCGAGCATTGGCATCAAGGACACAACTCTGGCCAGGATTAAGCCAGCACAACGACGAGGCGAGGGTTGTCGTGCTGCCCAGCCTCAGTTTGTCGTCCATTTGCTTACAATGGAAAATTACGCGTATTATGAGGCAAAGGGAATGCCAGCCAGGGGCAGGGGCAGGGCGGGGCAGGGCAGGGCTGAAAGGTCAACAGAGACGGAGAGCGGGAGAGGGAAAGCGTGCTGCTGCCCTCGTTTTGTTATTAATTTGTTTGTCAGGCCAGGAAATGTTGAAATCCGCCGCATCACCAAACCACGAACAAGAGTGTGTGTGTGTATGTGTGTGTGTGTGTGCCCCCTGGAGGCTAAGACACGCCCCCGGGCGCAACAGGAACTACCTACAGTAACTGCGTAGTGGATATGTCGTTGTCGCTGGCCAGGATAATGCGTGGCTATTAAGCGACGGACAAAGGCGACTAAAACGCGGATTAGGCGCAACTGCACGCACATCATGAGGTTGCAAGTTTCGGTTGGAGGAGGAGGCAGGGTGCAGGGAGAGGGCAGCTGGGGCAACCTGGGCAGGGGCAGAGGAGTAACGCGCCCAAAAACGCTTCGAATGGTAATGGAACTGGCAACGATTGTTGCAGATCCTGCACATGCATGCAAGGACACGTGCGAGCAGGTTTGGAAGCCAGAGAGGGCAGAGAGAGACAGAGATAGAAAGAGGGAGAGTTGAAAATGAAAAAATGGGAAAATGGTTTGCCAGTGCAAGCCAAAAAAGGAATGTGGGAAACGTGTTCGAAAGGGATTACAGAGGAAGTAGAGTAGAGAGAGAGAGAAGAGCAGGCTACTCAGGTTAGAGGGGGTGGAGAGGGGAAAGAGGCGGAGACGAGCCATGACTCATGCCTGCCTGTTGGGGAAAACTCAATTGAAAACTTGCTTGTCCATACGCTTCACAGCTTTTCCTCTTCAAGGCAACTCAATCTTTTTTCGCCAGAAAGTGAAACTGACTCTCTACCTTTCCCCTGCTCCTCCTACCTTCTCCTCTAGGCAACAGCTAGCCAAATCACTTTCAGTTACTCGGGTACCCCCCTCACAAAAAAATCATGCTACAAAATTTCAACTTAACTCGCGTGAGTTCCCCCGAAATATGGCGAATTCTACAATTTTCACCGATCATGCTTCCCAGAAGTGACTTCTGTAACAAATTGCACATCTTTTAGCGCCGCCAGATTGATTAATAAGCCCAGTACTGTGTGGGGTATGTACTCAGCCTATAGTAATGACAGTCTATATGTATATATATATAGAGAGAACCTGGGATCCTCGTCATGGCAACCACAATAGATTATTATTAAGTTCACTTGCGGTTCTTTGCCGATCTGTTTAGTTTAGTGCGGTTCTTTTAATTTGTTTGTTGTGCTGATCAGTTGAGTAGGTTGGTGAGGCAGGGGTGTGTGTGTGTGTGTGTGTGGAGGGGTGTGTAGTGTGTTTGTTTATCTCGACTCGTGCAATCAGCTAAAATTAGCAATGGTTTCTCATAAGTACCCGAAGATCATATGAGTTGCAAATTAATTTGGGCAACCATGACGTTGTGTGTGTGTTTCTGTGTGTGTGTGTACGGGACACACGTCAGGACGTCACGGGTATGTGGGCATGTGTGTGTGAGTGTGTATATGTTTTGGTTGCTCACGTCATTGTACGTTGTGCCAGAGAGAAAGAGGAATAATGAGTGAGTGCATGAATAATGTGTGGAGCTTGATGACGTTGTTGATCGCGTTAGCTCATTAACCCTAAATACCTGGCTGGCTAGCTAACCCTCCCCCCATCCCCTCTGCTCTACATACCACCCCCTGCCAGTGGGTGGTCAAATGTTTTCGCTGTGATTTCAAGTGCAAAGTGTCGAAAGCAAATGCTGTAGCTGACCGAGAGCAGGAGGAGGAGGAGGCTGCCTGTGCGAAACCACAGCAGATGGAGATGGGAGAAGGAAAGAGAAGATGCAGGGAGGGGGCAGTGGAGGCATGTCTTGGCATGTCTTATTTATTTGCCAGAAAATTTAGCATGTATTGCGCCTTGGATTTTGTTTCTTCACATTAGCCCACGCATCCGACAAAAACTGACAAATATCCCCGCAACCCCAAACTAGTAGCACAAATTCCCCGCCCCTCCCTGCCTTTTCGCTCCTTGTAATTTATGCTGCTATAAAAAACTATCGACAGTGAGATCGATCGTATTTAAACTGCGTCTCGTATCTGATCCACGTGTTGATGTACCCACTCAGCGCTCGATCAGCACACGCGGCTGACCCATAGACCCAACACCGAAAACCAAAAACATAAACTAAACCGTTACGCAGGATCGATCTAAGCTAAAATAAGAATCGATCGTAAATTGAATTTAATAAAATTCATGGTGCTATTGTTTTTTTATTTTGTATTTACGATTTTTAGCATTTGCATGATTGGCCTAATAACAATTTGATAAAAATGTACGAATCATGTGTTTTGTTTATGCCTCAATCTCTCTATATCTATATATTTATCGATTGTTTGTTTTTAGAAACCTATTTGGAGTTATTAAATTTTGGCATCTTGTATAGTGACGCAAAAGTAAGTAATAAATTCAGTTCAGATTGATCAAGTGCAAACAAACTGAACCATATGCAGAGGCAGCGCTGCCGACGTCACCAATCAAAATTATTTGCTGCCAAATATCTAGGCAGGGTGGGAGGTTTGATAGAGATTGTTGTGGAAAATTGGCAAACAAATTTCCACACAAGTTTTCACGCCTCTCTCAATTGATTATTATTTAAATACTCTGCATATTTTATTATGGTATCTATATTTGTTCTTGTTGCCAGACAGCTCGTTATAAAGTAGCTGGGGGGTAATTGTTATTCAGGGTGGTCTAATAACAACAACGAAGCCAAATTAATTAATTACGCAGAGCGCGAAAAGAAAAGTGAAAATTTAAATTAGAAAAACATTTTGAATTTATTTCTCACTTTAATATAGGAAAAATTTTCAAAATTTTAAAACAAAAGTCAATAAATAAGGCTTGCTTATTAGATTAATTTATTTTAGCCAGAAAAAAGCAAATAGCCAGCACTGCATAAGTTTAGAATGCGCTGCTTACAGTTTGAGAGCAATTGCGGTAAAAAAAAGCATGGCATCTTTTAGGCTGCGCACACAGCTGGCGCCATCTATTGCACAAACACACACAAGGCAAGGCCCTGTGCCAGCCAACAGCGCCATCTCTGGCTCGTTTTACACATAGTGCGTGTAAAGAGCGTAACTAGTGCAAATTAGTTAAAACATAAATTACAAAGACAAGTTAATTGAATTAAAAAGTTTTGAGAAAAGTTTCTTGAAATAAATCAATCAGCGCGCATATTTGGTACAATTGAACTCTTCTTTATCGTGCTTATCTTATCAATGTTTGTGTGTTGCGCACCAGCAAAAAGCGAAAGTACAATTTAATAAAAGAAATAAATATAGCAATGCGCAGAATAGGGCAATATATACATACGTATGCAACTGATATCGCTGCACTTCAGAGAGACGTCTAGAGTTGATAAAAAACAAAAACCAAGAAAAATAAATGCGCTATAGAAATTAATCTGCATTTCATACGCATTGTCTCACTGTGCTAATAGCAAAGAGAGCGCGCAAGCCACTAAAGAGAGCGAGAGAGAGCAACAGAACACCGGCTCGCCGCTGCCGCCTTGCAAACTTCTGCCCAGCTTGGCTTCTCTTCTGCCGCCACTTCCTGCTCACTTGCTGCCGTGAGAGCGCAGAGTCGCCATTTAAATGCGCAGAGAGCGAGGCGCAGGCAGCACGCTTAAGTAGCAGAGCGCCATCAAGCTTTGGCTCAGTTGTTCGCCGCCTGCCATACGCGAAGCACTGTGCCTGACGAGAAAAAAAGCTCATATCGAAAAAGCTTCCTGTACGCGCTCCACTCTTCTTCCACCGCTTCTTCTTCTCCTCCCCTATCGCAACATTCTGACGCAGCTGACGAGGAAAATAAACAAAACGTGAAGTGACACTTAAATTAAAGGCCTTGCTTTGTTTAGTGCGTGTGCAACATTGTTCGCATTGCTGCAATTAAAGCGTAATTATTGTTATTACACGCCCAGCAGCAGCAGCAGCAGCGGCCCAGGTTGAGCTTGGGTTCAGCACAGTGTGGCATCAAATTTAAAATAATTACGCTCGCAAAATATGCAACAGGCTGACCAAATCGACGTCTGCAGCAACAACAACAACAACAACACGCGCTACGCAACTGTAGAAAGTTTTTATTGTTATTATTTTTAAGACGCTGCGTGCCCCCGCTCTTCCCCTCTTCCTATCTCTTTCCACACGCTGCGCCAAAGTCAAAGCCAAAATCCGCAAGCGAGAAAACACAACAAAAAAGAAAAGAAATTCGAGTGTGCGAACGGGTGAGCGTGCGTGTGTGTGTGTGTAACATACTAAATTGGCAACATTTTAACAACTTTGGTTAAATAAATAAATAAATATTATGTCTGGTCCACTGCCCGAAATCAGCGACGAGCAGCGTCAAACATTGGATCAGGTAAGAGAGAACATAAGAGAAAGAGAGAGAGCAAAAGCTGCACTTGATGTGACGCTACTCTCTCTCTCTCGTTAAGAGAGTTAGCACACTGTGCACACTGTGTGTGGGTGTTGCAAATGATAAGGCAAAAATTAATGAAGTGCTTACTAATATTACGAGAGCAGATCTATTTACTGGGACTAATCCAGTTAGACGGGTTTTTTTGCTCTAATTATAATAATAAATTCAATAAATAATTCAATTATTTATATTACTTATAAGCAAGTTCTACCCTTTTTGTATAAGAATTAATAACAATTACAAGCTTTAATCCAGTAAAGGTGTTGCATGGCTCTTAGAACCTTCAGTTAGTCTATATGTAAGTGAACAAGGCATTATAACCACACATATAATAACTCTATGGTATTGCAAAAGCGTGTACTTTGAAGCGGTTTTCTATATTATTTTTCCAATTGCAAAAAAACATATGCCTCAATTGCGATAAAGAAAATAAAAAACAGAAAACAGAAAAACATGACTAATTGCGCATTTAAAACTTGTACAGAACTCATCGATGTGCGTCAAACTTCATTGTGGCGACGTGAGCCTGTTCAAGCGTGACACGAGGCATGGAAATTAGTTTGCCATCGATTTTGTATGCAACTGTCACACTGTGCAACACTGAGCAACGACTTGTACTGTGGTTCTACGTGGTTGAGAAATCAACCTGAGGCTCAGGCTCAGGCTCGAGCACCGGCACCGGCACATAAATCTATATGTCTCCTTCCATTCCTTTTGCCGCCTCCAAATACACACACCGCGCCACGCCTCCACTCTATACGAAATGAATTCGAAACGAACCGGTTAAATTGCCAAAAATGTTGCACACTATTTTGCAGCTGCAATTCTTGGCAGATTCAACAGTTAGATCCCCTCTCCAACTTCCCCCTAACAACACTGTCAAACTGTGTTGAAATTATTGTAAATGGCTTTTAGCATTACAATTACAACTCTCATTTCATGCTCGGCTAAACGCAATTAGAAGTGTCATTAGCTTATCGCGAAATCCGAGAGAGTGATCTCTCCATCGCAGACGACCCTTTTAGCCAGCCAGCTCAGTGTGGCCCAAAAAGCTAAATACTTTCGTAGTATCTACATATACATTTATATACATACAATATACCGTTTACCATCTTGTATAAATGCTAATGAGTTCTTCGTATGCGCAACTGGTTTCTCGCCTGCTGCGAAATCATTCAATATTTGTCGAACTCGGGTGCCCCCCCCCCCCCCACAACACCCATGGGGCAAATTGTGCACTCTTGCAACTAAATGTGGAAATAAAAAAGAAAACACACGATTGTTTATACCAAATTTGAGGTTGAAGAACAATCGGTTGTTTTCGAAACAAAACGTTTAACGACGCGCCTAATGATATAATAATAATAATAATAAAGACCCCTCGTACAACAACCTTATATGGAGTGCCAGCGTACATATAAGAAAGAGTAAAGTGAGCTTGACCTATTCGCCTACAAAAATTATACAATCGCATTTAAATTTGCTTAATTATTTTGAGAGGTTATTTTTTCTCTACACACCAAAAAGAAACGTTCTAACATTGAAATTAGATTAGTATTTCGTTTTTTTTTGTTTTATCATTTAACAAAGGCTAAAGTAGGCGTGGCAATATTCTAAAACAAACTTGCAGCAATAAGACATATTATCAAACAATTTAATAGCTTCAGCTCTTACAGTCTCTGAGATCTAGCTGTTCATACAAACGGAATTAGATTTAAAGAAATATAAAGTTTTGCATGACTCAATTTTATAACACCCTTCTAACCTATAAAAATCATAGCTTAGCCTTAGTCAAGCCAGAGCAATTTACAGCTCTCTCAAGTCTCAAGAACCCCCAGCTAAGTTATGATGAGATGAGGAAGTTAACCAAAAATGCTGCTAATGAAACCCCCCTTACTGCTCTCTGCCATCTATAAACAATAAAAAACCTAAGCGAGTTTCGATAAAGAAGCGTCTGCGGCTTGTGCATTGAACGAACCACACTGACAGGTCTGTGCTCTTAGCCTCGTTATTGAATTTCAAGCGGTTTTTTATTTTGGCCCAAACCAAGCGTATCCACAAGACGATCTGACGAATTGCCCAGTGTGTGTGTGTGTGCGTGTGTGTGTTTGGATAATTTCAGCGAGCTGGAATCAAGCTCAAGTTTAGCAACGACAACTTTGCGCGCAATTATACAATCCCAACACGAATATCTTTTATGTTAATTGGGTTGACAGTAATACCTACTCCACAAGTCGTACACATACTATACCTACCTAACTGACCGAGCAAGTTATTATTATAATTGAGCAAGTACTATTATAAGTTGGGAATTTACTGTTTTCCCGTTCGTTCGATCTATCGATCGTTCGTTCGTTCGCTAATCGAATGCAATCCAAATCCGTCTAAACGATTCTACGATTTCTGTTTAGTCATCGTGCACAAACTAGAAAAGCCTTCAGCGAGTGAGAATTATTTGAGCTTAACTTGACCTCGAGTTGTTGCCCTGATGGTGTTGGCAAAGCCAAAAGGGGAAATAGATCAGTTGTGGATTGTAAAGTTTTTAAATACCCAACACAAAATGAGTAAGAGGTATACCGTATATGACTCGTCGTAGGGTATGAAAATTGGCATTGTATCAAGGTGAAATTAACAGTTATAGAGGTAAACAACTTTTCGACAAGCACAAGTCAAATAAAGTTAAGACTGCGATTGTCGTTTAGCGATTGTTCGGTCTTATGATATGATTAACGGTATAACTAATATTAACCCAGATTAGTGCTAATCGCGCGATTCGATGGAGTTAAGAGACCTTTCAGATGCATTACCAATGGGGTGCCAACTCAAGGCCAGCAGTTCAGCGCGAATTTTGCATTAGAAATTAACCACCAATATATATTATATAGTACTATATCTCTCTCTTATAGTTCCGCAAACTGATGCAGGATGAGCTAAACGAGACGCACGATGATTACTTTCTACTACGCTGGCTGCGGGGTAATCCTAACTAATTAGATGTCTATAGAAGCTATATAATATTTATAACCTCATTATAATTCCCCCCTTTAGCTCGCAAATGGAACCTGGAAGCAGCTGAGCAAATGCTGAAAGCGGTAAGTAATGAAACTGGACCTAACTTTAAAAGAAGAATATAAGACATCTCCCAATTTATTACTAACTGTCTCTCTCTCTTACTCTTTTATTCTCTTTAGAGTCTCAAGACCCGCGCTATGTGGAATGTGGATAACATAGAGAAATGGGATGCACCGCAGGCACTGCGCGAGTATTTGCCCTATGGACTCATGGGTTACGACAATGAGGGTTCACCGGGTAAGTAGAAGACGGAACATAGGAATATATGTAAATCTCACTCACCATTTTCTCTCTCTCTTCTTCTCTGCCTCTTGCTCTAACTGTTGCTCCTCGTAGTCATTGTGTGTCCCTTCTCCAACTTTGACATATGGGGCATGATGCACTGTGTGACACGTTTTGAGTTCCAAAAGTATCTGGTGCTACTGCTGGAACGTTTCATGAAGGCCGCCTATCAGCAGAGCCAGCAGCACGGCTGGAAGGCGCGTCAGCTTGTGGTGCTCCTGGACTGTGAATCGTTGAACCTCAAGCAATATGCCTGGCGTCCGGCAGCGGAGTGTGTGATCTCATCGATAAAACAGTACGAGGCCAATTTTCCGGAACTCTTGAAAATGTGCTATATCATCAATGCACCCAAACTGTTCTCGGTGGCATTTAATATTGTAAAGAAGTTTCTGGACGAGAATACGACCAGTAAGATACACATCTACAAGTCGGGAGCGGATAAGTGGCAGCAGCAACTCTTCTCCCATGTGGATCCCAAACAGTTTCCCAAATGCTGGGGCGGACAATTGGTTGATAAGCTCGGCGATCCACAGTGCAAATCCCTAATGGTCTGGGGTGGCAAAGTGCCTGAGGAATTATTTGTGGATCAGAGTAATCAGCAGAGTGATAAAGATTTCATCGAGACGCAGGTGAACAAGGGTGACAAACTGAAGCTGCAGTTCAAGGTCCAGGGACAGCAAAAGGATGAGCAACAGCAACAGATCCTCTCATGGAATTTCCGCACCTTTGACTATGACATTAAGTTCGGTATTTATAGCGTGGACGAGAAGACGGGTGAGAAGCGCAGCGAGGTGCCACTGGGTACGGTCTATTCCAATGAAATGGACGAGGCGGGTTTCATCTCTACGCGTCCGAATACGACATGTAAGCCAAGGTATTCCATACAGCTTAATCAGGTCGTAATACAGTCATCTGTTCTCCTCCAGATACGGTTGTCTTTGACAACTCTGCCAGCTATCTGCGCAGCAAGAAGCTACGCTACTGGGTGGATCTAATCTCCGAGGAGGAGGAGGGCATCAGTGAGCTGAGCAGCCAAATGGAGAGCACGCAGCTTGCCTCGTCGCAGCAGAATTAAATAAGCCAAAAATGAAAAGATGAGGATGAGGACAATCAATCCATGGTGCAAGTAGTCAAGGCCACGCTAGGAAACTTATGTGATACGGAGACGACAGAGGCGACTGGGACAGAGCGGCTCTTAGTAGTATTTTTACAGTTTTACAGATACAGTTACAGTTGTAGTTAGTTTACAGTTAGTTAGTGCTTTATTGCGTGTACTCAGTGCACTTTTGTACAATAGTTGTTGTTTCTTTTATTGTAATGTGTGTATTCTTCTCACCCTCTTGATTCCGTATCCTCAGATATCGCAATCGTTATCGTTATCGTTATCGTAATCGTAATCGTAATTGTAATCTTGATCTTGATCCTGATGTTGGTCTTGACTCTTGTCGGGGCATTAAACCAATAAATAAATAATAAATTGATAAACGGGAATATGCATCTCTCTCTCTCTCTCTCTTTCTGTGTGTGTGTGTGTGTGTATTGGTCGCAATTGCGCCAGTATGCGCCGCCTCTCATGGCTGCTGCGAGGAGGCGCGGCGCTTGCGCCTTCATCACTGCGGACCACCTGGATTTGGTCCCAATTGCGGTCCATGCGGTCCACCGACCTGTTGCGGTTGTAGCTGTTGCATTGGCATCATGGCATTGGGACTGGAGCCAACCACACCGACACCGACACCAACACCCACGCCGACACCAGCGCCCACACCGAGACCGCCGACACCAACTCCCACCGGTGGACCAATACCCGCATTGGGATTCGGTGGTGGTGGTAAATCTGTGGTCAACTGCAAATTGGTCAATAGATCCGTAATGGCCGGAAAGAGTGAGCATTGATTCTGCTGGACACCGAATTCGGCAAAGCGACGCAATAACGTATTCGCCGCAGCCATCATGGGCGATGGCACCTGTTCACGTCGCTCCGCCACCTGTGTATGATTCGTTGGAATGTCATGCACAATGGGCAACACCAGCGAGGGACTATCCTTCCAATCCTTGCCATTGTAGGGTATGCGTGTAATGTGCAAGAAGAACAACACCTTCATCCGACCCAGCACCACACAAGCATTTCCGATGGGCACAATGGGCAATGCCGACGGCGGCATACGCATACACATCTGCACAGTCCATTTGAGTTGATCCCCGCCAAGTTCTGGTTTCATCTCCAATCGCATAATCTGCACGAAATCCTTGACCACATGACCGGGTAGATTCAAGAGACGACAAATGCTGTGCAACGCATTGGGGCGATAGGGCGGTGCAGCGACACGTGTATCGAAATATTGCTCGATCACCAGCAGATCCTCGGGACTTAGCTGGAACTGTGGCTTGTCCGGCATCGGTGGCAGCTGGGTGACCTTCAGATGCAGAGATTGCATATGCAGCGGATTAAGCATCACCTGACATTGCAAGCCATCCACCTTGAACAGCACCACACCAGGTTCGGTGGAGTTTAGGGCTGTCAGTGTCTCCTCACTCTGGATATTCCGATGCAGCTGTCGTCGCATATAAACGCAGCCCAGGAAACGTTCCAACGGGCTCATGTCGGCCACATTGATGTCCTTATTGGGATGTGGACTTGGGCGGCAGAGCGTCTCCAACGCCTCGTGAGTCAAAAGAGTGGGCACAGCACCAGCCCAGGGTCTATTGAGAGTACCACGCTGGCCAACACGATCAACGCCACCCATACCAACCTGACCCGGACCACCACCGGTACTCTTGTGCTCTGGACTTTGTCCTGGTCGCGGCGAAGGACGCGGCATGCTTGGTGATCCTGGCCAGTTACTATTCGCCGGCGACATGGCTGTAAATGGAGAATCCTGATGGCTTTGCATATACAGCGTATTGGGTCCTGGACTGTGCACCATATGTGGACTGGGCTGTGGATTCAACGGTGATGATGGCATCAATCCACCCGGCGACGGATGAGGCATATGCGGTGCTGGTGGTGATGTTAAATTAAAGTTCGCATGACTCTGCGCACCACTGCCACTCCCACCGCCAGCACTGGGATGCGGACTGGCCGGTGTATGCGGATTAGAGCTAGAAGGTGGCGTATGTGGTGCTGGGAAACGTAAACCACTATCCCGTGGCGATTGTGGACCACGCATTCCTGCACCCAGAAAAGGTGAAGAACCTCCAGCACTCACACCTGTCACACTGCTTGGTCCGCCATAATTATCCTCTAGCCCCATTGGTGACAATGGATTGTCATCCTCATGTGGTGCACGTCCTCTATAGACCGCAGACTCATCCACATATTTCGAGAGAAACGCCTTGAGACCCTGTATGGGCGTAAACTCCTCGATAACGTTGCGCTCAAAGCGACTGCTGGCACCATCACGTATGGACACAAGTCGATTGGCACGGAAACGCAGTTCCAGACAGTACACGGCATGATAGGTCAATCGCATCAGGCAAGGTGACTGCGGCAGCATGCAGAACGATAGCACAGGCACTTGCGGACGCTACAAAAGACAATATATCATTAAAAACTAGTATATACACAACGTTTCGAGTGAACTTACAGGAATACCCAACAATGGCAGCACCGGTAGCTTGGCAATGGAGCTCATTGGATTGTATGTCTCGTGGAGTATGTGTGCTATGGTCGTGAGACTGTGCTGCTGGTTGAGATGCTGTGCCAACTGATCACGCATCATGGAATGCGCATTAACGGCCGAGATGCCGCCCACAAAAGTGAGTCGAAAGCCATGTGACTGCACAGACCAATAGATGTTGCAAGTGACCTCCTTCTTGGGTCCATAGCCCAGCAGCAGATTCACGTAGCTGTATGACTTGACCACCAACATATCGCCAAGGCTCAGTCGCTCTATAAAGTAAGAGTATTATAATAAATACAACCTATACAAATCAATGAATCAATGTGAGATCTCTTACTGTTGCGCAGCTGCTCGGCAAAGTCATGTACCAACGTATAGAGATAGACAATCTTGGACCAATCGTTGAGTAGATCATCGACAGTCTTGGAGAAATCATGATTGGCCTGCTCATAGGTTAGATAGACAGTTCGCCGATTCCCTTGCTCCTTTTGATGAGTACTCTGCAGCGGCGTACTGTAGAACACAAACTCAACAACCCAGATGCGCACTTGGCTGTTCTTAGTGTTCTGTGAGCGTACCGATATGGAGAGTACACGACGCATTAGATCATCCCATACATGTGGCTCGATCTTTGGCAGCGCTGTTGATGTATTCCCATGTGCAGGCTGGGCTGGCTTTGATTCACCTGTGCTGCCTGTCGTTGCCTGCTGAGCGCTACCAGGCTGAGGCAATGCCAATATCTTCAATACCAACGATGTAGCATTTGCCTCGACTTGCAGGCCACTGTGTGGTATACGATATTTGGAAAGAGTTTGTGCCAAATTCAGGAACGGTATCTTCTCATCGCACATGGCCACTACGTGAGCCAATTCCGGTATGAAGTATGCAGGGAATATTGTCTTTTGTTGCTTGGCTGGTGGTGCCAGAATGTCACTATTTGATTTGCGTTTATGTGGTGATAGCTCTGCTGGAAATGCATATCGAATCATATCGAATCTTGTGGTAAGATTAAGATCACTGTACTCACCATCAACCTCTGTGCCGGGTCCGTGGGTGGCCACGAATGTGTCAAATTCAATAAGTCGCATTAGTTTCGTGTATAATTTGGGAATCTCTGATGGTGGTTGCGCCACAATAGATACCAACTGCTTGGCCGAGTCATCTACAATATCGTTCTCATCCTTTTGAAAGACCACAAAGCCCAAATGAAAAGTATACTCCATCTCGTTAGGCATTGCTGGCTTCTCCTTTAGTTGCACCACCTACAAGACGAGAGAAAACTTGTTAGAAATATTGCTTGAGCGGATCTTTCATAATCAACACTTGCCAGAATTATGTTGGGATGACGATGCAGCTTTACATAAATCTTATGGCGTCCAGCCTGCAAAAGCTCCTGCTCAGGAAGTGTAAGAAAAGGCAACGTCTCAGTGGCTGTGGCTGGCAAATGCTGCAGCGTTTTCTCGCAACGTCGATGAGTGATCCAATAGCGTAGCTCCGAAAGCAATGCAGGTAGCTTACTTCGATCGCCATTTAGAGAATCCTGCATATCGTCTGTAATGGGACAATCCAAATGTTTGGGCACATGGCAGCGGAACATGCCAGTGTGCGTGTCAATTGTAATGTGGATTTGCTCTGCACGCAAACAGGGCGACAACACGGGAACAGTTAGGATAGCGGGTGTGCCCTGCAGATTAACTGAAATCAAAACAATTCATGAGAAATTTTAAATTATTTGTTGGCTACATTAATTAAATTTGCACTCACAGTCAACGTCCTTGAGGAATGCCTGAAATTCAAGTTTGAGATCACTCAGTCGGGACACAGATCGAATGTAAACCGTATGGACTATCAAGCGCTCCATTGATAGATGCTCAGAGCGCACAGCGCGATCGGCGACCTCGGCAGACTCTTTGGCACCCAGCGAGGGAACATGAACAACGGCCAAGGGTCTTCCAATTTCGCTGGGATCTGACTGAACAGTGAGACGATAGCCTAGTTCCGACTTGAGATCACGCCAATAAGAGACAGTTAGCTTGACACCAGGCACATACTCCTCCACATTGATATTGTTGTCATCGAGACGCTCATAGTTGAGTCGCAGTGTTTGCGTATAGAGCACCTCCAGCTGCAGTGACTGGCAGAAATAGTGTAGACAATTGTAAACCTCACTTAGTGCATTAGGATTCTCGACAAGACGGGCCTGAATTAGTTGGTGTATATAGTTGACCTGCAGCGGATGCACCAACGACTTGCCATCTGTAAAAATAGAAGAGATTTGCCAATGCTCGGTAACAGTAATATGACTTATTCAACTTACCGCCTGTCTCCTTGTCCTCGACCAGTATATCAATATCTAACAGGCGCCACGGCACAGTTGGACTGTCCCCCATGACGGTGAGGGCGACGCTAAACTCATGTTTCACCTCAAATGTGACGCGTCCATTGCGTATGCGAAACTCACGCATCTGTGGCAGCAATTTACCAGTGACCAATCGATGCTGTATGACCTGGTTGAGACGCAACAGGGTCTGCTTCTTCTCAGCCGGCGTTATCGCATCTGGCGGCACAATGCGCTCGCGTATGCACGTGGGCAGCCTATTGTATGTGCCGGTTGTAAGCACCTCCACTGCAGCAGGAATGTGAAAATTGGGCAGACGTGCCCGCACCAGCGTCTCCCGCGACATGCGCGCCAGCATATCAGCTGTTTCCACAAACAGCATATTCTGCTTATCCAGAAAGCTCATTATCTGCGAGCTCTTGTCTACCTTGGACACTGAATTGCCCCATTTAACCAAGGCATTGAGTCGTGTAAACAAATGTCGAGTGCGTGCCGCATACGCATAGATTTCCACCTTTCGTTCCATATCTGTTTTGCGTGGCAATCTGTGGGGGAGAAAATAATTGTAACACGGGGCTGCACCTCAGCAACACGTTTTGCAACTCACAATTCGGCCAGCACCATCAGCTCATGGTATGTGCGCTGAATAATGAAATCTATTAGCACGGACATAGACATGGTATTAATCCTTGGTCCTCCCTCCTGCCCAGCTGGAAGATATCCAGCATTTGCACCGGGCATTTGTTCCAGGGGCAGCGGCGTAGGCGCCATGTTTTTTCTACAAGATTCTGTTATAACGTTGCAAATGCTGCGAAACAATCTTGCAAACGAATTGCGTTAATGTTTTTAAGTTTCCTTTAACTTCTTAATCTCCGTTTCATAGTTTTTATAAAACTTCTTATTTGTTTTCGCGAAAATTTCTGCAATTTGTTAATATGCTTCCCGTAAATTCGACATGTTGCCCACAAAAAATATCGCAATGTACATTAACAGTATCGAGTATCGTGCTTAAGCATCGAATGAAATCGATATTCCACGCGAAGTTGTTATCGAGTTAACAGCTGTTAACATTTGTTAGTCGAACCATACATTTTAAATTTAACTGGGTTTTTGGCGCATCTCTGGCTGTCAGTTTTCTATTCATTTAAAAAATTTATTTTATAAAAACATTTAGCAATGTTTTATAATAAGTCCGACAAACGATCTTATATTTCATTTATAAAATTACCGCCATTAAATCACAAATTTACAATCGGTTTCAAGACGTTATCTACGGCTAGCCTTTCTTATGTTATCGAATTTGGTAAGGATGTTGCGCATTATAACATTACATTTTATAACATATAATATTTATTAGCTAATGATATGGCTCAGAAATGCAAATATACCTATGCAGATGAACCGACATTATATTGTTCGGAAATAGGTACAATTGTTGGTGACGACACAACCCTCGCCTTCTGCGTTTCAAGAGGATATGCTTTTCAAGTTGTCGATGGAATACCTGAAGCTAATAAGTTAAAACAAAAAACCTGTTAAAGCTAGGGGAAAAATGTATAGAACTAATAAATCCAATCGGACGGTAGACCGTCATTATCGGCTATTCAAAATTCATTAAGTATATATATTCATATTTTGATTTTACTGTCAGAATGTTCAGAACTTAAATATTTATATTTTACATCAAAATCAGGTATACCATGTATTACGACCAGAACGATGAAAAAGCCTATACCTATTTTGTAAATTTACCTCAAGTTGAAAACAAATTTGCCGTAGGATGTAAAAATTTGAGTTCCGCAACCCTTGTCTATCTAATAGATTTCGGTGAGAATCCTTCTTAACTTTGTCTTCTACTTAATTTTTCATATATGTACATATGTTTTTTTTAGCAATAGATGTAGCAGTCAAATTAAATTACTCCTATCTCTACGAGCCAATTGTAGTTTGTCTGGATACCGAATCAATCATTGTTGATGATATTGCGCTTGGTTTTTGCATTTCAAGAGGATATTCTTTCAGAGTTTTTGATGGCCTTAATGACGTAACTTTAAGTGCAAGAGAGAATAAATTATTTAATTTGAGAAGCCTGAAATCCTTGAATCTTCCCTAAGTTGTAATATCGTTCTCCGTTAAAATTGTTAATGGTCGTAAAATAAATGCAAGCACAATAAAGCACAGTTAACATTATTATTAATTTACAGGAGCTGCTAACATGGGTCAGAGCTGTTAACTGACAGTGCACGCAGCACTTTGTGTTGGCAACGCTGCTGATGATCGATGTGAATTGAGCGCGTAATTTTAAAATATATTAGAGAGAAACTTAATAAAAATCTATTTTTACATCATTTAAAATGCCATAAATAGATTATACTAACTATTAGAAAAATTAATCAGCGATTTTTAGTTCAGCCAAAACAAATTATGATAGAAGAAAAGTTCAATGACCAAACGTAATTTTAAATTACCATATAAAAGCATCCAGCAGCGTGGATCAGTTTGATGTTATTGTTTTTATTTTAGTTCCCCTCCCTCTCTCTGTGATGTGTTGATGTTAAAAATAAGAAAAGAAACAACATTTCCGCTTTTGTTTCTTTGAATTTTGACACGATATTTGTGTGTTGTGGCAACTTACACAAGAAAGAGAGAGAGAGAGAGAGAGAGAGAGAACATGATGCATGTGCCTCTGCTGCAGGTTGAGGATTGTGCACCCTTTAGCGGTCACCGGCAGCTTGAAGCAGCTTCAAGTGGCGGCGGCACATGCCATGTCCCACCACCTTCTGCGCCGCCCCCGCCGCCCGTGTACAGTACAAGTGGCTGCCACCTATGGAACCTCGTGTACTTCAAATTAGAGTTTAAGTCCCTCCCCTTCCTCCCCCTCCTTGTCGATCAACAACCAACCATCTCCCCCTTATTTCGTTTTGGAATCCGCCAGCGTATCGTATCGTATCGAAACGTGCCCCTGCTCGTGTCCGTATCCATGGATTCGCCGTCTGTCGTGTGTCGCCTCCTCCTCCTCCTCTGGCGGCGGCGGCATTAAAAATAGAACTTTATGATGTTTTCGCCGCGTTTTGAAATGGGGGGATCGTAGTCCCGACTTTCGACTCCATCTGTAGCCGCATATCCGGCCCGACCACTTTACGGATTACGCTCGTGCCTGATCTAAACAATGTTTTGAGTAATTATCCCAACTAAAGTCGATGCAGAGTCGATTCATCCTGTAAACAGGATGCACGGCGCGAGAATTGGGTGACGAAATGAAAGAGAAACATGCAGCGTATTGACCATCAAGTGGTTGGGGCAGAGAGAGGGGGAGGGAAAGAGAGAGAGGGAGGGAAAGAGAGAGATTAACACATAATTTATGGAACCGCAAGCTGAAGATTTTCATTTAAAAACGATTCTACAATTATTTACACACAGGGCCAGAGAGAGAGATAGAGAGAGAGAAAGAAAGAGAGAGAGAGAGAGAAGAAAGAGAGAGAAAGAGAAAGAGAGAAAGAAAGAGAGACAGAGAGAGAGCGACTCTGGCCATTTATTCTCTGCAGCTTTTCTGCCTCTTGTATATCACATCAAGGCGATTTCGCTTATTTATCTCGCCCTTATCCAGAATTTATGGACTTTTCGGTTTCTTCTACGTCTTCGACTGCATTTTACCTACGCAAAGAACCGTTAAAAATAACGACTCTTGCAGAGCACAATGCAATGAGAGAAGCACAAGAAGATGACGAAGAAAGGCAGAGTACAGAGGGGCTGGGGTGGGGAGACTGAGACTGTGCAATTGCGCAGCGTATGGTACCCCCCTAACCCCCTCAGTCGCATAACTCCCCTGCCTGCAGTGGAGGGGCAGATATCACTGTAGTAAGAGAACTGAAAATAGATTTATGGCCGCCACAGTGCAGCAAGGCAGCAGGGCTCTCCGGGTGATAGATGGATGCCTCGAGATTTGCAGAGCTGCCACTTCCTTCCTTTGTGTCTGCTCTCTCTCTCTCCTCTCCCTCTCTCTCTCTCTCTCTCTTATTAAGTGCTGCGATTAACGTCGTTGTTCCTGTCACACATCGTGTCCACTTTTGCCTTGACAACCACCGGCAGTTTGTCTCAGCAGACCAGACCCAAACAAAGAAATTGAATTTTTTTATATTGGCGCCACAACACACACACACACACACACACACACAGCATACTGATCAAAATGTCAGGTGAAAGGTATAGAAGATAATAAAGTTACCTTTATTATATTGATTTTGATAGTTATTATAGGATGATAATTATGATTCTCGTTGTGATTTTGACTTTAATTATCATTCTGTTTAGACTTATAATAATTATATTTATTTATTTTTATTTTTATTTTTTTTTTATTTAGTTTTTATTTTTATTTATTTTTTTTTTTTCATTTTATTTTATGTTACTTTATTTTATTTAGCGTCAACTAAGGACTCTAAGATACTTACAAAATAAAAAGAAAAAGAAAATTACAAATATAAATTCAATTAAAAATATAAGTATAATTTAAGTTAGAACTATGAATATTAAATTTAATTTTTTAAATTTACATATTAAATTTATCTAAAAATATTTAAGTTAAGTGATTTTATGCATTTCATGGTTATATTCCAATGCAGGCAGCATCGTAAATCCTCTGGGCAACCAAGAACAACAAAATCCACTTAGAACCAGAAACGAATCAAGGCGACAACAACAACAGGAGCAGAGGGCGATATAAATCATATAAA
The DNA here is from genome assembly GCA_018904105.1 of Zaprionus tsacasi. NCBI lineage: Eukaryota > Metazoa > Arthropoda > Insecta > Diptera > Drosophilidae > Zaprionus > Zaprionus tsacasi. The sequence continues at coordinate 3,082,597 of JAEIFR010000049.1, read as the reverse complement.
CCATATAGTATGTGTATTTATATAGATATAGCTTATAGCATACGTAAGTACCAATAACCCCCCCCCCCTCTTCTCCCTTTGGCGTGGCAAGTTCATTACGCTTGAGAAAGTCAAATGTTGAGAAGCTGCCGACAACACCTGCGATAAATCCGTTCGTTTTAAAGAAGGGATCGTGACCGGGCAGGGCTGTTTGGCAGGTGAGTGCGTCTATTTTGGATGTGGTTACAGAAAGAAAACCAAAGAATACACACACACAGACATACACACATATGCGAATACGATTTTTGAAAATGCCAAATTGCGCGACTGCGTCAGCAATTCGCTCTCTCTCTCTCTCTCTCTCTCACTCTCCTCTCCCACTCTCCCTCTCTCCTCTCTGCTTGTCTATGCGATCGTTTCTCTGTTAGGGCTTGGCATCCGCATGGGGGCATCGCTGGCTCCGCGAGGTTTTTGACACTGGCTGCGCGTTCTGGCTGCGTTAGAAAATTCTGCGCAGTGGTCCTGGCCAGTGTATGTGTGTGTGTGTGTGTGTGTTTTCCCTTTTGGAAAATGTGTACAGTGGCAGCGGGAGAGAGAAAATAATAAAAACATTATTTTCAAAATTTATTTTTAAACCGCACACACTTGTTCCAATGGGGAGCGCGCGCCGCTCTCTCTCTCTCTACCATTCTCTCTCTCTCACTCTCTCTCTCTCTCTCTCTGTCTGCTGGGATCCTCAGAAAACAGCTGCTGGCTGTCGACGATCGCAGCACACGCAACTGCTGCGGCCTCCTCGATGCTCGAGATGTAAAAACTGTAAGTGGCATCACCAAGAATGATCAGTTCATCCTGAGATCTCGCTGCGTACGGTTTTCAAAAGAACGGAGCGAGCGAGCGAGCAAGAGAGAGAGAGAGAAAGAGTGAGCGATCGCGCGCGCACCCCTTGCCGACGCATCCACGTGAAACTTTGTGTCTGGAGATCGATCCAACAACAGATCTGCGGCTCAGTAATTAGTGAGGATCGGGACAAACACTTGTGCATTACGCTGATGAAATTCGCTTAGCAAATAAGAGAGAGAGAGAGAGCGAAAGACAGAGAGAGGTAGAGGCAAAAAATACTTGCCGCATCGCGCGTTAGGGCGACGAGGGCCCCGTGCGTGCTTGTGTGATATATTATTGATTTCTCTCGCAACTGAATCATCGTCTATATCGAGCGACAGCCGGGGCAGCGTCGCTGTAGGGGGTGGAGGCCAACACGATGCAGCTAACCTCACTGAGGGGTCTCCATGCGGAATCTCCCATATGCGTTCCAGTGCGAGGTGAGTAAAATCGAAATAATCCATCGATCTGCAGACATTCGTACTATGTATTTCATTATCTATTTGTTATACAATTATTCCAATACGCAACCCTACTACAGTGTACTATATAGACCCCATAGAGTACTACTGTAAATGATGAGCAAATTTTCGCTCAAGAGAGAAATAGCTAAATTAATATTATTATTTCTTTGATATTTTGACATTTATGCGAGAAATGCATTCGCATTGGCAATGATCGCGCCAACGAATAGTTTTAGAACTCTTGACGCGCGGTCAGTGTTGCCAATTTGAGGGAAAAGAAGCTGTTTCTAGCCAAAAAAAAAAAAAAGCTAAAATATTATATTATTTTTTGTTATTTAAATTAGGAAAAAAATCTATAAAACCTCAACAAAACATTTTTTTTTTTAGTTATGGATACAAACTATTATTTTGAGTACATTAATTTCATAATATCGCTCACTGGATTCCTAAAGAAATAATATATGTTAGGATTTAGCAAAATTCCTACATTAAAAAAAGACATGGGAATCTGGGAAAAAGACTCCCTAAAACTCATTTTCCAAATAAAAAAATATAATAAATTTATGAAAAAAAACTAAAATTATAAAATTTTGCTAAGGAACTGCGTACATATTTAGTAAATTATCGATAGAAATTGTATCAATTTTGCATTATTATTAAAAACTGATCATTTAAGTTACTTTACATAGAAAATACTGGAAAAAAACAGAGATCTAGCTTTCCGTAGCTTATAAATAATTAACTTAAAAAAAAAACACAAATTTTACAGCGGGAAAAAAGCGGAATTTACAAAAAGTTAGGCTATGCTATGGATGCTGTAGATATATATATTAGAAGATCACTTTTGCTGATCATGCAGCGTGCAAAATGCGTAGCAGACAAAAACGAAATTTACATATAAATATATATATCATACTATTTGATACTATAGAGTAGTCTATAGCAGCACTATCTATGATCAATGTGCGAGGCTGCAGGTGAAATTTCAAAGAGAGACTGCACAAGATTAATCATATTTATTAATCGTGTATACACATAGCTGTATATATATATATAGTATGCATATCTGGATCCTTTGTGTGTCCCCGATATTGTTTATAATTAGGCGCCGTAAACAGCGGCCCAATGAGCGGCGCTGCTGCTGATTGATTGAAGACGTAAACAATATTGAAACGAAAAAAGGAAACCAAAAAAAGGGATTGAGGAGGAGGAGGAGCTGGTGCGTCCTGTGCTGGGTCTAGGTGGCACTGACACTTGTGCCATAGGCGCCCACTGCAACTTCCGTTGTTGTTTACTTCGTCTGCGAGTGTGTGTGTGTGTGTTTGTGTGTGTATTGGTGGGTGCATTGCCAAGTTTGAACTAAAATGTAAACTATGTGCACTTCCCCAACCCCTGTCCCTGCCCCTGCCCCTGCCCCTGCCCCTGCCCGTCCCTGCCTTGGCCTGATCTGCCTGGCTGTGGTTTATAAATAGTTCAACTGCGTATCCATCCATCCAACAGCCTCAACAGCCTCAGCAGCACCAACAACATCACCACCGACCAGGCCAGCCTAACGTCGCAGTCGCAGTCTCTGCCTCTGCCTCTGCCTCAGTCAACGTCGCTGCAGCAGCCATTAACATTTCAGTGTGCTTTGTGTACATTAACAGGACTTTGAACTTTCTTCTGGGGCCGCTTATATTTTGCGCAGATTTCCACGGTAAATATACAAAAAGCATTTCCATGTCCATTGTGCCGCCTGCACTCGGAGAACTCTGAAAGAGCCAGAGGCGGGGTGTGTGGGTGTGTGTGTGTGCAGAGGGAGGGGCAGATGGGGTTGCATTGTTGAAGCTGGCATATGGCGGAACAGGCGATATTGAAGTCATTGTGAAAATGCTTAAGAGAGAAAATAAGAAGAAAAGGTTTAGATAAAAATAAATTGAGTTATGGTAGGGGACGATCAACATAGTAGGGGGGAGTAGAGTATTTTTTTATTTTATAAAAATTCCCTATTATTATTATATATTATTAGTAAACATTTTTTTTATTTTATAAAAATTCCCTATTATTATTATTAATATATTATTAGTAAAAATGTAATTTGACTTTGAATACAGTACGGAATCTATATAAATATATATATTCTCGTGAGTCAGACTCTTGGACTATAGCATGAAATAGTCCAAGAAAATATGACATATTTCATATTTCTAGTTAATTCAATGACGAGTGTGTATTCCCCCAAATCTAATGACGCATACATTTTATAAATTTGAGAATATTAAGACTAAATAGTAAATATATTAAATATTTTCATGAAGAAAAACTATAAGGAAACTATATAAACTATAGAGGCTAGACTATATATATATATGAGCTAGTTTCAAAGTACTATCTATACAATACTATCTACTATCCCATTCTACAATAAATTTTCTTATAATCAACGAGCCAATTTGCAATTTGCCAACATAAATCCACTTCGATTTGCGGGCAGCAACATGTGCCACCCGCCCTAGGTAGGAGGAGGATGAGGGAGGAGGAGTAGGAGAAGGCCTAGGAGTGGGCCATAGCCTGCACCAATTAACAATCTGTTGGTGCCATAGATCACAACCGATCAGTGATCGCTGCACGGGCCAACGAATAATTAATTAACGCTCTGTCACAGACGGAAAAGGAAAACATGTGCGACATTTTGTTGGGCGAAAATATTGCAAAGAGACATGGGTACTATGTTCTACATGCTGCTGTACCCAAAAACACAATCTGCCCCATTCTCCCCTCTCCCAAAAATGGCAAAGAGCAGACACAATTTTAGCCACTTGTCAGCTTGGGTAAATCGAAGAAGAATATCTATTTTTTTTCTTTTCTTTCTTGGCTAGATGGGAATATATAATTTAGCAGAAATATTTTTCTGTGGAACAGGTACGTCTACGATATATGTACATACCTATACCAGGTGGTTGTTGTCCCGGCAGGCAGATGAAGGGGGGTACTCTTAAATATAAATAATACTTAGACGAAAAATGATGATGTGCATAAACCAATAGATTGTTGTTGTTGTTGTTGCTGTCTGGCGGAACTCGGCTACCACTCGCATCCATCATAGACAATATTTACGAGCCGATTCCCGTCTATAGTTGTCTCGCTCGCTCTCTCATCCAGTTGTTTCACAAACATTTCAATGTACTCAACGAAATACATAAATTCGCCTTCATCAATTTTTGGGCAACCGCACAGAGGGGGAAGAAACTAGAAACAGACGCAACAGGTTGCAAAATTTAGCCGAAAACTGGCCGCCCCATTGACCACACCCACGCAATCACGCGGCTGGCCTCACGCGGCAACAAAAACAAACAAAAAACAAAAAAAAAAAAAGAAAAAAAAAAACCGGCAGCAGCAGCTGCCACACACTGCGCACATGACCTCCGCAACGCACACAGACTTCTAGGTATACCCCTTCTATACTCTCCCCTTCCTTCTACCCTACTCTAGCCCACCCTACCTCCTGCTTGCCGCATGTTGTGGCAATACGAGCTAATCGATTATTTAGACAATTACGAAGGAAAAAAAAGAAAAGAAAAGAAATAGAGAAAACTTTCAACAAATAAACAAAAAACTCGAGTTCGCCAAGTGAGATCGGAAATATAAAATTTGATGGCCTGGAAAATTTAATGGTACATTCTCATATGTATACAGGGTATTCGGCACGCCCGATATGGCACACAGTTTCGTTGAATTATCGAGTTATTTTGAATTTTAATTTAAGCACAGAGAGAAACAAAGAGTGCATCGAACAAAAGGTTCAACGATTTTGCCAAGATCTTTTTTTTATTATTTATATTTTTGGCACTTCCAAGGAACTTAAGAAGTTGTGGGTAGTACAATGGTAGCTGCAGGCTCTGCACTATGCTGGCTGATCAATCTAAGGCAATAATTTGGTAGCTTTACCAAAATTTTCAAAAAATTCGAAAAATTTTAAATATCTATTTCTATAATTTTTCAAATGTAGAATTACTAGGATTATCAAAACATAAACAAAATGTCATGCCGCTTGGAAATCGCTTTTTTTAACAAAGTTACGATCAGTAGAAAGTGAGGGTACTAGGTCTGTCGAGTCTGTTACATGTCAAATTTTTGGACGAGTTTGACATGATTTTTGGACGAAAAATAAGTATTGTTTAAAAGACTTTTAAACACTTGTTTAGTACCAATTTTGACCTCCGCTATCGATTAAAATTAAAAGTTCGCGACTTAAAATTTTGAAGAAAAAAAATTTCTGAAAAATTCACAGGGGGGACCATTACTTTAATTTTCGAAATATCGAAAATTTGCAAAAAGTCAATTATGATATTATTTAAATGTAGAATAACTCAGTTAATCAAAACATAAACAAAATGTCATTCCGCTTGGAAATCGCTTGATTTTTAACAAAGTTACGATCAGTGGAAAGTGAGGGTACTTGACCTGTCGAGTCTGTTACATGTCAAATTTTTGGACGAGTTAGACATGATTTTTTGACCAAAATTAAGTATCGTCTAAAACACTTTTAAACAACTGCTTAGTACTAATTTGAACCTCCGCTATCGATTAAAATCAAAAGTTCGCGATTATAAATTTTGAAGAAAAAAAATTTCTGAAAAATTCATAGGGGGGACCCTTACCTATATTTTCAAAACTTCGAAAATTTTGAAAAATCTATTTCGATAATTTCTTAAATGTAGAATAACTAAGGGAGTACAGACTTAAACAAAAAGTCTTTCCGCGTGAAAATCGCTTGATTTTTAACAAAGTTATGATCAGTTGAAAGTGAGGATACCAGGCCTGTCGAGTCCGTTACATGTCTAATTTTTAGTCGACTCTGACATGATTTTTGGCCAAAAATTAAGTATTGTTTAAAACACTTTTAAACACTTGTTTAGTACTAATTTTGACCTCCGGAATCGATTAAAATTAAAAGTTCGCGATTTAAAATTTTCAAGAAAAAAAATTTCTGAAAAATTCACAGGGGGGACCATTACCTAAATTTTCAAAAAATCAAAAATTTTGAAATATCAATTTCGATAATTTTTTGAATGTAGAGTTACTAGAATTATCAAAACATAAACAAAATGTCCTTCCGCATGAAAATCGTTGGATTTTTAAGAAAGTTATGATCGATGAAAAATGAGGGTACTAGATTTGTCGAGTCTGTTACATGTCAATTTTTTTGACCATTTCAACATGATTTTTCGGCAAAAATTAAGTATCTTCAAAAATCGATTTAAACACTTATTTAGTACTAATTTAGACCTCCGCTATCAATTAAAATGAAAAGTTCGCGTTTTAAAATTTTGATAAGAAAAATTTTCTTAAAAATGATACAGGGGGGACCCTTACCTAAATTTTCAAAAGTTCGAAAATTTTAAAAAATCTATTTCGTAATTTTTTAATGTAGAATTACTAGAATTAACAAAACATAAACAAAATGACAATAATTTGATATCTTCGGAGTCTACAGAGCTACAGTTAACTTGGGAATCTTGACAACTAAATAGAAGATATTACCCTGTACTTTTGAGCTGATCCTCAGCTCTCAGCTGGCCACCTGCCTGGTTGTCTGGTCACTCCCAGTGAGGTCTTGGGGGGCAGGTTAATTCGATGTGGGGTGGCTCTCCCTCTCTCTCTTTCTCCCTCTCTCTCTCTCTGTTTATAAGTCATGGCAATTACGTACGAGATTAATCAATGCCAAGAGAAAACATGCATACAAATTATGCGCATTGCGACGTGAATTTATTTCTATGAACGCAGCCAACAAGTTGCGAATGCTGACGTTAATCATACGCCCCGTGGGCCACAGAAGAACACAAGGTGACGACGACGACGCAATGCAGACGACAGAGACTTTGCTGCACTTGCAGCGTCCTTAATTAGAAAATTGATGAATTTTCTAACATAAATAAAGATGAAGGAAAATAGATGAGACAATGGTTAGACTAGCGCATACCCTGTAGTAGTTGTGCGTACTAAACATGCCTTAGGCAGCTGTATACCCCAACTCGTAGCAAGATACTGCATATCTCTTATTATATTATATACTTTAAATATTTCGAAATTTATAACATTCATTTGTGTTAATTGTGACGCATTTGCTGTCTGTTATCTCTCTTGCACTTTGACTAATTTCTTTATTTCCCTCTCTCTCCCTCTCTTACGCAGACAACATGACAAAGGATCAGCAAGCAGCGCCCATACCCGAAGAGCTTTACAATCTCACCCAGCTGGCAGATGTGACATTGGCGGCCGGTCCGTTGAGCACAGCTGCCAAGGCCCAAGCGACAATGCCTCCCAGCAGCAGCAGCAACAACAACAACAACAACAGCAGCAGCAGTAGCAGCGACAACAACAACAGCTGCGGCAGCAGCAACAACAGCATCGCCTACGCCTCGTCCGATGATGACTCCACATTCAATTCGTACAGCCACAAGGTCTTCGATCGCAGGAAACTGCGTCGCTGCACCAATTCCGATACCAATTCCTGCGCCAGCAACAACAGCAACAGCTGCTCCAGCAGCAGCAGCAGCATCAGCAGCCAGTCCAGCGTGCCTGAGATTTCCACCGTGCAGACGGGGGGCAACACCAGCAGCAGCAGCATCTTAGACGATGAGCACATTTGTCCCGAGTGTGGCAAAAAGTATTCCACCTCATCGAATCTGGCACGCCATAGACAAACCCACAGGTGAGCAGCTACAGAGGTTTTAGGATAATCCATTAAGTTTTAAAAACCTATTTAGTTCTTTTTTTGGATTGCGGAATCGATTAAAAGTAAAAACTAGAAATTTAAAATTTTGAAGAAATTTTTTTTTTTAATTTACAGGGGGGACCATTACCTATATTTTCAAAACTTCGAAAATTTTGAAAAATCTATTTCGATAATTTCTTAAATGTAGAATAACTAAGGGAGTCCAGACATAAACAAAAAGTCTTTCCTCGTGAAAATCGATTGATTTTTAACAAAGTTATGATCAGATGAAAGTGAGGATACCAGGCCTGTCGAGTCCGTTACATGTCTAATTTTTAGTCGACTCTGACATGATTTTTGGCCAAAAATTAAGTATCGTTTAAAACACTTTTAAGCACTTGTTTTGTACTAATTTTGACCTCCGGAATCGATTAAAATTAAAAGTTCGCGATTTAAAATTTTCAAGAAAAAAAATTTATGAAAAATGCACAGGGGGGACCATTACCTATATTTTCAAAACTTCGAAAATTTTGAAAAATCTATTTCGATAATTTCTTAAATGTAGAATAACTAAGGGAGTCCAGACATAAACAAAAAGTCTTTCCTCGTGAAAATCGCTTGATTTTTAACAAAGTTATGATCAGTTGAAAGTGAGGATACCAGGCCTGTCGAGTCCGTTACATGTCTAATTTTTAGTCGACTCTGACATGATTTTTGGCCAAAAATTAAGTATTGTTTAAAACACTTTTAAACACTTGTTTAGTACTAATTTTGACCTCCGGAATCGATTAAAATTAAAAGTTCGCGATTTAAAATTTTCAAGAAAAAAAATTTATGAAAAATTCATAGGGGGGACTCTTACCTATATTTTCAAAACTTCGAAAATTATGAAAAATCTATTTCGATAATTTCTTAAATGTAGAATAACTAAGGGAGTCCAGACATAAACAATAAGTCTTTCCGAGTGAAAATCGCTTGATTTTTAACAAAGTTATGATCAGTTGAAAGTGAGGATACCAGGCCTGTCGAGTCTGTTACATGTCTAATTTTTAGTCGACTCTGACATGATTTTTGGCCAAAAATTAAGTATCGTCTAAAACACTTTTAAACACTTGATTAGTACTAATTTTGACCTCCGGAATCGATTAAAATAAAAAGTTCGCAATTTAAAATTTTGAAGAAAAAAAATTTCTGAAAAATTCACAGGGGGGACCATTACCTAAATTTTCAAAAAATCAAAAATTTTGAAAAATCTATTTCGATAATTTCTTAAATGTAGAATAACTAAGGGAGTCCAGACATAAACAAAAAGTCTTTCCGAGTGAAAATCGCTTGATTTTTAACAAAGTTATGATCAGTTGAAAGTGAGGATACCAGGCCTGTCGAGTCCGTTACATGTCTAATTTTTAGTCGACTCTGACATGATTTTTGGCCCAAAATTAAGTATTGTCTAAAACACTTTTAAACACTTGTTTAGTACTAATTTTGACCTCCGGAATCGATTAAAATTAAAAGTTCGCGATTTAAAATTTTCAAAAAAAAAATGTATGAAAAATTCATAAGGGGGGACTCTTACCTATATTTTCAAAACTTCGAAAATTTTGAAAAATCTATTTCGATAATTTCTTAAATGTAGAATTACTAGGGGTGTCCAGACATAAACAAAAAGTCTTTCCGAATGAAAATCGCTTGATTTTTAACAAAGTTATGATCAGTTGAAAGTGAGGATACCAGGCCACTCGAGTCTGTTGCATGTCAAATTTTTGGAAGAGTTTTACATGATTTTTGGCCCAAAATTAAGTATCGTCTAAAACGACTTTTAAACACTTGCTTAGTACTAATTTTGACCTCCGGAATCGATTAAAATTAAAAGTTCGCGATTTAAAATTTTGAAGATACAATTTTTATTTTTTTAAATCATAGGGGGGACCCTTCTCTAAATTTCCAAAAAAATAATTTTTAAAAATAGTACTAATTACCTTCTTCTCTCTCTCTCTCTCTCTCAGGTCAATTATGGACAAGAAGGCGCGCCACTGTCCGTACTGCGAGAAGGTGTACGTCTCGATGCCGGCCTTCTCGATGCACGTGCGCACCCATAACCAGGGCTGCGAGTGTCAGTATTGCGGCAAATGCTTCTCCCGGCCATGGCTGCTGCAGGGTCACATACGCACGCACACGGGCGAGAAACCCTTCAAGTGCAGCGTCTGCAGCAAAGCATTTGCGGACAAATCCAATCTGCGTGCCCACATCCAGACGCACTCGAACACGAAGCCACACACCTGTGCCCGCTGTGGCAAAGCTTTTGCCCTCAAGTCATATTTGTATAAGCACGAGGAATCATCCTGCATGAAGAATCGCAGCGAGGCTGCAGCGGCAGCAGGAGCTTCAGCAGCTGCAGCAGTCAAACCACCGCCGGAATTGGATGCACAACCCAACACAACGTTGACTGCAATCGCCTCCCCGGACTCGGCAAAATCCACGCTGGCACTGAAATTGCAGCAGAAGGAGAAGGATCGTCGGCAGGCGCAGGCGCAGGCGCAGGCTCTGGCAGCGCAGGCACCTTTGGTCTTTGGCTATGCTGCTGCTGCTGCAGCTGCAGCGGCCACGCTGCCGCCAGAGTCCTCCTTTGGATCGGAACTCTTTCACTTTGGCAAACGCAACGCTGTGTTGCAGCCCACGGTATTGCAACATGCCAGCATCGGGCAGGAGCATCTGCATCTATCGCCCTATCAGCAGCATCACTATCAGCAACATGCCACAGCAGCAGCAGCTGCGATCCCAACAGCGAACATGCTGCCCGAGCTGGCGGAGCAGGAGCAACCCGTCGATTTCTCGCCTAAAAATAATTTCACGCACTCCGCAAAGACGAGTCCGTTCGAGGTGACTGGCAAATATGCCATGGTCGCTTAACCCTATATAATATATATGGATCACACCACCACCTGCCCAATTCCCTAACTCCCCAACTACCCCCAGCACACCCTCAGTCTGACTGTAAAAGACAACTGCAAGCGAGAGAGATTTAGAATTTCAATTGACAGAAAAAGAGAGAGAGAGAGAGCAACAAAAACATTATCATTATAACATAAACCCCAAAGAAAACAAAACAAACATAACCAAAGCATAATCTTAAGCCTTATCCCATACTTCAGCATAATCTATTCTAATCCTAACTATGATATAATATGGCAGCCCCATTTTGCATTCGATTTTAGGAGCTTAATGTAGTCAACGAATATGTGATAAATATATAAAAAAAAAAAAAAAAACAAACAGCTAAAGTACCGTTAGTCAAGTAGTAGTCGATTCCAAAGAACTCAAACACGATCACTCACACACACACTCTCACACACATGATACATGATACACATCATCTAGTTATAACGAGGATTTAGAGACTTTTGCGAAAAATGTAAGCAGTATTTTTTATAGCACTACTTGAACCACAAATATATATAATATATATAGTACGATATACGATTTATACACCACACGATCCAAACTGATTTTACACACACACACACCTAGTTTATACACTATTTACCAAATACGATTACGATTATAGTACTATATAGTTGATCATATACATATACATATATATTATAATTCTTTTGTTCTATAAGGCATTGCGATTTCCGGCATCATCATTAGCACGGAAGTCCATCACACAACGAGCGAATCTCTAGTCTTCTTTATCTTTAATACAAATTTTCCGCATGTTTGGGAGCACTACGCACCACCACGTCGCGTCTTCGTCTCCCAGACATGTGTGTGTCGCGTTATTTTAAGCACTTTACGGCCGCATGTGGTGCAATACGAATTGACATAACTGTAACACTAATTAGCCTCTATACACATACAAATATATTCTTTAATTATTATTATATATTATTCGGTATATTTTAAACATATCGATTATATTTTATATTTTACTTTTATGTTATTTCTTTTTTAGTTTCTAATTTCCTTATTTTTTTCTGGGTTTCCTGTAGAAACTTACTGCATTTTGTAAACTCAACGAAACCTACAGCTAAACAGACCAAAGATATTAGATATTACATATGTATGTACGGATATTATATATATATTAAGTACAATATAGTACTGGAGAACATAAATTATCGAATTAAACGAGCGAGATCCAAAGATCCCCAGAAAATTAAAAATAAAATTGTTCACATTTCTTGGGATAATTATGAAAAGGGTTTTTAACGAGAATAATAAAATATATAATCAGGGAAAAATAAAGTTTTGTATACCGAAAACTTGTAAGATTCGTAAAAATATTTATTTTTATAAAGGTTTTAAATAGTATTTGAGTAAGTTCGACTTAATTCATTGCCATTTCGAAGGATTTATTTTTATTGTCTCAAAGTAACAATATGTCCGACTTGAAATTTTAGATCGCTTGTCGCAAACGTAAACCCTATACAGAAATACTTAGCAATATATAGTATAGTATATACCATATATCGTCTATAGAATGTTGTGCGTGTCTGTGTATGGGCGTGTGTCCTGTGGGTGTGCGAGTGTACATGTAAGTGTGGGTGTTTTTGTGAGTGTGAGTGTGTGTGTGTGTGTGTGTGTGGAGGGGTTCGATAACAATATCGATACACGTAGAAAATACGTATGCCAAAAACCAGAAACGATAACACGATTAGACAAAGTGGATGAATGAATGGATTCAATGGGGCTACGGACTGAGAGAATGAATGAATCATAGTCTCTGCGAGGCATTCTTCAGATCACACTTGCTGCCAGTGGGAGTGTTCAAGGGGGTCTAAAAAAAAAAAGAAAAACATTTACAGATGTTACTAACCGATCGCTAATCGGCTTTACCTTTAGTATCGGTCCAGTATCCCCGACACCCGACTCAGCGGTCAGGGTATTCTTATTGCCACCCAGACGAACTGCCAGATCACTGTAGGATTTGTTGTGCAAGAAACAGACAACTATCACGGTCATATTATCACCGCCCAGGCCATAGTTATAGGCAGTGGGTGCCAGGCAATTATTCATTAGATTCTCACATATCATATCCGGTTGCATGCCAACTGCGATGCGTTCACGCACAAACTTGGCCACCTCGCTGCTGCTCATCACATCCCAAATGCCATCACAGGCGAGCACAATGAATTCCCAATCCTCGTTGACATCACAGGTAATCACATCCGGATCGGCAGTGACAATTTGCTCCTCTGGCTTTAGGCTTGTATTACGTTTATACATGAAATCGCCCAGGGCACGGGATAATGCCAAATTGCCATTGACACGATTGTTCTCCACATAACCACCGCCAGCCATGATACGTTTGACCTCAGTATCATTGCCGGGCTTGTGATCCACCGAGAGTGGACGCACCAGACCACCCACACTGGCAATGGCTCGAGAATCTCCGGCATTGGCACAATACAAACGCATCTCCTTGATTAGCACCACAATGGCCGTGGAGCCGGCCATCTGTTCGCCCCAGGTGCCATTGTGCAGCATCTCCTTGTCGAAATCTAGAAAGGCACGCTTCATTGCCAGCTCCACCGATATGCCGGAATATTCAGGACGTTTTGTGATGAACTTATGCAGATGTTTGCCCGCGAACTTGGCCACAGCGGAACCACCATGACCATCATAGACGCCAAAGAACGATGCACCCGGATCATCCGGCAGCGAGAGAATGTGTGTGTGGGCATCCTCCATTTCGACGCGCCAGCCCTGCATGCAGCTGCTGCCCACCAGATACAATGAGTTGGCGCAGCGTGCCGAATCTTTTGTGGTCACCGGTTCCGACAATGTCTGACCCATGATCTCTAACAAACTCACTCACTCTCTCTCTCTCTCCTCTCTCTCTCTATCACTCTCTTCCGGTCTAGGATTGTATATAGATAGATATCGCTGCAATTTCGATTTCGCTTTCTTTTTCTTTGGTTGTTGTCGTTGATTGCAAGAGAAACAAATTGAAAATTTAACTAACTGAACTTACAACGTTTACAGATCAACTGCAGCAGTGTGTAAACTTAATTTTATGACGCACTGTTGATGGAAGTTATATATATATATATAAAGAGGATTTGATTATCATCGAATTGTTAACAGTTACCTTTATTCAATTGGCCAGCAGAAAATAAATATATTTATACCGGGTTCATTTTTGGAATCAAATAAATTTACTTTTTTGCTTTTTTTTCGACGAATGAATGTTTTCTATATGCTACTACATATATTGACGTCTGTTTGAACAAAGTGAAAAGGTTGAAAGAATCTGTAGTATTATCGAGTTAGACGGGACTCTTCTTAGCATAAATGAAAAAATAAACTATTTGCTTTAAAATTCACAATCCCTAATCTCATCAGAAACAACTGATTCATGGAGCTCAATCTCTGCAATCTCACTTTAAAAGGATGAAACATATAGTTTAAAAATAACAATCAACAGTTATGAACATGCGCGAAAAATTGAATCAATCATTTTAAAAATTCATGCGCGAACTTAAAAAGTTCATAAGAACAAAGTTCACTTAGTAAACGATAAAATATCCGTTTGAAACACTTACTATGTCTGAATTCGATAAAAAAAGAAATCGAAACTATCAAAATAGCGGGAAACGTGTTTAAAAATGTTAGCAATTTTTTTATACTATGTTTCAGCTATTTTATAGCTATTTTAGCTCTGCAGAAAATCTACATTTCTTTTATAAAACCAAAAGCTTGTGCGAATTTCTAAAAAAAATATTTAATTTTTATCTAAATTAAAAAAAAATGGCACACCTCAACGATGAGTACTAAGACCTTATGAAACGTATACTATATAAAATGAAATTTCTGTGATCTATCCTTAGTGATCCCAAAATTTATAAAATTTCCCTTTTCAAAGAAAACAGCTTGAAAATCGTTTGATAATTTTGTTTTTTTTTTCATTATATATTTTTTTTTTTTTTTTTTTTTTCATTTAATTATTGTTTGTTTCTTATTCGATTTGTTAATCTTCATATACGCATTATATATAGACATTTATTTGTAATGTTTTCGCTTTGTTCTTGTCGTAGCTTACTACACGTTTATCCTTTTAGGCATATGTACGAGTATGTATCATAATTTGTATGCAAATCTGTCTGTCTATGTGTGTATTGTGTGAGTGTGTGTATGCATATTTGCCATCTACATTTATACTTAGTTAGGTTCTTTCGGTTTTCCCTTTGTATATACTCTTTAAAGTGTAAAGACACTAAATTTCACAATTTTCGTTTGTTTTTCTCTATTCGCTACAAAAAACACGCCCTCGGCCTACTGCCATATGGGGCGAGTGGAGGGGACAAAGAAATGTCCCCATATAGACAGATAGAATGTTAGAGATTGATAGATAGTTAGATAGGTTTTATGTGGGTGAGTGGGGTAAGCTGAGTCTGGCATACAGTTAGGAGACTGCCCCCGTCTCGAGAGTTGCGTTGGGCACAAAATTTATGAGATTCGAGTAATAGTTTAATGTAAATGTTGAGTGTGAGTGGATGTGGATGTAGATCTCTGGGTGTGTGATGAATGTTATGATCTAACGTTTATATTAATATACATTTCTATGTATATATAGTATATAGTATATGTTATTATAAAATCTCTAAACAGCCATAAAAGTCAAAAGTTCTTAATCATATTACTATATCAATTATCTAGACGCGTTTTTGAAATTATCATTATCATTAGCATTTGAAATCGGAACTCGATTGTTATAGGTTCGTTTTTGGGACTGGGCTAGGTTCTCTTAAGGGGGGTGGGGACTGGTACAGGGTACATTATACATACATACATAATATATGTTAATACAAATTTGCGACTCATTGTGTTACAATTTGTTTGGTCTTGAGACAATGTACTCGCAATCTCTCACTATGTATTCTATGAGGCTAGGATGCTCTATGGATTTGACATAGATCATAGTAGATACGAAAGTATGTCAAAGATGTCGCATAACATTGAATTAGTTGCTTAAAAAGGTACGCATATTATCTGGATAAGTTAGTTGCAACTTGTTAGTTAGTGTATATACTTTTGATTTGCTTATCGTTTATTCATATTCCATATCCATATTCGTATATATGTATATATAATATATATATTATATGTATGCTAAATGTATCGGTGTGCTTGGTTTTTGATATATAGAAGTATTTCATTTGAACGCTTACGCTTAAGACTCGCTCTCTCTCTTTGTTTCTTTCTTTCTTTGGATTCTTGAAAAATGGACACCAAGTAAAAAACACATTCAGTACACATCGAGAGATAATACAAAAGTAGGTAGTATTATGTTGGTTAGTGTATGTGTGTATTTGTGTTAGGAAAGGGGTAGCTACAGGCGATCATCAGATCTTCCTTTCGCTTCGTTGGTTATCGAAATTTTCTTTTGCTTACGCAGCGGGGTTCCAAAAGGGCTCAAAGGGGAAATTTACAGGTTTTGGTTTTTGGTATCTTCGGCCCATCCATTTCGCCCGGCAATTCGTTGTCTAACCCAAGCACTTAAGAATCTAAATTCATTTTAATCGCAAGTCAAAACTCGCAGTAGTAGGACACGCTAAACATGATCAACATCAACATTACATCATCATAATCATTAGGTACATGCTAAGAGTACTATAGCAGGGATAGGATTTATGTAAGTATGCAAAACGCCAACTTGGTGCCCTCAAATAAAAAAAACATTTCCCATCAATATGCTCAATATCTTTGCTCTTAGTCTACGATTATATATACTTAGATATTTTGTGTGCGCGCTTTGATTATCTGTCTTTGGTTTTAATTCTGAATTTGTTCAAGTTCGCATCTTCACATACTATAAATATGTATATTATAATCGTTATGTGTGGGTAAGTTTTTTCCCCAACTATTGGCTACATTAATCGATTTGGTTCGCATATAAAAATACATAATATATTATATTTAAATTCATCGTTTGAAATGGCGCAAGACGACACTAATACTATCGAAACACACACACATACATATACGATTCTCTAGTACAACATACATATAAAAAGCAAATCCCATTAAAGTGCCATTCTCTATATAGTATTACTATACACTAGATATATTGTATACTCATTTAAAACATATTGTTTCGATTACTTTCCCATCACACTAAATACCATAGAGATTTCAATGTATGTATGTATGTATCTATTACTATATATATCGTTAAGTTAACACGAGTATCTTCCTATCCACATTCCACATATGTTAAATCAGCAAAAAGGTACGATCAATTTGTTAGACGCATTTTTAAATTCAATATCCACTTAGGATCCACAATCTTAATTATACTCGTGAGAATTTTGCAGCTCTAGCCGATCTAGTTAATTAAAGTTATCCATAATTGGTATCGTTATCATTATATTTATTCGATATATATTTATAATAGTATATAGTACTATCTCATTGTAACGTTTAATTTTTTTCTTTCTTTACTTTTCGTTAGGTAGGAAATATGCTAGTCTTATAAATTTCACACATCAACATTATTTTCATTTGGTTATGTTTATCTTTCGAAATATTTTGTATTTAATAAAATATAGTGTATATATATGTATTTTAAATTTTTCAATTATGTTTTTCAATTTTTTTGTTGCTTGTTAATGTTTTTTTTAATATGTATTTGTATTTTGCTTTCTTTGTTTTGCCCATTCATTATGTAAATATATATAGTATAGTACTTAGATTTTGGTATAATTTTGTTGTTTCTTAAAACATCTAATATCATCGATCAAAATTCGAACCACAATTTCATGTGTATTTGTGTGTATGTGTTTTATTTTTTACTTTTCTCTAGTTATGTGAAATTGAAACTTTATAAGTAGATTCGAAAAATTTGTCAAGTCAAAGAAACACGAAGAGAGAGCTTCCTATAATAATGTTTAAAACTATGTGTGTGTTTTTTTTTCTTTTTGTTAATCTAGTCTAAGAGTTACCCGTCAATGGGGGCCCCGTTTCAAATATTAAGTATTATCTATGTTTATTGAGAAATTGAGATTCCTTTTTGCGATTCCTTTTTTTTTTAAAAAAGAACAAAATCTAATTATGGACGGGTTCTTATCAATCTTGTGTGTCAGCGTCAATTTGTTTGGTAATCGCTTCGTTCCATATCATCATCTTCATCATCTTCATCATCATCGTCGACATCATTTTCGTCCAATTCGGTTCGGTTGGTTTATCAACTATATTTCGCATTCTATGTGTATTTGGTATTTTTCTGTGGTTTTTGTTGCTGCTTTTCAGCACTAGCTACTCGTAGTATTACGTGGCATGTATTTGGTAAATTATCCATATATATTATTAATATTATTATTTATTGGTGTCATTGCTTCTGCTGCTGTTGTTGTTGTTGTTGTTCGTCTCGATAAATGCACATAACTTGCGTATGAAACACATTCCAAAGCGACAAATTATTTATATAAAAGCTCATTGAATTGTTCATTCATCTCTCTGAATTGGTCAACCAACATAGTTTTGGGGGTTTTATTTGCGAGCGGGATGATTCCTCAACTTAATCGTCTATTGGCAACTACAGAAACCTGATTCGTCGTACGAAATTTGAACATAAAGCTGAATAATTATTTATGTACTACAATATTCGGTTTTTTTTTTTTTATAGCTGCAGCTAGAGCCTCGATATAGGTTAACGAAGGAATCGTCTAAGAACTAACTCAAATATGCTAATTATCGTAATCCACATATACCATATAATAATATTGCACAATATTCACTTGATAAATACATATATTCGTAAATTGTTGTTGCTTTTCCCATTTTTGTTGTTTTTTTTTTTTCGTTTTTCGTCATTTTAATAGCTATTCATAATCGTTTAAAATTAATTTGGTGGGATATATGTTGTTTTGTTTGTTTGTTGTTGTTGTTCTTCTTAATCTTGTTGTTGATTTCATTCAAAACATTTTTGATTCTCTTTGTTGTTGCTAAAAAGCATTAAAAAATCAGGAAATAAACCAAAATAAAGTGATAAATAAAATGAAAACAAAAATAAATTATGCTCTCGATAATAATATATATGCATGTATTTATGATTTGGGTTTAGGACAAAAGTAAATATTATAATCGTTCATAATAATAGTAGTATGTGGCTATGTTTATATGGTATACAATATTAAAAGTGTTTGTGTGTGTTTTAAAATACAATTGAAAAGTCACAAAGTAAAACTAAACAGAGTCGAACATAGGAAATAAGGATACAAATAAAGGCAAATCAAGCTTTTGAATATATAAATTGTACGATCTGCTCATATCATAGCTTTAATATATATATATATTTCATACATATAGTATTTTAAGTATACGAATATACATACATATAGTATTTGAAGTTCATTTGTAAATTGATTTTAAGGCTACACAGTTAAAACGTTGTTTAGTTTAAAATGTAATTCTCTTAAATACAAACGATATATGCATATAAGTATATGTATAGTGTATGTGTGTCTATGTCTGTGTGTGTGTGGATTATCTATACTCTTTCGCATTTTTGTTGTTTTCGTTTTTTTTTTTTTTTTGTAAGTCTATTAACGTTTCGTTTTTGTTACATTTAAAGCGTTCTTGATTTTTTCTTTTTGCTTCTCTAAAAACACATTGAGTAGAAATCGAAGATTTTTTGTTTAGATTATTTTTAAACTTGCTCAGTTATTCGCATATATTTAGTTAATTAATCATAGTGTATCGTGTGTGTATATGTTTTATATAAAAAAGAGACGGGGGAAACGATGGGGGGACGAGAAAGGAAATTAACGACAAGTTGCAAGCACATATAATGCACGTTTTACTTAGATTAAAGACTTTTGTTTTCCCTTTGCAAATATTCTGTTACTCCTGTTCGTCTTTCTTTGTTAATGGTCCATAAAATTTCTATAAAAAAACACATCTATAATGCCGTTATGTTTAATCTCGGCTGAATCAACAACAGAAGTTATCAAAATTAGACATAAGCAAACTAAATTTGCTGTTTCATTTGCCTTGTACTCCTCTAGTTGTTGTTCCTACACACAAAATATATGTATGTTTGTTTGTATATAAGTATAAGTATACCATCCATACACCATGGTCTATAGCTAGATCGATAGATCACTAGAGTTAGTAGATCCTTATAGCGCCTATATGTATGCGCATGTATGATGTAGTCACAACACTAACGTTTCTTATTTATCGCCTATAGCTGCTAATTAAATTGTTGTTGTTGTATTTATTGGTATTGAAAAAAAGGAAAGAATCGAATAAAAATTATATATATGTATATATATATATATATAGTATATAGAGTGTATATAATATATTTTCTGGTTGTTTTGCCTTTTTGTTTAGTCATTTTTGTGTACTAAATAGTTAACATACATTATTTTCTTTTTAATTAATATATTAATATTTATGCTGATTATTACATATAATTAATTTGTAATTTGTTTGTTGTTGTTGTTGGGTTTGTTTATTTTGTTAATTTCATTACTGGCTAATTACGACAAGGACAAAAATTTCGACATCTTCAATTTGTATTTTGCATCGACTTTTAAAAACTACATCACAATAATTATATGCTAGACTTTCAAATAGATCTGTTTTGCATTTGCATTTACCTGCTTGCAATATGTATATATATATATATATACTATATATGAATATATGTTATTGTATATATATATATTTCTTGATACAATTATTTCGTGCACAGCTGATTAATTATCATATATTCATGCGTTATGTTCGAATAATCATAATTATAATAATAATATGTATATAGTAATAATAAAAACGGATCTGTTCCACCATTCAAAAACTGGTTACATTGAAACGTGTTATGTGTTTTTCTTGTGGGGATTTCGGGTTACATTTTAGTATCATAAGAGCGAGAAGGGGAATCAATTCTCTCCACACATTGAACAGGAAAAAAATCGATTACGAATAGTGACAAAGTTACGACTAACTACAAAATACTTTAAGAAACCTAATTAACAAGAACATTATGTAGTATATGTATAGGTAGATAGTAGTAGTAGTAGTATATATCAGTAATATGTATGTATTTACGTGTTTGTGTGTGTAGCATATCGTATATAGTGTGTAAGAATAGAGTAAGCCCTAAGTATCCGAAATAAAATCTCTGCGTTTATGGTGAAAATAATTTGAAAATTGTTTCAAAACATTACAAACATAGAACTTAAAGCGAAATAAGAAACATGTTCTGTGTATTAAAAGCCTATAACTCCTCGATTATTGCTAGATTGCTTGCATTTTTGTACTTTAGTGAACGTTGTCATAAGTCGCCATCATATCATATTATACGATTATTACGAAAGACCAGGAGACCTAAACGCAGAGTCTGTGCTAAAGAATAAAATATACGGTCTGGTTAAACAGAAAGAGTACTACATATAGACAAAGAACATGCTGCTACACAGACGACGAAACAAAACAAAAATAAAAAAAAAAAACATATATATGTATATAGAAATATTCCGTAATATTATAGTTATAATTTGCTTTGACCTGATACCTGATCTCTGATTTTAAAATCCATTACAATTATTTATTTAGTTTACGTTATTGCTAAATACAGTGCATCTAGTTTGTTGTTGTTGTTTTTGTTTTGTACAAATCCCGCAAGATATATGTATGTTTGTTTGTATCTTTATATATAATTCCCCTGGGGTTAGCTTAGTTTACGAACTATGAGAGTGTGTGTGTATGTATGTGTTTATTTCTTTTGTTTGTGTGTTGTGTTTTTGTTTATGGTAAAAAAAATCCTGCATCTCTCTGCATATCTATTTAGTTTAGCTATAATATATCGCATGTTCAGTTATCAGATATCGCCTACGTTTTACCTACAAATATATTGTTGTTTGCTATATGTATGTATGTTATGCTTTGATTGCTAGTAAGGTTTTTGCGGTATCATATATGTATATCATCATATTTCGTTTTGTAGGTTATGATTATCTCACTAAGTTTTCATCTATACAATATTGTTTGTCTCTCCTAATCTTCTACTTTAACTATTTCTTCGTTTTGTTGTTGTGGTTGTTATTGTAAAAGGCAATTTGCTTAACACTTGTTAGTTTGTTTGTTTGCTGCTGCTGCTTCGTTTTAGCTTTATTTATTTATTTACTTTTTTCCTTATTCTGCTTCATCTTGCTTCCGCTTGAGGTACTTGCTAAAAAAGAGTCTAAAAAATTTCTATGCCTTTTGCACTAAGTATTTCTTGTGGTTTTTTTTCATTGATAATTTTGTTTGTTTCTTTTTTTTTTCTTTTTGCATTGTTGCTGTTGTTCTTTATAATATTAGTTTAGTTAGGATTAGGTTTTATATAATAAGTATTTATATATATATGTACGTGTGTATATAGGCATGTAGTACTTAGGCATATATCATAGTGTAGAATACATATTTATCATAGTTATGTATATGGTATATATATACCTATGTATGGTAGAAGTATGCATGTACTTAGAAGTTCTAATAAAAATATACAACACACATAGTGAAACGCTTTAGTTTTTCGTTTTTCTGAAGAAGTTTTCAAAATATCTTTTTGTTGATGCACGCCAAGTTATCTAGCTCTATATAAATGTATATAGTGTATAGAAAGTATTTAACTCCTTCGAAAGAGGATTGCAAATGTGTGTGTGTGTGTGTGTGTATGTAACTTAAGCACTTTACACTCTCAAACTGTGTGTGTAGAAAATGCTTTACAATTATTTCAATTAAAAAAAAAAGAAAAACACATGTTTATAATCATAATAATTCGTTAGAGTTCGAATTATCTCGCTTAAATAGATCGACAATCGTTGTTGTTGTTGTTGTTACGGATTGACGAAGCAAAAATATAAAAACAAAACCATTGCTGGAAGTCGGGGGCGGCGGTGGGGGTTAATGCTTGCGGTCTGGATTTAACGTTTGCGGCGACTTTTGCTGCATACAATATTTGTGCTGCTTGTTGTGGAGGTTGTTGCAGTTGTTGTTGTTGTTGTTGTTGAAGTTGTAGAAGTAGTTGTTGTTGCTGTGGAGACACTGTTGCTGCCGCTGCCGCTGCTGTTGCTGCTACTGCGTGTGTTGCTGCTGTGTATGATGCTCTGTTGCATGAGCATCATAAACCACCAGCAATGCGTTAGCTGCAACTGTTGCAACTCCTCCGCTTCGATGATGTTGCAATTGTTGCTACTACTTCCAAAACTGTTGCTATTGTTGTTGTTGTTGTTGTGGGTGTGGGGATTGTCATCGGCAACGCCTTCAGCCGAGGCCAAAAAAGATCTAAGCAAGAAGTAAAAGAAACAATTAATAAATTTATGCGCTAAATGGAAAAACAGAAATTGAAAAAAGAATTTTAAGAAAAAACCAGTTTAAATTGTGTGTGTGGTGGCACAATCAATCTCAGCTGGCATTTTCGACTCACTCGAGCGTCAATCAATCAATCAAACAATCTTGTTCGAGGCTGTGGTGTTTGCGGAGAGAGAGGTTCTTGGTACATGGTTGTTTTGGTTGTTTGATTGGCGGCAATTGATAAAGGTGTGTTGTGGTTGCTGTTGTGTTGTTGTTGTTGTTGATGATATTATTGCCGCCGTCCGGCCTCCGGTCTACACGTCATCATCATCCTCTCTCATCGTCAACCCTCAATCAGTAGTTCACCACCCTGCAAGCTACTCAGCACCATACCATATGTTGGTGGGCGCAAAATGCGCTGCATGTTTGCTGGCAGCTACCTGGGCAGGACTCAATGGTCCAAATTGGCTGTACTGCGTCGGGATTTGTATGTGCGCCGGCAGCGGATGCGATGGTATGACCTGATCAAGTAAAGAGAGTATAATATTAGGATTGTCTTCACTGAACGAATGTGACCACAACTCACCTGTCGACTGGAGCTATTGTGCGCAGGGGGCGGCGCAACGACCGCTCGATTCGCATACGCATACGTTGGCGCTGCCTGCGATACATAAACCGTTGGCCTGCGATACATATCACCCTGTGCATAGATGTCCGGCTGCAACATGGCCGCAGCTGCTGTCGATGACGGTGAACCGCCCAGCGGCGTGCCCGCCTGATGATGATGATGTCCATGACTGTGACTGCTGCCATGACTGTGGCTGCTGCCGCTGCTGCTATGATGATGATGCGATGCCTGCTGCTGTTGCTGCTGCTGCGGCGGTGCCTGTGTAGCCACCTGTGGTGCCTGGGCACCCGGTGGTGGCTGTGATGGTTGTCGATACACTTGTGGTGCACCCCACGATGGTGGTCCAACACTGGCGGCAGCAGCAGCAGCCGCCGCTGCAGCACTTATCGATGATGACGATGAGGAGCTGCTCTTCGAGTGGGCCAGTGGTGGTGCCACAGTGGGTGCCACATAACTGACTGGCGCCACAGAGGGTGCCTCACGCTTGGGCTGTGCCAGCGGCATGGCGGAGCCACTCGAACCTGCTGCCCAAGAGCTGCGCTTGGTATCCAACTGCTGCTGCTGCTGCTGTTGCGGTGGTTGTGCATATTCCGGATAGAACTCGCCTGGTTCCTGCTTGGTCGGAATGTGCGGCAAGCTGGCCACAGGTGGTGGTGGTGGCTGCTGCTGCTGCTGCTGCACCTGCTGTGGCTGCGGTTGATAGCTGCACTCGTTCTGTGCCATGGCCAGAATGCGCTTCTTCTGCGATTGACCTGGCTCGTACTTGATGTTCGGCTGCGGTGGTGGTGGCTGCGACGATGGCGGCGGTTGTTGCTGCTGCTGGAGTTGTGGTTGCTGCTGTGGCTGATAGTGTTGCTGGGCGGGCTGCACCTGTTGCTGCTGCTGCTGCTGATGTTGCTGATGATGATGATGCTGCTGCTGTGGCTGCTGCTGTTGCTGATGTGAATGATGATGATGCTTGGGACTGCTGCCACTTGGTACTTGATGATGACGTCGACGTGCCGCATCCTCCGGATCGTGATCACCTACGGTAACGCATGGAATTACTAGATGCACGTGTTGCGTTTGCTTATGACGACTGAGATGCGACTGTGAGACGGGCAGGGGCAGGGGCAAGGGCAGGGGCAGTGGCAGTGGGGCGGGAATGGGCACAGGCAGGGGAACACTATGGTGCTGGGCAGAGAGGCAAAGACTAGAGGAGTTAGTCGAGGAGGAGGAGGAGGATGTGCTAAATTGTGTGCTTGTTGTGCTGGACAGGGCGGGGTTGGAGGAGGAGTTGGATGAGTTAAGCTGCTGACTATGATGGTTATGGTGATGTGATGGTTGTTGTTGTTGATGTTGTTGTTGGTTGGAAGTGGAAGCAGAATTGGAATTGGTGTGATGACTGTTGTTGTTGTTGTTGTGGGGTTGAAAGCATTGCTGCTGCTGCTGCTGCTGTTGTTGCTGCTGTAGTTGCTGCTGCTGTTGTTGTTGCTGTTGTTGTTGCTGCTGCTGTAGTTGTTGCTGCTGCTGCTGCTGTTGTTGTGACTGTAGCGAGCAGTTGTCTAGCCCAGCAGCAGCACCAAATCCATTTCCATTTCCACTTCCGCTTCCGCCAGCCATCGTTGTGGACGTGCTGGACGAGGTTTGATGATGATGATGATGGTGATGGTGATTATTGCTACTGTTACTGCTACTGCTACTGCTACTGTGCACCGACTGTGACTGCAACT
Source organism: Zaprionus tsacasi (assembly GCA_018904105.1). Taxonomy (NCBI): domain Eukaryota; kingdom Metazoa; phylum Arthropoda; class Insecta; order Diptera; family Drosophilidae; genus Zaprionus; species Zaprionus tsacasi. The sequence continues at coordinate 3,056,947 of JAEIFR010000049.1, read as the reverse complement.
GTGACTGCGGCGGCGGCAACTGCTGACTGACGCTACTGTTACTTGCAATGTTACTGTTACTGTTACTGTTACTGTTACTGTTACTGTTACTGTTAATGTTACTGTTAATGTTATTACTGCTACTGTTGCCGCTGTTGCTGCCACCAACATGTTGCTGGCTGCCGCTGCTGCTGCTGTTGTTGTTGTTGTTGTGATGGTGGTGCTGGTGCTGGTTATGATGACTATGGTGACTATGATGGCTATGATGACTAGCTCCATTGGCCGCAATCAGTTGGCTACTACTACATTTACTGTTCAGGCGATTGGAGCTGCCAATTGCAACTGCTGCTGTAGCTGTTGCTGCTGCTGTTGCTACTGTTGTTGAGGAGGACATGGAACTGTGTGCATTACCATAATTAACCGCCTGCTGTTGCTGCTGTTGTTGATGCAAAGGTTGTGCGCTGCTGCGACAATTGCTGCTCGAATGTTGCTGCTGCTGTTGTGGTGGTGGTTGCTGCTGCTGCTGCTGATGATGCATGAGGCTGCTGCTGGTCTGCGACTGTGCATGCGCACGCTGCTTAACCGGTGGTGGCGCCACTGGCAATGCCACTGCAGATGTTTGCACTGGCCCCGCCTCGGCACCCTCATCCTCGCTATCCGATATGGTGATGACATCACCCACCACACCAGCTGGTGATGGTGTATCGTGTATGGTGATCGTCGGTTGCTTCACATGTGGCTGATGATGTGCATGCAATGGTGGTTGGCTACTGCCACCACCACCGCCACTGCTGCTGTGATAGGTGCCACCACCCACAGCTGAGCTGCCTCCACTGCAATTCTGCACCACAATATGATGACCCGATGAGTTGTAGGCGCTGTTGCTGCTGCTGCCGTGTGGTGCGTGCGCAATGGGCGCATGATTATGATGCGAACTGGACGAGCTGCTGGCATTGATGAGGTCTGCAAGGGAGGGAAGAGAGTTAGATGAATCATAGAAGAGCTAGCGATGCCAATCTGAGCACTCACTGCCTGCCGAGGAACCCGAACTGGCCACAACGGCGCCACCTGCACTGCCAGCACCGTAACCACCGCCACCGCCAACGTAATTGCAATTGTGATGGGCATGATACTGCGGCGATACATGTGCGGCACGCTGATAACGCTGCTGATGCGGTGGCGAACTCTCCTTGACACGCTTCTTCACCGGCGACAGCTGCTGATGCTCCTTCTTCTCGTGACGCGGCACGCGATATGAGTTGCCCTTGCTGCAAGAGGAAACTTGGATTAGAATGAGCTTAGGGAAACCAGATTGGGTTACATACGCTAAATGATGAGCCGGCGACTCCTTCTTGAGATCGTTGCGTGGCAAGTTGAGATGATGCTTGGGATAGATCTCCTCGACATTGAATAGCGGAGTGGAGTCGACAATCAGTGAATGCGCTGGCGCCTGCTGTGGCCACGATGGCACCAATGCCATCTGACGTCCTGTCTGCGGCCAGGCGACACCACTGGCCTGTACACGATTCGTTAACAACATACGTTGACCTGAACTTGGCTCCACCATGGACACCGGCACCGGCACATTAACATATTGTTGCGGTGGCACCTGCAGAGGTGGCTGCATGGTGGCACTACCGACCACAACATGCTTGGTGGGACTGGGCATGGCCTGATATGAGGGCGGGCAAAGGATATTGGACACGAGTTGATGTTGAAACGTATCTGTGCGTGCCTGTGGATATTGACGTGCCACATTGCGTCCTCCGTAGATCTGATAGAGACCCTCGTAGGCCAGCGGGCGACCATCGCGCACAAGACGCTGCACCTGACTGGTCAATTGATTATTTATGGTGAAGGTCATGTTGTCGGTGCTGCTGGGCACAAAGTTGGTCACCAGCGTGGGAGCTGGTTGCACACTGCAAAGGGAAAGGATTAGTCAATTGTAACTCCAGAATCACTCGCTCTCTCTCTACTCACGTGTGGAAGTCGCCGCGACGACACACTTCCATCATTTGCACCGATGCCTTCACATTGTTGCAATACACATAGTCCACGAGATGTGTGAGTCGTGTGAAGCTGTGATTCAGTGCCTCCGTTGGTGTCAAGCGACGCTCTTGATCGATAGTCAACATACGCTTCAATAGATCAATAAATTCACGACGATCCGTTTTCTCAGCCAACAATTGGCCTCCCTCCAAATCTGTGGGCACATTCACTTGCCCTATATCATCCAGACAATTGAAGATATATTTACGTGCCTCTTTACTCTTTGTATTCGTCTCTGCCTCATGCTCCTCCGTTGTCTTCAGACGCCAAAACGGATATGTTGAGTCGACATCACGATAAAAGAATTTAGATGTCTTTGAGGCGCTATTCAACATATGCTCCGTGGGTAATCCTTGTGTTTGCGATATGTAACGTATCTGATCAAATTCCGAACTGCCCGGATATAGGGGCCAGCCCAGAAATAGTTCGGCAACCACACAACCCAATGACCACATATCGATGGCCTCGCAGAATGGCAGACCCAATATGATTTCGGGTGCACGATAATAACGCGATTGTAGATACGTATTGCAAACCGTTTTGCTAACATGCGATGCACTGCCAAAGTCAATGACCTTAACCCGATATGGTTGACGCACTGGATCGACCAACATAATGTTCTCTGGCTTCAAATCGGCGTGAATCAGGCCCAGTTGTTTCAGCTTCAACAGGGCAGTCAGCACCTAGAACGAGGAATATAAATCAGTTTCTATCTAAAAAAGGTTTCAGATGCAGCATACTACACTTACCTGCTCCAGTATGGGACGTATGTACTTGAGAGGCAACGGTGAGAATTTATTTTGCTTGAGAAAATCATAGAGATTCTGCTCGAGCATCTCAAAGACCAGACACGTATGATTCTTGTGCTGGAAACACTCGAAGGCACGCACAAAATTGAATTCATCCGCATTCTCCTGACTCAAGCGGGATAGAATCGATACCTCTATCTGTCCCTGTCGCGCATATGATGGATGATTCTTTAAAATTTTGATGGCAACAATTTCGGATGTGCCACGTTTCCAACATTTTACCACCTGACCAAAGGTGCCGCGGCCCAGAAACTCCAGAACCTGAGGGAAACGCAAAGAGAGAGAAAGTTTAGTTGATATATCATATAGGGGGAGATGGTTTCCCCTATCAGTTACTCACCTCATACTCCGCTGAGAGCGAGTAGAGCACCTCATGCTGCACCAGCTGATAGTCACCATCGGCACCGCTGCTGGAACGCTTGCTGGGGGGCTGCGTATTGGCATGCCCCCCAGATGTGGCGACCTTTGCGTGCGCCGTCTTGAGGCTGCTGTTGCTGTTGCTGCTGACCACCGCCGCCCCCTGGCCGTGTCCGTTATCAACGCTGCCGCCGTTGTATGTGTCCACGCAGCCGCAATCGCAATCTAGAGGAAGAGTGGGAGAGAGAGAGATAGAAAGAGAGACCATTTCAATTAGTTTGTTATAATTAATGAAGCTGCTGTAGCTAACCTCGTCGCAGCAGACGCCTTATAACTAGAGATAACATTGTGTTTTAACTGTGTATGTATATATCGGTAGTTTTGTGTGATTTTTATTGGTATTTTTTTAGGTATTTTATTGGTGTATTTTATATTATATTTATTATAATATATATATTTATTTATTATATTTATTTTGTTATTTCTCTATGAAAATTCTCCCGCCTCCACTGGCAGGCAATTTTCAACTGAACGCAATCGCGCCTGCAATCAGACAATGTCTCATTCCACAAATATAGATACATGCTACACAGATACAGATACCATATATAGCTATAGATATAGCCAGACAAGACGATGGCGACTCATCGCTGACAGACAAAGAGAATGCGAGCAAAATTACAACGCGCATTTGGCCAATTCAAACAGGAGACGGAAAGTTGACAAAGTCACAATAACCATAACAATGACAATCAACAGCATGAACATGAATATATATATATAGATATAGTATGCACGTGTGTATGCCATAAGGAAGTAAAATTCTCACGTCGGGCATATATATGTATATTTACCGATACAAATGATACACCATTGTGGCAGAAATCCAGCTTGTTGATATATACGCATATATATGTTATATAGGTATATTATATTATTATATATTATTATAGATAGCGTCTTTAATATTAAGAAATATACTGTAATGCGCCAACTTTGTTTCGTGTTTGTAACATTATCATACAAGTCAGCTGAATGGGAGGAAATACCTTTAGAAGATAAACCAATTAGATGCCCTACACGTTTAGCCAGATAATACCACATTTTGCATGGTTGAAATTGAGTTAACATCGGTACAACTTATAGAGTTGGTGTTATAGATAGACAGTTTTGTTTATAAAGGTTTTTTTTTTTAATTTCATAAACAGAAATCACTTGGTCTACTGTTTGGGAAGGAAAGCAAAAATCTAATCCTAAATTGAGTGATTTTTATGTGGATGAAGGATGGAAATTTAGCTTTTTTTCAATTATTCGCTTAATAATTGTCATATATACTAAATTTCACTTTAAAATTCTCATATATTCTAAACAAAGAATATTCCTCAAATTTTATTTCCTATTTTAATAAGATATATGCGGCTTCATCTGACAACTTAAGAACCATTGTAATGTCATTAAATTTCGTTTACTTATTTCCTAATTATCATAAAAGATATATAAAGATTTTGTGCCTAACTAGACCATTTATAAACCTTCCTTTCTGCCCACTCTCAACTCTCTCTCCTAATGAGTCGCGCTGCCTATCTCAATGGCCTTTCTCAGGCATCTCAATTTCGAGTCCCTCCATAATTATACCAACACGCAGCGGCGTAATCAGAGCGACTAAATTTAGAACCAGTGTTAAGTAGGACTACCCACACAGTCCCCAACCCATTCACAAGCATTATATAATTTAATTAATTTGCGTCAGAGCAGGACACTCAATACGAATGCGAAAAAGACATAAAAATAGAGCGTGAAAAGAGAGAAAAGGAGGAAAAGCAAAAGGGAAAGAGTGCGGGAAGGCAGAGGGCAGAGAACTGTACGTTAAAAGGAAATGCGAAACACGGAAAACGAAAAAGGCAGTGAAACCCACGCTTAGCGGGTAATAATAAGGCTAGAAACGAGCTAGCTGGAAAAGCGCCCTGAGAGTGCAGAGGGGTCAAGGTGGGGTTAAAGGTTGCAAGGCGGAAGGGGATAGGGTTGCACAGGGTTGTAATCAAAACTAAAATTAAGGACACACGCGATGCCAATGTCCGGCACAGCGCAGAGAGAGAGAGAGAGGGAGAGAGCAGGTTGGCGGGTTTTAGCGGTTTCTGCGACAATTTATGACAGTGGAAAACCGAAAGCAAAAAAAAAAACTAAAAAGGAAATGCAATAAATTATGCAAAGCAACGAATATTGAGCGCAGAGAGAATTCGAAAATGAAAACAAAATTGAAATTGAAATTGAAAGGTAAACAGGGGCAGGAGGAGGAGGAGGAGGAGCAGGAGGGCCGTCACGAAGGTCAAACATCGGACAAGCGAGGTACCTACTCCCCCCCCTTCCCTTCTCTCATTGAGTTGGCCAAAGCCAAGGACAACTGCCATAGGCGACGTCGTTGGCCGCGTAGCTGAGTTGGCAAGGACTTTTGCGCAACGTTGGCCTCACGTGGCCGTTTCACATGGTTTATGGCCTGAGCCAGCAACAACAACTGCAACAATGATGGCAAATGTTGCACTTTGTATTTACGCCCAAATTGGCTTGCAACAAGTTACGACATAAGCCTCGCCCACGACTCTGCTCCCCCTACTCCTCCCCTGCCACGCTCCTCCTCCCATTTTGACATCAATTTCCATGTTTATTGTTACGTTGTTGCACAATTGGAAAAACGAATTCGCTTACGCAAATCTCGGCCTCAGCCACAGCCGCCAACGACGCAGCAGTTGCAACGTGACGCAGTTTGCCGCTTGTTGCATAAAGCGGGGGCAACCAACTGTAAAGGCGGAACCCATCGCAATGGCGCAGTAAACGTAACTGTGACTGCAACTCGCAGCTAGAAAAAAAAAAAAAAAAAACATAGAACTGCCCTCGCTGTGAGGGCGTGGCACCTTGCCGAAACCTTGCGTAGGCCATATAAGCCATACAAGGACTCCGCTTCTTCTTCTTCTTCTTCCAGCTGCTGTGAGTTTCCTTTTTCTTTGAAAAAAGTAAAGCTACGCAAAGCTTCGCTGTGAAATTCGTGGAAAAACCTAATGCAAATTTAGCTTGAAATAAATTGTGCACAAGGAAAGGGAGTGTGAAAAGAAATACGTGTTCGCGACAAATTCCTAAAGGCATACGGGGATTACTTTTTGCTGATAAGCACACACACACACCCCCTCCTAATCCGAATCAAAATCGATTCATGGAAAAAAATAGCTAAAAATAGAAGCAGCAATATATGAAGAAATTTTAATTAAAAACATTTCTTTATAGCTAGAAAGGAAAGCTGGATATAAAAGCTGAGATCATTTTTAGCTAGACAGGGATAGAAGCTGAAAGTAAAAGCTGATTTTTAGCTAGAAAAAGAAACAAGCTGAAGAGCAAAGTGGATTTTTAGCTAGAAAAAGAAACAAACTGATGGGCAAGGTGAATTTTTAGCTAGAAAGGGAAAACAAGCTTGTTTTTCTTCAATCTAAAGAGTAGAATCAAATTAAGCTATTTCCTTTTTTATGTATAGATCCACAAAATTCGCTAGAAAACTGATAAGAAAGAAAGATAATAAATGAGGCGCCACAAGAAGGCAAAGCTCATCGAATGCAATTCATTGTTCCGTCCTATCGTTCTAAAATTTATAGAAGTGCCTCCCCCCATATGCCATAACATTATCGTAATTATAGAAAGATAACAAAGGCAACGACAGCTGCATTTTGATGGAATAATAAGCGATTATTAAACGAACATTAGACCATATAGTAGTTTGTCTATATAAACAGATTATAACAGACCGAGATGGGGATGCACGTGCAGTCGCTATAAAATAAAATAAATGAAATTGATAAAGAGAAAAGCAAAAGCGGGAAGTTAAAGCCTGCGGATTTTCCAACAATTTTCGAATTTCCTTTTTCCGTATAAAATGGAAAATATTAAAACAATCTTATCATTTCCGATATACCGATTCTCACGTTAGTCGCCAGAATGATTGTGAGTAGGGGAGTTAAGAGGGGAGGAGAAAGTTTTACCAAATTTAGCCAAAATGCAAATTCAATTTCATGTTGCATGTTGCATGTGGCAAGCAAATGGTGAAAACGCGCCGGAAGTACGAACAGAAAAGGCAAAAAAAAGAGTTGCCTTTTAAAGAAACAGAGGGAGAGATAAACAAAAATAAAAAAAAACACTTTAAAAATTGCTAAAACGGAAGCGGAAAGCGATATGGAAGCGGTTAACGGAGAAAAACAAAGAGGATGAGTGAAAGAAAGAGAGAGAGAACATACAAGCATAGATAATATAATAATAACAAAAGCAACAGGTTTTATATGGGGAATACACTTGATATAATGCTGCCGCGGCGCTGATTAATGGGCGCAAACAATAAACAACAAGGGATCAGCAGCAGCAACAAAAGCAAAGAGAGAGAGAGAGAGCAAAGCAAGTAAAACGAGGGCAAAATGCACAATGGCTTGCAAGGAATGTGGCCAGGGGAGTGCAGGAGAGAGCGAGAGAGAGAGAGGAGACAGACTGGAGTTGTGCAAATATTTGTCGCTGCAATGAGAGCAATGCACGCACAAGCATTTCCACTTGTCGCCGCAACGCACCTGACAACAAGCAGCAGCAGCAGCAGCAGCGGCAGAGAGTAGCAGCAACAAAAAGAGTAGCAACAACGCGTAGCAGCAGCAGCAACTCGCACAGCAACATTGTTGCTACATAATTGAGTGCTTTTTTTTTCGTGCCCGCTCTCACCTCTCTCTCACAGACAAGATGGCAGGCAGGCAGCACAGAACGTGCACAAGAACAACAACGAGAGAAAGTTGAGCGAACGCTGCAAACAAAGTGAAGAGCGCAATAATTGAGGGAGCTGCTGCTGCTACTGTCATCGTTGTTGTTGTTGTTGTTGTCATGTGTGACCGAAACAAATGAATATTTCACGCTTTTGGCACTGGACGCGCAAGCGCAGCCTGATTTACATAACACAAGGTAGAGAGAGAGAGGGAGAGAGAGGCAGAGCCTAAGCAATATATCATGCTTTTGTCTCTGCCTGCACAGTCAGAACAGTGAGCAGGAGGCAGCAGTCCAAATAAAAACTGGCACAAAATGGCCACAACTACAGTTAACTGCAGCGCGTTGCAAAAAAATGTTGTCAATTGCCTTTCTAAAAAAAAGCAGGCAGCAAGCCTTTTATGTACTTTCACAAAAGAAATAAAAATACTGAAATAAATACTGCAAGCAAATACTAAATTGAAAACCAGCTCAAACTTGAAAAATCAAAAACGAACAGATTAAATGACAACAACAACGGCAACCGCAACAAACAGACGCAGCGCGCTGCACTCAAGAGAGAGAGAGAGAGAGAGAGAGACAGCGGAGGGCAACCGCAGTCAGCTGCAGTTGGGGGCGCGCGTGTTGCGTGCGCGTGCCTGGCTGTGCCAACAAAATGTTGCTCAACATTTGCATATCTCTCTATTACAATTTGGCATTATCTCAAATATCGAGAAATTTGCCTTTGTTTATATAAAAAGCTGCGCTGCTGCTGCAATTGCACACTTGATTGCACACGCAGCTGCGCAACTGCGCGACTGCGACGCTGACTGCAATTGCAATGACGCCAATAAACTGACGCCTCGGCCTTAGCAACAACTGCTGCTGCTGCTTACACAGACTCTCTCACGCGCTCACTCACTATCATCTTCGCCGCGCGCGCTCTCTTTGTCTACTACTCTCACTCTCACTCGACTACGCCTCCTCTCACGCGCGCGCGCTCGCTTGCTGCCTGCATTCGCTTTGATTATTATTTATTTTTTTGCTGCTGTTGTAGTTGTGATTGCTAAGTGCATTAACAGCGAAGGAGAATCACAATTACAAAAATTAAATGCGAATATAGTGAGCAAAAGCAAAAAGGCAAATAAATGTGCAGCAGCAGCAGCATTTTCTTTTGCTTTTATTGCGGCGAAATTTTCACTTACACACACACACACATACGCGTATACAAATGTAATTTAAATTTAAATTGCGCGGATTTACGCCAGCATGATTTTTAAGAGTTTCGACAAATAGCAAAAGCAACAACAAAAACAACAACAACAAGTGCAATAAACGTAAATGAGGTAAAAGCAGCACACACACACGCACGCACACACACATGCACGTAGAAAGAGGCGCGCGCGTGCACGTCGCAGCATGCAAAGCTCGAGTGGGGGAGGCTTTTGGGCGACAGCTGAGTGCAGCTGTGTGCGTGTGTGTGGGAGAGCGTATGCATGTGCGTTAGGCGCTCTCTCTGTCTGCATGCCTCTATGTCTGCCTGTGTGTTGCTGCATAAATGCTGTGCTGCTTTGCTCTGCTGCTGCTGCGAAAGCTGCGCTGACAGCGCTTTTGGCTCATCAAAGCGCTGCTGCTGTCGCCGCCGCTGCTTTCGCCTCTCTCTCTCTCTCTCTCTTTGCCTCTCTTTCTTTGATCATTTTTTTTTGCTTTGCAGTTGACAGCGAAAATTGCATAAAACTGCAGCATAAAGGGAAAACTTGGTGAAAGTTGCTATTTTTAGGCAAGCAGCAAATAAGTGTGTATGAGTGCATTCAAAAAAATAGAATGAGTGTATTCACAAATGATTTCAACATATTCATGTGATCTCTATGAGATTTATAGCCCCCCTAGCCTCTTCCCCCTACTCCGTCGCTGCCTGAGCTACTCAAGCGCACGCCAAAATGTTGACGTACGACGTCAACTGCGCTGCCAGCTTAGAGGTCGACGCGTACGTCTGTCTGTCTGTTAGTTTCGCCGCTTCTAAGTCTCTGCCCACTTGCAGTGAGCGAGTGAGCGAGCGAGCAGCGACGGCGACAGCGACACTTACGACGGCGTCCTTCAAGCGCACGTTAGAAGTGGACGACAGCGACGTTGGCGGAGACGTCAACTGCAATGACCTAAAGTAACCCAATGGGAAGGCGAACAGCAACAGCAGCGACGCAAGCGACGGCGAGAACAGCAACAGCAAACTGCAGCGAGTATTGCACAATGCATGAGAGAGGAGTGAAGAGAGAGAGAGAGGCGGAGAGCGACGGAAATGGGCGACGCTAGTTGCGCCATGCGTGTCTCTCTGTCTATGTGTGTGTGTGTGTTTGTTTGTTTTAGTTGAGTGTGGGCGTGACGCGACGTCGCTTTGGCAGCTGCTGCAGAAGCGCGACTTCTAACAACAACAACAATAAGCAAGATGGCGGCACACATAAGTCACCTGGTTTGGCAGCACTTGACGCTCCCTTTCTTTCCTTTTCTCTCTCGCTCCTGCTGCAGCGACTCCTTCCAGCCCGCAGGCCAATCGCGAATTTACATTCACATTCTCGCATGATATTTTTATAAAACTGACATCTCGCTGTTTGTTGTTGTTGTTGTAACTTCAATTGAGGTCAACACTTGGCAAACGACGGCGACTGCAACTGATAGTCGCCCAGAGAGAGAGAGAGGGAGAGAGCGCAGCAGAGGGGCAGCACTGCAGTCCGGGAATCAGAGTGTCGCCAGGCAGGCAGGCAGGGGGAGGCAGCGGGGCAGGGTAGACAAGTCAAACAAGTCATCTCAGAACTGGAACAACCAGAGCAGGCAGCAGAGCAGCAGCAGCAGCGATTCTGACGCACTGCGATGCGTAGCAGAGACCTCAAGACAGATATACAGAGAGAGAGAGAGAGAGAGAGAGAGAGAGAAGAGAGCGACAGAACTGGACGAACTGCATTTATCTTTATCATTTACGCGTGAAACGTCAATGCAATTTACATGTTTATCGCCAGTGATATCGATAACTTTGTGTGTAAATCAACTTATTTTATCGATGCACTTCACGCCTGAGATTGGAGAGAAGCTTGTCACATAGAGATTTCTACCTAGAACTCTTTATCGAGTCTTTAATGCTGCGATAACTATAGAAATCTTTTAGTTTACACATATATAATCGTTTTTAGAACTTCTTTTTGCTTTTTGCTTTAGTCCTCTAATATTCTATCACTTTCTAAAGAATCTTCGTCCATTTAGTTGACGAAATTAAAAGGTTTTTCGATCAAATCTTCATAATAACAGCTTAAAAAGCGTATTTACTGCTAATCGGATCATTCAGCGTTATTTTCAGTTTTTATTTTTTTTCATGGGAACCAAATTCAGTTTTATTTCCCAACACCCACAAACACACACATATATATATCTAAGGCACATGTGTGTGTGTGTGTTGTATGCCCCACAGGGCCGCAAGCGAAAGCAAAAAGGAAAATCCAGTGAAAAACCCAACAAAAGTGACCGATTCAAAGCCAGTTTTCCACTTTTCCAACGACGTAATTTAAATGCAAATAAAAAGTATCTAAGCCAAATGTGGGGGAAGAAGGAGGAGGAGGCAAAGGGCTGCCGAAAAAAAAAAAAAAATGGAAAAAGAGAGACAAATACAGGGCGAGGGCAGCGCAGGGCAGAGACGGCGCGGGGAAAGCGTGTCAATTTGCAGAGAGCGGGGGGGAAAAACTCAAATGAAAAGCGCAAAGCGGAGAAGAAGCAGAAGGAGACTAGCAAAGCGGAGCCATAAACTGAAATGAAATCGCAAATTGCATTTCGAGCGTTAAACAGAGAGAGAAAGAGATGAAAAACAACAACAACAACAACAACAACACGACTTTAAGATTATTGATTCGCATTCCATTGATTTGCCTCGTTGTCTTTGCTGTTGTTTTTCTTTCGATTGAAAAATTGCTGCAACGAGGCAAATTGCCAAGTTTCCCCCTCCAGATCCCCCCCCCATGCCAAAGTCTGAGACACACCCCCTAGTTAGACTAAAGTTGGTCATAACCGAATCGAATTGCAAATGCAGAATGACGTAAATTGCCTTCAGTTCAATATGATTATATCAGATACACATATGCATACAGTATATAGATATTTCTCGTTTTGGGTTCTGCATAGTTAGATTTATTTTACCTTGGCTTAAGAACTTTTCGTAAAACAAGAATATAATGAGTTGAGTTGCGCTATAGGGTATAATTAGTTTTCGGAGTTGTCCTCTACGATTATACTATAGTTTTCTTCAATTGGTACGATTATATCGACTTAAAAATCGCATAACTTGGTCAAAAGTTTTTGGAATACCCTCGGAAATGTCTTTTTATTTACGGATTTAGTTATACTTTGCAACTACATAAAAATATTAAGAGATTTAAGAGTTTCATTTTTTTGACAAATTTTCCATGTTACCCCCTTGTAAAAATTTCGAAATTTCTTCAAAAATTTAATATTTTATTTTTTGCTTAAAATCATTAAAACTATTAAAATTTATTATAAAAATCAATCATCAAAGGTTTCTGGGCAAAATTGTGGAAAATATGGCAGAAATACTTTAGATAAAGTACAAAAATACACTTATTACAGTACCTTGCTAATTTTTTGCTCAACTTAATCGTTTGAGAAACTCAAAATTAGTATACAAATCGATTAGACAACGTTTTCCAAATTCAATTAAAGAAAATACCGTAGAAATAAGCAATTTTCAGGTGTTTTCTTTAATTTGTTTGTTAATAATCGCATCATATTTTTAAAAGATATTTATCTATAGACGGCATGCATGTTCATGCATGTTCGCTAGATGTATGTAGGTTTTGCATGTTTGTTTGTTTTCAAGTTGCGAGTGCAACGACATTAGGAGTCGCCTCTACCCTTATACAATGTTACCCTACTCCCTACTCCTTCCTCCTCCTGCCCCTCCCCCTACCATGACACACTCTGCGCCGCGCTGGGTTTCCCACTGTGTAAACGAATGAAATTTGTGTCGTGCCGAGTGCTTTACAACAACAACAACAACAACAACAATAATAACAAACTTAGACAACGTTGCATTTTGCATGACTGCGGTGTGGTTGGTTTTAATATCCTGTAATCAAAGCTAGTCTCGCTATCGGGTATATTGCTTTATTGACGCGTCATGCAAAACAAAAAGAGAAAAAAAAATGCAATTGGAGAAGCCTTGCAATGGTGTGAGCAAATGGTGTTATATGGCGCTGTTATCTAAGGGGTATTACAGGGGGTTTACAGCGGGTATATATGACTAACATTAAGATTGTTTATTTGCAGATAAGAAAAGGTTGAGAGAGATAGAAAGAGTAGATAGAGAGCGCACTCTTCTTCAACTATTGCTTTGAATTTAATTGAGTAATAGTCTCTTCATTTGACTAAATTTCAGATTTCTAGATTTCGAAATTTGAACTAGAAATAGAAGAAATTTAAGAGCATTGCTAACAAAATGTTGAGCTAGAAAATGTTCTTTAAACATATTAAGCAACATACATCATCTACTTTCTTTGTCTAGTTTTTAATATTTATATAACTTGTATATTTATTAAGCGATCGTAACCAAATTTTCATTAAATATTTATATATTTATTAATGTTAGTATACAGAACAAAAGACAGTTCTAGCTTGAAAACTACTCTTTAAATTCGTTTTTAATGATTTATAATACTATATAATAATTTATAATTATAATTTATTTAGGAAAAGGGTGTAATCTTGTTCCAAAATAAATATTTAGTTTAGAAAGTAAAAGATTTGTCAATTCAATTTTAGTTTCAACCCAACTGCACTTGATTGTTTATATTTATAGCTTCCCTTATTTACAGGGTATTCTCCCTCTCTCCCTCTCCCTCTCTCTCTTGCCACTACACATGGCCGCGTCTTGTCGTCTCTGGTTGCTGTGGCTTTTGCCATTTGCTGGCCGCAAATATTTGAAATGCATAAATGCAATTTTCGGCTTAACATTTAAAGTGCTTAGCGGGTTGGAGGGCAAAAGGGGGTACTGCTGTCTGGTGATAAGCAAAAAAAAAAAAGAAGAAATCATTTACTATGCAAAGCAAATAAAAAATGAAACTTAATTCATTTCATTAATTGAATGCAAAGTGAGAGAAAGAGAGAGAGAGAGAGTGCGCTGCATTTCTAGAGATTTGAGTTGAGTTTACGCTGATTTTCACGCTATAGTCAGAGCCCGTTGATAAGTAGATCCCCCTCCAGCTGTCGATGATGATGATGGTGATTGCAATGTGTAAACTTAATGATAACGTCTTGCACGAGTTTCCGCCTGCATTATCAGGCCAATAAAATCTCGCTTGAGGTTAATGAGGCTGAAATTAGTAGTAGAATGAATACACCCATCTTTATAGGTATAGGTGCACCCGACACACACACAGTTACCACACGCGTCGAATGCTCTGAATAATTCAGTTACAGTAGCCTCGTTTTGCAACACAAATATAATCGCTTTAAATATGGATCGATGCAACGAGGCGTTGCCTGCCTCTAAAATCAGAAGGGGAGTGAGACGAGGGGGCTGACAGGGGGTGCTAAGGGGCGTGTCAGCGTCTAGGTAAAGCAATTGGCACGCTTTTACATTGAGCTGGGCACACCGTGAAAGGTAGCAAACGCTTAGAATAGTTGACTATAGAGATACCCTGTAGAACTAGAGGTAGAGTAAAACAACAATTTGAAATCCTAGTCCTACTGTCCTTACAGGGTATTTTAGACTAAGTAGCGCAGCATACAAGCTTTATAATATTTATAAAATTAATAATAAGTATTATAATTGATACTGCCATCTTTCGTCAAAACTACAGGGTGTTTTGTATTCATTTACACTGCTTAAAAAATCTATAAATTCAAAAAAAGAGTAAAGTTTGTTTTAGTTCATACTATCCACTTCCCTGCCAATTACAGGGTATTTTTCTGTAGCTATAAACTATTCTGCATTTCTCTACACACGTATGTGAAGTGCTTCGACCCGTTTGGCAATATTCCCAATTACCCCAATTTATTTCGAGTGTCTCCAGCTGTTTCTCCTTTCCCCCCTCCTTCTCTTCCTGCTCTTCTCAATTTTTGATTAGTTTACGTTGCGTTGCTGAAGGTGAAATTTTCAGAAAACAACAACAGAAGGAGAAACTATAATAATAATATTACTATAAAATAAAAATGTGTTTCATTTCGTACACAACTCGAGCCAGAGCAAAAAAAAAAAAACAATAAACATAAAATGTAACGAGCTGCAAAAATCGAAGCAAAAGCAGAGTTCAAAGACCTCAGGCACAGGTGGGCAGAGCAAGACAAGGAAAGAGAGAGAGAGAGATGGGGGACCGAACGTATCCTGCATGAAAAACAGTTCAACGGAAATGAAAACTGCAAGTTTTGTCGGACCGCATAATTTACGAAAAATAAAAGAGAAAAACCTGAAAAAACATTTGCGAAAAACACGCACGAAAAGCGAGAAAAGGCTGGCGGAGAGAGAGAGAGAGAGGAGTGCGGTAAAATAAAGTTAGGATATCAAAGCCTTATCGAGTGACCGCAATGCAAAATATCAAATAAATTAACTGTGGAAAATCGAGCGAAAAACTTTATGAATGAGAGCAGAGACTCAAAGGAAGGAAAAAGGGCAAGAAGCAGCAGAGAAAAAGGAAAAGAAGAAGATGAAGCATTAGAAGTAGAAAGAGAAGTACAAGTAACAGAGGCGACAGTCACGTAGAGAGGACCCGCTGTGCTAGTCAAAACAAAACATTAAAAGCTTTTTCAAGGACAGCGAAAGAGAGGGGGAAATACGAGAGAGAGAGAGAGAAGGGGGGTAGGGTAGAGTACGCGGGAAAAACCCCAAGAGCGAGGTTGATTGGAAAACCCAATCAGGCAAGGCATAATATAAGCTTAGCATATATAGAAACCTATATGTACTTGGGTTATTTTATAGGTTATTACCATGATATATCAGTGCAAGCTTTTTATGTTTCATATACAGTACTTTAATTTATTCTCTCTTTCTTTTTGTGCACTTTAAGCAATTTTCACTGTAGTTATTGCCCAAAAATGTGACGAGAAGAGGATGACGATGCGACGACGTCATCGGGTGTGAGTAAGGAGGGTTGCAAAGAGTTTGGGCAAGCTTGGAGTTATGTGTGTGTGTGTGTGTGTGTGTGTGTGTGTGTGTGTTTGGGTTATGTTTGCAACACATTTGCCAAACAGCATCAAAAACAAAATGACTAATAAGGCCAGCAAAAAAACAACACTAAAATAAAATACACAAGCGGCAAGAGAAAGAGCGGGACAGCAACAACAATAACAACAACAATTAAGGCAGCTACAACAACAGTAACAAATGAAATGAGTCAGAGCGAGCTGAGGCAGAGGCGAGGGGGGTGCTTTGCAAAGTGCTTTGAGTAAGCAGCAGGTGCAGAGGAGGGGGTCAGACAAGCAGGGGCGTAGTGGGCTACAGTAGGGGGCCAAGTGAAACTCACTTGGCAGGCAGAGTGTGGGCTGGCGTCGCTGCTGGCGCCGTCGACAGCTTTTCAATTTTGGCTTGACAGTTTGCCGGCGTCGCTGTCTGCTGCTAGACTCACCCTACCCCCCTCCCCCTTCCTACTGCCCCTCACAGCTCCTACCCCATTGTCTGCACGCACAGTGGCGTAGCAGCCAGGAGGGGGCCGCATAACTGGCATAGCTTAAGCAAAGTATTTGCAATTAATTTAATATGATTTTTTTATATTTTGCACTACAAAATGCTTTAATTAATCTTTGGCAAAACAACTAATTAATAATTTGTTATTGTTGTTGTAAAATTTCGATTCGATTTTTGCGGAATGTCGCAGCGCATTAAACAAATTTAATGAGTTACAAACACGATATACAGCAGGTTTTATAAAGAGTTTACACTGCAAGAAATACTTGAAATAAAAAGCGTAATTAATGACGAGCAATTTGTTTGCTCTCCCACTCTCTCTCTCTCTCTTTCTGCCTCTCTTTATCTTTAATGCGATTTCCATTAAGTTTTTAAGTTATAATCTTCAACTGGGATTATACACTGCTATTAAAAATTGGCTACATGATTCATTTGTTTCCATTTGTAATTTCCACTTTCTTCTAGAGTTTTTCAGGCACTGAAATATCATTCTTAGTCAGCTATAATCTCACTAGATTGCGCATTTGTTAACATACAATGTATTATCAACTATAATGATCATGATATATTGCATCTCTTATTTGATTATAGTCATTATATGCATTATTATCAACTCGTGTATGCTATAACCTGCAATTTCTGATTAATTTGACCTCTCCCAGTGTTTCCTTTCTGTCAAATATTACTTTAATTATTTAGATTTATTTAATTTCTATATTTTAGAGATTTAAGATTGAAATATCCCGTTTTTCTTTGCTTCTAAAGCTCGTATATTATGAACTGTTGATATATCTTGATTTATTATTTTCTTTATAATCTCTAGAGCCCCCTATTCATTTTCATCATCATTCCCTGTCAGGTTCGACTTCATTTCTGAACTGTATCTACCTTGTGTATCTTTGCTACATTTATCTAGATTTATTTATATAAAATTTCTCGAGGTATTGTAAAATAATCAACAGCCTCAAGTTCCAAAATAGAAACGCACAGGCAGGCAACGCAACGGCGACGGCAACGTTCTAATCAGAAAAGCGTCGTCACAAAGCAATTTCCATTTTCATTTCCATATGCCATGACAAGAGGAAAACAACAAAAACAACCTGAACTGCCCTACTCAGCGGTCAACAACTGAGTGACGCGCAGCGACGTCAGCAGCGCAGTTAGCGCCGTGAAAAATGCGTGCAAGAGAAAGAGAGAGAGAGAGGAGGAAGAAGGAAGCAACGAACGAACAAATATTTTCAGCTTAATTACGAATATGCTAAAGCAAACAAAAAGTAAAATAAAATAAAGAAACAACGACACGGAAGTCGCAACACCTCAGCGGAGAGAGAGAGAGAGAGAGCAGAAGTAGGAGGAGAGAAAGAGAGAGAGAGAGAGCAGGTTGGGGGCGCCTGCTGAGTGAAAAGTGGGCGAAAATATATTTTCAAAATAAACGACACATTTAACTTAAATTTAATAATAAGCCAAGCATATTTTTTTCGAATGCAAAAACGTCAAGACAAAAAAGGGGAAGGAGAAGAAGAGAGAGAGAGGAAGAGAGAAAAGCGAACATGCAACAAAGTTGTTGCTGCCGCATTTTATGGACGCCTTCCAACACAAGAATTTATCACAAATTGCAGCGAATTCGCCTCACGGCGAGACTAGAGCAGCAACAGCGAGACGAGACGATAGAAAGGATGGAAGAGAGAGAGGTAGAGAGAGGGAGAGGGAGAGCGGCGAATGGGTGCTGCAATCAGCGGGACATTTGTGTCGCATAACTTTGTCGTGTTTTTATTTTAAAATTATTCAGGTTTCTCTATGCGACAACGAGAAAGAATTAAAGCAGACAGAGAAACAGAGAGGTTGACTAGCAAATACCCTATAAAAAAATGTT
Organism: Zaprionus tsacasi; assembly: GCA_018904105.1. Classification (NCBI taxonomy): domain Eukaryota; kingdom Metazoa; phylum Arthropoda; class Insecta; order Diptera; family Drosophilidae; genus Zaprionus; species Zaprionus tsacasi. Next base: position 3,038,451 of record JAEIFR010000049.1, on the reverse strand, counting down.
TAAAAATATTATTGAATATTTTTTTTTTATTAATTCTTTTCAATTATTTTAATTACATGCTATTTTCTTATATTTCATTCATTATTTTCAATCTGTCAGCATCGAAGAAAAGAAAAATAAAGTCTAACTATCCGCAGTCCTCTCATATACAGAGTATCTGCCTTTCTTTCTCTGCATAAATTAAAAAGACTTTTAGCTACAATTTTGTAACGCTCGATTTAATGTTGGGGCGTAAAATGCATAAATTATGCAGAGATCTCAAAGATCCCAAAAAATAGAAAGAAGAAAAGAACTCAAAAGAGCGCATAAAAGAAATGTTTGAAAACTAAATTTATGCCAAACTCTTTAATAGAAAATGTCTTCATAATCAAACAATATGAACTCAAGCCCAAAGAGAACTAGGAAATTGTTTAAAGTTTAAAAAACTAACCTTCACTAACGGATCAGACTATATAAATAACTATGCTTATATCCGCATTTTCGAAAAAATAAAACAAACAATAGAAAAACCCTCAACTAAAAAAAAGAAGCTAAAGAACTTGTGCAAATAAAGCTAAAAAAGAAAAAAAATAACAAAATTTAAATTCACATGGAAATGTCAAAATACTGATATTGAAGTCGATTTGATAAACTAACAACTAAAGCAGAAATAACAAAAACAACAACAAAGCTCAAACTTGTTTAGCTGCAAAAACTAATTAAAGCCACAGCTAGCAACAAACAACAAATTTTACCATTAGTCATCATGGCTGCAGCTGAAGTCGCAGTCGCAGTCGTAGCCGACGCTGGCAGCGATTGCGCGCCACCTGTAGAAAGCGAGGCGCAAACAATCAAAAGCGCTAAACAGTCCAATAAGAAAATAATTGCAAGCACGAGTTGGCGGCATTTTGTTTCAGAGAGAGAGAGAGAGAGGCAGAGTTAGCGCGTGAGAGTGGGCAGAGAGACTAGCAGAGGGTGCGCTTGTTGCCTGCTAAGCCGCAGCGCTTGGCAGCACTAAGCCTGCACACGCACACACACACACCGACGCACACAGCATAGACAACGGAAACAAATACAGGCTTAGCTGAGCTCAGAGAGCGCGCCCTATGCTCTCTCTTTACTCTGCGTTTGCTCTGTGTACGTGTCTGTGTGCTGCCAAAGGATTAGACGGTGCGGTGTGCATTGAGGCGCATGCAAATAAAGGAAGCAGCAGAGAGAGAGAGAGAGAGAGAGAGCGCGCGGCGGCAGAGTGAGCTGTCAGTGTGACGTTGACGTCAACAGCGACGCCCCCCTGCCAGCAGCGGCTTCAACGCCCGCGCAATTTTTACAGCGCTGCTGCTGTTGTTGTTGTTTGCTTTGTTGTCGTATTTCTCAATTGACTTTCTATAATTGCGTTTAATGTGTTGTGACGGCGCTGCCGCCGCACTCGCAATTACCCTACATACGCCCCCACTGTCACCTGCCGCCCCACTCTCCCACTCGCCCGCCCTGCTCGTTGTGCAATGTGGTTAATTCTATTTTTATACACCTTTTTGTACAATTCGCTGCACAGCGAAAGATTTACCCCTTCTACTTTGTTATTTTATTTAATTCGTTTCTATTTTGCAGAGTTCCTTTTTGTTGCTTCTTCCTTTTCAGCTGCTTTGCGTAATCTGTGTGTGTGTGTGTGCTGTAAAATAACAGTGCGCTAGATGGCGCCAGTCGACAGACGACAGCGCCAGCACTAGAAAGTTCGTGATGGATCTCGAATTTCCTTTGCCCGCCCCTGCGTTTCATTCCTTGCCTTGCTTCCTTTCACATAACGGCACACTGTGGCAGTGCATGTATGTATCTTTATGTGTCTGTGTGTGTGTGTTTACTGTACTTGCTTTGCGCTTGGGAATTGTCCATTAACACTTGTTAACCCAATTTAGATTCAATTTCCATAGACGCTGAACGCGAGAGAGGGAGGGGGCGCGCAGTCAGTGCGCTGCCCTGCATTGTCACACAACACACACACACACACACACACACAGAGAGGCAGACTACGTGCAGCAAGAACGTAACGAAAACAAGTGACGCAAACAGCGCAGTCAACGCAGGCAGCCATCATAACAACTTCAAGGCTTCGCTTTGTAGCGAGAGAGAGAGAGAGAGCGAGGGTTGTGTGAGCGCGCGCGCGAGAGAATTTGAGCGTGAGATTGAGCGCAGCAGATCAGTGAGAGAGCGAGTGAGTGAGTGAGAGAGGCAGCTCGAACATGCTGGCAAAAACAAATTTTAACTGCGACGCGGTGCTGCTTCTTCTCTTCTGCGCTTTGCTGCTGACCTCCATACGACGACGACGACGCCGACGCCCCGAGGGTCGTACATGGAGTTGGAGTTGCAGCAGCAGCAGCAGCAGAGGCAAAGGCAGCGGCTGCGACTGCGGCAGCTGGAGGCCGGTGCTCAATTAAAAAGTGCCCCAAAATAAAAAGCAACAATGTACGCACAGTCTCTCTCTCTCTCTCTCTCTCTCTCGCACAGGTAATTGCGATCGTTGTGCAAGTGTGCAGCTAAAAAAAAAAAACTACATCGAAAAACGGGTTCTCTCGAGCACACAGCAAACTGGTTCACCAAAAAATAAAATAAGCTTTAATCAATGGATATACAACACAGCAACAGGCTATATAAGGCAGACAGGGGGAGGGGTGGCGACTGCCTTTTTGAAAGTAATCAGCCCTGAGATCGTACAGTTCTATCATTAATAAAGAAATACTACTATAAAGATTCACAAAGCCATCGCTGTTTATCATTAATATAATGATAAATCACATAAGCAAAAAAAAAAAAAAAAAACTCACACTTATTATACAGTTATTAGTTCCGACTTGGGTCACACCGTGGATTGTATAAGTGTTGCTTACCTGAAAAAAAAACAAAGAAAAAATTTAAATTAATTAAAAAGGAAATAAAAACTGAGTATATTATACAGTTATCTAGGCACATATAGCATATATATAGCATATTCGATCATTATAATTGAACGATTCCAACCGTCGTCTCGTTGTTTACAATCTTTCTCATTTTTTCTGTATAAACAAAACAATTTTGTTGGGTTCTCTACGGCACATAGCCTATCAATCATGCATATAGGGGTTGCTATATGCTATATATGAGATATATATATATGGTTGGTTTGTCTGTCTGTATGCTATGTGCTTGGGTAGACATTTCTAGGCCCAAATAAAAGTGAAACTGACAGACTGAGGTCGCCGTCGTCGTCGACGTTGCGCTGCGGTGCTCGTCGTTCAATTGGATTTCGCCGAAAATGTCAAAAATAAATGCAAAAAATTCGCATGAAAATAAATGAGATTAATGTATTACAAGACTGCGGGTATACCCTGTAGAATGTACGTGCTTGTAGCTTGTACTAGATTAATTACTATACAGTTTTCTTTCCTACTCTCTGATCTCTAATCTTTAATTCTCTAATCTACTATACTTTTCTTTTCAATTCTGAACTCTCTCAGCCCATTTTCCTGCCTTTCTCACCTCTTAAACTCTCTACATTCTACAACATTATCAGCTTCTAGCCCTGCCTAACTCAACCCACTGTGCATACCCTCGCTCTCTCTTCCTCTCTCTCTCACTCTTTGTAGTTGTCGCCAAGCTACGCAAAAAATAAAAGTTCTATACCCATCTCTGTCTATCGCACGCTCATTGAAATTTTGCATGTATGAGGGGCAGCTGCTGTATCTCACACACACACACACATGAGTTTAGCAACATTTGCATAGAGTTATGCGAGGCACAGCTGCTGATGTACACACACGTTCGCACACACACTCGCACACACACACACACCCGTAGTTACCTTTGGCACTCGCCCACTTGGCGTGGCCTTCCCTTAACCTTAGTTTAACGCGGCTTTGGCTCGACTTAGTTAAGCGGGGCGCAGCTGGCTTTGATAGAGCGAGGTCTATCTGCACATTCCCCTTCCCCCTCTCTCTCTCTCTCTTAATTCGCACTAAATAAAGCAACATTTGTAGCTGGAAAACAGCTAAAAAAAAACCAGCAGAAAAAACGTAATAAATCGTGTGATTATTTATGACCTTTATCGATAGTACACAATCCATTAACAATACAGCTGGATCGATAGACACTTTATCGATTCCCTTTTCGTTGTGGAATTTCACCGGTTACAGTGGGGTCGGTCGTTAGCTTCCCCTCCCCACTGTATTTGCATTTCCCTTTTCGACTTCGAATACGCTTTTATTTTCGAAAATTGGAATTTCTGTAGTCGTGTCAACTGGAAAGCTACGTGATGTCTTGCATGAATATTTCATTTACATTTTCTTCAAAATTTACAAGTTCTCTGGCATTTGTGTGTGTGTGTGTGTGTAAATATGAGCTACAAAAAATAAGTTTGTCATTGACTGAGACGAAAAACTAATTCAAACTTGGCTGAGACAGGGCAACACTGGCACAGGGTATGAGCCAAGAGCTACGCAGCCATTTTGATTGGCACATGAGCTTGACGTGCCCCCGTGCCCCCACCCCACTCTATCTTTCATTTCCTGCTGTACCTCCCCCCTCTCTCTATCTCTTGCCGTGTGGGCGTACGCATGGAATGTCTTTGATGTAAGTTTGGCCACAAAAACCAAGAGCAGGCAAAGTGTAGAGTATAGGTAGCACTGCGCCAGTGCTGCCAAGTGCGCTTATTTCCCGTCAAAACTAACTTTAAACTAGCGGGAAAAAATTATGAATTGTTTGAGGCGGACATTCTATACTTTTTCTAGAAAGAATCATAGCTTTCTATGCATTTGATAGAAAATACCTTTATAATAATTAAATATAATTAGATTCCTACAGTTTCAATTTAATCTATGGTAACTTTAGCTTTTTTATAGTTTGCAATTTTTTAAAAATCTGCGGCAAATATTATTTATATCAATATTTTCCAAAAAATAATAACAATATATTTTTCCAGAATATTTCTTTGTAATAATTAAAGTTAAATGAAATTCCCTACAATTTCAATTTTGCCCATTGTTATTTTAGCATTTTTACAGTTTGTAATTTTTTCTATAAAAATAAATCTATGTAAAATATTATTTATTATCAATATTTTGAATTAATTAGAAGTTAATATAGTATTATTTACATATTGTATATTTTTCTGCGTTTTTTTAAATAAATATTTTAGCTTCTTTATTTAATAATTATTTTCCTTTTTCTTGCATATATTTAAATTTAAAACCTCTTTTATGTTCTTGACAGCACTGGGAGACAGAGAGACCGATATCTTCTCTGGAGGAGGCTGCAAGAAGTCGCAGCAACGCACAGCGAGCTTCTTGTGGGTAACTGTAAAAAATGGCGTGCCCCAAAAGCGAGCAAAAGCAGACACCAGTTATACCTGTACGCGAAGAAGGAGCAGAAGGCAGAGGGAGGAAGAAAGGCAGGCAGGGTGTATGTGTGTCCCCAGTGAAATTGCAGCTCCAACGGCTGCTGCAGCTGTCTAACTCCTTTCACCCACTCAGGGCGCAAAAGAGTCGCCACGGAGGAGATCACAAATTGTTGATCTCTTGGCAATTTGTTGTACGTTGGTTGGACAAGATTTATGGGAGAAAGTACAGAAAAAGAGAGTACAAAAGAAAGACGGGAAAAACGGGAAGCTTGAGAATTGAGTACAACATGAGACTACTCCCTCTACAACTTTCTAGAAGTGCTAAATGAAGCTACAAAAGAATCTAAAGCAAGTCAAGTGTTTCCCAACTCTCCCCCCTCCCCTTAGTACTTAATGTTTGCCTGCTAGATAAGGCAAACGATTGTAAACGATTAGCAGGGAAAAACTGATTAATTAACACATAGTACAATCAAGAAAGGGCAAGGCGAGGGCTACCTAGAAGGTTTTTGGGGCTGAAAACCAGCGCATTTTGCGGTTTTCGCGCTTATCGAGTCAGTTTATTTTTATACACAGCCCGCACCTACCTAAAAAAAAACCAGAACAAAAAGGAAAAACAAAAAAACAGTTCCAAAAGTATTTAAGCGTATTATCACGATAAACACAGCACACAGCAAAGAACAGAAACGAGCAAAACAGTCAGCAACACACACAGTAAAATAAAAAAAAAAAAAAAAAATCATAAATAAATAAAATAAAAATATTCCAGCGACGCTTCGATGACGACAACAAAAAAAGAGCGAAATAGCGATAGAGAAAGAGTGTGTGAGAGAGGGAGAAGGCTATAGAATTTTATAAGTCGCAATAAGCGTAAAGCAAATAAAAATAAAATGAAAAGCAAAGCAAAGGCAAAAGGCAAAGCCAAAAAGAAACGAAGTAAGCAAAGACGAAAGAAGAATAAGAAGAAGGAGAAGGAGAACGGGGAGACTGAGGCAGACAATTGGGGTGGTAATTGACTGAAAAAGGCGCCCCGAAAAGAATAACAAGAATATATAGTACCATATATCGTCAAAGTAGGTGCACATGTGTGTGTGTGTATCTGTGTAAATATGTGCACAGCGTTGTTGTGTCAGATACTCCTTATTTAATTTGTTTGGCTTCGCTGTAAAGTTTCCACGAAAAAAGCAGCAAAGTATCTGCAAGATACAAAAGTATCTACAAGCTGAAAACTGGCAAGACATGACTGAAAACTATGCTGAATCAAATCTGATAGCTATTTGTTTGTTTCTGCAAAGTATCTGCAAGATACAAATGTATCTATAAACGGAAATCTGACAAAACTTGACTGAAAACTATTTAGCATTTAATCTGTTGACCATTTGCTTGTCAAAGCAAAGTATCTTCAAGCTACAAATGTATCTGCAAGCACGTAGCTGCAAAAAAATGAATGAAAAACTAAACTAAACTTTTTTTGTTTATCCATAAAAAGTATCTTGCAGCTGCACGTGTATCTTTTAGATGAACTATGAATGAAATCTAGACTAAACAATCTGCGTTTGTATATCTTACGGCTAGAAATGTATCTACAAGTGCAATAGAGACCAGATATGAATGGAAATCATAAAAAAATAAACTGAAATTTTGCCTGGAACCTCCAACTATGTATAGCAGAAAGTAAACAAGCAAAAAGCACATTCGGGCCCCGAAATTACAACGCAAATAGAACTGATACCCCAGAATACACTTTTGTAATAAACTTGGCGAAAAAACAAGGCAAATAATCAACGAAAAAAAAAAATAGAAGCGTAGGCATGAAAGACAACAATAGAACTAGCTATCAGTTGGCCAAAAAAAAAAAAAAAAAAAGACCCTGGAAAACTGAAGACAAAAAGCGGCAATAAAAACATCAACAAGCTGAAACTTGAAAGGCAACGACAAACTTGAAAAAGTAATCGGAGAATCGAAGCTCTGCGAGAGAGAGAGAGAGAGAAAAAATACATATATACACATATGTATAATAAAACAAAAATAGTAGTAGGCAGACTATACTGACAGTGGGAATGATAAGCGGGCGCGTTTTCACACGCGCTTCTTCCCAAAAGGGGGAGGAGGGGACGCCTTTGTTGGCTTTGGGTCAATTCAACGAATTCAATTGAAGCTCAGTGACAAAAAAAAAAGAAGAAAAAAAAAACCGCAACGAGAAGAACCACAAAAGAAAACGACACAATTTCGCATGGTTTCTTTTCTCATCGCGTTTTATTGTTTGATTATCAATCGAGAGAGTGCGAGAATAAAATACACATATAATGCCCCGACTGATAAGGGGAGAAGAGAAGAGAGAGAAGCAACAGAATGAATGCACATGGCAACAACAATAGGGTAAAGCAGCCTCTATAATTCCCATTGTCAATGCGATAATACGATAACGATAACGGCTTATTACATATCGAAAATAAAACGACCTAATAAACCTATTTTGTTGAATTAAAAGAGACACACTTGTAACTACCTTATATCTATATAGACATATATATAATGACAATATCTCAACAAGCTTCTCTGCGCTCGCTATCAATTGCCCCGACAATCGAATCGTATTGCCTAGAACAGATTAAACCTATTCAATCAGTCGTAAGGTCTGTCTGACTTTTGTGCATCGCTATAAATATGATTCCTGCAAATAGATGATGAAATTGTCTATGAGGAATGCATCATATTCGGAATCTATCACTGCACTAATTCAAATTTTCAAATTTCAAAGAGAAATAAATTAATAAATAAAAATAATACATTTCTAATAAAAAACGGTTGTGGATCTTTGAAAGATCTTAAGGATCTTGAAGAAATATTTCTCGCAAAATTGTATGATATATTCTGAAAGTATCTGGAACATACAAATTAAAAAATAATATTATCTTATAAGAATATTTCTGGAATTTAGTGCTGGATTTGAGAGTTGCTTGATCATTTCTCAAACTATTGTGAATCGTTGAAAGATTTTCAGGATCTTAAAAAGTATTTTTCTAAAACTTTTTTAGAGATATTACGAAAGTATCTGGAGGAACATACACATTAAAAAAGAATATTATATTAGAAGAATTATTCTGGAATTTAGTGCTGGATTTGAGAGTTGCTTGTTCATTTCTCCAACTATTTCTAAAGGAAAACCCATACCTAATCTTTTATATACCTTATCTAAAATCAATAACAGTTGAAAATCCTAAGAGTAGCTTAATTTCAGCTGCTCTAGACTATTTCTCGAACGTATACCAAGCAAAAACTATGTCTAAACCTTTTAAAAGTATTTTTCCATAATTTAGTATAGTTTTTATAGGGGAAACTCACCTTTTTCGCGCTTTCGCTTGCTGCTGCTGCTGCTGCTACCCGCTGCTCCAGACTTGTTCAACGTTGGCTGCGGTTGGTTATGATGATGATCCTGCTGATGCTGCTGCTGCTGCTTGATGATCACGCTGCGCTGACGCGTCTGCTGTGTGTTTGGGTCCAGATATACGATGGGTTTAATATCGCAACCGATGCCAATGCTAACCTGATCGATTGTGGGTTTTATATCCACATCGGCAGCAGCTGCATACGATCTCTGGCGGTGACTCTGGCTATAGCTCTGACTCTGACTCTGACTCGATCCGCCCTGCTGATTATAGAATGTGTGTCCTGCCGCACCGAGACCGGAACCGGCAACGACGGCGTAGTCGACGATGAAATCGGACGCGTGCGATGGATGCGACGTTTTCATTGGCGCATGCGAATTAATTGGACAATCCTCTGTGGCTCTCTAATCTCTATATATATCTATCTATCTCTCTCACTCTCTTACTCTCTTGCTTTCTCTGTCTAATGTGCGCGTTGTTCTTTGTTGTTGTTGTTGCTATGCGCCTCGTTGCAACCTCGTTTCGGTCGTGTGTTTTCTATTCTTTTTCTTCTTCTTTCTCTTGTATTATTTGCCTGTTGCTTCTTCTTTGTGTTTATGCCTTCTTTTTTTTTGTTGTTGAATTTCAAATTCGCTTCTAATTGGATTTGATTAGATTCGCTTGTTGTTAGTATTATTCTTCTTCTTCTTGTTATTGTTGTTATCTTCTTCGTGTTTCGATATTCCTTTTTACAATTTAGTTTACTGTACAAAAGTTACCGTTATTTTGCAATTTGAAGAAGATTTTCGGTTTTTTATATTTTCAATATTATATTTGAAGATATTTAAAAGACATATACAATCATCTACTATGTCGGAATTAAAAGAGAATCTGCAAGTAGAGAGAAGAAATTGGATTAGAAAAATGTTTTGAATGGGTTTTCTTCAGGTGCTTATAAAGATTCCTTATAAAGCTTGAGATACTGATATCATTAATAAATTTGAAAAACATTTTATTGGGAAATTGGTTCAAAATCATAAATACTACAAAATCTATAAAGATTCCTTTATAAAAACTGAAGATCTCAAGTTTATCTATAGTTAGGGGGTATTTAAATGATATTTCATAAGTTGTTCGCTGAGATAATGCTGGGATCAATGAAAAATATATGTACGCACTATGGATATGAATGAAAAAAAAAGCGCTTGAAATAAATTTCAATTAGATATGAGGGCTGAAAATAGTTGTTGTCAGAGACTTTTACAGGCCAAAAACCGTATAGATTAACAGTTTCAATGGGCGCCCCATAGAAAAACAAAGCAACAATTTGTGGTTCTAATTAAAGTTGTTTTCTCTGCCCCCCTCTCCCTCTACTACTCTCGTTTGACCAAAAAATTTCCATTCAAATCTTCTATGCAAACAAACAACAACAACAAAATTATCGCTCATCAGACGAAGCGAATTAGCCAATTTTGGGGGCTTTTCTGTTGTTGTTGTTGTTTTTTTTTGTTTTTTTTTTTTATCTGTTGCTGGGACTGTCATCTTTCTCTCTCTCTCTTGCTCTCTCCACCTCTCTCTGTCTGTCTGTTCTACTACGCAAAAACTATAAAAATATTCGACAACAACAGGGCGAAGAGAAGAAGAATAATAAGCAGCAGAAGCAGAAGAAGAAGAGCTGTGCGAAGGCAAAACAAAACGAAACTTAATAGCAATAACAACACAATTTGTAGATTACGCACAAATACACACACACAGGCACACACACATACATGTACACACGTATCTGCTTCATTATTCTACGCATTTCGTGCTGTTCTTGAAGCAACGAAAACAACAACAATTTGGCCAATTGGCAACTTTCGTTTGAAGTACGCGTGCACGCGTGTGTGTGTGTGTGTGTGTGTGTGTGTGTGTTAAAAACAAAATTAACAACTTGTTGGGTTGGGCAGAGGCAGAGGCAATATAAAAATAATGAATAAGTGCGCTGAGCAACAAAAAAATTAAAGCAAACAAAAAGCCGGTTCTCTCACACACACACATACACACACACGCGCACAATGTCTCAGCAAGGCGAGAAAAAGTTGCAAAGATGCTGCTGCTGCTGCCGACGTTGACGTCGCTGCCATTAAGAGAGAGCGCGCGTCGGGAGTTGCAGCTGTCAAATTGTTATGTGAAATGGGCAGAGAGGCAGAGAGGGCAAGAGCGAGCACCAGAGGGCGCTGCTGCGACGCAAAACATAACAAACACGCACACACGCACACGACAGGCACAGACACGCACGCACACACAGCCCTAACAACACATGGGGCGGCCATCACAGCGAACCGGCGGCGCAGCTCAGCCAGAGAGAGAGGCAGAGGGAGAGAGTGTGAGAGCGCACAGCGTGCAGTCAGCGTCGCAGTCGAAACAAGTTTGTGCTTGTACTTTGTTTTTGCTTTTTGTCTTTGAGTTTGCTTTGTTTTTATTGTTGCTTTTGCCAACTGGGCGAGTCTTGGCACAGCAACAAACAACAATAATAAATGTTGTATATAAATAAATTCAAATTTTGTTTAACAATTTGCGACACAGCGAGAGAGAGAGGGAGAGAGAGGCGGCGGCAGAGTGCGCGTGCACCAAGCGAAGTTTTAATAATTTTTTATTGTTTATTATTATTATTTTTTTTTATTTTATGCACTCTTATTAAATTTTTACACCTGCAGCTGCTGCCTGCTTTTTTATTTAAAGGATTTAACTGCGTTTTCCTTTAGCTGCTGCTGCTGCTGTCTGCTACCGTTGCCTGCCGCGTGCAACGTCCGTTAACGCCGACGTCTGCTGAGACTCTGCCACGCTGCCGCCATGAGCTGCTGCAGCGCTAACGACAGCGCTGGCTTTCGCCCGTTGGGTTTTGCCCAGGCGCCTGCGCAAGCGCCCGCAGCGCAGTTTTGAGCCGCTGCCTCTCTCTCCCACACTGCGTTCACACGAGCCTCTCTGCCACGCTCCCACTCTGCGCTCTCGCTGCTCTGCCGCTGCCTCTGCCTCTCTCTCTCTCTTCCTCTGCCAGCACAGGCTCTGGCTCTGGCTCTGCCCGGGGGATTCGCGAAATCGTCGCTTTGCTGACGTGGGCGCGCCGCCACCTTGGGCGTTTGTTGTGTATGCGACGGTTAGGGGGCGTGGCAGAGGGGGATGGGAGGCAAGGAGGTGGGTCAGCCTGCTTATTTCAACAGACACGTAAGGATTTACGTAGTCGGGGAGTGGATTACGAGCGCGTCAGAAATAGTTTCTTTTGCACAATCAACAAGAAGCTACAGCGAAGACAAGAGAGGGGGGGGGGGGTAGCTAGAGGGGGCTGCGATTGTGTTAGGCAGCAGTCAGTTTAGGTAGGGGTAGGTCGAGGAGAGAGCGAGAGAGATAGAGTTGAACAGACACGGCGGAGGACGCGTAACTTGCGTCGTGGGCAGACTTAATTTCCACACACACACACGCACGCACACACACACACACATATGGGGGCTGCCTGTGCGTGTGATGCATATTTTTAGCACAGAAAATGGCACAGTTACAGTTACAGTTTTTAAAGGCGCCTAGGGGGAGGTTTCTAGAGCTTAAGGGGGGGCAGAAGGGGGAGGGGGTTAACTAGTGGCTTAGCATATGGCTAACATATGCAGCTGTATGCGTGTGTGTGTGTGAGCCAAGAAAACTTGGCAAAAGCCAAAAAGGAAATGAGCCAAAGGATTCACTTGAATTGCCCTTTAGGAAGCATACGCGATTGTAACCACAAGATATCTATGATATTTGGGTATATTATTATGCGAAACTGTATAGAAATGCATAAAAATAAGAAGAGATATATAGGAAGGCATAAAAAAACAAAAAATATATAGTAAGGGAGAATTTAAGCACCCTATAGCATAGCTAACTAAGATGGTATCATCAGAAGAAGAATAAATCAAGTTTAGCTCAGTTAATCTTCGACCTCTGCAACTTTATAAGATATTGAGTGGCAGCAAAGAGATTCCTATACACTCCCTATAGCATTCTGGAATACTTCTTTATAAAGACTTCTTAAAAAGACCATTTTTTTTATCTTTTACAAGACACAGATTGAGATAGCATGGGAAAAATTGACTTAAGAACTTGTATAACCTTTCTTTATAAATACTAATGAGATATAGCACACTATATCATCCAAAATCAGTGTAAAACTATGTTTATTCTTTTTTCTATATGATATTATCGTACGAAATAACCCTATAACATATAAAAACTATTTAGAAATGTATTTATTCTGATTCACTACAAGATAGCGAGACAGATAGAAAGAGAGAGAGAGAGAGAAATACCATTATAAAACTCTTAGTATATTGACAGATACAAGTCTTATATCTATACTACCCTAAGCAGTTTGACTAATTAAGATTTCCCACTTAACTGCCTTAAACACACTCAAATCTGTTTTAACTAACTTTGAGGCAGTTGCAACAACAACAACAGCCTACAGGGTTGCCAATTAGTGCGAGAGGGAAGGAGGGAAGGGGGAAGAGGCAAGTTTTGTAATCTCATTGGGCAGTTTCGAACAGCTGTCGCTTGTCAGCCTGCGGTTACTTCAATTTCCCTCTGAATACCGTACATGGTCACCCCCCTCCCCCTCCTTACCTACACCCACTACTTGCCACACACACGCACACACACACACACTGCACATGTGGCACAATCAGTGGCAACGCTGTCAACTTGACGACTAATTGACAAGTTTTTTGGGGCCAACCAGAGAAGAAGAAGAGTGAGGAGGGGGAAGAACTACATGCTTATTAGAAGAAAGAGAGAGAGAGAGAGAGAGAGAGCGGCAGAGAGAAACCCCGCAAGAAGCTACGCAGCGACAAATTAAAGTTGTGCAACGAAATTTCATTACGTTTTGCCTTTAAAATGCGTTTACATAAAAATCGTGTAAAGCAAAAGCAGCAAAAAGCAAAAGCAGAGAGCAAAAACAAAAACAGGCCGCAAGCAGCGACGTCAGCAGCGACAGCAAATGTTTTCAGTATCCTTCGCATGAATGGCACAAAAAGCTCTCACGACGCGATCTCTCTCTCTCTGCCGCAGTCGCGCTCAAATTAACACTCAATCGCTCTCTCTGCTGCGCCTTGACGCTCCTGGCTCGCTCTCACTCTCTCTCTGCGGCACCGGCGATGCTGGCGGCATTTCTTTGATAATTTTGTTGATGACGCAGCGCAGGACCCTCACACACACACACACACACACACCCTCAACGAATTGCACTCAACACAAATGTGAATGAATGTTGCGGGCAGCAGGCAGGCAAACCCGCATACGCCGCCATATGGAAACCGCCAGCAGCGAACGTTGACACTTTTCCATTTGCATCCTAATCAAATTCTATTTTTTCTCGAAATGCAGCGAAAACAAATGAATAAATAAAAGAAAATGCAAAATGCAGGCAGGCAGGCAGGCTGTATGAGGGCGTGGCAAAGGAGGGGGTAGGTTTCTCACAATTGCAGCAACTGTCGCATCACACGCCAAAAATATAAAAACAATAAATAAATAAAGCGAAATAAATTATGAACAAATATTAAACAAGTTTAAAATGCAATTGCAAACGTGTGTGTGTGTATTGCGCTCTCGCTCACTCATACACACGCACACAGCTACGTGCGCTACTTTGAGTTCATCGTTTTCAATTCATTTGAGTTTCTCTCGCTGCTGCTGCCTCTTCTTCTTCGTTAACAATAACGAAAACACACTCAAACACGCACGCACACAGCGAGAGAGCGCGAACGAACACACACACACGTTCATTACTCAACGTGCATGTACACGCGTTTTATGGCATTTTGCAAGTGTATTTGTATATGTATGTGTACGTGTGTCTGCTTACTTTTCATTATTTTGCTGTTGTTGTTGTTGTTGTTGGCGAGAGAAGGAAAACCTAAAGGGAAAAAAAGCATTCACACTGCGCGCAAACACTTTGGCCGCATTACGGTTTCAAATTGCTCAAAAATTTGAGAATTATAGAAAGTGTAATTGAATTTTCGTTATTAAAACAACAACACTACTCGCCATGTTTCGGTCGCGCTCGCTCTGTTTCTCACTCACGCACACGCACGCATGAATCACACCACAATCGACAAAATTTTCACACTTTTTCACACGAGCCCGAGAACGAGCGACTCTTAAACGTCCGCGTTGTTCAGAGAGTTTTAGTAGACTAGATGGTCCGACGACAATGTGACTGTAACTTCATGTTAACGAAAATACCAGCAAAAATACCAACTAACAGAGGCAATGTTAAGTATCGCCTGAGTGTGACCGCAGCTGTAAAAAGTTATCGCTGTTAGGCGCACATTTTAAAATTTGTTATCGAATCATTGAATTGTTTATAATTTAATTTAATAATTTGTTTTCATAGCTATATAATTAATTAACAATACTAAATATACACAGTAAGAATGACTAGAAAGTTGCTGCTCCCACTTGGAATGTGTGTTAGAGAAAAGCACACGGCATTAGGCCCGACTCTTCCGTGGGCGTGTCCAGGTGCAGCTGCAGCGCAGCAGCGAGCTCGACGCCACCGTCGCCGCCAGCTTCCTCCTACATTGTGCTGTCCAGCATGTCCACCAGGCGCTTTATCTCCCGACTATATACAGCGAGGGAGGAGAAGGAATCATTATATATCCAAAATAAACCGCCGCCTCATCCGACTTACATGCGCTGACTGAGCTGCTCGGTGGGTTTCATGGACTTGGAGATCTCCTCGGTCTTGGCCAGCAATTGGTACTGACACTTGATGTTGGCATCGAGGGCATCGGTGAGCTTCTTCACGGCATTCTTATGCACCTCCACATTGTCGGCGGTTATCGATGAGATCGAGTGCAGCAGATTACCCAAATTCTCGACAAGATTATCCACTGAGGTGGCCAGATATTGTGCCTCCAGTTCAATGTCACTTAGCACATTGCCATCCACTTCGGGCACATTGCGGGATTGCAGGAATCTTGATATGGGCGCGGCGGAAGTGGATGGGGTCGTGTGCTCCGAACTGGCGGCGCCGTAGTCGGTGACGCTGCTGGCGCGCAATTTGGATTCCAGATTGTGGGCGACAAAATGCCGCATGCCGCCAGTGCTGCTGGTTGCTCCCTCGCCATCCAGCTCGTAGGGAAAAGCTGCAAGTGGAGATGGAGATTAGGATGAGGATGAGGATAAGGAAGGCGTTGCTACCTACACGACTGCAGTGACTTGGGTCGACTGTTCGCCTTGTGTGTCGCCTCGCCGGAGCTGTCTTTGGAATTACTATTGCTCTGCTCCTCCTCCTCCTCGTCGTCGTCGTCCTCATTGTCTTCGTCATCGTTTTCCTCTTCGCCCGAGTCCAGATTCACATAGCTCTCGCTGCCCAACGTTGGCGGCTTGCCCGCCGTGGGCGTTATGTCCTGCAGCACATGCTCCGGCACGGGACCAGCATATTGTGCCAGAAAGGGAATCTCCGAGTAGGACGCGGGCGTCGCCCCGCAATTACTACGCGACTGCGCTCTGTTTTGCCCCGTCACGCCAGACTCCTCGCCATCGCCTTCGTCCGCATAGCCATAGCGCGGTCGTATGGGTATGTCCTGACTGCGACGTGACATGCTGTGTTTATATTTTTTATTAATTTGTTATTTATTTGCACTTTTAGATTAACAATTAAGTTTTGTTTTGTTAAATTCTGTACACAGTTCAGTTTTACGGTTCAGTGTCACAATTATCGCAGGCGTTATCGACAGCTGAGTCACGCACACTGTTAACGCACTTAGGCGCACGGTTAACGCAAACAGATCAAACGCACTGTTAACGCACTTTTTGGCGCACTGTAAACGCACTTTTTAACGCGCACTGTAAACGCGCCTTGAGCGCATGTTAACGCACTGTGAGTGCTTAACAGTGGCTGTTAACTTGCACAATTTTTGCAGTGCTTTTAATAGCCTGCATGTATTTTATATATTTATTTTAAATATTTTCTACCTTATACGAGCCTGCATATAACATGATTTTCAATAATTACCAATTAAATCAAAAATTCAATCGCCAACTTGAATTGCAACTGTAGCTTTCGATAACAGCGCCGCTTCGATATATCGCATGCAATACTCACGAAGAACATCCCTAATTTTGCCATAAACAAAAACAACGTCGAGCGGTACAGACGCGTGCGGACGATTCGCGTCGCCTTGTGTCGTTGTTGTATTTTCAAACAAATGGCCGCCGACGCGTGTACGTAAAACAAAAAAAAGTGTTAACAATTTGTGTGTTTTATCTATGCATGTCCATGTGCTGCTAACAATTGCCAATTGTTTGCACACCACAGGTATATTATTTTATTTCGATTAAAATACAAAATCGTTTTCTTCGTCGTCGTCGTCTGTACGTTGCAGTCATTCGTGTGCGTGCGTATTAGTGTCAGTGTAAAGTGCATGTGCACGGAAATAAAGTGCCGCAAGAAGAGCGCAAGAGAGAGAGAGTAAAACAAATGTTTTCTCTGCTTTAATAAATAAAGTTATTAACGCATAAAGTGTTTAATAAATGTGCGAAAAATCAAAGGATAAAACAAGCAACGTACCGTACGTACAAACACACACACACACTTGCAGAAAAACCGACTGCAGTGCGTGCACTTGTGTGTATGTGTGTGTGTGTGAAGGCGACAAATTCGCTCAGTGTGTGTGAGAGAGCGCAAAGAGAGTGAGAAAAAACGAAGAAGAGGAAGCAGCAGCAGCAGCAAGCAAACCTTCGTTTTGCGTTTGCCTTTGCATTTGATTTTGCACGGGGTTCAAATTCCAATTGAGCGATTCCAATTTGAATTTGGATTTGCAAGTTGCGCATGCGTCCGCCGCTTTTAAATACTCGTGTACGTGAGTGTGTGTGTGTGTGTAATATAGATAAAACCATTTTGGATCGGCTGCTCAACAACGAAACAACATTAAAACAACAATCAAAAAGGTAACAAACACTTGCTAAAAAGAATTTTTATGGCAGTGAGAGAGCAACAACATGAGTTGCTTTTCCTCTCTCTGCTTTGCTTTCTTGTGCTCTTCGACTGCAGCAACAGCAAAAAAAAACTTCATTTACTGCGTGTGTGTGTGTGTGTGTGTGTGTAGTTTGTCTGCTACTCTTTCCTCTGGCATTTGGTTCTTTGGCTTTTCTTTTTTTTGTTCTATTCTGTGTTCTTTTCTTACTGCTTTGCCAGTTACGCTTATTCGCTTGTTTTGTGCTTTACGTCATTGTCTTGGCATTCGCTTTGGCCAGCCGTCGCTACTGCTGGCGTTACTGCTGCCGTTGCTGCTTCAGCTGACATCGCTGTCGCTGCCGCTGTTGCTGCATTTTTTTTTCATACATTTCTAACCTGCAAAAAAACTAAATAAGCAGCTGCTCTTCTTCTTTTCCCTTCTGCCTTCTTCCTTCTTGTGCTGTGCATGTGTGTGTTCAATAAGTTTTGCCCTCTTTGCTTCTTGCTCCATTTCTTTTTCAATTTTCATTTCGTATTGCACACACACACACATACATGCAGACCGTAGTGCTTTTGCTATCTACCGTTATGTTTCGATTGCGATTTCGTAATAACTTCGAATTCGCCCAACTGCGATAATATTCGTGCGCTCTCTCTCACACACACAGAGACGGCAATGTGCTCTGCTTGCTGTAACTGTGCAATGGCAGCAGGCGGCGGCGGCAGCGTCGCGTCGCTGCTGCTGCTGCGTGGGCTGCGTTTTATTTATCTCTTTCTCTATCAGCGCGTACAACGAACGATTGATGTAAAAGCTGAAGTAATAAAATAGAAATGGAAAATGCGCCCAAAGCGCAGAGCATGACACGTGTCTCGAAAAGAAAAAGGAATGTGCAATGGAGACGTGCATAGACTTGCATAGACTTGCATGGCAACAGAATGCAAGTGATTAGATTAGTCATGGCATCATTTACTGATTGGAGAGATAGAGAGACTTTTGAGTTGCTCTCATTTCGTATATTGTCTCTATTATGTTTTGACAGCTGAGCCAAAGTGCGTAAACATTGCACTCTCTCTCCTCTCTCTTCTATGCTCTCTTCACCCACATCACTTCACACACACTCACACGCACACTCGCACTTCAATTTAGTTCATAAATATTCCTGCAGAGGATCGCGTGTGTGTGTGTGTTTACAGCTGTTGTTGTTGTTTATTTGTACTTTATTTTTTTTTGCATGCGCCTCTTGTCAACCAACAGAGGGCGACACTTGAGCACTCTCTCTCTCGCTCACTCTCGCTGCATTTTTGCTTTGGCTACGCTTTTCTTTTTTGATTGCAATTCATTCTTGCCCTTTTGGGGTCTCCACACATAGTTCAACTGTTTATTGTGTTGTTGTTGTTGTTTTCGTTGTTGTTATCTTTTATGGCACTTTCAATGGGCCGCGTCGCTTTTAACCCGCTGACCCAGCAGCAGCGGCAGCAGCTTCAGGCAGAGATTCGTTTACGTTTTGCGGCGATTTCGATGGTTGGCAAAAGTGCAAAAGTTACATGTGAAGAGCGAAACGGTGAAAGGGAGTGGAAGGCTGAGGAGAGGAGTGTGAAGAAGAGGAAGAGGCTGTTGGACAACATGAGGGGGGTAAGAGCATTGTAAGTGCAGTATGGGAATAGGAGAGGGAAGGGAAGAATGAAGAAGCAGAGGCTGTGAGAGAGCACGCAGCTGAAAGAGGAAGAGAGCGAATTTAAGGCGAACAAGAGAGCAAAAAAGGGTGTGGGAAGGCATGAGAGGGTTAAGCGTGTGAGAGAGGGCAGAGACAGTGCCAGGGGGAGAGTTTGAGCGAGGAAGAGAGCGAGTTGCAGTGTAGCAAGAGAGCAGGCGTGAGAGGAGAGAGAGAGAGAGAGAGTTATATAGAGAGGCATGGGCAAAGAGGGAGAGAGTTAGAGAGCAAAGGAGATGCCCTGCAGCAGATTAATAGGACGCGCGTCCCTCATGCGGATTTGCATTTTGGGGTGGGAGAAGCAGCTGCCCTGCCCCGGTCAATTCGTGGCTTGGCAAAATCTAATTGAGGAAATTCATATTGCTCTTTTCCGTTGACCCCAAACGGGGGCAAAACCCCTGGTTCACGTGATGCCCAAGTTAATCTCGGAAAGAAACTTGCAACAACAACAAGTTGCGGTGCAACTGCCCCCGCAACTGCCTCCTCAACTGCCCCTGGAACTGCCCCTGCAACTGCCCTTTCAACTCCTCTTGCAACTCCTCCTTCCACTCCCCCTTTAACCTCATCTTGTGGCCTGCTCCGCCGCCTGTCATGTGCGTGGCCAATTTAAGTGCTGCGCTTGGAAAGGAATACGCCCCGTTTTGGGGGCGCGATAAGCGTGTTAATAGCTCATTAGCCCCTCAGTTCAGCAAGTCTTTAGGCCACAGAGAGTGAGGCTATTACCAAGCTTTGTAAACGTAAAATTGCTCAAGAAATTAACGAGTTTCGAGGCGTGGGAGACACCTGTTGCCCCCTACCTATGTATGGTATAGGGGAATCTCTACAAGTCTCAAGATCAGTGAGCAAGCGCGCATCATCAATGAAATCGAATGAGAAAACAGGAAGTCGTAATGTCTCTGAAGAAAAAAGAAGAAAACTAATTGCGATTACACGATTACGAAGAGTTCGAGAGAGTTTTCGACGAGTTTTCGAAAGCTCTTTAATCTTTTCAGAGCGGAAGATGACGTTGGAAAGTATAGAAAAATAAACATGACTCTCAGAACATTTAAATTGGGTCAGAGAATTGTTTAAGATGAATAAGAAGTACCGCAATGAATGAATGAATAAATACTGAATACTGTGAATACTGAACATTGAATACGTTTTTTTTTTTTTTTCTAAACTCTTTTTTTATCTGTAAATTGTTCGATTCGGTTTGCTTGGCTGGCGATTTAAGCGATGCATGACTCATCGCGTTTTGAGTGTGAGTATGAGTACGAATGAGTACTTTGAGTACTTTGGAAGTAACTGTATATTGAATGCAGTAATAAATTCCGCAACATTTACCTAATACAACGAGCGCGTGCACGCACGCACGAATCATGTTTTTCTATCCATGAATACATCCATCAACATTAGCAATCTCTCACTTTAGCTACCCCTCTCCCTCTCTCTCTCCCTGCTCCTCTTCTCCTTCTTCTATTTCTACGTATTTCCCGCTGTTTGTTTACATTCAATTTTAAGTGCATGAAACGAGGCATCAGTTTTGAGGAAATTGTTTTATATTTCGCCCTCCAACTGGCTGTGGGGATCTTTATTGTACCCACCCCCCTCCCTCCCTTACTACGCCCCTGCAAGCACTTAAGAATTTTGCAATTATCGACAAGTTGGCAGCACCAGCGGCAGCAATCACAGCTGAAATCTATGAACTGTGCGCCCTGTTGGCATAGACAGTGTTGCCCACTTTGGAGAACAAAAAAAGCTAAAAAAAAGTATGCGAAAAAGTTAAAAAAAAATAGCTAAAGCATTTACATATAAAAAAAGCTAAAATTAAAAAACGTGAAACTGTTTGAAATTTAAAATGATTGATAAATTATATTAAAAAAAAATACAATTTTATTTAAATTGTATAGAAAAGATTTAGAAATGCAGAAAAAAACAAATAAAAGTTAACTTTACTCTAAATTATAATAAAATAATCCAACAATTCGCGCTAGTTCGCACTTGCCAATTGAAAACTGGCTAGATCTAGCGGGGAAGTAGCTAAATTTGCCAGCACTGTTTGTAGTTACAGTAGTTGTTGCTGTAGTCCCGATCTGTGTGCCAATATAGTTGACCTCCTTTTGATTTGTTTACAACGTTTTTTTTATACCGAGCACAGTGGGAAAAATCGAACTCTTTGTTGTTGTTAGGTTTATTTTTCGTGGAAGGTGTAAAATGAAAAGCGAAACATTTAGTTGTTGTTGTGGTTTATGTTTTGCTCTTGTGGCGCAACATTTGACCCACCTATAGTTGTTGCCCCAGGTTTTCCGCTCTCCCCCCTGTCCACCCTCTTCTTTTTCCTTTTAAATTTTCACACATTTTCCGTTTTGTTTTGATTGCTTTTGATGCGTTTTTCGCTTTTGCCATTTGTGTTGATTGATGCCTTGTGCTGTGTACGATATCATTATTATTATTAACATCATCATCATCAGCATCGACTTCATTCATAATCATCATTATTAAATCGATTCCCGGTTCGAAAATGAATTTGTGGGTTCAACTTTTACTTTTTTTTTTTTTTGTTTTCTTCTTTTCTTTGATCATTTCGACAGTATTTTAGTATTTTTCCTTGAGGGTTTTTTTTTTTTTTTTTTCCTGCAGTTGTTGTTGTCTTTGCTGCTCCTTGGCATTTTGTGTGTCAAACGTAGTCTCGTGTCCCATCTCTCCTGCTGCAGCTCCTCCTCTTCTTTTAACAATGTCCGCATTGTTTGCAGCTCATTAATTTTTTACCAAAAGGTTTTTATTTCTTATCTGCATTTCCGTATCGTCTTGGCTTTTCATTTTCGACACGCATAGCTTAAAAAAAAGTGAGAGAGAGTATATGAAAATTTGGGGAAAATTGTTTGGAAAACTAGGAAAATAATTTAATATAGTTTGTATGAATTTAAATACATTATATTTTCCAAGATATG
The DNA here is from genome assembly GCA_018904105.1 of Zaprionus tsacasi. Classification (NCBI taxonomy): domain Eukaryota; kingdom Metazoa; phylum Arthropoda; class Insecta; order Diptera; family Drosophilidae; genus Zaprionus; species Zaprionus tsacasi. The sequence continues at coordinate 3,016,129 of JAEIFR010000049.1, read as the reverse complement.
TCTTTAAAAAAAAATGATATATCGTAATAAATAGTTGATATTATTGGTAAAGATTTTAATAAATAGGAGCACCTAATAAATTTTATAGTTAGGCAGTGTTACTTTCCTAAATTTCTAGGAGTCAGATATCTTAAAAAAAATAACTATCATACCAAACTCAGTTAGGGTATTCAATAGCCTGCAACATGAGTGAATCATCAGCTGCACTTGCGCTACGCCAGGTGGCGCATTTTGGCGAATTTCACTGCTTGCGTGTTAGACAGAGCAGGAGGAGAAGGAGGAGGAGGCGTAGTAGTAGCAGTAGGCAAAGTAGGCGTGTCTCTTCTGTGACTCGCCTACAAATTGTGTCAAACGAACAACGATCTGTGGCGCATAGATAACTCTACCGGCAGCTCGCTAAGTCAATCGACAAACTGGAATTAATTATCGCACTCTGCGCATCCGAAAGATCCACGCCAAGCCAAACCCCAATAATCGCTGCGAACCTCCAGCAGACCCTATTTATAACGCGCTCGCCTTCTGCATATGAAATTAACCTTGAAATGTATTAAAAAAAAATTAAAATAAATTTCAAAACCGGTTAACAATAACCGTTTTCGTTTTCCGCTTTCAACTGCCATTCGCATAGTTTTTGTTTTTTTTTTGTTTTATTTATTTTTGCATTCGTTGTAATTCAAGCTGCGATGATTCTTAAGCAGCTTTTGTCGTTAAATGAAACTATTTATAAGATTATGGAGTAGAGTCTCTAGCCTAATGGAATGAGTAATTAACATAGGAATGCGCTGCGAAGGCTCTCTGGGGCTGGCTGTCCAAATGCGTATAGTATTGCATGATCTCAGAGAAATTACTTGAGTTGGAAGTGATTGATAGATAAGTAGCTGAGAAATAAATTATGAAGGTTCTCAAATGATGTGATTCAAATGATATAAAACTTGAGTTACTCGATAAATATATAAATATGACAGATGTTGCTTAAGTAGTATAGGAGCAAACGACAAAACATATAGACCTCAAAGAGCTGAGAGACCTTTAAAGACCTAGTAGACCTTTCTGGACTTCTAACTATCATAACTTTGTCAAAAATGATCCGATTTAGCTCGGGAATGTCTTTTTGTTCATGATTTGACTTCTATACTGGTTCTGCATCAAAAAATAATACTCTAAAAATTTTAAAATTTTGGACCTACCATGCTTCCAAAATTTGAAAGACTTAGGAGACCCAAGATACCTATCTAGACTTCCGGATGCCATAACTTTGTCAAAAATGATCCGATTTAGCTCGGGAATGTCTTTTTGTTCATGATTTGACTTCTATATTGGTTCTGCATCAAAAAATAATACTCTAAAAATTTTAAAATTTTGGACCTTCCAAAATTTGAAAGACTTAGGAGACCCAAGAGACCTATCTAGACTTCCAGATGCCATAACTTTGTCAAAAATGATCCGATTTAGGTCGGGAATGTCTTTTTGTTCATGATTTGACTTCTATATTGATTCTGCATCAAAAAATAATACTCTAAAAATTTTAAAATTTTGGACCTACCATGCTTCCAAAATTTGAAAGACTTAGGAGACCCAAGAGACCTATCTAGACTTCCAGATGCCATAACTTTGTCAAAAATGATCCGATTTAGGTCGGGAATGTCTTTTTGTTCATGATTTGACTTCTATATTTGTTCTGCATCAAAAAATAATACTCTAAAAATTTTGAAATTTTGGACCTCCCATGCTTCCAAAATTTGAAAGACTTAGGAGATCGAAGAGACCTATTTAGACTTCCATATGCCATAACTTTGTCAAAAATCATCCGATTTATCTTTGGGATATCATTTTGTTCATGGTTTTGACTCCTGATTAAATCTGCATCAAAGTTCTATACATTTTGAAATATGAAAAATTTTGCCAAAAAATCCATGCCACCCCCTTGTAAAAATTTCAAAATTTTTGAAAATTTTGAAAAACCTATATTTTGCTCTAAACTGACTGGGAAACTTAAAAATTGTATAAAAATCTAATTTAAAAGTGTTTCTGGGACCAAATTTAGAAAATATCGCAAATATACGAGATTTTCATGTGATAACCATAGTCTGGAAAAGCTTAGTTTACTGCAGGGTATCTGACAGTCAAATAACTTAAATTCTTGCTTGCTTTACTTGTTTTTGAAATTTTAGGTAGTTCTTGTTTTTTTCCTTTCAAACACCTGAGAGAACTGTGTGTTTTAGTGTCTCGGTTTGAATAAAATTTGTTTCTAGGGCCTATATGCTCAATCTATAGATCTCTGTGTTCTTGGGGCTGGCAACTTAAATCCTGAAAAAAAAACGTCTGCAATAAATTCCTCAATTTAAGCAATTTATAGCTCTTCTTTCTTGGTACTTCTCCCGGGAACTGCCACCTCGTTAGCCTTATAGAGGAGGCAGCGTACGCACGTGACGTTTTTCTGCTTTCTCACCATTTCAATGGGCAATTCTAGCCATGTTTTTTCTTCTTGCCCAATTCGGCGGCATTGGGGTCAGGCATTTAAATAATTCCCCCAAAAACCATTTGGGACACGTTGCCGATGTTGCAGTTGTTGCAGATGTTGCACAGTTGGCGGCAGTTGCGAAAAAGCGTTTGTCAAATAGTTTTCAATTAGCGTTGAAATGTTTTTGCGCATGTTGCATGCCCCCTGGACCGAGGGGAGGTCCAGTGCAGCAGGAGAATTTGAAGCATTAATCGACGTCATTAATAAACCTCAAGTGGCGGCAGCGAGTGAGTAACTCCGTGTCTAACTGCAAAAGATACAAATGTATCTACAGACTGTGCAGCCTGCCACACATGCCACATGAAATGCTGCTGGAAATGCGCCAAGCTGCAGCGGCGGCGACACTTGCATTTTTCATCGCGCTTATCTTTAGAATGTGCAACTATTTTCGTATATAAATATATATCTTTTCTATCTGGGGAATGCGTGTTGCTGCCACAGCCAAATGTATCTCTGTATCTGTAGCTGCATCTTTATTTTTCTTGAATTAGGCACGCTGTCACTGGCTGCGGCTGCGACTGGGAGTGGCATTTGTTGCCGCCTCGCCTATGTATCTTGTAGATACATTTCAAAGCAAGGCTAAAAATAATACAGTCCGAAGCCCTTCCATTTCTCAAACCAGGGACTGCAACAAGAATTACCAGAACTATCTATAGAGAACACGTCGCCCTGCTCCATTTTTAATATGAATCCGTATCCGTAGTCTCGTTCTTGCTCAATTTGTGGGGCGGCGTCTTTTACTCATAATAATCATGCTCCCCAGTCTGGCCTCAACTTTATCTCTTTTAATTGCAGTCCTCTTTTAAGACCGTATTCAAGTTTTGTTTTTCTTTTTCGCTCTTCAAACTGTTTTTCTTAGGGGGAATTTTTTAAAAATAGTTTTGGAAATTGCAGATAAAGCAATGAAGTTCATGAAGGGGCCACAGTTTTTATTTAATTTTCTCAAGAAGTCAGGAGAAGTCAAGTTGTTTTTGATTTACCGCATTCCATATAACGGGAACGACTCTGGAATTCGGTGGGCGCATTCGACAATGAGTTGCACTTTAGCCTCTCTCTCTGGTATATCATTTTGAAGGAGTCAAGAATTTATTTAATGAGCTCACAAATTATCGCAGACATTTGCCTTATCGATAAAGTGATATTGAGACTCTATAGAAAACTTTTCCTTTTTTTATACACTTGAGATAATAGTAAAAAGTAAAAGTCGCCAAGAAACATGACCTTTATGAGGCAGACTAACACACAACATTGGCCCTGCCGCCTGTGTCCAACTTGCAAATTTTCCAAATTCCCACACACTAGAGGTTAGAGGAGCTAGAGGTTCCTCTCTTTTTCCCCCTCTTGGCAATGCTGACTGTCAAAAAAGCCTTGCCCAGTTGTTGTAACTGTTGTTGTCCATTGTTGTTTATTCACACGTTTTATTTGCAGGGTATGCACTTAGATAGTTCGATAAATGTACTAAAATATGCTCTCTAATTTATTTTAATATACTTCGATTATGGCAAATGTGGTAAAATATTATACTAAGTGTATATTGTATATTTTATTTGTATTTATTCTTAGACAGCTGCATAAATTAAGCTAATTTTCTGATTTTTGTCTGTATGAACGCACAGATCTCTGTTATTATTAGAGCTAGAGATACCAAATTATTATTAATAATTAGATAATGCTTGTGAATCTTACGCTTCTCTTGCTCATATTAGACTTTGGTTGCCACGCCCATAGTGCCTAAAACTCCCTAATCAATTTTTGTAATTCGATTTTTAAGCGATACATTAATACAACATTTTGCTTTGGTACATAGTTAGCTTACTATAATATACAACTGACATACAAATTTTTATGAGATTGGGAAATGTAGAGGGAAGTTATGCAATTGAATGTTATCCATAGTACCTGGGAGCTACGAAGCCGTTGAGAGGCGTGTCTGAGAAAGTGGCAAAGCCATAGGCAGGAGATTTAATTTTGGGAATTGTTAGAGTTGTACAAAGGGTATTTTACAGTCGGGCATGCTTGGGGCAGCTTTCGTTGCTTGTTTAAAATTCTGCTGCATTTTCAAAATGCATTTTCCTACAGGGTATGCAGTGGGCTGCTGCAGTTTTCCCCTCATGCTGCTTAATCCACATTCACATACGTTTTTTGTGCCATTCCAAAGGCAGCGAAAGTCGCCAGCAACATAGACGAGGTCTGGGCATGGGTCTCAGATGGAGTCGGGGCTGGAGCTGGAGCTGGAGCTCCTTGCTACACTTTTTTTTTTGTGTGTGATTTAATGCGCGACTTTTTCGGCAGCTGCCCGTGGGCAGCAGCAGCGGCAGCATTTGCATATCGCATGCACCATCGAGCAGCGAGGAGCAAATAAAAATTTATGCAATTAAGCAAATCAGACGATGACGATGACGACGACGACGACGACGAAGACGACGAAGCGATAACGTGCTCCGATCCTGGCAAGAAAAGTGCACGTACTCAGCGAGAGAGCTTATCGCGGGAAAAGATCTGCAGGGAGAGCAGCAGCCTGCCTAGTGGGGGCGGTCTACCATACATGTGCCTGAACTTTTTGTGGGGCGTTACGAGGCTACATTTCGATAGTTATCGTTATCGTTGCAGCAGCTCCTGCAGCGCCATCATAAATTAAACTTTTAGGCATTTGTTTGCCTGCTTTGTCATGTGCATAAGCTGGCCACGCCTCCTCCTGCTGCTCCTGCTCCTGCTCCAACTGGAGCCGTCTCTCTCTGGCTGCGTCCATCAATTCTTCACTTCACTTTCATTTGACTGGGTTGGTTGGTTGGCGGGCCCAACAAGCTCCATACTATCTATCTAACTGCTTTGTGGGTGTTTTGGGGCATTTTGTAGACTGTCTTGTAGACTGTCTTGTTGTTGCTGTTAATTTGCCTGCCTGTCCGCCATGTGAAAGTTTTTTGCATGCCACAAATTGCGCAAACGTGTGAATCGCAGGCAGGCAGGTTGCGCCATAAGGGGTTCAACATTCATTTTCATTTTCATTTTCTTTAGGTGATTATCCTTTTTAACCATTATATTGACCAGCGCGAAACACCAGCATCGCCTTTTATAATCATAATAATAAAAAAGAAAAACACTTTTCCATCATCAGCCATCCCCCAACATTCACAGTCCATAAATCGTCTAAATGAGCCTTTCAATCTTTCTTCTCGCACACAAAGTGGCCAATTGAAAAAGGAATTGCTGAGGCTCTTAAAAAAAAAAAACAAGCGAAAAGTTTTACAACTGCTGAATGGATCTGCTTAAGGGGAACCCCTGGGGAGGAGACTTAGATTGGGTTTTTCGTAAACTCTTTGAATATGCTTGTAATGTTTTTCTGGGCTTGTTTTATAACCCTAAAGAGAGAGAAAGGGTATTTTGAGGTAGTAGTTTGAGATAAAATAAAACACATTTCATTTAAGTATATATATTCTTATTTGTTTTTCCAACTCTCTGTTTGTTTGAACACCAATAAGTTCCTGAATTTTTGAGCTATTTTGATAAAACTTGGCATATATATTTATTTTTGTCACGCGCTGCGTATTGAGTGGTAAAAATTCAAATCAAACCGATATATCGTATAGTTTTCAGAGAAACTATCGTTTATCTTTGCTGTTTTTCAAGATATTGCAGCCAAACTCACTACATATGTCATTGTCATTGTCTCTTTAATAAGTTCCTTAAATTTAATGGCAATCGCAACACTTTAATCCATATCTACTATAGTTTATAGTTTATAGACTTGCTTAAGCTAGCTTTTAGTTCTCAGCATTGTTTTCGATTATAGATTTTTTTTTCGTAAAATTTGCCAATAAATCAAAACGATTATTTTATTGTTCTCAAGTATTTTTACCCCAATTTACTATTGCTTCATTCTCTCAAGTGTTTCGCTTGCCTCATTCACTTCTTTTGCTTCTAATCTTGCAATACGATAACTCTAAAAGGTTTTTCCCTTTTTGACCTGTTGAATTTAAGTTGAAATTGCACTGCAATCGATACAATTTACAATCGAGTAAGGTCTTAATTCACAAGAAGTTGCCACACCCCAAATAAAGCAACAACGTTGTCGATACAAAAGAATTTAATTGTATTTTATTTTTATTTTTTTATCCACTTTTTTGGTTTCCCACCCAACGTGTTGCTTTTAGCAGCTTGAAGAATTTTCGGACCAGCTCCTAAATCAGTAAAAGAGTGGGAGGGAGAGGGAGGGGCATGAGTGCTGCAGTGGGGCACATTAAAACAGACGTTAGCTGCGATCTTTGTGACATTTTGTGACATTTAAATTGAAACATTAATCGCAGTAGGGAGGAGGGACAGGAGGGGAGTTGGAGGGGTGCCCCATGCTGCATGCCACACTCGTATGCTGCAGCGTGTTAAGTGGGTCAAAAATGCCATGGCTAAAATCAAAAGTTCTGCGCATAAATTATTGAGAGAGGAAAAAAAAACAAAGATGTCGATGCCGATTTCGATATGTATTTTTTTTGCTTCCTGAGAAAGTGTAACCCAAATCAGAGAAAAAGAGAAGGAAGAAGAGAGAAAGAGAGGGAGAACTGTGTGCCCTGCTGTCCTACTTATGCAATCGGTTGCCGCTTTCCAAAAGTGTTGGCCGCAGGCCGAGAGGGCCTGCCCAGGTCGATGGTACAATTGATCGAACAGCAATCGAGTGTAATCGAGTATAATCTCGATGAATACAATCCTGCCGGCCCCCTAGTGGTGGGAGCCAACAAAGACTGGAATTATGTAGCTTTTTTTCAACTCTGTTGATATTTGCATTTGGCCAAGAGCAGCAGCGGCAAAAGCAGCTAACGATAATTTGGCCTGCAGTAGTAGTAAAAAAAAATGCAGCAACAACAGTAAAGCAATTAGCACTGGCCATAAATGGCCAAGAGAGTTGAGGCTAAGAGAGTGCAGGCCATGAGAGTTAAGCTGGGAAATTGTGCAGCTCTGGGTGGCTAAAGAACCGTTACGCAACATTTTCTTATGTCGCTAAAAACACAAAAAAAAACAGTGGAGTCTTCCCCTCTCTCTCTCTTTCTCTCACACATTCTCTTCAGTCAAGAGAGATCTTTGCTGCGATAAAGCGCAGAATTTATGATGCCGCTAATCACCGTTGCGCCTCGGGGATGACTCTTCGCATCTCAACTTCAACTTGAGCTCTTTTTTTTGCAGTTATTATGTGCTAAGTCTGATAATGATTATCCTTTTCGAGCGATCTTAACTCGATCTGTGTGTGTGTGTCTAATGCCTTGGGGTGTATTTTGCAGCTAGAAAAGATAATCAGCTGGATGGAGAAAGGCAAGAGAGTAGAGTAGAGTAGATAGAGTCGAAGAAGGTTCTTAACTAAGCTGTAGAAATGTATGTACAACTTAAGATCAATAATCATATAAGTTATTCGATAGGGTATATAACAGTCAAGTAGAATGGATTGTAGCTTTTCTTACTCGTTTTCTGCAAAACTTTAGCGGAATTCGCTCATTACATTTATTGCTTTATTCCCTGTGGAATTTATACAATTTTTTTAAGATTGTGATTGATCATTTTACGCGTTTTTTTTTCTCTACAGAGCATTCTTGGCTCTTCTTTCTCTTGCTCTCCCTCTCTGTCTCTTCTTTCCTCTCTCTCTCTGCCTGACAGTGTCGATAATTTATGGTTTGCCTGATACTTTCATTTATCTCGTATTGCATGTAATGAGATCACTCTCAGCGCGATCAATTGAAGAGATTCGCTTGCAAATGAGTGTGGAGGGTGTGGAGAGTGTGGCCAGAGTGAAGGAAAGTAAAATGTGCATCCTCCTAGCATCATCAGTCATACAGACTGAGAGATTCGCATTAAGATAAGCAGCAGCGTCTCACTCGATTATGCAATGATCTGTGTGGACTTTGCTGCTCTCCCTCTCTCTTCTCCCTCTCTCTTCTCCTCTGTCTCTTTCGCCTCTTGTGGCACAGCTGGGGCTACTAGGCTGTCCAGTGTGTGTGTGTGATGCATCGCATGTCCAGGAAATGAGGTGAATGCCTTCTTAGGCGACACAAACGGAACAAGAGCGCATAAGCAGTGGAAGAAGAAGACGAAGAAGTAGCAGGCAGGCAGTAGAGGAAGAAGGGAAAGGGGATGGGGGGGGGGGTAAGTGCAACAGCGAAATCGATATATTTTCAGGGACGTTGCTTCTTTGGTCTTTGGCGCTGTTTGTATCTTTGTTTGGTTTTTGTATCTTTAGCTGCGTTTCGGTTTCAGTTGAGCGTGTGTGTGTGATTGTGTAGTATGTGTGTGTGTTGCTGTGTGTGTATAGACTGTGTTTGTGTGCTGCATGTGGTTAAATTTTGTGCTCATTCGCTCATTGAGCGCGTATTGACAAGCTTATTTGAGAGGGGGTTAGGCTGCATTTAAGGCAGGGGTGGTATGAGGTGTAGTAGGGGAGGGCAGGCGGGCTGCAGAGGGGTGACAGAACCCTGGGGTGCGTCACGCTTTTGTAGAACACATTTGTCAGCTTAAAATGCACATGTGTGTCTCTCTCTCTCCCTCTCTATCTCTCTCTCTCTTTTCCTTTAGCTCGCCTTCTCTTTCATTCACTTCCTTAGCTTCTCTTTCCCCTCTTACTACCCTGCTTCTTCTCTCTTTGTGCTCTCGTTTAAAGCCAAAGCGAGAGAAGCCACATCAATCGCAGCGACAATGCAAAAACTATCGATAAGTGCGTGCGATAAGTGCTAGAGAGGAGAGAGCTAGAGATGAGCAGGTAAGAGAGAAGTGAGTTACGGAGGAAATGAGACACAGAAAGAGTCGGGGAAGGCAGGCAGTTCGCCCCATAATATCATAGATTTCACTGCGATAAGATAAGCTTGTGGCAAATTAAATTGCTGAAAGTTCCAAAATTGATAATACTTATGACACTCTATAACTAACGATAGGTCTGATAGTCTTATCTATATAGCAGCCTATTTGTCATACTCTATACCAATCGATAGCGTTATCGATGGCAAAGAAAAAAAAGAACCTACTAACATTGTGTATACCCCATTTGTGCACACTTGACTGAGGTATACAAATTGGCCAAGTGTGTGTCTCTAAAAAGTGTCAATAAATTGTTGACTATGTCACGTTTTGAGTGTGCGAGAGTGTGTGTGTGTGTGTCAGCTGTGTGTCTTTGTATGTTTTCTGTGTGTCAAGTCTCCTCCAAGCGTTGCCTCTTTGCGGCATGCCTCATGAGGTTGTTGTTTCCATGTTGTTTTGCGGCTTATCTGCAGCATGTTTTAATGAGTTTTCATGTTCTTTTTGGGGTCTATTGACAAACTGTAAATTAATGTCGCCGCGAAGCATTTGCAAAGCACTAAACCAATTTAGCATTTAAGCCAGCAAAGAGAGACAGAGATATATATAGAGAGAGAGAGATGGAAGCTTTGCAATTGCAGTCATTAAACCGCAATAGAGAGCGAGAGAGACAGCTGGCGCTAGTCAATCCATCAATTGTCACATTTCTGTCCGGCTTAATAAGTTTGTCTTGGCATCTATGGGGCTCAATGTATCGTACATATATGCTTACGAGTCTATGGAAAACTTGAGGATTAAACGCAATGGAGGTTAAGTGACTTGTGGGTTGGGTTCCGTGTGTGTTTGAGATGATTTATGGTGCAAAAGAATTGTGAGAAACTTAAGCTAGAGTGGAAAATGGCAGAGGGGGAGAGGGAGAGTTGATAAAAAGACTTCAAATATGTAAAGTTAGGTAGTTAATAAAAAATAATAAAAATATAGTATAAAGAGATATAAAAACATAAAAAAGATAATTAATAAAAATTGTTATACTAATATTTTAAGACAAAGAAACTAAAAGAGTGAGAAATTACTAAAGATATAAGCAGATTTAATAATCATATAAATTAATTCATTCAACGACTAAACTTCTTTTTCTTTCTTTCTTTTCAGGTATGTAGCACAATAAATAAATCACTGATTATTATGGTAAGATTAAATGATAAGTGTAGTGCATAAGACTCGTGAGATTGAGAGAGCGTACTTGAAATGGGGTCATATCATGCTCTTTTTTTTATTTCCAACATGTTTGACACACCTAAATTGAATTTCAAGTTTCCAGGAAGTTTTTTTCTTTTTCGACATGATTGTAACAGGCGTGGCTGATTTGGGCAACAGGTGGCGCCTGTAGAGCACTCCATGTCCGCTCTCTCTTTCTCTCTTTCTCTCTCTCTCTCTCTCTCTCTCTCTTGGCTCACACCTTGCACTGATTTCCTTAGCTTTAATTACGAAAGTGGACAACCAAGTTGGCCAACGTCATTGGCCCACATTCGCAGCATGTGTGAGAGAGTGTATCTGTGTGTGTGTGTTGCCCCCACGGCAATGCGTTGCAGAAGGTGCGTGAATTGCCGGTTCCGTTGATTACCAACGTTGGTACAACGTCACGCCCCTCTCCCCCCAAGTAACCATCGCATCTCCAGTTATAACGAAGGTTAATCGACAAGAGAGTTTTCCATATACGGTTTTCTATAGGTCAGTTTCTTTATAAGACACGTAGAAAGCGTTGAGGCGCCCCACGCAGTTGGTAGAGACCGGATATAACTATCATATGATAATCGTAATGTATAGATTGACCAAGTTTGTCTCAACGGGAAGCATAAATTGTGAGCTTAAATTACACTATGCGATATGTGATTGCATTGCTAATTAATATAGTGGGAGTATGCTCTCTCTCTCTTCCTTCTCTATAAGGTACTTTATATTATATCCCCCCTGTACAAAAGTCGTCAAAGATTCATGTGTCAGTTGTGTATATGGAAAACGATTCAGTTTCAATCAACTGCGCGCCGAGCTGTGTATACGAATTCGGTTTGAAAAAATCGAAAAACATAAAAAAAATAATTTATAATCATCATCATTATCATATCGATGGCTGACGACGAGGAGGTTCACTTCGATGCGGTCGATTCGGGCGCTTCAAAGACTTTTCCCATACAATGTTCGGCATTGCGTAAGAACGGACATGTTATGTTGAAGGGGCGTCCCTGTAAGATAGTCGATATGTCTACCTCGAAGACTGGGAAACATGGTCATGCTAAGGTACATTTAGTTGGTATCGATATATTTACCCAGAAGAAATATGAAGATATATGTCCATCAACGCATAATATGGATGTGCCCCACGTAAAGCGTGAGGATTATCAACTAACTGATATAAGTGATGATGGTTTTGTTACCCTAATGTCTGATAATGGTGAGATACGTGAAGATCTTAAGGTACCCGATGGTGAATTGGGTTGTTTCCTACGCACTGAATTTGGCGATGGGAAAGATCTACTCTGCACTGTCCTCGCTGCCTGTGGGGAGGAGTGTGTCATTGCCATGAAGCCCAATGCGGGATTGGATAAGTGAGAAAGGTGTATAAAACGAAGATATGATGAAAGAAGAGAAAAGAGCGAGGAAAAGGAGAGAAAAAGAAAAAAACAAGGGAGCAAAGATTTTGAAAAAGAGATTTAAATACACAAAAGCACTTTATATAGAGATTCTCTATGCTTATAATATATTTTTGTAGATACAATTTGGAATGTGTTATAGTTCAAATGATAATAAAATTATGTTAAATACAGCACGAAAGTGTTGAAAACGGCAAATCGAAAGATTTTTAATATATTAAAAATAATAAATATAATAAGAAATCAATCAAAAAACTTATCAAAAATATTTATCGAAAGATTTTTAATTAAAATTATTTATAGAAACATATATATCAAAAGATTCTCAGTTTAAAGACTGCATTTATCCACTCGATCATCGATTTAAAATACACCATTTATACAACTTATTATCGCTTAAAGATTTCAATTATCTATATTAATCGTATTTCATAAGAAATTTAACATTGAACTTCAGTTTTTTTTCGATTGATCTTTCGTTGTTAGTGTGGTTTTCTTTGATGCCCGCATTTCTTATAGATGCGGCTCATTTATCATCCAAGTCGAAACAATAATTCGATACATCTAACATCAAATTAATGAGATCTCATTAGGTAAGACGCGCCCATGCAAAGTCTGCGTGTGTCTGTGTGGAGTGTCGCTAATTATGATAGATAAAGATTCCCCAGTATTTATATTTTACCTTTTCCATTCTCAGGTATTTCCAGAGACTGCTGGACCCCATGAACAATTAGGCTCCATTTGCCGTTGCCTCTGCCTCGTTCATTTTCGTTAAACGTCGTTTTCCATTTGCATTTTCATTAATTTTTCACATCGCGCGCGTTGCGGGAAATATTTTTGTTGCCTCATGGTTGTTGGAGTCTGCCAGAGACTACAGATGAGGAGGAGGTGGCTGCATCAGGCAGCTTGTTGCTCCACCTTTTGCTGTCGGCGTTTGCCTCGTTTCCATTTGACTGGCAGCGCTTGTTTTGCTTCCTTGTTTGCCGTTTGCATTGCCAATCGACAACGTCTATAAAGTGCATTTGCATTGGATCCCAGAAGAGGCTTCGACAGGCACTCATTCACCATGAGGCATTCACCAGACATTCACGAATATACACTCACTCATACACCCCCTTATATGGCTAAGATCAGTTTTTATACTGTTATTGCTGTATAGACGACAATGCGTAGTGTTGCAAAACGATTTTAGGTGCTCTATAGACAGAGAGAGATAGAGAGAAAAATATAAATTTTAATGTGCATAAAATAAAAGTGTTTTTAAAAATAAAAAAAAGTTTTGAATAACAATAAAAGCGGCACTTAAGATCAGTAAAAAGAGGAGCAGCGAATTATGGTTTATTAGAAATCGTATAGACAAATCCCTAATAAAATATATTATTTGGAAATACTTTACATATTTAAAATATTAACTATTTTTCCAGCATTATTTCCTCATTCACTTACACTCTCTTTCACTCACTTACACTCACTCACACTTAGTCATATTCACTCCTTACTGATTCATTCATTCAATTCAAGTCATTCATTTAAATTTTGTAACTCTACGTTGTTTTCTTTTTTTTTTTTTGCCTGCCAATTTGACATTTCTGTCAAGCTGTCGCCCATTTGCCTGTTCCAACTCAGTCTCCCCTCCCCCGTCTCTCTTCCCCTCCCTGCAATTTGCCTGTGTGGGTGTGTGCTGACTGCTTCCAGCTAGTTTGTCGCAGTGCGTGTCCCCTCCTTCTCCTCCTCCCCTGCGCCCCCTGCAATTGAAAATGTTGTCAAGTCTGTAAACAAATGCAATAAATTTACTAATACAATTTAATACGTAGCTTGGCGCTTTGGCAAAGGATTTGCTTACAAAACGATTGAGCGGGAGACACACCTTAAAAAAAATACACAAAATAAAAAAAAATACCTCACTGTGGGAATGAATCAACCAAAATGTCTGAGAAAAACGACGGACTCGAAATATGATGTCATATATAGCGCGCGCCTTGAGGGCGACAAGAACTTTGCAAAAAAAAAATCGTTGTCGAAATTCAATTAGAGCAGGCAAGGCAGAAAGAGACAGACAGAGATGGAACATGCCCGCATAAATTATGGAATTGAAAATGTTTCCCAACTTTATCGTATGTGAGAACTGTTGTTTATAGGGAGTCAAGGGGAGAGTAAAATTATCTTGCTAAGCGTCGAATAAATAGAGGCATTACCACATGGGGGGCCCCCTCGAGTGCAATTGCTAAGCTTGATTGATAAATTCCCCTAAGATGTGTGGGGAGTGTGTGGGATAAAAAGGAGAAATATAAACTGAAAGAGTTTGGAGTTTGAGAAAGTAAGACTGGGGGTATATTTTGTAAGGAAAGTGTTTGAGCAATTTGTAGTGCGGGTTCTTGATGACAACAGATCTATAAGATGGATGATCTTAGAGTAATTGAAAAAGGGGAAGAACTGAGAGAGTTGTAGAAAAGAAAGCATGATATTTGCTGGAGAGAATGCAATAAGATAGATGATCTTGAAAAAGGATTAATTTGAAAAGAGGATGACAAAGGAAACTACGATATTTCAAATTCATAATTTTTCCCAATAAAAAGAAAACTTTAAACTCTGTAGAGTATTAAAATTTCGTTGCTTTGCTATGATGGTATACTATATTATAATTATAGTTCCAATTTCTCTACAATCAACTTCAACTTGTCGCATCTCCCACACTTTCTGTCTCTTTTCTTTTTGACATTTCATAAGCAGCTTTTTTTTCTCTATTTTTCCCCTCGAATGACGTTTGACTGACTTGTGCATTAAAATGGCTCAGAGTTGCCACGCCCACACTCCAGGCGTGGAGAGGGGGCTCGGGCCTGCATAAACTGACAACTAATTGTTATTGATTTTAGCTTTGCATGCAGAGACTGTGAAAACCAAAGTAAATAAAACTAGAGAGGGAAAACTTTGCCATGCCAATGCACTTGGCCTCAGTCAGGGAGGGATGAGGTAGAAGGAACCGTTGGCTCTTTTAATATTATTTCAAGAGCAGTGCAAGTTTTTCCATATGTGCACCCCATGTTGCTTTGACAATGAACTACAAGGAAAAACAAGTGGGTAGGGCTACAGTCGAACGCCCGACAGTAGGATACCCTTCTCCCAATTCTTAAAATCCGTTACATACGTGTAACCACACTCATAATTTCAAACAGAAATTTTGCACAAATACTTCTACTACATATAGCTTTCTCGCTCACACTCACACAGCGACGCACGTTAAGAGTGACGTCGACGTCGGCGTCAACTACTGAAAGCAGCGCGCAGGCTGCTCGTATATTTTGTACTGAAAACATTGACTTGAATAACTTCTGTGTTATTGGTCCGATCGGATTGTAATTTAGAGAATATGTTCATATGGCATTTAGCATTATACATACCAAAGCAGAACTTTATAAGTTTAATAGTTTGCTTAATAATCGTAAATTACCGATTTGCGGGGGCGGTGGGCGTGGCATCAAACATTTGAAATAAACTTTGTCTGCTTGGGAAATATAGGAATCTCCATGCCAAATTTGGAGTCTCTAGCTCTTTAATAGCTGAGATCCGTTGTCTCAAACAAACAGACGGACAGCCGGACAACGGACAGACGGACAGACGGACAGACGGACAGACAACAATGTCTCAATCGACTCGGCTAGTGATCCTGAGCAAGAATATATATACTTTATGGGGTCTGCCACGCCTCCTTATGCCTGTTACATACATTTCACAAAGTTAGTATACCCTTTTTTGACCATTTTCAATGGTCGAAGGGTATAATAATTTTCACAGTCTGAAAATATGAGGGAAAATCAGCACCCTCGCATGGGCTTCCGTTGCACTTGACCTCGGGCTTCGTCTAGGTATCTCTCTCTCTCTTTCGCACTCTGTCTGCTTTTATAATTTGTCTAGGCTGTCTCTCGCCTCTTTCCCTGTCTTTCTGCATATTTCCCCCTCTCGCTCTTCTTTCTTCTCTTCCCATAGTTGCCTGTCAGTCAATCAACAAGCAACTTGCAGCGACTCCTTCTCCATTTCCATCTCAGCTCTGCGCTTCTTTCTGACATTGGCATTGTCACGCCCACTCCCCTCTCTTTTTCTATCTCCCTCCCTCTCCCTGCTGCCAACTCTATGCGCATATCTATCTATCCAAATGTAATTACACGCTTTAATATGTCGGCTTGACGGCGTTCGAGGGCGTGTCCATTATTCAGCAGTTTTTCGACTCGATCTCGGGGGCTGGGCTGGGGCGTGAATGCGTGCATCATGTGGCAAAGCCGTCATGGATACGTTTTTTTTTTTACCGTTATTTACACATAAGCATAATGCAAGTGTCGACGAGATCTATCGTAACGGCGGTCATAGGTAAACAAACACGAACCGCCCCCTATCTGCGCTTTCAATTAGAACAGAATTTGTTGTTGGTATCGGAAAAAGGTGACAGTACCGGGTTTTAATTACTATATTTGTATATGTCGTGTGTGTGTCTGTCTTGTTGTATCGATGTAACTTTCTATTTTGTTAGATCGATTGAACACTCTATGTAATTTTCTATGTTCTTTTGATCCCTGATAGGAAAGGGAGAGACAATTAAAATAATTTGTAGAAATTACTAGAGGGGAAGAAGGGGGAGGTCTGTGCTGTCGACGCATATAGAAAAAGCAGTTGCGTTAAGGTTGTAAAAGCCTGATAAATAAAAGATTGTTGCTGAAAAGCGGCAACAGCGCTTCTCCTCCAATAAACATGATGTGAAAAATGGCAACGTTGCTGAAGAGCTGCAACAGTGCATTAAACAAGATTCACTGAATTGACAATTATTTAATTACTTAATACACTTTGCCCTCTTTATAAATATTAATAATATTTAAAAATATAATATGAAGATGGAAATACATCAAATATTCCAATTTATCTCAGCTTCAACTGGAGCGATCTCCCAAGTCATATTCCTCGACTTTATTTAAGAACTCGCCATTTTGATATATTTTCTGTTGCGCAACTTAATTATAGTGAGATTTAAGCAAGGTCTTTTTCATTCAAACCTTAAGAAGAAATGGGTAAAATGATTTATATAATATATACAAATAATATTCAATAAAATATACAGTTTTATGGATATTTTCCCCCGTTTAACTGCTACGCTCTTTTATCTTCATATTCATCTTCCTCAACTTTATTTGACACCTTGGCATTTTGATATAAACTTCCAAACAGGTTGCTTAATCATTTTTCGCTGGGTTTCTTCAGGTCTCTACGGGGCTTTTCTGATCTTGCGATAAGCTTTTGGTTAATTTGAAACGTTTTTAAATTAATTGCAGCACCTTTTGACTTGAGTTTCAGCTTGCTTGCAGGTTGCGTGAGGTAATTAAAGAGATTTATGCCGCAAGTGGCCACCCTCTCTATAGGGCAGACACAATTGTCTTGCCCTGCCTTGGGCGATATGTGCGTGTGTCTTTCCCCCTGCCCTGCCCTGAGGTGCACTCAATCGAAGTAAATGGGTTAAAAAACAGATGTGTGTGTGTGTGCGTAGGTTTCGCACCAGATAAACGCGCTGCCAGACGCACGTTAGTATAGTATATACCATACATATTGGGGTCATTGGAAAGTTGGGTTATATTTTATCTCTGCTTGAGAAATGTGACTTGTGGGCCAGAGACAGAGGCGACAACGTCCGTATAACCTGACTCTGCCTGCGACAAGAGGTGTTGATGGATGAGTCTTATGGCAGGTGGAGTTGTAGCTGGAGAAATTTCAAGGAAGGAGGTTAAGTCGTTGATAAGACAGAGAGTTCTGTAGAACTCGAAACGAGGTCGAAAAGTAATGGTAGACAGTTCTATTATGCTGAAAGTAAGCTAATACCTAGTGATAAGAAAGAGTTTTGTAGAACTGCAGGGGGTACTGTCTTTAAGATAGTATGTGCTGATAAGAAAGTGCTCTATTATGCTGAAAAAAAGGGACAGTAGGTCAGCTAGTATGCTGATAATATAGGGAGATATATGGCTCTAGAAAGAGCTTTAATTAATGTAAGATATTATAATAAAAGAAATAGTTATTTTATTTTATATGTAGATTATAAACAGTTATTAAAAACTTGAAAAATTAAGAGAATTTTGATCATACAGAGATCTATTTATTTCACACTGTTCACCCATTAATTTCAATAACAAACTCTATAATTCTGCTAGCTAACAACCTTATATTACGCTATTGCATTACATTAGTGAGAATGATCTCAAGAACTCAAGCTAAGGTCAGTTCCGCAGTTTGGACAAGCTCTCTATCTATATATCTCTCTCTTTCTACTTGTGTTATCTGTCTTTATTAACTTTAAATGTTGGGCCAAGTCCATTGAAATGACGGTTAGCTAATGAAATTTCAAATGACAACCTCAAAAAAAAAAAGCTTTTTAGCTAAAAATTCATATGCTAATTGCGTGCCAAGTGCGTTGGATGCCAGACGGAACGACCCTGAGTGACCAAAGGGGATGGGAGGGGAGACTATTGAAATATGAAATGATATTGGGTAACAGATAAACAAATAAAACAGTCGAGCAAACAACGACTTGAAATGGTGAGGGTGGAGAAGCGATGGGGAGACCAATCGAGTCGTAAATCACAACGATGTGTGGATTGTGTGTGGATTGTGTCTGTGTGTGTGTGTGTGGACTGTGTCCACTGCACGCTCCACTGGCAGTTTACAAGGGGAACTGCACGCGTTTTAATTGCAACATATGTTGGATGAAGAGAGAGAGAGAGAGATAGGGAAAGAGATAGCTGCTGCCTGGGGCGCACTTTTTACTCGAAGAGAGTGTGGAGTGTGTGTGTCTGTGCGGAGGCGTGCGTGCGCTCAATGAGCTCACGGAGGGGGCTCCCAATGGGGGCATGCCTCATAAATAAAAACTCGCACAGTTAACAATGTTGCGACAGTTGAACGTAAACGAAAAGGGGGAGTGGGATCTGTGAGGAGAGGGCTGAGCAAACTATTAAACACAATTGAAGCGCCACAAGCTAGAGAGGGGGTGAGGCAGATAGCTGGAGAGGGGAGGAGAAGGGGAAAAGCTGTTGGCGCATACGCTTAAAGTCTCTATTAGGCGCCAGCGCTGCCAGAAAGAAGCAGGCACAAAAGGGAGTGCTCTTATTACTGAAAACTGGCAACGCTGCTGAAATGCGGCAACCTCGCATGCATTCGGCGAAAATTTCAGCCTTTTTCCTTGCATTATTTTCTTCCTTTTTTTATTTCCTTATTCCTGCACAGTGAAAAACCAAAAGATTGTGAAGGAGTCAGGCAGAGTGAAAACTGGCAACGTTGCTGAAGAGCGGCAACGTCGCATCATAAACTCTACGCGCAATTCTCTGTGAAACTATAAAAAACTTAATGATTTCATTCGACATTTACATCCTTTGCTACGCATTATTTTCGTCGTTTCTCATTTCCCTGACTAAAAAAAAAAAGGAAATTCATTTTCACTGACCAAGTTTAAGTGGGAAAACTTGGAATTTTTCGCGCTGGGAATGGCAAGCAGGAAAGGTTGAGTGAGTGCGCAAGCAAGCGCATTTCCCCCTAGGGGATTTTTCAAGTTTTTCTTACTCTTTCTTCTGCCTACATTAAATTAGTGTTTTTTTTTTTTTTTTTTGTAATGTTATTAAGTATTTAGTTTGTTGTTGTTATTGCTGTGAGGAGGAGGAAACCAGTTATGCTGTGGCAATTGAGACATAACTGTAGTTTAGTTGCACATTAACATTTTCCTTGGGAATTATGTCAGTCGGGTTTCCTTAACTTCAAAAAATGGATAAATAGTTAAAGTAAGATGGGAAGAAAAGGGGAAGAAGAGAAAGAGAGGGAGAGAGAGTGCCAGGGGGAGGCTGCAACAACGTATGCATTATAATGTTGCACACATTTTTATTGTTTGTTAATATGAGAAATAACTTCACTCACAGATCTACCTAATAAGATGTACAGATTATGCTAAAACTATGGGAATCTTTCAGCTAATAAATACTATATAATATTGAGGTTAGTTGGATGGAATTGATGAGCTAATTTATAGGAAAATTTAAATAAGATAAGCAGCAAAAAATGGCTGAAGCTTTGAAGCCTGGAGATAAGCCGTGAAAGTACAGTTAATTACAGTCTTTTAAGTATTGTTACCCCCATACCCCCTTTAAATTAGATTGTCAAATCTCTCTGCAAATGGAATTCCTTAAAGTATTTGCAATTAATTTGCCTTTTCTTCGATTGGGAGATAAGAAAAATCAGCTAAATAACACATTTTTTACATTTTCTTTATATTTTCTTTCCCTTTCGCTGCTGCTAATCAGACGTTGTTGTTGTTGTTGTTGTTGTTGCTGCACTTGATCCGCTTTAAATGAGCGGCTTGTTAGGCGGTCTGCCAAATTAATTAAATTGCCTGTAAATGCCGGCAACAACAACAACACAACAACAGCAGCAACAACAGCAGCAACATCTACTACAATCAGCAACTACACTCAGCCTGCCTGCAGTCATGATTGTCGCTTAAAAACATCATTAACATTAACATTAAGCTAACCTAACCCCTCCGAGACGACGATGGACTTTTCACCTTGGCCCCGGCTGCAATTTTCCAATAGACAGAGAGAGAGAGAGATAGACAACAACACTAGAGAGAGACGCGAGACGAGACAGACTGCAAAATCAACTCATTAAAGACGCCAGACATGAGAAAGAGAAGGAGCGAGAGCTGCAAAATGTCTTGAGTGGGTAGAAGAAAGAGGGGCATAGCCAGGCAGACAGCTAGCAGAGAGTGGGCGGCATGTTGGACTATGCACGGGGGGAGGGGCAGGCAGATCAATGCGGGTGTTGTCCAGGCTGGACAGCACATTCACTTGTCGCAAATGGCGCCGAAACAGAAGCAAATGCCAGGGTAAATGGCAAGTGGGAGGAGGAAGAAAGTAGGGGAGGAGGAGGTGTAGAAAGAAGAAAAGCAGGAGGAAGGGAAGGAGGCGAAGTAAGAGGAGGTAAGGAAGAGAGAGAGGAGGTGGAGATGTAGCTAGAGGATCAGTAAAGGAAAGCGCCATGTGAAGGCCGAATAAAAAGGCAAACAAGAGGGGAAAAAGTCATGTGAAGGCGCCAGGAGGAGAAGAGGCGAGGAAACTCGCATGAGGAGGTGGTTGGAGAAAAGCCAAGTGAATACAACATATGGAGGAGGAGTAGGAGAAAAGTGCATGATGCTGGGAGGTAGGGAATGAGAGAGAGAAAGAGGTAAACGCCATGTGAAAAGGGGGGAAGTAGAGGTGGCAAGCGGATGAGGTGGATGAAGAGGAGTAAGCAAAGTAGAGACAGGGTGATGAGGAGCATTAGCTAATGCAGCCATGTGGAGGCGTTGTCATCGTCGACGTCCAAGTAGCAAATGCAGGAGGCGTCACTTGGCTACTGTCTGCTTGTCCGTTGTCTCCGTGTCTCCTCCCCGTCCCCGTTGTCTCCCTGCCTGACTCTCCTCCCTGTCCAAGCTGTCTGTTGTCACAGTGTCCGCTCTGTGGCCTCCTGTTTTCCGACTGTCGCCGCTTTTGGCGGCCTTCCCTGACAACGAAACGAGCATGGTAGCAGTCCAGTTGCGGCTACCTCAGCTGCTCCAGCTACTTGGCTTGTTTTTGGTCCATTTCGCTGTTTTCCATTAGGCAAAATGAAATTTATATCATGTAATTTGCTAGACAGGCTCCCGCCTACTACTCCCACACACGTAATCCCCAATGCGAAATGACATTTTCGACTTTTGGGAAAGCCATGTGGCATGTGGCAAGTGAAACCTGGGAGGCGGCTGAGCAAGTTCTTCAGGGTTGTAGTTGTTGCCACCTGCTGCAATTTGCATTGCTTCTACTTCTCCTAACGGTAATCGTTCTCACATTTTCACCTGCCTGGCAAAATTTCTCCCCATCAGAGCCCAAAAAAACAAAAAAACTCTTGACAAATTAATAAACAAGACAAGTGGATGAGGAGCTGCCTGAGCCTGTCCCTGCTTCTCCTCCAGCTCAGAAAGGGGAACAGTGTGTGCAACATGTGTGTGGACATGTGTATGTGGAGTTGCCTCTCCCTCTTTCCTATATCGCCCCCTTTTCTCTCTCTCTTTCTTCACTGCCATTTGTCAGCCTCGCGGCGATTGCTGCAAATTGCATTCTTAATGGATGCAGCCTGCCCCCCGAGATACCCAAGAGGGAGGACAGGGAGAGGGAGAGAGACTGGCTATGCAAATGACTCGCACAGTTCCAAATTTAGCAACTATCTGAGTGTGTGTGGGACTAGCCTAGTCCCGCTTTCTTTATCTGTCTTTTATCTACATTTCCGTGCTCATAACTTGGTCAAAAATAATGCAAATTGCTTGGGAAATTTTCTTCAGGTAAAGCATTTTATTCATGGTTTTAGTTCTAGAATAGTATGGCATAACAGTTTTTGCAATTTAAAACATTAAAAAAAAAATTTATTTTTGAAATTTTGGTAAGGGTCCCCCCTGTAAATTTTTCAGACAATTTTTTTTTTGAAAATTTAAAATGGCCAACTTTTACTTTTAATCGATAGCGGAGGTCAAAACTAACATAAAACAAGTGTTTAAAATGATTTTTGAGGATACTTAATTTTTGGCCAAAAATCATGTCAAAGTCGACTAAAAATTTGACATGTAAGACCCTCGACAGGACCCGTATCCTCACCTTCCTCACTTCATAACTTTCTTAAAAATCAACCGATTTTCTTCGGGTAAAGCATTTTTTTCATGGTTTTAGTCCTAGAATAGAATGGCTAAATCGTTTTTGCAATTTAAAACATTCGAAAAAATTTTAATTTTTGAAATTTTGGTAATGGTCCCCCCTGTAAATTTTTCAGACAATTTTTTTTTTCAAAATTTAAAATCGCCAGCTTTTACTTTTAATCGATAGCGGAGGTCAACATTAGTATAAAACAAGTGTTTAAACTTGTTTTAGAGCATACTTAATTTTTGGCCAAAAATCATGTCGAAGTCGACTAAAAATTTGAGATGTAAGACCCTCGACAGGACCCGTATCCTCAGCTTCCTTACTTCATAACTTTCTTAAAAATCATGCGATTTTCTTCGGGTAAAGCATTTTATCCATGGTTTTAGTTATAGAATAGAATGGCTAAATAGTTTTTGCAATTTAAAACATTCGAAAAAATTTTAATTTTTGAAATTTTGGTAATGGTCCCCCCTGTAAATTTTTCAGACTATTTTTTTTCAAAATTTAAAATCGCCAGCTTTTACTTTTAATCGATAGCGGAAGTCAACATTAGTATAAAACAAGTGTTTAAAATCGTTTTTGAGGATACTTAATTTTTGGCCAAAAATCATGTCGAAGTCGACTAAAAATTTGACATGTAAGACCCTCGACAGGACCCGTATCCTCACCTTCCTCACTTCATAACTTTCTTAAAATTCAACCGATTTTCTTCGGGTAAAGCATTTTATTCATGGTTTTAGTTCTAGAGTAGTATGGCTTAACAGTTTTTGCGATTTAAAACATAAAACAAAAATTTTATTTTTGGAATTTTGGTAATGGTCCCCCCTGTAAATTTTTCAGACAATTTTTTTTTTTCAAAATTGAAAATCGCCAGCTTTTACTTTTAATCGATAGCGGAGGTCAACATTAGTATAAAACAAGTGTTTAAACTTGTTTTAGAGGATACTTAATTTTTGGCCAAAAATCATGTCGAAGTCGACTAACAATTTGACATGTAAGACCCTCGACAGGACCCGTATCCTCAGCTTCTTCACTTCATAACTTTCTTAAAAATCATTCGATTTTCCTCGGTAAAGCATTTTATACATGGTTTTAGTTATACAATAGAATGGCTAAATAGTTTTTGCAATTTAAAACATTCGAAAAATTTTAATTTTTGAAATTTTGGTAATGGTCCCCCCTGTAAATTTTTCAGACTATTTTTTTTTCAAAATTTAAAATCGCCAGCTTTTACTTTTAATCGATAGCGGAAGTCAACATTAGTATAAAACAAGTGTTTAAAATCGTTTTTGAGGATACTTAATTTTTGGCCAAAAATCATGTCGAAGTCGACTAAAAATTTGACATGTAAGACCCTCGACAGGACCCGTATCCTCACCTTCCTCACTTCATAACTTTCTTAAAATTCAACCGATTTTCTTCGGGTAAAGCATTTTATTCATGGTTTTAGTTCTAGAGTAGTATGGCTTAACAGTTTTTGCGATTTAAAACATAAAACAAAAATTTTATTTTTGGAATTTTGGTAATGGTCCCCCCTGTACATTTTTCAGACAATTTTTTTTTTTCAAAATTTAAAATCGCCAGCTTTTACTTTTAATCGATAGCGGAGGTCAACATTAGTATAAAACAAGTGTTTAAACTTGTTTTAGAGGATACTTAATTTTTGGCCAAAAATCATGTCGAAGTCGACTAACAATTTGACATGTAAGACCCTCGACAGGACCCGTATCCTCAGCTTCTTCACTTCATAACTTTCTTAAAAATCATTCGATTTTCCTCGGGTAAAGCATTTTATACATGGTTTTAGTTATACAATAGAATGGCTAAATAGTTTTTGCAATTTAAAACATTCGAAAAAATTTTAATTTTTGAAATTTTGGTAATGGTCCCCCCTGTAAATTTTTCAGACTATTTTTTTTTTCAAAATTTAAAATCGCCAGCTTTTACTTTTAATCGATAGCGGAAGTCAACATTAGTATAAAACAAGTGTTTAAAATCGTTTTTGAGGATACTTAATTTTTGGCCAAAAATCATGTCGAAGTCGACTAAAAATTTGACATGTAAGACCCTCGACAGGACCCGTATCCTCACCTTCCTCACTTCATAACTTTCTTAAAATTCAACCGATTTTCTTCGGGTAAAGCATTTTATTCATGGTTTTAGTTCTAGAGTAGTATGGCTTAACAGTTTTTGCGATTTAAAACATAAAACAAAAATTTTATTTTTGGAATTTTGGTAATGGTCCCCCCTGTAAATTTTTCAGACAATTTTTTTTTTCAAAATTTAAAATCGCCAGCTTTTACTTTTAATCGATAGCGGAGGTCAACATTAGTATAAAACAAGTGTTTAAACTTGTTTTAGAGGATACTTAATTTTTGGCCAAAAATCATGTCGAAGTCGACTAACAATTTGACATGTAAGACCCTCGACAGGACCCGTATCCTCAGCTTCTTCACTTCATAACTTTCTTAAAAATCATTCGATTTTCCTCGGGTAAAGCATTTTATACATGGTTTTAGTTATAGAATAGAATGGCTAAATAGTTTTTGCAATTTAAAACATTCGAAAAAATTTTAATTTTTGAAATTTTGGTAATGGTCCCCCCTGTAAATTTTTCAGACTATTTTTTTTTTTCAAAATTTAAAATCGCCAGCTTTTACTTTTAATCGATAGCGGAAGTCAACATTAGTATAAAACAAGTGTTTAAAATCGTTTTTGAGGATACTTAATTTTTGGCCAAAAATCATGTCGAAGTCGACTAAAAATTTGACATGTAAGACCCTCGACAGGACCCGTATCCTCACCTTCCTCACTTCATAACTTTCTTAAAATTCAACCGATTTTCTTCGGGTAAAGCATTTTATTCATGGTTTTAGTTCTAGAGTAGTATGGCTTAACAGTTTTTGCGATTTAAAACATAAAACATAAAACAAAAATTTTATTTTTGGAATTTTGGTAATGGTCCCCCCTGTAAATTTTTCAGACAATTTTTTTTTTTCAAAATTGAAAATCGCCAGCTTTTACTTTTAATCGATAGCGGAGGTCAACATTAGTATAAAACAAGTGTTTAAACTTGTTTTAGAGGATACTTAATTTTTGGCCAAAAATCATGTCGAAGTCGACTAACAATTTGACATGTAAGACCCTCGACAGGACCCGTATCCTCAGCTTCTTCACTTCATAACTTTCTTAAAAATCATTCGATTTTCCTCGGGTAAAGCATTTTATACATGGTTTTAGTTATAGAATGGAATGACTTAACAGTTTTTGCAATTTAAAACATTTTTTAATATTTGTGATTTTGGTAAGGGTCCCCCCTGTAAAATTTTCAGAAATTTTTTTTTCAAAATTTAAAATCCCATTCCCTCTTTTTTAAACGTTTCACTTCACTGCACCTCCCACATATCACTGATTCGCCCCACTGTTAACTGTCATTAGCATAATACTTTATAGAAAACTCTACTTTAGATATGCCACAAATACAAATCGAAATCTCAACTGATTTCGAATTGCTCTGGAAATATGAAAAAAAAAAAACAATATTTTTTTTTTCTTTTTAGTTTCTACTTTAATTACTTGTTCAATTAACAATGCAAATTGCAGGAGAAACGCCACCTGGTGGCGGCAGCGGTCGTTGAACGGGTGTGTGTGTGTGTGTGTGTGTTTGGACACGCCAACGTAGAAAAGACAAACAAAAAAATACTAACTAAAATACCAAAGTGAAAAATGCAACAAAGAAACAAAAAAAAAATAAACAAACAATTTGCCTTGTTATTATTATGGTTGTTGTTGTTGTAATAATAACGTGTTAAGGTTTTCACGTGGAGTATTTGGAATATTTATCACTGTTTGCAGCAGCGACGCCCCCACACACACTTACACACACACACACACGCACAGTGGGCGACCCTCGATGCAAAGTGTTGCTAATTAAAATGCAAAGCAAATGTTTACGACTTTTTTTTGTGAGTTTGTGACTAATTTTAGGGGTAAATGCAGGGAGAAACAACAGCAGCAGACGTACAACAACAACTAGAAACCAACTAACAACAACAATATACCATAAACAACAACAAGAAGCCGGCTACAACGCGACAATTTTCTAAACTCACCAGCAACACGCGATGTCGACTTGGCCGCGAATTTTGGCCAAGGTAAAGTCAAAAGTGTTGCATGTTAGAAGACCATAAAGGTGCAGGCAGAGCAGCTCCACCGCCCGCCTGCCACATGCCACCACACATGTCTATGAAACTGTGCTGTGCTATGTCCAGTGGGAGAATCGACAGCTGTTTCCGTTTGTCTAGGAAAATTAGGAAAATAAAACTATGAAAAATAGGCCAAACGAAAGAGAAGACAGGCAAGAGCTTAGAAGAGGGCTAATAAGGGGTAGTAAGAAAAATTATAGGGTATAAAAGAACTGCTTAATTTTGAGTAGAAGAAAAACAGCTATTTTATGTTCTACAAAAGCTAAAATTCTTAGGACAAACTCTATCTATTTTTGGGGAATTAAACTAGAAACAAATTTAATGGAAAAGAGAAAAATATTGTAAAAACCTAAAAAAAATAATGATAAAGCTAACTTTATTACTAAAAAAATATATTAAATAAAAAAAGCTAGATTGGCAGCACTGATGTAGAAGAAGGGAGAAACTTACTCACTCCTTTAATCAATAATTAAGTTATATAGTTTAGAGAATTTATGGGTGAAATTTTCAGCTCACATATCTGCCCCTTTCCATCTTCCCTCTCTATATTATGCTGCACTCTCAGCTGCCTCTCTGCTCCCTCTCTCACCCCTCTTCTCATCCCCTCTCTCCCCTGCTCACTTGCCCAATCTGATGAAACTTAACCCCCATGATTAGACGCAGATTACCCGGCATTAACTTGCCTCAGTCTCATTGCCACGTCTGGCTCTCGCTCTGGCCTGGCCCAGTGCCTTTTTGACTTGTGTTGTGAAAGTACGTGTATCTTTTGCTGCACATACGTATAAGTATGTGTGTATCTACAAGATACAAATGTGCATATTTTGTGCCTGCCTGCAGCTGCTGTTGCACTGATCAGTTATGTATGTTATGTGCACAACAACAATATGAGATCTTTAGCCTTAACTGGAGGCCACCTGAGGCGACATGTGCCTAAAAAAAACGGCTCCCTCCCGATTCCCCTAATCTACCCGATTGCATTGCATGTCATTTTCTGACCGGTATCTCAATAATTCATACGCAATTGTATTGAACAATAAATTAATCACACGAACAAACGAAAGCGGCAACAATGAGTCGATATCTTGCTAGCTCTATTCACATATATATGTATATATTCATATTCATATTCACATTCATTCATCTGCCGCTTGCGATTGCATTTGCAAATGAATAAATATTGATATAGCGTGTGGCGGGGAAAATTAAAAGGCAATTTTCCTACTCTACTCGAAAATCGAACGTGTTTTTCTTTTTTTTGTTGTTTTTGTTGCTGCTGCTGCAAAAGTCAATTAATCATTAAAGAAAATAATACTACGCTGCGATGCGATGTTTGTTGTGTTGCATGCGGAGCTTGTTATCGTTGCTGTTGTTGTTGTTGTTGTTGTTGTTGCAATGTTGCTCCTTGTTTCTCTCTCTGGTTGTGGTGCACAGGAAACATCGCTCGTATCGCTGCTTGGATTGTCTGTCTCTCGATCTGTCTGATTGTCTCTCTGTCTGTCTCTCTATCAGTTAGTCTCTCTATCTATTTGTCTCTCTCTCTTTGCCTGTCTGTCTCTCCATCTGC
The DNA here is from genome assembly GCA_018904105.1 of Zaprionus tsacasi. NCBI lineage: Eukaryota > Metazoa > Arthropoda > Insecta > Diptera > Drosophilidae > Zaprionus > Zaprionus tsacasi. Next base: position 2,987,702 of record JAEIFR010000049.1, on the reverse strand, counting down.
CTATCTGTCTGTCTCCCCATCTCTCTGTCTGTCTAACAAGTAAAAGTAACAAAAAGAGAAGCCGCCAATATACAATATGTTGCACAATTAAGCGACATTTCAGACAGAGATGCCATTGAGACATTCCCAACTACCTGACTTCATTTCTCTCCCCCCAGTTCTGCCCTAGTAGCTAATAGATCTCTCTCTCTCTCCCTCTGGGAGTCCCCTAGAGTTCCTTGAGCTGCTTTAAGCAGGAAAGTGGAACTCGAAACTAGTTTTGCAGACATTTTAATTGCAGCAACGCGCCTTGGCAAATTTTTTCTCATAGACGACCCATGACTCAGTCAATCATGCGGTCAATCTGTCAGTCAGGCGAGTCAAAAAAACAAAAAAAAGCGAGAAAAAAAATGCAGTTTTCATGTCCAGTTTTATTGCTCGCATGTCGCGAGGACTTTATATAACCGGACGACCTAAAAAGTGACGAGAAAAAAAAGGAGGAAAATATGATTGCAGCAGACTCAAATGTAGCTTGGGGCTAACTTGAAAGAATCTCAGGATGGGAAGAAGATAATGTATGAATTTATATGTCGAAATTTGTACATAAGAGAGTGAGAAAATATTTGAATAGATTAATAAATATATTAAAGAAAATATATTGAATAAAATATATTAAATAAAATAATAAAATAAAATATATAAAATAAAATATATAAAATAAAATATATAAAATAAAATAAAATATATATATAATACTATAATGTTTTACACGCTTTTAATGTCTAGATTGGAAAAATGACTTATATTTTAAAATATTGTGATAAAAAATTAAGCAATAGATCTCTTAAATATATCTACTTTATTTTAATATATTTACCTAATTTTTTAAAAAGTAATTGAACAATTAACATATATACATACCCAATTAAAAATATTGTTTACTCTATATCGATCTCTTCAAATTGATTCCAACAGTTAAAGAAAGTCAACTTGCGTTGCTTGCTATAAAAAGTGATGACTTTATAGCAAGAAATTGAAAGTGATTTTTTTGCTACCCAATCAAATGGAGCATCTAATTGTCGCATGTCCATATATTATACACACACACACACACACAGCACACACTCCCGCACAGTGGGGCGCGTTGAACAGCATGATGTGCTTTTTAATTGAATCAAACAGAAAGGAGCGAAACGCAGAAATGCAGAGAGCGAAAAGCGTTAATAAAGCTGTAAACATATCAATTACCAACATATTTCAATGCGTTTTACCATGGCCCAATTATGCGACTAATATGGCTCTGCCGCGCCCCCCACTTCCCCTCCCTCCTTGTTCTTCAGCCTGTCTGCTGCTTCCTCTTTGAGCCATTGTTTTGTAGCGCGCATTGACAACTTGAAGATTTATCTGTGGCTTCAGTGACAGCAGCAGTGGCGTAGTCAGGCCAAAAGTAGAGGGGGAGTAAGCTGTAGTAGGCGGGGAGAAGCTGCTGAGTCACTTTTTCTCTCTCTTTCTAACTCTTTCTTACACTTTTCTCAACTTGTCGCCTGCCATTTTATCCGAAACGAATCTGTGGCATTTCATTTGCTGCCACTGCCACTGCCTGTTGCAGTTGCCGCAGCCCACACAACTGCAACTTGCCACAAAGATATTTTATCTGCTAGTGGAATGTGTGAGTGTGTGTATCTGTGTATCTGTGTATCTATTGCATTGTTTGTGCACTTTCGTTTGTCGTCTTCGTCTTGTTGTCTTTCCTGAAAGTGAATCTTAAATATTTCTTGATTATGTGCAACCATGTGCTGCATGCCACAAGCAGCTCCCCAACTGCACCCAAAGCCAGCTCCCGGTTGCCTCTGAAAAGCAGAATTCGCATATCGGGCGCGTTTCAATGCAATGTAACAAGGTCATGTGAGAGAGTCGTCTCCCCACTGGCTTCCCTCCTCCCCCCTCTGCCTGCTACTGCGCCTCTCATATCTCTTGGCCGCATCTCTTTTGCCTCATTTGGTCTGTCTTTTGCTTTGGTTTTTATTATTTTTTTTGTATATTGTCTTTTGCTTTATTCATTTCGTTTTTCCTTTCGGCCAACGCATTTCACTTTCTACTGCATTTCGAATGCATTTTTCTTCTCTTTCTATCTCTATCTCTCGGCAACAAGTGGGCCGCCTCATCGACAACTTTGACTTTTCTTCTTGACGCTTTTCACTTTCATTAGCGCGTTTTTGGCATTTCCTTTTTCCTCCAAAAGTAACGAAAAACTGACCATGAAATAACATATTTATTTCATTTCATTTCCCATGCCTTTTCGTTTCCCACTCTGTGTCGCTCATATATCATTTTCTTTGCTCTCAGATCTCGAGTGTTTTTTCTTTTTCTTTTTTTTTTTTTGTTGCTCACTCGAGTTACGTCTGTCAACTTCTTAGTTTGCTCAGGCAGTCAAAAACGTTTTGCTTTGATTTTCTTTTATTATGTTTACTGCACACTTGTTTCCTCTTTCTCCTCCCAACTCTTTACACACCTCAACAAATAGCGTCATGTTCGTTCCGTGTTCTGTAGGATTGGATTTCATTATGCATATAAGTAATGAGAACATGGAAGGGGTTAGATATGGGTAGGAAGAGGGGGTAGAGAGGTGAAGAGAGGCAGAAGAGACGCCTGAAGCTGCCTGTGAAAGTTGATGCCATTATACAAGTTTTGTAAAGGTGTCAAAGAAGAACAAATGAAATTTGTTAAGATATCAAGAGATTATATTCATATGTGAAGGGATTTTGTAGGTAGATTTACTGCAGTTTCAGTTTCTAGTTAGTATATATTTATAAGAAATAAAAACACTTGTGTAAAATATTGAAAATAAATTATTAAGCTCATTTCCTTTTCAGTAAATCACTAAAAGAAATAATAGGTCAAATTTTTCATTTAGACCGAGCTTAGAATATATAAATAAATATATGTGTATTATAAAAACCTTTTATAACTTAAGATTTACCCTTTTTTTAAGATCTACTACACTCAACTTCAAATAACAATTGAAAACAATTATCCACATTGAGAGCAACTAATTAGCTGAAGAAACACTTGAACTAATCAACCTACTCCATTTCACAGTCCCCCACTCCATACTCAAAGTATTCAACCTACTCTATTCACTTGATTCACACATGATTTTCCCACACACACTCACTCACTCACGCACCTATTTTGGTATTCACTTTCCACCCGCATATGACAAGTAAAAAAAATAAAAATAAATAAAAAAGCAAAGATTGAAAAACAGTGAAAATAATGAGAATTATTTTCGAAAAAAAACTGAATTTCCTTGGGATCGGGAAAGGGAACCCCAATTATCGCCCCAAGTTGTTGCTGAGGTTGTTGTTGACGTTGCCAATTGGCCATTACTGCGGGTTGCCTGCGCCTGCCTGCCTGGCTCCAACCAACTTTGGCCAATTGACGATGGATCAACGAGGCGACGACGAGGGGATCCGCTACGATCCCAAAGTCGATTCGCAGTCGAGTTGTGTTTGTGCCCATTTCCGACTTCAACTTGACCACAAATAAAGCGAGAGTGTGGAGAGGGGGTAACAGCCTCCCCCCCTCTTCTATCCCCTCTCCATCCCACTGTCTAAGTAAATCGCCGTTCATTTGTTTTTCAGCGCGTTGTTGTGTTTTCGTGCAAATTTCGCTGAGATTTCAGTTTTATTACCAACTTTGGTTTGAGTCTTAGTAGAGTGTGTACTCTAACTATGTGTATTTTTCATGATATTTTTATAGGGTGTGCACAGCTGATGTAATACAAAATTTGCGCTTTCCTTAAATATTTCGAAGCGATAAACTCATTTTAATTATAACTTTAATGGCTTTATAACTACTGTTTATAACTATTAAATGGTTTTTTTTATAACTATTCGTAATTTAATTGACTAAGTTGAGATTAGGCCTAGGCAGGGTATCTCGAGTTCGTTGTAAAATCTATCTTGTTAGGTTGCATTTTTTTCTCTCTCGTTGCCTTCACAAATTGACCGTAAATGATATTTTCACAACTCGCGCATCGATCGCTGGCCCCGCAGGCAGCCCACTAACTCCCTGCTCCTCTTTCTTCTCCTCTTCCCCTGTTCCTTCTCCTTCTCCTGCTCTTCCACCTTGTCGTGGCCCCAGACAAGTGAGAGAGTTCGCTGAGGTTAATATGGCCAATAAATTGTTGAGGCGATTTCTGGCCCGCCGCCGCTGCTGATGCTTTATGGTGCAGATTTTTTTTGGGGTCGATTTTTCTCTCTCTCTCTCCTTCTCCCTTCTTTTATTCGCCTAACGGCAAATTCAACAACGAAACGAAATATATTGAAATTTTGCGCTCAAATTGTTTTCAATTTCAACGATTTGCGAGCATTTTTCATGTTTAGTGCAAATATAATTAATGATAATGAATTGTTATGGACATGGGCCTGAAACGGGTCTCTCTCCATGGTTCCCATTTCCGAGACGCCCACCATGATGATGAAGGAAAAAATGCTGGAGAAAATGTCGTGCGACGTTTTTTGTGTGTGTGCATGCATATACTGTATATGTTTTAAGGGTATAAAAAGGGGTATATTAGGTTTGAGTAGAGGATCAAGTGAAGTAAAAATCAATTTAAAGGGTTATATAGTGGGGCTGGGGCAGTCTGAGATAGTCAAAAACGACAGCTACATGCAAAATTATATAAAAGATACAAAAGTATCTTAAAGTTACAAAAGTATCTTAAATTAGAAAAGTATCTCAAAGCTGTAACATGCAGAAAAAGTTTAAATAAACTTAAATCTATAACATGCTGCATTTTATCAAAGATACAAAAGTATCTCAAAGCTACAAAAGTATCTTAAAGCTGCTAAGATGTATAAAAATATCTGTAAATACGATCCTAACACTTTTAGCAGTGTTTTGGATAAACCAGACCTTACCTTAGGACTTCTTTGAATAAAGAGTATCTTTAAATATAACTCAGCCTCTTTTTCTTTCTTTATAGAGCAGCTCCCAGTCTTCCTATAGCTTGCTATGGATAGTGCTTGCAAATTATGTTTAATCGTATTTTAGTTTATTTTTCTCTCTTTCTCTCTCATTTCTTGTGGGAGTTGGAATTAGAGTTGTGCGCCTGCGACTCTGTGGTCGAGTTGATTTATCACTCGAGCTGTGCGAGAGCGAAAGGTTGCCATAAAAATGTTGCTAAACAAATGTTGACGCAGCCAATGCGCAAAGCAACAAAAACCACAACACAACAACAAGTTGAGGTAAAAGTCTTTACTTGGTTCACTTTTTCGAGTTTATTTTTCTCTTTCATATTTATTTTACCTATTTATTTGTGTGTTGCGCTTTCGTTATGCAATTTTTGACCGGTTGTGAAGTGCTAATAAAATCAGTTAACAATTTTCATTTGTTGTCATTTGTCAAATTGGAAAATCGTAGCCATTTCGATTTTCATCTTGTCTCACAAATTTTCACATAATTTTCTGCATATTTGTTGGTAACACGCGCAATTCGCATTTAGCCGAAAGTAAATTGAAAGTCAATTGTCGCGATTGGCGCCTTTCAATGCAGTTTACCCCTCTCTCTCTCTGCCTTTTCTCCTCTCTTTCTTATTTTCTTTGTCCAGTTTTCCCCATTCGCATTGTGTGCTTTTCCTGTGTCAAGTTTGTAATTAGCCTGAGTTTTCTGCGGTTTATAATGGGAGACAAATGATTATGTTGCTCATGATGGTGTGTTGATTGCTTCGCACTTGACATTGAGGTAGTAAAATGAAAGATTATAATCTTCATAATATAGTTATTATCAAATTGATGTAGGTAGGTCAAGGCAGGCGAAATGAAGTGAGGAATTTATTTAAGAGTAAGTAAAAATATCTATATAAACAAGTAAAAATTAAATTCAAATATAATAATGCTTACTTCCCATATTTATAGAGTGAAAAAAAAGCAACAATCTATAGTATAACTAATCAAATTGATATGAAAGAAGTCTATCAATAAACATTATCAGTTTGCAGTTGTTTATCAGTTATAATAAATATATATAAAACCTATTTCCGCTGCCAAGTTATAACTTTCCTTTCCTTTCCTTATCTAACGTATCGTATATAGGCATATTTATTATTATATTCACTTGAAAATAGATTGCGCTTTGTTATGATTTATCATGTAACTAATTATAACTCGATTCCTTAGTTCTTCAAAACTTCAGCTCATTAATTTTGTAGACCTTTGCTTCACCCAGTTTCCACAACTTTAAAGATATATCATGCCTTTTTCGGACTTGCTATAGACATTCCTTGGCCACAGTAGCCCCCATAGTAATCAGTTGGAGCTGTCGCATCTATTTCATAATTTATGCCCAGAAAAAGAGATACAGAGAGAGAGACTGCTAATTTGGTAGCTTGTTTTGGTAGGGGGAGGAGGGTGTACGAGTGTTATTTACAGCCGCGCCACCTGTCGACGAGGCCTGTAACAAATGACTTCCCTTTGACAGCAGTGGGGGAGGGCGTGGTCAATCTATGTCTGCCAATTTGGGTTGTAGTTTTAGCTGGTTTTTTTCCCTCTCTTTCTATTTTAAAATAGACATAAAAAAAGCGCGCAGAACAAATGGAAACTTGTTCGTACACGACACATTTATCATGCATATAAGGAGGGGTGGGGAGTAGTAGCGAGAGGGGCGTGGCAGGGGCACACTCAAGTGGCAACCCAAAAATGTTTATAACTTGTAGACAAATTTGCTACGAAGAAAAAAAAGAAGGAAAAACGAAATAACTGAGAGGAAAAACTAAAGGAGCGATTTTAGGGGGAGATGGGAGGAGAAGGCAGAGGAGAGAGGGGGAGTGGGAGAGGTCTCCACCCGGCTTTTTGCATGTTAAACATTTGTCCACAACATTTTGCCAGCAATAACTTTCGTTTCTGGCCAGCAAGTCCACACGATACGTGGCTGCTGCTGCTGCAATTCTCTAATTGCTCTGCACCACCCGAAAGCAGCAACAGAGGCAGCAGCAACAACACCAGCAGCAACAGCAACAACACCAGCAGCAGCAACAGCAACAACACCAGCAGCAACACCAACAGTTGCTGCCTTTGTTTGTGTCGCCTTTGTCAACTTTGTTTGGCCTGAGTTGGCCTGGTCTGCTCTGTTGGGCCTTTTTCTCGCTCTGTTCGTGTCCATGTTTTATGCTGCCACAGTTGCTGCAACACACACACACACATACACATGTGGCAACCTGCTGCCCACCTCTGGTTGCAAGCACATGTGTGTGTGTGTGTGTGTGAGCAAGAGGCTGTGGCAACAACAGAAAAGGGACATATAATGCAATGTTTTCATTTTCTATTTGACATTTTGGCGCGAGGTAGAAATACCCTACAGGCTGTAGGGATTATTAGTTAAGGGGAAAGGTATAGAAATTATTGAAATTATTAAAAGAATAAGCATATTTAGTAAATATAAACCGTTTATTCAGTTAAGATTAAGTATATACGAGGTGTGTTCAAAAAATATCGCGAATTTTGTGTTATTTCAAAAAAGAAATGATTTATTTATTCATGAATATTTATTTTGTCCCCTTCAAAGTAATCCCCAACGGTTTTACCAATCATCGAAGCCAAGCCTCCAAAAAATCATATTTTATTTTATCGTGTTCGCGATACTTTTTGAACACACCTCGTATAGCACGTATAGTGGATAGAATTCCATTACATATCTATTCGCAGATCTAGAGCATCCCTAGAGATTTATAAGCCTATACTCCGCCTTAAAAGACACTTTTAGCCATATTCTCTCTATTTATGCCTTTTAAGGAGCAAACTTAGCCAAACTCTAGACTTCTGAAGAGCATCCTTAGTGTCTCCTTTGTCCACTTGCCCCACTAGCTGCCTCCTCATCCTGCTCCCAACAGTTTGAGGCAAAAGTATTTGCACCACAGCGCGACCAACCACATGCAGCACAATTAACAATTCATTGTCTCTTCTGGTGGCAGCAGCAGCCTCAGCTTGGCCCGCTTCAGTTGCAGCTTTTAGCCTGCTCCACTTATGTTTTGTGGCAGCCACAAGTTGTCGCTCTTGTGTTGTCTCTCTGTTATTGTTGTTGTTGTTGTCGCTTTTGTTGTGGTTGCTTTGCGGTTGAGGTTGACATGCCGCTTGAACTCGCAAAATGCCAAGTTACCCTGCCCCCTGCTCCCTACTCCCCCTCTAGGTTGCCATAGCTTCTCCACTTCCTCTGCCTTTGTTTTTTAGGTCTCTGATTGGACTGTCTATATGTTGTTGCTGCTCTTAACAACAAGTCAATATGGTTATTGTTATTGTCATTGGCGCATTGCCTGCAATTTGGCCATTTGGCAAACGTTGGCAACATTGGCAACTGGAACTGGCAACGTGCCTCAACATGTTGCCAGGCAGTTAACAATTCATTAGGTGTTGCACAGGTTGTTGTTGTTGCCTGCCTTACAACCGGCTAATAATTTATGGCATGTTGCCGCAAGGGGCAACAACAACTTGGCCATTTCGATTGGTCAACTTAGCCAACTTGGCAGCACAAACAATTCTTGGAAGAATTTACCACAGGACAGTCTGATACGCTGCAAATAAATCATAATTTATGCAACCAACGGGGTATCCAAAACGGAATGTGGTTGTGCCTGTCAACCCTGGCACTGTGTGTGATAAGTGGAGCGATATAGCGATACGATACGATATAGTATAGACAGATATTTAGACCATTAACAAGCTTTGGCTAATTGCAATTGCAATGCCACATGGTGTGATATCTATGACTGTTGCCTTTAATCTAATCTTGGGTATGGTTAAAGTTCATAGCATGTGAAGTTTTTATAAAATATTACTCATAGTTTGCATGGGGGTATTATGACATTTATGGGAACTGTAACAGACAGCTGGAGGCAACTTTACGAACCTATAAATATATATAGGCTTGTTTAGTTTTCATACTGACACTATTTAGACATTTCTGTTTGTATGAACGCATAGATCTCTGAAACCATAAGAGCTAGGTCTATCAAATTTGGTTATCATATGTCTTACTATAGCAGTTAGATCAAGTATGTTTTAAAAATGGTACACAACTACTGTATACATTTATAAATAACTGTAACTACCTAAATTATCTCTCTGTCTACTTCAACATTATTTAAATACTATTAACAACTAATTATACTGTTAATACAAAGCTTACCCCACACTTTTCGTGCAATTAAAGCTCATCTTAAACCTTTTTAAACCCAATTTTTCTCGACTCTTAATTTTCTTTGAAATAGACCTTATAAAACTCACTTAAAAATCCATTCACACACATAACTAATGCGACAATCAATTAATATCACAAGATTATGTAGAAGATAGTTGACAAAAGCTTACAGCTCTATAAGAAAGGCCCCCCCCCACTCCTTCGAGCGACTTAACCTTTCGCCTCATAAGCCGTCGCGCATGCTCTCTACAGCATCATCTTCAGAGGTCGCAAGAGCACCTGTCCCACAGAGTCAAAGTGTATTACATAAGACACTGGAACCAAAGCTCTTTCTGTCTCTCTCTCTCTCTTTCTTTCTTTCTGTATGCGGTAATAAACGACTTAATTCCAGGAAAAGGCCCAACTCTTTTTTTTATGCCAAACATGTTCCACACAGAGTATACACACACATAAAAAAAGACCATATAGACATCTACACACACACGTAATTAATAAACAAAACGAAGCGAAAAACTCAGATAAAGCTGAGCGGGAGGAAACGAATGAGGAGCCCAAAAAAAAAAGTTGACAACAAATATTTGGCCAAAAACCACAAAAAAAAGAAGAAAAATAAAAGAAAATAAACAAAAAACCTACAAAATGAAGTCAAGTTCCACAAAAAAGAAGAAGAGTTGTATGTGTCTACCATTTTAATAAGCTTCCCCCCTCTCAGTAAACTATTTTCAGACATTCCACAGCGTGTTTGTTTTTGTCTCTTACACAATAGAACTGAATAGAGAGAGAGGAAAAATAGAGAGGAAACCCAAAACAAACTTTCGTTTTCATTCAAAGAAAAAGAAGATCTTTGATCTCACTTTATTATCATAAACAAATATTGTATCGCATGTGTGTATAGTATATAAAGAAAACTATAGTCTACTATGCTTAGCTTTTTCTTAGCTACAACTGTTAGATCACTGAAACTATTTCCTCTATAACTTTTATATTTATTATCTTAAAGCTAGAAAACTTACAGAATTAATTTCAGAGATTATAATGAGTGTACACAACAAATATAAATCTTGTAGCTTTAAAATTCCCCCAGCAATTCGTTTTTATCCGTTTTGAAGCATAAACTTCTTTTCTGATTTATGTTGGGCCTTTAATATACCAAAAAATATATAGCATAAGTTGTTAATGTATGGATATAAAAATTCCTAAGATGGTTCATTAAACTTTTAATGATATAATTAAATCGGTAGAGCGCACTCTGCGTAACGCCTAAAAAAAAAACAAGGCAAGCCTTGAAATTTTGTATGTTCCTAATGACTCACAGACAGCAGACATGTGTTAATAAAAGAGAGAGAGAGAAAGAGGGAGAGAAAAGAGAGAGAGAAAAGAGAGAGAGAGAAAAGAGAGGGTAGGGCAGTAGCGAAGGGTACAACAGCAAATGGAGCTGCCCTCTTGCAAATAATTCGATTTGCATGCACGACAAGCAACTGTGGAAGGCGTGGGGACAGGGGGGAGGGCTGAAAGAGTAAGAGAGGAAGTTAAGAAGGAAGTGGGGTTACGGGAGGGGGTACTATACAGGAACTGTGCTCACCACACTCGACACTATTGTCGAGTGACTAACCCAAAGTGTATTTTAAGCTGTTAAGGTGGCAGGCAGGCACTACACTAGACAGCCTTCTCTCTCTTCTCCTCCTGTCTCCCTCTCTTTTTCTCCCTCCTTCTCCTTCAACAAGTCAAGCCAAGTTTTCCGCTACCGCGTGGGTTGCAGAGTTTTCGCTTTCGCTTGACCAAAATCACGTCGAGAATCAAGCGAAGGCGAAAAGTGCAAGTTGCAGGGGGCAGGAGTAGGAGGGGTTACCCCTTAGAGTGTAGTTGGGGCCAAACTCCTACAATTATAATGGCTGCAAAACAACTCCAACTACAACAAACTTTACTGCTTTTAGCAGCGATTTGTGTGTCGCAGCACGCCTCCTTACTCTCTCTCTCTCTCTCTCTCTCTCTCTCTCCTTGTCTAGCTCGTTCCACCTCTACACTGCTTGTTTACCGTCTTTTTATACTCCTCTTCTTTCTCTTTCTTTTCCATCTCCTTCTCAGCCATGTCGAAAAGTTTATAGACACATTAATGTTTTATGAATCATATACTATATTTATATATCGTTAAATTTTATGTATTTTTCTGCATAACAAGTAACTCATGCGGTTTGCTATAACATCATCTAAGTCTTTTGATATTTCCATATCTATATGATCTATATACGATATCTGCAGTAAATCAATATCTAGTGATCAAACCATGAAGATAATGAGTTTCTAGAGCTAAATCTGATGATTTTTCAATGATGTAGGAATACTGAATAAGGTCTCTAAATTCTCCTATGTCTCCCAATTTTTTAAGAATTTAAAATTTTTAGAGCCTTATTTTTTTCCAGTTTCAATAATCAAGTCGAAATATTACTACGAGCTAAATCGGATAATTTTTCACAAAGTTGATAAAGTTATAACTAGATAGATCTTTGAAGGGTCTCAATATCTTTGAAGTTAGTTGCTTAGGTAGTTTATTTTTATATTTATAGTTGTTATCCTATATCACTCTAGATATATACATATATATATTCTATCAATGTATTCCATTTCTATTCTCTTTAAAAGTATACATATAAAAATACCTCTTAAATTCTCATAATAACTTAATTTCAAACTACTCTATCACACACGTTCACATATTTACAGGGTATTTGTCAGTTCCGCCAACTCAATTTCAGTTATCGTAATTGTTGTTATGCCTCTTGCTGTTATTATAACTGTGGCTAGGTTAGCTACCTCAGATCTACCATATACCATATACATATCTCTTAAGTGGCCACAATAATAAAAAACGCTGCCAGCCAATTTAGGAGGGGGATTGGGGAGGGGAGGGGATATCTATGATTTGCATACGAATATGGCCCACAAGTGTTTTTTGCGACTAATTTCGCATGAAAATTTGATTGGAGCGCGATTAGAATCGTGTTCATTGTTTCGACTACGATACAAAACTTACACGCCCCCTTACCCGCCTGTCTGTCACGCCCCTTTCCCTCCTCTTGTATGACCAATGACCGTGCCAAGTGTTTTGTTTGTTTTTTTTTTCTCTTTTTCCCTCCTTTTTGGGAATTAAGTAATACTCGTGATTATTATTATTGTTGTTGTTGTAACAGTTTCTGTCTTTTATTTTTGGGTCTCTAGTTTTCGCCTTCTCTCTCGTGTAATTATCCAGTTGTCGGTTAGAGTCGAGTTTAATTGCTATTTATAGCGTTGTTGTGGGTGTGATTTGGTATATGAGATAAGCAGAGTGCAGCGAGCGATACTTATATATGATATAGGGTTTTTTTTCATCTGTATTGCAGTTCTTGCAATTAGTGCACTCATGAATAAACAAATGAGTGTGTTGCAAGAGCTGAGAAACTTTTATAGAGTTTGCATTAAAACTATTCCCGGTTTATAAAGTGTATAAATAACATTGATTAGTATTCTATAAAAGTAAAGTTTACTCATCTAATTTGTAAACTATTTGTAGAACGGAAATAATCTTTATTTAAAGGAAATAAACTTGACATCAATTAAAATGACTCAATTGAGAAACTTTTTATAGCTAAGCTTCAAATAAACTAGAAATATGTGAATTAATTTTATAATTTGTATGTATGAACTTGTATAAGTTGGTAAAAACTGGAAGAACCTGTTAAGAAGAGCTATAGATTGTTATAGCTAGTACTTTATTATGTTATAGGCAAGTTTCATGATAAATAAATCGATTTTAGCTGAACTTTTAGCTCTATAAATGAATTATGCGCTCTATGAAGTTATATATTATGTTTAAGCTGCGTTTATAATATAATGTAATATAATATGTTAATGCATAATTGATAATTAATTTAATATATGTTTAAGCTTTATTAAATTCATCCAATTAGTTGCAAAAACACACCCAACTAAACTCATATCTCTACTCTGCTCTTTTAATTACAGTGAAATGAACAATTAAAAATTCGCAATTTTTCATTTTATCAAAATAAACGATAATTTTGCATAAAAAGCGAAACGGAACAAAGAAACGGAAGGAAGGAAAACGAAAACGGAAAAACGAAAAAAAGCGAAAAAAGAACGAAACGAACGAAAATTTACCGCCAGGAACTGTGGAAACGCCTTCGCTGCGCTGCTCGTCGCTGCGCGCGCTGCCCAAAACGGCGGAACGGCGGCAAGAAACGCTGAAAATGGCGCAGAGCATGCAAATTTGTGTTGCATTTTAAGCAGAGAAAAAGAAACAAAAGTAAAGCAGATTTTAAGCAAATTAATTAAATTAACATACACATGGAAATCGGAACCAAAAACAATTAGCAACAAACCGCACGATGATGAAAAGGGAGGAGGAAGAGGAGAAAAAAACAACAAAAAAAGCTACAGCCATGCGACATGAAAATGAAACAGAAGCCGGAGAGCGGGCAGAGGAAGAGCAGGCAGAGGCAGAGGCAGAGAGAGCAGCAGAGCCACAGGCAGTGAATGAAGCAAAGGCAGCAGCAGAGAGAGAGGCAGCGGCAGCGGCAGTGACAGTGGCGCAGGCAAAGAGAGAGCCAGAGGCAGCGGCGCAGGCAGAGACAGTAGCTCAGGCAGAGGCGCAGGCAATGAGAGAGGCGCAGGCAGAGACAGAGGCGCAGGCAGCGGCAAAGACACAGCCAGAGGTATCGGCAACTGCTGCGACCGCGCTGCTCGCGTCAACAGCGACGTCATTTAGCAACCAAGAGACTGAAAAAGCGGCCATGTTAAAGTGCGTTGGAGTTAATGTTGTTCTTGCTGCCGGAAGCAGCAGCAACAGCAACAACAACAACAACAGCAACACCTTCCATAACGAAACAACAACAACAATTGTTACAAAAACAATAACAAACACACAGCAGCAGCAGCAGACAATGCAGCTGACAGAGGAGGAGGCTGCGGTGGCATTTGTTATGCCAGCAGCAGTAGCCGCAGCCGCTGCGACCACACGCAGCAGCAGCAGCCAGCGCAGCAACGGCAGCAACAGCAAATCGGCCAGCAGCAGTCGCAGCAGCTCGCTGAGAAAGCAGCGCAAAGCTACAGGCGCAGGCGCTGCTGCTGCCGCTGTTACTGCTGCTGCTGCTGCAGTCGCAGCGATGAGCAGCAGCGTCGGCGTCGATATGAAAACATCGCAATCGATGACCTCGCTGCCGGCAGATGAGTTGCTGCAGGAGCGACGTGATGTCATACAGGCCAAGCTGCATTTGGAGCGACCCTACAACAGTCTCAAGGTGAGTCAAGGAGAGGCAGGTGCACAGTGGGTTGAGAAAGCAAATGCACAGTGGGACAATTTTTTTTTTTTTTTTTTTTTTTTTTTTTTTATGAACTAGGAAAGAGGATTCTATGAGCTACAGGGAAAAGAGAAAAAAATTGGTTAAATTAGCTATAAGGTAAACTAAGAGAAAGGGAAGGTAATAGAAGTGGGGGGAGGGGGAAGAACTGGGGGAAATGGTAGCGCCAGCTAAACATGGTCATATCTTGTATGACAAAGATTCGCCGTTAGCAAAGAATTCTTGAGTCTGGAACTTGTTCTTGTCGCCTGGATTCTGGGTTCTGTCCAGTTTCAGTTCCAGTTGCAGCAGCAGCAGCAACGGAAATTGCTTTAATAAATTATTAATAAAAATATCTGCAGCATTATTAGCATGTCATAAATGCGGTAAATTGAGGCATATAACGGTCTATTAAATTTCCAAGTAGATTCTGGCTTGTAAGACCCCCAACCCACCTTGTTTTGTCTCTTTCTTGCTGACTCAGCGCTAACTTGAAAAAGAAACGTGCAGTTGATTTGATAGCTCCGTAAAGACGTGCTATAAATAAAGGTTGAAGAGAACAGAGAGAATTAACAGCTGAGAATAATTCATTATAAATATCATTCTGTTTATTTTCATTTACAAAAAAGTTTATTTTCTGAAATATTTTATATTTTTTGGCATTTATTTAAATTCTTTTCAAGTTTTCTATACTTTTTCTAACTTTAGGTCGATTTTTGATCATTATTACTTAGTTATTATAATTATGACATTCCCAGCTCTTGAAGCACTTAAGATATCAATAGATCTCATTAGTTATTATAATAATTAAGGTTAAGGGCACTTACTATAAATTCAATTTTCAATGATTTTCCCTTTTGGAATGCAAAAAATCTTGAAATTTCACACGCTCCCAATGAGGAAAAACGCCCAAGAAACTCGTTGATTTTTTTCTTGCAATGGAATGTGGTATAAGGAATTCTAACGGTAAACTGCAGGCGTATGCAAATTTTTATAGCAGCAGGCACAGTGGGCAGAATGACAGACGGGGAGCCGCTGCAGCTGCTGCTGATTGAATTGATTTAATTGCATATGAATGCGCAGAGTTGACTCCACTGTGCCCCCTTTCCCGGCTGTGTAAATAAGGAATTTCCTTGCTGTCTGTGGAAAAGTCGCAACAAATCAAAAATTCATTAATTAATTGCGTGCGCTTTGCAATTTGGAGCGTTTCTTAACCGGTTCGCTAGAGGGCGACGGGCGGGGGGCGCGCAGTTGTTATACACGACGATTGTGTTTTGCGCGCCAAAAATGGTTAAGCATATTACGGTCGAACCATATGCGGTGCAGCTCAAATTACTTATTTATTAACAACATTTAACTCTCTCTCTCTCTGTCTTGCAGAAAAACTCTCAGAGCAACAAAATGCACCGCTACTCTTGGGGCAGCGGGCATAGTCACAGCAGCTCGACTAGTTTGCACAGCAGCGCCACACTTGGGCTGGGCTCGTCGGGCAAAGACGACCTCTGGGCGGCCATACAAACAAACTATAATTATATTATGGACACAAACCTGCTGGATACATGCAAAGAGGCAAGGTTTGAGATTGAGGAGGCGCAGCCAAGTTCACGTGAAGCAAAGTTTCAGGGCAATCAAATGCATGTGAGTAGAAAGTGAAGCGACAGCTGGCGTGCGGTAGCTGCAACATGTGGCAGCGCGCAAGCGTTGCATACTTTTGTGCTGACTGACATAAATTAGCTAAGACGCACACCATGCGCTGATCGCACTTTATCTTAATATATTGCCATAAAAACTAATTTTATATTTGTTTCTCACAGATTTTAGATGAAACACAGCGGCCCGAGGGTCTGTGCGAGGATCCCAAGGAATTGCGTCGCTGGCTGCGCGATATGGAAAATCAGCTGGAGAATTCACCAACAATTTCGGAGTTAACATTGTACTCAATTTCGGAGCTGCAGCGCCATCTAGCAGTGCACTCGGTAAGTAGGCATGCATATTTTTATATAGCATACTTTGCGGCGCAGCGGGAAAAGTGTTTATGGGAAAAAAGGAATATGGCGGCTTGGCGAATGTTTGAGAATTATGGCAGATAATGCTATAAAGAAGTTATTATTGTAGATATCAAATTTCAAATTTATTAAGATATCATAATCAAAACTGGTTTAATTATCAGTCAATTTCCCTACTTATTTCACTATGCGTAGCTGCTTTACAAACTTTCCTTTATAAGAAGACATAAAGAAAATCCCCCTCTCTGTTTGAAAGATATTTAATGACGATAACAAGCCCTATAAGGCGTAGACAAATCAGAGGTAAAAGTGTAACGAGCAAGCGAAGATAAAAATATTACACGCATTTTCATAGTTGTTTTTTATTCCATGCGCGATGACTTTGATTTTTTTGGTTTTTCTTTTTATTGCGGTGCGTGCTGCCGCCAGAGTTGCCGCCCCAAAACCAGAAAAAAAAGATTGTGTAACTTCAAAAAAAAAACGCACAGGAAATCAGAGGGAACAATGTTGCCTGTTGCTTTTTTGTTGTTTTTCTTTGTTTGTGCTGAAAGTGAAAATTGCTGGCAAAGAAAATCAAAAGTAACGTTTAAATAGGGGGCAATTGCAGCGGCAACTCTAGTTGTTGTTGGGGTCCATTGATAACCTCTGGCAGCCCGCAGAAGTGGACGACACACTCCAACTCCAACTCGAGTTGAGGTGGCAACAAGCGCGTCAAGCTTGTCTCTTGCAACACCTTCGAGGAGTCTGCAAATGTTTCCAGAGAGGGAGGGAGAGATATCTCTTTGAATGTTTCTCTTACGTTTTAGGGGGATTATTATCTACAACAATATGTGTGTGTATGGCTCTGGGCCTGCTGAAAATTATGTAAGCCAAGAAAAAAAAAAGAAAAGTAAAGCTTGTGAGAAAAGAAAAGAAAAGCAAAAAAAAACGCAGTGTGAATTATTGAACAGGCCAAGGCGCGCGAATCTAAGACGGAAGAGCTGCTTGGCCTTTGGGCTTGGCTGGACATGATTGAACATGACCATGACAGCTGTGAGATGTGGCGCCTTGCAGTAATTTTGGGGAAATGTGGTTGTCCACAAGAGAAGAAGAAGAGTCAATGAAAAAAAGAAGAAGAAAAGAGGCATAAATGATTGTGAGTAATTTGGGTTTTTTTAAGTTGTTATATAAGACAAATTTTCCAAAAGAATAAATGAAAAATGTTGATAGAAAGCTTCAAAAGAATTTGGAGAACATCCGCAGCTTCAAAGGGAGAGCAACAGCTCGCGATTAAAAAAATTTTGAAAAAAAAAATTTTTCCAAAAAGTGATGGGGGACCCTTACCTAAAAATTTTCAAAAATGTTCAAAAATTGTATTCAAAGATTTAAATGTAGAATAACTAAGGAGGTCGAAACATAAACAAAATTTCATTCCGAATGAAAATCAATCGATTTTTAAGAAAGTTATGATATATGGAAAATTTGGTATTCTCGCTGTAGAGTACGCAACATGTCTATTTTTTGGTCCACTTTCTCAAGATTTTTGGCTCAAAATTAAGTATAGTCAAAAACTGTTTTAAACTCATGTTTAGTACTAATTTTGACCTCCTCTATCGATTAAAAGTTAAAGCTCGCGAAACTAAAATTTTGAAAAAATATTTTTTCAAAAAGTGATAAGGGGGGACCCTTATCTATAAATTTTCAAAAATTTTATTGCAAGATTTAAATGTAGAATAACTAAGGAGTTCGAAACATAAACAAAATTTCATTCCGAATGAAAATCGAACGATTTTTAAGAAAGTTGTGATGGGAGGGAAATTGGGTATTCTGGCTGTCGAGTATGTTATATGTCTATTTTTTGGTCCACTTTGTCTTGATTTTTGGCTCAAAATTAAGTATCGTCCAAAACTGTTTTAAACACATGTTTAGTACTAATTTTGACCTACTCTATCGATTAAATGTGTAAGCTCGCGAAATCAAAATTTTGAAAAAATATTTTTTCAAAAAGTGATAAGGGGGGACCCTTATCTATAAATTTTCAAAAATTTCGAAAATTTTCAAAAAATTTATTGCAAGATTTAAATGAATGAAAATCGATCAATTTTCTTTATAATTCAGCTTTCTATACTATTTATGCCGTCTATTTTTATATACACATACATATATTTATCATTATATAAATCTATCTATCTTTCTGTGTATCTATCTTTCTATATAATATTTTAACTCTCTATCTAGACCAATTATCCTCAATTTCTGATTACCTACTCCCACTATGCATCTCTCTATTTGTCTATCTCTCTCTCTCTCTCTACATCTGCCTATCTTATCTTAAATTTTCCCTCCTCTCCCCCTTCTGAAAAGTCGTTGTATGACAAAATTGTTCAAGCTTTTCCATTTTGTTTTTCTCAGCTCGCTAATTGAAAATTCCATTAAAGTGCAGTTGCAATTGGAATTTTGCTGCCTCATGCAACACACACACCTACAACATTAACTAAGGCCTACCCCTCCCCCTCCACCCCGCTCACACTCATCCTCAACTACTGCCCGCCCCCCCTCCTGCCATCAATTCCATTGTGATCTAAGCCAGCTGTGGCTGCTGTTGCTGCTGCTATTTGCAATTCGCATTGGGCCACGAGCCAAATGAAAGTAAACAACAAGCAAGTCACAATAGCAACAACAACAACAATCAGAGAGAGAGACAACAACAACAACAACAAGAAGAGGCGACAGTTTTCTATGTGGGCTGCTGCTCCATTGGCCAAAAAGTGCAATCACCTTCTCCCCTCTTGGCCAACTCTCCGTCTCCTCGCCTCGTTTTGCTTCATGGGATTTACGACAATTGTTTTGTCACGTCGTCGATTGGGGAATTGGGTAGAGTGAGAGAGGTAGAAGCAGGGGAGAGAGAGAGAGAGAGGAGTACGGGGAACAGTCAGCCGAGCTCAACAGCAGCCCAAAATGTCAATTGCCCAAAATGGTTAAACATATTTTCAATAAGTTGTTAGGCGTTTGTCTCTGTCTCTCGCTCTGTTCTCCTCTCCCTCTCTCCCTCTCTCTTCCTGCCCCTAAGTCGCCTCCTTCTTCTGCCTGCACTTGCCAGTCTACACAGATCAATAGATCGGGGGCAAAAGGAAAGGCAAAGGCGACGAATAGGCTTAGGCGTAGCCAGAGAAAGAGTTTGCCCCAGCGGAAATGTTCCTTAGCGGGAAACTAGCTAAAACTTCTAGCGGGTTTTGTTGGCAAAATAATTGTAAAAGCTGCTGGGCAAGCAATGCTAAAATAGGAGAAGGAAATAGGAAAAAAAAGAAAAAATAAATAAAAAAAAAATTAAAAAAAAAAATAAATCAAATAAATGAAAAAAATAAAATAATAAAAAAAATGATTGAAATTGTTTTTCTGCTAGAAGAAGAAATCTGCCAAAGAGAAGCTTGGAGGGAATTCTAAACACAGAAGATTTCAAGCTATACTCAGCTAGTTAGAATACCCTCTCCACCCTCTACACTGCCCTAATTTACAGGGTATAAACTGATTTTTTTTTTTTTTTTACATTGAAAAGTGAAGGTGCCGCCGAGATTAGAGACAGACTCTGGATACAGTTTTGGGGGGGAACTTGTGGACTTGGAACTCTGTAGTGCAGTGTGGGGAGAAGAGGGAGGGGGAGGTACTCTATACTGCGGGAGACTGTAACCTAATGACAATGACAATTGATTATGCGGGTTCCAGTTTTGGTCGCCCAGGAAATGTTGGCAAAATGGGTACCCCATAATAACTTCAGCTGCGACCAATTCGATTTGAATCTGTGGCCACAGTTTGCCAGTTGTTCAATTCCAATTCTACTCACTAAACGTTGTTGTTGTTGTTGTTGTTGTTGCTGTTGTTGTTGTTGTTGTTGTTGTTATTGGCAATCTCTGCTCGATTTGCATAACAATTGCCGCGACGCGAACCTTTCGCTGCCCGTTGGCCAGTTAACCCAGCGGGATGATTGTCCCACATGGAACTGAAAACTTACATAGAGATATGTATTTCTCCTGCCTCCCCATAAAACATAAACGAATTAGCTGGAAAAACGTTTGGTGCGATTTGATGCACTTTGTTTTTTTTTTTTTTTGTGTAGCTGGAGGCGAAATTGAAGTCAATAAACGATTAGTGGGGTTAAATATGGCATATATGGAGGGTATTGGGTAGGGGAAATAAATTTAAGTGAGGTTAGGCAAGGTTTAAAAAGGGAATATGGAATGAAAAGTGTAATAAAGTAAGGTACCAATAGGAATATATGGAAAAATTGAAGGTTTGGGTAAGGTATTAATAAGAAATTACATAAAAAGTTAGGTTAGAGAAGGGATTATCCAGGAATATATTGAAAAATTAGGTTATTGTCTATTGGTATATTATAAAACAGAGTTTAAGAAAGATATTGCCCAGGAGTGTAGACAAAAATGAGGCTAGGAAAGATATTTTTCTGAAATTTAATATTATTATTATTTGGCAATAACCACAAATAGTGCTCTTTATAGTTTATCTAAAAGAAAATTTTCAGAAATCAGAAGTTCCACTTCAATTTCGTAATCCCAACCAACACTTTGTTAGCT
Organism: Zaprionus tsacasi; assembly: GCA_018904105.1. Classification (NCBI taxonomy): domain Eukaryota; kingdom Metazoa; phylum Arthropoda; class Insecta; order Diptera; family Drosophilidae; genus Zaprionus; species Zaprionus tsacasi. The sequence continues at coordinate 2,966,621 of JAEIFR010000049.1, read as the reverse complement.
CTTCTGACCTACCTTATAACAAGTTTTTAGCTCATTCTCTCCTACCTACTCGACCATTTCTTTTCTGTCACGTCATCACACTCAGTATAATCAATCAAAAATCACTTACAACACATAATTAAACACAAGTCTTTAAGGGGGCATCTCAAAGCTCTTCTAAAATAAAAACAATTTCAGGCGATTGCGATCTTCCATAAACCTTTCTTTCTTTCTCTCTCTCTCTCTTTTCTCTTCAAACTTGACATTGTTTGGCAACACACGCCCGAATCGCTGAAGAATCTGGCAAACAGGAGAAAGGAAAGAGACAGAGCGAAAGAGAGTGAGAGTGAGAAGATGGTGGGTGTGTGTTTTGATATCCAATCTCAAGTGGAGAGTTTCACTTTTTTTCGTTGTTAATCGCATTGTTATTATTAATGCCTCATTTCGTGATTTAAATTAACAATTAAAGTTGTTAATTAACAAAATGAAAACATGGTAGGGTGGGTATACAGCAACAACAAAAACAACGGGCAACACCCCCTTCTTATAAATAATAATAATTTATCAAAGTCTCTCGGGCATTTCTCAAAAATTGTTGTTTCTTCTATGCGGTCTCGGGCACAACAAAAAAAACGCCAACTTCAACCTCAACTTGAGGCACGATGGAAATGAAAAGAAAATGAAGTCATTACCACAGACAACTAGAAAAAAAAAATAGAAATACAAAAAAACGTTCGACCAAACCCCTGAAAAGAAACAAAAACAAAAAAAAAACCAAGAGCAACCCAAGCTAAAACCCCAAACTGCGTCATATGTGAGCAAATCGTTGGATTTCGTCATCATTGTAATAATCGACCAAGTCAAAGTTGGATGTAAAAAGTCAAATATTATTTATGGGCGACATAATTGCATTAGGAAACGATTATGGTGGAGTTTGAGAGACTTTGGCATACCCTGTAGAAAGAGAGCAGCAGAGAAAGTGAGACACCGTAAAAATCGAGTATCCTTACTTTCCTCACGTCATAACTTTCTTAAAATTCAACCGATTTTCTTCGGGTAAAGCATTTTATCCATGGTTTTAGTTATAGAATAGAATGGCTTAACAGTTTTTGTAATTTAAAACATTAAAAAAAATTTAAATTTTTGAAATTTTGTTAAGGGTCCCCCCTGTAAATTTTTCAGACAATTTTTTTTTTTTTCAAAATTTAAAATCGCCAACTTTTACTTTTAATCAATAGCGGAAGTCAACATTAGTATAAAACAAGTGTTTAAAATGGTTTTTGAGGATACTTAATTTTTGGCCAAAAATCATGTCAAAGTCGACTAAAAATTTGACATGTAAGACCCTTGACAGGACCAGTATCCTCACTTTCCTCAGATCATAACTTTCTTAAAAATCATTCGATTTTCTTCGGGTAAAGCATTTTATCCATGGTTTTAGTTATAGAATAGAATGGCTTAACAGTTTTTGCAATTTAAAACATTCAAAAAAAATTTTAATTTTTGAAATTTTGTTAAGGGTCCCCCCTGTAAATTTTTCAGACAATTTTTTTTTCAAAATTTAAAATCGCCAACTTTTACTTTTAATCGATAGCGGAGGTCAAAACTAACATAAAACAAGTGTTTAAAATGGTTTTTGAGGATACTTAATTTTTGGCCAAAAATCATGTCAAAGTCGACTAAAAATTTGACATGTAAGACCCTTGTCAGGACCAGTATCCTCACTCTCCTCAGATCATAACTATCTTAAAAATCATTCGATTTTCTTCGGGTAAAGCATTTTATTCGTGGTTTACGTTCTAGAATATAATGACTTTTTTTTTTTGCAATTTAAACTATTAAAAATTTTTTTTTTTGATTTTGGTAAAAATCAAAAAAAAAAATTTCAGAAATTTTTTTTTTTTCAAAATTTTAAATCGCTTGTTTTCACTTTTAAACTAAAAAAAAGTTAGATCAGCATGAATTATATATATTATATACCCCGCTCTACAAGCACTTCCAAGGTATATAAAAAAAAATCGATCATAAATCTCGAGCCATAAAAACCAATTGCTAAAACTAAGGCCAAAGCTGAAGCTGAAGCTAAAGCTTAAGCTGATAATAAGCTCGTATATCTATCTTACAGAGGAGAGCCCGCACATAAAACTCACTTTCAAAGGCACAATTTATTTTTGGGATATCGTTTTCAATCGATTTTTTTTTTCTCGTTCGTAAAATGTGAAATTTCACGTACGATGGAAGTGAAGTGAGCGCGAATGGGGAAAGGCTGCCCCAAAATGTCGCCATTTAATTGGGCTCGAGTGTAGGAAGGGTTACCAGATGAGGGGGAGGAGGGGGTAGTCCATAGGGGGAGGCATATCCAGTGCCCAGGCTAAGCTGATAAATGAACACAATAATTCATTTTTCGCCACCTTATTAACGTCTTTTCTCTCACTCTAGAGAAAATTAAGTTTACGAAATAGCTCATAAAATGATAAAGCAAAAGAAGAAGCGGGAAAAAAAGAAGAAGAAGATGGAGAAGAGGCGGCTGTATGACAAGTGCAAATTGCAAATTTTTGTGGGAAGATGATCATGATGATAGAGATGAAGATGATAATAAGAGGCACCCGGTAGGGTTATAAACGTGGCTAAACTTGATATATGACACTTTGGCGTTACAAAAGAAACACTCTAAACTACTGTTAAAGAAAGTACATACTATATACGAGTCTGTGGGGGAAAACTGTTTGCTGACCCACTAAAAACAGAGAGATAAAGAGAGAGAGAGACTCTGCGTACTTAGCCGAGGTTTACGATTCTACGCAGTGTCTGACTCTGCATCAGCTATAAATGGAAAATTTGTCAGCTAATTTAGCGTGACAAATTAGCCATATACCATGGGTTGTACTAGGGAAAAGTTGTGGGTTTTTAGGATACTGAGTTTACGTATCGTTTTGAATATTTTTGAGAGAGTATATCTTATCTCTAGTTAAACATAAGAGACTCTAGTGCATATAGCTTGAGCTTCATTATAATCTATAGCTCAATTATCTTTATATAGCATATCTAAACTTAGAAAACTAGAGTAATACTTGTTAGATGTAGAGAAAACTTATTTTTTTCTAGATTTGGTTAGGTTTTTGCATTATTTCTTTTCTTTATTCAAACCATAAGAGTCCCAACTACACATAACTCAACTTTCATTATAATCTACAGTTTTATTATCTTTAAAAATTCCATTTATTGTGTGTTCTAATAATAGAAAATGGGCACGCGTCGTTCTTCTCAAACCAGTAGCTCAAATTGTCATGTGCAAACTCGTTTATCAATCTAACACCTTCTCGAAGCATATACTTTATTTTTATCTTCAAACAACCTACAAATACCTCAAAACTATGTATGATAATCGTCTATATAATCGACCGATTTGGCGTAATGATGAAGCAATCGCTGCCTCTAATTGCCTACACACGCGCTATAGCTAGGCTGCTTTTGCCTCGGGAGATTGTGAGATCATTAAGCTGAATTCTCTGTTTCCGTTTTTATATCATATTCTTCCGATTGTTTTGCTATATAACCAACGTGTCGCATGGTAAATCTACAACAGAAACTCACTGACTTCTTCGGAACAAACAGTTGAATCCTAAAGTTAAATCTCCATCAATATGTCTCGCTTTGTAAGTAGTAAAACTTTTGGTAGTCACTGTGGCATTTGCTTATGCTAAGGATTATTTATTTTCCTGCAGCTTATTGTGATCTTCCTTGGTCTGGCTGCCTTTGCTGCAGCTGCTCCTGGTTATGTAGAGCAACATCATGTCCTGCTTCATGCCTCCTCGCCGGTTGTGGCTGTGAAACACGTCGCCGTTGCTGCTCCTGTGGTCAAGACTGTCGTACCAGTTGTGCCTGTCGTGAAGACTGTGGTCCCAGTTGCTGTACCTACTGTGGTTAAGAGCTACGTTCCTGTACATCATGTCAAGTCTTATGCCATCGCTGGCGTCGCCTCCTCGCCCTATGCTCATTATTATCATGGTTAGAAAATCCAACTGTATGAGAATGAACTGAATAAACTGAAAACTGAATGGAATCTTAAATCTGTATAGATCTCTAACACAATATAATAATCTGGCTTCTACAGAAAAAGAAGAAAAAAAAAAAAAAAACAAAACAAAAGATAAACCATCATATAATGGCGAATTTGCCGATTGCCGTAGCTTTTGTTAGGCCATAAAATTCTTCACACCAAACAGAAAAGTGCTAAGAAAAAAAAATGGCAGCCCAACAGGCAAATACCCTGTAGTATATAGGCATAAACAGCCATTACAGTAAGAGTATAGACTAATCTAGCTAAATTGTTTATCTAGCTTAATTCTGGGTACTCTCTATAACTTATAATAGACTGAGAGTATAAACTGATCTAACTATAATTCGCTGATCTTATATTCTTCTGAAAAGCACATACCCGCTTTACAATCCCCCCTATGACCATAGGGTATCGATTGTGCAAAAATCTAGCACAAATATTTCTACTTCTTCAGTTTCTTCTGTGTGTCTTTGATCATTGTTTTGTTTCCTCTTCTGTTGTTTTCGTCTCTGATTTCCCCCCCTGCCTCATTCGAGCGTAAAATGATAAAAGCCAAATGCAATTGGCAATTGGCAAGTTCCAGTCTCTAGATAGATATACGTAGAGTCTAGAGTCTATAGAGTTTATAAGTCTATAGATGCAGCAATGTGTTCTCAACGTCAGTTTGCAAAGTTTTTGCACCATAGAAAAACCATTTGGTCAAGCTGAGAAATGTACACGCAATAGAAAGAGATGGAGAGGGGGAGAAGAGGAGAGGGAGTGAGAGAGAGGGGGAAGCGTGAGCTGACAACTGATTGAAATTGATTAGCGCAACACTTGCATAGCATAAAGTGCACTGAGAGAAAAGAAAGAGATACAGAAAGATATACTATGAGTTGGAATTGCAAGTGTGAAAGATTTTAGGTTTATTTGGGAAATATTAAAGAAAAGATATAAAGAAAGAGATAGTCTTATGTACTATATATATTCTGCTACATTAGAATAAGCTGGGAGTGTGAAGAAGGATGCGTTTGCAAGCTCTAATACTATATTTATTTAACATATACCATCGATACCATGTATCTAATCATCTTATTGCCTGCCCGTCTGTCTGTGTAAACGCCTAGATCTTAGAGATCTAAAGAGCTAGAGCCATAATATTTTGTAACAACTTTCTCATTGAATTGCAGTGTCTTAATGTTTATTTAAGAATTTTAGGGCGCCTCCGAAAATCTTTGAAATTCGTACCTAAAGCTATAACCTACTTCTCATACTTTTAACTTGTTTTATTATATAGAAAATAGGAAATATGTGTATAAATTTTCAATCAGTTTTATACTCTATCTCAAACTGAAACCGCTTTTTGCTGCCTTAATTTCTCTCAGTGTATTCTAAACAAATGCAGTGCGAATTTGCAATGAATCAGGCAAACACTTCTACGTATGTTGACCCAAATTAGCAGGTCTGAGCAAACTCTGTTCACAGAGTTCTTGTTGGCCTCTCTTTTGCTCACTCTATCTCTTTCTTTCTTTCTCTCTCTCTCTCTCTAGTTCTTTCCCGCTTTATTCTGCTTGCATTCTTTGGCCAAAAGCAAAAGAAATTGATGTATTTTTTCTCAGCTGATTCTGGAATAGAGTTGGTAACAATTTAAGCGGTTTGCCTAAATGACGAGGCTCTTTCTCTATCCTCTCTCTGTCTCTCTCTCTCCCCCCCTTCCCCTTCTATATCTAGCTCTTCCCCTGCTCTCTCTCTCTCTCTCTCTCTCTCTCTCTCTCTGGCAATCAAACTTTCCGCTTGTGTTTTATGCACACATTATTTTCCCCTGGCTAAAAGTGTATTTTATTGTCTCATGTTGCCAATTGTTGTTGCTGTTGTTGTTGTTGCCCGCTTGCTTAGTTGGCTTTTGGCTTGTTAACGCTTTTTATTGCCGCGACCATTTTCGCGTTAGGTTTTTCGGCCGTGGCTGCTGCTGCTGCTGCCGTCGCTTTATAAGTCTATTTGTCGTGGTCGCTTCATGCAGATGTATCTGTCAGATACATTCATTAGCCGCTCTCCTCTTCCCCTCCTGCTTCTCTCTCTCTCTCTTTGTCTGCCTGCCTGCCTGCTGATTTATGCCCATTTGGCAACATAATCTTGGCCAGCTACGCTATTTAGACATTTCCTTCACAGTTGTTGCTGTTGTCACCCCACTTAGTAGAGGGGGGGATACACCTCTCTCACTCCTGCTACACCTTCTACCCCCTCTGCTACTCCTCCTCCTCCCCCTCGCTTTGTCTTCTCTTCTGTTTTTTCTGCACACTTGCTCAAAAATTGTGTTTTGGTTTTTTTGGGTTAATTAAAATAACCAGGCAAATGAGCAGTTAGTTAGCCAAGTCTAGTTTGTGTTAAGAGTGTAGGGAGTGGGGGCAGGGGAGGAGGAGGGAGCAGCCGAGTGGGTCAGCTGCAGCACGACGATGTGTGAACATGTCTGTGGCAAATTAAAGTTACAACGAAGCAGAGAAGGAGGAGGAGCAGGAGGAGGAGGCATGACTACGCTCTCATCTTGTTATGACTATGAATATGCAATGGGGTCTATGATGAGATCGGCCTAACTGGCTAACTCCTTTAGCACCCCCTTCCCCCCTGGCCCCTTCCTAGTTGAGCAATTGCCGCACCTCATCGCAATTAGTTTTAGCCCTCTTGCTGCAGCTGGCAATTTTGGCACGTTATCAAGGGAAAAACTAGTTTTCCACACCCTTTTCCCTTTCCTTCTCCCCCCCCCCCCCTCTGTTGCGCTGTTTCGTGCTTGTTTTAACAAACTTCTTGAGCTGCGATTCTATTGCTTTCAAACTGGTCTCGTTCGCTGTCAACTTCAACTCGATCTCAACGATCTCTGCCAGCCAACATCATCTCATCTTCTTTTATCATCGTATAAGGGAAAAACTTGTCGACCGGCCAGTTGCTGCGTTTCCTTTGCTTTCCACGAAACGCGCAGAAAAAGAAAAAGAATCTCTTGCATTTCCTTGGGAAATATTTGTGGCATTTGCAACGTGCTGCAATTCTTCCTGCTCCGGTTTGGACTCTCTGACTCTGCTCTACTTTGGCCAAAGCAGGAGCCAGCTGGCTGTGCCACAAACTGTTGCAGGAAATCCGATTTGTGTGTGGTAAAAGTTGTTGCACTTAGCTAAGCCTAAAAAGAGGCATGCAACACGCCGCAGTGGAGACAAAAGACAAAGCGCCGCATTGTGCGGCTTCTTGGCGTGAAATCTAAGCGAGTTGTGGGTTGTGTGGATTGTGGTTGTGGGTGCTCTGGCCAGTCTTTTTCCGGTTGTAACTAATGTTTATCGACGGGCTTACATAACCTGAGGTCACTGCCTTGAGGGAGGGCGCCAAAAGAAAGTTGGCAGAGAGAGAAAGAGAGAGAAATAGAAGAAAAGAAAGTGTGTAGAAAGGGAATACGAGTATGTAGCAGACGATTTTAAATGAGATTAGAGCAATGCTACATGGCGACCTTCAAACGAGACACTTCTCAGGGTCAGTTACGTATAGAACTCTTTATATAAATAGAGTTATATTGCAGGTTTTAGTTTGCCTCATCAAAGGAAAAAGATATCGAAGCTTTTAGTGCTTTTTTGAGATTTCGCACAGATTTTTGTATGATTTTCTTATCAAAAACAATGATAATATTGTTTATTATAAGTACCTGTAGGTACTAAAAGTACCAGAAAGAGCTTTAAGACATTAGATAACTGAGTTTTCAGGCTTTCTGTTTGATCAGAAGACTTTTGCAACTTTTTTCTTATCAAAATCAATGATAGTGAAGATTATTAAACGAAAATGTTGAACTAAAAGAGTCTTAAAATTTTTTTTTTTTTTTTTTTTTTTTTTTTTTATATATTTAATTAAAATAATATATTATATTTAAAAAATAATTTTTTTTTTTTTTTTTTTTTTTTTTTTTTTGGGGGTGGGGGGGGTTTATAAGAGGGGGGGGGGGGGGGGGTTTTTTTTTTTTTTTTTTTTTTTATTTTTTTTTTTTTTTTTTTTTTTTTTTTTTTTTTTTTTTTTTTTTTTTTTTTTTTTTTTTTTTTTTTTTTTTTTATTTTTTTAAAAAATTTTATTTTTTTTTTTTTTTTTTTAATAATAAAAAATATTTTTGGGGGGGGGGGGGGGGGGTTGAAATTTTTTAAATTTTTTTTTTTTTTTTTTTTTTTTTTTTTATTTAATTTTATATTTTTTTTTTTTTTTTTTTTTTTTTTTGGTGTTTTTTTTAAAAAAAAAAAAGGGGGGGGGGGGGGGAGAGGGGGGGAGGGGGGGAAGGGAGGGAGGGGGGGTTTTTTTTTTTTTGGTGGGTGTTGGGTTGGAATTTTTTTTTTTTGGGGGGGGCCCCTTTTTTTTTTTTTTTTTTTTTTATTTTTTTCTTTTTTCCATTTTAATGGTGAAGGGTATAATTATATGGCCGTGTGTTTTGGTATATTAGTAGATTATTAACAGATTTTTTTAAAGAACATATTGTAGTTCCCATGAAAAACTATTATTATAAAATATATATAAACATATTTATAGATAAAAGAGTCTATCAACTTTGGATAAACAAGTTTGCAGAACTTTTAAGATATTATTTTATCAATTTTCTTACATAATAAGTGTATGTATGTATGGCTGAAGGAGTTGGAGACCTCAGAGAGCAGCGTCTTCCTTATTTTCTAATCAAAAATTAATAATATAATATCTTCATCTATAAGACAAAGAGTTTAACAATCAACTTTTAATATTAACTAAATACCGCAGATTTATAAGTGTACTATCTATTTCAATTGGTTATTGAGTAGATTTTTGCCTAAACTTTCCTTAACATAATCATTTGCCTGTGCACCATATATAATATCATCGTGATAAACGGTTTTTCTGCAACGTTTTTACACTTGAACTTCTCTTGGTGAAGTCAGCTCTCTATTTGTTTCCCTCTGTCTCTCTCTCTCACTCTCTTTGTCTGCCTCTCCTTTTCTCACCTGGTGTCTACCTCCTCCTTATCTTCTATTAATGCTTTGATTCATTAATCATGCGCACTTGTTGCCCCATCGGGGCTGTAAACGATAGTTTCACTCTGTAAGATCATAACCCTCCCGCCCCTCCATATCACCCCCCTCCCCCGCTTGAGCTTAGTCTCTCCCGTCACCTTCGTAATGTCTTCTGCCTTAAGTATTCCGGACTCGACTCTGCCTGAGCCTGAGCCTGAGTAGGAGGAGGTTCGCGCCTGCCAACTGCCGTTATTGCGTTAATCTTGCAGCTGCAAACCAAATCGCAGTCGCAGTCACAATTGCAGCCAGAGTTGCCACTGTGAATTGCGTGGGTGGCCATGGCAGCGCGTTGGCTGCGCTCATCTCATTGTCAGAGACGGCGACTGCGACTGCGCTGCGCTGCTTCATTAACACTCCACAGTTTTGTCGGCGCTTTGTGGAGTCGCTTTGCAATTTTGACACTCAACACGCTGAACTTCAAAGCGCTGCGATTAATCTTGCCAGGGAGCAGGCAAATGGAGAAAGAAAGACGGAAAAGGGGTAAGGAAGAGTAGGAAAGAGTGAGGTAGGGCGAGAGATACGCAAAGAGAGAGATTCTGGGCTTGGGATTGAAAGCCAGCAAGATTTGCATGGTTTTTTCGCACTTGGTCGTCAGTCATGTAAAGGGAACCAAGTTTCACTACTGGCACAGTGGGCGAAAGAGGCCAAATTTCGAGTATAAATTTAAATAATAGGTCTAAAATAAAGACGCTTTTGTTTCATTTATATCTCTTACTACGTTTCTTTGTCTTCATATTTATATCCATGTATCTGTCTTTTTCTGGATCTCCACATCTTCCTATATCAGGTTTATGTTGTTTTTCTTCCTAATTATGTTTATATGATATATCTAATATATCTTTTAATGGGCGAGATCGCTCTCTTTCTATTTCGTTGCATCTCTCTTTCCCTATCTTGCTTATATCTGTCTCACTCCCTCTATTATATATCTCTCTTTCTCTTCATATACCCATCTATCTGATGATATATATAGATTTCTTACTTTTTCTATATGTCGTTCTTTTTTCCATTTCTATTTTATTAAATCGGTATCAATTTCTCCATATCTATCTTTTCCTCGATTTTTTCAATTAATATATTTCTCACATACTTCTATACCTCTCTCACTTATTTTCCTTGACTTTATTTACCTCTTTTAATTTTTCTACACTCCCTACACATTTCACTTTTTTCATAATTTCGCCCACTGTGCCAAGGAGCCGCTCATAAATCAACGCCTGAGCGGACTGTGGGCGTTGCCAGCGTCCATTAGAAGCTTACGCAGGCGCAGCTGTCGCAACTTCATTTCCCTCTCTCTCCCTGTCCCTTTCTCTCTCTCTCTCTCTCTCTCTCTCACTTACGAGGTTTCTCTCGACTCATTGTCAGCTGCAGCAGCAGCAGCCGCAGCAGCAAATTGGTTGCAACAGCGCAGCAGCAGCAGCAGCAGCGCGCCCATTCGCAGGCGTCGAGTGATTTGCTATTTTCATATTGTTCCAGATTAACGTTTTGTTTGCCACTTTATCGCGGTTGTCCATGTCGTAGTTGTAGTCGCTGTTGTTGTTGTTGTTGTTATTTCTCTCGGAGATTGGCCAGTCTAGGCTTTGTGGAGCACTGGGTCAGCCGCGTCAAAGAGACTGTGGCAAAAAAAGAAAAAAAACTCATTGAAGTGCGAAAAAGAATTCTATGGAAAATTGTTTATTATGTTGCAAGATGATTGAAAGCAATTTGGTATGCCAAATATACATAGATAGATCGACAGATCAACGACAAGGCAGGCAGGCGATTAGGGCGTATAATCCAAAAGCTTGACTATACAACAAGAGAGATCTCGAGATCTATTCAGGCTCAAATGGTTCAAAAGTTCACGGAGGGGAGAAGAAAAGATTGAGTAACAATTGTGTGTAGCTAGAGATATTATTATATGAATGAGTTCTGCATAGCTTTAGCTTGGGTATTTTTGTATAGTTACTCATTGTGTCATATTATATGATATAAAATTCATTACCTTAAAATTTTATTTATCCTTAATAATTTTTATATATACCTTTTATTGTATTTATATTTTTCCTATCTGATCTATTTTATAAGCCTCAGCTTAGTTTCTTTATACTTGTTTAGTATTCTAATCATAAACTTGCCGGTATTCTATAAATTTTCCCATTTTCTCTCTTTATATAAATTTCCATCTTCCTTTCAAATTAACCTACATTATGAAGTACCATAAAAATCACAGTACAATTTTAGTAATGGATTTTCCACCTGCCGTGGCTGCTGTTGCTGCTACCATTTTCCCGGCTAATGCAGATATCATAGAAGAACGGAGGCAGAAGGCCTTGCTCTATTGACCATCTCTAACTCTATTTATGGGCGCAATTACCTTAACTGTGGCATTAAAAAACTTTAATGTAATTTCACACTTTATGACTTGCGTTCTATGGACTATAATTTCGAGTAATATCAGTCTCTCTCTGTCTCTCTCTCTCTCTCTTACTCACTCTCTGCTCTAGATATTATGCAATTCTCACTCGCCTTTCTTGGCATATTCTCATTATCAAATTACAATCGTGTTGCCAGCCTGCCTGCCTCACTGCGTGTTTAGTTCTTTGGGTTCTTCGTTCTTATAGCGATTGCTCTGCTCGCCTGCTTGTAAACATTTCGGATTCTGTTTTCTGTTGCAGTTGCCTTTCATCTATTGCCCGAGTTGGCCATAACTTTCCAACCACGCAACACGGCTGCGGTTTGATTATTATTTTTATTGGCCAAGCGGGAGAGAGAGAGAGAGAGAAGCGATTGGCATCCTACAGTCTTCTACAGTCTCCAGCCTCTTCCTGCCTCTACAGCTGCACAGTCTTCTGCTTCTTCTTTCTTCTCCTTCTCCCCCCTTCTGCTTTTGGCATTTTGTGTTCATGTTTTATCTGTTGACTGTTTTGCTCCTGTGGTGGAAAATGCGGAAAATTGTTGTGCCTCGAAATGGAAAACTTTACGACAGTGTAACGCATGTGTTGCGCTTATCAATTGTCGCATCTGGCAGAGAAGAAGATAGAGAGAGAGAGAGAGAGAGAGGGGGAGAGCGTGTGAGCACGCCAGAACTTGGAAAGTTGCAGATCTATTTATTTATTTATTTATTTAGCTTTTCTTTGCACACTGCAGGCAATTCACTTTTCTATTTATCATGCGAGAAAAGCTTGTGGAAAATGGGGGAAAATTAAAGTTATTGTTGCAATGCCAGAAGAAAGACAGAAGAAAGCCAGAAGAAGCGGGCTAAGAAAGTGAACGAGTAGAGAAAAAGAATTGAGATAGTAATCTCATAAAATCTGTCATAAATGTTACGGAGCAGGGCAATTAGGCTAAAATGGAAGAACTAACTGGGCTAGCTGCAAGAGATTGTTAGAGAGGGATAGACAGAGAGAGAGAGACAGAGAGAGAGAGAGAGCGAGAGAGAGAGAAGTCTTGATTGTCTGCTGTGTGGGCGGTAGAAAGCCAAACCTCTGCACTAATCAATTGTTGAACTTTTCTTAACTGTTTCGGGGTTGCCAAACAATTAGAGCGAAGAGCAGGAGAGAGGGAGAGAGAAAGATAGCAGTAGATACAGAGAAGAGAGCAGCATTCGTAGAAAGAGAAGTTCAATTAAATGTCTTGGCAAAATCGTGCATAGACTATATTTATCAATCACCATTATTCTAACTGTTCCACGACTGTGTTCCGTTTCGTTTCATTTCGTTCGTTATGTGTTTATAAGGAAGGCGACCTCGAAGTGAACTCGGAAAAAAGGCAGAAGAAGCAGTAGAACTCATAACAGACGCAAGAAAAAAGACTTGGAGAGAGAGAGAGGAAAGAGTGGGGAGAGAAAAGTTCATGGCGTCAGTTCAGTAGAACGCGAATTGGCTTAGTCAAACGGTGGCTGGGCTGGGGTACCGCCTTACCCTGCTCTCCTACCCCTCTCTCTGTTCCCCTCTTCCCTACAAGCCTCAATGAACTCGCAACTTTTAACTGTTTTCGCGTCGTCGTCGTCGTCGTCTGTTTGCGATTTGTGAAAGCTTCTGCTGGAGGAAAATGAGTTTGCGCCGCTTCCTTGTGGTCGTCGTCACGGACGGTAGCCTAGCCCCCAAGTTGGCCAAAACAGTTTGGCAAACAATGCATAAATTGTGGCCAAGAAGGCGACATTCGAACTGTGGAAAGTAGTTCAAATTCTCCCGCAGATATGCAAATTTAATGTCAAAAGAACCGATCTGCAGCAGAGATCGTTGCCTCTCTTTCTCTCTCTTTCCCTCTCTCTCTCTCTCCCTCTCTTTCTAATCCCTGCTGTGCCTGCAACTAATTAAGCATAGCTTGCCAATTGCCTGCGCTCTCTATGACGTATTGTAAGATCATTCTCGGGGCGATCACGAACACGATCAATAAATTACGCAGTAAAAAAAAAAGATTAGATCACAGCGCGACAAATTTTCATGGGGGTCATAGAAGAAAAGAAAGATGTATTTTAACGCACATTTATATATTTTAAATATTTCTCTCTCATTTACACTCTCTAACTAACCTCTCTCTCTCTCTTTCTCTACTTTCAGGTAAGCAACTTTTATACGCAGCTGATCAAAGTTTGGTTTTCGGTTCGGTTTTGGTCTCTTTTTTTTTATAGCCACGTAAGTAGCACGATCGTAAATCAGGCAACATCTGCACGCTCAGCGGATTATGGCGGAAATTTTAGGAGGGGGGGGAGGAGAAGCAGCGGTATAGATCTACGCTCCAGCTCTCTGATGATGTCAATATTATTGCGTAAAAAGCTAAGAAATACCTGAGATATCATTGATAAACTTGGTTTAAGCTAAAGAATTGTGAAAGGGAAAGAAAAGGAAAATAAAAAGTCAAGGATAATAAACGATAAACAATAATCAATATACAATCAACTGCTCCAAATTGAAGAATGATCAAGTTCGATAATCAATTTAAAAATAATGTATTCCAAATTGATGATCAAATTATTGGCTCTACTTTTCTCCCACCTCAATCACAACATCATCGTGTCTTCAGAGCGCAGCTCTTCTTCTCTATAGACAGGTCTCATTTTTCTCACCTAAAACCCAAGATCGAGGGCTTTGTAAATGAATGGGAATCTCTGACAAATGTTCGAAGATTCATCAAAGTTTTTTTTTCTTTTTGTAGTTTTCCCTTTTGATTTTATGGCGGCAAATTTGCTATAAAAAAAACTTTTATTTATTTTGGGTTTTATCGATAATTTTACGCATTTTTTGGAATAAATTAATGCGGGACTTATAGAGGGGAAGGGAAGATCAACAACAACAAATTTTGTGCAATGTTGGAACACACGATGAATAATTGGAGCTTGTTATGAAATTTACATAAATTTGATTACAATCGAGGAGGAGAGAGGGAAACCTCGAAGGGGATTCTACAAGGGCCTGCTTTATAGGGTCTTGACTTGTTTTGACAGCTTGCGACCCGTTCTCGTTCATGGATGATCATTTGTCAAATTTCTTTTTGAGGTTATTTCGCTGTCACCGCCCGCAGACATGTTGGAAATTCGAAGTAAACCTCTTTATAACTAAAGACAGAAAAAAAAAATGATATAGGGTTTGAAAAATTTGCTCAAAGCTTGCACAACAAACTTGACTTTACTTTTTGCTATGAATTTCTTTTGTTTGATATGATTAATTTGCACAGATAATTGGGGCTAGATTAAAATAACATTAGTTATGCAAAGGAGAGAGAGAGAAAGATATGTAGATAAATTGGATGAATTTCGAGCTGTGATTGATGTGGCCGCAGGTCAAGTACGGTTAGAAAGGCTATTGCATACGTAGATATAACGTTAGATAACTATATAAACTGGGCAATTCACACCTCAGAGTCAAGGAACTGCAGATATCGTGAGAATGTTTGAGGTTCCTCTCTAGCATTTCCTAGACAAATGTTAATGCGTGAAATTCCAGCAGCAAGAACAAACGAGCAATTTAGCACCCGCACAGGCAGATACACAGATACATGTGCAGTTTGAGATACAGATACATTTGCAGCTAGAGATACAGATACATGTGCAGTTAAAGACAAAGATACATGTGCAGTTGCAGTTAGAGACAAAGCTGCATATGCATTTAGAGCTGCAGATACATTTTGCAGCTGCAGATACATGTGCAAACTCACAGATACATTGTAGCGCGCTGGGCAATTAACGAGTAACCTCCTCCTACGCTGCCGCTGCTGCGCAAGGGTCATAAAAGTTCTCAGCGCGCAGGTCTCAAATGTTGACAAGGCAATGGCTTCACGCAGAATGTTGCTAAGCAGTTTACTAAATGTTGCCAAACAGTAGAGTGCAAAGTTGCTAAGCAACAAATGTTGACAAGGCAATGTAACACGCTGCATGTTGCTAAACAGTAGACTAAATGTTGCCAAGCAGTAGAGTGCAAGTTGCTAAGCATAAATGTTGCCAAGCAGTGCAATGTTGCCCAGCCATGCATGTTGCCAAGCCAACCGACTATACATGTTGCGCTGCGCTTCAAACATGTTGGCAGCGAACCAAAAGTGAGTACAGTCCGCTCTCTCTCTCTCTCTCGCCTGCCTGCCTGCTTGTTGTATCTGACGGATACGCGAACGCGCAGATAAACGCGCGCGCCGCACAAGCAAAATGTATCTGCGCATTGAGCGTTGGCCTCAGTAACACGCGAACGCTTGAACTGCCAATGCAAACGTACGCGACGTCGCCGCAGAAAAGACGAAAACGCGCGACTGAATAAAAAATGTAAAAGATACATTATTAAATAAAATAAAATTTATACTTATAAACAAATATAAAATATATATTTTTAACTGAAAAAAAAACAATTATTTTTTAAAGCACGTGCTGCATTTTTATAACCTAAAAATAAGTGAGAAAATTTTGTTAATGCATTTTGCCGGCAAAGAAATCATATGAAAAAAAAACTGTTGAAATAAGCTGAATAAGAACAACAGACGCCAGCATAAAAATTCCGTCGAAACAAACACACAGATACATAGAGAAACGTACTCATAGATACTTGTGCACATCCGTAGCGGCGCAAGATAATAAACACTGTAGAAAAGTGCATGAAATTATTTAAAAGCGGCATTTCGAAACGCGTGTGTGAGTGTGTGCACGCGCGAGTGTGAGTGAGTGAGTGTGTGTTCTTACTCCGCGTGTAACTGTGTGTGTGACGCGCTGCAGCTGTAACACACACACACAAATAAAATAAAAAGAGAGAAAAAAAGGTAAACTACCTACTTTGCCTGCCTGCCTCCGTTTGCGAAGCAGCCGCAAAAGTGTACGAAAAACATACCGAAAATTTATATATACGCAACAACAAGAAGAAGAGAGAAAACAACAACAACAAAAGGGAATAAGTAGAAACAGAGCGACAGAGAGAACCCAAGCAACTCATATAAAGAGCCTGAACTCTGCCTGACTCGGTTTCTTCCTCTGCCTGCCAGAGAGCTAAAAATCTCTGTCTACTCTCTGCTCTGCTCTGATTTACGGGCCTCTTGAGCACTTCCTCCTCTTCCATCGGCATTTCTTGTCCTCTCTCTCTCTCTCTTCCTCTACCTCTCCCTCTCTCATTCTTCCTTGCATTTCAACATTTATTTCATTCTGTTTTGTTTTTTGTCATTTTTACTCGTATTGGCAGCAACTTTAAAATCAAGCTAACTCTCTCGCTCACACACTATATAGCACATATATATTCATATTCATGTGTATATATATTTTAATTTGTTAATTTTCTGTGTATTTAGCACATTTTTTGCATGTGCTTTTTGAGGTTTTTCTTCTGTCTCTCGCTCGAGTTTTTCGTACATATATCATTATTTTTGTAGTTTGCTAATAACTCGACGCATGAGTGTGCTATATATACTATATATAAGTGTGTGTGTGTGTGCCCTGTGTAGATCTTAATAAAATCGTGTCTGCTTCTTCTTCTTTTAATTATAAAAGTGACAAAAAGAGCGAGAAAGATACACACACACGATGTTGAGATACATTTTGTATCTTTTGCTTGTTCTTTTCTATATACAAAACCGGCGAATTTTTCGAAGCATTTAATTTATAGTTTTTTGTGCTCTTTTTTGAAGTGGAATTTTGACTAGGGCAATTTATGAGGCGTGCGAGCGTAGAGAGTAAACTTTGAGATACTTTTTGTTGGCTTTTTGAAGATGTAGTTGAATTTAAATTAAAACTAATTGGATAAAACTGACTTGAACAACTGTTCGAAATACTCAAATTACGCGACGCGATTAATCAGTGTCAAAAGAAGCAGAAAAAAAAAACTGTATGGAGTACTCAGTTATCAAATTCGTAAACCAAACAATACAATAAAATTGTTTGAAATTTATTTTCCCAACTCCGCATATGTTAGAAAAATTGATTTAACCCTCCTTCAATTTAATGCGATAACTGTTCTGCGTAATTTGCGACTTTAGATAAAGCCACAAAGCTTAACCCTTAGCCTGATCGCAATCAACCCCAGGCTGACTGCGTGTTTTGGTTTTTCCTTCTTCCTCTTCGCATGTTGCTCTGCCATCTGCCTTGGCGTGTGTAAATTTGCAACATCCTGTTGCACATTGACAGTCGGAATAAGCGTATCCTTTGCGAGTGCACCCTAGGGTTAATACGCTGGTATCCCCCGGCAACCCCCTGCTGAGGGGAGAACTTGGAAATTCGCACGCAGCTGCGGGAAGATTTTGACAGTTACAGAAACAGATAAATATATAATGGCTGAGATACAGAGATACAATTAGAGCTAAAAATGCAGAGGAAGCTGGAGAAATAGAGGCAGCTGGGGATAGAGTTAAAAATACAGCTAAAGATACAGATATATGTGCTAAGGAAGCAGATGCAGAGACAGTTAAAAATACAAATAATGCTAAAGATGCAAATACGGTTGTTGAAGATGCAGAGATATAGCTAAAGATACGGTAAAAGATACAGCTAGGGAGACAGCTAGGCTGTCAGCTAAGGATAAATATATAGGGACAGCTTAGGATGAAGAGTTTGCCAAGGATATAGCTACAACGATAGCTAAAGATACAGATACATTAACAACTAAAGATACTTGTATATAAGTAGCAGAAGATACAGATTTGAAGACAGCTTATAGGCATAGCTAGAGATACAAATACAGCTATAGATACAGCTACAGACCCAGCTAAAAATACAGATATGTATGCAGTTACAGATGCAGCTATAGGTACAGCTAGGGCACACTTAAGGACACAAATATAGAGACAGTTAATGATATAGAGACAACTAAAGATACAGATACATATATATCTATAGATGCAGATACTAAGACAGTTAAATATACAGGGGATAGCTAAGGATACAGCTGCAAAGACAGTTAAAGATATATATAGGAAGACAGCTATAGATGCATATATAGCTTTAGATACAGATATAGCTATATATACAGATACTTAGACATATATAGAGATACAGAGATGTGAAAAACGCTTCGCTTCGTTTTGCTGCGCTTCATCGCTTCGCTGCGATTCGTTTCGTTTTTTTTGGGTTTGCGTGTTTTCGATTTGAGCCTGGCTAAATTGCCCTGCGAGGGTTGCTTCAATTTATTGTGGTAGTTGTTGTTACTGTTGTTGTTGCTGTTGGCACAACAAAGCGCAGCAATTAAATTTGATGGTTGCAACAACAACAACAACAGCAGCAACCTGCAGGCTTACAGCTGCGCTTGAAGGTGTTTTTGTTGTTGCGGTTAAATATACCCTTGAAATGGGGTGTATAGTATGGGGTAGAACAGTTTTATTAGTATGCCAGTGAAGTGAAGTAGTTTGTAGAGGGAGAAAAAGAGCGAAAGATATATATAATATTGGAAAAGATACATATAGTATAGGAAAAGATACACTCAGGAAGTAAGAGAGCAGGTAGAACTAAATCACAATTTTATTCAAGGCCTTGAGGCCACTTTAGCTGCTTAGGCAGTTGGTTAGTTAGATCTATATAGATAGTTATAGATACTTGATCTATAAATATACCAAAATTCATATAACTTAATCTAATATACTCAAAGATTGTTGGGTTATCTAAGAGAGAACTCTACTGTTTGTGTTCCTGACATGTGGTTCTTTCCCAGGTATTCCCCCTCTTTCTCTATATATTTTTTTCTTTCTTTCCCTTTCTCTCCTTCACTCTCTCACTTAGTTTCCTACTTATCGGTGGTTGCTTTAGCTCTACAAATAATTTTAATCAAACGTTCCTTTTCTGCGTTTTGTGTTGAGTGTTGATAGAGCAGCAGGCACCCCCTGGCAAACCCTGCGATTTCATCGATTATTTTATTGCCTCATCATCCACCCACATGTGCACAGACCCGCATTGTGTGTGTGTGTGTGTGTAGATTTGTAATTGTTATGAGAGTTGTCTCTCTCCCTGCTGCCCTGTCTGAACTTGTCACTTGTGCCACAAGTTGTTGCACTCTCTCGTTTGTCTGCCCCAAAACTCAACGAAGAAGAACCTCATTCTCTCTCTCCAGTTAGCTCTCACTCTCCTCTTCTCCCTCTTCTTACCTTCCCACTCCCTTTTCACATGTTCTGGCAAACAAGACACATTTTCATTTGGTTCTGTTTGCTTTGGTTTTGGTCGCGGCGCTTCCTTTTCTTACTGCTGATTTTCCAGAGTTTCTTTTTCTTTTCTTTTTTACTTGTCTTCCTTCCTCTTCTTAGCTTCTTCGTTCCACGTTCTACACTAATTTTCGGCCTTTACCTTTTCGTTTTTATCAGCTGCTGTTTATCGCAGCGCTTCTTATTGAATTTTGGCTCAGACTGTCGCTGTAACTGTCTGTATCTCTCTCTCTCTCTCTCTTTTCTGCCTCTTTCTCGCTCATTTTTGCACGACAAGCTCGTGCTACGTGCCAGGCTTCTGTGTGTCTCTTCTCTGGGGCCGCAGGTTTGCGAATTGATTTCGTTAAGTTAACAACAAAACTTGTTTGTGTTTTGGCCATCAAAACTGGTTTTAAGGACGTTCTACAGTTGGCTAAAGAAAGGGACAAGATTGGGGAGAGTAGGGGGAGATCGGGGAACAGTTTGGGCTACCTTGGGGCAGCTGCGCATTGCCCAACATCATCTGCATCGCACAGCTTGCGTTATGCGTGTGTGTTTTTTTTTATGACTCATTTTTTGGTTGTGTTTTTGCTATCCCGCAGGCCCCAAAAGATTTATGAGCTAACCAAGAGATTTCATTTAAATTCAAAATAGATGTAGAAGGAGCTGAAGAAAAGGGAGAAGTATCTGTTGCTTTGTAGAATTGAATTTTTATAAGATGAAAGATGAATCATATTTGTAACTAAAAATTATACTGTGTGATCGTTTTAATCTTGTATTTTCAGTTATACTTGAATTTCTAATTAGTTATTTGCAGAAGTTTAAGTATCTTTTACTATATAAAGTATCTTTTGCTAGAGAATTTAGGAAATTATATAAAGAAAAAAGTAAAATAAGTATTTATATGAATTTGTTGACTCCTTTCACTATATTATATTTTGTATGATCGTTTTGTGTGATGTGCATGATCATTTATTCCCTTTAAATTTCCGAAATGTAGAAGTATCTTACCCCATATGACAGTGATGCCTTACAAGTCTAAATATTTTGCAAGACTCTGAAAAAAAAACCCTCTGCAAACTTCCCTTTTATCTCAATCGAATCTTCCCACAAATTGCAGTTGATTATGATGCTGCGCGAACTACTCGTTATATCTTATGGTTGTCATGGTGTTGCCTGCAGTTGCTGCAGTTATTTCGCATATGCAGATTCAATTAAGGCATAAGAAGATCCCTCATCTTCCGCCTCTTCCTCTTCCTTCTTCCCCTGTTGATTGCTGTCTCCTGGTAGAATGACAAACACGTATTCTTCACATTTGGCTGTCAGCTTTGCCTCTGCGCCACGTGCCGACCCCTTTGGAGGGGGGAGGGGGGGGGGTATAAGTACCTTCTAGTGCCTGCCTGCCTGCAGCTGCGCATGCCAGACGTACGTACGTATCTTCCCCCTCGAGTAAAACTCATTTGCAGAGAGAATTTTCCTTGAGTTTTTCCAGCTGCGCTGCGAAAAAGTGCAAGCTCTAATAAATGCAAACGTAATCATAAAAGTAAATGAAAATAAATGCGAAGAATAGCGCAGCAATAAAAACAAATGTTAAAATAAAGGCTAGAAAGAGAAAGAACACCAGGAAGAGAGAGATAGAAGCAGGAGGAAAGTCATTAAGTTGCATCTTCAGTTTTTACGATCGCGCAAGGCACAAGGCAAACCAGTAAAAAAAGAGAGAGAAGCAAACGATCTACAGGAATCTACACAGAACTCTGAGCTAGAGAGAGATAGTAGAAGAAAGAGTGGCTAGACAGAGAGGGCGTACAAGCCAAGGCGAAAATGATCGTAATTTCTAAACGCTTTGGCGGGATTTTGCGTTTAATTCTTGGCCCGAAACTCACAAATCATGGCCGCAAAAAGGCTAAATTATAAATTTATGTGCATGGGGGGGCTGACAAGCCACTTAGCCATGAGATTTGTTTTACAGGGTATCATGCAGAAAATGCAGCAGTTCATAAATGTAAATCAAGTCAATTTCGTTGCAATTTCTCCCTCAAATCACACACAAATCTCCACTAAACCGACAGATTAACTTAACAACCTATTCGAGGCGAGAGAGAGACAATCTAATCGCGCCAGATATAATGCAATTTTCCTTGGGCTAGGTCTATCAAAATCATTGACATTGAAAATCTTTGCATAGAAAATTTTCCGATTACAAATTACACTCTCTCAGCTCGCTCGAATGAAAAGTGAAATCCATAAGGAAAAGCTCAGGGAAAATTGCTGGAAAAAGCTACAAATCAAATTAATAATCATGTGTCTTCGGCTTCGACTTCAATTTCAAGAAAAACGCTCAAGCTTCCTCCCTCATCACAAAAACAAAACTCGTGCTCCATTCCAAATTGTTGCTAGACGCCCCCACACAGGGTGCTTGCAGTGGGTGAGCTCGCCTACGATTCCGATTGGAATTTGCACGTAATTTCAGTATATTTATGTGAGTTTTTTTTTGTGCAGGTGCTTGCTTGGTAGGGTATATCAAAGGAAATGGGCAAGAAGAGTGAAAAAATGAAATCTTCATCTACATAAACGTGCAGATCTCTGGAAGTAGCAGAGCTAAAGTTATGAAATTTGGCATAAAGCTTGCTTAAGACTTTATCTACTAGGATTTATAACTATAGTTGCTGTGCAGGGTACTCCCTAGTCGTTTACACTCCCGCTTGCGCTTGCCTTACTCATTTTCTACTGCGATCTGGTGCTGGCAATTCGGAACGACCTCATTATTGAGGGGTAATGAGTTTTTCTATGCTGTTTTTCCTCCACCATCGTCAATTATTGGTGAAATATCGACTGTGGAAAATACATATATATTGCAAAATTAGGGGAGGGGCTGGGTTAGAGTATACGAAGCTCTAATACAGATTTGTAAGCGCATTAAAATCAAATTATATTACACGGAAAACGTGATGTTTGCATTAAGGTTTTTGATTGAAAACAAATGTGCTTTATTATTATTGTAAATCAGGAGATTATAGAGCGCTTTCTTATTATAGAGCAGAGAGAGCTTTAGCATCATTAGAACTAACATGTATGATTAGTTTTGGGATTAAAAACTCAAGCTAATCGCTTCGTTTAGTTTGACAAATGTGAATTTTGAAAGGTTTCTCGAGGGTTTCTCTATAGTTTACCATTAATCATAGTTGGTATATAGAGAGGGTTTTGTTATTGATGTTGCTGCTGCCCAGAAGCTCTGGCTAGATTTTTCAATAGTTCAAATAGCCTTGGGATGGGATTTAGCTTTTACAAAATGTGTTGGTTCTGTAATTAGTAAAAAGAAGGAGAGAGAAGTAAACTAGTTTGCCACGATATACGATGTTGATAGGTTGGACAGCTGGCAACATGGCTGTCGCGCAACATGTTGCAATGCGACAAGTGTGTCGACGACTTGTGGAATTAGAAGCAGCAGCGGCCTCAGCCCGGAGTCGGAGTCGAAGTCGTAGTCAAAGTCGTCATGCGCTGTGGCGGCGTGTCGTGTTGTCGAGTGTGTCGACTGCTACGAATCGAATTGAATAAGTGTGAGTGTGTGTGTCAGTGTGTGTGTGTGTGAAGTGTGTTGAGTGTTGGGCAACAAAACGCGTTCTCGCAATTCCAGGGAAAACAGCTGAATGAGGCGAACGTGCAACGTTGCAGCTGCCTTGCGACGCTCCTTGCGCGAGTCCAGGCCAAGGCAAAAGTGCTGGACAGTTGTCGGTGGTGGTGCTGGTGCTCTGGATTTATAGCCGCGACGTCGCGACGTCCACACACTACTCCCCCCTTCAGTCCCCCCGTTCGTTCTCATGTGGCACTGGGAACGCTTTGGTGCAGGCAACTTGCCCGCGCCTTAACTGGAGGTCAATGGCATCTTCTTTACAGCAAAACCTCTACTTCTTCTTCTTTTTCTCCTTGTTGTTGTTCTCATTCTCATTGGCAGTTGTAAAACAACAAAGCGCGAATTATTATTTCAGGCGAAGCGAAATGGAAAATGTTGTAATAATCAAGTGGCCACTGCGAGAGGGAGAAGGAAAGAGAGAGAGAGCGAGAGAGAGGCAGCCAGTGGTCTGTCGGAACTAAACTAGCAGCTAGCTAGCCAAGCCCCAAGTCAGTCTGGCCCCTAGCCTAGCCCATGTGTTGATTGGCAGAGCAACAACAAACAACAAAAACAACAACAACTTTAGCTTACAAGCTTACATAACAACAAGACAAACATTTCCGTTAGCTTGAAAGCACACGCAAGCCCAAAAAAAAAGTAGAAACAGAAACAAAATAGAAACCTTCCCTCTTCGATTCTAGGAAAGCAAATTAAATTGCTGGTGCGTCTTTAGGTTGAGCTTTAATTGCAAATTCGTAGGTTGAGCAAGCCTAGAGATACATAAACCCACTTAAAGATACGGTTAGAAGCTTATAGATACAACTAGAGGCTTTAAGATACGGCTAGATACATGCACAAGCTTATAGATACTGATATAAGCCTTAAAAGATACAACTACAAGCTTATAGATACCGCTAGAAGCTTATAGATGTAGAAACCCGCTTATGGAAAAAAGCCAGATACAGATACAAGCTTATAGATACTGATATAAGGCTAAAACATACAGATACAAGCTTATATATACAGCTAGAAGCTTAAAGATACAGATACATATGCATAAAGATACAGCCAGAAGCTTATAGATACCGATATAAGCCTTAAGATACAAGATATAAGTCTTTAGATACAATATATAAGCATTTTGATACTGATATACGCTTTCAGATGCAGGTATAAACCTTTAGATAGAACTATAAACTTACAGATACAGATTCATGCCCCAAAATACATATATAACTCTCGAGATTCAGATGCGTAGAGAAATTGGCATATAGATACAGTTTGAAGTCCTAAAAGATACAAATATAAGCTTATAGATACAGATTAAATACTTATAAATACAGCTAGTTAGGGATACAAACTTTAAGATACTGTTAGAACCCTATAGATACAGCTACAAGCTTAAAGCTACAGATAACATTCAAAAGATACAAATACAAAATTATAGATACATATACAGCAATATTATAGACAAAAATATAGCTAAAGATACAGTTACAGTTGAAGCAGCAGCTATAGATACATATAATATTTATTCTAAAAGATTCAGATACATTTGGAGCTACATTTACAGCTGCAACTACGCTTGG
The DNA here is from genome assembly GCA_018904105.1 of Zaprionus tsacasi. Taxonomy (NCBI): domain Eukaryota; kingdom Metazoa; phylum Arthropoda; class Insecta; order Diptera; family Drosophilidae; genus Zaprionus; species Zaprionus tsacasi. The sequence continues at coordinate 2,941,793 of JAEIFR010000049.1, read as the reverse complement.
AGTGACAAATACAGCTACATCTATTACATTCTAGAGCTACAAATGAAGTTACACACGCGCAGATACATTTACAGTTGCAATTACAGTTATTGCCCAGTTCGAGCTCGAGAGTTGTTGTTGCCTTTACAGAGAGTTATTTGTTGCGTTCTTAAGTGATAAATTACTTACAATTTTTATCTAATCAGTCGTCGCTTCTGTTGTTGTTGTTGTTGTTGGGGGAAAGTGACGCTTCAGCGACTGCTGCACTTAATGAGTCAATTAAAGCTTATCTCTCTCTCTCTCTCTCTCTCTCTCTCTCTCTTCCTCTGTCTGTATCTGTATCTGACTTCCCCGATTGTCAGACTGATTTCTATCTGAGCAACGCAATTGAATACAAGTTGGAGATGAAGCTTAAGTTTTAATTGTAGTATGAGATGGAGGAGGGAGGGGGCGGCTCAGTGCGTTCTGGTTGTCATCTGATAAGACCGAAACTGAGTAGGAAACTGTAAAAAAAAAAAAAAAAAAAAACAGATAATTGCAACTTATTTTTAAACTTGATTAGTTGGCATATTTATAAACGTGTTTAAAGTGTGAAAAAAGAGTTGGGGGAAGCGATGATATCAAGAAGCAGAAAGGCAGAGATTGGCTATGACACATATAATAAATCTGATGGGATCATGGTATTATATGATTATTTCATTATATTAAACTGTCAGATACGAGGGTCGTTTGATAAGTCCGTGACTTTTTAAATAAAATATATTTTTTCGTCAAAGAAGTGTTTTATTTCTCAACATAATCTCCTTTTAGCCTATACATTTAGTCCAGCGTTTTCCAATTTTTTATTCCTTCCAAATAATAGGTTTTCTCAAGGCCCTCAAAATAGTCGTTTGTTTCTGTGATGACCTCTTCATTTGACCCGAATCTCACCGCCGAGCCATTTCTTCATGTTTGGAAACAAAAATAGTCAAGGGGCTAAATCTGGAGAATATGCTGGATGGGGTAGCAGTTCGTAGCCCAATTTATGAAATTTTGCCATGCTGACTACACAGTGTGCACCCGTGCATTGTCCTGATGGAACAGCACTTTTTTCGCTAAATGCGGTCGTTTCTGCTTCAAATCAATATCGAATCTGTCCAAAAGCTCTGAATAATATTCGCCGGTGATCGTTTTACCCTTTTCAAGGTAATCGATGTGAATGATACCTTGTGCATCCCAAAAAACTGTGGCCATGACCTTGTTGGCCGACAGACCCACCTTCCTCTTTGGTGCACGCACCGAGAAACCCACGCTTGATTGTTCTTTGGTCTCTGGTGTGGTGTGGTGGATCCATGTTTCGTCTACGGTAACGAAACGGCGCAAAAATTCGTTTGGATTGCGGTTGAACATCGCCAAACACTCCTTGAAATGGTCACACGGTTGCGCTTATGGTCGTGTGTGAGCAATCGCGGCACCCATCGCGCGGAAAGCTTTTCATGTCCAAATATTCATGTAAAATGTGATGTACCCGTTCAGTTGAGATGCCTACAGCCTCAGCTACCTCACGCACTTCATTCTCCGATCATCCAATATCATTCCATGGATTTTGTCGACGATTTCTGGCATGACGACCTCTTTGGCGACCTGAACGTTCGGCATCACTTGTACTGGTACGACCACAACGGAACTCAGTAAACCATTTCTTAACCATTGAAATTGATGGTGCAGAGTCCCCATAATATTTATCAAGTCTTTCCTTGGTTTCGGTGATGGATTTTTACGCAAAAAATAATGCTTAATTAGCACACGAAATTCACTTTTTCCATTTTCGTTAAAATTCACGAGATCGTCTGCTTTCAATGCCTATAAAACGCAAACCAAAAAACGCAGCTTTCTCAAAATTTTACAGTCAGCTGTTAATCGATAACTGCTGACAGGAGCAGTGTTGTATTTAGAGCAGGTGCGCGGCAAATACAAAAAGTCACGGACTTATCAAACGACCCTCGTATCATACCCTCTTTCAGCTGATATTTCTTTATTATTAAGCGAACAATCTCAACTTGAACTTGATTGAGATATTTCTTGAATATTTTTCTACTCTCGTTTACCTTTCAAAATTTTCAAAGAACCATTAGCATTTTTCATTTCATTCTTTGTTTATGACATTTGACTGGCAACGCTTTTTGAAAAGTGCTGTCAAAATATACAAAAAAAAAAAAATGGGAAAACGTTCCCCCAAATAACATTACTCGCAGTTCTCTTTGCTTTTTTTTTTTTTTTTATTTATTTACCATAAATTTCACTTTCCTTCAAACATATAATACTATTTCTTGAGTTCAGTTTAGGGTTTTTTCGGTTCGGTTTCGGTACACTGCAGTTAATTGGTTTATCACGCACACGACTTGCACTTGGCACCACTTTGCGAGGGGAGAAACTTCAAAGTGGGGGAAGGAGAAGGGGAGGGTGTACCTGGTACTCGCAACATATGAAAAACACTTTCGTTTTGCTTTGCAACACAGAAAGAAACGAAAGTGGCCCTTTTGGCTTTGCTTTGCTTTGCTTGACTTGTTGTGATTTTCATAAGCGATAAGGAAAAGCTGAAGAAAATAAACAGTTATAAAGCAGGCTTGCTGCGATGAGGTAACTCAACTAAAAAGCTGGCAATTTGGTACGAGTCGGTGACAGGCTCTCAGGCCACTCTCTCTCCCTCTCCCTCTATCTCTCTTTCTCTTCTTGTTCCCTTTCCAACCACTTATTATCACATCAGCCTGCTGCAGCTGCCTGCCCTGTCCGAAAAGCAACTGAATTGCTTTAATTGATACCCTTTCGCCTATATAATGCATATAATTCAGTAAACTGTAGGGCTTTTTCAGAGTAAAGGTATTTCTTTAACCACAGCTGTAAATTTGATATGAAAGAAAGGCATTTATGCCTTTAAATACACTTGCAACACTTGTATACTTTGTGGGGTTTCAAAGCAACTGCCAATAACAAAGAACTTTAAGAGCAACAGCTCTGAAACTTGATGTGGATAGTTCTTAAAGTATTAACTAACTTATTATAAAGTTATTTAGGGATCGAACGTTAAATAGCCGAAATAAACTGAAATTCCACTTGGATACTCTTCAAGTGTATAGAGTTTTCGACTTCATTCTTTCTACACTTTACTCCCTAAGTAATTGATAGGCCATAAAACCTTCCAGTTGCTTCTTTTTTTTATTTTTAGTTCGATCCTCTGTTACAGCTTCTCTACCCACACTCTTTAGAGGCAACATATCAATTTGCCACTGAGGCGCAACCACGAAAAATGAAAGAAAAAAAAAAAACAAAGAAGAAAGACAACGTTGTTTGTTGTTGTTGTTGGTTTTTGCTTTATCTTCTGCTTCTTCTTCTTCTGGCTTGTCATAAGGCTGACAAGTTTCTTTTGCGTGTTGCCAAAGCCTTAGCAAAGCAAGCAAGGAGCGTGTGTAGCTGACTAGGGTATACTCTGCAACTAGGGGGAAAATATGAAATATTTGCATTATTTTTGGGTATATTAATGGAAAATTGTTTTGGCTGCGATTTTTAGGCTAATTTTGAGTAGCTCTATCAATTTTAAGCAAAAATAGAAGTTTTTAATTTTTGGAAAAAATTTTGAAATTTTTATAAGGGGTAGGTATGGAAAAAATTTGAAAAAATTGAAGGTCTTAAAATTCACAATATTTTGATGCAGAATTATTCGGGCAATAAAAACTAAAAGAATGAGATATGCCGCTAGAAAATCGCTTGATTTTTGTGAAAGTTATGAAAGAAGAAGGACAAACTAATCCACACATGTGCATAGACCTGATATACCCTTTCCCGCACAGACAGCAACATCTTTCGCTTGCAATCTTGTCTCTTTTTTTTTGTTGTGCCTCCTGCTGCGATTGCATTTTGCATAATTTTTTTTTAAAATTTTTTTTTAAATTTTTTTTTTTTTTTTTTTTTTTAAATTTATATATAATTTTTTTATTTTTTTTTTTTTTTTTTTTTTTTTTTTTTTTTTTTTTTTTTTTTTTTTTTTTTTTTTTTTTTTTTTTTTTTTTTTTTTATTTTTTTTTTTTTTTTTTTTTTTTTTTTTTTTTTTTTTTTTTTTTTTTTTTTTTTTTTTTTTTTTTTTTTTTTTTTTTTTTTTTTTTTTTTTTTTTTTTTTTTTTTTTTTTTTTTTTTTTTTTTTTTTTTTTTTTTTTTTTTTTTTTTTTTTTTTTTTTTTTTTTTTTTTTTTTTTTTTTTTTTTTTTTTTTTTTTTTTTTACCCCCCCTTTTGAGCTGTAAATGAAACAAAGACATCATCGATATCAAATGCCACTCGAGGGAGGGAGAGAGAGAGGGAGTGAGAGACCCCACAGACCCCAGACCCGACCCAGGCAACTACTCCAGACGTGGCGGCGCAACTGTTTGGCTTCTCCCCCCGAAGTGACTTGGACGAGTTGGCTGGCAGCTGCCTTGGGGCAGACAAAGGCAACATTTGCCTATGATGTCTGCATTATGTGGCAATTCCATAAGCCATTTTTTATTTCTGGGTCAGCAGTCGCCTGTGTGTGTTTTAGCCTGTTTTTATAGCCATATTTTTGTAGCCTTTTTAATTGATTTTAAAGCAGCGATTAGAGCAGCCGCATTGCCAAATATTTTTCGAGTATCACAGCTCAATTAGTTGTTGTTCCAGTTGCGCTATAGACAAGCCCCAATCTAGCTAGATTCGTGTGTAGTTCGTAGCATGTTAGGAAAGAAAAAACCTCGTATCATTAATAACAAAACGAGCGGAAAATATGAGAAAACTACAGGCGTGGCTGCTTGGCTTTATAGAGGGATTTATTTCTCTCGATTTTTCCAATTAACGCCCAAGCTGTGAAAATATTTATTTTCGATATTCAATAATGAACAAAAAAAAGAAAAAAGAGTCTGAAAACGCATTAGCCGGCAAAGCCGACGGGGCGGCTGCGCAATAAAAGTTGCATGAGCTACCGTGTGTCTATAGAGAGGGAGAGAGAGACAGATAGGAAGGGGGTACGTATTGATAGATCGCAAGATGAATGGCTTGAATGAATGTTGATGAATGCGTTTGCCTGAATTTGGTCAGCTTGAGCTATCTGGCGGCCCCTTTTGATTTGCGCCAAAAGGAGGGGGGGAAAACTTTTGGAAATGCAATAAATGAAAGTGAAGAGAGTGGGAAAAGTATTACCCCCTACCCCATGCTTGTGCTTAATTGCAACCACGATGAGGATCAAATTGATTTTCATTATCAATACGTTGTGAGAGAGCTGCAAATTGTTGGCATAAGTCGGTGAAAAAAAAAATGAAAATATTGAAGTTTGATTGGAGTGTTTCTCTATAAGAACTAGCTGCAGAAAGAGGGGGAAAAAACGAAGTGAGTAAGATGATATTTTATAGAGTAGAAAAGGAAGTATGGCTAGACAGGAAACTGCATAAAAAACTAACAAATTGAGGCAGATAGTAAGAGAGAGAGAAATAAGCCATAGGCGGTCTATTTGTTCTTTGAGCGCGTTTTCTTCTAGAATAAACTACACAACTTCTATTTACATAAAACCCTCTTAAAGCAGAGATCGCTCTCAGATTGAAAAGACATGAAAACCCTAGCTCGTATAACTCTATCTCAAAACGTGGCATAATTAATTAGAGGCACATGAATCATGCTAGTTTAAGAACCCAAAAAAAAAAATACAATAGACAAAACTACGATTTAATTGTGGGCGTTTCTAGTGACTGCACAATGGTATCATTATGCCATATGATCATTAGTTGAGTAGAGAAGTTTTTCCCCCACTATCTCCCCACAATTTGCTAGACGCGTCGACAGACAAATTAAATTAAATTTGTATAAAATTTATGCATTGCATTCTCATAAAACCAGAGAAGGAGGATTGGGGGGTTGAGTTGGGCAATAAAAACAAAAGATCACATAAAATTCTACTTAAGTTTCCCCTCTTCGTAACTCCTCTGCCCTGCTCAGTCTACTAATGGAATACTCTGCGCACTTTACGACCTCAGTTTGGACTCTGATTTTGTTGTGTTTGAGTTGTTGTGTGTGTCAAGCGCAAAGTTCAAGACTTTTGTGCTAGTTGACAAAGTTTTATTACAGTACACAAAATAAAACCACATAAGAGACACAAAATAAAAGGAAAAAACTAATAAAATTCTATAATAATTTTTCTCTTTTCTCTCTCTCTTTGCAGGTAAGCAAAATTTTAGAAGCAACTGTTGAAAAAAAAGAAAGAAACGAGTTGAAAATTTACAGTGAGTATGACGTGTAATTTGCGTAATTAGACAACACTGTACATGGGTTTAGTTGTTGCTGGGAATACCCTGTAGAGGGAGAGGGTTAGTTTGAGGTAGTAGTTGGAGAATATGAAGAGATTCAAACCAGCGGAACACACGGATTTAATAGTAATAGATATATAGAACAATAACTTCTTCATAAGTTTATCTTATAGAGATCTTTTAAGTTTCCCACTCACAGGGTAGCTGCTAGTCGAGCATGCTAGTCATGAGTTCGTTTTCTCATCGTAACCGCAAACAAAATTCCAAGAAAACAATTTTTTGTATATACTATATCTCATTTTTGTGGCTTAAATGGTTATCGATAGTCGATTATATAGTCGACTCAACAAATTTGTGAGCATGTTATGGGATGTGATATGGGGAGGTAAAGCGAGAGAGAGAGAGAGGGGGGAGGGGGGAGTATCTCACTGCAATTGTGTCTGCATTGCGCAGCGTGTCGCTTTTGTCAAATGCCGCCACAGAAAGTTGCACAAGTTGCAAGCTGCGAAAGAGAGAGAGAGAGAGAGAGAGAGAGAGAGGAGACTCTAACGGAATTCCAGTGTGGTAAAGTGCATAATGAATGGCCTTAAAAATCTAATTAGGCAAAAAGGCATTGTTATTACACTCTTATACTCGCCTCAAGAGCGGTTATGGTCATAAAACAAAAAAAAAACTGAAAGAAATTGCCAGAAAGAACTCTCTGTGTGTATGTGTGTGTGTGTGGGGTTTACGTTTTGAAAGTCCACAGTTCCGGGGGCCCCCAGGTAGTACCATATCGCGTTTTGCAAATGAAACAATAAAATCGGAGTAGGAAGAAGAGAGAGGGGCAGGAACTATGCTCCAACACGCGCACTTGTTTGTGAAGTTGTTGTTTTAGCCGTAAATGGCTGATGAGGCCAACTTAATTATACCGTTAGATAGATCTCTTTTTTTACCAACACGTTTTTTTTTTTAGCTCATTTGCAAATTGCGGCATTTTCAAAAGGGTACTTCAAAGTGTGAGAGGGAGAGAGAGATAGTCAGGCAAATTGTGCCATTTCAAGCGCACTTGATGAGGTTAGAGCAGGGAAAAGACAGAGAGAGAGAGAGAGAGAGAGGGAAGAGCAGGTTGTCTAATTTATGTGACAGCTCGCGGAGAATTCGTGTAGAAATTTTCAAAAGCAAAGTTCTTTCACATATATAGAAAAAATGATCTAATTGCACTTGAAGTAACGGCACTTCAATGCGTAGTTAACTTATCTGAAAATCAACAGAAATAACGAGCATATAACAATAATAATAATAATGGTATAGTATAGTATAGAAAGCACCTGCTGTTGGTCACATACGCCCAGTGTGTGTACATTTTCCTGCACTTCCCTCATAGCTAATGCGCTTATTATACCATGATATATGACATTGCAATTGGGGGTGCTGCTGCTGCTGCTGCATGTCACGCATAGGAAACGACATTAAGTGACCATATGGCTTAGGCGGCAGTTGCCTGGGCAATTTTCCAAAATAAAAACAAAAGGAGAGAGAGAAAAAGAGAAAGAAAGGCAGATATGTTTATTTATAAATTTGTATATGAGTTCATAAATTCAAAAGTTAAGCTCCGCACTTAAATAATGACGAAAAAATGTATACAAAAAAAAAACTAAACCGAAATATAACCGGAAACCGCAAAGCAAGATCCACTTTCAACTCGCAATGCGTAACGAATAACCAAAATGTAATGGGTTTAATTTTTTTGGAGAATTATCTAGTCGTAGTACCCCCTTCATTCACTAACTGCAGCAGTGCAATTAACCCAGTTGTGTTTTTTAGTACAAAAATCACATTAAACTTTAAAAAAAAAAGGTTGAAAAACTTGAAAAAAAAAACGTGAAATTCATCCTGTAATTTTTGAAAAAAAAAAGTTAGCAAATATGAAGGGAAATACTTCTTCTAGACTTCAGTCAAGTGTGGCACATGCTGTTCCCATTTTCATTTCCATTTTCCCCTACTTTTATTTCAATTTGCTTGCTCTCCCTTCTCGTTCCAGTGACTGATCTTGTACTTCCCGCTCATAATTTTCATAGCAAACTCTGAAAACGGAATTTCCTTTTATTATTCTTTTTCTATTGTTGCGATTCTAATGAAGTTTTCACTTGCTGTACATAGACATATTTGCCGCACTGTAGTTCATTGGCGCCGCCTTTCGAGTGGACAGGGGAGAGGGAAGAGAAAGACAGGGTATCTGCCTGTACAACGCCCCCAACTTTAAAAAAAAGAGACAAATATGAAGAAAAAAAAAGGCTCGCTTGACGCTCGTGACCTTCAGTGGCCATAGTCTCGTGTCTATTGTGAATGGTTTAGGATGCCGACACGCAGCCAAGAGGCGTAGCTGGCTGTCTGCCTCCCTCCCTCCCTTCCTTCTCCCTCTGTCACCCTCAACGGAAGCCATTGCCAGGCAGCATTTTTCCCGCACTGTCGACACTTTGTAACGGGTCTCTTCTCCCAAGCATAATATTGCGTAGTGCCTTGGCAACTTGCTGCATGTTGTATTTCCCCTTCCCCCTTCTCCTGTTGCCTCCCCCTTTTGACGTTTTGCATTTTGCAGCTTGCAGATGTTTTGGATGGTGATAACCCCGAACCCAAAAAAAAAAAAAACAACCGCATGGTAAAAGTGACAGATGCATAAGGAAAACGAGCAACAACAAGAGAGACGACAACAACTGCAGAAAGCTATGAAATGTTTTTTATATACTACGTACTTAGAGAGGATAATATAGGGGTATTTTGGGTTAGGATTTTAATGGTAAAGGCTTGTAGCAGTTGAGTTTACAGGAAGAATGTGTGAAAGAAATTGATAAGGCAGAGTGCAGGATGTTTTGAAGAGTAGAGGAAGTTGAAATGCACATATTTAGATAGATTGTTGTCTATATATTGTTTACTTTAGTTATTAAAAGAACTTTATATGATTTTATTTTATATATAAATAACTTTATATACTATAGAACGATATATCAAGTTTCATCAGGGTTCCAAGATAAATAGTTGAGATACTGAGGTATTCAGTTAGTTTTGTTATGATCTGCCTCAACTATTTCGGGATCTATGAGCTCTATAATGCATTATCTATCGTTTCTGCAAGTTTCCTTAATTTAACATGGATATTCACTGAGTTACAAAAGAACTGAGTAGATCTTTAGTTGTGTTTGAGCAATTTCTAGAGTATCTTTTGGTTGATTCCACTAGATTATTGACTCTACATGCAGCTAGTGCTCTCCCACTGCGGTCTCTGTCTCTCCTTCAGTCTGTCTTTTTCTTTGTCCATCGTGTCTCTCCCTCGCAAGTCGCTGAGTTGTTTGGGCTGAGCTTATCGTTGTTGGGGCCATCTGTGCGGGGCCAACAGAGCCGTAAAGAAATTAATTCGCCTAACCCTGTCGACACCTAACACAAGGTTGAGTTTGGCTACAGAAAGACCTGCAAGGCACACACACACAGATACACACACACACACACACCCGATTAGTCGTTTTATTTGAAAAGAAGAAGACGCTGCTGGGAGAAGGCTTTCACTCTGCTCATGGTTCTCTAGGAGGGGTGGGGGGATGACACCTGGTGAGGCCACCCGCATCAATTTCGTGCCTTGCACTTTTGGCTGACTTATGCAAATTTTGTCACAGGCGGAGAGGGGGGAGGACTAGGAGGGTTAACTGCTAACGATGATGATGACGACTACTGTAGGTCTCTCCCTCCCTCTCTCTCTCTCAAGACAAGTCAAGTCGCCTGTCTAATTATGCAAATCGGCTTAAAGCCGAAGCCCCAAAAAAAAAACCCTGTTGGCCAATTGGCCAAAAGAGGCGGTGGCCTCGCCCTCGCCTTTCGGTGGGGGGATTTGCTCGCCTTCAGTTTTCTTCTCCTTTAAGTTTTGCATAATTGACGAACGTCATTTTCATTTGGCGTCGATCAAAGTTGGCAAAGACCCCGGAAATGGCGCGGCAAACTATGCGAATTTTTGCGAAACAACAACAACAACATAAGGCGTTGCATGCCACATTAAAATAAGTTAAGACGTGGCACAGTCTATATGAGTGTGTGTGTGTGTGTGTGTGTGTGTGTGTGTGGAAAGTTGCGGAAATGCAAAACGAAATATTTTCTCGCAGCGAGTGTGAAAAACTTGAAAATGTTTCATGTCCGTTGGGTGAATAAACAAAAGCGAAAAGAAGGCACACAGACAGGGGGAGGAGGGAGGAGGAAGGAGGATTAGGAAGCCAAGGGGGAGGAAGTGGAAGAGGTAGGTAGTGTAGGAGAGGCAGTGTGGCAGTTGCAAGTGCTGCAGAACTGCATTGTTCCGCTCGAATGGGCACGAAGACACTGCGAGAAAAGTGTGTGTGAGAAGAAAAGGCAAAGTAAAAGGAAAAGACAATAAATTTAAATAGTGAAAATTTCGCTGAATATATTTTTTATGTGTAAAATAAAATACAAAAATAAGTAGAAGATTTGTATACAAGTTAATTCCTAATTTCTCACAGTGTACAGCGCGCGAAAAAAGTGTGAGAAATGTGTAAAATGTAAATTAAAGCTTAAAATGTACATTAAAGCATAAAATATATAAATTCAGCTCTCAATTTCGCGCAGTGCACTTAAGGGCAGTGTTGTAAAAGCGTTTATACATTAGGCAATTTAATTTCTTCAATTCTACACTGAAATTTTTACTTTGAATGTTCTCTAAATTGACTCTAAATTTTTTTAAGTGTTTTTTGAAGAATTCCCACTGCGTAAATTGCTAAGCTGCCTACCTTAACTTTTAAATTGCCTGCCTCTTCTTTCCTTCCCTTGCCTACCCCTTCCCAGTGACAGCTGCTGCGCACAGGTTCTTAGTGGGCAGGGGGCGTGGCTGCAACATGGGTTAATGCTTTGCCCTACGTTGTGCAAGATTTGTAGTTACCACTTGGGACAAGGTATTTGCATGCAAACAGCTCCAGCTGCGACTCCAACTGCGACTGCGACTCCTTCTCCCACTCCCTCACTGACATTTGCCCCAACACATTTCAACTGTGTATACCCTGTAATTGCATTGATTGCCAAGACTCTGCTACGTCTGCTGTTGCCAACTACATCTAGTTTGGCAATAGAACAACGAATTAGACGTGGCTTAAGTGGCAACCAGGTGCACATTAAGTGAGCTACTGAATTTGCGCAGAGATCAGGCCAGAGTTGCCAGGCTAACGAGTGAGTCGACACGCTTGCGCAATTTCCCATTAATAATCTCTAGGAAATGCCCCCACGACGACGACGACGACACGCTTCGCTTTTCACACTCTTGTCAATGATTGGCGATCTGCTGCAGCTCCCAATCGCTTCCGGTGAAGTTGGAGGGGGAAAGAGAGGGAGGGAGAGCGAGACTGTACCGCGCTGTCAGTGTTGAGAATCTCTGCGAACGTGACCAGGACGGGATTCGTTCGATTCCGCGTATTCCCCCAATTTCAATTGCAGTCTCTCTCTCTCTCTCTCTCTCCCTCTCTCTCTGTCTGTGTCTCTGCAATTTTCACGCGCTCGCGCAATTGCAATTAGAGTTGCCGCTAACTGTAAAAATGGGCGTGGCAACACTGCACACCGGTGTTGCCAACTGCGTTTGCAGAAATTGCAGTGCTGTCAACCCCGCCACCTGCTGTAGACGTAGCTCAGCTGTCTGCAGAGTTGAGTTTTCTTCGCTTTTCTCTCTTTTTTTGGCTAATTGAAATTGTTTACGGTAATCGCATTTTCCGGTTTCACTTGACTGGATAATTAAATTTAGAAAAAAAATACTATGTATTATAAATTAAAGCAAGCAATTTTCAATTAAAAAGCATGTTGGCAACCCTGGTAAATTATACGCGAATGCGCTTCAGTTTGGTTTCGGGGGTGTAGCTCAAAAACTAAACGAATTGTGGGCGTACTCAGGCTGTCTATCTCTAGTCCCCCCCTCTTCTATCTCTCTCTCCCTCTACGACGTTCTACAACATTGTCTCTCTGCTTTCTATGCAACAGAGAAAGCTCATCATCATTACAAATCGCTGTTCGAACTGTGCCCAAACTGTGCCTGAGCTTCAGCCTCCTATATCGCATTTGCAGCATCTATTACAATTTTGTTTATCTCAATGCTCTTGAATTACCAATAACCCAAAGGGGGTGTGCCAAGGGGAGGGAGGGGTATCGAACTAACTCTGATGAGGCAAGGCAAATAAAAATGATGAGTTTTTTCCCGTTTTGGGTGCGGTTTTATATTGGGTTTGTCTTTGTCGATCTCTCTCAAGTTGAAGGCGCCAATAACATTAAAATTTAACTGCCTTGAGAGAGTATTGCAATGGGCATAAAAACTGCAGATGGGGGGAAGCTCAGTTTACCCTCTAGTATAAGAAAGTTTACTCTACTCTTTTTTTTTTCTTTATTTACTAAGCTTTTCAATCCTTTATAAACCCATCAAGCATCGTCAAGTGTGCACAAGATCGAATCGTCACGCGACGAGGCTCAGGCTCAGGCACAAATGACATAGTCATGGTATAGGGAACCCAGGCTCCTTCCTATACAGTCTCTTTGCGATTGCATGTTGAAAACTTTATTACAATATTAACACATTCGATGAGGCGGGAGAAGACAGACTCATACGAGGGGAAAGATTAATACTTTGTATCCTCACTTAAGTCTCTCTCCATCTCTATCTCTCTCTCTTTCTATTGCTGCAATTCCCTAGTTGCTGCTGCGTGGGTATACGATATATGGATGGTATGAGGGAATCCCAAGTGTGCGTGTGCTGTGCTGTGCCGTTCCCTGTGGGTTTTCGAGCTTCTTCTTCGATTTCTTCTTTTTGGTTTTTCTTTTGAAAATCATTTAAAAATAATTAAGCTCATGTTGTGTTTTGTTTTCCCCCAATTGCGCCCACAACAATATTCCCCCTCCCCGTTTTCAAATGATTTTGTTTCGAAAATTTCTTGACATTAATCTCGGGTTTAGGGTTACGAGTTGTGGGCGAGGAAGTTCGATCACTCTGATCGTAAATCAAAATGTGCAACGGAACGGAAGTTCAGAAGGAAATGAGAGAGATCTCTTTGTTACACATTATGATATTATATTACCAGCGGGATTTATTGATTTTTAACGCATGTTTTATGATTGTTTTCAAGTCGTTAAGTATAGCTCCCTGACTGAGTAGGGAAAGGAGGTATTGTGAAACCTTCATGTGGGAAGGGATTGGAGGCTGGGAAGTAAAGCTTATAGTATATGGGAGTGTGCGTAGCTTGGTTGATCAGTAAAATTAGCTTGAGAACTTGAGGTTAGATCTTGAAGGTGTTGATAAGTCTGTAGAGTCGAATAATAAATATAATAATGATAATATGAATGATAAAACTCATGCAAATAATAAAGAAATTAAGAATGAGCATATCAATCAGTATTATAACAATAATAATGATGAGAATACTAAATAAAATGATATAGGGAATATAAATTAAAATTAAAATAATAATATATATAATGAAAATAATAATACTGACCATAAAAGTGGAAATAAAAATGGTATAGATAATAAAGAACAGACTAATAATATAAAAATAAATAATAATTTAAGTCAAAAAAACCTATAAATAATAAAATACTAAAAATAATAATGAGAATATTTATACTTGCTATAAAAATAATAAAATAGGTATAAAAAATGCTAATTATAATTAAAATACTATTAAAAATAGTTCCCTTAGCAATCTTTATCAATCATTACAAGATATGATTAATTACAGCACACACTCATTAGTCACATTCATTAGGCTCTTACTCATTTATTGTTGTTGTTGTTGCTGCTGCAATTGTTGCTGTTATTGCTGCAATTGTTGCTGATGCCGCCTTTGACATATGTCCAGAGTTGAGATGACAACATGAATTTAAATTACCCCACACTCTATGGCGGCGGTGCACACCTTTGACTCCTCTAAACGTGGCCACAAATGGACGCGACGCCACAGCGTGCAAATTAGCTAACAACAAATCGTTGGCAACATGTTGCCGCGCAGCATGTTGCTGACTTGCTGTGCATTCGAATGGGCAATTGGTAATATTTTTGGAATGGCAATTGGCAACGTTTTGGTTGTTGTTGGCCTGGCCTGCAGAGTTGTCTCTGCGCTGCTTCTTATTGCAAATAATTTATGACTTTTAATTTGCCACTTGTGCAAGATTTATGGCACAATGGCGAAAATTGAAATGCAATCAAAAATATTATGTTAACCTCTGACACGGGTGACTGAGAAAAACTCTAGAAAATAAAATTGAAAAAGCAGCGGGCTGGCATAAATCACAGTTACGGCTACGACAGTTTTGCCCGCCTTGTGGCGCCCTTTTTTTTGTGGGGGAAAATTGTTAAAAAAAAAGAAAAGAAAAATAAAAAGAAAAACTGATTGACAAGCCATGAAATTGCATTTTCTCGCTGCGCTTGCTGACAATTTGTAATGGAATTTTTGCCATGGCACTTGGAAAGTTTTTTGGCTGCACTTTGACCCCAAGCTGCTGCTGGGAGCGTGGCGTCCTTTCGACAGACAGAGAGAGATCCTGTAAAACAATGCACATTTTTGCCTTATCAAGCGTCTGGCTCCAACTCCCGCTGAGTAGCAGCGCAAAACTTTCGATCAAAAAGAGTTTAACGAGAAATGACAACATAACTGGGAAGAGTACCCCCTTCTTTTTGCCACCCAAGCAGGCGCAACTGCATTTCCTATTTGCGGCCTTGGCTTGTTTTCTTCCTACCTTCCTTCCTGCCTTATGCATTTTTCCTACCATTGTTTGCATAAACATTTTGCAATGTTTTCTGAAGTATTTATTTTGCACGCTTCCATGGCGACTTGGCCTGCTCTAAACCCCCTCTGAGCCCCCTCTTCTCCCTCTCTCTGATGTCTTTCTTTGCCTGCATTGAAGCGCAACAAATGCTCAAAATAAACATGCACAAAACGTGCTGTGCATGGAAAATGGAAAAGGCAGCCCAGTCAAGTTGGTTGAATGTAAACAAAAAAAAATACGTGGGAAACTATAGAATTTATTATGGCAATTAGTTAGTCACTGTTTATAGCGTCATAATACAGAACTGACCTCTGCAGAACGACATACGAAACTTGCATAGTTTATAAGCAACTCGATTCATTCATTCTCTGTCTGTCTGTGGCTTATCTTATCAAGCTTATCAGTGTAAACAGCACTCTTCCATCTATATATATTATATATTATATAGTGCTTTATTATGGCTCACTTAATGCCATAATTTATGGCACTAATTAATGCACTGCGCTCTAGTTTTTCCTCAAAGCAAAATTGGGGCAACTCTGCCTGCCTATATATGCTTTATCGATTTTATTTTTGTTATCGCTTGCAGGAAATCAACTGTGTCAACACACAAAGCTATCGAAAGCACTTTTTCCAACACACACAACTCACAATTTTCCTGTTCAATTTCCCCTACTACTCCCACTCTCCTATCTCTTTTTCTAGCTCTAAAAAAACCCAAACCACAGCGCATTCTCCCATTCCATCCAAACTTTGTCGCGTGTCTCACTCAACTCGCCGACTACTCCCCCGTTCTATTAGGGAGGGGGCAGGGGAACATGTCATGCACCATCGCCACATGCATGGAGCCAGAAAATTGGGTGAAAATCTTATTTTACTTCCCCCTCCACTGCGCATTCTCGTTCTCGAGTCAACAATTTTCTGTCCATATACATAAATTGTTTTTCATGACTAGAAAAAGCTTTTCTCGTTGCCTTTTCAATTAGCATAACAAACTGTGTCTCGTTTACCAGAGAGTTTCCTATGTCTCCCTCTCTATCTACCCCTCCCCCTTCTCTTCCTCGTCAACACCCACTCTAGAAATTCAAATAAGGCGCCCATTTTTGGTGTGACAGAACTTTCCATATTGGGCTAGAGATTTTCCCATGTTTTGGTTTTGTTTTGCTTTTCTTTTTGGAAAGATTTTCTAGGGAATCGTATAGTGGATTATTGTGGGTTGCGTGTTGTTGTGGCATCTGTCGATTAATCGGCGGGATCGGAAGAGGGGGGGAAGTGTCCAAACATTTCAACTTGGGTAGCGCCCAAAACAAATCATTGAATCTGTCACGCGCCCCTATATAAACATAAATTATATATTTATAGGACTGTCTATGCATTTTCACTAACTTTTCTTTTACTTCTCTCTCTTTCTAGGTAAGAATCTTCAACTATATGTAGATCAGTCTGGGGGTTTCTGCTCCAGCCACATGTTGCGTAAGTTTTTACAGCTTTAGGAGACAGACACCCTGTTTATTTTCGCCTGACTTCCGCAATTAAAAATGCCATTTCTCATGAGTAACACCCGCTCTTTTCCCACTTCCATCTCCCTCTCTCTCTCTCTTTGCACATTGCGTGCAATTTTCAATTTTTCTTCTTTTCTTTTTTGCTGAGGAAAAACCATTGCTCTGCGCAATCAATAAAATTTGCAGCCAATATTGATGTAAGACAAACATGCGCAAACATGTAGAGTATATATAGTGTAGTATATAGTTGGTAGATACATTACGAGGGTCGTTTGATAAGTCGTGACTTTTGTATTTGCCGCGCACCTGCTCTAAATACAACACTGCTCCTGTCAGCAGTTATCGATTAACAGCTGACTGTAAAATTAAAAGCTCGTTTTTGTTTGCGTTTATAGGCATTGAAAGCAGACGATCCGTGAATTTTAACGAAAATGGAAAAAGTGAATTTCGTGTGCTAATTAAGCATTATTTTTGGTAAAATCAACGAAACCAAGGAAAGACTTATAAATTATGGGGACTCTGCACCATCAATTTCAATGGTTAAGAAATGGTTTACTGAGTTCCGTTGTGGTCGTACCAGTACAAGTGATGCCGAACGTTCAGGTCGCCCAAAAGAGGTCGTCATGCGAAATCGTCGACAAAATCCATGGAATGATATTGGATGATCGGAGAATGAAAGTGCGTGAGGTAGCTGAGGCTGTAGGCATCTCAACTGAACGGGTACATCACATTTACATGAATATTTGGACATGAAAAAGCTTCGCGCGATGGGTGCCGCGATTGCTCACACACGACCATAAGCGCAACCGTGTGACCATTCAAAGGAGTGTTTGGCGATGTTCAACCGCAATCAAACGAATTTTGCGCCGTTTCGTTACCGTAGACGAAACATGGATCCACACACACACCAAAGACCAAAGAACAATCAAGACAGTGGGTTTCTCCGGGGAACGTGCACAAAGAAGGCCAATTCGCCAACAAGGTCATGGCCACAGTTTTTGGGATGCACAAGGTATCATTCACATCGATTACCTTGAAAAGGGTAAAACGATCACCGGCGAATATTATTCAGAGCTTTGGACAGATTCGATATTGATTTGAAGCAGAAACGACCGCATTTGGCGAAAAAAGTGCTGTTCCATCAGGACAATGCACGGGTCACACGTGTGTAGTCAGCATGGCAAAATTTCATAAATTGGGCTACGAACTGCACCCCATCCAGCATATTCTCCAGATTTAGCCCCGTGACTATTTGTTTCCAAACATGAAGAAATGGCTCGGCGGTAAGAGATTCGGGTCAAATGAAGAGGTCATCACAGAAACAAACGACTATTTTGAGGCCTGAAAAACCTATTATTTGGAAGGAATAAAAAATTGGAAAAACGCTACTAAATGTATAGAGCTAAAAGGAGATTATGTTGAGAAATAAAACGCTTCTTTGACGAAAAAAATATATTTTATTCAAAAAGTCACGGACTTATCAAACGACCCTCGTATAAACGCTTTCACTCAAAATCAGCATCATTTGCAGCGCTTATTTTGGCGTGATTGATTGCCAGAGTTGCCATTTCCACTTGAAATCGTTGTAAAGATATTAAAGTAGATGTATGTTTTTGTATAGTCTACGTATGAGTCAATTTTAGTACGTGATTTGTGGCCTTATATGGCATAACGTGCTGTGAACACGTAAAACTCTTTATAGACTAAATAAAGAAAGATTGAGCTAGTTTGTCAATGAACTTTGTAGAGTTGCCGTTTCGCCCTATTCGATTTTCTGCTCGATTTAACTTGGGTTCTTCTTTCTCCTTTCTTTGTTTTGTTTTTCTATTTATTTTTATTTTATCTAACCTTCCTTGCTTTTCTGAAGAATTTTTCTCAGTTCAAACTATGATCTTAAGCTGTCGGAACTTTCTTTAGAGATCTTTAAACTTTTTCTATGATCTTTTTGCTCTATTTAAGTTTCGTTCTTTTTTTGTGGATTGTTCTTAGCTTTAATATATTTCTGCTTTCTTGCTCCCTTTTCTACGTTTTCTCCCTCTATTCACAATTATTAACTTTCTTTCGTTTTCTTCAGAATTTTTCTAACCTAAACAGGCCTGAAGTTTTCGCCCTTTCCTTGCAGATCTTGAAATTTGAAGTTTATGCTCGATTTAACTTTCGTTCTTATTCTTCAGAATCTTCTAGCTAAACTGTCTCTTCTGTAGTTCTATATCTTTCTTTTTTTTCTCCCTCTCTCTCTCTCTCTCTCTCTCTCTCTCCTGTCTCTTACTCTTCTTTTCTAGAACCCTTTTCGCTCAATTTAACTTTGTTTCTTCTTCATACATTTTTTAACCTTGCAGTTAAAAGTTTCTTCCTCATTGATTCTCCTGTTTTTCATTCAATCTATTTCCCTGTATATCTCCCTCTTTTTTCTCTCTCTCTCTCTTCCTAGTTTCTTGCTCATTTTCTGCCCCTTTCAATTAGCTAATTACGCTCGCTAAGCGTTCGCCAACTAATCTAGTCGGCGAGATAACTTTTATTATTAGCGAACCGCTTGGACCAACCCGATCATCATCATCTTCATCAGCATTAGAGAGGGAGAGAGAGAGAGAGAGTGAGTGAGAGGGAGGGCAGACCCTGCAATTACTTTGATAAAGGCAGCGCAGCTTGTCGTTGTTGTTGTGTGTCTTGTAAACAACGAACAGAAAGATGCGCCACGATTGCAGGGCATATCAGCTGTCCCCCTTAACCTAGGGAGATCTTCCCCTCTCTCTCCCTCTCTCCTGTCCCTGTCTCACCCCTTTGAACTGCTGTCAGAGTTTGTGCATCTGCTCAGCGTTGCGATTGCGATTCGACAACTCTCCGACTGTCGAGTCTTGTCCGGTTCGATGGAGAAAAAAAAAAAAAACGAGGCAGCGCATTACCAATATTGGCAAAACATTTTGTTGTTGTTGTTGTTGAACTTTTTGCACGCTAAAAGGCAAAAGACAATCTGCGTCTCTGTCTCTCTCTCTCTCTCTCTCTATCTCTGTCTTCCGGCAATGTTACAATGTGTTTTTGTTGCATCAGTTTCAGTTTTGTTCGAGCTGTCATTGATTTTTAGCCTTTTTCTAGCTGCAGTTGTAGCTGTCAATCTATGGCGATTTGCAGCTAGATATGTCAGCGGGAAAAAGGTTGACAGAGGCAGAAAGAGAAAGAGAGAGATAGGGAGAGTGTGAGTAGAAAGAGAGCGAGAGCGGAAGAAAACAAAAGCTGTCAGCTGATGCAATTGAGACAGCACGTGAGAGAGAAAGAGAAAGGTTCAGAGGGTAGAGAAGAGGAGGGAGAGACATAGGAGGGAGGGTCATATAACTATCACCTCGTAAGCTATGGAGACCCAGCACGTCTGCCCCAGAGAGCCTGATCCGCTGCCTCTCAACCTCTCAACTCCCCCACGATCATATTTGTTGCTCGATTGCTGGAAACGATTTATACGTGACTCTCCTCCAGAGGGAGATGAGGGGCAACCTGGCAGGGATTATCATAAAATCGTCACGTGATAAATTTGCTTTTGGGTGAAAATTGAAAAGCGCAGCAACTTCATTTCCCATGCAACATGTGTGAGCACGAGATGCAAATATGTTGCTCGACTCGCTGCTGTTGCTGACTTTCTAATGCCACCAACTGTTGCAAGGTAGCAGCAGCAGCAGCAGCTTGCAACGTCGTGGCAAAAGGGTGCGAGGTGTTTGTGCAAAATTTGTCATACTCATAAAAATGTGTTACCATTATGATGCATGTTGATTGCAGCTCGTTGGGACTTGCCACACACACTGACAACATAATCCCAGCTGAGCTAATGATGCTCAAACGGAAGCGGCGGCAACCCTCCCCCTCTCTTCCCCCTCTGGTTTGGCAAATTGCTAATAAAGTTGCCAACTACTTTGGCAACTGCGTTGCCCGCCTGTCGCGTTGCCAATAAAATTGCTTTTTATTCAAATTTTTTTTATGAACTTGAAGGTGTTGCAATTGTATCTGCGTGTGTGTGTGTGTGCGACCCATTGTCGCTGGCCACGGCGAACAGAAGGATCTGTTAAACTTTCACTGGTCAACTGCGGCGAATTGAATGTGAATATTCGCCGCAAATTTATTGTATGCAGTTTATAGATCAATTTTTTTGAATTGAATTGCAGCGAAAGTGCGGGAAGTCTATAAAGACATTTAAATTGAAGCTGGTTTGGGGAGGAAGTTGGAAGATTCTGTAATATAAACGAGTGTAATTTATATAGTTTACTATTATATAATATTATTATGAGTATTAAATTGAGGAGTTACATATAAATGCAGATCACAGATCAAACTAAAAACAGCAGCTCTATTTGGAATTTAACAATTTATTCCCTAGCTGCAAATTTTATTCATATATCTGATATATTAATGTTCATAGATCTATGTAAATTATCAAGACAATATTAAAAACTAGCTAGCTGCAGGATATACAATGTATTTGATATAGAGACTTGAATTAATTAATTAATAATGTCATGATCTCAAACTGAAGATTTCTTTTCAGCTAGATCATAGATCATTAAGATACCATGTCATTTATAATAAAACAAACGCTAGCTAAAGGTTTACTTACCTTAGTTCCATGTCGCATAGATCGCTGATCATGAAGCGTAGCTGATAGATCACTGATCGCAGATGGTTGCGGATGCCTCTGCTTCTTTCCCTGATCCTCAAGCTCTTTTATTTCTCACTTTTGTTTTTCTCCCTCATTCTCTCTCCCTCCTCTCTCTCTCTCTCTCTCTCTCTCTCTCCTCTCCTCTGTCTTACTCTACCAACTTTACAGTTCAATGTCCGCTAGACAATTGAACATTAAGCACGCTTTGCTAGTCTTTTTTACCATGTCGCGGTCTCTTTCTTTTCATTGGATCTCTTTCACCACATAGCCACAGCACATGCCATCCGAGACGAAAAATTCCCGGTAGACATAACACAAGATATTCGATGTGAAATGCTATTGAACCCAGCCCACATTATTAACGCCCCAGCCAGGTATGGAGTCGAGCCTGAAGATCTCGAGAGAGAGGGGAAGGGGAAAAGAAATATTTATATTTGCGATTAAATGGGCTTTAAATAATGTCGCACACGGTGGGAGGGGGGTTACAAGGGGGCGTGGGGCAGCAGCAGCACAAATTGCTGTTGGTAGCAAATCACGTACAGGAAAGTGTTGCCCACAATGGGCAGGAGCACTTGGGGTCCGAGAGTCCAAGTCAACTTTGGGGCCAAAAGATTCGCTGTCGGAGATTCGAGACCGAACATGACTTTGGCTGGCGCTGGGTCTGGGTCTGGACTTTTACTTTGCCTGAACGTTGATCCCTTTTCGGCAGGGGAGGAAGGGAAGGGAGGAGTGCACTCTCAGCTGGGCAGGCAGGGAAAGAAAATCAATTTTTTACACCCAAAACGTGGCCAGCAAGTGCAGTACCCCCCACACACACACACCACACACTCGTGTCATCCTCTTGATTGTCGTTTATCTCTAGGGAGGGGGGACCCGACTGGGTAGACGTGTATGATGGCCTGACAAGCTGCTGCTGTCGCTGTAGCTGCCTGACCCCGCCACATGACCCCGTTGTGTGCACTCGCTCTGTGTGAGTTATGAACCCGTTCGCCTCTTAATGAGTTACACAGCCTGTCGCCGAGGGCAGCTGGTGGATGCAGGAGGCGGAACCATCTACTATAACGGGGGGAACCCTGGCCTGACTTATGCATTTTCTGCTTGTGTTTTGATTTTGTAGCTTCTGGGCATGATGCTAGCTCCCTCTACCCTCTCCCCACTCCTGGTTACTCCTTCTGCCAAATTGAGGTGTCGTAATTGTTGGAAAAACGCGATGTGGATTCACTTTTGGCTGTTTGTGTTGTTCATCTCCA
Source organism: Zaprionus tsacasi (assembly GCA_018904105.1). Lineage (NCBI taxonomy): Eukaryota > Metazoa > Arthropoda > Insecta > Diptera > Drosophilidae > Zaprionus > Zaprionus tsacasi. Next base: position 2,919,376 of record JAEIFR010000049.1, on the reverse strand, counting down.
CCTGCTGATAGTGAAAGTCAACTGCAGCAAAAGCTTTTCCATTGTCTTCACTTGTTGTTGTTGTTTTTCTTTCCCGACTTTTGTCTTTGTTTGTTTCATTTGCCCCCGGACAGTTTTAAACCAAAAACTCATTTGCAATGTTAACGAAAAAAACAAAAAAAATAATTTATAGTTTGTAATTGCGTTCAAATCTTTGTTTATAGCATAGTTAGGACATAATATATATTTGTTTTTTGTCTATATAGATCTTGTCATACAAAAAACTTTTACTTTTATCTATCTGCGCATTTAACAAAGTTTTTACATATATATTATTTTGGTAATTACATTCGGAGGCAAACTCTCTTTGTGGCCACTTAATTTGCCAATTGTGGCTTTTTTCAATTATAGAGTCTCTGGCTCGTTAGCCGCGCCCCCAATTTGCAACTTGTCATGGAAAAAAAAAAAACGGTAATGCGAGAGATGCTGCAACTTGCCTCAACTTGGGGTCAAACGGTAGAGAGATCATCTCTTTCTTTCTCTCTCTCTTTCTCGCTCGCTAAACTGGGCACTCGTTGATGATGATAGACAATCCGAAGAAGACCGACATTAAATGGGGGAGTGTACTGTGATATTTTGCATGAAGATTAACATTATTTGTTAACCATTATGGGTTGTTTGGCACTAGATGATTGTAGGGTAGTTGAAATCTGTAGAGAGACCTTTTAAACTGTAGGGAAGTTACAAGTGAAACATTGGAAATCATTTTAATATTGGAAATCATTTTAATATTTAATCATATTTAAAACTTTTAAAGTATAGTATTTGTTTTAAAATTCCTAGTCTAGATATGACTATTATAACTAAGTTAAAAAATTGTTCTCAGGTTGAGGCTTAACTGTTCTCAGGTTGAGGTTAAATCTTTCTTGGTTTGTGCCTTAAATATTCCTAAAGATCTTGCCTCAAATAAGCGTTCTCAGGTTGAGGCTTAGTTCTTGCTTCAAACTGTTCTCAGGTCAAGGCATAAACGTTCTCAGATTAAAACCCTACTGTTCCCAGAGTCCTAGCCCCAAACCGTTCTCAGGTTGCGGCTTAAATGTTCCCACACTCCTACATAATGACCCTCTGCACTTATTACGCTGCCTTCTCCAATCTGGCCTGACCGTGATGGAAACAAAGAGTAGATCCAACAACTTGATGAAGGCCTTCAAATCCGAGCGTAGCAATTGCAGTTAATAACGCGTAATCCAACTCAAAATCGCTGCTATATAATTGCTCAATTTATGTTGTACGCTAATTAGCCAAATGCGATTCAGTTGAATCATTTTTCATCTCATTTATCCACTGAAATATCGTTTGTCATAAGCGCATGATTTGTGGAAAAGCATGTGAAAATGTGTCGCATAGTATAGTTAGTTTTCCTCTCCAGTTTATCCGGTCAGTTGTTAAGTCGCTATTTACCACATTTGGTAAGCGATCGATCGCAGAGAGTTGGCTAAATCAATCATGAACATATGCAATGGATTTGAAATCGGATTTGGATTTTATGAACGACAGAGCGATCTTTCCTCAATAATTCAAAATATGTTTGTTTTGTTGTTGTATTAACTTTCTATCGGTATCTATAAAGTGTGTGTGTGTGTGTGTGTGTGTGTGTTTACATTTTGCCATCTCTGTTGACCTTACTGCCTGAGTTCAGCGAACTTGTTCACCTAAATTCGATACGACTTGAGGGGGTACTCCATACTCCATACTCAAGACTATCAGATTACCAAAACCAAAGTCCGTATATGCAAGATCACTTCACACACCTTTAGAGTGGGGGGGATAGCCATATGTGTGTGGGACTTTAAACAAAGATCAGCGACAAAATGACCCAAAAAAAAAAAAAAAAAAAAAACATCAGCAGTCTGACAAGGTCATCAGAGAGAAGGCCCTGCTTGTTTTGATTTTGAAAAACTCCATTCCCCATTGAACAATTTTCACAAATTTCCTTTAGGCAATTAAAACGATATTTTGTGGTCAATGTACTCTATCCGGGAATCGAGAGAGATCCCGAAAACTTTTGGGCTTAACGACTTGTTAATTGTGCAATAAATAGAAAGCGGAAAAAGTCGAAAGAAAAACAAAGACGTTTGATGTAGGTAACTGTAGCTGCTCTCTCTCTCTCTCTCTAACCCAAAAGATGTTGTAATAATTGAAATTTAATGCCGAGAGGGAGATGGAGAGAGAAAGCGACAAAGGATCTCGAGGGTATTAAATAACAATCAATGCAATCAAAGTGAAGAACCCTCAGCGTGGAAGCAGGCTTAAGTTAAAGTCTTTAAAAATTAATTTACGTTGCATTTGGGCAAGAAAAAAACAATATTATTATTATCTAAACAGTTAAAGCCGACAATTTCATAATCAGTTTAAGCATTATAAAAGGCATGTAACATGTTTTTAATGAGACCACAAGCGGAGTCGAGGAAAAACTTCAAAACTTCAGACGAAACTTGTTCTCCGTTTGCCAGACAAGAGACCATAGAAGTAGTAGATAGATACCATATGGTATATGTATGTACCTACCTTAGGCCGAGAGTGGACCACATGGGGGCCAGGCATCTTTAAGAAGAACGTGACGCCAACAAAAGCCGGCGTTGCGAGTTCTTATCGTGCTATGGACCGGACCGGAGCTTGGTTACGAACGTGACACTCGAACGTGATTATGTCAAGCGTGTCGCGTTGTCGTCTCTGTTCATATCTAGACCCCCAACCCCAGTCCCCTTCCCTCCTGCCTCTCTGTCTGATATGTTACTCAATAGGCCGTGTCGGGCTTTAACTGTGCTGCGCGACCTGACTCTCTAGCTCGCTCTCTCTCTCTCATTCCTAGAACGGTTTATATAGCATTATATTCCTCCAGCGTTTCTCCTGTTTTTGGGTTTTCAATCTCCTCTTCATTTCTCTTTTTTTCTCCTCTTCTTTTAATTCCCATTGCATTTACTTGCAGCACGTTGCACATTGCGTTGACATCATTTCAGGTGTTCAATTCTAGGTCAGCAGATTGGTCATTTGCCGTTGATATGGGGCGGGAGAGAGAGAGAGAGAGAGAGAATAGAGAGAGACTCATGATAGACTCCCAGGCAGATTAGGCATATGCGTGCTGCACTTAACACCCAACAAAAGACAGCAAAAGTTTTCATTGCAGTCATTTCCTTTGTTTGGTTGGGGTACCCTATAGAAAAGAAAGGTAGTGAGGTATGCTCAGTAAGGTCTTAAGGTCTCGCAAAGAGCTGGAAAGATCCCACTTAGAGCTAGCAAGATCGTTTATAGAGCTAGTGAGATCATTATTAGAACAAGCAATATATTCTCTCAATAAGACTGATCTTCACAGAGCTGGAAAGATCTTCCACAGAACTAGCATGACCTATACCTAAGCCTAAGAATATGTCTTATAGATCTAGAAAGCTTCATGGAAGATCATGCCCTACATACGCTTAAATTCAGACAGACCTCTAATAGATCTAGAAAGATCTTCTATAGAGCTAAACTGATCTCTCAGAGAGGTGGTTTAAAGATTTATTGATCTAAAAAGATCATTCAGAGAGTTAGAGATCAGAAGATATATTGTTCATTCACTGAGCTGCATCTCTGAATATATTCTAGATCATGCATGTTAATTTGCTGAGCTAGAGATCTAAAGATCCATAGATCGAGAGCTATCTCTTCCACAGAGATCGAGAAATTTTATATAATAATATACCTAAACCTTCCATTTCTTAGCTACAAAAAACCTAGAACCTTACAGGGTACCTGCCAGTCTACTCCCCATTCAAAAACCTCACTCACTTTTGTCTACAAATTTTCTCACACCTCTGTTGCAAGTGTCAATTTCGTTGTATGTTTTTCGTCTCTTTTCCGCTTGTCATTTGTCATTTTGTTGTGTCAATAGATCGCAAGACACATAGAGAAAGAGAGGGAGGGAGGCAAGTATAGAGAGATCTCTTTCCCAACTCCCCCAACTTACAAATGTTGTCCAGGTAATTAGAGTCGCAACTTGCTGTTCGAGGGTTTTTTACAGTTGCCTGATGAGGTGTACACTCAAATTAGTCTATGCCTCAAAGCGAGAGAGATCTGATTTTTGATATTCCCGTGTGTCTATTTTCGGTACTATTTCGATTTGGAACTGTTCCAAAATGTCGTGACTATTTCACATAGTTAGATAGAAGCAACAAAAAAATGTTGCGCGCGTTCCAATTTATGTGACAACTTGGAGACATTTTTTCTAGTCTCGCCTCGACTTGACTTGACTAGTTCGTTGACCAGGAAGGAACTGCGGAAATTCTTTCATCGACTCGATTGCCAAAATATTGTTAAGTTTCTTTTGGGGCAGTTTTAAGATCGTACTATAACTTAAAGCGTGACTTTCATTGAGAATAATATTTATGAGATACTTTTTCTTAGTCACGAAATGAGAACTTGAGATTGCGCTCCGGGTTTGTTTTTAATGCTGCAAATGATTCATAGGCAAGAAATAGTAGAAACAGAATTACAGAACTGAGAGAGATCTCTAGCCACCCCACACCCTTCCGACATGTCTCGGGGGAGGGCGATAAAAAATTTAAAAAACGCGGTCGAGGTCACGTACTGACATTTTCTTTAATCTTTCTTGTGTTTGTTGTTGCCATTGTTCCCATTGTATTTGTTGTTGTTGTAGCTACTGCTAGTTAATTGTTGTTGTTGTGGGTATTGCTCAACATTGTCTCTGTCTATAGGCAGCAAAATTCTGAGTCAACGAACCTCACCAAGAGATCTGGCAATATTATAGCAATACGTGCCCAGTATTTTGGTTTATAAATAGACAACGCACATTAGAACAAACTATTTTCTACGTTTTCTTTTTTTTTTGCCCAGACCACACTTACAGCATTTGCAAGCAGCGCAGAAAAGAGTGAGAGAGAGTGAGAGAGAGGAGAGGGAGAGAGACGACGCGTGAAAACGCGTATGAGCAACGCGCCAAATGTGCGTCATGCTGAGGCGCAGCAGTTTTTTCTCAGTGTGTTTCTACTATATAGTGTGTGTTGCAATTGCCCTCGCCCCAGAGCGAATTTATATGCCCAACACACACACACACACAGCGAGTTCCAATTAGCATTTGGCCGCGGAAAATGTATAGTCAAGAAAACTCATTTCTTATGCGGCGCCAGCTGGAAAAAAATTGCTCGACTTTATACACACACAAATCATAATGAGAGAGGAGAGGCTGCTGCAGAGTAGGGTCTGTCAAAAAATTATGCCTAGAACGTGATTAGGATTATATGTAGTTGAGTGGAAGGCTAATTGGGCGTGGAATGTGTTGATAAAGCGCTGACAAGGGCAATATATTTATTCTGAATAATCAATAGGCTCAGTAGCGACGAAAAAAGATAATGATATGAGATCTGAAGTGATCTGCAACTATCAATGAAAATTTTAAAGTGCAATTTAAAAATGTTTAAAAAAAAATTTTTTTTTTTTTTTTTATATTACCAAACTTGACAAAAAGTCGAAAAGTTTCAAAGAGTCTATTTGGTATTTGTTTAAATGTCGAATAACTAGTAATGCAAATCCATAAACAAAATGTCATTCCTCGTCAAAATCGCTTGATTTTTGACAAAGTTATGATCGGTTGAAAATGAGCTTAAAAGGTCTGTCGAGTCTGCTACATGTCAAATTTTTGGTCGACTTGGACATGATTTTTGGCCCAAAATTAAGTATCCTCCATAATCGTTTTAAACACTTGTTTAGTACTAATTATGACCTCCGCTATCGATTAAAATTAAAAGTTCGCGATTTAAAATTTTCAAGAAAAAAATTTCTGAAAAATGTACAGGGGGGACCCTTACATAAATTTTCAAAAATTCGAAAATTTTGAAAAATCTATTTCGATAATTTCTTAAATGTAGAATTACTAGGAATGTCAATCCATAAACAAAATGTCATTCCTCGTGAAAATCGGTTGATTTTTAACAAAGTTATGGTGGATGAGAAAATAGGATGCAGGTCCTATCGAGTGTGCTACATGTCGAATTTTTAGTCAAGTCTGACATGATTTTTGGCCCAAAATTAAGTATGCTTTAAATCAGTTTTAAACACTTGTTTAGTACTAATATTGACCTCCGCTATCGATTAAAATAAAAAACGGGCAATTTTAAATTTTGAAAAAAAATTTTTTTTTTTTAAATGACAAGGGGGGACCCTTGTCTAAAAATGACAAAAAATTCAAAGATTTTAAAAAAAGTTTTTTTCAATGTAATATGACTAGGGTTGTCATTGCTTAAAGAAAATGTCTTTGCTGCTGAAAATTGCTTGATTTTTAGACTGTTTTTAAGCTATTCTGCGCCCACTGTGCCTTCACTTTTCGTCGCTCATAAGTTCTGGGCCGGCACACTCCGCACACTCGTACTTCTTCGATATCCGAAAAGGGGGCGCCGTCGCTGTCTGCAGACTGCAGTCGTCTCTCTCTCTCTCTCTCTCTCTCTCTCTGTGCTCGAGTGTCTCAAAGTCTCAATTGTAATCACAACAGAGCGGAACATCTCAAGTTCAGTCGCAGATTAGTCACGAACTTTTTGCATAAAAAATTCTCGGCTCATATTTTGTTGTTCTCTTCGTCTCTCCCTCTATCGTTGTTGTTGTTGTTGGTGGCAGCTTCAGGTGGGTGGATTGTTGTTGTTGCTGTTGTAGGCCGATTGTGGTGAGCGTGTGCAAAATGCATTAAGAGGCTCGCCAAATTGCCAAGACCAAGAGTCGTGCAAAGATTGGGAGTGGTGTGGCAGCCACAAGCCGCATGCCCCCAAGGCACACAAGCTGCACACAGCCTCCACTCCACTCCATAGCCCAAAAAAGCCAAGTCAAGACTGACGACGGTCTGAGGCCCGACTTAAACAAAGAGAAAGGCGTTGCTCGTTGCTCGGCGTTGCTGTTGTGGCAGCCACATTGTGTGGCAGCTTTGAGTTTGCCTGCCCTGGTCTGGACTTGCTCGCACTCTCCTCTCTCTCTCTCAGTTCGGTAATGAGCCGCAACTATCGCAAATAAGCAGCCGCTTTTGGCTAGCCACACCCACTCGGCCTACGCCTCCACACACACACACACCTGCCCAGCTGCTGCTGCCTCAAGAACCTCCGCCTTGGTTTATGTGCCCAAACGTGCCAAGCCCCCAAAGTTACTGCCTCCCCTACTACTATTTCTTCGGTTCTACCTCGTCTCATAATTAGATATAATGATAAAAATCATAATGCAAACAATTTCCAGCTTGCTTAGCGCGCTGTAATGATGCTGAAAATGGAAAATTGTCTAGCTGAAAATTCCTACAAAAATCTCCCTCTCTCGCAAGATATTGAAAATGTGTTTACTTTGTGTGTGGAGAACTGCAGCTCGTTTAAATATTTGCCCAATGAGCGAGATGATCGTTCCATAGGTTTAGGTCAAAACTATTGAACTGGGAAGAGTTCTTTGTGGGAAGTTTTAGTCGGGGAAACTGCGTGAGAATATGCGAGTGGGAAATGAGAATGATATGGGACGATCAAGTGATGTATAAAACGAGGAGAGAAGGTTAGCTAACCGAAGGTTTTGTATTAGCTGAAATTAAATAAATCCAATAAAAAAATCCATGAAGTTTTTAATATTTGCTTAATATAACAATCTGGCTTGTCTTTGAACTTCTTTAAGGTGCCTAGAAAAATCGATCTACTATTAATATATATTGTAGTAAAATAAGAACAGTTTTTTAATAGTTTATAATTTATTTTTTATAATTTATATTTTTTATATAGGGCAATATAAGATTTTCTAGCATTCCTTCTATAGATTTCTTAGCATGGATCTCTTTATTAAGAAATTATCTCGTTTATCCTTAAACTTTGTAAGGATCCTAATGATTTCTTGGCTATAATCAATCTCCCTTTAGCATAGTCAAATTTCGCATGTCATTTGACCTTATTAAGACATTCAGAAATCTCTTTTTTAATGCATACTTCAAAAAAGGCTCTTTCGCACGTCACCTAATGACATTGACATTGCCTGAGTAACGCTTCAATTGTAGCCCAATTTAACTTTGCAGTTGGGGAAAAAACAAATATACAACACGCTGTCAACTTTCTATAAATTGCTTGGGGAGACTGAGAAGACTTTCCCATAAATCTTCATTTGACGCTTGAGCAGAGAAAGAAACAAATCATTCTGTCGCGCTCAGAGCGAGCACACTTTTGGGCCCAGAGGAGGCGATCTAGCAGAGTGTCTGTCTGTATGTCTCCCTGTCTGTCTGTCTGCCTGTCTGTCCGTCTCCTCTTCTGTCTATTTGTCTTTCTGTCTGCCTGGCAGCAGCAGCTGCTGTCGAATTGTTTGCCAAATGTCAAAAATGTCGATGGCAATCATTTTCATAAGCTCACGAATCGCCCCAAAGCGGCGCATGGCTCGCGCGAGGGGCGCTCGAAACGTTAGGCGACATTGCTGCTGCTGCCTGACATTTCAATTTGTTTAAAGGGAGAGAGAGAGCGAGAAGGAGAGGTGAAAAAGGGGGGCAAAGGGTAATGAGCAACAGGTGAAAATTGAAATTTATGACTCGAGGGACGAGACACTGCAGCAGGTGTTGCCACAGCGAGCTTCCATCATATATTTATCGATTTCTAATGCTGCCACATGCCACAGAGTGAGTTGCAGCTGTTGTTGTTGTTGCTGTTTACTTTGGCCATGATGCAAGAGTTCATTGAGGTTAAACTGTTGTATGAAGATCAATGTACGATTACTAACTTAGCCACATAGGGAGAGAAGACATCCCATACATGTGTGTGCTGTCTGTGTCATTGTGCGGCATTTGGCATCTGCCACGCCCCTTTTCAACTCTGACCGCTGCGTGTCAATTACCATGTAATTATTTATCCATACAGTCTCTCTCTCTTTTTTGATAAATTGAATATCGCACGCGCAGAGTCGCTTCACCGCGGCCGCCCAATGCGGAAAGCCAATTGGCCAAAAAACATTTATCGATTAATCTTGCCAAAACAATCGAGGATCGAGCGCGCATGCGCCTTATGCAATGTGTGGGATTTGACCTTTTGTGCAGAGTTTTGGCTTGTGGTTTCTTTCTTTGTTACGACGGCGGCGATGACAAATGAGTGATGAAAATCTAAGACAAAGTTGCTGCCCATAAACGGAAATTGCAATATGATGATGTGCAGTGAGGAGAGTACCATGAGGAGTTGGTGCACTGCGAGAAATTTAAAGAAAGTTATAAAAAATTATGTGGAAGATTATATAAAGATTGTATGTGGATTGATAGAAGCATAGAAAAAGAAGGAATTGACTTGAAATTTCTAGAAAATATTTAGAAGATGTAGGATTATATTTAAAGAGGAAAAGGTATATGAAAGTGTATGAAAATGATCTATAAAATGGTTTAATTTAAGTTGAAGCTCATACAATGTGACAAAATGCAAGAAACTTATAGAAATTGAATGTTATATAGGCTGAAAATGTATGAGATTGTAAATAAGGATAGGAAAGTTGAAGAAAAAAGCTCTTATGTAATTATTTTATATAGTTGAAGCTTAGTGTAAGTTCTTTACCAACAAAAAATGAGAAGAAAATATTATAATAATATGCATTAAAATATGCTTAAAATAGTATCTAAAAAAGGCTAAAAAAAATAGCTAGAATTAGCTTTTATTTCCACTACTACAGTACTTCCAGTTTCACTACTCTACCATTTCTCTCAGTGCACGCTTTAGGTGCAGTCTTTGAGTCTATTAGAGTTCTAGGCAGAAGATTGTCTGCAGTCTACAGTCTGTCTTTAATCTACCATGCCCAGTCTGTGCTGTCTGTCTATGCTGCACCCAGAGCGGAGAGAGCACAACCCACTCCATAATCCATTTGCGGGCTGACAACTTCATTGGCTGCGCCGGCTGATCGGCGCAGGCATCAAGTCACATTGCGTATACGTCGTGTGTGCGCTTTCCAATTGAGACTTTTGCACATGTCACCAAACATTACACATCATTTAACTAACTGTCTCTCTCTCTATCTCTCTCTCTTTTTCCAGGTGTTGTACCATGAAATCGTATCACACGCACGAGTTGTAAGCGCCTGCATACGCGCCGCCTCCGAAAGGGAACGTGAACAATCACAATCGCAGTCACAGTCACAGTTGCAGTCACAGCAACCCGCTTCACTGAATAGTAACTGCTCCAGTGAGTCTACAAGTGAATCAGGTGACTAAATCGAATAGTCTTAGCAGTGGATTTGCCTCAGATGCGCCGCCATTGAACACCTCCAGCAAGGGAAACGCAGGAGCAGCAACTGGAGGAGGAACGGCAGGACAGGGAGCTGGAACTGGCGCCTCACAGTCCCGCAAGGGTGAAGGCAATTTGGAACGTTTGCGAGATCGTTATCATCTGCTCTATCTGAAGGCCTTCGAGCTACAACTCTGCCTGGATAATCTACTGCGCAAACGTAGCTCCACAGCGGTAAGTTTACATACAATATAGACCCTCTTAAGTCAGAGTATACAAGAAAAAAGAAAGGAACCCCTAGTACCCTCATCAGTCGATCGTTTATAACTTTCTTAAAAATTAAGTGTTTTCCACGTGAAATGACATTTTATTTACGTTCTGATAACCTTATTAATTCTACATTTCAAAAATAGCTCAAAAGAAATTTTGAAATTTTTCGACTTTTTGAAAATTTTTGTAAGGGTCCCCCCTGTGAATTTTACAGAAATTTTTTTTTTTGAAAATTTGAATTCGCGAACTTTTAGTTTTAATCGATAGCGGAAGTCATAATTAGTACTAAACAAGTGTTTAAATCGATTTTGAAGGATACTTAATTTTGGGCCAAAAATCATGTCCAAGTCGACCAAAAATTTGACATGTAGCAGACTCGACAGACCTTCTAAGCTCACTTTCAACCGATCACAACTTTCTTAAAAATCAAGCGATTTTCACGAGGAATGACATTTTGTTTATGGATTTGCATTTCTAGTTATTCTACATTTAAAAAAAAATACAAAGTAGACTTTCAAAATTTTCGACTTTTTGAAAATTTTTGTAAGGGTCCCCCCTGTAAATTTTTCAGAAATTTTTTTTCTTGAATATTTTAAATCGCGAACTTTTAATTTTAATCGATAGCGGAGGTCATAATTAGTACTAAACAAGTGTTTAAATCGATTTTGGAGGATACTTAATTTTGAGCCAAAAATCACGTTGAAATTGACAAAAAATTAGACATGCAACACACTCAACAGGCCTGGTACACTCACACTCCATCGATCATAACTTTGATAAAAATCAACCGATTTTCATGCGGAATGACATTTTGTTAATGTCTTGGCAACCTGAGTATTATTTCATTTTAAAAATAGCACAAACGACTTTTTAATAATTTGCGACTTTTCACAAATTTAGATAAGGGTCCCCCCTTATCACTTTTGAGAACAATTTTTTTTCTTCAAAATTTGAAATCGCTTGGGTTTATGTTTGTTCAAAATGTTGTAAGTTTTAGTTGCTTTTAGCCATGAATTCTTGGAAAACTCCATGCAATGAAAAAATGCAGTTACCATTGGCGCCGCTTTCCTTTCTCCCTGAGTTTGCTTTGTCGTTTTACTTTATCTTTGGCTCTGTCTGCCTTTTTTGTGTCCGCCTCATCCAATTGCGGGCATTTCTAATTACGAAAAGTGTCTCCATGCGTTGATTTAATTAATTCATTTAGTGAAAATGCCACAAATGTGACGGAAAGTGACCACTGTGCAGCAGAAGATGCCTCTTTGCCAGTGCAATTTCTCCCCATGGTAAAATCTTGACTTTCTCAGATTCTGTGCGGCAAATTGTTGGCTAATTAAATGATTTACAGTGTGTTGGGAAAGAGCTAAAGAGGTGGAATTATAGAGTTAAATATAAAGAAAGAGAGAGGTATAGGATGTGAAAAAAGTTTGGCTGGAAAGCAAGCTAGAATCTTAGCTAGAAGAGAGATCTGAAAAAGCAGGAAGACATCTATAACTATAGCTTAGATATCTATAGACTTAACTTGCATATCTTTTATCTATAAATTGATCTGTAATAGAGTTGGGTATAATCCCATAATTTCCAAGAACTATAAGATCTTTAATCTACAAACTTAGCTGTATTAGAGTTGACTGTTGATACCATAATTTAGTAGAGAGATAAAAGATCTCTACTTTGTTTCAGCATATAATTATTTCCGTTTAACCTAAGCTGGCTCTGTCTTGCAGCTCTTTTGCTGGCTTTTCCTCTTCTAGCTGCAGCTCTAGATACCATCTATATAGAACTATGCACTTTCTTGCTAAGCACATGTTCCTTTCTCCTCCTTTCATTCTCCGTATGCCTTTCTCATTCTTTTGAGCTTTCTTTGTTTTGATCCCACACTGCTTTTGCACGCTAGTCTAGGCTTGATCTTCTTCAGGTAGCGCTAGTCTTCTCTTACTCCTCATCTGGCACTCTAGTTATTCTAGTAAAATCTTTGCGTGCTCTGCTGCAGACTACCCTACTCTCTACAGCTCTATCTACTCCTCCCTCTCTCTCTCTACTCTTCTCTCTCTTTAGACTCCTCTCTATACTTCTCTTCTCTTCTATGCATCCCACTCACTTGACATGGCTTTGCAGTGAAAGTTTTCTTTTCCTATAATCACATTGACCCAGTTATCTGTCTATCTACCCCACTCTTCCTCTCTCCTCCCTGTCTCACTCTGCTCTGATTTGTGCCAGTTTTAATGCACTTCCTGGTTTGCTAAAGTTCTGAAGTTCCCTTGCTTTGCCTTGCCTGAAGGGGGCACTCTGTAGAGTAATTGCAATCGTTTTGTAAAGAGCAAAACGCTCGGTAACAACATTTTAATTGTGTATAATTTGAGAGAGTGAGATGGCGAGAGAGGAAAGAGAGGGATAGAGAGAGAGGTGTAAGTGCAGCGGGCTTCCGACTCGTGCCAGCCCCAGCTTCAGCTTGTGTCGTAATTCATGCAAGGCACGCACTCTGCCCCGCCTCCTAGCTGGCTAGCAGGGTCCCCCTTCTTGCTTTCGCCCGTCAAAGACGCCGCCTCTGACCCACACAGTAAACTTGGCTGCCCTCTTAGCCAGAGACGTAGCTGCTGCTGCCTGCTGCCTGCCTGCCTGCGGCTCTGGAGCAGTTCATGATGCTCGAGATGCTGACGCTTTAAACCGCTTTATTTTGACGTTGGCCTCCTCTCTCTCTCTCTCTCTTTCTATATCTCTCTCGCTCTTTGAAGAAACAATTTCATTTAGCCGTAGCACGCTGATGCAACAATTTGCATTTGCCTTAGCCTGCGGCCAGGAGTTGCAGCAAGATCCAGAGAGAGACATGAGACTGTAGACCGACCCCCCGCCGCAACGAATTTGCTGCCGCCTCTGCGTGGTGCCTTATAATTTGCAACACTTTTGCCATGCATTGCTCCACATTCAGCTAGAGAGCTGCATGGGGCATGCAACCAGCTCTAGCTGCAGCCTGGCAACATGTTGCAATCGTCGCGCGCGCGTAATTATCAAATGTCAAATGTGATCATTAATTAGGCTCAGCTCAGTCTCTATGCCAACATCCATTAGTAGTTGCAGTTGCAGCAATATAAAGACAAATTATTACGCCAGAGGGGGCTGCTGGAGGAGGTTGCCGGGGTTAGGGTTGTCAGCTGCCGCAAGTAAAAGTGAAATTTATGCGACCCATCGCAATAAACTTGGCCCAGAGGTCGCATTGGCAACGCAAAAGTCGCTTCAACTTGGAACTTGCAACAGCTGCCGCTGCCGCTGCCACTGCCAATGGAAAGTGGCCAACAAAGCAGAGAGAGAGAGAGATGGAAGAAAAATGCAGAAAAAGAGAAAAAATGAGCACAACAAATGAAAATAAACCAAATCAAATTTACGACGTGCCCAGCGAGACGATGCGATCGCGTCTCTTCCCAGCTTCGATCGCGACTCTCTGTGACTCCTCCATAAAAATGCATAAGCAGCGAATGCATTTTATTTCCACACCCCTCCTCTTCTCCTTCTCCTCTCCTCTTTCTCTTCCAACTCCCCCTCTTCCTCCTACCTCCCCCAACAATTTCGTGGCCACATGCGATAAACAAATGCAGTTTGCAGTCGAATTACATTGATTATACTTGATTATTATATTTGATTTTTTTCGTGGCCTCTCCGAGGGGATCGGCTTGTTTATTCTTGGCCACAAAGGAGACAGCAGAAGAGGGGAGAGAAGTAGAGAGAGGCGTACACTATTTGTTTATGGAGGCCAATGCACCTTTTGATTGATTCATCAACGGGTTCACCATGGCCTGCTGAAGGCCAAAAAGGAAAAGGGAAGCAAGCGAAAGTGTTGAAAGAGTTGAGAGCAGCTGGCAGCAGCTGTAGTATATAGCTCTCTGATCAGTTTGAACTGCAGATCCAAATGGGTTCAAATTCAAGGGAATTTATTTATAAGAAAGTGGATCACATAAGCTTAAGATCGTTTGTTTTAAATCGAACTAAAATTAAAGTGAATTGATTCTTATAATATTGTACAATAAATTATAAGAAATGTGCAGATCAGATGGTATTTAAGATCAGTAGGAAATTGGCTTAAATAAATTTGTGTAACTTATAAAATCAGATCAGCATTAATGTAGCTCTAATTGTTCAATTATAATTTAAGAACTTAACCAATAAATACAGATAGTTTTGCAGCTGATGATCAGTTGGGATCAGTTTTGCTACTAAATTGCCAGAAAATAAAATATCTGTACAGACTTTGACATAAGATCTGTTAGAATTGAAGATCAGTTCTTTTTAACTAATAATATCTATTATATTAATATTTATGGAAAGTTGAAGATCATTTGCTTCTAGTTTAAATTTCCATAAACAATTCTACTTTAAAATATTTATTTAACTTGCAATAGTCTCTAAAATGTACTCTCCAAATTTTATAGCCATATATCAGCTACTGTGTCTGGCGCTCGCCTACAGCACAATATCATATATGCTAATTTATGCATCACATGTATCTATTTATTATTTATAGTTCACTATGCAGATCAGTCTCTCTCTCTCTCTTGCTCTCGCACTCTCTCGTTGAGTTGCGAATTAGTTAGACACGTTTTTCGACGACATTTATCAACACTCTGCAAGCTTCAAGATCCAAGTTTGAACAATGGCCCAACTAATTGGCGATCACTCTAAAGTCAACCAATTAATGTCGATCAAACTGTTGGAAAAAAAGCTGAAAAAAAAAGCTGAAAAAAACATTTATGAATTTAATTGCCAATCTCGCTGGGTGAAGTCAGTCGGTGCACATCAATCAAAGTGCTGAGAGCATGAATCAAGCTAAAGGAGACCAAATCGAAACTGAAATCAAAAATCAAAAAAAAAAAAAGAGAGAGAAAAATGCAAATTTCGGGGCTGTGGTTGAAAAATATATTATAATAAATAGTTTAGTTTAGTCGAGTTGTAATTCCCATGGCGAGGCACAAAAATGAACGAATGCGCGTGGCATGAAAATTGACGTGCAACAAATGTGGCGCATTATGGCCAAGATATATCGTTGGAAATCGGAACTGTATTTGCATGTTTGAACAGTTACAAATTGTGACTATTTGCTCGAGTGTGTGTGCTGTGTGTGTGCGTGTCCAGGAAGCTGCAAAATGCGGTAAAATTAAATCACAATAATTATGTAAATTTTTTTTTTAGCTTGTGTCCGGGGCGTGCCACCCACAAGTGCAACACGGAAGCCGCATGCCGCATGCCACATGCCACATGGCTAAACAATGCTTAAGTTTCACTTTCCGACGCAACTTTAGACAAGGCCGCAGCCACAGCGCAAAATCTCCTCTTTCGGGCCAAAGTAATTACCGCCTCTACTGGCCAAAGTCTCACTTTCGATTTGGCGTTTGGTAATTAGCCGCCAGCAGCGGCAGCGGCTAAAACCGTTACCAAAAAAATACCTCATGTAATTGGAAATTGTTGTTGTTGCTGCTGATCGTGTGCGGTTTTAGCAGGCAAATTGGGTGGGTTTTTGTGAGAAATTGTTTTATAATGCGGCCCCACACACACATCCCCAGCAAGACACACAGCAGCAACTGTTGCTGGCAGTGCTGCCTGTGTTGCTGCTGCTGCTGCTACTGCTGCTGCTGCAACCGTTAGTTGATCTACTTTTTGTGCAGCTTGCAACCTGCCGGCTTCGCTCTTCCTTCATACTCTTCTGGCTCATTTTCAATTACTCACATAAGGTGTGTGTGTGTGTGTTGGGTGTGTTGAGTGTGCTGTGTGTGTATTGTATTGGGTGTGTATTGCTGTGCTGTGTGTGTGCCTGTGTGCCATGTGCCATTTATTGTTCATTATTCTGCACATTGAATCGAGTCGAGAGTCGATGTTGAGGCGCAGATATTAATGCAACTTGAATGCATTTTGATTAGAGGGTCGTTTGATAAGTCCGTGACTTTTTTAAAAAAAATATTTTTTTTCGTCAAAGAAGCGTTTTATTTCTCAACATAATCTCCTTTTAGCTCTATACATTTTTTTTTTTTTTTTTTTTTTTTTTTTTTTCCCTCCAAATAATAGGTTTTCTCAAGGCCCTCAAAATAGTCGTTTGTTTCTGTGATGACCTCTTCATTTGACCCGAATCTCTTACCGCCGAGCCACTTCTTCATGTTTGAAAAAAAAAAAGTCACAGGGGGCTAAATCTGGAGAATATGCTGGATGGGGTAGCAGTTCGTAAATTTAAATTTTTCTACACACGTGTGCACCCGTGCATTGTCCTGATGGAACAGCACTTTTTTTCGCCAAATGCGGTCGTTTCTGCTTCAAATCAATATCGAATCTATCATATATTCCCTTTTCAAGGTAATCGATGTGAATGATACCTTGTGTGATCCCAAAAAACTGTGGCCATGACCTTGTGGCCGACAGACCCACCTTCTTCTTTAGTGCAACTTGGGAATGCTTTTTGATTACGTAAATAATCACCCGATATTGGTTTACCGTTGAACATCGCCAAACACTCCTTTGAAATGGTCACACGGTTGCGCTTATGGTCGTGTGTGAGCAATCGCGGCACCCATCGCGCGGAAAGCTTTTCATGTCCAAATATTCATGTAAAATGTGATGTACCCGTTCAGTTGAAATAGCCTCAGCTACCTCACGCACTTTCATTCTCCGATCATCCAATATCATTCCATGGATTTTGTCGACGATTTCTGTAGCATGACGACCCTTTTTTGGGCCCCGAATGTTTTCCATCTTTTTTCCTGGTACGACCACAACGGAACTAATGTAAGACCATTTTTTAACCATGAAATATGGCAGAGTCCCCATAGTCTTCCTTGGTTTCGGTGATGGATTTTTTTACGCATAAAAGTAAATTAAATAACACACAAATTTCCTTTTTTCCATTTTCGTTAAAATTCACGAGATCGTCTGCTTAAAATACCTATGAAACAAACAAAAACGCCGCTTTCTCAAAATTTTACAGTCAGCTGTTAATCGATAACTGCTGACAGGAGCAGTGTTGTATTTAGAGCAGGTGCGCGGCAAATACAAAAAGTCACGGACTTATCAAACGACCCTCGTATAAATAATCACCCGATATTGGTTTACCACCAAACTTGAAATGGTAATGGCAACTCTGGCAACAACAACTCTGTAAAAAAAAACGGTGGCGAAAATGCATTATGAATTTGTCAAGTAGATGAAGAAATAATGTGCGGCAATTTTTCAAAGTGGATTGTTTGAAAGTAAAATAGATAGGTTGAAAAATAGGTCGTTTATAAGGTTAAAAATAGGATGAAAAATAGGTTGTTTATGGGGTTAAAAATAGGTGGTTTATGGGTGTAAAAATAGGTTGAAAATAGTTTGAAATTAAGTTGATAAAGAGGTGTAATATGAAGTAAAGATCAGGTTGATAAAAAAGTGTTATATGGAGTAAAGCTCAGGTTGAAAAAGATTGATAAAAAGGTATAATATAGAGTAAAGATCAGGTGGAAAATGGGCCTAACCATAGAGACCTCTAATGGTGCCTAAAAAAGGCCTTGAGGAGGTAAAAAAGGAGTCTAAAAATATGCTTGAAGATGAGTTTAAAACTCAATTTAAAAAAGGTTATACAGGAATTTAAAATAGTTGAAAGAAAGCATTAAGTGCATCTCAATGCCCTTTCCCTATATAAAAAGAAAACCCCTAAGTAGATTGTTAAAATTTCGTTGTGCTTTCTATAAAAAAAGTGAAAGATCAGAGGCGTAACAAGCCTAAAAAAACACACACCGCAGGCAAATCATGAGGGAAAGCAAAGCTCTAAATATATACTCGTATTATATTTATATTATACGAGATCATAATATGGTGATTTTTGATTTCGATTTTGATTTGCTTGTAAAAAAAATGCACATTTCTTCTGCATGATTAATTGCTTAGCAAATAACAATGGGAATCCCGAGGCGGATGAAATGCAATAAAAAGAAAAAGAAAATTGAGATCAGAATGAAAACAAAACAGAGAAGTAAAAGCGGTAGAGGTAGCAGCAGCACAGAAAAAGGCAGGAACAGCAGCTCAGGCAGCAGCAACATGGCCAAATTGCTTCATTGTGGCAGCAACTGGTAAACACACACTCACGCACACACACACACACACACACACGGCTGCCAATATACAATTGCTATAATCTCAACAAGACAACAACAACAGCAGCAGCAGGAGAAGAAAGAAAGACAGCAAGAAAGACGAGCACAAGTCAAACGAGATGGGAAATTACAATGCAAAAGCCACAAGCGAAATGTAAACAAAAAGCAACAGGGCAATGGGAGCAGCAACAGCAGCAGCAAAGAGCAGCAGCTATGAGCAACAGCAACTAGCAACATGTTGTCAACGCGTCAGATACACACACACGCACACACCCAGTCTACACAGTCTCACATAAATCACAGCTTAGCATAAAAAACAATGCGCCGTCAGCGACATCTTCAAAGACAAGCTAGAAAAAGAGACAGGGAGAGTGGGAGAGAGAGAGAGGGGAAGCGCAGGATAAATCTCCCTGCTGCAGTCAATATTTTTTTTTATGGCATATTGACATTTTGCACAAATGTCAATCGATGACTTTTGTGGCAAGCATTGTTGCCAAATGTTGCCATAAATCAGCAGCAAGCAGCAGCAGCAGCGGCAACGGCAGCAACACCTTAAATTCAAATTAAAGAAGTGCAGCAGCAACCCAACAGCAACCACAACAGCAGCAGCAACATGCCCATCAACAACCTGCAAATTATGAGCAATTGCTGCGTGGGCTGCGACAATTGTCTGTCTGTGCAGCAGCAGCAGCACCTACACAGCAGCAACACCCACGCAACTGCAGCAACAGCAGCAGCAACCCAAGTAATGTTGCGGCAACATGTTGCCCAGGCACACTGCTGTGCAACATATTAGGGTCATAACAAGAATTTGCCAGACATGCTGGGCAAAAAAGTAATGTCGCTGCTGGTGGGGAGCAACTGTTGCTGGGGGGGGAGGGGAGACTTTGCTAAATTTAGCATCTAATGCGATTTGTAATATTTGCGCTAAATTGTGGACAATGTGTACGCTGAAATCGCCGCAGCTGCTGCTGCTGTTGCTGGCGGCGTCGTTGCTGTTGCTGCTGCTGCTGCTGTACCAGGAAATGTTTTGTGCGCAGCAGCAACAATGAAAGTAATCATATTGCTGCTGCTGCTGCTGTTGCTGCTGAGCTTTGCATGTTGCTTCGTCTGTGTTTGCTTCTCTCTTTTTTGTTGTTGTTGTTGTCGTTTTGTCTTCTTTTTCATATGACTGGGAAGTTTGTCATGTTGTTCATGTTGCTGTCGTCCCATGCTGTAGACTGTCAACTGTTTGTTGCTGTTGTTGCTGCTGCTGCTGCTGTTGCTGTTGTGTCTGTCGATTTTTTCCTTCGCGCTTCGTGTTTAAATTCCATGAATGTCGTTGGTAACGAATGAATTACTGCATAATGCAGAAATTATTGTTCCGAACTGTGTGAGGTATTGTAATAATAAAGAAAATGTTGAGATATTTATGGAGATTATATAATATTTAGAACGGATTGCGGTTACAAGTTCGATATGGTTATTAATTGTGAAGCGAGACAATGGGAGACAACTGTCATATCTTGATATTATATGATATGCAAGTCGTGAGTGCACTGAAAAAAACAGGCAAAGGTATTAATAAAGGAATGAATATTATTAAAAGTATTGTAATAGTTCTGAAAGAAACTTAAAAAAACAGCAAGACAATGACAATTGTTTAATTTACATATCATACAAGTGCAGCTCTTGAGAACCGAGTCATAAAATTGCTAAAGAATGCTAGAAGAATTACAAGAAAATACTTAAAAGATTGGTAATAAATCTAAAAACAAGTGAATATCAATAAAAAGCTGGAATACAATTTATTACAGACATAAAACTACAGTGAAACAATAAGAACTGTTAGATATAGCTAAAACAATTCAATTCGTGAGCACACTGCAAAAAAAGCTCATGAAATATAAATAATACTAAAGAATTTTATAAGGAATTTACAGAAAAGCACTTAAATCATTTGAAAACCCAATAATAACAAGTGAAATATCGAATAAAAAGTGAAGCGCAACAATGAGAACTGTTGGAACTATAAAAATCTCATAAAATAGTTGAAGAAATTGAGAAAAAAATTAAAAAAAAGCACTCAACATACTTGAAATAGTTTTCTAACAGGTGCACAATAAAAGAGAACTACAACATATGCATAAGTATATACCCTACAATTTTAAAGTGTACACAAATATCGATTCATACGCTGACGATTTTCAGTTGCAGCTCACGTTTTTAGTTTTCTCGTATTGCACGTTATAATTATACGCCCCAAGTTTATATGTTAATTGCACTCAAGACCCCCTTCACGATTATTATCTACCCTCTCTCTCCCGCACAACATCGATGACATGAAAGTGTTTAGTGATAATTAAATGTTGGCGTGTGAGAAATTTAATAATGAAACCTCATGACGAACAAAGAGCTCATAAAATAAATACGTGTATATAAGAAATACAGTAGTCAAAGTGGGAGGAGGTAGGAGGAAAATGCATTTTCCCACACACAACTATAGAAAATAATAATAATACCAAAACGTAGACAGTGCTATCGGACATATCGAGGTACCTAGAGTTGTTGTTGATATAAAGTTCTTACAAAAAAAAAAAAAAAAAAAGAAATGACACGGTAATATGTGCGAGAGACTGAGTGAGAGATTGCGTGCAGTCGTATATGTTGCAGATGGAACGATAAGCTTGCCTTGGGGCCAGCTCTAATGATAGAGGTAGGTAGTGCAGGGTAGGGGGGTTACGAAAGTTACCTGCAAATGAGGTGTTAAGCTGCCAACGCCATTGCCAGCGTCACGTGTCCAGCTGCAGTGCCACGCCTCCTCCTCCTCTCCCTTTCTCTCTGCGGGTTCGCGTGAAGTGCGTTGTGCGATAAACTTGAACTTAATTTTCTACGAAAGAGGAACTACAACAACATCAGATACAACAACAACAAAACTGACTGACTTACAACACCCGCCGCCGCCGAGGCAGGCAGCGACAACGCGTCGCCACGTTTGCTGCAACATGGAGGGCGTTGCCTGCGACTCGCTTCATCAAGCGAAGATCTTCAGGCCTGAAGAGCACGCGGATCCAATGCATACATATTTTGCATAATAAGTTCATAAATCGAGCTGAGAAAAAAATCAAGAAAGAAGAAGACTTGAAGAGTGTAGAGTGAAGTGAAGTGTGGCAGAAGAAGCTGTGGGCGCAAAGAAAGAAAGAAAGAAAGAATTCAAGTTAAGAAAGTCAGGCAAGAGTAGAGAGAAGATGATAGAGAGAGAGAGAGAAAGGAGTGGCAAAGCCAAGAAAATTATAAGATCTAGTAAAGAAAATAATATCTACCCTATCTAGTTAATTTCAGCTTGAAAAAGAGCTGTAGTTAAGCAAGAATTGATATCTCAAGTCTACACAACAAAATCCATCGTGTCCAAACATGATGCAACGTGTTGATTGCATTTCCAAATCGGTTTTTTTACAGCTTCAGCTCCGTTACGAATCCGAAGAAAAGGTTTAACGGCTGCTGTTCAGTTTTTATTGGATTATCGCTTTACTGTCATGTTTTCCCTTTCCCTTCCAAGTTTCCCTGCTCTATAGACGACTCTACTCTAGTTTAGCTGGCGTTACAAATGCGGGTGTTATGTTAATTTCATTTTCTTTTTCTTGGCATAGAAGTAGAAAGTGAATTTCCAGTTAGGAAAATGAGGTTACAATCTGTTTATCATTAAAGTGATGTGTAGTGTCCAGCTGCAAACAATTTACATGGACCCAGCCAGCTCTACTGCGTCTTCTACTCCACCTTCAGCACTTGAGGTATTATCTGCGGTGTTCAAAGAGAACTAAACAAGTTAATGTCTTGTTTTAGACTAAACAAAGCTATCAAAACAGGCGCCTTGTAGCTGCTCTGCTCAAGGCACGATAAATCATAGACGATTTTTTTTATAGAGTTTCGCTTGGTATTTGTCGGAAGAAGAAGCAGCAGCAACCGCAGACGACCTTCGAAAGGCCTCGTTAGCATAGAGCATAGAGAATTCTTGAGCATTACGCAAAAGAATCCATGAGAAACGAGTAAAGCAGATGAGAAAAAAAATAATTCAATTGATGAGGTAATAATGGTATTTTATGCTAGTTTTTTTTTTTTAATGAACTAAAAACATTTTCGGAACCAGCATGTAATAGCCAATGGATAGAGGGAAGGGCGGGTAAAGGGTGAATGGGGCGAACAGCGCGTCAAGGTCAAATGAGGTTAAGATGCCAACAAGTTGCTTTCCCAAAAAAAAAAAAAAACAGCTTAACACTTGTGTGTACATGTTTCAAGGGGGCCACAAGGCTCGCCCCCGCCTTATGAGATGAGTACTCTCTCCCTCTCTCTCTCTCTCACTCTCTTGTTCGCCCACTCCACCCACATGACGTGTGCGCGCTTTGGTTTTATTTTGGATTATCTGTCATCTGTCTGGCCAACAACATGGTGTGTCTGCCCGTCTGCCTGTCTCTCCGTCTGCCCGCCTGTCTGTCTCTCCGTCTGTCCGTCTGTCTTTCCTTTTATTTTCCGTCTATTTGTCTGGCTCTTGGCCCGTGCAATTGAAAGCAATTATAACATATGTGAAGAAGGAAGCTCGAATCATGGCAGACATGGCGATGGCTATAGCGATGCCTTGTTACGTGATGTGTTGAAAACCCAATGGGAAAATTGTGGAAATTATGTGTACAGTGCGCGACGACTGACCAAACGGTTGAGCAACATTTCTTCTACCACTTTCTTTGCCCCAGCCGGCACCACAGATCCAAATCAAGTTGGCCAATTAAAAAACTGAAACTCATATTGGCCACAATCATCATCATAATAATAATAATAATAATATGTGCAGTGTTTAATTGCCCAGAGAGTTGCAGTTTTTAAAATAGCTAGAGACTCTAAAGTTGGGTTTATATCAAATTCATATAATGTGATTATTAGACAAAATATTAAAGTTATAGCTTTCAGCTTCTTCCTACACATAGCTGCATACTTTATGCTAGTTTCTACCAAATTTCAGATCAATCGTCATATAAATAAGATAGTTATTTAAGCTAAGGTTTTCCACAAGTTTTCTAGACATCGAAATGGCAACTCATGTTGTTCTTATTAATGTTAATCAAACATTCAATCAGAGACTCATCCATCACTCTCTCTCTCTTCCTCTAGAATGGCCTGGATGACGACGACGACGATACCGAAGACGATTCATTTGGTTACGAGGGCGAGGAGGTTGTCAGCGTCGGCGTTAGCGGTGGCGACGGTGCCACCGAGGATGATCTAAACGAGGCGTGCTCCGATTTGGATCTTGAATGCGAGACGAGCGGAGTTGTGATCCGGCACAGTGGGACCGAAGTCTTTCAACGCTGTCAGGTAGCTGCCATCCAGATAGGGTACAGCAAGGAGGAGGACGAGGAAGAAGAAGAGGATCAGCTGCGCGATTGTATCGCAACCCAAAAGGTAAGCGACGACGTGAGAGAGAGATAGAGAGAGAGAGAGAGAGAGGAGCGAAGCGATCTCCATTTGCATATGCCAAGTTTTGTGCGTTTTTCTTAGTTACCTTCTCCAATTCTACTTGTTGTTGTTTTTCTTGTTATTCCTTATTCCTATTGCGTATTGTTGTATGTATGTATGTATTGTTAGTTAGAATTGTGCATGCCTTCTACAGTATTGTCAACATAGAAAAAAAAACCCACCTAACCAGCTCCAAATTTAAACCAAACCTAACCTAAATCTTCAGCTCCTAATTTGAATACATTCGCGATCGAATTTAACCTTACTCTTGAGTTCCACAATTGTATGCGTTGCTGCTCTAACCTAACCTCAATCTTCTGCGCCAAATTTGTATACATTCCCAGTGGAAACTCATCGCAATCTTGAGCTTCCCCATGGAAAACCAACCGCGATATTGAGTTCCACATTTGAATACGTTCCTCATCAAATAAAATCTAAATTTGCAGCTTTAAAATTATGTAGGTTCCTGATACAAATCTAACCCAACTCTGCAGCTTTAAGTTAGAAGACGTTCCCTATTAAACCCAACCTCAATCTAAGCATACCGAGCAGCTTCAAATTTAAACAGATTCCCTATCAAACCTTATCCAACTCTGCAGTTTCAAAATCGAATACGTTCCCAAAGAAAACATAATCTCAAACTTGAGTTCCACATTTGAAAAACTTGCCCCATTCAAGCTAACTTCACTCTTCAGCTTCATAAATGAATACAATCTGATTAAATCCAACCTCAAATTTGAGTTCCACACTCGAAATACGTTCCCCATTCAACCTGATTCTACGCTGCAGCTTCCAAATTGAATACAATCCCTATCAAACATAACACAACTCTGCAATGCCAGGTTCCAATACGTTCCCAATGAAATCCAAATCTCAAACTTGAGTTCCACACTCAAAATACGTTCCCAAGTCAGCCTAACCGCACTCTGCAGCTTCCAAATTGAATACAATCCCTATCAAACATAATCCAACTCTGCAATGCCAAGTTTCAATACGTTCGCAATGAAATCCAAATCTCAAACTTGGGTTCCACATTCGAAAAACCCTCACAAGCTTCCAAATTGAATACAATCCAAATCAAACTCAACCTAGCTCCAAGTCTCCGATGCAACCCAACCTCAAACTTGTGTTCCACATTTGAATACATTCCCACAGCAAATTTGAATATGTCCCCAAGTTGGCAGCACTGCAGCAGCAGCATGCCAAGTCTCTCTGTCTGTGTATATGCGTGTGCGTGTGTGTGCGTGAACTCTTAACCCCTTTGCCTGCCACAGCATTTGCCTAACCAATTTTTGTCTCACACACAAACACACACACAAAACTCACCTGCCTGCCTGCCTCCGCTTGCCTCTTGTCCGTCCGTTTGTTGTGTCAGCCTGGTGACGAGGCCGACATCGAGGAGGCCGACGAAGAAGAGGAAGACGAGGAGGAGGACGAGGAAGACTGCAACGTTGGCAACGTTGGCGACGTTGTTGACGCGGCGATTGCAAAACGCGCCGCGTGGCGCCACCACTCAAAGTCATCGCAGCACCACCATCAACACCACCACAATTCACCTGCCTGTGCCACGCTCACCGATTTCGAAGCCGATTCCGAGAGCAGCGATCTGGAGCAGCAGCTCGATCGGCAGGTGCAACAGTTGCTGCCAAATCATTACCAGCTGCAACATTTGCTCCACAACATGTCACAGGGGAATAGCAGCAGCTCCACGCCCAATTTGTCCAATTTGTCAAATCTTGCAGCGAATCTGTCGCTGCTGCAGACGCGACACGGCGGCGGCGGCAACAACAACAAAATGTTGCCACCAGCACAGGGTCATCATCAGCGGCATCGTCATGCGACGAGTGCAAAGAGCAAGAGCATCGCTGTTGCTGTAATTACCCCGAATACCCATCATCATGGTCATCATGGTCATCATGGTCATCATCATGGACATCATCATGTTGTTGGTCACGGTAGTCTTGATCTAAACAAATCGCCGACTCTATCGCTGCGCAAGATGGCAACCACAACGACGACGACGACGGGCATTATCGCAGCGTACACATAATGCGGATACATCGACCAAGTTCAATCGTTCCAATCGTAAATCCAAGAATTGCGCCATTTTCTATTTCAAGCATCTGGATACGGATAATGAGACAACGAGTGGTGCGGGCACTGATACTGCTGCAGCTGGGGAAGGGGAGGAACGGGAGCAGGGAGAAGCCCGAACATGTAAGTACCGCTATGTGTTGGTGGTGGTACTGGGGGCAGCTATTATCGAACTATCGATAATAATCGATGGCAACGGGTTGAACACATTTTGCAGCTACTCTAAAGACAAACATATATTTTATTACAGATCTATCATATATATCTTTCTTATGCCTGCTTACGCCTCATACTATTCGCATGTTTTAATTTCCATAACTAACCCAACTAATTAACATATTGTTAGATTGTCTTTTTCGCATGTCTAATACAATTTCTTAATTAACTTTTTTTTTTGCTACCTTGATATATTATCAAGTTTTCTATGTCTAATTATGCCATCATCATTAATCATCGATCGCACGTCAAGTGAGATGGCATAGGAATTACAAGAAGCATAGCCCTTCGGGGGGTAACTCTGCTGGAACTGTGTCGGAGGTCGTAGAGTTCTTTGAGATTTTTCGATTTCCGTGTAGACAAAAAAAAAATAAGTTTATTTATAAAATTTAATTATATTTGGGTCATTTGTAAAGCGAAACGGTAGATTTAGAATTAAATAGATTGTAGAATTGAATTTTTGGTAGATAGAATTGATTTATAAAGCTGAAGAGTAAGAAGAATCTTAAGATTCTCTAAAAACACTTCATAAAATTGATACAACTGAGATGTGTAGTAAACTTTTAACATATATAAGCGAAAGATCTTAAATTATGTTAGCTAAATGATATATGAAAAAAGAAAATAAAAAAAGATGATATAGCAAGATGATACTTATCATATGATAATAATGAATAGATGATATGATGATGATTATGATCAATTAATGAAAGTATTTTATGATAAATACAGAATATTTCGTAAATATTTGTTTGCAATTAAGATATATCATTTGTAGGCTGAGCCAGGGGCTACCCATAGTTCTAGTTTACTTTGCGTTACACTGAGAGAAATTATAGAAACTAACTATATATTGTTCTTGTCACTCTTGATGAACTAATCAAGCCAAGCAACAACAATGTTGTCTCTCACAGTGTCAGCCTAAAGTCAAGTTGCTGCCACTGCTGTTGTTGCTGTTGTCATTGTTGCTGCTGCTGCTGCTGCTGCTGCAGGAGGCAATTGACAAGTGCATTGGCAGCAGCAGCAGCAGCAACATAGGCAAAAAGCCTAAGGTCGCCACCGACAACACAAACCAAACGGAACGACGGGGCGAGCATTAATATAAATTGCAAACAAAGAGAAAACGACAGCAGCAGCAGCAACTGTTGTTGTTGCAGGCATTTGATTGAGGGCGGCACGACGGCAACTCCTCCAAGCAGCAACAGCAACTCTGGCCATGGCCAAAGACGAAGACTGCAAACCTTTTGCAGAGAAAGAGAGGGAGATATTTCTGCGCATTCATGCGACGAGGAGGCAACAGCAACAGCAACAATTTGTAGCTACAATTGTTGTTGTTAGGGGTGATGTTGCTGCTGTAGCTGCAACAATTTGCCATTTTGCGCAAGTAACGCTAATTAAACTTCATTTTCTACTACTTCATCTGCTTCTCATCTTCATGTTGCCTGCCTGCCTGCTTCCATTGCCATTTTGGCTTGTGTCTTCATCGTCAGCCCACACAACAACAGCAGCAGCAACACTGCAGCAGCAACTATTTGCATTTGCTTGCTGCTGTTGCTGCTGTGATTGTTGCTTCTTTTGATTTTAGTTTACCTTACTAACTTGAGTTTTTTCCCTTTCTACAGATACTTAAATCGGCTGATGCCTCCACGGATGAAGACGACGACGAGGGTTGGCTCTATACGGCAGCAACAGCATCAGTGACAACAACAACAGCAACTGTTGCAATTGAAGCAGCAGCAGCAACAACTGTTGATGGTCTGCAATCGGCTGCAGTCTCATCGACAACAACAACAGCAGCAACACCCAGCGACGACTCTGATAAGGAGAACAAGGAGACATTGGTGACCACATCGACAGCAGCAGCAACTTCGCCTGCAACAGCAACTGCTGCTGGTGGGAGTGGCAACAGCAGCAACTACGACAGCAGCAGCGCCTGCTCGTCGTCCAATTCCAACGGTGTCCACACGGAGACCTCAGCCACCTCGAGAGTTACCCAAATGCAGCGCAGCATCGGCGTCTGCGTTGGCGTCGGCAGTGGCAACAGCAACGGCAACAACATCAATGTTGTCGTCAGCGCTGTCAGCGACATGGACATGCAGCAGCAGCAGCAATTGCAGAATGGCAACAGCAGCGTCAGCGATGGCAGCAGCACAAGACACATCATTAGCAACAATTGCTACAAACAACAGCAGCAGCAGCAGCAGCAACTCCTGAATGCCAACAACAACAAATAACAATAATAACAACAACAACAGCAGCAGCAAACATCAGCAACAGTCACAGAATGCTGCTGATGAGGCAACAACTGTTGCTGATAAGGCAAATGGAAATGCAGCACAGGTGAGTCAAGATTTTTGGAATGGAAATAATAATGATCTATGGGTCTTGTCTTATGAAGTAGTGAAGGGGTCTCTCTAAGAATGACAAGGTTAAGACAGGGTAGAGATAGATAAAGAATAAGCAACAATTTGAAATACAGTTAGTTAGGCAGTTAACTAGGTAAAGTTCTCTACAGATATTATACAAGAGTGTATTGCCAGTACTTTTCCAATTTTCGATCCCTAGCTTGAACTTCAGATGGCATATCTCGCTCAAAAATCATGCGATTTGCCCGAGGAATGTCTTTATCTTTATGATTCTGTGCCTTAATTGAAGCTACATCAAAATATTAATGATTTTGAGAGTACATTTTGAGAATTTTATAAAAATTTCAAAATTGTCAAGAAATTTAAATTTCAAAATTTCAAAATTTTTCAAAAAATTCAATTCATGTTTTTTTGTCTTTAAATCGATTAGGCTAGTCAAAATAAGCTTAAAAATCAATTTGAAAAGTGTTTCCGACTTAAATTGCGTATAATATCGATAATAATCTAAATTTTCTTGAGTTCTAAGAATTTTTTTCGATTTTCGACCTCCAGATAGACTTTCAGTTGTCATATCTTGCTCAAAAATCATGCGATTTGGTTGTGGAATGTCTTTATCTTTATGTTATCATCCCTTAATTAAAGCTCCATCTAAATATTAGGGATTTTGGAAAGTCATATTTTTGACAATTTTTTCATACCTAACCCTTGCAAAAATTTTCAAAATTTTTCAAAAAATGTTAATTTTGTTTTTTGCTCTAAATCGATTAGGCTAGTCATAATTAGAATACAAATCTATTTCAAAAGAGTTTCTGAGTCGAAATGTGTGAGAAATCGAAAATATTGTCAATTTGCATGAGTTTCTCATACCCTTCTTTTCGAACAGTTTACAAGTCTTACATGCCTCAACATCATGTGCAGGGTATATTATTTTTCGATTGACAACCCTCCCATAACCTTGCTTAATTAAATTCTAAAGAATCAAATGTCAAATGTTGCATGTGGCATAATAATAAGTTAAGCTTAGGCAAAGAATTCAATGTCTTTAATCTTTCATCGCACTTGCCTCTCGTCCATTATTATGGCTCAGATCGATCTATCGAAGCTAATAAGCCACTACATAGAGCTCTGGGCATGCTGAGAACGCTGAGAAGTGTTGCCCAGCCATTTATAGACCCAACAATCCAATCCTTTGCGCGAATACATGCAACGATCTCTTAGACATGCCACAAGACCTGAGAGAAGAGAGGAGAGACATGGTCGAGGTACGAGTTTCCCACAGTTGTGAGTAGTGAGTCTCCCCTCACAAGTCTCTGCACTCGATGCAATCGACAGACTGTCCGAGTGTCTCTCTGTCTGTCTGTCTGCTCGACTGTATGTCTGTCTGTCTTGTCTCTCTGTCTGTCTGCTCGTCTCTCTGTCTATTTTTATGCCTCTCTGTCTGCCCGTCTGTCTTTTCTTCGCTCTGTCCGTCTCTCTGTCTATCTCAGTCCGTCTCTTCATCTGTCTGTCTGCCTCTCAGTCCCGTCTCTCTGTCTGTCTGCCTCTCTACCTCTCTCTCTGTCCGTCTCTCTCTCTCTCTGTGACTTGTGTCAATAAAACTTGGTTTTGTTTGCCATGCAACACTGTTGCAACTTTGTTTGCCATTAGCCCAAATCGAAGGAGGGAGAGTTACCAGAGAGCAAGAGATCTTTAAGAGGGACGTCTTTTCAATAAATGGCTACCGCCTCAATAGCTGCTCCAGCTTCAGCTTCAGCTCCAGCTCCGCTCTGCCTTCCGTTCAACTGATGATTAAGCAGTTGGGTTAATGAAAGCGAATCATGCAGCAGCAGCTGTTGCAACAGCAGCTGCCATTCAAAATTGCTTCATGCCTGCGATCCCGACTACTGCTGGGCCTGTGCCTGCTTCAACTGACAGATAGACAGGGAGACTGGGAGACAGGGAGATCGACTGGAAGACCGAGAGTGACTGTCAGTCGCTGTGACAGACAGACGAACTGTCGATAGTCCAGGAAAAGCGCTCGCTCTGTCGGTGAAGGAAATTGAGCAGCGCACGTCAAAAATGGGAAAGTACGAAATTAACTAAAAACGTGTGATTTATTTCTTCATTGCGAGACAAAAACAAATCCAAAAAAAAGGCTAAAAAAAAAAATAGCTAAACAAAAATGGCAATCGAAAGGGACGACAGACACAACGAGGCAACGAGGACACGTTCGACTGGCCAAGATTTATGACTGAGAGGGGGGAGGGGAACAAGAGTTTTGGGAAATGGGAAATGGTATTGCGAAAAGGAAACCGTTTTGGCAGTCAGGCAGGAAAAGCTACTCGACCTCTGATTGATTATGAGACATAAAAAAAAAAAAAAAAACATTTATTTTACTCTCTTTTGTTTTTCTCCCTTTTGTTTTTTAATTAAAATGCAACTGTTTTCCCTTTTTCCCCCCCATTTTCCAGCAGCAGCAGCTGCTGAGTAACGGCAACAATAACTGTAGTTACTATAGTCGCGCCGATATCTGCAACATCAGCGTTTGGCCCAGCGAGATGATGATGATGATGAGCAACTGCAATGGAAATGCAGCCCCAGCTGCTGCTCCTCCTGGTGTCCAGAATGGCGGACAGCAGCATCGCCATTTGCTGCCACCACGTTCGCCAGCCAAGTCGACCAAGTCGCAGGCGAGCAGCAGCAATGCAACCATGTCGCCATCGAAGGTGAGTCTATCATGGATCTTTATAAGGAAGTATTGGGAGCATATTGAGTCTATCATAGCGGAAGCATTTCCTGCTTCAATGACTTCTTAGTCGGCTTTCTCTCCAGGCAGGGTCTCAAGAGCGGAGATTACCACGCTGACAAAACATATTATGATTTATATAAGAGCTTGTTGCACTGAGAGAAATGGGAGATAGGGAAGAGTAGATGGAAACATTAGGAAATATAATACAGATCAGAAATTAGTTGACTCAAGATCTGTCAAGATGAATAGGAAAATTGAGTAGCTTTTTTCTAATTGGAAACTCAGGAAAACTCAAGTTTAAGCTGATTTTCTTTTAATCTAAATAAGATTCCTTTTTAAAATAATATAGGAATAAAGATATTAAATTAAATTAAAAGATAAAAAAGAGGAATGAACTAACAGAAATGCTTGTTGATCAACAAATCAGTAAAACTGCAAGATAAAATATTTCAACTCTTCCGTATATAAGCATTATTTAAGTAACCTTACACCCACTCAATTTCCTCTTAATTTCTCTCACTGTACTACCCACACTTGCACCAAATTTCCCTTTCAACACGAGAAAAATTTACACGTCTTTTGCAATTTGTCATCTTATGAGAGCAGACATTGCGTGTCGCACGTTCACACAACCATGACCATGGGCAGCTTAAAGACACCATATACTATCCTATACCATATATATATACTGTGTTTATATCTTAGTGTAGTGTGCCGGCTTGCCTTTGTTGTAGACTTGTCGCTCTCATGGTTTCAGTTTCGCTTGAAATGCATACGAGTAGCATATGGATGGATGGTAGATCGAACCAGGCAGCAGGGGATCGATACGATATGATACAGCGAATCAGACTCAGCCCCCGAGCATGGTGGTCCACGATGCGAGAGCGGTGCGTGCTGTGTGTGGCTCAATTCGCTGCTCAAATTTCTC
The DNA here is from genome assembly GCA_018904105.1 of Zaprionus tsacasi. Classification (NCBI taxonomy): domain Eukaryota; kingdom Metazoa; phylum Arthropoda; class Insecta; order Diptera; family Drosophilidae; genus Zaprionus; species Zaprionus tsacasi. The sequence goes on along the minus strand of JAEIFR010000049.1, from coordinate 2,886,965 downwards.
TATATTTTTCTCTTTTTTTCGTGTCAATTTGCTGGTAAAACATGTTACCCCCAACAACATGTCCCCCCCCTGCAATGTATGCCACAGGCATAATGGGAGCTGTGGAGAACCCACAAAGCTTCCATATTCTTGCTCAGGTATATCAGGTAGTCGAGTTGTATATAGTGTTACATGTTCGTCTGTCTAGCTCCGTTTGTGCGTCTGACCGTCTGGAAATCAAGTCTGAGTTCGGAAATTGTCCTGGAAAATCTGATTGATGTTGAGAGCAAGATGTTTTATAATTTTAAAATTTTTGGGATTTTATTGAAATTTTAAAATTAACTAAACTTGGGTATAGATTGTTTTCTTTATGATCCTTCAAGAGATAAAGTTTATTTCGAAATGTTTGTAAGCCATTCCCCCCCCCGCATATCGGTAATTTACAGATTATTATTATAAGTATTATAGAACCTATAATAGTTGTGCTTTAATGAGTCAGAAAGCTTAAATGCCAGAAAAACGTATTTTAAGCTAATCTTCGAGACATGCTTCGGAATTACTTAAATCCGATCGGACTAAATAACACAGTGAGTTATTCAAGTCAACGTTTTTCTTGATATTCCTAAATAATACGAGCAGCAGCCGGCAAAATAGTCGCTTGTTTCGAGTTGACGTCTTCATTTGACCCGATCTAACGTTGCGCATTTCTTCGTTTGAAACAAAAATAGTCACGGGGGCTAAATCTAAATACGCTGGATGGCGTCGCTGTTGTGAGAAATGCATGAGCCGAGTAACGCTATATGATGGAAGAGAAGTATTCTGTGCAGAATGGTCGTTTCTGTTTGAAATATATCGAGTGTGGTTTTACACGTTTCAAGGTAACAGATTTAGAAAAAAATTGGGAGAAGGGTATCCTACTGTCGGGCGTTCGACTGTAGCCCTACCCACTTGTTTTCTTTTCTTTTTCCGGTGTCAATTTGCTGGTAAAACATGTTACCCCCAACAACGTGTCCCGCCCCCCCTCCGCGACAAGTTGCCACATCTAATGGGAGCTGTAAACGACAACGCTTCCATTTCGGAGGTATATCAGGTAGTAAGTTGTATATAGTGTTCATATTTGGTGCTAGCGCAATTTGTGAAAAGCAGCGGGTGGAAATCAAGTTGAGTTAGGAAATTGTCATGGAAAAATTGATTGATGTTGGAGCAGATGTTTTATAATTTCATAATTTGTAGGATTTTTTAGATGTTTTATAATTTCATAATTTTTAGGATTTTATTGAAATTTTAATATAATAATTATTATAGATTATTTTATTCTGTTTAAAGAGTCAGAAAAATGCCAGAAAAATTTATTTTGAGCTAATCTTCGAGACATGCTTTTGGAATTCCTTATAATATAATCTGTTTTTATTTAATGAGTCTTTTATATGGAATTCCTTATATTTTATTAGTTTCTTTCGAATATTCCAAGTATTTTTTATGAATATTTTAGAATATTCTAACGTATCGTTGCCTCTCTTTGTGATTCTCATATTTTCTATGTACCATTAACATCTCTGCGCCTCTCTCTGAGATTTTCAACAGTTTTTATCATTTATGTATCTACAAATAAGTTTAATGCATATTTTAGTTTTCTTTTTTTTCAACTGTTTAAGATGCATAAAGAAATAGTTCTTTAACTCCTTTAAGCTCCTTTTCTATAAAATTATATTTTAATGAATTATATATTAATTCTATCAAGTTTTCCAAACATTCTAGTATTGGTTTGCAAAATTCCTGTATATTTTTAAGAATATACACTGAATTTATCAAGTACTAAAGTTACTTTTGCAGATTCTCTCTCTTTTCATTCGCCTCTCTCGGTGATTCTCAGCCATCAGCTGCAGGTTCACAAGTTCCATCGTTGTCTCCTTTATGTAGCATCGCCCAGCAATTATTGGCAGAGCCTGGACATGTCATCAATGTCTGGTTTGTTGGTTACCCAACATGTTTTGGCTCACTCTCACTTTTGCCTCTGCCTCAGCCTCTGCTTCGCATTTGCATTTGTCGCACATCCTCCCCCCCGATGCTGCTCTCCTGCTGCTCCCCCTCAGCCAGTTGATCTCCCTGCACGCAGTTTTCACTGTCATCCACAAAGCCGAGGGCAGTGGCAGCAGCCGCGTCTGCGGCATCTGTGTCTGCCTGCGCTCCTGTCGCCACATCCGCTGCGCATGCGTCGAGTGCGTCGTGCCTCATGCCTCGTGCGTTGATTTATTGAGAGTGAAATTTGCCAGAGCTTTGATTAATATTGACAAATTTTTTGCTTTACTTTTTTTTTATTGATTATTTATGCATTCGCCCAGTGCAGCAGCAGCAGCAACAAGTTGCGAGATAAGCAGAGGGAGGGAGAGAGAGAGAGAGGGAGAGACACGCTGCTGATAAGCGAGTCGAATCAATGACGTGACATGAAAATCAAATCGCAAAGCGACAAATTATTATTATATATTTTTCTATAGACGCAGTTATCTAATCTTGGTACCACAAATAGCCACAAAATTGACTTGTTCAACAGTATCGGCAAAAGCTAGTTAAAGTTGTAATAGAGAAATAAATATAAATATATATATAAGGAAACTCTGTAGAATTGTATAAATGATCGATGATCGATGAATGCAAATGATCGATAGATCACACGATCGAATTTTTTGCGAATATTATGCGATAATTTTTATAGAGTTTTACGCGGCTTTCTTTGCTATCTTATCTACACAAAATTTCGCAAACTTACCCACTGCCACTCCTCTTTTCCGCCCCCCCCCCCCCCCCTGCCCTGCTCGCGCATTATCAAACGCATTTGGGAGCCGCTGTCAGACATGGCTTTTTTAGCTTTCAGTATGTTTCGCGACGTCGCGGCCAACGGACGCAAGCGGGCAAAAATATATAAAAAAAAAGATACAGATACAAATACAGCTATAGATACATTTACATAGATACAAAGTTACAGTTACAGATACAATTGTCGCGCAACAATAGAAAGCCTGCATTGTTAGTGTCCGATTCGCGTAATTTGCATTTAACTAACAAAAAAAGAGGAAAAAAACAAATAAAAATAAAAAACAATAAACAGTGTAATTAAGTCCGCGCAGTGCCTGTCAAACCGCGTGTGTGTGCACACACAGTGTGCTCAGTGTGCACAGTGGTGCGCGATTACGATTCGCAAATTTCGCGATTTGCGTGTGCGTGTCGCAGTGCAATTAAATTTTTTGTTACCATTTTTTTTTTCGGCCATTAAGAAGAAAAGGCAAAAGGCAACTCAAGTCGACTCGATTTGACTATTGTCAAGGCCCCGCTCCTACTACATACTACTAATACTACTATAACAATCGCAAATTTCAATAGTTAGGGATGGCAGCGTGAGACGGGGAGAGCGTGTGTTTGTTATCGCAGGTAACGTGACTGGGTGCAGGTATACAAAAGTTATACATATAAGCTACATATGCCTATGGAATTATATCAAATAGTTAAGTACCTCTTAGAGCTATCGTATACTATCGTTTAGGGTATATAACAACTGAGATATTATACTGTCAGCTGAGGTAACGTGACTGAGAAAGAGTAGAGGCTTAAAATATTAAATAATATAAGATAATAATGATATAGAGGTATTTTCCTTGAAGAAACTATATTTTATTTCCCCTGTTGTATAAAAAATATAAAATGGTTGTGCAATATTAGGTAATTGTCTAATAGATTATTTATAGGGATAGGTTATTTTCTATCTATCGCATAAGTTGCAGTTTAGCATCACAAAATTAGATAAATTAATAAATAAAATTATCACATAGTGAGAAAAATACAACTAACAACTATCGAATACTATCGTATTGGGGATCTACTTGAGTTAGTTGAACGTTTGACCTTATAAAGGCAAAGAAAAAAGTCTACCAGTTGTCATTACCTATCGTGAACTTCATGTACCTATCAAAAACTACATATGCATATAGAGTATGCCTGGAAATACTATCGTTTACTATCGTATAAACTTTTTATCACACTGTTCGCTCTGGTCAAATGTAGAGACTAGATGTTTCTTTACTTTAACAATTCCTTTGGCAAAACTATCGCATAGCTTGCTCACTATCGCATGCTCTGCCTGCCCGCACTCTACTATCTAACATGTACTATGTATGCCCGGCATTGTATCCAGTTTTCTTAATTGGCCGATGGCCAAACAAAAAGCCAAACTCATATAATTGCTTTTAATTATCGCAAACGCCCAATCGCAACGTAGTCCCCTTTCAGCAGAGTCCACTTGTAGTCGTTGTTGTTGTTGTTGTTGTAGATGTTGCTCTTGTTGTTGTTGCTGTTGCAGTTGCTCTTGTTGCAGCTTCCAATCGTAAAACGTCGACATTTTCACTGGCAACAACATTTGTGAAAATTGTTTCCGTTTAAGCGTTTGACAAGCACTGCACTGCGCACACTGCGAGCTGAGCTGCTCAAACTGTAAATCTCGTGCCTGCAGGAAACTGTTAATTAAATTAAGCCAAAAGATTAGCCATAAAAATCGCCACAGCATGCAACAGAGACGAAAGTGTGATAAAAAAAACCTCAACAAAGAAAGAGAGAGAAAAAACCTATAGATAAACATGTTATATACTTGTCGGATTTATCGTATCGTTTGACTTGTTACAGACGAACGTAATGATCATGACATGAGCAAAGATATGTGGGGACTGTCTGTCTGTCTATCTGTCTGCGAGTCGAGAGAGTTGAGTCACCTTTCGTACCTTGAAATTGTTTAATGTTGCAACTAACAATTTGCAATTAACAATTTCGGGTTTTTTTTTATGTTTATTGTTGCATTCAGCGAAAGGTTAACCCAAAAAAACAAAAAAAAACCTATAGTATTCCCCTATTTGGTAATGTTTTTCGTAATTAACATTATCAACGCTTCGGTGAGTTTCTACGAGCTTCCCTTTCGAGTTCCCTCTTTGAGTTCTAATTGAGAATTGAGCAAGCGAGTTGATTATGTCAAATTAACATGGGGTTAGGGAGAGATTTCATTTTGTCTGTATGAACACCTATAACTCAGAGATCTGAAGAACTAGAGCTACTAAATTTAGGTGCAATAATCCTAGATATTGGAGTGTGTTGAAAGAGGTTTAAAAATTTTGCCACGCCCCCTTAAAAGTATAAAAATTGCGAAGTATTTACCAGCTAGACGGTCTATTTTAGCTGTTTACAGGGTATATGAAGAATCAGCTAGCAGGCAATAAGTCGGTTTAGTGTTTTGATTCGATATAGAGCAAACACAGCTGATAATTAAAAAAAGAAAGAAAAAAAAAAGGAAAATGCAAATAGAAATAAAGATAAATATAGAAAAAAGAAAGAAAAAAAAAAGAGTTGAATGAGTATGAATAAGCAAACGAAATGAATAAGGTTAGATAAGGGAACTCCCTTACAGCAAAGAGTCCAACTGGACAGATAAGATTCTCTCTCTTAATTTTCCCACTCTATAGACGTCTCTTCCGTACTCCCTCGCACTGTGTCACACAAGATCAGAGAGTGACCTAAGCGCAGCAATTCAATTTTCCATGCTCATTAATATATTTCTTTCTTCTCTTCTCTTCTCTCTCTTCTACGCTCTCAGGGCAAGGTCTCGCATGATTCAATCAAGCAGCTTGTACTCGAGGCAGAGCATTTGGTGCGCGACGCACAGGAGGCCGCATTGAAGACGCCAACGAAGCAGAAACATTCCATCATCACAATCTCCTCGACGGTCAAGAAGCGCGAACTGACCATGCCGGGTCCCATCAAGCAGCGTGTCGAGGTATGGAATGGAAATACCCTGTAGAGTAACCTTTTCTAACTCTTTTCTCTCTTTTTCTCTACAGGAATGGCTGGAGCATCAACCCTCCACGCCACAATTACTGAGCACACATCGCAGCTATCATGCACAGCTGGAGGTGCTGCCCACGGGTAAACCGGATGATTGTGAAGCCTCGGGCGAGGCCTCAGAGACAGATTCATTGCCACAGCCTGTGAGTGGTGCCGTGTGTCCCGGTTCGGATTCATCGGAAGGATTCACAGATTCGATAGCCACATGCATGCAGACGAGTACCAATTCATATGGCAACTCGACGGAGCTGATTGGTGGCTCAGCTGAACCCATTGGGCAGCCAGCGACTCCGCTGGGCTATGGCAGCAGTAATCAGAGTTTGAATGTGAAGATTGTGAAGCGACAGCAGACACGTCGCAAGTCGGAACGTCCCTGGTCCGTGTCATGTCTCTCCCAGCTGACCACAGATCCAGCACATCAGTTGGTGCACACCATCAGCGCTGTGGTCGGGCAGAGCTCCCCGCCTGGCTTGGCCAGTCATTCGATCAGTGAGAGTGCACTGGATTCCCTTTCGCCCGGACCAAGAGCACGTGCCGCCTCCTCATCGGGCACGGGCAGTAATGCAGCAAGGAAAGCGGATAGTAAAGGATCACTGCGACGTCGTCGGGCACGCAAGAAGCGCATGTCTGCTGCCTCAGCTGGTCGTAAATCCGATTCGGGTTCGGAGGCACATTGCGATCTTACACAGACACTGATGAAATCATGTGAATCGATGTCATCGCAACAGCTGCAGGAATTCACCAATGCTCTGCTGAGTATACAGAAGAGTAGCGCATCGTGTAGTCCCAAATCGGATGCAGCAGCACACTCGGGCGAGGGTGAGGCAGGAGAATCCGCCACGCAGCTGATGGTGCCCAAGTTCCGTGTGGGTTCCTTTACCACAGCTGCTCTCATGGCCAGTGAGACACGTCTGGGTGCACTGGCAGCACTCTCCAACTACAGGCACGAGGATGAGCAGCAAGCAGGTGAGGAGAGGGGAGAGGAGGAGCAAGGGAATCTCTTCCGGGAAATATACTTATAATAAGAAGGTGTTTGAAGCGATCACATGAATGATATCATGGCAGCTCTTATCTTAGACTGTTTGTGCCTTATACAATTAATCAGCCAAATGCTCAGAAATGAGTTAAGAGTCATCAGTTATCATAAGAATTGTACTATATAATATTAGTAGAAGCAGTTATATTAGAGAAATGATATAGTTATAAACGGTTGAATGTATAAACTTCAAAAGAAATTATAAAAGTCAAAAAGTATGCTAATCTTATAAGAATTACGCCATATAATGACAATAGTATCATAAATAATCATATAATAGAGCGGAAATCGATAAGCAGCTGATTTCCTTAAAGAAACATCTAAAATTTTATAATACCTAATAGAATTCTTCCATATAAAGTAATAGATCATTAAACTTTAAATTTTTGTAGCAGATTATAGAGAGATAATCAATTTATAAAGCGGATATCGATAAAGCAGCAAAGAAATTATTAAATTTGTCTAGTCTACTAAATTAACTAACGAGATACCATATAATATAACAATAATCGATAAGCGTAGTGTAGAAATATATATCATATAATAAGCTGAAATTGATTAGTAGCTTATTTGCCGCCAAGATACTTTGTACTTGCGGCTATAAAATCATATTTATCATGTATGCCGTATATACCCTATCAAGATCGCTTCAAACACATTTCTCACTATACTTAACACTTTCTTGGTCTATCCATACTATATAAATCTTTCTCTCACAAGCACGCACGCCCGTACCCAGGCCAAAAGGTACCACAAAAAGCACCCAAAAACAAATCCTAAAAAATCAATTTCCCTCTATGCAAAAATTGTATAAAACTATATCTTATTATATATTTTTTTTTCGTATAGAACTCAGCACTGAGGATCATCATAGCAGCATTTCGGAAACCGCCTGGGACAACTATCAAGAGAAATATAATTCAGAGAATTATTCTGAGGGTTTTGATTCGGATGCAGCGCGTCGTCTCTTGGAATTTGGCGATGACTATCGGTGGGTAGAGAGAGAGGGAGAGATCTCTCGACCTTGTCTCTGAGATCTATTTATAGTATGCTCATAAATAATGTAAAAATTTTTCTTTTTCATCTGGGCAGCAATTTCATTGATTCACAATCGGATTGCTGCAGTTCACTGTCGGCTGCCAACAATTTGGATTCGTTTTCGCCACCGCGCATGGATTCACTGCAGCAGCACGAGCTGAAGGCATTGCAATTGAATCAGGAGACGATCAGCAGCAGCGTAGATCACGCACGTCGCCAACGGGCGCTGGAGCTGCAGTACGAGCGACGCCGCAAGACGCTCGAGGTGCGACGCAAGTCGTGTCAAGGTAAGGATGAACCAAAAAGACTCTCTAGAAGACTCTACTAATCCTCCCTTTTCACAGACATGGCTGAGGCCAGCTCCACACAGCAACAGGAACAACTGCTGCAGCAACTCCAACAGGGACAGCAGCCCCAACCGGCCATAGGCGCCGCCGCTAATCTTTCCTCCTCGGCCATCGCGCTGATGACACCCAAGAACACGGCCGTGCAGCTGTCGTCCACCCGGAATGCGGATTCAGTGGGACGTAAACTGGAGTTCGGCAGCAGTGCCGCCTCTGCAGGCATGAGCCATTCGGCCCAATCCCTGCTGCGTCGCACCTCGGAGAGCGACACCTCGACACATCGTCGTCGTCGCACCGTCACCGCCGATGAGCGTCGACGCTCGTCACGTAATCTGGAGAAATGCATAAAGCTAATACCGGCCACATCCTCGTCGAGTGCGGATGATTCCGAGGATGGTGAGCAGGAGATGCGTTCGCTCTTACAGCAGAGTCGCGATAGACTTGAGGATACGCGGGCGCTGAAGATACGCTGTCATCTGTTGCGTCCCGAGGATTATGTAAGTTTTTGGAGGGAGATATGACTCCTCCACTTATTAACCTATTCCTGCTCCTCCAGCACGAGATCATCAACACTTGCCGTGACAATATACGCTGCCTGGAGGCTGTGCTAAAGGGTCCGCCTGGCACGGTGCTATCGACACATTGCTCCGGCCAGACAAAAGGTGAGTCCACAACACGCTGCCGGCTGCTTGTGCGTTTGGCTGCTGCCAATGCTGCTGCTGCTTGCTCCTCCAACTCCTCCTACTCTGCTGCCGCCATGTCGTCCGTTCATCCTGTTGTGCCCCCGTGCTCCGTGCTGGTGCAGCAGGAGTGCAAGTGTGCGGCGATAACGCGATTTGTGGCGCGTTGCATCGATTTTATGCTGGATCTGAGCAATCTGCTGGAGCATTTCTCGCTCTATCGTTTCCTGGCGGGCACATTGAGATCTCTCTATGCTCTTGTTAATCGTCCCATGGGGCGGCTGGAGCGTTTGTTTGGCGGTCTCAGGGGATTGCTCTGAAAGAGCAGTGGCTCTCAAACTGCAGAGACTAGTGCATTTAAAACAGTTGCCTTAATTTGCCAAGCGAAGTACAAGAAGATGAAGAAGAAGAAGAATGGGAAGAAGCAGAAAAAGATCCCGCTTTTAAAGCTCCACTTTTTTTTTAATTTGTATTATTTTCTATTGCCGTATTATTTTGTATAATTAATTTAAATTTTGAAATTTATTTAATTAATTTTGTTTTTGCATTTGACAAAACGCGCAATCGATTTTTTTTCGATTTTTTTTCCCATATACAACACACTTTTTTGCATTTGTTAAAAACAAAGTATTTTTAGAAAACAAAAAAAATATATTATTTATTTTTTTGAGCATTTATTTTTCATTTTGCCAAATAAAATTTATATATTGTTTTTATATGAACACAAATGAAAAAAAAAAAACACCAAAGCATTTCAAATTTTGTTATAGTTTAAAGATTTTGTTTGTAGTTATAATATGATATTTTTATATTAATCTCTTATACTGGTGTTGTTGTGCGCTCACTCTTAACTCACTCTTATAATCGTAATATGTTAATTTTGTGCTTGTGTTTTTGTCAAATGTTTAACCAAAATTAATTTTAGTTCTGTTAGCCTGTATTTGTTTAGTTTCTGATCATCATTATCATCATGTAATCAATATCATCGTAACTATCGGCTAAACTATCGCACGTTGAAGCTCACTTGCACTCAAACTGTAACAGTCTTATATCGTAACTAGCTTTGCTTACAGTTTTAGAGTGTTGTGGAACAGTTGCTGCAGCACTGTGTCTCGGCTAAGGCGTAAGGCGTAGTAGATAATTTATATTTAATTTTTTCAGCTTCTCGTGGATGAGAGGGGGGAGGTAATGAAATTGAATTATGAATTTTATACGTATGTATTAGTCTCAAATGGCTGCCAAGAGCAAATAATTATTTTGGCAGCTGACGTCATTTTCTATTGGCGAAAAACGGAAGAAAACTGTGATGGGGGGAAATTTATTTGAATTTTATTTAGAATTTATGTCGAATAGAAGAAATGCCAAGCAGCTCGTAAAACTGTACGAGCTGAGAATTTATGGTGTACAAAGCGACGCCAGAGGGCGCACGTCAAGTTGTTACTGTCAAACTGTAGCTTAAAGTGTGTTTGTGTGTGTGTATGCTTGTGTTTGTCTAAATAGTTTAGTATGCACTGCACTGTGCACCGTTGTTACTAGGTTGTTGTTGCTGCTGTTGTGCTGTGACTCTTATCGCCATCATCATCTGCTTTAGAAACCGACGTCATCTGTGCTCTGCGTGTCGACGCATGCTCTCGTCGTCGTCGTCGTTGCTGCTGCTGTTCGACTTCGTTGAGCTGCCGAAACTAATGAGCGCGCGCACACACACATACATACATGCACACAAGCATTGCGTGTGAAGCCAAGTTCAAAAGTTGACGACGCGCTCTCCCTTCGTCGTGCGCTCTCTCGTCACTGCGTTCGTTCCCGCTCTCTCTCTCGTGTCGTGGCCGAAAGCTGCTGCGCCAAAAACAATTGAAGCGACCGTCGTCATCGTCGCTCACGTTGACGTCTCAGTTCATTTTCAGCGTGCGTTCCATGCGGTTCTTCTTCCTCGTCGCTGTTGTCCGTTGTCCGTTTTGCGTCACTAACGGCGCTTTTTAACTGTTGTTTTTAATGTGCTTCCGCGGACTTTAAGAACTCACTAAAGTATTTTATAGTGTCTCCCCTCTATATTTAATTGTTAACTAATGCAACTGTGATAGCAACAACAACTAAAGAATCTCAATAAGCTCAACAACAAAAAAAACCTCAATGAAACAACGAAAGTCGCGTGTTTTTACAGTTTTCCCGTATAAGAGCGCGCTTGCAGTATAAGAGTGTGCGCGCTTCTCTCACATTGTTTACCTTAGCGTATTTTAAATAAATCTCCGCCTCTTGTTGTTGTTGAGAAAGTAAACAAATTGAAATGTTTAAAAACGCAAATTGATTACGAAAATTGATTTCAAGTGGCGCCGCCTGGCGAGTGCGAGGGCAGCTGCTAAAGTTCGACGCATAAGTGGGTCACAGTCGTCGCAAAGCGCGCTAAGGGTTGCCGGGCAAAGAGAGCGCGCGCCAGAGAGCGGGAGAGCAAGGAAGTGTGCGAGAGCGTGATTAGTTTGAAAAGCAATGGGTAAAGTAAGTGTGGCCGTGCAAACGGATATCTATGGCATGCTCTCCGCAAGCTCATCGGCCTCCACCTCCCGCTCCTCATCGCAGCAAGGTAAATACACACACACAAACAGACACACACGCATACTCACATACGTGAGACCGTTATGTGCCTAGCTTATGCTAGTGAGAGCAAACAGACAATGTTGAAAACTTATCGCTTTAAATTGGGAAACAGGTGTAAACGATGTTGAACAGCAGAAGAAGAAGAAGAAGAAGATGAAGATGAAGCAGAAGATGGAAAGCGAGATAAAAAACAGCTAAACTTACGAAACTGAAAGGGAAACAGAATTTGTTGTTGAAGAAAATAATAGCAAATAGTGAATGAATGAAGGAATGCATGAATGAGTGTGTGTGTGTGAATCAGTCTCGATCGATTGAGAGCGCAAATATCTTCTTTATTTTCTTCAACTCTCTTTCTCTCCCACAGCATCTATACGCATTACGCATTTCGTTTTCTTTTTGAAGTACCAGACGTGCACTTAAGCGATGATAAATTTATGATACGCGTATCATAAAAATGATATAGAGAAAACTAATGAGTTTACATAATGTTGTTTGCAATGAGATAGAGATGGCATAATCATAGCAAATGAGGAGATTGAGGAAATTTGCAGAGAGTAGGAGAAGTTTACTTGGAAAGTTGAGTCAGAATTGCATTACTTTTATTCCTTTTACACACTTTTATAGACTTATATACCCTGTTACGGTACTTTTCAATTGGCATGTAGAACTTCTTGTAAAGTAAAGTCAATTAAAAACTCATTCACTTTAAAGTATACTTGTAAGTTAGCTCAACTTTAAATTAAATTTAAATACCTATACACAAAATCTATTAAAAAAGTACTTTGGTATTTACTGTGAGTTGAAAGAAAGCTAAAAACTTTATTTTTAGCAAACAAGTAACAATTAGAAACTCAGTTACTCACAAGTTTACTTACAAGTTGTGTGCACTTCAATTGGAATTCAAATACTTGTACACTCAGTTCATTGAATCATTATATTTACGATATTCATGGCTTACAAGCAAACTACATTCATGCATTCCTTGCCAACGAGTATCAATCAAAAACTCGTTCACTTGCAAATGCATTTGCAAGTTATCATAACTTGTTTGAGTTTGATTATGTCTTCAAGCAGAGGCTTCACTGTATTAACATGTTAGAAAGCAAACGGTAGTTAACTCTTCATTCTTTGCAAACGAGCTACGATTAAAAACTCGATCAACTTTGAAGTGCACTCACAAGTAATCTCTGCAATCGTTGCCTCATTCGGTTGCATCTTCAATTAACTTGTGCAACTCTGTGTGAGCATTTGTGCCACATTTTACTGTCGACCGACTTTGCTTCTTTTGCCACTTGTTGCCTGACTAAATTGGGTTGTACCCCCTTTTCCCCCCTTCTCCTCTCTCTCTCTTTGTCTGCTGCATTGCTAATTAAGTCTTTGCCAACAACCATGAAGTGTGCGAGAGAGAGAGGGAGGGAGAAAGGGGGCTACATTGTGGTATATTCAGGGCGTTGCATTATGGACAATTGCAGAGGCTTTTAAGCCATTGTAACTATTTGAGCTATTCTTCTGCTTCTATCTCTCTTCTCTCCCTCTCTCTCTCTCTCTGTCATATTCGCATTCATGCCTGGCTTGGCACTCTCTCATTAACGGTATTCCCACTGTGCTTTTATGGTCAATTGTATAGCGCGTTCCGCTTTTGAAGTTTTACGAGCTAGAGAGGGAAGAAAAAAAAAAGAGGGGGAGAGGACAGTTAGAAACCGGAACCCCCTACGTATATATAGAAACGTCATCGTATCAAGTTCTCAAGCCCCGCTAATTTGAGCAAATTTCGCGCTCTTATCGAGCACACTGTGTGTGACGTCATGCTCAAACATTAGTTATAAGAAATGTGTTCTCTTCTCCCTTCTATTCTCTCTCTCTCTCTCCCTACTTCTAGTTGAACTGCCCTCATTTGTGGTTAACCTTGAAATTCGCTTGAAATCGCTTAATCATTGAAAACTGAAATCAAATTGAAATTGAACTTTGAGAATGAGTTTTTAGTTTCATTTTTGTGGTTCAATCTTAGGGTTAGACCTCTAACACACCTTTTTCATATATCATATAATTGGAATTGTCATTGCATTTTGCACTTCTGTCTCTCTTGTGTCGCCCCCATTTGCAGTGGAGCAGAAAAAAAGGCTGCTAACTGGGGTTAATGACACCCAATGTCTCCACAGTTGGTTTTATTTTTTCGCAACCCTGTGCTAATCTGATCTTAATAAGTCGCATATTTCTCACATAGTTTGCTCGGCTTTTTCAAATACCCCGACACAGCTTGTTAGGGCTTTTGTTTATTTTTAGAGTTTTCTCTTTAAAATTGTCATCATCGTCACGTCATCTATTATAATTATTCAAGATTATTATTTCATTTCTTTTTTATTTGGCAAACTGAGTTGAGCTTTGACCCCGCAACTCTGCTAGGCTTACCTCATCCGCTTAGTTGGGGTGTTTGCGCCGGGTAAACAAATAGAGATGTTTATACGGTTTCGTTTACATTGGAAGAAGAGATACGTCTACTTTGGGTATCGTGTCTGCTGGCTTGTTGGCACCGCCCACTTTGGCACACCCTGTATTTTGTCGCATGCTCCTTTTGGATTTAATGGCGAGTTGACACGCCACATGCCAAAGTTCCTTGAGCTGAATTCTCTTTGGGGGGAATGTCTAAGGCTACTCTACTTGGGATAGGCAGAAGTATATATAAAAAACTGAGGGGGAAATTAAATCGTTTGTTATCTTAGTAGTTATTTCTTTGTAGGCATTACTTTTTATCTGTTCTTTAGAGGTATTTCTTTTTATGTCATATGTGTAGACATTTCTTTTCATATGTTATAATATGTAGGCACTTTTTTATATGATCTATTTATGACTATTTATTTTGATGTAACTTTTTGACATTTTCTTTTAGTACTTTATTTATATATAATGAAAATTTGCATAAAGTTTTGTATATAATATTTATATAGTATTCAGGTATATTTCCAGCTTATATTCTCAAGTAAATTCTTTTTTCCATTTATTCTTCATTCATTCTTTTCGAAATTCCGAATCTTATCGCTGAGTTCTGTGCAGTAAGGTCATCGTACACATATATATTACAGATATTTCACAAAAATTTGCACAACTGCAGCTGGCACAAAAAACTCAAGATAGGGAAGAAAAAGAGAGAGAAATAGGGAAAGAAAGCAGCAAGAAAGAGTGTAAAAGAAAAGCCATAAGCGTAGAGTAAGAGAGCGTAGCTGAAAGAGAGAGTGAAAGATGAGATGTGAGATTTATAGAAAGTGTTCCCAGACAGACGTCAAACGATTCTTTAGTTGGGGTGGGAAAATCGGGAAAGACGTCTATCCCCAACCCACAGACAAGATATTTTGTGAGTTTGCGAATTTTTTGCTTGCGTTACCAACTTGTTGAGTCTGTGTGTGTGTGTTGGCAACACACTCCCACAGTCCCCTACACACACACACACAATCTCCCCCAGCGTCAATGCCCTTGGACAGTTGAGGTTTTATGGCCACATTGCAGTTTATTATGATTGTTTTGTGTTTGCATTTGCATATTTTTGTTTTTTTCTTGATGTTTTCATTTTCTTTTTTGTTTCATTTTCTTTTTTGTTGTTTTTCTGTATTTTTTTTTTTTTTTGCTATTTTTACTGCGTGACGAAATGCAAACAATTTTTCAATTTCACTTGGCAGCGCAACTGATGCTGCCGACAATGGGTTAAGTGTGCTGCAGGGGCAGGTGAGGGGGGTAAGCATTGGCAAGATGCACAGTAGCCGGAAGAGATTTCTCTGTCGGATCTCTCTCTCCCCTCTCTGCCATTAGAATTCAATTTGCGGCAATCTCTGAGATTGGCAATTAATTTGCTGATTAAAGTGAAAGTCTCTTGGCGGCGGACAAACCCCAAGAGCGGCAGCAGCTATGCAATTTTCATTTCTCCTAATGGTTAATCAATTTTATGTGCACTTTTTTTCCACCTGCCTGGCCCACCTCGCGATCATTAAGTCTGCAAAGATTATTAAATGCACAATCCAACGATGGATCGATCGTGGCTATGGCTACTGCCCCCTATATCAGGTTGATGCCATCCCATCCCATCCCATAACCACATTGATAACATCTTCCTGCCTTGGACAAGTTGTGCAATCTGTGTAGAGAGTGAGATTACGAGTTGGAAAGTGCGTAGATGCCGCAGTAGCAACGCACCCAAGTGGCAAAATCATTGCTAATGCAACTAGCCACAGTCTACTCCCCCCTCTCCCCTCCCCTCCCTGCCGCCTCCCACTCGTTCAGCTTGAGCTGCGTTTTGTGGGTTGGGCAAGTCTCCAAGTCTCCATTTGCATCGACTGCAGTTGGAGTCTCCACTCCACCAGCGCACCAAGTTCACTCAACCAGTTTCAGTTTGTTCGCCAACAAGTTCGGTTCGCTTTAGTTCGCTCCTATTCCAGCGATTTCTTGCCTCGATCTCTATTAACTTGGCTTAGTGCGTTATCATTATCATCCACCTTGCGCGTATTTGGAGTGAAAGTAATTGCAGCAGCAGTAAACGCATTTACAAGTCAATTAACTAACGATCTATACGAGGAATAAGTGTATAAATCCCGTACCATCTGTAGTTTGTATATTTATATTGTGTAAGTTGCCTGTCTGTTCTGCCTCTGCATAGGCCTGAAAAATAAAGATATCATATGACAGACATTATATCAATATAAGAGAGATAGACATATACGTTGCCAGTCCGCCCAGTGTCAAGTTTAGAAAACTACCCACAGTTTCTGGTCTGCAGTTGAGAAGAGAAGGCTGTGCGAGCATGTTAGAAATGTATCGCGGAGATACCCTGTACGAAAACAAGGGGAGTCTGAGATATGAGAAACTCTATAATTTGTGAAAAGGCTTATAAGACCATACAGAGTAAGAATGCCTTAGAGATGTGCTTCGGAGAACTCTCTAAAGAGCTTAAGATCATTTCAAAGTACCTGTGTGACGTTTAAAACATATGAAGATCATAAAAGACAAATCAGAAAGAGACTGTATGCCTAGATCTTTGCATATACTCTGTACAGAGTTTAGGATACCCTACGAAAAAGAGAATGATCGAAAATGTGCAAGTCTTATTGCAAGCATATCTTCTCTAAACATTAAAAAACTAAATAAAAAATCATTTATTATTCTATTTATTTCTTTTGCCTAACGAAATTCATTTATTATTTTCATATTTTTAGGTTTTGCATGATTAGTAGGTTGTTAATTTTTTTATACCCGCGAATTAAATATGATTAATTAGTTTGAGCTTGAGAATCTTCAACAAAATTTTATAATAGCTATTAAATAATATATGCGATGTGCCTATACATTTTTTAGGCATTTTTTTGGTAGTAATTCTTAGAAAATGAATATAAACTATGACGTAGATCTTTCTATAAGAGTCATTTATGTGGCTGTTACTAGCTTTAGCTATGAAACATTTAAATTTTGTTGCATTTTATTTTCCAAAAAAGTGTGTCATAGCCTTTTACTGTCATTACAGGGTATATAGACATAAGTTCCATTGCCTTTTTGGGGCGTTGCTCTACAAAGTACTTTGTAAACTGCAATTGAAAAACGCAGCTAACCCACACGTTCTCAGCACACGCAGATACAAATACACAGATACATACATACACACAGACAGACTCAAACATGCACGCAGACATACCCATTGTTCCCCTGCCCTGTTCCTCTTCCCTCTCCTTCGCCAGCTCCACTCGTGCGTTTACTGAAAAGTTTTCTACTTTGTTTAGCTTTTTTTTTTTTTGGCTTGTTTTCACTTTTTCGGCGCAGCCAGCGATTTTTATTACCCAAAAGGGCTGTGGAATCGGAGGAGCAAATGCAAAACCGTTGCCAATTACCCGATTTGGCTTTCTCCACAATTTTTGCGCACTATTTAACATGTTTTTCTGTTTGTTTGTTTTTGCAGATCTCTTGGCCGAATGGGAGGATTTGCTTAGCTGGAGCGAGAATGCTGCAGCGGCACGTAAATTGCAGCAGGAGATGAGCGCACTGAAGCATACGCTGTGTCGTCTGGGCGATCAATCCACACCAGAGCTGCTCGACACAGAGCCGGCCATACAGATTGCTGTGGAGGCGCTTAAGGTGAGTGGGAGGAGGGAGGGAGGAGAAGTATTAAAGCAGCCTGACTAATCTCTACTCTAATTGCAGCACGAGCAGAGCCAATTGAGCAGCTATCGCACCAACATGTTGCGCCTCAATGCCTCCGTTCATAGCTGGCTGACACGCCAGGAGCGACGACTGCAGCAGGAGCTGCAACAGCAGCAGCAGCAACAACAACAATTGGAGTCCGAACAACTACAAGAGAAGCTAAAGCAGCAGCAGGAGAAGCAGCAGCAGGAGGAGCAATTGAAGCAGACTGAGGCAGGCAATGGTGGCACCTCTGTGGCCATCACTGTAACCGATAGCAATGGCAATCAGGTGGTTGAGGCATCCACTGGCACCAGCTGGGATGTGCATAGTCTGCTGAGTGCGGAGCAGGAGTTCCACAAGCATCTCAAGGATGAAGTGAGCGACATGTACAGCGCCTGGGATGAGGCAGATGCCAGGTGAGTTTTGGCTGAAGTAAATCAAATGAATCTCCAACTAAATTCTCTATTCTCTTACAGAATAAACTCTCAGCTGGATATGCTAACTAATTCATTGATTGCCTGGCGTCAACTCGAGTGTGGATTGAGTGAATTCCAGTTGGCATTGGGTCAGGATCGTGGCACATTGAAGGGTTTGGAAGGTGCTCTGGATAAGGGACAAGCTACGCCCGTGGAGCTGGCACAGAATGTGAAATTGGTGGCCAAACTGCTGTCGGAGAAGGTCAACGTTAGCCAGGAGCAATTGTTGGCCGTACAACAGCATCTGGATCCCAATCATATCTATCACATTGCCAAGTTTACTGCCTCCAATGGTTCCCTTTCGGATTCAGGCATTTCTGATGGCGGTGCCACCTCGGATGGTGGTTTATCCGAGCGGGAGCGACGTCTGGGTGTGCTGCGGCGTTTGGCCAAGCAATTGGAACTCGCACTCGCACCTGGTAGTGCTGCCATGCGCTCCATTGCTGCACGCATGGAGAGCGCTGAGGCGGAACTGAAGCAGCTGCAGAATACGTGCCGTGATTTGATTGTGCGCACAGCTGCATCGCATCAGCAGAAGCAGCAGCAGCAGGCAGAGCTGCAGAAGCAGCAGCAACAGCTGGCGGAGCAACAGCAGTCGGTGCAGCCTCCCTTGGCCAATGGACATGTGAAGCATTCGCCACAGACCCCAAGCAAGCGGAGAAACGCGAGGAAAACGCGTGCAGCGGCAGAGAAACAGGAGCAACAGAAACAGAAGCTACGCAAGGAGCAGGAGCAACAAGTGGTGGAACAATTGCAACGTATTGTGGCCTCTGGTGGTGGTGGCGGTGATGGTGATCCCTCTGAGGATCCCAGCACAGAGGCTGCCCTGCTCGACAGCTCCGAGGATGAGGATACTTTGGGGGCAGAGAAGACGCAACGTCGCGGTTGGGCGTGGCGCATTGCACGCGCCGCTGTGCCCATGCAATTGGCCCTGTTCACCTTCTTCTGTGCCGCCTGCATGATGCAGCCCAATTGCTGTGACAATCTCAATAATTTGTCCATGAGTTTTACGCCTCAGCTGCGCTATATACGCGGCCCGCCTCCAATTTGAGCGGTGCGAGTTGCGCGAGCGTTTTAAAACGCACGCGCGTTTTTAAGTAGGCATCATTCAAGTAAGAATACGAGATATGAACGTTACGTTAAGTGAGAGATCAGTGACAACCACCAGCTGCGCATGGTATACCATATAACCATAGCTGGAAAAATGGGGAAAAACAAAACGCCACCACAAGCGTAGCCCCTGAACGACGCGTTTTTTGCGCGCGTTTCAAGTGCGATCGTTTCGCGCGCGACTTTCCCAAGCGTGCGCTGAATATCGTAAGAGATCTACGAGATTGTCCCTTCAACATACGTTTTTGTTTATATTTTTATCCGCAATTACTGGAGGAGGCACTTAAGTTTTTTATGCAACGCGAGTTATACTTAAGATAATACTTTGATCGATTTGATTTGATTTATGTTTGGTATATAGTACATTATCTTAGGAGAGATTTAGTTGCGATTCCGTTTTATACTGAGAAGCGTTTAAAATTAAGTGCAGCAAAAGCTCAACTTTAGCAAGTAACGAGCCGAGATTAAGAGTGCGATCAAAAAAGGATCTAAAGAAAATACCTTATGTACTTAGAGAGAGAGAGAGAGAGAGAAAGCTTGTCAAGAAAGAGACAATGCATGACACACAAGTTCCAGTTAAAAGATATATCATATATCGTATATCGTCTATCGATTTTCAATTGTTTTGTGCGACTTTTCTGTTTGAAAAACACGTCAAGTGCCTGCAAAGAGAAACAACAATAAAAGAGAAGGAAACAAAGAGAGAAAGAGAAAGGCAGCAAATGCATATCGAGAGAAGGCAACAATAGCGAAGAGAAGCTAAGCCAGACTTATATAGAGTAGACGGTCGATCCTCCGTCAGCCCCTACGCAACGAATATCGTTAATTGGGGGCACACCTTGAACACGTTAAGAGAAAGAGTTTCTATTTTTATACGCATTACACTTTATACAGTTACAGATAAAAAAAACTATATGTATGTATATGTTGCGCTCTATTTAATCAGTTTTATGTCTATTATATTAATAGGGTAAAAGTTCAGAATGCAAAACAAGAAAAACCTGAGAAAAAAAATATTTACAAAACACTGAGAACAACAAAAAAAAAAACTCTATCGTACTACTACAACTACTTCTACAACTATATTCATAGGTTATACATATATCTGATGCAGTTGCTAAACTATGTTTAGATTATACCTTATTTACTTACTATTATACCACATACTACTTTGGCGAGAGAAATTAAATTATACAATCATACAAGTCTATGCAATAAGTTTCGTATATCATCTTGATGCGTTTCTCAATTTCGGAATGCAAAAGGAAACAAAAACCAACACAAAAAAAAAATCTATATGAAAAACAAAAAAAAATAAAAAGTATTACAAAGGAGAAATGCTGGGAAAGTTTCATTTATTTGGAGTTGGAGAAGGATAAGCAGATTACAGATGGATTTCTAAAATTAAACACATGGAATCAAAAAGTAAGTTCTTAAGTTTATATCAAGGTAAAAATAAGGTATGGAATTTGCAGATCGGTTAAATCGATCTTGGTTAGAGGTATGGTTTATAAATTATAATTACTGGATCGGTTTTATCGATCATATATTGGCTCGGTTCTGTCGAACGTATCTGTTTAAATGTATGAAAAAAAAACATACTATATCATTGGTTCGATTCTATCTATCTTTTACAGTATATCTTTATAAAGGCGTACATATATATATAAATAAGGAATACTTTAATCAACTGGATATATGTACGTGATATATTAAATTAAAGTGTTGGTAAGTTCTATGTATTTTATATAATGAATCTTGATCAAGCTGAGTAAGCTATGCGGGCTAAATATAAAGTTGAACCGGAAATATCGATCATATCAAAATGTATTTGAGATAAGAAATTAAACTATTGGATCAATAATATCGATCATATCTTAAATATCAAATCATAAAGGGGTATAGATAGGGCAGGCACACCTCACTCCTTGTTCGTATTGAACTCCTTGCACTCCACAACAGAATCTGAGGATAGATCGGCTACCAGTTGATGATATACTCCCTCTGGTACGACAGTACCCACAATTTTCTTATTGTCATCCGATTTGACACGTATCATTTGTATCTTACGTCCATCCTTCTCGATAATGAGAGCAATACGATCCCAGATGGGCAACATGAGGCCAGAGAGCACATGGTAGGTGCGTACACGTAATCCTACGCCACACTTGAGACCAAAGGGACAGCGACGATTCCAATAGATGTGCGAACACATACGCAGACACTGACTATACTGTGTGTCCCAGAATTGTTGCACTGTTTCCGGTGAGGCCTTCTTATAGCGTATGCCAATGGAACTCAACATCTCGGGACGCACCTGTGGTCCCGTATTCGGCCTGTAGATCTTCATGCTGATCTTACTGGGATCACTTTCACGTTCTTCCGATTGTGCATACAGGCAGAGTATGGCACAGTTATTATTGTTGCGCTCCTGCTTGAATATATAGAAGCCCTCATGCTCGTTACGTGCCTCCTTCTTGAATCTGTCGGAAAGAGAAAGAGATGATGATCTTTTTAGGGTTCAAATAACTCATATGTTTATGATCCGATCGTAATGAAGTTTTTAGATATCATTTGGGAGGTGAAAATGATAATAAATACCAGAAATGAACTCTCTAACTTTACTACACTTGAAGATCAATTGTAACAAGGTCCAACCAGGGACCTTAAGTTAATAAGACAATGCATAGGAGGGTTTTGACAAAATTTGGTAGGCTCTAGTTCTTAAAACCTTGGAGATATAGGTGTTCATACAGACATATTTAATATTTTAAAGGTTTTAAAGGTTAGCAAGACCTTTCAAAGACTTACTTGGCCAGCGCCAGATCGAAGGACATGCCACGGACCACCTGCATGGTATGGAGTTCTGTTGCCGCAGTGCCTGTAGCATGTTTCCTGATGAAGCGTATCAGCTTGATGGTCGTCACATTCGCTCCATGTGCATCCAGATCGAGTATGCCGAGATCAAAGTGCCCCGAGCGTTTCATTTGCAAGATCAGTGAGTACATTTTGCTCAGGAAGAACTTGAAGAGAACATTCTGGACTTCGACACGACAACCGAGTATACGATTCAAGAACTTGGGTATATTATTACTATCCTTCTCGACCACAAAGATCTGTTGACCCTTGTTGTCCTCGGTGACGCTGAGCATGCCCACGCCTGAGAGGGCAACGCAGCAATCGAAACAGAAGTCACCCTTGTACATGGGCGGTATGTGGACAGTCTCCAGTGGCTTCTCTCCGGTGATCTGTTGCAGCACACTCTCCAGAGCGCTGCGTCCAATGTTATTATCGATATTGAACTTGGAGAGATCACGTGCATCGGTTGCCCGGCGATCTCCCTGGGTGAGGGCACCAAGACTCTCCAATCGCTTGGCCACTGTGGCCGCAAAGCGACTCTCTCCACCCAGATCGGAGATGAGGAACACATACTCCGGAGCATTTGCCTGATTCGAGCGATGTGTGCGTCCAAATTGTTGTATGGCACGATCCGCGCTCCAAGGTAGCTCCAGCGTGATGTGTAGCCTGCGGCGCTGTATGGAGAGACGACGATCGCTTTGCAGAGAGATTCCACTTGATGCTGCCTCCGAAATGATGGCCACATGCTTGATGTCCTCCATGAAACGTTGTTTCTCTCGATAATTGACCAGATCCATGGTGGTTTCCGCCTCACCGCGTGGCTCATAACGATAGGAATTCTCTGCGGTCTTGATCACTCTGCCACGTCGTGCCAGTCATCTCGGCAACCACTTTGGTGCCCAGTTTGGAGATGATCTTGTCCAGGGTATTCGGTGGCATGCGTCGGCCCAAATGTTCGATCTTATCCAGTAGCTTCTCACGCACCGTGATGCAGCGTTCCACATCACGTTCGGTGATCTTGGCGGGTTGCGGTTTGCCCGAGTCGAAACCATGTCGTTGCTCTTCATCGACATTCTTGGAGTTCATGTTGTTGTACAGATGCTGTAGGATGCGTTCTTGCATGGTGATTTTCTCTGCTAGGGATGGAGGTAAAGAAGAGAAGGAGAGTAGGGGGAATGTCTGTCTTACCCTTATCAGGCTTGGGCGGACGACCGCGTCGCTTGCGTCCCAGCTTTGCTGCGATCATCGTCATCGTCGCCATCGTTCCAGACATTGTCGGACAGCTCGATATCGCTTTCGCCACCATCCACATCGATATCATCATCTGACCAGTCCGGAAGACGTGCTCGCTTGGCATTCAGAGGTTTGGCACGTGTCTCCGGCTCGAAGGTGCCAGTGTTGAGCAGCTTGTAAAGTGATTCCCTTGTGGGTGCAGGGAAATACTTCTCCACAAACGATTGGATGATCATCTTCGAGGTGGACACAAAGCTGGTTAATTCGCCTTGATAGAGCTCCAGATGCTCCAAGGTTCGAGATTCTCCCGTCGATTGCAGACCAATTACCACTGCCTTACCCTGTCGTGCTGCTTCTCGCACCATCTTGACCACATGATTCACCTTGGAGGCAATGCATAGGTTCTTGAAGAAACGTTGATGTGCCGACCAGAACTGACACGTGATGATCTTCTGGACACGATTCTCGATGCACATGAGACGACACGCCTTGAGGAACTTCTCATTAACCTCAGCCCACAGTTCGGCGGAGTGATTGTAGAGCTTGTGAAAATCCCTCGACATGGGTACCTCCTCGATGCGGAAACTAACCTCCTTGAAGCTCAATTGTCGTGCTATATACGATCCACGGAGTTTCATATCCATGGCGACAATCTCCATGGCGCCAATGCCACGTTTCTCCACCGTATTGACGAACTTGAAGAACTCGGAGTACGAGGTGCCTGGACCCCAGAGACCCAGACGCACCATATAGGCCATGTTCCGTGGTTCCGATGCTCCCGTGGCCGAGGCATAAACCACACGCGCCATGGGCAACAAATTCTGCAGTTCCAGCACAGTGGTTCCCGTCTTTGTGGACTTGCCCGCATTCATTAGACTGAGATTCTTTGCCTTGTGACATTCATCCAGGACAATGACGCCATCAAAGTCTGTGCCCAGCCAATTGATCAGTTGCCGCAGGCGTGTATTGTACTTGGGATTCGCATTGGCGGATTCCCCAATCAGAGCTGTGTAGGTGCAGAAGATGACACCCTTCTTGAAGTACTCATTCTCCTCGGAACTGATGCGACTATACTTGAATTTACTCATGGACGCAACTTTGAGATGTTTGCTTGCTCCTATGTCCAGCAGATCTCGCTCTGCATCGAACTTTAGATCATTGGAGACAGAAATCCATAGAGCACGCTTACGACCACGTAGATAATTCTCATAGATGATGGCAGCTATGGTGCGTCCTTTGCCCACACCTGCTCCATCGCCCAGGAGAAAGCCAGCACGCTGGCCACATGGCAGCATCTGCTCGTGTGCCTGGCAAGCATAGGTGACCGCCTCCAGTTGCAGCGCACTAATGCGATCCGAGTTCTTCACCTTCTCCGGCAACGCCAACTCGTATGTGATGTCGGGCAACTCGACTGAGGACAACGTCGCCGTTTCCACTACCGGATCGGGATGACGGGAGCCACCTTTCAGTTTACTGGGCCAGTAGGAGGAGTACGTATCCGCCACTCCGATTTCCTCAAAGTCAACTTCATCATCCTCCACCAGGGAGGCCGGAATCTGCGGCGCTTCACGACGCACCGGCGGAGGACGCGCCTGATTGTTCAATTCATTCTTCATTTGATTCATCGTTGGCTTGGGCAGATGATTCTGTGTCACGTTGCGTATGTGATGGGATTGTACTGCACCCGCATTGCTCTTGGAGTTGAAAAAGTTTGTCAGGCTCTTGGGGAATGCCGTTGGCACTGGTGGCTGGCCAGGATTGGGCATATACATGCGTGCCGCCATGCCGGGATTTCTGAAGCGATCGTTCGCCTGCGTATTGACCATCATCTTGTAGGGATTTGCACCCAGTTGCAGCTTGGCCTGTTGTGCCTGCAACTTCAACTGCTGGATAGTATAGTTGGGTGCTGTGAACTTATGTCCTGGAGCAACACCACTCGGCTCCATGGATTTTTGCAGGGGAAACTTCAATGAATCCGCTGCGGAGCGTGGCTTGTACAAGATTCGCGCTCCAGGTTGCAGGGCGCGTTGGTTTTGCTGTTGCTGATGCAGTAGCAACTGTTGCTGTTGTTGCTGCTGCTGTTGCAGTTGCAACTTGGGATCGGGTTTGGGTTCCGCTTCAGGTTCTGGTTCAGGTTCAATCATGGGCAACGAATTGAGTTCCTCCTGCAAACGAGCATCGATCTCTGCATCCTCCTCATTCTTTGGATCAGCCAAAGTATTTTCCTCCAGCAGATTTGTCGTGGCATTCGGCTCCAGATTCGGCAATGCATCCTGTTCAATCATTACATTATTCTCGAGTTCAGAACCCGCAGATTTCTCTGGCTCGACAATTTTTGGCTGCGTCTTCAATGTGCCAACATCGCAATCAATATCCATGCTGGCTATATATCTAGATAAACCTCGATTAAAAGATAATAATCGATTCGAAAGAACTTATTAATGCATTGTAGAAGATAATATACTGAACTAATAAACTGTTTTACTTTTTCCAGCAAATTCTTTCACACTTTTTCACTACAATTTCAACTTTTCCGATTGAGAACGCTTTAGTTAATAATTGACATCAGGACTTTTTCCAAATCCGCAGGGTATTTTTGACAGTTTGCCGGAAAAAGTGTTGTATAGGTTCGATAACAAGCCAGTGTTGTAAGACATCGATCTATAATTATCGAATATTTCCTCTCTAACCATAGGGTAGAAATATATGTGAACTTTATTTCATACATCGGTTCTGCCTGGGATCCCACAAAGATGCCCTTGCTTATGGCAAACTTTATGAATTGAATTTATTTCTTAAATTAAAGTAACATTAGTATGGTTTGTTAAGAGATTTGTTTTTATTGCTTTTTTTATCTGATTTTTTCTTTGGTTCTTTTGGCTTTCAAAACTGTCCATTGCGTGCAACGCATAAAGTCTTTGGCAGGCATTGAGGTCAAAAAAAAAAATGAAATAATCAATGGAAAAGCGTGCAGAATCGAGTCAAGGCAGAGGAGTTAATACTTCCTATGATACCTTTCATAAATTATCAACGGGAAAATATCCTAGGCCGTTCGTAAAGACAGCGCAGGCATTGTCCTTTCATGGAATTCATAAAAGATTGGAAGCTGATAATACGGTATTGGTATTCGATAAACCGCGAAATTCCATGCGAGCTAGCATCATGCGAACTTCAGACCCGAATGTCATTTTGCGATATCACGAGCCAATAAGAAGAAGAAGCCAGGAGCTGCAAGACTCAGATAGATCGGACGAAGAAATGTAGTCCAGCAGAAAGAAAGAATGAAAAGTAACATTTAAATATATCAACTTTGGTTCCCTGACCATGGAGCTGATATTGATGTATTTTCAAATTACTTTTAGACTGAAGTTTATACTTTTATAGCTAAATAAATGGACTTTTCTTATTTAAAACTTCGTATTTATTTGCCACCAAATTTCTATACATTTTTCCTGGCATCGAAATCGAGCGACAGTGTTAAAAAATTCATGATAAAATGCCAGTGTTAAGAAACTTCGATAGAAGTTATCGATAAACGAATAAGGAGCAATTTTCTCGCATTAATTTATTTTCTAAATTTCAACGTAAAGAATAACAACAATTATGGATTGTTAACAGTATTTATTTTATTATTTTACTGTTCCATTCCATTTTGTTATTGTTATTGTTTGTTATGTTTTTGATTATGGCTCCTTTTATTATCATGGCCGGCAATGGAGCCGCCTAATCAGAGCTTAAATTCTTGGTATTCCTTCTTTTTTCATGGTCATGATGGATGATAAATTTGGCATAATTAAACATTTTGAAATGACCAGCAGAAGAAGTGGAGAAGCATCCAAAAAAGGCACCCTAATCAAGGATTGGCAGGGCAGAGCCACAAAGCGACGCGAGGATGATGCCTGGCGTGCTGGTGTTGCCACAGCCGATGGTAGCAATGAGCCACAATATGATAGGGAAACAACGAAACGCATCTCTGACACGGATTCGGCCAAAAGGGATTCGATGCGGGCTTCCCAGATACGCACATCAGATGAGAATGTCGTTTTGCAATATCATGCACCCATTCCGAAGGTGCAATTTCAGTGTATCATTCAAAAATCTCGGAAAAGTAAGAGGGAGAATAAGAGAATATGTCATTGAGTTTAATGTATATGAATAAAATTGAGTTTTATTCATGATTATATTTTAGGCTTTGTTTGTGTGATCTTATCGCAGAAGTAAGCGATGCTTTCAGTTTTAATGCTCTCGAAAACGTTCGCCAAATCAAAAGTCTCAAATTCTGTTGATTTCTCAGATTTCTCTTGTTTGTATAAGTGTAAGAAAAAAAAGGTTGAAAGTTTTTTTTTTTTTTTTTTTTGAGGATTAAGTGTGTTTTTCTTTTCGGATCGGTCGGTTAGCTTGTTTCAAGCGAAATATCATGGTCAGATTCGCGGTGAAGTCTCGAAAGCGTTCGCTGCGTTCGGCGGCTACGGAGGAGTCACAGTTAAGTCAGAGTGACAATGATAATATGGAGCAGAGTGGCCCTGTGGTTGTTACGTATTTCCCAAAGAAACAGGACAGCATGAAAGCCACAACCATACGGACCGAGAAGGGGGTAGTCCTGCGCTTCCATAAGCCCATAGTGCCGCGTCGCAGATCGTTAATACGACAGCGAAGTACCTAAAGAAAACAAGAAAAAATAACCCGAAAAAAACCGAAATAAACCTCAAACACTCAAAAAAGATATGCGTCTATGTAATCCAATAATTGGTAATACGCATTATTCACACTGTCTGAAAATGCATTTTCCTCGAGTTCATAAATAATCTATGAACACGCACACCACCCTCTCACCCAACTTAAGGAAAAAGGGAAAACTTGTGCGTTTTCCTCGCTGAATTTTTTGGCAAGGGTTGTTGAGTTTTTTTTTTTTCAAGCTGTTTGGGTTTTCAGTTAGTTTTATATTTTTTATTTTCTTGTATTTTTTTTATTTTATTTTATTAATATGCTCTCTGTGCGACGCGATGTCCTGACCGCCTTATCGAGCCATCACAATCTGCAAGTCGTCGTCGTATGTAACGTTTACGTCTGCTGACGAAGATGGATCTATGCGAAATGAAGCGCATTCCCGCCGCAAAGGCACCCACAACCAAGTGGTCTGTGTGTGTGTGTGTGTGTGAGAGAGTGAGTGTGTGAGTGAGTGTGTGAGTGAGTGTACCCATCTCAGCTTAGGTATATAAGCAAGTGGGTTGCAACCAATCGTAGCTCATGTTGGTAAATAGCAACGATTTCCCCTGCAGTTGTCTAGCTTGCTCTCTCTAACATAGTGTATTTGCTGTTTGACTGGCACAGCTTGTATAGCCATCCTTGTCACGCACTTAGCCGTGACACAAACCGCTGTTAGAACGCTGTTAAGCTGCCAAGTGCATTTCGTGATTGTTGAAACAATTTTATAATGATATTTTAGGAATATTTTGCTATAAGAATAAATTATATTTCACTCGGTTATCGTTTTAAGAGCTGCAAGTTTGAAATTTCTACAGATATTTTAAAGCTTAAGCTTATTTTTCCACTTTAAGTATGTGATATTATTGATAAAGGAATGTTTAAAGTTTTTTTTGGGAATATTTGGAAAGTGTTTTTAAGGCAACTAAATATTTATTTTGAAAAATAAACCTGTTCATGCCAGTTCACGAATTTCAGAAGCGCTGACAAGTTTTCAGGATAAGGTTCATAAGAAAATATTTGTATATATCAAGACTTTGCTGCAAGACATTCAATTTATATTTAAAATATATGTATTTGCACAAGTCTTTAAAAAACCTAACCTTTTCTTGCCACCTCAAGATCTTGAGTTACTTAAAAAGTCTTTTCAATTTAAATATTCCAATCAAAAACGTAAAAAACTCAGGTGAAATCCCCTCCCCAGATAGTAAAGCAAGAAACAATTCTCAGGCAATGAATAATAAAGAGATAAGGGCATACTTAGTGCTAATGATATATAAACACGGTCTGGTAAAGGGTTCGAAGTCAATTTCCGCTAACTGTGATGAAGAAGTGAAATTCTCTGGAGATCGTCACGCCTATATCTCTCATATGACAAGTGCTCATTAATCATATAGTCAAAGAGTTGATGAGTTGATGAGGCCAAGACAGAAACCTACCCTCTGATGAAATAGATGTTTAATAATTATCAGACTAGCTGACTTACCCCTCGAAACAGGGGGCAGGTCTATGTGTCAGCAAAAAAATACACTAATAAAACGCCCTCTCACAGCAGGAGGCGTGGCAAAATGTTCGCGTGCCAAAGCGGAAATGTCGCAAAATTTAATTAACATTATTTTCTTTTTTATTTTTTAAAGAAAGAAATTAAAAAGAAAAAACAGAAGAGGGAAGAGTAGAGAGATTCGGAGAGGTTTCTATTTGTATATAGAGAGGTTTCTATATGTAGCGCTACCTCTTGCTAGATCTACTCATACAATGCTGATCAAATTTATAGCAACACACACCCCTTTGTATGCCGCCCACTGTCATAGTCCGTGCCTAATCCATTCATTAAACTTTGTGATTACGCTGACCACAGAGGGAGGGGGGCAGGGCTGGCAGAGGTTGAAGGGTGACTGGCAAGGACACACACACACACACACACCCCGACCCCAATCGGAAATGCTATTGCTATTCCTGGTATTCCTGGAGCAGCTGAGGCTGCTCAGCGGAGTGAATAAACTGACTGCTGACAGGCTCATTAAATGCCGCATTCAACTTGGCCCTGACCAGTTGAGGATTCTGCAGGATGGGAGGATTGTGGTATTAGAATGGGCTACGCTCTGTCCAGCAAAAGGGAGCAGAGGGCGGAGGCAATCCATGTTTGCTTAGCGCTGCTGGCCAAGGGCCAAAGTCAACACATCAAATTGAATGCCTCAAATGAAGCAGGGCAGCCCGCTGGCCACACTCTCCTCCAGCTACCACTCCCCCTTCCCAGACCGGGCTAATTTCAGCAGCAGCAGCAGCTTTAAATTCAGAGAAAAACTTCATAAATAATGCGAGGAAAATTGTTAGAAATTGCCAAAACAATTTATGTTGACATTATCTCGAGAGACATTTTTCCTAGACCATCTCGACCTCTCCCCCTCAGTCCTGCCTAGCTCTGGCTCTGCAGAATGATTAATTACCACAGCGAACTGTGCATATTTGAATATGAAAAGCGATAAGGTTGTGTGATAAGTGGGCGAATTGTTGAGGAAAATATGAGAAAAAAAGCGAGCAGAAGTTTTGCTTATTGCTCCCCAGTTGACAATAAACCTGGCAAGGACTTTAATGAACCCGGGTATTTCATCATTTCCGGGCGAGATTTGTAGAGTGGAGTGAGCAGTCGGAGAGAGAGAGAGAGAGGAGAGAGAGAGAGAGAGAGAGCTGTCTTGCAAGTTGACATTTGGGATTCCAATTGATTTGCACTCTTCTCGTTTAGGTTTTCTGTTTGCTTTGCTGATTTTCGCATTTTTCGGGGTTTTTCTATTTGCCCAACTACATTTTCGCATTCACTTTGCGAATTTTCCAAATGAAAATCCCTCTGCGAAATGTATTCAAATGACTGAGAGAGAGAGAGAGAGGGAGAGGGGGAGAGCGACAGAGAGGCGACTATTGACACTTGATTTGCATTTATAATGGCTACGTGATTTCAGTTTTCCGAATTCTGCATGACGTTTTCTTTTTTATTTTTTTGGGCTCTCCGATTTGTCTAAAAATAATTCCGCATTCTTTTTGGTTTTGCTATCTCTTTGCTTGCATCTCTCTTTCTTCTCTCTCTCTCTCTCTGTATTTTTCTCTTTTCTTTTTTTGAAACATATTGTGCATGGAAAATCGAAAAAGTGCTCGACCTCGGCCTCGGGCTGTTTTCACCATAAAATAATCTTTTTAAGCCGAAAACAAATTACAAATAAGCAGGGGCCCTCTATAATTTCTTCCCATTTTTACATACTTTTTTTCGCTTTCGCCTGCTTTGCATATTTCCTAGCTAGCTACGATGTTGCGAGGGTTGCTACGAACGTGTTTCTCTTAACAAATTATAATGTATTGAGAATTGACAGAATTATGTAATGAATAGAAAATTATGTAAATTACAGTGCAGTTCCATTTAATGGTTGAACCTTTTGCCGCCTCCGAGAGCAACTTCTTCTTCTTGGGTTAAGAAGGGCAACAGGAAGGAGGAGGAAAAAATCGAATTCCCATTTTATTGGCAGGTCGTAAGACCCAGAGCCCACAATAAAAGGTAGAAGGGAGACCGCTGTGAAAGGCGAGGCTAATGTGGAGATAAGAAAATAAAATGCAATGATAACGTTCGTAGGAAAAGGTAGCTTAAAGTTATCAGGAAGTTGCTTTAAAATTTAAGGGTATATGTTGTATAAAAATTGCATATAGATGGTATGATATTTGGGGAGATATAGAGGGGTATAATAAGGAAACTTTCAGTATGAACTCTCCAATCTTCATACAAGTATTAACCTCAACCTCACTTCAACTGCGTCATATAAAACAAAAGAATATGTTAATATAAGACAAGATAATATAGAAAAATTGAAGAGAATATTCTGAGTTATCTTTTACGATAGAGAAAACTTCACTCTTTGGTCTCCACTTTCAACTCTCTCGATATTTCTTTCTCTCCTGCAACTCTCTCTTCCTCTGCCGCCTTCCTACTGATTCAGGATTAATTACATAGCTCAACTCTTTTGGCACTTCTGCAGGAGGCGCCTCTCCTTGCTGCAAGGTGTCAGCTTGTGAAGCCTACGTGCCGGTCGAGAGGCAACTAGTTTTTCCGCTTTTCTCTGCTTCCCCCTGCCCACACCCCTCCTCAAAAACTAATTAGCATCTGCAGAGTGCGGCAAACTTCAAACTTTTGGCACAGCAAGATTTCACTGCGAGACTCAAAGGGATAAAGAGGCAGCAGCTCGGGAGGGGGCAATACGGGGGAGTCATGTCATGATATCTGGCCAAAAAAAAAAAGAAGAAAAATAAAACTTTATCCCAGCAGTTAGTTTTGTCATCATAAGAAGCCAAACCTGACTGGGCGCCGTCTTCGATCGCTGCAGCATCGCCAGCCTCATCGTTTGATGCTCGTAACATGAGATTTAATATTTTTAATCGAGTAAGATATCTGTAGTCAGTTCCATGTTCATTTGCATTCGTGACCGAACGAGCTGCATGACAGGCAGGCAGCGTGAGAGAGAGAGGGGGAGTGGGAGAGGGAGAGGGCAGCGAATCACGCGAATCGAACATATTTTAAAGACGGCGCGCAGAGGCTGCTCTTCTCATAACTTCATGTCATGTGTGTTGTCGCGCGGGACTAAAGAGCGAAATTATGATGTCCGCATTGAGGTATTTCAGAAGGCAGAAAAGTCTGTCTCTTCCTGCTCCTCCCCGCTCCTCCCCTGCTTCAGCTGAGCTGAGCTACCTCTCGTCTGCTGTGCGTCATCATCTGTTTTGGCCTAATGGAAGACAAACATTTTATGGCTGCCTCAAGAAGTCACGGCCTGGAGTTGACCTTAGATCGGACTCCCCTACCTCCCTTTCCCTCCCCCTCCACTGCTCTCATTCAATTACATTTTTGCGCACAGTCAGCACTAAAGGGACCTCATAAAGCGTCAAAAATTTCAGCAAATGAGCAGCCTGCCCCCTGCCCATCTCTGTTGTCCTTCATTAGAAACTGCTCCCATGGGTATTGAGAATTCTGCGCGTCCAAATCGATGAGCGACCACACATGAAACTCCACTCGACGCCATCAAAGTGTCTCTGCCTCTATTAAAACTGACAGTTGTAGCCGGACAACGCCGGGACAGACCCCACACACACACAGACAGAGCTATAGCTTATGCAATCCTCCAAGTGTTGAGTGTTCCATGCTGTTGCAATTCCGAATTGCTGACCAACGCATTTCCCACAGGAAAAGCCAATACAAACATTTGCCACAAGCGTAGCAGGAAGTAGAATATTGAAGGAACTGCCTTCCGGTATTGCTCTGCAAGGAAAGGTGCTCAAGAACTTGCAGGGTCTAGGTAAAGTTTGTAGGTATTTCTTGAAATTAGTCAATGTTATATAAATATTACTACCTTATTTATAATCTACAAGGAAGGTCCTCAAGAACTTGAACTGTGCAGTCTGAAATTTTTAGAGAATTTTTAAGCGAAATCAAGCGGGATTTGTATAATAACATATACATAATATTAAAATTTTATAATAGTATTATAAACTCCAAGAATGCTGCTGAAGAACTTAAACTATAAAGGAAAAGGATCTTAGGCATTTCTTTAAGTTGGAGAAGACTTGCAGATGATTTTCTTAGCGTAAAACAATAAATTAATATTATTTGCTTACATTTATAATCGCGAAAATCCTTATTATTTCCTATATTTCTTATCAACTAAACCCTTAACTTTCTACCGTCTTCTTTAAGGTACTGAGCGAATTTCCTCACGTTTTCACCATTGCGGGATTAACTAATTTTGTCCTGTAATTTCGTGTAGAAAGTTGCTCCTCTGCACTCATCTCTCACTTAACTCTTTCGTTTTTCGTGGAGTTTTTTGGCTTCGTCACGCCTTGAATTGCACATAAAAAAGGGAAAAGCAGGGAAATTTTTTACGATTTTTCTATGCAAATTTACAGGGGAAGCGCAAAGGGGGAGGCAAGGCAGGGAGAGGATAAGGTGGTACCTTACTGGGTGCGCCTTGTCGCAGTGAAGTTTTTTTTTTTTTGGGTTACATTTTCCTGCGTTTTTTCTTTTTTTTGGGTTTTTCTTTTTGCAGGTGGATGATTTTACGATGCATTTTATGGACTGAGAAATGTTTTTCATTTGCAGCAGCGAATGCAGCGAAATGAAATGAATTTCATTCCCAAAGTGCTATAAATTAGTGAAAAGTCAATTAGAATTCGTTACAAGGAAAAGAAATTAAATGAAAATGTAGCAGGAAAATCTTTACCTGAAGTGGGGGGAGTGTGTGGGTGCACACACACATTATCTGTGAAAATAACGTAACAAACTTAACCCTAATAAGGCACAAATGGGAACAATTCTATTTCATTATGCAAATTTTGTTGGGGAAGAAAGATAAGCCAACTGTGAGTCATAAAATATGTCATATTTTTGGCCAAATGTTGCAGCAGTACTGGAATTATTATAATAAACGCATTCGGCATGGGTCTCAGTCCACAAAAGCTTCTCATATGGGACAGATAACGACTACAATTGGGGGCTGTAATTAACCCATTCGCCTGTGCGACGAGTCGAGTCGAAAGTGGCGTGAAAACATTTACCGCACAAGCTACGAGGTAGACAAAGGATACATCCAGACTCACATAGATACTTCCGCCTCAGAGACACACTTCTTCGTCATACTCCTTCCCTGCCTTCACCCACTCTTATCCCATTGCCTTGTCTCGCCTCGACTCGACTTAATGCTCTGCAAATTGACACTTGGCACGGCCGAAGGAGCAAGCAAGCGATCTAAGCTCGCCCAGCTCTCCATGGAGAAGGACACTTGGAGTCCATCACACAAAGTGATGAATGTGCAACTTCCTGTGGAGCGTCCGAAACTCTTCCCCCCATGTCCGGGTGTGCGTAAATTGGATTGCATATCATTATTTTGCACTTGTCTGAGCAAATTTTCACACTTGCCCAAAAAAAAAAAAAAAACGAAGAATAAAAGGAAAGGATAATTTATGCGACTTGTCAGCGGGCAGAAGTTTCGCCAAAAGCTTTTGATGGACATTCCAAGTTCCAGGCAAGTGTCCTGGGACCAGGCACCCTGCAAAAAAAAAAGAAAACATTCCTGCTTTTCTTGCTCTTTCAACTGCAATTGAACGAAATCCAATAAATAAAACTTCAAGTTGAGTTCCGTTCTCGTCTTTGTCTTCGTCTGAGCTGACGCTGTGTCATGTGTGTAAGATAATATTTGTGCGGACGTTAATCAAAGCGAATCGATGAGCAACCCTCAGCTCAGCTCGGCAGAACCCAACTTGCCTCAATTGTTCTTTAACAAGTGGAATACCTTTTCGAAAAACTGCAATTTTTCATTTCTGCTTTGAATAGCTTAGCTAAAATTTTGCAAACTGCTTTTTAATGATATAATCTATAAACTAACTTAAAATACATTAGTAATAAATAAGAAAAATAAAGTTAAGTACCAAAGTGTTAGGCAAATCAAGCTGAAATTTTGGAAATTTGTCTATATTGATCGAATCTATGAGCTAGTCCGCTTTCACTGCATTCTACATGGAATAACTTTTCGAAAAACTGAAATTTCTTGTTTTAGCTTTGCTGTATCCAGCTAAAATTTTGTAGACTAGTCCTTATAGATCTAATCTACAAGTTAGCATAGAAATCTAACAGATACATAGACTTTTTGCGATGTGTAGCTTGTTTAAACTCCGATATGTTTCAAATACCTTTTGAAGCTATTGAAATTTTCTGCAAATTCAGCTGAAATTTCGCACACTTCTTTCTCTATTCCTTATCTAATCTATCAGCTGAGTCAAAAGTCAATCAATTACCTTCGCTTTTCGCTTAGTGTACTTTGTGGAAAAACAATAAAAACACGATTCCGACTTCAATTAACATAAAAAAGCGATTTATTTGCTTAGGCCTCGAAGCAAGATTAATGGAGTTTCGCGCTGTCTCTCTCTCTCTCTCTCTCTTGCTCTCTCTTGACATCAGGTCAGGTGTCAAAGTTTAAATGCTTCTGCCGCTGCGGCATTTAATTGGGCGTGCCAAGGACCTGGCTATAATTAATATGCTAATAAAATGCTGCCTGACAGCTGAACAAGAACTTTTGACAGCCCTACAACACTTCCCCCCCCCCCCCCTGCCTGACAGCCTCCCCTCCCTGCCATCTCCCCTTGTTGCTGCCTGTGGAATGCGGCACAATAAAGGCAGACATTCCAGGCCAGGCACATATTGAGGCTGGGCTGTAAATCATGATTATCTTTTTATTGCTGACATTTGCGGCAGTTTTATGAACTTTTTTCGATGCTCGAAATGTACTTGAGGAGGGGCGTAAAGAGTGGGCGTGGCAGCTCAATTCAAGAGCAAAGGCTAACGAGATTTGCAATGCCCTCTAATGGAGAGCGAGCTCATTGGGGGTCAGCCCAGAGTGTTGCATACCTTGAGGCGCAACCTCTAGCTGGCTGTGTCAAGGGCCAAAAGGGCATTCCAATCGCATGCCAAACGATGATAAAAATCGTGCTACACCACGTTAATCCAGTGACAGCAGCAGCAGCAGGACATCTTCACAAGTTCTGCAGGCGTTGAGCCAAACTGCCAAAGATTAGTGCAAGAGAGAGGGAGAACGGGGAGTAGGTGGAAAGAAAGAGAGCAAGATGTATCAGAGAATGCGCCGAAATGGACGTCCTGCCGTTTGCAGGGGCTCAAAGTGCCATCCGGACGACAATGCAACATTACAATAATGTGCACTTTTATGGACAGCTAACGGCTGCAGATGCCATAAACGCATTATCCAACGCACATCATGGGAATGCCAATGGAGCATATGAAGTGCCCGGACAAAGCGGAAGGTGGCAAAACTTTAAGCATATTGAAAAAGAAAGTTAGTTCGAATGGAATAAATGGGATAACGAAAAAAAACAGTTTAGTTTAGTTCGATATTCTCTTTTCTTTCGTTTTTCTAAGAGTTTTCCGGGAAGATATTGGGCAACGTTTGATATATCATTATGAAATTTGCTAAGAGAACTAAAACGATCACAACTAGCAATATTTTATTTATAAATTTCTTCCTATTTGAGCTGGGTTTGATTTGAATGGATTTTTTTTAGTGGAGCGACCTTAAAGTAGCCTAGAAGTAAACATTTTATCTATATTTCTTATTGATTCGAAATTTGTATATGTTTTCTTTACAGATCTTGAGAAGTATTGAAGATAATCCAATGAAACTTGGTATAAGATATGCAGTAATTATAATGAAAATATTTAAACACAGAAATTGGCAGTCTGCTTGAGGTAAGTGCAGTTTTGAATTATATTTCCTAGAGAAATGTTTATTTTATTTAACTTTAAAGTATTCCTTGAAAAGGAACACTTCTTCCTCTAACACTTTAAGCCCTTTGCCCCCATCGTAGTTCCCTGGGCAATAAAAGCTAATCTGATATCAGAACCCGCATTAGCTGCGTGAGTCATGACTTTTCAACCTGCCTGACCACAAATCTCCGCCAAAAGCAACAGTTAAGCCCTCCCCCCTCAACTCCCACACACACAGAAAGTTCAGTTCAGGCGCCATAAATAAGGCGAGAGGACAAAAGAACCATCTAAATTAATTATTTATAGGTTAGGAGACCCAAGCGAACTGCAATTGGGCTGAATAATAAAACGATTTGCAAGTCCGAATAGAACATGAGTAATGTGCGGTAGCAGCGAGAAATATTGCAGATAAGATAGAGAGAGAGTTACGAGTTGCGAGTTTAAATTATGAAGGTAGAAGCGACCTACAGAATAAGGTAGTTACTGGAAGAACTTCTCCTGCTTTCAATACAACGGGTACTTTTTGAATGAGAGTAAATCTAATTTTAAGAGCTACGCCCCTGGCCTGTACCCCCCCGCGGCTGTGCTACCCACCAATTATATTAATACAGTTACTCGAATTTATAACTTGAGAGGGGAGGGGTAGCTGGGTAGCTGCCTGCCTTCTTGGGGGTAGGAAAAAGTGTCGCCAAATTGAATTTGCATAATTTTGAAAGACCCTGCAAGTCAGTCAGTCGACTGTGGCCCGCAAAAGTGGCTAAGTGCGTTCGGGCATATTGACGGGGCCCGAAGTGCGATGCGACCCTCTCTACGAATCGGAATGGAAATGATGTTTTTGATTTTGATTATGCAAATTTAAGTGTCGCAACAATGTTGCTCATTGGAGCAAGAAGACGACGAAGGCGACGCTACACAGAAATAGCATATCTTTTAACAATCAGTTCCAGCTCGGAAAGTTTACCATGTTAATTACAAATTGTAGATGTTAGGGGATACATCTCTATATACCCTATATAAGTACAATCTTAGCTTAAGATTTGGTAGTGTTCTAATTGAATGCGGCGACCCTCAGCTGACCTCAAGTGGACTTGAGTGCTGGCGACACTTTGCTGGGGCTGTTATTATATTGTAGTGTGGTCTCTTCTGATATTAATCCATGATTTTCATATAAATTACTTCATTAGTAAAACGCTTTTGCTAGCAAATATTTTCATATAAATAGTTTGCTAGGGAAAGTGTTGACATCATCGCTGGAGAAACTACTTCAATTGTATGGGATCTCTCAACTGAATACGAAATGTTCCAAGAGTCCTTGAAGTGGCTTAACCCCAGCTCAAGTTTTGAGATGGAACCCTTAAGACTTTAAGTTATATATTTTAACCATAAAAGAGCAAGAAACGTTGTCTGTCTGTGTCAGAGAAGCTTTTCCATTGTGAACAAATTTACTGTGCATTTTACTATTGCTTGACAGATTTTCCTTTGTCATTCTAGGAAAATTCTTGAAGTTATCAGTCGAGTTAAACTCTATGCATTCGCTTTGACAGATTTGCAAAAATATTTCTCGCTATCTCTTTCCCTCTTTGTGCTACTGTCTCCTTCTCCTGCTCTCTAGGGTCGCATCTCGGGCCCGAGCACGTTTTATTCGAATTTGAACGGTAATAATCGATCCCTGTGGCACTTTTGAAAACGAAAAAAAAAAATGTTAAATCCGATTGAGCATGTCGCTAGAGGGTTGTAGAGCTACCAGGAAGAACTTTAAGTGTAGCTTAAAGTAATGTATATAAAGTCTGCTCCTTTGACTTCTGAACGTATGCAAATCCGTAAGGATTAAAAACAAATCCACTCAAAATTGAATACGATTAAAGCCGAAATTGACCTCAGGCTGACCATGTGTGTGTAACCCTCTCTCTCTCTGCCAGCACAGTGAGCTGTGAAAGTCAGGCAGGGAGGAGGGTGCTGCCCTTGCTACGGTTTATCATTGTTGTAGCAACATTTTAAAATCGAATTTCAAAAGGGTGCAGAGCAGAGAGAGAGAGAGAGGGGGGGAGGGAGAGAAAGAGAGAGAGAGGGTTGTGTTTGTTCCTGCTCATCTCATGCGCGAGCTGAACACACCACAATTGCCTTTGCCTTTGCCTTTTTTTATTATTGTCATGCAACAGGGGAAGGTATGTGGCACAGGAGGGGGGGCGGGGTGTAGCACAGGGTACCGGCTGAAGGGTGCGCTCTCAAAACATAATTACGTGCATGTAAACAATAATTTAATTTCACACTAATGCAACAACAATTTGTGGGCTGATTGCGGGTTTTGTTTAACGATGTGGCATGTGGCATGCCCCACACACACACACACACACACACTCGCAACCTGCGAAAGGTGTAGGGTATGTGCAAGTCTGCATTGATTGCCTTTTGTGGCAATTTATGAATTGACCCTCATATATTGCACAATCCTTTTGGCCCGATCAATAAATTATGTCAAAAGCAACGAAATCTTGTGACAATTTCGACTTGAACTTGAAGACAGTCCCAGGAGGAAGGGAGGGAGAGAGAATATCGATGCTACTGCTTGTGGCAACTGTGCAGAGACGTGTGGGCGTGGCCCAGCAAGGGCGAGCTGCCAGAAAAAGCAAAGAATTTCAATTGAAAGTCAGTCGAATGTGGAAAATGTGCAGAGGGAAATAGAGAAGGAGGAGGGAGATGAGAAGGGCAGGCAAAGATGTCTGCACAACATACAAGTCAATAGTTTATCCATCACAATCAGCGGCAGGGCATCGCTTCTGCTTGAATTAAGCCAAATGGAGGAGGTGGAAAAGCAGAAAAAGAAGGAAGCGAAGCATCAGGATGTTCATTAGGTTCGCTGCATTCGCTTATTAAATCGAGATATCACAGTGGGTAGAAAAAGTTTAAGAAGAGAAAGGTCGAAGGGGGAGTAGGAGGAGAAGTAGGAAGAGGGGAAGGGGGGAGGAGGGGTAGAGGTGGAGTAGCGCACTAAGCATAGTTTAATGAATAATACATGAAACGGTTAATAGAAGTGCATGTTGCCGGGATTAAATGATAATCTAGACTCGCCTCAGCGCGTCTGTCTCTCTCTGTACTTCTCTGCCTTCTTTTTTCTTCTCTGCCTTCGTTCTCCCTCTCTGACTTCTCACTCTGCCTTTCCAAACACTCCCTGCTTCATTTAATTCCTATCGACTGACCCCAAGCAGAGCTCACAGTTCTCTCTCTCTCTCTCTGCGTTGTAATTACCCAGCCCACTTGCTCAGCATCGTGCAGGGTGTTAATCAGTCGTTCCGCAGCGGAACCAGTTGCCAGTGGGAACTTTGCAAAATGATTTACTACCCTACAATATTGCGCCAAAAATATTTGCGCAAATTAGTGGCAACTGTCGACGTCGTCTCCGGCCTCCTCCTGCCTCCTCCTTCCTCGTTGTATTTGCGCAATTCATCAGCCCACAAATTGTTGTCCAGCTACGGCTCCAACTGTGTGTAACCGGATGCGGCAGGGAATACCCTTCCCCTCCTCCCGACACACACACACACATCAGCATACGTAATCCAATGAAACGAATGCTTTATTGGCCTAATGGAGCTGACGAGGGGCAGCCAGGAGCATGCTCTCTCTCTCTCTCTCTCTCTCTCTCTCTCTCTCTCCAGGGTATTCGAAAGTGTATCGAAATGAAAAAGGACAATTTAATTTAATTTGCCCAGTGGAGAGATATGCAGAAAGGATGTGTGGCCCAACAGGACGCGGCCATAATTCACACTTGTGGCCAGGCAGACACACACTGTCCCCCCCTGCACAGTGGGGCAAAAAGAGGCTGCAGCTGAAGCTTAATTTATGGCCACTAATTACGTTGCTGATAAATTTAATTTCGAATTATGATTGGATTCCAAACGGGAGGGGGGGGGGACAACACGCTGCTGGAATTTTATAATATGACAGGAGGACATTAAGCGGCGTTTTCCTGCTACATCCTTTCCTACCCCTCTGCATATTGTACCTCCCCTCACTCGATCTGTCGTCGATAAAAAGATAATCCTGATTTACTGACAGCTTCAACATTTTTCGGGAATGTCAGCAATGCGTATACTTATGTCGCGCACTTTATTAGTTTTTCACAGCCAGCCCTCTGCATTTTCCTCCCCCACGCCTTCTGCAGTTTGTTCTACATTTTATTAGCATATTAATTATGCCAGAAGAAAGTAAAAAAGAAAAACTTCTTCAAATTGCACTGGGGGCAATTAAACGCGACCAGCGACCATTTCAAGTTTGACACCTTTGCGAGCAGGTGATGCTGATTTCGGGGGAGAAATCTCATTAATCTTTGTTGGCCCAATTTCTCTCTTTTCGCGCTGTAAACACAGATAAATCTCTTTTTTATGTTAATTGAGAGGAAAGTTGGGAGAAAACATTTGTTTTTCCTTTAGTGCTTTATTGCTTTGACTTTTCCTGCATTTTTATACCCGCTACTCATAGAGTAGAAGGGTATTATAACTTTGTTCAAACCGAAAATGTATGTAACAGGCAGAAGGAGACATCGCCGACCCCATAAAGTATATATATTCTTAATCAGTATCAACAGCCGAGTCGATATAGCCATGTCCGTCTGTCCGTCTGTCTGTCCGTCCGTCCGTGTGAACACCTGGATCTCAGCTATTATAAGAGCTATAGCTACCAAATTTTGTGACAATATGTGTTATTACTGCACGCTTATCAAGTTTATTTTAGATTTTTGCCACGCCTCCACCCGCCCCTATAAATTGAAAAAAATGGACTACAGCTGCAATATTAGCTCTACAGTAACAGTTTTTATATACGTTATAAATACCATCTTGCGGACGTTTCATGAAAATTTCAGTAAGATTGGACTATAAACATGGAAGATATTAAAGAAATAGTAGTGCCATGTGACCACGTGTTTTGTCTCTTTTATTATGTTAGATATGCAAAATATGCAGGTTCAACTCCGGTGGCACTTTTTTTAATTATATGTACTAAAGTTATTTGCACTGATCATTATTGCAATTTTATAATAGGTGCAAAGAATGTGCAGTGGCTGAATGGATGTGGTCGTTGACTGCGAAGCGAATGGATACGGGTTCGAATCCTACTCAGTCCGATTCTAGTGGATTTTCTGAAATTTGCTTTTTTCAAGTACTTAACATATTTTAAGTTTAGTATTAAATGCATTTGATTAAAAAGAATTTTTGAAGTGAGTTGGTATTCGTTTTTGTCCTGGACGACAAGCTGAATAGTCTGATAATGCAACTTTGCCGTTCCAAATAAAAATGTGCTAATGGCGGAGTGGTTAAAGTTGCAAACTGCATGTTACAAGCTTGTTGAGGTCCACGGTTCGAATCCCAACAGGATAAATTTTTTTTTTGTTTTTTCTTTTGTTCATATTTTTATTTTTTTTTTTTAGCATTATGCTACATCTTTTTTTAAATTCGATGATAACTATAAGGCGAGTTAGAAAAACAAATTTGAGACTGTCAGATGTGTTTTTTTCGCAAAGTTGTAGCGGGTATACCACAGTCGGGCGCGTTCGACTGTAGCCTTTCCGACTTGTTTGCATTATTTCCATCGATTTCGCTTAAAAAAAAGTAATTAAAATACCATAGAAGGGGGCTGCACGCATATAATGTATATAGGTCTGAGTGTGGGAGAGCTAAGGGAATTCTGCTGCCTCCCTGGCGGGCGGTAAACAAATTTGTATAAACTAATTGAGAGATTTGTGCGCTGAAGCAAATTTATTTTATGACGTGTCTCTCATTAGCAATAAAACCGAAAAACCACACATACACACACACTCCTCCCACACACACACACACACATGCTCATAATGGGCAATAAAATTTGGCTGATTTGCTAAATACTCAATGCAATTGTGGGAAGTACTTATAGGGTAGGCGAGAAAGGCGAAGAGAGGAAGAAAAACTCATTAATGTGGCGACTAATTGCAGGTTTTAAGCGAGATATAATTAGAAGCAAATAGTAATTATATATATATGTATGTATACAGATAAAAATCCCCTCACTAAACTGTGTTTATCTGCATCAATTATATATTTAATAATAAGAATTAATTAATGGAATTCCACTAAATAAAGATTCCCTTAAGAAACCTCGTATATCAGCTTTAAATATATACTTAATTTCGGAATTAAAATGCATCTATCTACATATATCGTTATAATAAAAGTATTCCTCACTAAACTCTGTTTCTCAGCTTTAAATAGATAGTTTACAAAATAAACAAAATTATATTTCATGATCTCCTTCAGTAATGCATATAAAACCAATTATAATATTCCCTGCCCAAACTCTGCAACTTATAGTTATTTTACAACCACAACACAAAGAGAACCTTTTCTCATCCTTAAACTGTTCCCAGTGCATCTTTAATAACTTCCACCTCAAGCTAAGTAAATGAAGCCGAGTCCCTTTGTATCTTTGCATTAATGGACTAATAGATAATGGAACTTTTGAAATTGTTTTGCAGACACAGTGTCTCCAAACTGTATGACTCCTTGCTCGACTAATTGCTCTACATACGAGAGCGAGCGAGAGAGG
Source organism: Zaprionus tsacasi (assembly GCA_018904105.1). Taxonomy (NCBI): domain Eukaryota; kingdom Metazoa; phylum Arthropoda; class Insecta; order Diptera; family Drosophilidae; genus Zaprionus; species Zaprionus tsacasi. Next base: position 2,843,010 of record JAEIFR010000049.1, on the reverse strand, counting down.
GGTGAGTGGGAGAGTGAGAGAGTTATCTCTGCGACCGTGTCCCATATGAGAAGGTTGCTTGGGCCATGGCGAATGGGTTAACGGTTTCGGTTTACGGTAATTGCGGTGCAGCATTCTGCTAAAATATGACATATTTTATGGCTCACAGTGTTATCTGGCTCTGCATCTCACTCCCACTCACTCTCTCTCTGTCTCTCTCTATCTATCTCTCTCGTGTGTAATTTGCATTGCAAGCCAGCGAAAATGGAATAGAATAGCTTCCATTTGTACTTTATTAGGGTTAAGTGCGGTCCCAAAATGGGACACAACTAAGAAGTAGGAGAAAGGGAGAGAAAAAGAAAGACTGAGAGAGAGAGAGAGGGATAGAGACTGCACTCTGCTCGTTCGCCTTGTCTGATTGATTTCCTTTCGTTTTTGCGCTTCTTTTCCTTTTCAAATTGCAAAATATGCGCGGAATTTCTTGTACTCGCGGTATGAGAATCTTTTTAGTTGGCGTCTTTTGGCTAAAAAAAAAAGCTGAAATATCTCTGTGCCGTGCTTTTTGTCCGACTGTCTGCTGTGCTTTTGTGCTACTTTTGACAAACGCTAAAAGCGTGTTCGTTCTTGGTTTTTAGGGCAGGGAGGGGAGAGAAGAGGGAAGGGTGCTGCAGGCAGGTGAATCGGGACAGATCGCAGTATGGGGCAAACGGGGCCGGGTATAGCCGATAAATTAAATCAAATTTTTTACATTTTTGTGCATGTTTAACGCGTGCAAGGAGTGCGGCCCCAAAGAGATGTGTATGAAGCGAAATAGCAAGGGAAGTTAAGAGGTTTTTATAGAGCATTAGATTGGGAACTGAGAGCATGAAGTAGCTTGGGTAGAACTAAGGGTTCTGCTAGAATATATTATATATACACTATGGCAGAAGATCTTTAAGATTTTACTCATTCTTATCTTCGTATCAAAAAATCTCACATCTCTTATATCTCTCTTTCTCTGTAGTCTCTTAAAGCTTGTTTCTTCTGTCCTACCTTTGCCTCTTCAGGAAAATCGTTCTAATTTCAAAAATAGAAGTCCTATATCCTTATCTACATCTATCTGAACTTTCATCTCAATTGTAGTTGTGCTTCCTCATCGAATGACTGCGTGCGTTCACACCAACGCTCTAACGCCTTCGGCTTCCGTCTTCGGCTGCTTTTGGCTGAGTTTCCTGATTATCCCTCGAGCGCAGGCTTTCATGTGTGTCATCGGAAATTGCTTTGGCAATTTTCTTAACTCGTTCCTGCCTCCATCTCTCTTGCCAGCCAATCCATAACCCCCATCCCGGGGCACAACCAGCGCTAACACGCCTCATCATTGCCATCGCACGCGCTAATAAACTGTTACTCCTCGAGTAACCCTTGCCTGGTAAGGCTGGCGGGGAAAGGGGGTGTCTCTAACTCGTATCTGGCCATGTCATCGCTCAAATAAATGTGAAAATGCTAATTTAACCCTTTTTATTATTCATAGTCTTCCACTTGGTCGAGTCTCGCCATCAGCTCTCGTAGTAGTCGCGATTCGTCTTATCTCTTTCTTCAGCATGATAAATTCTCGCTCTATTTGCATTGCCCCAGCCAGTTCCTTGGGGGAATTAGTCTAGTATAGTCCGCTTCTTCTTGTTCTTCTCGTCTCGTGACAATGTTGCTGTATTGGTTATTAAGACATTTGTCAGGCTAATGTCGCCCCATTTAGTTAAGTTATTAAAACTCGCATGGTGGCATCAACTAATGAAATTCCTTTTCCACTTTTTTGCTGAGAAAATCCAGCGGCGGAAATTCATCCCCACCCCCTCAGCCACCTCTCACATATCCCTAATAGCGCCGCACACGCCTCTCTGTCCTCCCCCACACAGAACACGTGCCGCATTGCCTCACGGCGCTTGCAACCACAAAATTTCTGCCAGTTTTTGCCTCGAATTTCATGTGAATTACAAGTGAATCGAATGAATCAAACGAATGCCAAACAGCGACAGCGACGCGTGTGTGTGTGTCAATCAAATCGAATCTATTGTGAATAATTTACTTATGACATTTCGTAACATTGACAAGTTTATTGAATCTAATTCGGGCTTTTAGGCCAAATTTGCGTGGTACAGGAGGGGGCAGGGTGTAATTTTTCTTATTATACATGTACCACCCTCAACAGGCATGGTATCCTCATTTTGCACTGATCGTAACTTTCTTAAAAATCACACGATTTTCAAGCGGAATGACAATTAGATTACGTTTTAAGATCCTGAGTGATTCTACATTTAAAAAAAAAGGAAAATAGATTTTTTGAAATTTTGAAATTTTTGGTAATGGTCCCCCCTATGATTTTTTAACAAAATTTTTTTTTGAAAAATTTCAAATCTCTAGTTTTTAGTTTTAATCGATTGCGGAGGTCAAAATTAGTGCTAAACAATTGTTTAAATCGATTTTAAACGATACTTAATTTTGGCCCAAAAATCATGTCGAAATGGTCAAAAAATTAGACATGCAACACACTCAACAGGCCTGGTACCAAAATCTTACACCGACCGTAACTTTCTTAAAAATCACATGATTTTCACGCGGAATGACATTTTGTTTATGTTTTAACAACCTGAGTGATTCTGCATTTAAACAATAGAAAAATAGATTTTTTAAAATTTTTCGAAATTTTGAAATTTTTGGTAATGGTCCCCCCTATGATTTTTTAACAAAATTTTTTTTTGAAAAATTTTAAATCTCTAGTTTTTAGTTTTAATCGATTGCGGAGGTCAAAATTAGTGGTAAACAATTGTTTAAATTGATTTTAAACGATACTTAATTTTGGCCAAAAAATCACGTCGAAATGGTCAAAAAATTAGACATACACTCAACAGGCCTGGTACCCAAATCTTAGACCGACCGTAACTTTCTTAAAAATCACATGATTTTCACGCGGAATGACATTTTGTTTATGTTTTAACAACCTGAGTGATTCTACATTTAAAAACTAGTAAAATAGATTTTTTGAAATTTTGAAATTTTTGGTAATGGTCCCCCCTATGATTTTTTAACAAAATTTTTTTGGAAAAATTTCAAATCTCTAGTTTTTAGTTTTAATCGATTGCGGAGGTCAAAATTAGTGCTAAACAATTGTTTAAATCGATTTTAAACGATATTTAATTTTGGCCAAAAAATCACGTCGAAATGGTCAAAAAATTAGACATACACTCAACAGGCCTGGTACCCAAATCTTAGACCGACCGTAACTTTCTTAAAAATCACATGATTTCCACGCGGAATGACATTTTGTTTATGTTTTAACAACCTGAGTGATTCTACATTTAAAAAATAGGAAAATAGATTTTTTGAAATTTTTCGAAATTTTGAAATTTTTGGTAATGGTCCCCCCTATGATTTTTTAACAAAATTTTTTTTTGAAAAATTTCAAATCTCTAGTTTTTAGTTTTAATCGATTGCGGAGGTCAAAATTAGTGCTAAACAATTGTTTAAATCGATTTTAAACGATACTTAATTTTGGCCCAAAAATCATGTCGAAATGGTCAAAAAATTAGACATGCAACGGTGTACGCTGGTACCCTCATTATTTTGAAAATTGAATTTATCGATTGCCAGATCGATAAAGAACTATTTATAGATAAAAAGCTCAGACTTCTCTAAAATCCAGGTGTTTAGCCGAAATCGATATTAATTGCACTCTAAATCAAATCATCTGGGCCACTTAGTCGCCCAAGTCACTCGCTTGCCCCGCAGACTGAGATTGGAGTAGAGGGGGAGGAGATGGGAGACTGTTCCACTTCATTTGTCGGCGCGCGATGCCTACAAGGATTGCCCATTAAAAATGTTAATTAGTTGCACAAACATTGCGCATCGGTGATTGCGGACGTAGAGCGAGCGGGTGTTGTGTGTGTGTGGAATTTGGAAGACACACGACCAGGAACCAGAAGACAGGAGCCAGAAGACAGAAGCTCGAGGAGAGAGAGCAGGCCGGGAGCAGCCTCTTCGCATTCGACATCGCGTGTATGCAAATTGAATACGCTGTCCGGACCCGGTTTGAGGTGTCCCCAATTGAATGGCAATTAAGATAAATGTTCGCAGCATGTCCGCACTTAAGGCGAATACAATGAATACAAGTTTGAATGGGAGTGCGAGTGCGAGTGCGAGTACTCGCTTAGACAGACTGACGCTTAAAGTGTCTGAGATGGAAAGAAAAGCCAATAATTATTAACTAATTTCTTTGACACTTTGAACTTTAAGTCTGCTATAGAATTTTCCCCTCTTCCTGTTTTCCTCCCACCCCCTCCCCCTCGCCGCTCTAAGCCAGGCACCGCATCCAATTGGAAATGCTCGTCACGTTTGCGACGGCGGCGGCGGCGTCTGAGTGAAAATCGATAGAAATGCGACTGAACCGGACAGAGGCCAAGGCAGGCGGGAAAAACAGCTGCTGCATCCCTGACCCTCCCCCACATCTCATGGTGCATTGAACCAAAAGGCCTCAGCAATGAACTCTTTTCTTTCCTTTCCTTCTTATGGCTTTTCCTTTCGCCCAAAATGGATTCCATTAATTTTCGTAGATTTTTCGCAAAGCGTTGCGAAAATATTTTATAATTTTTTTTTTTCGACTTTTGATAAATCACAACATTTCTAACTTGTCGCGTCATTTGTCACAGGCAAAGTGCATATTGGGATCTAAACATCCCCCAACTCTCTACGTACATACATATGTGGGTAGTTTCTCACTGTGGGGTCAACTGTGCGACACTTTCGTCATGGGCGAACGTAACAAATGACCTTTCTTTCGCTCTGAGGGCCAAGATGAGTTATGGTTGCGATTGTCTTTGGAATTGGAATAGATTGGGGAACGCACCAAATACGCTCCAGGGAGTAGGGTATTAGCCAGGGCTAATATGCTCTAACACGTTCGCCATCACAATCCTTTGATGTGTAGCTGATTAGCTTAAGGTAAACAACATAAGATTTCCGGCAGATTTCAAGCTTTAACTATTATTAATGATATAGGAACTGAAAGAGTATATTGTTCTAAGAACATATGGGAAATTTCAGAGTTGTATCAAGTATACTTTAAAGGAATATTACTCAGCTTTTCTTACATGCTTCCACATCGAGCTCAACTTGATTTTCCCAAAATAAACTCCACTCTGCATGATATATGATCTTATATTTGTGTGGAAAACAAATGCGTATGGTATAATTTGCAACCTGCTTCTAATTGTGCTGACAATTTTTATGGCTGTCATATAAAATATTGGAATATTATGCAGAAATAATGGGGCGAGTGTGTGCTATGTTTTCCTTTTCCATCTGCTACCAGGAATGGGAGTAGCTTTTATCAAGAAATTAGACCGTGAAATAAAGCAAGGGAACTTCAATTTATTGGCAGTAATAAATCATAGTCGACATAACTGAGATACGAGCTAGAAGGTTAACCTTGAGGCGGGCCGAGGGGGATGCTAGGGAAAGTTTCTCTCAGTGAATTCTCTCTCTTCGAGCGTTTCCTGCTCGGACAACAGTTTGACTTCCTGTTCTGCTGATAACTTCAGTGAAGATCCAAAACCTTGTACTATTAATGAATTAGACGAGTACCCGAAAGTGTGTTCAACTTGTTTCATTCATAAAACGAAAACTCAAGGAATATTTTAAAATGTTAGGCACGTGCACATCGCTTCGCGCTATTTGCCGTGGAAGTTGATAGCATCTCTGAGAGAGGAAACTGTAGACGGGAGAGAGAGAAAGAGAAAAAAACGAAGGAATCATAAATGAAACAGAATTTAAGATACGAGGGTCGTTTGATAAGTCCGTGACTTTTTGAATAAAATATATTTTTTTCGTCAAAGAAGCGTTTTATTTCTCAACATAATCTCCTTTTAGCTCTATACATTTAGTCCAGCGTTTTTCCAATTTTTTTATTCCTTCCAAATAATAGGTTTTCTCAAGGCCCTCAAAATAGTCGTTTGTTTCTGTGATGACCTCTTCATTTGACCCGAATCTCTTACCGCCGAGCCATTTCTTCATGTTTGGAAACAAAAAATAGTCACAGGGGCTAAATCTGGAGAATATGCTGGATGGGGTAGCAGTTCGTAGCCCAATTTATGAAATTTTGCCATGCTGACTACACACGTGTGCACCCGTGCATTGTCCTGATGGAACAGCACTTTTTTTCGCCAAATGCGGTCGTTTCTGCTTCAAATCAATATCGAATCTGTCCAAAAGCTCTGAATAATATTCGCCGGTGATCGTTTACCCTTTTCAAGGTAATCGATGTGAATGATACCTTGTGCATCCCAAAAAACTGTGGCCATGACCTTGTTGGCCGACAGACCCACCTTGGCCTTCTTTGGTGCACGTTCACCCGGAGAAACCCACTGTCTTGATTGTTCTTTGGTCTCTGGTGTGGTGTGGTGGATCCATGTTTCGTCTACGGTAACGAAACGGCGCAAAAATTCGTTTGGATTGCGGTTGAACATCGCCAAACACTCCTTTGAAATGGTCACACGGTTGCGCTTATGGTCGTGTGTGAGCAATCGCGGCACCCATCGCGCGGAAAGCTTTTCATGTCCAAATATTCATGTAAAATGTGATGTACCCGTTCAGTTGAGATGCCTACAGCCTCAGCTACCTCACGCACTTTCATTCTCCGATCATCCAATATCATTCCATGGATTTTGTCGACGATTTCTGGCATGACGACCTCTTTTGGGCGACCTGAACGTTCGGCATCACTTGTACTGGTACGACCACAACGGAACTCAGTAAACCATTTCTTAACCATTGAAATTGATGGTGCAGAGTCCCCATAATATTTATCAAGTCTTTCCTTGGTTTCGGTGATGGATTTTTTACGCAAAAAATAATGCTTAATTAGCACACGAAATTCACTTTTTCCATTTTCGTTAAAATTCACGAGATCGTCTGCTTTCAATGCCTATAAAACGCAAACCAAAAAACGCAGCTTTCTCAAAATTTTACAGTCAGCTGTTAATCGATAACTGCTGACAGGAGCAGTGTTGTATTTAGAGCAGGTGCGCGGCAAATACAAAAAGTCACGGACTTATCAAACGACCCTCGTAGAAAATTAGAAGAAACCACGGGTCCAAGGTGCGGGTGTATCTCGCGAGAAAGGTGAATGAAAAGTTTTTTGGTTTTTGGGTAGGTGAAATTCAGAGCGCGTGCGAGATTGGAATCGGGCTGGAACCGAGACTTGTTAATTGTCGCGCACTCAAATTGAATGAAACGTAACAGAGATGGCTTCATTCATGAAGAATTTCCAGGTAATCGGGAAGATCTCTCTCTCTCTCTCCTCCAAACTCCACTATGGATCAGTTTCGGTGGCAACGGAAATCGTATATTGAGGAAGTCGTAATCAATAAGGGACTATCGAAGGAGTTTATTCCAGAAATTGTGTGTTTCAGTTCTGGGTAGAATATGTAGAAAGAGAAAGGAAGAAGTAGAGATAGCAGAACTTAAACTTTTCAAGAGTCCTAGCTGATCTCGACTTAAATTTCTTTTACAAACGCTTTCGTAACCATTCGTAAGATCATACAAATATCGGAACTGCTTGAGCTGCCATAACTCTCTGTAGACCCCTCATCGTAGTATCTCCATTTCAATTACATCCCAAATTTGGCACAAAATGCGTGGCGGCTCAGAGAGTTTCCATAAATTAAAATAGAATTCCACGTATGATCGCCTAGCATCCTTATAAGCTGATCGCCGTGCCCGAACCATTTAGGGATCTTTGGCCTGCGTCGCTGTCGGCGCATTGTGACTGATGCAACGCTTGCCAAGATGCAACAACAACAACAACAACAACAACGTCGGATGCAACAACTGATGCAACAGCAACTGCCTCCACGATGGACACGTGCCTCGTGCCGCAGTGTTCTGTAATTTAAATTTAAATTTCCTTTTTTAATTGCATTCAATTAGTGATCGCAACTGCATTTGGATCGCAACCGACTGGGGCGCTGTCATTCAATCGAACCCAGCAGGAGCTAATAGGCTGTCATAATGATTGTCAAATGACATTAGATGTTGGAAAGGTTTGAGATGCAGGTACTTTGAAAGTTTAAGATAGATATAAAGTTGGAAATTTGAGGAATTGCAAAAGGGATCGCAATGTATTAAAGTATAACTTTTGAAAATTTCTTACCTTTTCATGTCCCCATACCTTGCTAGACCCTTGAGAGACCCTAACATCTTCATGATTGGGCGCCTTGATTGATTCTGCATTAAAATATTGTGAATCTAGGAGTTTTGAAAATTTCCGACCTTTCCTTTACTCAAATTGCATTAGATTTGAGAAAGGTTTGAGATATACGATCTTTGATTAGATTGAAATATATTTCTTTGAGGTATTTCAGCAGATTTCCCAAGGTATATGCGAAATTTCACTTTAATTTCAGCGTTTTTTCTCGAAAGTGTCTCAAAGCTCTTGTTTCTTTTGTTTGTTATTATTCCAGTTGTTGTTATTGTGTGTCGGGTTGTTTAATTCTATATGCCTTATAAGGTGCTGAACATGTTTTTGCCTGCACTCGTGTAATGTGACTAATTGGAACTCGGCAGCAACTCGGATTGTTGCTCATTGTTCGACATAATTACCCAGCACTTGGGGTACTTGGGGTACTTCAAGCAGATCCCAGGACAAGTTTTGCAAAGTGACTTTGATGTTGTCATCTCATCGGAAACTGCATTACAAATCAGTTCAGACATTAATAAACAGTAGAGAAGAGGAGGCTGCAGGTTCCTTGCAGCTCACTCAGGTAGTGCGGGTAGGGCTGGGCAGGTGTCGAGCTCTACACTGACAGTTTATGAAATTTATGACATTATTCTGTGTGTGTGCCCTGTTTGACCTTTCCAGGGAAAAGACATTTCCTTGGCTAACGGTACAAGAGGAGGACCTACTTTCCCAGCCTGTCATAATATTAACAATGCGTCTATATTAGGTGTAGAATCTTGTCGAAGGCGCCACTTTCGTACCCTCAGATAAGATCCTCTATAAAGATATCTTTCTTGTTTTCTTTCTCTTTCTGTGATTGTGCCCAATTCTCACAATATGTTTGAAATTTGTTACGAATTAACTATTTGAATAATTTGGCTATAGAATTTATGAACAGCTTTGAGCAGAGTTGCCAAATGGACTCAGCTGCAACTGAGTTACGGCCAAATTGCGTGCCAAAAGTCCCCCAATTGTCGTAGCACTCCTCCTACTACTCTTGCATAAAATTGGAATGCTTATGAAGTGTGTAGTTCGATTCCTTTGTCAACATTTTAAATGCATTTTTATTGAGATTCATATCGCGAAATCGCAGGCTGTGCGTCGTCTTTGAATTGACTTCAAATTCCCTAAATTATTGCCTACCCTCAGTACAGAAGGTACACCCAAAGGATCACATGTGCCCTAGAACACCCTCATCCCATCACATGCCAATTTCAATCGCTATTCCTGAGACTGTCGTGTGTTTTCCTCCTGTTTCAGTTTAAAATCGTTTTGGCAACTCGCACGTTTTATGCGAATTTGAACGGTAATAATCGATCCCTGCGGCATTTTAAAAAATAAATCCAAATGCGAATCGCCTGATGCCTTCTTCGGGGTTGCTCGTAAGAAGAAGGAGGATTGGGCAGGAAGGGGGGCAGCCTTTGAGTTATTGCACTTGGCTTAGTTGGCAACGCACACATGGAACCCAAAAGACCAAGAGCAAGTCGGGCCTCGAGTCGAAGTTTTATGCGTTTCTTATCGGATTTTGATTTGGCAGCCAAATTGCAGTAAATTAAAAAGTGCAAACAAAACACTTTTGATAAGCATGTCGCAAAGTTTATGGCGCTCTTAAAACTGAACACCCAATTCGAAAAAAAAGAGAAGAACTGAAAACTCAAGAAAGGTACTTAATTAGAAAGAGATGGCTGATATGAAACTGTGTGTATGTGAGGCATGGAAAAGCGCAAATGAAAACAGATGTTAAGCGACTTAGGAAGCGACACACGTGTCTTTTGTATTCCGATTGTAGCTAAGCTGATTGTAAAGTTATCGATGAGACAGCTTACGGTAATAGCGAGAATATATAGATCTATATTGAAGACCGAAAGGAACGATTAAGCCTTATAGGGATGTCTATCTGCAAGTTTGTCTGTATGAACGCAGAGATCTCACTTATTATATTTCCTAGAGATACCAAATTTGGTATGTAGGCAGCTGTATAACTTACTTAGATTAAGTATATTTTAAATCTGCCATGCCACGCCCACAACCCACGCATTGTGCATTTGAAAGGTCTCTAAATGCAGAAACTTTCCAAATCTATCTACAATGTGCTTCTTGATTATTTAAATTCGGTTTAAAATCAGTTCTCTCTACTTCTGCCCACTCCGGTAAAGCTTACATAGATTTAATTACAATAATCCGATTCTTTCAATGTTTATTCAAATAATTAGTACGTATTTCCTGGAGTACAATACACAAAGTCAAAGCTAATGAATGTTGCCAGCAGGCTCATCGAATGGAACATGCTTTCGCATGTAAATTCGCCTTTGTTAACATATCGGAAAAAAAGGACAACCCTTGGCCGAGGGGTGACAACCCCTTTTTTTGCTGGTACAGGGCGTGGTTGGCGAGGGCTGTCAAAGAGTTCTTGCATAATTCCAAAGTGTGTGTGCAAACAATAATTTAATTTCGCTCACTAATTTCCCCCCCATGTCGCATGTCAACTCTGTCTGTCTTCGCCTGCTCGTAAATACGCCAGAGTTGTCATTAATGTCGTAATTAAAATACTTGGCACACACACACAGACACGCGTAGATAGTGCAAATTGATCACGTTCGATTTGCAATCATATCGAAGATGATGCCGGGATGTAAATCATGATTATCGTTTTATGGCCGACACATGTTTTCATTAAGCAAGACGATGATGACAAATGACGTCGTTTGTCCCACTGTGTCCAGTGTTGCCAATTTTCCATAATTTCGCAATTCTGCACACTTGCTGTGGGGCAAAGGTCATTGAGATTTGCATAATCTTTGGCCGTGTCGAGGCCATCAATCACAAATCGCACTGCGGCGAGTCATAACAGCTGGCAGTGGGCGTGAGAGCGGGGGGGTAGGTATTGAAGTAGGGGTATACCTCTGTTGGGTCATAAAAATCTGCTGCTTCTTGGGCTAATTAAAGCGCCCAAAAAACGTCGCCAAATGTTGCCAAGTTCAACGATTCGCAACGTGGGAGGGGGGAGGAAAAGAACGAGGTAAAGGGAGCGTGCAAAGGGTTAACCCAATTAGCATTAATTGGTCATTGAAAGCCCGCTCTCGGCAATGGCCAACAAACCTGCACGGAATGTGGCCCCAGGGAAGCGTAGAACGCAACTAAAGCACGGTTTTTTAGCCATGCTTTAAGGACACTAAAAAGAGACAGAAAGGGAGAGAGAGCGGCGAGAGACAGCGGTACACAATAATTTGACATGTCATAATATTGATTGCAAGGCCGCAAGATTTATGGTCACATATGCGATTTGAGGTCCTTTACGATGATGATGAGGGAAAGGGGGCTGAGTTTAGGCTCGATTATGGCCTGTAATCGAACAGTTCGACAATACGCAGCCATAAATCTTGAGCATCCTCGACATCGACATCGACATCGGCGTGTTACATTTTAAATCGAAATCGTTGGAAGATTTATTTGCAGCTACAAGTGTTCCAGAGAGAGGGAACCCTTCCAATCTCAAGTGGGTTTGCCGTGCAGCATATGTGCGTGTTTTTTTTTCCTTGTGTTTTCCTTTCTAATACTCACCCTAACAGCCTGGCAAAGGGTTGCTTTTGAGGTAGGGGTTCCTGCCAGTTGGTCTGGGTTAGTTGAACTAATTTCCAGCATTTTTTTACAGTTTTCATTTGCTGCCTTTACAGACGATAAATTTAACGCAATTTCTCTGCCCATTGTTGGGTGCGGGTTTTCCTCTTTTTTTTTCTCGGTTTTTTCCTCTTTTTTTGATGCTGCTGTGAAACGCCTTGGAATTTATGCAAATGCGCGTGAAATAATCGAGCTCGAAATAAAAGAAATTAACAAACATAAAATTAATGTTTGCACCCAACAAAAATTCGCAGCCAGGTCGTGTTTGGTTGTTCGTGTCCTGCTGCTGCTGCTGCTGCTGCTGCTGCACGTGTTTCCATTCCAGAGTTGCCATTGCGACGGCATTAGCTGAAATTGTTTTTCCTCTGTCAACGATGTGTGCGATAGAAATCGAAGGAATTGCAAAGCAGCGAATGGCAGAGAGAGAGAGAGAGAGCGAGCAGAGTCCTGCAAGGAATAGAAATGCACATAGAGCTGCAGAGATTGTTGCCAAGTGGCAATAAGTGTTGCCGGAATGGACGATTCACCTCGACACGCTGCAGATAATCAGAAAATGAAGGCGATGCAGCAGCATTGATGGGATTACTTCGAATACTTTGGCAATCGATAAATTTGCGATAAACTTAATTGCAGCAGGGGGTACATGCTTAAGCCTATCTCCATCTCGCTCTCGCTCTTGCTCTTGCTCTCATTCCCTCTGCTAATGACCAGCAAACAGGAAGTTCGTTAGTCTTCCTTGGCAAGACAATGTTGAATTTTTCTTTATTAAATTTTGACTTGTTCGCAGCATTTTCGGGAAACACACACACACACACACATGAAATGAGGAAAAATGTGTGAAGGCGTGTAATGAATAATGCATGAAATTCAGTCTGAACAAAGGGATGGGGGGGAAGGGGGAGGGGAGGCAGGCAGGCAGTGATTATCTGTCTACAAATGTGTGTTCGTGTGCGTGTGCGTCATTAAATGTTCTCTCCCACTGCCGCATATTTCTCTCACTCACTCACTCACTCACACGCACAACGTGTGTTTGTACTGAACGGTTACAATTACCCAAACCCGAATGCGGGAATTGGACAAATATAGCGTCATAAATACTTGCAGGCGTGTGTGAGTGTGTGTGTGTACGATTTGCTCTGCCGAACAATCTCACAATGTCAGCCATATTGCATTGCGCGCTCCCGCTCTCATTTCATGCATATGCAAAAAAACATGGCTGTCCTTGTTACAAAAACAATTGCAAGTGCAAGAAGTGGCGCTCTCACTTATTCTATTAGCTCTCTCACACTTCTGCTCTCATCACGCGCGTTGCCAACTACACTGCAGCTCCCATCACGCGTGCAGCCAACTGCACTATAACACTCAACACGCGCCTTGCCAACTACACTACAGCTCCCATCATGCTCCTTGCCAACTACACTTCAGCTACTGCTGCTCTCTTTACACGCCTTTCTATTATTATATTGCTGTGCTGCTTGCTCTTCAATTAGCCACAGTGCAGGTTCCGCTCATCAACTGAGCGCGCTCTCTTTGTTTGCTCAAATTGACTGACACGATGGCTTCCGCTCGTCCTTTCCCACTCTACCATACACTGACAGCAAACTGACACCAGTCGAACTTTGCTTCTCCGCCCTCTTCACACACACATGTTGCCAATATGTGGGACGTGGCACACACACACACACACACGCCCCATCTACATATGCTTTATTAGTTTAGCCATCCCACAGGGGTTGCTGCTGGCGTTGGGCAAGCGCTAATATTAATTTATTGTCAATGTGCTCCCTCCCCCCCCCCTGCACAGTGTGCATATCTGGATGAAAAAGGACAATTTAATTTCATTTGGCAACGCAAACGGGGCCATTATCAACACTTGTGACCACAGAAAGTCGGTCAAAAATGTGTGTGTGCGTGTGTGGAGCAGGGCTCTAATTATGGAATGATGAATCTCATGCCTTGGCCAGCACATATGGCATGGGGAACGGTTACACTGACTCGCAGTCCTCGCGATCCTTGACAACCCCCCAAAGCCGACGGCGGCAGCGGCAGCGACCACTTTCATAATTCATTTTGAATACTTTTTCGCTTATCGCTGAGGGAAAGATTTATGTCTGGCACTTTTGGTAACTCGATACCTGGACGCTGCGGGCTCCTCAAGGCTCAACTCCTTATCCGGCAGCAAATGATTTAATGCTCACTTACAGCTACCGTGGATGCTGCTGCTGCTGCTGCTCCTTGGCTCGCTCCCAGTGGCGCCATTAAATCTCATTAAAAAGTTGCCTCCGCCCCAGGATGCGAATGGGAGCTGCCTGTGTGGCGCAACATGCAAATTACAAATGTTGCAACGAAAAAGCGGGTGAACTTTTCCTAGTTGGGAAATTGATGTTGCGACGACTTTTCACTCAACAATGTGTGTCGAGTGGAGTAGGGGGAGGGGAGGGCAGTGCTGCTCATTAGTTATGCATCGAAATCGAAATGATGTGGAACGATAGTCATCGATTGACGAATGTATCGAACGTTGCCCATTGTATTGGGCGCAGTAATGCATGCGTCAGCTTAGTTACAATTGGAACTGACTCACGGCTGCTGCTGCTGTCCGGCTTTATTAATGATTAATAAATGTTTTCTTTATTATTAAAAACGCAGCGACAGCACATAAAATCAGCATAATAAATCCACGCACGTTGCCAGCCCCCGCACGCTCTCCCGCTCTCTTACATTCATATGTGTGTGAGGACACAAAGAGAGCGACGTTGTTAAGGAGCGAGAGAGAATTTTGCATTAAAATTTCAGTCACATTTCAAACGAAGAACAAAAAGAAAACGGCAGACAGAGAGACAGACAGACAAAACAGACCGCCCGAAAGTAAATAAGTAAACAAGCAGCAAAGAGAGAGACTCTGTGTGTGTGTGTGTGTGTGTGTGGGAGAGAGTGTGAGCGAGCGAGCGAGGCAACGTGGGAGCCATGTTAAGGCTTCGCTTTACATAAGCAAATAGAATACAAAGTTTATGTGCAGAGTCGAGGGCGAGAAAAGGATGGCCTGCTTACATACTACATACACAGTCCAAGCTATGTGCTAGCTCCAAAATAGCTCTCTATGTGTGTGTGTGTTTGTATACATGTAAAGCTCAGTCACGTCCCGCCCATTCACTTGGAAAGTCGATGCTCGATGTGACTGATTACTGCGTCGCTGCCGATGTTGCTGCTGCTGTTGCTGCTGCTGCTGCTGCTGTTGCTGCTGCTGCTGTTGCTGTTGCTGCTGCTGCTGCTGCCATTGCTGTTACTGTTACTGCGCGGCTGCTGTTAATGAGGAACAATGTCTGCCATTTTGGCAATAGATCGAAAATTTGTAAAAAGGGAAAATGTTTGAAAAGAGATGAATACGACAGTGGAAAGTCGTGCGAAAAGGAAAATATGAAGAGATCATTGAACCTTTTGCCATGTGCTTGCTTTTTCAAGGATCTGAGTGTCCCTATTGGACTTTCAATAGTCAAAACTAAGTCAAAAATTATCAGAACTTTGTTTGGAAAGTTATTTTGCTCAAGGTTTCATTCCTATTTTGAAGTAGCACCTGCAAAGTTCTGAGAGAGCTCTAGATCCATCAAGAAGTAAGGTACCTAACATTCTCATTACATTTTAAAACAAAAATGGCTTCGACTTGTAATTGCTGCCTATTTATATGTAGGTTGCGTCTCTCTCTCATTTATTGGGGTCTCTTTTTCATTAGCATATTTAGCTCTGGTTTTGTTTTCTCTCTCGCTCTGCAACTTGCGGTAATTTGTCAGCGTAACAAACAATTCTCGAATCAAAGAAGTTCTGTTTCTCTTTTGTTTTCGGGAAAAGGTTTATGTAAATTGCGCATAGAACGAGGACAGTCAGACAGGTGACTCTACAAGATTAGACTAGATTCCCTAGATTGCTGGATTGTGTTAATATACCGTTGATTTATTCATCAGGCACTCGACACTAATCAGCCAAAGTGACTCCAGCTTGGGGGGGAGGAGGCTGCACGCAAGGAATTATGCACTTGCCGCAGAGTCAGAATGAAGGAGCTGGAACAGAGTCCTGGAGCGGAGCACATAAAACATTCCGTTGCATAATTGAACAAGTTGGCAGGGCGGCAGGGCAGGGTAGGGCAGGGCATGCTGCCAGGACGACGCCAAATGCCAAACGAATTTATGGCAGCACCCGCCCATATGTCTTTGGAGACTTATTTGTTGTGCTGTCTCTCTCTCTCTGCGGGAGTGGGAGTGGCAGCCACAGCAATTGTCATCCATGTCAAGTTGTACTCTGCATTAAATATTTTTATGGCCCTTGCTTCATTGTTTTATTGTCGGTCTGTGCTCATCAGCCGCGTTCGTTTCATGAATATTTCAAAAATCTACTCAGCGCATGGAAAAACGGGTACTCGAACCTCGAGACTCGTTGAATACACTCGCATTTTTGCATAGCAAAACTTAATCTTTTTAAGTAAATTCCTTGGCTGAAATTAAAGTAAGAGCAAAAGGGGGCGTAATAACTAGAAACACACACACACACACGCACTCGCAAGTTGCATGCAACATCGGCGGCTCCTTTGGCAGCAGCAGCAGCGACGCAGACTGAGACAGAGACAGCAACAGCGACAGCGACAGAGACTAACGTTTCGCGCACGTGACACGCATTTCCAATTGGATTTATGATTTTAATACTTCGTATTTTTTCATAAAGTCTCCAAGAGGGAGAGAGAGACGACTTCAACGCCATCAGCTCCTCCAAAGACTTTGGCTGGAAAATTATGGCAGCTACTGCTGCTGCTGCTCCTCTTCTTGGCTTGGAAATTTCCTAGTTAAGCCGGGCGAGCAAAAGTATTTCAGTTAATGCGAATGGGTTAGCACAGCGCCGCCAGAGCAGCAGCAGGAGCAGGAGCAGCTAGAGGTTGGGGGAATCTGCCTCGGAATGCTGTGTACCAACGCTTGCTCCCCCTGGATAGGCAGGGCAAATATGGCCAGGCCTATTAGTTACAATCCCAAAGCGGGTACAGCCAACAAATAAGCGAGTGCAACAATTATAGGGAATCCATAGATTATTAAGGAAATTCGTAGTTAATTGCACTTAGAAGGGGCTTAAAAATAATAGAAATATGTATGGTATATTAAAGAAACTTTTTAAGATTGCAAAGGATTATGCACAGAATGAAAATCATAGAGAAAAAAGAAGTATCATTTCTTTATTTAATTAAATTTCTCTGATAATCTTTCGAGCTGTAGAAAGCACTTCTAAAAATAATAAACGTATAGAATATGTTGATCTTTAGAAAGCGTGGTTCTTTACCCGCACAATCCACACTAGTCTACCCTGTATACTGTACTGTATACATGTTATATATCTCACTTACGATCCGTCTAATCGTTGCCTTCACATCGAAGCGGTCATAAAATTTGTTAATTTTCCAGAGCACAAAAGTCGAGTAAAAAAACCGAAATGAACTTAAAATCAGGCCAAATCTAAACGAGAGCAGCTTTACGTTCCCGGGTTTCTCGATGGTTGCTACAGGTAGTACCCGAGGAGGGAGAGGTATGGAGAGGTCTCTGAGTTACGCTCAAGTTATACCGCACCTTATCTCAAATGGGAAATCATTACCGCGTTTTTATTGTTTTACAGTTTGCAGACAAATCACAGATGTCGTTCATGATGTTGTTGTTTCTGTTGTTGTTGTTGCTTTTAATGTCGCAACTTTTGCTGTAAAAATATTTTAACAACATTTCACGTAATTTCAACAACAAAATAATTACATTTTTAAGTGCACTTACAAAGTATTTCTCACATTTGGAACGTAAACTGAAGAAATCGAGAGAGAAAAAATTGTCTAGTCATGTGGAGAGAGACAGGGGAGAGAGAGAGAGAAAGAGAGATGGTGATAGAATGAGTGAGATGTGCTGGTAAAAGTTAATTAGAGTTTGAAATCCTAACTCAAGAGAACTCGTAGAAAACAAGGCTAGATCGTAAAGTATTCTAATTGGAAGAAATATGGTATATGAGAGAGATTTAGGTATTTTAAAATAAGTAAGGATTGGTTTGGCATTTCTTTATGATCTTTTAGGGATAAGTTAGATGAGGAAAGTTACCCTAAATCTAAAGAACTTAAAGGTAAAAGATCTAGTATTCTGAAAAAACTAACTCATAGGTTAGTCTAGACTGTATATCAGTTTGTATAGCAACCTTAACTCATTAAAACTCCAACAAAAGTTAAGGAACTTATTAAACAAAGATGAGAGGGAGAGTCCTGATAGAGAGAATGAAAGAGAGATATCGCTACTTAACGATAAATGTTAATAATCGCATAACATAAAATTAACATCGCATCGCATCGCAGCGGGGCGGGGCGGGGAGTTGCCAGACAAATTGCACTTTTATTTAAATGTCTCAACGCCCCCGAAAATGATTGCACAAGCTGAGTAATACGCCGTGAAATTGTCAACTTGCGTGGCCTACAAACACAGCAGGGAGGGGGAGGAAGCCTCTCGATTCGCGACTTGATAAATTCGCAACAATTCCGCACACTCGCGACCCTCGCTCTCTCTCTTTCTCTCTCCCACTTTGCTGTTTTCCTTTCTACTGTTTTCCCTGATTTCCTTGCGCCTTTTTTGTCAACAGTTGCCCGCCGGAAATTGGCGACAGTTGTTGTTTATTGTGCTGCCCGCAGCCACCGTGAAGACATTTTAAAATTTGTAAAACATAAAACCAAATCACAGCCTGTAGGGTAGGGCACCCTGTGTGCAGAAAAAAAATTCGCATAATATTTCACACCATTTATTCCGAAGCTTGAGGCATGTTTTGGGTTTTGTAATCGGCTTGTTTCGGTCTCGTGGATGACTCTCATATAGATAGACAGTTGGATATGGTTGGCAAGATGGATGGATCGAGACATATGTCCGTTATGGCAAGCAGCCCTCGAAATTTACAACAATATTTATTAGATCTTATTAGATTTTGAAGAAAAAACATATATATTTGAAACGGTTTATTGATTTGCAGTAGTTTTTTTTTTGTTTTCTAATATAAGCTGATTTTTAAAGATATTTAGAAGCGCATACCTATTATAGTTGAGAGTTTCTTGAGAAATTTATAGTTTCTTGTTAGATCTTATTAGATTTCAGACAGTGCTCTTTATAGTTATTTAGGAATTCACATAACAAATTTCGTGACTGTAGCTATTATAGAGACAGAGTTCCTTGAGGATTCTAAGGCTTTACAAAGGGTTTTCCACTTAGACCGAATTATTTTGCTTGCATAATAAACCATAAAAAACTCATTAGCCTGTGGTCCAACATCCATTCGACTAATGGAAAGAAAACTGTCCTCTTTACTTACCTTAAGTCTGAAAAGTTTCGTGCCGAAGATTGTTTCAAGAACTACATTAAACTATGTTAGCCTGTTGTCGTCTCACATGTCGCGCTGCCTTTCAATTAGAAATTTGCGCACACTCAGCACTAAAGGGACATGCTCACTCCAATCCAAGAACCGCCTACCTCACGACCTTCCTGCCCTCGGAATCCCCATCCCAAAATACGAGTAGAAACGTCATAAAGCGTCAGAGATGTAGAAGAAGAAGAAGGCATCCAGAGTGCGTGACGAGTCGAGTTGCGGTGCCGCGACGAAACAGTTCCCCAGGGTCCTCAGCTGTGACAAAAGTAAACCGAATAGTAAAAACACAACTAATGGTCAGTGAGAGTGGGGTGCGATAGGGAGGGGATGGGAGAGTGTGGGAGGGTTGTTGTTTACGGGGTCAAAACGGAAGAGGAAACGTGTTGAGTGTTGGGTTATGTAATACATCTTTCGAAACTTTAACTACGATTCCAGCTATCCCACTTCTGCTTCTCCTTTCTTTTTTCTACCTCTATCTCCAATCCTAACTTCAGCTAATAAATCGCTTTACTCTGCCGAATAATTGCGCTACAAATTTTCGGTTCCTAATAAATAATTAATTTAAATTCTGTTCCAGTTTATTTATCGCAGATTGTTGTAGCCTCGCTCTGATTTGTGACCACTGTAGCACTTGCGGTCTCTCTCTCTCTCTCTCTCTCTCTCTCTCTCTCTCTGGGGGACAGTGGCAAACAGAAGTCAGTGGACCGTGTCGCAGGGTCATTTAGATGGCAGATTAGTTTTATTGCCCAACTTCTTGCAAATTGTACGCATAATATGCAAATCGTGATGTCGGCCCAGTTGGAGGGAACTTTGAATTATTTTAAACTATGATTTACGATTGACGCAATAAGAAAATACTAAAAATACAGTATAAACCGTAAAGGAGGAGGAGGAGGAGGGATAAGGGCCACTTTTCTTATATCTCAAGTTTTCTTTTCCCTCTCTCTCTCTCTGTATTTCGAAATTTGCATATGTTGTTGCCCGGGCAAATCAACTCGGCTCACTTTGATGTTGTTTGTTTTTGATGATGTGGCACGCCTGGCGAATCTATAACTAGTTGTCTTAGTCGGGTATCAGGCGGGTCTTAACTCAGCTCCGGCTCAATCTCGTCACAGTCTCGACTCGTATCTCTAGAGAAAACATGGCCGGCGCTTTGTGCGTTTTTTATTACCCACAGATTAGTCAGATTACAGTTCACAGGGCTGGCTTTAGCTTTTGCTCGATTTATTTGCTCACATTTGATTGACCCCTGACCCGGTACGAAAATATTCTCATATGTGGAAATATCGCCTAAGGCTGCGAGGCGTGCGAACAAGTGAAGGTAATTCGTTTCCTCAAGGCCCTCAGGCGAAAAACTCAGCATGAAGCTGGGTCTAATGAAGCGGAAGATGTTCAGGGGGCGGTACGGAGTGAAATTTAGGGAGCAGTAGCTCCGGAAAACCCCTCGATAAGGCAATAACAATATTGGGAACTAAAGCAAAACACTTTGACAGGCGGCTGATTAAATAATTACGGGGTAAGAACGGGTAGTTCAGACGAAACAGCAGAAAAGGGGTATCGATTGATTGATTACCATAGAGAATGTGTATTATAATAAAGAAGTTGAATTTGGAAGAGATTTTAGCAAATTCTGGGAGTTGAAAGATCTACTATTCTTAATAGAACTATTTTATAGAAAGAATGATAGATTTTGAGGAATATTTTGCTTATTCAAATGAAAATTATTTTGTAGTAGAAACTAGATCCTTCTTCTACCTGTTACTGGGTACTGTCGCTGTCACTGTTCCCGTCACTGTCACTGTCACTGGCAATATGACAAATTGAGTTATTCGCATCTACATACAAGTTACTCGAGAGAGAAGGAGTGAGATGAGAGAGATTCGCAGGGGGATTTTGATGGGGTTCTGCCAGGGGGTTACGTGTACTCGTAGCGCATATATTTCATTAGTATTCGTGACGCTGATTGCATTTTAATTAACACGGCGCCAGACCATGGACCTACCTACCATACTCCCCTCACATCCCCTCACATCACCCAGCACACCTTGCGAACTCGTTTGATTGAATTAAAGCCCGACGCGATCTGAGAACACGAAAATCGCCAACCGAAACCGAAAGAATCTTTTAATAACTCAATTTGTGTATTTTGTTTGTAGCTCGAGCGCTTATTAAATTGTTAAATTGTTAACAAACTAACCGACTTGGGGCAATTTGTGCTACGTTGAGTGGATTCTAAATAGTCTCTCTGTCTGGCAGATCGTAGCAAATGGCAGGAAATATTTTAAAAACAAATTTGAATGTCGATTAAGTAATTAATATACGTGCATGTGATTCAGATCGGGGAACTTTTTGGTCACGATGAGTTTAGGTTTTGAGAGCAGCTATGCTGGGTTGTCACCTCAGTCGTTTTTATCTTTCAACCCTCATAGTTTTGTCAAAAATCATACGATTTTCGCAAGGAATCTCTTTTTTGATACGAAATTGATTCTGCATCAAAATATAATCGATTTGAACATTTTCATATTTTAAAAAAAAAATCCATACCTTCCCCCTTATAAAATTTTCAAATTTTTTTCAAAAATTCAAATTTTATTTTTTGCTATTAATCGATTAGTCTGGTAAGAATTAGTATAAAAATCGATAGATAAAGAGTTTCCGACGCGTATTTTGGATAAATAACGGCAATATAACCCATTTCTAGTGCTCAGTGTACCCCTTTGGGCTTATAGTATCATAAACCCTGTTTTTAGATCTACTATAAGTCTGTATATCCTATCAGGGTACCCCAACGGCTTCCTCATCGAAAGCGACGAGAAAACAAGGGATGACGACGTGGATGATGATGATGATTGTGTGTCGATAACTTGAGAGGTCGCTGGGCGGTCGGTAGTTGCTTTTTGTTTACTGTTATTGGACATTCGCAGTTTCCGATGACCACAACGAAAACAACAACGAGCGAGAGAGAGAGAGAGAGAGAGAGAGAGCGAGAGAGACACTAACAGTGAGTACTGTAAATGTTCGAACTGGGAATTTCGAATCGATCATAAAAATAAAATGGAAATTGCTACTTCAATTTATTTGCGGTGCTGGCTGGAAACGCATAAAAGAGTCATGAATTATTTACAGGTATTTGCTAAGGAGTGTCCGACAGTGCATGGCCTGGTCAATGAACCGGGCAAAGTACTGAGAAAAAAAGGAACTTAACTTTGTTAAATCGATATGAAGTTAAGTTAGCTAGAGATATACACAATTTGCTAAAAATCGAAGATAGTTTCCAGCAGTTTCGTTGTATAAACTAGATAATAACTGAGTTTATCTTATATTTTATCTCATAATGTTGTACAACCTCACGCAATCTTGCAGCATGCTGTACAATCTCATTTCAAGGGTTTTCCGAAAACAAAACCAATCGATAATGGGCAAACGCCCCTATAGACAATGTTTTCTGTATCTTTCAGGTGTTCCTTTTGACACTTTATGAAATTTATGACATTATTGGCCTTCTATATTCCATACATACATATATCTTTTCTTCTTCTCTGCTTTCCCTAGAAAGTGAACGCAGAGCTAACTGTAAATAACCTGTGTCAAGGACGCCTGTGCAGGACACCAGGACAACAGGCGTGCTACCTGCTCCAGGATTGTGTCTGGCGATAAGAACGGCAGCCCTGTCCAAATACACGCATTATGCTTGAGTGATATATTTCTCTATTACACGACACGGCGGCAACCGTGAAGATCGCTGAGAGATCCCTACGGAGATTCCCAGAGAGTTTGTCAAGTTGCCCCTGCCCCCCCTTAAAGCTCAAAGTCGCCGCTTCTCCTCGCCAGATCGTTTATCTACAAAAGCGCGCCCGCTTTACGAGCATATGACAACCCTAAATCAAAAGCGCCGTCGGCGCATTTCATGCAAATGCCTCCGCCTTCGCCTGCTGCGACTCCCGGTTGCCTTTTGGGGCGGAAACTGGCGACGTAGAGAGACAGAGAGAAGCCGCATAAATTATCAGGCTGCAGGAATCTAAATTAAATAAAAACAAAACCCGAACAACAGCAGCAACAACAGCGGGAGCAGGCTAAAAGAACATTTGACATTTGCCAGCGAAAATCCTTTAAACACAAACAAAAAGCAGCGAGTCGATTTTCAATTTACCTAAGCGGGGGAGGAGTGGAGCAGAGAGTGACGGAAGGGGAAGCAAGGTAAGTCATACCGCCTTAAGGCTGCCAGCGTGCAGCATCTTACAAGGATTCACCATTAAAAATGTTAATTAGTTGCGCAAACATTGCGATTGAGCAGCATCCGCAACTGTTGACAGTGGGGCAAAGGCTGTGAAAATATAGGCAAATATTTACTCATAATGAGGGAGGTGCATTTGGTGGTTAATATAATGGAAGGATTGTGCACTCAAAATAATCTCTTTAATACGCAATTTGTAAGAAAACTGAATTATTCGACATATTATCATTTTTTCGAGTCGTCAGGATGATTGCTTTAATAATGTTTCTATATATTTTAAGAAGAAACCGTTTCTTTACAATTTCTGTAGATTAAAAATCTCTTGTTTTATACCATTAAACAGATTTATTACAATATTGCCCGCCTCAATGTGCAAAAGTTTCAAAATTTATACAGACTTGAGAAAACACAATTTCAACAACTTCTAGAGTTGCCTAGTGGCTTAAATGATGTGAAAAAGAATCTTAAATAAGTATGCAGTCAAATTGTAGCAAAAAAATCAACAGATTTTTTATTTCTCGTAAACTAGACGAAGTTCTCTACATTCAAGATCGTCTATAGTGGAGAATTTTTTAAAATTGCTTAGAATTTAAAGCCACGCTACCTTTTCACACTGCTCACACCACTGTGCAGATATTTGAGAGCGTGGCCGCGTGAGCAGCATCGCGTGCATGCAAATCGGTCGGGCGGGATGCGCAGATTGAACGCCAATTAGGATGAATGTTTGGCTTGTGGCGCACGCCGCTTTGCATTCAAACGCCCCACAGTCCAAGCCAGACTGCATGACGCCGCGTGCTGCTGCAGAGAGCGGGAAAGCAAGAAAGGGACAGGGAGAGCGCAAGAGAGCGAGATAGAGAACACATCTTGCGTAGCGAGAAGCAGCTCCCTGTCTTGCACGCCGCAGTTAATTGCTAAAAACTGTTCACACGTTCCGCAAATGCGACTTTTGCATACAACATCTGAGGTGGACGGGGGGCAGGAGAGAGGAGGAGAGGGAGCAGGAGAGGAAGCAGGCGAGGGGAAGCGTCTCAGGTGAGGCAGCTAAGCAGCCTGAGCGTGGAGGACACGCTGACCAGACGAACTTCTACAGGTTCCACTTGCACATGCCGGTCACGTAGTCATCAGAGGGCGCAGGGCGCATCTCTCTCGCAGCAGGAAATCAATATCCAACCGGGGGTTCTCTCACTCTCTCTCTCTCTCTCTCGCGGCTCACCTTCTCTTCCGTTGCATCCCCTACGAGGCGCATTTCTTTTGGAAAGTTTTGTCGTCTTGCTTTGGACATTACGCATGTAGGCTATGTCGGAGACCCAGTTATGCAAATCCAAACAGAAATCCACGCTCATAAATATCGGCGATTCTACGAATCCAACTTTGGATCCGAGAAGCGTCAGGTGTGCGCTTTAAATGCGCGACATCAACTGCCGAAATTGTAGGCCCAATACCGGGCAGGGTACCGGGCTACGTAGTGCCAAGAGAGCGGTACCGCGCAGGCATTAGCTTAATATGATAGGCACGTCGCAGTCGTAGCGATCCAACAGTTACCATAGCTCGTTAAAGGCCCCCGACTCGACTTATTTGTTTGTTTCTCCGTTTCCATTCGACTTTCAGCGAATCAATCAAGTCTGTTGACTATATAACGCTATAACGCCCGGGGAAGGTCTCTTCCACAGCGACAACAACTATGGCACATTGTGATCCCAAAGATAAAGCTGTCAGGCGACAGGTGCATAAATCAAGTTCGCATAGTTTCAGCTCAGTTCCCTCTCTCTCTCTCTCTGTGTCTCTATCTCACTCCGTCTTTCATCTTAAGTTTATAAATTAAAATCGCACGAAATTTCATTAAACTTGCCAGCTGAGAAGGCAAAGGGAAAATCAATACTTGCATGGGCAAATTGTAATCCTGGCGTGAAGCTCTTAGTTCTCTATCTCTCTCTCTCTCTCTCTCTCTCTCTCTCGACTTGGCTTTCCACTTGGCTTTCCCGCTTTCCGTATGCCCGTCACGTGCCACAAGACGTTGGCAAAGTTCCCAGCAAATATCCCATCGAGAAGTTTTGTGTACTTTTTAGCACATATTTTGAGTTTGTCTGCCCGCGACGTTGATGCAGGGAAAGGAATAGGGGGGGCTGCACATATGAAGAGGGTAGGGAGAGGGCGAGGAGGGTATATATCCAAGCTGAGATTATGACTTATATATTGCCAGTGCAATGAGGAAGTTAACGCTGTACGATGTGTAGGGTATATGCGAGGGATAAAGGTAAATAGATATGATATATGGTGAGTTATACTAGAGATATATAGGGAATGCAAGGGGTATAAGCAGGAAGCTTTCTCTACACAATATGTTTAGTTTATAATATGATATGAATTACTTTATTAATATAATATTTGTCATATGTGTATACAGTTAAAATAGAAGACAAGATAGATCAAGAATAAATACCAAATGGGAAATAAGATATAGTATATGCTATAAGAATGTCTTTCTGCAGTCAAAGATAATAAATATTAGCTAAAATACAGTAGCCTCTTTGAATACTCTTTAATACTCTACCTTCACTGCTCGCCTATGTGAAATATTGATTTATTAGAGCTCTACCTACCCGAAACTTAATTCCCTGCCTAGATCTTGTTAGATATCTTAACATACCATCTTTATGCCAACTTTCATTACTCAATCATACTACAACACCTTCTAAGTAGCCTCGATTAACTGAGAACTTCACGTACTCCTTGGTCTGAACCCACTACCATCGACCTTTGAGATGAGCAACTCAAGTGGATATCGTTTTCATTACAATAAAAGGTCAGCGACGATTCGCCTGGCCTGGGGGCAAGGCCTCATTTTGTGCTCCTCCGGGCAGCAGCAGCAGCACGCTCCAAGTACATTTGCCATGTTTAGAATTAAGACTTTAGAACCGAACCGAACCAAAGCGAAGACATGGTATTGAAGGCGACCCAAGTCGGGGCAGGGTGAGCAGAGGAGAGGCAAGGCAGGCGAGGCAAGGCAGGGCGAGGCGAGTCGACGGCGACGGCGAAGCACGCCAAATGCAGCCCAGGCGAGTTCTTCGCTTTGTTGTTGTTGTTGCTGTGGCTCGCCAGGCCGAGTCATGTTACTCACGTTCCAAACGAGCTTTTGTCAACTTGTCTAAATGATTTTTGCACACTGTAAACAAGCCGGGACAGTGGGACAGTGGAGACAGACAGACAGACAGACAGACAGACAGACAGACAGACAGACGGAGATGCTGCTGCTGCTGCGCGGTGCGACGTTTCGTATTGACGTTGACCCTGCACGACTCCCATACAGAAGTTTCAATTGTCCCCAAGTGTGTGTGTGTGTGTGTGTGTGTGTGTGTGTGTGTGTGTGTGTGTGTATGGGCAAAGGATTCTGTCGAGTCGTGTGCGATGTGTGCCGTGCCAAGTAGCCTCAGCCAAAGAGGCTGCTGAATCAGAGGCAAAGAGCCTCAAGGCAGAGAGAAGGCGGGGAGAAGCTGGAGAAGGAGAAGGAGTTGAAGCCGGACCAGGCAACCAGGCACAGACACAGTTCCCCGTGGGAGTCTTTTGTTATTGTTGGCTGATCTTCGATTTTCGTCGACGATATTGTCGTGTAATCACGAATTTATTTTATTGAAAATCACTTGACAGGTGGCGCCTTATTTAACTAAGTTGTCAGCAGTTTGAGAGAGGGAGAGGGAAGGGGAAAAGAAGAGAGAGAGGTGGGAGAGAACTGTCCCAAAGGCGAACTGTGTCTGGGATTAGCTTGTGTGATTTTTGTTTATGCACGGTCTATTGCATTGTATTGTATTGGAGAGGGGGTGGGTTTAGGATGGAGAACTATGCCAGACTGAGTTACTATGGGTATATGATATACTTGTGAACATACTGAGGCTGTTTAAAGAGTTTATAGAGCTTAAATTATGATAAACTTACTTACTAGTTAGAAAAATCAAAATAGAAATATATAATCCATTAGTTATTATTATAAAAGTGGAAATTACTATAAAGAAAAGATTCTCTTTCAAGCTGAAGACATTATTATGTTCTGTTATAACTCCCTAACTCGTAGTTTTAATTATTATCTTGTTATATTTATTAAGAGGGATTCTCAAAGTTTTGAAGCAGTAATTTATATTAGTTCATAAGTAAATTTTGAAGATTGAAGCATTCATAGAAGATCTTGCGTTGAACTACAATTTTCATACATTTAAGCAGACTGTTAAGTCTGCAGAAAGTAAAATACATTATGACTTAAGATCAAGAAGCTGCAGAAACTTTATATATTAACTTGAACATTGCATTTTATTTGAATATGATAAGAATTATTAATTTGAGGTATTTAAATAATAATATTGTATTGTTTTTTGGTATAATACCAGCACAAACTAATATTATTATTAATATAAATTACAATCATCATATAAAACTTTAACTAACACATTATATCGAAAACCTTTCTCTACTCTCCCCAACAGCTCTAAAAAAAGACTCCAACCGGACTTTATTAAGTTTTAACAATTTAGCAAACTCAGCGATTAAATATCAATGCGATTCCCACAAAAAGCGCGAAACCGGAGGAGGAGGAGAAAAGACAGGGAGAAGAGCTGCGAGAGAGAGAGAGAAAAAAGAACCGCAATCGCAGAAATGAGTCCCCAGTAGATTCGCTTATCGCCGACGCGCACAACACACACACAACACACACACAACTCAATGTGTTGTGCTCTGTTTGGGGTCTGCTGCTGCGGCAGCGCAGTCTCCAGAGGATGCCACACGAGAGGAGAAGCATCCTGCGATACCTGCAGCGTGACAGAGAGAGAGAGAGAGAGAGAAGGAGAGAGAGCGTGCGAGAGTGACGTTGCGTATGAGAACAGGTAAGTGGCAGCTGGAGCAGGGGCTGGGGCAGGGGCAGGGGCAGGGGGGCAGCAATGCGAGAAGCTGCGAATGCGATTAAGCTGAGGCAGAGGCAGAGGCAAGTTGTTGTTGTTGTTGTTGTTGTTGTTGTTGTTTGTCTTGCCATAAACATGTGGCAAGTGTTGTTGTTGGGGCTGGGGCTGGGGCTGGGAGAGTGTCTGCCGATTTGTGCAACACTTTGATGGCAAAAACAGCAAACGCAAAAACAATAAACAAAGCCAAAAAGCCAGCTGCCTCTCTATGTGTGTGTGTGTGTGTGTGTGTGCTGCTGCTGCTGCTGCTGCGCTGCCGACCTCGACGCAGCGGGTACCGCCTGCGAATTGCTCTCTGAGGCAGTTGGCTGCGCTCACTTGGGGGCTACCAAAACCTGCTCCACCACCATTTGCAGCTTGCAATAAGCGCTGCCAGTGGTTGCAGCAGCGCAGCAGCGGCGTCGATGATGATGATGATGTTGATGTTGAGGCTGCTGCTGGGACTGGGACTGAGGCAGCAGCTGAGGCTGAGGCTGTGCTGATGCTGCAGCGGGCAGCGCGCGTCCGAGGCGACCCAAGCCAAAGCGACCATGTTTCCTGATGCGAGGCGATAGTTTATCGCCAATTTTCGTGCCGTGCAGAGGTGAACGCGGACGCAGAGCCCCAAGCCGAGAGCCGAGAGAAGCGAGAAACGAGAAAACCGAGAAAACCGAGAGAACCGAGAGAAGCGAGAACCGAACGTAGTCGCAGTCGTAGTTTGCTCCTGTTTTGCCGTCGGCTTTGTCATTTGTTTTGCTTTTGCAAGTGCGCGCGTGTGTGTGTGTGTGTGTGTGTGCGCGCCTGTGTGTGTGTGTGTGAATTCGCTTTCGCCGTTGTCCTGTCGGCCATGCGCGTTAACGGTAAATAATGGCCGCCATCTTGGCGTGCGCCCCATACAGTGTGCGACATCAAATCAAAGTCGAATTGCAATAGATATATATAGATATATATATATATATATATATATCAAGTATATACAAGTTGAACGTAGTACGCGTCTATCGATAAACGATAACACGAACATGGAACATCATAGCAGCGGTTTCGTTGCCTCCCCCTGGGCCGCTGTGCTCGGCCATCATACAATGGCATCGGATGCAGGATTCGCTGCTGCAGCTGCCGCAGCGCATGTCCAGAATGTGGCTGCCGCCGCTCATCCCATGCATCACAGCCATCATCATCATCCGCATCCGCATCCGCATCCACATACGCATGCACATACGCATCCGCATCCGCATTCACATCATCATCATCATCATCTGGCGGCGGCAGCGGCAAGCGGAGGCATGCCCATGGATTTGCATGTGCCGCAGGGATTTCCCTACTATAGGTAAATAAAGCAGACACACAGGGCGACACACAGGGAGACTCACGCGCACAGGGTGCCTCACACAGACAGGTGTCGCTGTGCCTTGTTTCGTGGGCGTTACCCTAGTCAAATTGTCCTGCCAATGGCGCCGCTCTCGCAGCAGGAAGCCACGCTCAATGCGGCATATAGGAAATTATGGCACTTAGCTCCTTACATAGAGTACATAATGGCAGGCTCCCCTCCCCCAAGGTGTGTGCGAGTGAGAGAGGCAGAAAGACAGACAGAGAGAGAGAGAGAGGCAGCTGTAGCGACAAATGAGTGTAAATTGCGAATAGATTGGCGAATAATTGATGGTAAATAAATTATGAATGAGTGAATGATTGGTATGGGAGATGGTAGAGGAAATATAGTAGATAGGGAATTTATTGCCTGCCACACAGGAATTAACAGACTGATGAGCTTATGCTTTCATTTTAATAAAGGAATGGTCTATATGGATGTTTTCTTTGGGCAAACATGGGAAATTTTAAAAAGTTACAAGCATATTGTCGATTAAGTATTTTTCCTAAAATCTAGAAATACTTTTTGATATATTCTAAGGGTGTTCTTAAAGGGAATCTTAAGAAAATGTATGAATATTGACGCATAGGTTTTTCCTGAATGTTCTTGGAGTACCTTTTGATATGCATTGTCTATAATATTCAATTTTTTAAATGTAGAATGACTGAGCATAGCTTTTGTAACTTGTTCTCTTCCGAATAATATAAATCTCTCATTTTTCTTATAGAAAAAACTCCTTAAAACTTGAGTGAAGCTTAGTCATAAATGATATTCTATATGAAAACATGTTATCTAGTCTTATGTCTACTCTTAATATACTTCTTAAGCTACTTCTTCTCCTTAACCCGTAACTCTTGCAAAAAAACTTCTAATATCTCTCAAAACTGACTTTAAACTTCATCATAAAAAAAGATCTATGTTCTTCTATACCATAAATATTAATAGAATACTCAAATTAAACTAATACCCCATAGTTCTTTATAACTATATCTTCGCCACAATCGTTTATCGCTCTCTCAAATTATCGAAAACTTTCGCAATTTGCAGTTTGCACTTTAATTAACCATCCTCGGAGTCTGGCTAATCCGTTTATCTCATTATGGGGAGGGGGAAGGAAGCCTTACAATGTTGTGTTGTCTTGTGTCGTGACTATCGAGTTGTCTCGCAAGGTATCGAGTTGTTGCTCACCCACAATTGCCCCATTGCAATCATCCACTTTCCGAAACGAACCACCCAATTTGCGGGCAGGACGCGATTTCATTTTGAAATTATCAAAAAATAAAAGGAAAGCTGCAAAGGCAAAGAGGGAGTAGTGGGCAGGGGGGGAGTTGGTAGAAGAGGTAGGACCGTTACAGAGGTGCCAACATCGATGAAACTCATAATTAAACTAATTGAATTTACGTGACAATAACACTTTGAGTCAAGTACCCTCTAGAAGGGGCACAGGGAGCGGGAGGAGGAGCAGCAGGAGGAGCAGGCGAACGCGAGGAGATTGTCACGAGATGATAAGTTGAGGCTGAGCTCAAGACGAGGTTCGGTTCGACTCTCTCTCTCTCTCTCTCTCTCTCTCTCTCTATAAAGAGAGACCCGCTTAATACATGGTTATTTTCAATATCGAAAAATGAAATCGGCATCAAAGAACATTTTGCCGCAAAGGGGAAGGAGGGAGCAGAGGGAGACCGCAGCGAAGACATTCCCATAACAATATGGCGATGGCGATGTAATTCATGAACTGTGATTGGTGGCGCGTCCATTAACTCAGGGCCAGCACAGCGACGGAGCTCGAGCTGAGCTCGGGTAGCCGAGGAGGCTGGATGCGGGGCCAGGGAGATGCAGACGAAATCAGAGACTGAGATGGAGACGGAGTTGGGCTCAGGCCAAGACGTGGCTACCAGTTGAGCCGCTCAAGACAGTTAGTCAAGCTGCCGTCTCAGCACCAGACCCAGTGCCTTCTTTCAATCCCGGCTTAGTCGCTGTATCAGTCTTCCTTACCGCCGTCTCTGTACCTTCTCAGTCTTCGTCTGAATCTTTTGCCTCCTGCTTAGTCCCCTTCTACGTCCTGATCTTACTCTATGTCTCTGTCTGCTTGGCAGTCCCCTTCTTTGACCACCCCTTCTGAGTCCCAGTTGTAGTACCCTTCTTAGCCCCTTCCTAACTCCTTCCTAGTCCCCTTGCTAACCTCTTCCTCGCCCCTTCTTAGTCTCTCTCCGAGTCCCCTTCTCAGTTCTCTCCTTAGTCTCCTTCCCAACCATCTCAGTCTCAGTTCCCACTCTTAGTCTGTCCATCTCTCTCTCTCTCTCTCTCTCTCTGTCTTTCCCTCTCTCTGCCTTCCTCCCTTCTCTCCCTCCTTCGTCTGCAACACAATCAGCGTCTATCAGCATTTTTCAATTATATCGAAATAGCGTTATCCGTGGCTGGATCGCGTCAGAACGCATAATTACTATAATCACCTGAGTTATTACCTTGGCGAATATTGGCGAAGACATACGAAAACGCCAAAGTAATATTAAAAGCAACAACAACAACAACAACAACAAGAAGAACTCAAGCTGAGACTGGCTGAGAGACTCAACAGAAATCTAAACTGTGATTGTTGTTGCGGCTGCCTCCCCTCGCAGCCCCTCCTGCTCCTGCTCTTTCCCTCTGTGCTGCCTCAATTTCATTTTAGTCTTTTTTCCCATTATTTTCATTTTATATTTTTCTTCTCTCTCTCTCGCTTTGTCTCTTTCTCTTTGCTTTTCTTCGCTCAATTCGTTAAAGCTGCGCATTAAAAATTACACTCAGCGAAATGGGGAGCAGCAGCAGCAGCAGCAGCAGGAGATTCTCAGTCTCTGAGCGGGGTTCCAGTTGAAGTTTCCAATTGGTCGCCTGTGTGATCTAACTGGAAAATTGCTGGGACGTTTGTTTTTCATTAAGCCGCAATCCCGCAAAGCCTCAGCCCGAGACGCGTCACAGCACGAACGGCATTTTCATTCCGTAAAGCGATCGTCGAGGGGAGGACCAGGGGAGGTAGGAAGAGGAGAGGGGAGGGAGGGAGTAGATGAAGTTGCCAGCGAGAGCGCCACGCAATTTTCCACGGCGTTGCCCCCAAAAAGCTGGTCAGCGTCTTTGTG
This sequence comes from Zaprionus tsacasi, assembly GCA_018904105.1. Taxonomy (NCBI): domain Eukaryota; kingdom Metazoa; phylum Arthropoda; class Insecta; order Diptera; family Drosophilidae; genus Zaprionus; species Zaprionus tsacasi. Next base: position 2,810,126 of record JAEIFR010000049.1, on the reverse strand, counting down.
GTTTCGAGGTCGAGTCAGTCGAGGATGAGGATGAGGAGCAGACAAATGAGGCAAGGTGGGAGGGGAAGCTAGTCAGGGGAGAGAGAGAGAGGGTAGACAGAGAGAGAGAGGGAGAGGAAGCGAGGTAAAACTGCAGCAGAAAAACCATCATTTCCACAATTTATATTTCGAACGTGATTGGTGGAGTTGCATTGCCTCCTAGAGACCCGAGAAGTTAGTGGGGGGAGGAGGGGGGGAATGGAGGGGTACTGCCCGCTCTTGGCGAGGGGCGGCCATTAAGAAATTGCAGCAAAGCATAAAGAGCAAAATGAAACCAGCAACAGCAACGGCAACGGCAACAAAGAAAACACAACTCAACGCGAGAAAATGAAATAAAATGCTGAAGATTATGAGAGATGATTGCGATTATGTTGGGGAAGCTCGCGAAATGAGGTTTTCAAGTGAGCAGGGTGGCAGGGAGAAGACAAGAAGGGGGGCAGAGGAAGAGAGCCGCCTCAGATACGATGGGAATGAACATATGTGAGTGGACTGGCGAGCCGGGCAAGGATTGACCTCATGTGAAGCATTTGCAGATGCTTGGAGAGACGATTGACAGGTTTAGCCATAAGAAAGCTTTCTTGCCAGCTTTGCACTGGCTTGCATAGTAACTTAAGTGTTGGTAAATGCCTTAAGATTTGAAAGAAAGGCTCCTACCTTTCCTGAGCTAACTCTACTAACAAAATTAAGTCCTAGCTTAGACTTCTGCAAGCTTTTTTAGTTCCTCAGCTTTTCTAACCTCAGAAACTCTTTTTACCTAATTTGCAGAGTGCTGCCCTACTCTAAACCTATCCTAACTTCTAAAACTAAAACTTATTGTACTATTTTGTAGGTTTTCTTTATCCTAACCCTTTAAAAATAATATTTACTGCCATTTCCGCCAGCTCCTCCCCTTCCCTCAGCTTAATTTCTCTATCTATCCATTACTGAGCCTATCCAGACTTTCCATACACCTGCAACTTTCCCCAGCAACTCAACTGACCACCCTCTGCGTTTGCCCTTTGCCCTGCTTCGTCTCCATCGATCGATCGATCGATCGATCGATTGTTTTCGCTTGCCACATTGATCGAAAGGTGTTACAATAGCCCAGCCCCCAAAGCATTACCAGCTACACTTGCCTCACCGAAGGGGAGTACTTTCAGATCCCAGTACCTTCTTCTCCTTCTTCTCTCCTCTCTCCTCCCTCCTCCTCTCTCTTGCTGCCGCTTTTGCCTACGTCACATTCAATTAAATTATGTAAATGAAGCGCAACGCTGCAGCTTGGGACAAAGTCCGTAGACGCTGCTGTGGATGCTGAAATTGACTTGGCTCAAGTGGAGACTGAGGAGGAGACTGTCTGTTGTCTTCTGTCTTGGTACTGGATACACTCCACCCACTGCGCCGGAGGCAGCCGCGTCGCCGACAAGTGGAGTAAATTACAGCGGCGGCTTCGCTTCTTCTCGACGCGTTGTGGCGGGTTTGAAGCTTGATGAGCTTGATGTTCACACAGCCGCCAGGCATGAAGCTATTACACACACACACACACACACACACACACACACACACACACACACACTCTGGCGAGGCTGTTTTGCAATGTCCTTGCTGCCGGCGAATTCAAAGTGAGCCAACAATTTCATCAACGCCAAGACAAGACGAGGGCAGCACAGGCTGCTGCTGCTGCTCCAAGTTGTTGTTCCTTTTGTTGTTGTTGTTGTTGAGGTAGTTGTTTTTACTGCTTCGGTTGTTGTTGTTGTTGTTGTTGTAGTCTTCTGGTAGCGCGTAAAATTAATTGAAATTCATGCCGTGTTACAATAACAATGATTAAACGGCACACACATGCGCCACATGAGCCCAGGCCCAGGCCCAGACCCATTGACCCATTGCCAGTGCCAGGGCTGGCCCTTAAACCTCACCTACCCTACTCCCTCCCCCCTCCCCACCTGGTCAGCTCTTTCTCTAACTGCAACTGCAACTGCTGCAACCAACACACCCAAAGTGCAAAAGTACAAATCGCTGCATGGAATACCAAATGGATCGCATTGCCCGTTTGATTAGCGTGATTCATAAATCGCTTTGGATCGCGCGGACATTGAACGGGGTAGACTGTGATACGGTCACTTAAGATCTTAAGATCGACAAGGAACAATCGAGCAACAATCTACAGAAAACACGAAACAGTTTCTGAGTTTTCCTGGGAGAGATCGCTGCTTCTTCTGTTCATATGTGATCATATTATTGAGATAAACATTGCCAAGTTCCCAAAATATCAAGAAATCAAGCGTTATAATCAATATATTTGAGTTAATAACTTTTTAAATACTCTACTGCAATAATTATTAAAGATTTAACTTGCTAAAACTGCTTAAAATTTCAAATAATTTTTGAATATTTAAAGTTTTTCGTAATAATGAATATTTTTGAATATTTTTATACTCTACTGCAATAATTATTAAAGATTTTACTTGCTAAAACTGCTTTAAAATTCAAATAATTTTTGAATATTTAAAGTTTTTTATAATTTACCTTAAGTTTTTATAACATATTCTTTTCGAAGACTTCAGACTGTTTAGTATATACGAAACTCCTACAAAGCCCTCGTATACCCTCCCCAGTTAGTGTACAATAACCCAAAGAGTTGTGGGCAGAGCTTTACGCTTTTCGCAAAACTTTGCCAACTTATAAATATGTATGAGAAGTTTCGAAATTGTTGGAATCCCTGCCGACAAGCAGCAAAAAACGAGCACAGCCAGCAAAATAACAACAACAACAACAGCAAAAACAACAAACACAAGGTCGGTAAGAAGACAGGCGGCGATCGGTCGATGATCGTACAAGTCGATCGTATGGGTCGATCAGTCGAGTCGAACAGTTCGTCAGTCAGTCAACGGACTCGGACTCGGACTGGGACTCGAACTTCAAAAACTCCCCACTCCCTTCGATCGAATGTTTCCGAGGGCGGAACTGCGCGGGGCGGGGGCTACGAGAGGGCTACGCATCGTAGCAGGAAGGCAAAAGGCGAAGGCAATCATTGATCAGCGGAATTTAGAGCGAAAATTTGATATTAAGGCCAAGAAATCGAAAAAAAAAATTACTTTAAAGAGGAAGCAAAAGAAAGAAAACCAAAAAAAAAAAAAATCGTACGAAATTGTTCAAAATAAAATTAAGCAGAAAGAAAACGCCCCGATATGAGCGTCGACTTTGACTTTGTACCCCTTGGCCAATTTGCTGAACTTGGAATTGCAGCAGAGCACTCGCTGCCCTCTCTACCCCCTCTCTCTCTCTCTCTCTCTCCCCTTGCGATCTTCTTCTCCCACTTCTGTTTCTAGGCGACTCTGCGCGGATCGTCTCGTACTTTAATATAAATAATTGTTTCACGGCGACCGCAAAGTGAAGCTGCGACATTACCAGATCACAGATCGCAGATCGTCGATCGTTGATCGTGGTAAGGGGCTCATCTCGCCACTCTTTTGGGCACAATCAATAACGATAGATCTGGCAGCTGGAGCAGGAGCGGGAGGGGAGCAGGGGCACGGGGCAGAGGCGTATGCGGGCAATGCGGGGCCTGTCAACAGGGGCGCGCGTGCGATCAGTGTCGATCGCAGTGACCGCAAATCGCTTTGGGCGCTTTGACAGCATCATTCAAAAGTAAACGCGAGCTGCCGATCTGCCAAGCTGACGATCTGTTGATCTACAAGGCGACACTAACAAGTTACAGTGGGGCAAAGTGGGTGACAAAGCAGCGAAACTTAGTAAAAGATACATTTTCAAATATTTTTAAAGCTGTGCGATTAGTGGCATTAAAAGATAACTTTTATATGATCATTTATTTATTTATTGAGGTACTTGCTTAGATCTAATTTCTCAGTTCCTCAACTTAAAAGATGTCATATTTATTTACCTATTTTTTAGAACATTTGAACAAGTTTCCAACTGAAAATACAGAAAAAACTAAAAGAGATAAAAGACTAAAACATCAGTTAATAAAATTCTATGCTTAATTTAAAGTTAAACTTAGAAAACTGCCAAAAAATACTTCATATATCATTCCTAAGTCACTTAAATTACTGCAGAACTAACCCCACTTTATTTATAAGTTATACCAGTTTGAATTCCTTGAATCCTGCTATAATTTAAGAGCCCGATCCCCACTCGAAATATGACATGCATTCGCTGACAACTGCTCGAATGTCTTTTTAAGTATGTACAAACATCTGAGAGAGAGACGAAGAGAGAGGGGGAGTTGGGAGGGTACAACCCCCTCCTCCAGTGCATACGTTAATTGGGCGCACATCATGTTGTATGCCGTGTATTGCTATCCTCAGTTAAATGTGCAGATTACACACCTTATTATTATGAAATATGTTCCATAATTATGGCCACTTTGGCTGTGCGCCGTGTGTTTGAGTTTTGCCTGGTCTGGTCTGGGACAACCTCTTAATAGTCACTTGCCCAGGCCTTATGTAACGGGCAGTCCTCCTCCCTGGTCAGGTCTGTCTGTTCCACCCTAGCCCTGCGCCTTTTTATATTGACAATGCGGCGTCTTGTGGCTTGGCGACAACGCTGCGAGACGCGTCGCTGAGCTGTCGATGAAGACGACGACGATGACGTTGCCAGTCTGCAGACTGTAGTTCTCTCCCTGTCTCTCCCTCTCTCCCTCTCTCTCTTTCTCTCTCGCTGTGGCTCCTGTTTTCCTCATGCCAATTTATTTATGGTGCGGTACAAGTTTTTACGCACTCAAGTGCTCTGAGACTAATTGGGCACGAAACGCAATCAAAGTGACGACGACAACGTAGCGGGAGGGAGACAGCAAGAGTGGGGGAGAGAGAGGGACAGCAGAGCAAAAAGCCTCAGCTCGGTTAAGGTCCAAACGATCGACTCGTATCGCGAATCGATCACTTGAACTTTATAACTGAAGCTGATGAGGCTTTGATTTGTGGCCCGTAGGAAGATCGCATTGTGTCCAGGCCCGGAGCATAGTTCTGTCTGCAGTTCGTGTTGTTGCTGTTGCGTTGTTGTTGTTGGGGCAAAATAGTTGGGCCATGTTCTACACAATTATCTGTTATTATCAGCGTTTTCAGCACTCCTCTCCTGCTCCTGCTCCTGCTCCACCTCCTCCTCCTCTGCCTGGCAGCGACAATGACATCTCATTGTTGACTCTTTCTCGTGTCCTCCCTATAAAAATAGCTGCCTCTGGAGATGTAATTCCAGCTATCCCCCCGAACGATCATCAGTTCGATCAGTTGTTGAGGGAGAACACGTGTCTTTCAGGGCCAGAGCCAAGTTGGGTACCCGCTGGCATCGTTGAGAAAAGATTGCAGAAACTGCGTGAAAATCAAGGTTGATAAACCTGGAAAAGAAAGATCAAATAGAAAGATTTGTTAGTAAGATCTTCCTTTTCTAATTCCCCCAAAAGTTCCTGAGAAAACTTCATATTTTAATTGCTGCTGAAAGAACTTAGTCATCATTTTCTTCCTGCCCGTCAAGTGCTTCCGCTTTGACTACGATACGATCCCCTAAATGCAGAAGATGAAAGAACTTAAGAACAAAACGTATTGATCAATAATTGACGGGGCCTAATCGAACTTGACCTACGATCGATAAAATAAAAACCAAAATCGAAACCGAAAACGAATCAAAACCGAAGCGAACTTATGAATATTATTACAATTTCGATAATTGCCATGGCGCGACGTTGCCTGCTCCACACTCTTCTCCCGGGTAGGGAACTTCCAACAATTTAGGGTCAGCAAATTCGCGAAAACGATGAAAGAACAAAAAAAAAACGGGACAACTTAAAAGGATCGCAAGAAACGCGACTGGGACAATGATTTACGGGCTGAGGATGACGAAAATTGACGGGGCAGGCAAGAAAGAGGGAAAAGGAAGGAAGAGGGAGTATTGTGGGATAGAGAGGGGTGTATAGAGGGGATAAATCAATAAATTTTCGCGCTGACTGATGCACTTGATTATAAAGTCGGCGAGGCTAATGCGCAGCTCTCTCTCTCTCTCTCTCTCGCACAACGAGTGCAATTTGCCACACAGATTGTTATTTATTAAAGGATTACGACTTCCTGTTGACCTTGCCAGAAGGCAGGAAAGAGCGTGTGAGAGAGGAGAGAGAGAGTGAGTTATGCTCCAACTAATCGATCTTTTCTTTCTTTCTTTCTCTTTTCACCACTTGCAGATACCGCGAGGATGCGCTTTGCTGGGGCGACAGGTGAGTTTTCTGCCACGCCGCGTCGCACCGTGCCGCGTCGATAGTCAACACATTTATCGACTAATTTAATTTATTTGGAAAATGTCGACTTTTTCCCAACGCGCTCGCTAATCGAATATTCAACAGGCCCCTCTGGCTAAATGTATCTCTAGCTGTAGCTGTATCTGAAGTTGTATCTGTATCTGTATCTCTTTCTTTCTTTCTCTGCTTCTCTTTTCACTTCGCAGAAAGTCCATGGAGGAGATCGGAGCTGCTCAGTCCTCGGTGAATGCGCGGTAAGTGTTAATGTTACCGTAAACGATGCTCAGCTCAGCCCCCGCTTCCCCCAGAGTCTCCCCCCTTACTCTACTGACCAAACTGATCCTATAGAGCTGCAGCTTCTCATACAGCGCCACTTGGCGACGCATTTGTTAGCATAAAATTATTGAATGCCAAGCGTAGATGTCGTCGCTAACGTCGCCAGCGTCGTCGCCGCCGCCAGACGTCAAAGGCGCATGTCGCATCTATGAGATACTCGTCTCGGAGAGACACAAGACTGACTGCGGCTTAGTAGAAAACGGTTTGCCGGCCACGTTAATGTGTTCAGGCATAGAAGCTTGGCCAGGCAGCTTGTCAGGGTGTTAGAAAACAGAACTAAGCTATATAGTCATAACTTGGGTAAATCAAAAGATAGCCTATTCAAACTTTACAGACCCGTCTCCTAAGTGTAACTGAAACTGCACACTGAATTTCAGCCCAGTGGCTCGAGATCTAGTCAATATACTTCAAGCTTTTCTAGTTATATGCAGAGTATTGCAGCTCAAACTTTACAGACCCGTCTCCTAAGTGAAACTGAAACTGCACACTGAATTTCAGCCAAATCGCTCGTGATTTAACCAATGTTCGATAAGCTTTTTCAGTTATATGCAGCGTATAGCAGCTCAAACTGCACAGATCCGTCTCCTAAGTGAAACTAAAGCTACATGCTGAATTTGAACCAAATCGCTCGTGATTTAACCAATATGCTGTACGATTTTCTAGTTATATGCAGCGTATTATGGCTTCGGCTTGACTCTACCATGCTGTACGCTGCTACTTCTGCTCTACGTCTGCTGCTGCTGTTGTCTTGTTCTCGTTGTTATGACATTTTACATTTTTAATGGGAATTCTCACATAAAAAGTACAAATATCAGACTAATTGGATTTATCTCGAGGCTGTCGCGCGTTGTCACACTCTTTTTGCCTTGCCCGGGCATAGCCATGCCGGAAGATGTTGCCGGGCATCAAACGAAACGAAACGAAACGAAACGAATCCTAAGACAACGACGACTTGGCTAGGCCATGTTTCTAGCCGGGCTCTGGCTATGGCTCAGCTCGGCTTGTTGGCAATTAGCACAGACAGCAGGGGTAGGCAGAGAGAAAGACAACGAGAGAGAGAGAGAGAGAGAGAGAGAGAGAGGGAGAGAGAGAGCGAGATTTGATGGGCTACGCACCCAGGCAGAGAGCTAAAGAGGCTACGCCAGTCCCAATTGCAACCCAAAGGCACATTCGATTCCAATGAATCGATCAGCGAGAAGAAGAAGAAGTAGAAGTAGGAGGAGGAGAAGAGAAGAAGGAGGAGAGACAACAACAATTCCACAATGAGGCAAAGTTGCATTGCTTAAATTGATTTCTGCAATTAATTGAACAACGCAAATGACAAACTGCAAAGCCAGCAGCAACAACTGACAAAAACTCTGCAGCTCCCTCGCCCCCTCTTCCTCCTCCTCCTTCGTTGGAAACATGCCTGGAATTCACTTTGTCCTGCACACGCTTCCAGCTCGCTTCTGTCGCCGCAGGCTGTGTGAGAAAGAGATGGAGCATGCCTGCAAGTCTTGCTCAGTTTTTGCTCCAATTGCAGTTCGATTTTTTCTCTCTCTCTTCCTTTTTGCCGCTCATCCTTTGCCTGTTTTTGCGCCGGACCAAACTGTCACGGTCAGGGCCGCAGGCTGTTGACTACTGCACAGTGATTCGCAGTTCATAAACTTAAGATAATGTGAGCTGTAGCGACTACACGAGGAGACTACTTATTATATCATTTTAGAGCTCTTTGAAGTATTAAAAGGGTTCGTTGTATATTTTTGCCTGATTTTTAAGCATGCTAGACCACTTTGCAGACTTTTCGACGGTGCTCTTCCGCAAGGAAAGACTTTTCATTTATATAATCTTTTGAAAAATACTCCTTGAATATTTTATCTTGATTTTTAAGCATACTTGCCCCACTGTGCAGTCTATATTAACAAAAGCACTGCCTGATAAGCAACACTATCTGCCTGTTTAATTATAACCTCCCTAAAAGCACTCTCTAAATTTTTTCACCAACTTTCCAACCACCCTCAGCCCACTGTGCAGGCTACTGCACTGTCAACTGGCCTCGTTGCGCCTTCGCCGCCGACGCTGTCAGCAGCAAATTCTGCACTAGATTTACACTCTCCTCCATTGTCGTCGGCTGGTGAGAGACACAGGGGCGGCTGCCCGGGAGGGGTTCGGTTTCGGAAGGTGCAAGAATATTAATTATGGATTCCGATCACAACTGCGCACTTTGTGTCGCCGCAGTTAACGCTACGGTTTGGCATGCGAATTATTTGCTAAATACCAGAAAAGTGGAGCGAGAGGGAGGGGGGAGGATTGTCCCCCGAGGAGATCGAGAGGTAAAGAACTCGTTGCATCGAGTTATCGAGTTTGTTTTGACTTTCCAAGCTAATTTATGGCTGAAAATAACGGCGAGTCAATAAACGATTTCAACTCGAAACAAGTCGAAATAGATCGATTTCAAACGATCGATCGTTTGATCGACAGAGAGACTGATATATGTATTTCTATATTGCGGAATATCTAAGTAAACAATTCGAGTTGATTTGCTGTTTTGGAATGAGTTGCGGCATTCCAACTAAAATTTAGTTATTATGTAAGAAATTTAAGAATTTTAATTGGGAAATTATTGCAAACTTTTACAGATAGTTTTCGCTTTAATTGGGTAAGTGATACAGAGCTAGTAAAGCTGAGATTTATAAAGGTAAACTATCAATGTTTTTATAGCTAGTTTACATCCCTTTTCTCTCTCTTTCTTTGAATGAAACTAATTGATTTCGAGTTAAGATCTCGCCAGTTCATCATATTGTGGTCTAGGGAAGAGGGCAATACTTTTTCTCGTCTCTTTCCTTTTTTTTTTTTTTTGGTAGCTATAGCAGAGAAATGTTTCATCAGAAGCACGCACAACTGCGATAGGCATCTTGTCCAGCTCCCGAGCTGCTGCGTATCCAATTTCTTCAATATACTCTCTCTCTCTCTCTCTCTCTCTCCTCCCCATCTCGCTCTGTTTTATTGCTTAATTGTTGTTCTGTTTTTGTTGTTCTTTCTGGATTTGTGGTTTGTTTTTTTGTTTTACTTGAATTATGAATCGTTTTGTCCGGGGGCCCCGAGAACAGTTAGGCTACCTTTCACTGCGCCATAAAATCCTCAGCCTCAGCTACAGCCTGACAGATCCTACACGCCCGATAAGGTAGCGCATTTCTCTCGAGCAAACGAAAACGAATCATCTCGTTGCGTTATTTTATCACCTGTGTCACTTTTATTGCTTTCTCCTGTGGGCTGATCCCCAGAGGCGGGAGAAGATCGTGACAGATCAGTGATCGTGGTTAGTTTATTGCTTCCTCTAGGCAGGAGATGAATTTGGAAGCAGCACAGAAACTGGAACTAGAAACTAGGGAATGTAACTGCCTTACAGTGATATTTCTAATAATATTTTTAGTTAAGGATCAGTTGAGATCAGTTCAAGTTTAGTATTCCTGTGAAATGATTATTCGTTGAGTGTTTTATAAGGGAAGTTGCATGATTTCTATATAATAAGGGAGATGCTTTATGAAATTAATGCTCAAAACTTAAGCTAACCATGTAATGATCGTTTTTCGAGTTATTTATTCATTTATAATAATAATATGCAATCTTTTTACTCATCCCTATTGATTAGTTTATCAATAATTCCGATTAATTTGACTGATTTTCTTTAGCTCTACGTTTATCAACTGTTTTATTGATCTTTTTTCAAGATATCCCTCCCAATACTTTAATAGCAGCCCCATTCCTGCTGTTATTTCTCTCTCCCTCTAACCCATATCTATGTTTTCGATCAGTTTATCGATCTAGCTGCCTTATATGCATATTCTTTAGCACTTTCCCTATCAGATTCTTAGCCAAAAACGTTAGCTACCGCCTTACTGTCCCTGCTACCTTCTTTCTCCTCCATTTATCGATTAGTTTATCGATCGTTTGCGCAGGCGTCTCGTCTCGTCGCATTTGCAGGTTTTGTTTGTTTTGATTTTTCGCCCATCACGTTGCGGGACTGGCTATTTGAAATGGATGCCTCGTGTGTCCGAGAAAACGTGATGGATAACTGGCAAGTGGTTCTGCCCGCTCTCTCTCTCTCTCTCTCTCTCTCTCTGTCTCCCACTTGACCAGGGCACATGCTCTTTGCGGTTCTTCCTGTGTGGCGAGGAAGTGAATGAGTGAGTGCGAGAGTGAGTGCGAGAGTGAGTGAGTGGGCGGCACAGTGGGCAACTGATTAGAGAGAGGCACTTGCATACGTGCCTCGGCCTCAGCCGGCGAGTTGGCCATTCATAAAGTCATGCAACAATTGGCGACGACGACGGCGGCGACTCCTGACTGGAATACACATTTCGTGTGCGTGTGTGTGTGTGTGTGTTTTTGAAAAACCAAAACCAGAGCCGAAAACCAAAGCTGAAACCGAAACCGAAACAGAAACTGAAACCAAAATGAAAACTCAAACTGAGACTGAGGCAGAGACTCCAACTGAGTGTGGACTGTGTCCAATCCGTTGCGGGGGTCCATCAACAGCCGCAGCACGCACTCTTTGGCCGGCGCACGCACCTTTATATGGCCATGGCAATGCCTCCATCTCCATCTCCGTCTCCGAGTCCAAGTGGGGTGTCACTGCGGCGCCCCACGCACGCATCGTTGCACGTCCACGTCCACGTCCACGTCCATGGCCATTGTCCTCGAGGCATCTCGCACGCATCAATTTCCGACCTACGCGCTCGCTCAGCCCAATTTCAGTGTCTGCTCGGGATCTGCCCTGCTCTGGTCTGGTCTGCCGTCTGTCTGCACGTGGATTCTACTCGGATCCGGAAGCAGAGCGAGTGCGGGCCACGTTCACGTTCGATTTTTATGGCCAACGCGGCAACTGGCGTTGAATTTTAGTTCCTCATTCATTGTCTACGCCTTCACCTACGCCCCCCAAACATGTTCCTGGCCCTCTGCACCCTCCCCCCTGCTCTGCCCCTTCCTGTGGCACTTGGCACGTTTCCTTTTTAAAATTCACAATTGCCGCCGCCGCCGCCGCCGCTGCCAGCGACGCGTAATTGTGGGAGAATTCGCTACGCCGCGTTGTCTGGCTGCGAGACGCTTTACCCCCTTCCACCCGCAGCTCCTTTCGCTGCTCCGCCAAGAAATCGATCACGTTTCTACACATGTTCCAGTTACGTGTTACGTTACGCTGCGCGCTTACGTAATTTCGCCGCTGCCGCCGTTGCCAGAGGATGTTGGCGTAGTAAACCTGCAACTCATCGGGTGCTCCAATTAGACCAGTCCCAGCCAGAGCACAGCCGGAGCTCCCAGTTGCAGCTCCCAGCTGTCCGCAGTCCCAGCGAAAGTGTTCCACTTATCGATTAGCGCAAATTGCTCAATCTGCTTCTTTTTTTTTTTACCAATTCCGCGACAGTTTTCACATAGTTTATAGAGGGGGGAGAAGAGGGTTGGGTGGTTTAAACTATTTACTAACGAAATAACTGTAATTTTTGAAAGACTGCTGTGGGAAAATAGGTGGGAAAGAATTTTTGAAGAAAGTTAATAGAAAACAGAAATATGTCAAGAATTTTAGTAATATACAGTTTTCTGAAGATTGGGTGCAATTTTAAATGGATAAGAAAGTAAAATTATATATATATATTCTATAAAATATGAGCAGTGATATCATACTATAGTAAATCAGCGTGCTTTTTAAAGTTTTATTCAGAAAACATCCAAAGATAAATATATTCTTTAAAATTTCAATATATTTTTATTTATCTTCTGAATTATTCAGTAATATAAGCAAATTGATTCTAGAATATGTTTAAACATGCTATTTTTCTTTTAAAACTATGTATAATCTTTATAAAATATTTTCCAGCATATGTATGTTTCTTTATTTTCTAAATTCTTTACTATTTTTTGGTAAAAAAAAAACTAATAATATTGCAAAGAAAAACCTATTTTATGCTCAATTTGATGATTTATTAGTCAAAATTTATTAATTTAACAAGTTAATACCTAATATCATTAATTATAGTTAGCTAAGCTTACAGTAAATCCCCCTCTAAATTAAATTTACCTTATAAAGGGCTGAACTATTTCATTTCCCACACGTTTCTAACTACTCTAAAAGCTTTCGCCAGAACAAAATGGCCGCCATGACTTTCACAACTTCTGTGCGTGTGTGTGTTTGGCGGCCCATTGATGAAATTAAACAATTTCTGGGATTGCTCGAAAATTATTATAAACGCATAATAAAACGAGGCGCAAAAGTAGAATCCAAGCTGGGGCGCTGTCTGTGCGGGCTTAGAATAATAAATGGCAGTGCCACCCCCCTCCGCTACTACGCCTCTGCTTCTGTCAGCCAAGCGATTTGTAAACCCCCCAACTAACCCACTCCCCTCCCCTGCCTGGCAATATACCTGTACGAACCTGCAAGGGGCTTGTTACTCCTGCTCCAGCTCCTGCTGCTGCTGCTGCTGGCAGGGATCGGCTCCGAGCCTGGGCCTGGGCCTGGGCCACCATTGGCATTTTGTCATTGGCATTTCGGTCACATACACAAACACACATAAAGCGCGTACGACAGACAAGACTCTCCCACACAGAGAGAGAGCGAGACGAGAGAGAGAGTGCGAGAGCGAGCGAGAGGCCACTAGCCGAAGGAGCCGCTAAACAAATTCCCAAATGTGTAAAGAAGTAAACTAATTGCTGCGCGTGACGCAGCCCCAACAACAAAACCCTGAGTATATAAAGCAAGTGCGAGCGAGAACGCATACTGCACGAACACTGACACTTGCCAAGCGAACGCAAGTGGAAGCGAGAGCGCAAGAGCGAGAGCAGAACCAGTTTTAGTTTACAATACACTGCTGCACGTACACTAACACACGCCGACAGACACGCACACACACACACACAGAGAGAGCGCGTGCGAGCGAGAGCAGCTGCGCTCTTTTACTGCAAACATGCTGGCGCTCTCGCTCGCACCCACAGGCACTGTGCTCATTTGGTATGCGCGCTATGTTGATTCCGATTCGACGGCAGTCACGTCCCGCCCATTTGCACGCACACTCATGCACGGCACACCCACACACACACACACACACACACACACACTGTCACACAGACGGCGCAGCGAGAGAGCTTGCGGCAATTGGAGCGTGAGGCTGCTTAAAATGCTACTGGTGCGCCCTGTACATGACCAAGCGCTGTGTCAGGTGCTCACTAACACGCAGACACACACAGACACGCACACTGGCGCCGCAGTCGCAGTCGCTGCTGCTGCTGCTTTTGCTGCCGCTCACGTTCGTCGTTGACGTCGTTTGCCGTTCGGCTCGACTTCGTGTCGAGTCAAAGATGTCACCCCCAAAAATTGTCTAGTTGTGTGCGTGACTCGCAACGCTTGCTCGCTCGTTCTAACGCATAGCCCAGCCCTGCAGTCGCTCTCAGTCGCACGCAGCACTCTCTGTGCGAGTCTCTCTTGCCACGAAGAGTGTTTGTCGGTGTGTGTGTGTGTGGAGGGGGACGCTGCTTAGGGCAGCGCTGGCGTTTTTTTGCCTTACTTTGGTTTTGTTCGTGACGTGAACGTGACTCTGAATTATTCTGCACGTATTCGTCGCCCGCAACGGACGTACCCAACGTGTAAACACACAACTCTCTCTCAGTGGCGCGCGTTACGTTACGTTACGTTACGTTACTCGTACTCGTACTCGGCTTGCGTTACTATATCGTACTACGTTACTGAGATTCCACCCAACAACTGCAGCAGCAGTTTTCACGTACGCAGCCCCGGCCGTGCAACTGCGGTGTCTACGTATCCGCATCCGTATCCGTGTGTATCTCTCTGTGTGTGTGTGTGTGTGTGTGTGCCCTGTGCGTGCGTAATTGGCGCCCATTTGTTTGCAGACCGCGATTCCACATCCACACCCACACCCAGTTCCGGCTACGCTCCGGCTCCGGCTCCGGCTCCAACCCGTGTTGGATGCTGCAATTTTGTCAGCGACGTGCCAAACGCGTCTGACGTGCTCTCCGAGGGCCAAAAGAATTAACTGGCCAAGTCGATTGGCCGCTAATTTGAATGCCAATCGAAGCTGTCACTGACACAGTGACTCCGGCTCCAGCTCCGTCTCCAGCTGCGACTCCGGTTCCGTCTTCAGCTCACGTGCTCGCGTTAGTTTTCCTCGTGCGTGTGTGCGTCCAAGGATAATTGTAGACAGCAACTGACACGTACGCGTGCCTCAGACAGACTCAACAACAACAACAACACGACGTCACCAAAGGATGCGTCGTTGACCCCGCCAGGCACCCCCTGCCCCCCTGCTCCCTGCCTGCAAGTGTGTGTGTGGAAAAGTGTGCCAAGAAAAACCCAAGTGCAATAACTGTAAACCATGTGCCAGTGCTAGTTGAATCCCTCCCGCGATTGCAACTCCCAATCCTCCCCCCTTCAACTTTATTCTCAACTCTCTCAACTCTTCGACTCCGCCGCAATGTTGCCCTATCAGGCCGTTGCCATGGACTATGCCGGCTATCAGCGGCAACCCACACCCGGTCATCCCGGTAGCCACATGGTCGGCTCGCTGGGCATGTCCGCGGTGCCGTTCACACACTCGTGGATGGTTCCCACACAGGATCTGTGCGGCATGCCGCCCTACAACAAGATGCCCAACCAGCATCAGCCCGGCGGACCCGGCATGCACGGACAACAGCAACCCATCGAACCGGGGTTAGTTGATACGGGGTAAATTAAAAAAAACAACAACTACACTATATTTTATAGTCTTTAAGAGTGTAAAGTTTAGACTAAAGATAACTCTGAAGATTGAGTGTGAAAAAGTGGCAAATCTTCAGATATTGATGGTATATTAGGGGCTTTATTTAATAAAGAAACAATCCTAAACTTGAGGAAAATAAGTTAAACTCATTATAGTATTGTTATATAGTAATCTCTTGCGGTTACTTAGGCAGATATCCCATAAAACTTACTTAAGAAACAATATATGGTTTGATAGACAAGAAAACAAATAAATCTGCGATTAGTTCTAACAATCTAAAGGTTTCCCTAAAATATTTCTAAAGCAAGAAAGCAAAGATATTATAATAATCATAGATATGATATAGATATTAAAATAATCAATGATATTCATAGGCATATCTTCAATATAATATACCAAACTTGCTTCATAAACAATATTATGCCTGCTTCAAAGGAAGGTTAGAAAAACTATATGTATATACCTATAAAAATCCATCAAATTTTGCATAAACAGTTTCCTAAACATATGCTCTCAGTACCCTATAGAACTAACTTTAATAACACTCGAATAAACTGCTCACTTAAGTTCAATATATCATCATATAATACCATTTATATATATCTTATTCTTCGAATTTCCTATTCAGTAGTGTCCACTACATTTACCGTTATCCCGCTGCGTTTGGTATCTGTGACCAACACAAAGCAAAGAACATAAAACATAAGAGAACTGATAAAGCCATAACGGTACCTCTCACAGACCATAAACAATGGCCCCGACTACAGTCTTATCCTGCAATGTTGACAGTCTTTCTTGACTTTTTCTTTCTCTCTCCGTGTGTTTTGTGTGTGTGTGAAAAACAAAAAAGAAAATCGCTACAAGGCAACCTCAGGGAAAACCTCTTTGCTTTACCCTTATCGAGATCAAATGATTTTCCAACTTTGATTGGCGAAAATCACAAGATAAAAACCGCAATAGGTTCGTGTAATCCGCTTAGAGGATTAATTCGGGTCTTAAGTCTTTAATCGAATGACAATATTGGGAAAAGGAATATAATGTATAGTAGGTAGCCTAATTTGTAGGTAGGCAAAGCTAATCAAGTGGAAAAGTAGTGAAAAAAGGGTGAGGATAAAGATAGAGCTTTCTGAGAAGGTAGCGCAGAGAAACAAAAGGGAGTATACCTTGTAAAAAGAAATAATGAAGAGCTTTTCCATAAGAAAGCTATCACAGGGTGAGTCAAAGAAAGATATAAGATTAGATATGGTTTAGAAAAGGATAAAAATAAAGCTGTCTCCTGAAAAATATAAGAAAAAGTATAATGATAAGAAAAATATAATTTTAGAGCTTTCTCAAAAAGGTTTTGCAACCGAGCAAAAACGAGAGAGAAAATGCTCACTCAAAGCACTTTCATCTCTTTCTTTTCATCTCTTTCTACCCGATTTCATCGCATTTCTTAAGTCCAGTCATTTTGGCTAATGACGTGCAATTTACACGCCCGTTTCTCGCCAAATTGCAGCCCCCGTTTCGCAGTTTTTTTTTCTCTCTTTTCTTTTGCGAAATTAAAAACAGAACCCTGAGATCATTTGTCAAGGCGACACCTTCGTGACAAATGCCTCCAGGGCAGTCGATAAACGCGAACTAATTTGAATCGTGTTTCTTATTGATTACCTCGAGGATTGATGCGTATGTCGAATCGGTTCGTATCGCAAGTTGCGTATTTTCTGTAGGTTCTTTGAACCACAGCGTTTAGTAGGAAACCAGGTAGTGCTGCCACTCTGGTAATTGCCAGATCCGAGCTAAGCTGCGACAATTTAACAAACTAATTAAAAATCTCAGAGAAGAAACAAAAAAAAAGGCCAAAAACTGGCTTGGCCCGTGGCAGACGCATGTTGTGCGGGTTTCTCATTGTGTCGTTGCGTCGGTTTCATTTTAATTATCAAAAAAAAAATATATATATATTTTTACAACGATGTACGACGACGTAGTCGGTAGATAACTATCGCACACACACAGCTTGTGGAGGTAATCCCCAAACCGAAACGGTCGCTGCAGAAGCTGCCCGAAAAAAATGCCGCAAAGCAACGCGATGAGCGCGTTTACAGATGCCCCATGGACATTAAAATAAATTTAAAAGCCCACAAAATGTTGAAAATGAAGTGGAGTCGCATGCGAGACAGTCTAAAAGCAGCACAGCTCAGGAATACCCTGTAAAGTGTGCTAATTAAGCTAAGCAAGTGGAGAAGAATTCGAAAAGTAGATTAAACTTGAGTTTAATATGATATTATGGAAATAGTTCAACTTCTTGCAGAGTTTTCTGAGTAGTGTAGGTTTTATTATGTTCATAACATCGAAATCTCTATCGACTTTACTGTACAAACATCCATTTCTATAATCAAATTCAAGATCTGGCTCTAACCAAACAAATAGTCTAAGAAAAAAAGATTTTAACGTGTTTGCGAGTCTGGAATTAACTTCCAAACATGATATATAGCTAAAGAATCTATAAAATACTAAGATATAAACCTATTCAAAGATATATTATGGCATTTTTCATACGTTTTTCTATGGATATAACTACCGAGAGTACACACACAAGATCTTTTCCAAATTGAAACCTTCCTATGCCTAAGCTACACATTATACCCTAACTTTTGCAAGTTTCACTACAATAACAGAGAGAAGAAGAGAAGAGAAGAGGAGGCAAGACCAAAAAACGCGACGACAACAAAGATGACAACAAACTTAAATTATGAAGGCCCCAAAAGCCAAGTTTCTGTTTCTGTTTCTGGCTAAGATGATGCCCGTAGATGCGACCGCACTGATACCGCACTGTCGGCCAGTTGCAGCGGCAATCTTTGAGGCACTACGTCGAGTGAATGAAAAGTCTGTGCATTAAGGGGAAATAAAGCTGCAACGCGTCGAAGCGGTATCAGGCAGGCGGCATCTACAGCTGCAGCAACTGCAAGAAATGTGGCAACTGCGGTCTCTGCTCTCTGGTCTCCAGTTTCGACTCGACTCGGACACGGTGTGTACAAATAGACCTGCTGAGCATAATAAGAATATCAAGTACAATGGAAAATCTGTCGGCAATTTTTCTAGCGATCGCCGTGAGAACAGCTTCTCTTCTCTTGTCTCGTCTCTCCCTCCCCTCCCCAGCGTGGTGCAGACTCTGACAAATGTCTGGCAATTTGTTGTCGCCTGACACCATTTCGTCACAAAAGCCAAACAAATTGCCCAATCGCCTGTGCTGACAGCTACGGCGACAGGTGAGAGAGACTGAAACTGAGACGGGATGAGGAGGATCCTCCTCCTCCTCTCTGCAGCTCTGCAACTTGTTGTCGCCCATTCGTCAGTGTCTACTTATTGCTTATATCAATATTTATTGCCAGCGCTTTTGTCGCTAATGTTGTCTATTCTCAACTCACATTTCTCATTCTCTCCGTCTCCCTCACAGCATTCTGGAGCTACGCAAGGAGAAGTCCCGGGATGCAGCGCGTTCGCGTCGTGGCAAGGAGAACTACGAGTTCTATGAGCTGGCCAAGATGCTGCCTCTGCCGGCGGCCATCACCAGCCAGCTGGACAAGGCTTCCATAATAAGACTGACCATAAGCTATCTGAAATTGAGAGACTTTTCCGGACACGGAGATCCACCATGGACGCGTGAGGCATCCAGCAGCAGTAAGCTAAAGAGTGAGTACCAAACTGGAAGAACTTTACCTATAGAGATCTTTTTTACCCTATCAACCTTGATAACTTCCTAAATAATCAACCGATTTTGATCGGGTAGGACATTTTGTTCATGGTTTATCTTTTAGAATGATTCTGCATTTAAATTTAAATGATTTTATGAAATTTATTTTTTCGAAAAAAAATCCATGCCACCCCCTTGCAAAAATTTCAATTTTTTTCAAAATTTTGAAATATGATTTTTTAGTTGAAATCGATTAAGCTACTCATAATTAGAATAAAAATCCATGCCAAAAGTGTCTCCGATCAAAATTGTGGAAAATATTGTAAATATACCCATTTTTATGTGATCTCTTCTGCCCTATAGAGATCTAAAGCAGTGTATAATTTCTTCTGACATTCAAGGTCCTAGCATGCCTTATAAAGTCATATAGTTTTTATATATTAATGAAAATAATAGTTATTTGCCCGATCATTTGCTTTACGCACTTCCCTAGTTAATAAACTCAGAGATATCTCAAAAATACCCTATAAACTTTAAATTTAAACAAATTTGAGTTTCTCCCAACCTCTCTGACTGCCCTCGCTAACCCAGCTCGCCAGCTCTGTTGATATGCCTGCTATATGCAACGAATACTTCCTTCTCCACTCGCTTATCGGGTCGACTGCAGTGAAATTTCCGAGCTAATTTGCATTTAGCGACTGTACTTGGTCGTGGTGTAGTGTAGTGTAGTGTAGTGGGTGAGGTAGTGTAGGGGAAGGGTGACGGGAGACGGGAGGGTGCGACCATATTGGAAGCCATTGACGAAGCGGGGCGCAAAGCGAGACGCCAAGAACGGGCTATAAAAACCGAAAGCAGGAAACACATTTGCCTACATTTCAAGGCGGGCGGGGAGGCAGGCAGGGGAAGAGGGTACTGTGGAGGGTACTGGGTACCGAGCACTACTTTGGTTGGCGCAGTGAAATCAAAAATAAAAAAAAAAAAAAACAAAATGTTTGTCAACATTTTCTATGGCAGAGACAAAAATATTTTTGTTTATGCGCGCGCACCTTAAAAACTGTACGGCGACGGCGATTTATTGGTTTTTTTGGGCTTTTGGCCCACGAAGAGCACCCTGTTCCCCCGCCCCACCAGAGCCGTACCCCCAATCAATCCGAAGTCGAAGTCCAAGTCGGCCTCGGATTCCCGATTTGCATGAAATGTCGCTATTAAGCTTAATTTATTTTATTTGCTGCGCATGCGCAGCCATTTTGACTCACTGTAGTTGTTGTTGCTGCTGTTGTTGTTGTTGTTGTTGTTGCTGTTGTTGTTGTTGCTGCTATTGTTGCTTCTTCTTTTTGTTGCTCACGTCACTGTCAACGCGTCGTGGAATTTTCAGAAGGCCAACTGCAGGGGGGACTTTATAGCGGACTATACAGATATATAGACAGAGATAGATGTATATATATATAGACATAGTGTAGGCTACAACAGATAATGGCCCATTAGGCCGATTTTAGCTCAATATCACGGACAATCCCTCAGCTTAAAACGCCTAATGGTCGCTTTCACACATTGTTGCTGTAATTAGTGGGGGAAAATAAATATATCATTCCACCCTTAATGATATATACACCATATAATATGCTATATCTAACATATATTAATGTATAGCTTAGCTCTCTGATGTATTATAGACTGCCTAAGCTTACATCTTCACTACTTTTTATGAAATACACTTAGTTTAACCGCTTTAAAACTGTAGAACCTTTATAGACTGCTCTGAAATTGATAGCAAATGCTTAGCTGCTTGTCATATATAGTATAGATTAAATAGCTCCCACAGTTCCAACTGCTGGCCAAGAAAACCTTAAATAACTATTGAATTTCACGTTGAAATGTCTCTGCAATTGTCTGGAAATTTTCATACTGCCAGCCACGTCATGCATCGTCAGCTTGGACAACGTCGACGAGTTATTGTCACGTCAAAGGCATTCCAAGTGACAACTCGACTTGGTTGCCAACTGGCCACGCCTCCGCAGGGCGGGCGGGCGTCACTTGGCAACGAACAAAGAGAGAGAGAGAGGGAAAGAGAGAGGGAAGCGAGGCTAATGCAATGGGCAGCTGGCCAAGCCAAAAAGGTAGACAAGGCACTAAAAAATAATCCAAAATCAATGGGGCGTTATGTATGAGGGAAGCAGGAGAGTGGGGCGGAGAGTGGGGAGGAGAGAGTATGGGGTGGGCGTTGAATTGGATTATTATGCGAAACTAAACCCGAAAAGGCAACAAGCTGCGGGCAATAAAAAGCACTTCAATTTGACCCACACAGCCAAAGGCAGCAACAGCAGCAGCAGAAAAAACAGCAAAAAAAAAAATATATATTATTGAAACGGGGGCGTCGGCGAAGGTCATTAAAGCCCACCCGCAGCCCCGCCCCTGCCCTGCCTAGCTGCACATATGGCCAGCGGAAACGGAAACTGTTTGGCAACTTAGCGAGCCAAAGAAATCGCTGGGGAATCGAAGCGAGAAAGAGATAGAGAGAGTAGAGAACTGGGACTAAAGCGATTTGCACTTGTGCGAATTATGACCTGACTCGGTCCAGTTGCTGCTCCTGGGGTTGCTCCCGCCTTGACCATAATCGTAAAATTCTATAATTGAATTAAATAAATATGCCTCGGATCGAGCATCAGCTGAGAAAATATTGAACTGCCTGGGTATTTATGACACTGCGGTTCCGTTATGTTTCTTGTCTCAGCGAGAATTATTAGCAGGGCGCATTTCTGTGGATGGGGGAGGGGAGGAGGAGGAGGAGGCATCATTTATGTAGGAGTGTGTGGCCAGAGGTCTAAGTGAAGTGTGTGTGTGTTATGGAAAGAGGGTAAAAGGAATTGAGTTTGTATTAAGGTTGCAGGGAATTGATTACGATATTATATTATGGCTAGATTTTGTGCAGGAAATAAAATATATTGTCTAGTAGGATCTTCAGTACAATATAGTAAAATTTTACTTAGATATGCAATAAACTTTAATCGATTTTTAGGCATAGATCTTCCTAGTTATCTATCAATTTTTAAAAAGATTTCAGCCTTAGTTACTGTATGATATTATCTTAAGTTCCACAAAGCGCATTTTCCATTCGTGCAGGCCTAACCTTAGTTCTATCCCTCTTTCACTTTGTTTACTCACTCACTCACTCATTCGTTTATTCGCTTTGTATTCATTTGCAGGTGCAGCCATTCGACGCAGTCCCGCCGTTGATTTGTTCGAGCAACATCAGGGTACCCACATACTGCAGGTAAGTTCCGGGAAAGGGAAAGAAGAGAAAGGGGAAGGGGAATAGGGAGGGGAGAGAGTGCAGTCAGCCATCTTGCCAGTATGCTAATTCATGCTTTCTGTTTGTCTTTTTCCCCCGCTTCGCAGTCACTCGACGGCTTCGCATTGGCCGTGGCCGCAGACGGACGCTTCCTGTACATATCGGAAACTGTGTCCATTTACCTGGGCCTGTCGCAGGTGGAGATGACGGGCAGCAGCATATTCGACTATATACATCAGGCGGATCATGCGGAAATTGCCGAGCAGCTGGGACTGAGCTTGACCAGCGGCTCAGCCGGTGGCGGCGGTGGCAGTGGAGGCAGCGGCGGCGGCGGCGGCGCTGCTGGTGGTCTGGCATCGCCCACATCGGGTGCATCCGATGATGGCAGCGGCACACACGGTACGAACAATCCTGATGGTGAGTCTAGTCCGAGTTAATCCTCCTGCCGACCCTAAAAAGGCGGCTAGACTGGGTATCCCGGTCGTTGTGTGTTGTGCCCCCAGCAAGCGTGAATGTTGGAGAGTGGAACTAGTAGCTAATCCTTCATCTTATTTCTTCCCCCTCCCTCTCCCTGCAGTTGCCGCCTCCATGACGCAGGCCTCCACCAGCGGCTACAAGGGCTACGATCGCAGCTTCTGTGTGCGCATGAAGTCGACGCTGACCAAGCGGGGATGTCACTTCAAATCCTCCGGCTATCGGGTAAGTTTCTCTCTCACTCTCTCTTCTCTCTCTCTCTCTGTCTCTTTCTTTGTCTCTCGCTCGCTATCGCAGCTCGCAGTTGTAGACGCGCCGTGTAGTGTAGTGTGACGACGTGTAGTGTAGTGTAGCACGGTTACAGTCGGTTATCCTTAGTTTTCTTTTGTTTTTCCTTTACTTTTTCTTTGTTCTTCCTCTGTTTCTTACCTTATGTAGTTGATCTAACACTAGACCTGCGTGCTATGTGGGGCGAGGGGGCGCGTTAGACTAACCCAAAATAAAAAAAAAAACTCTTTGGTTCTGATATTGTCTGTAAGGATATTGTGCATTTCTTACGTATACGTATTACCATATCCATATCCATCACCATATCCACTGCTTATCTACAGGCCAACGATGCAACGAGCAATTGCAACGGTAACAATAACGGTAACAATGCTAAAAATGTTAAGAACCCGGCCTCAAACTATTCGGTACGTATCAATTGAAATCAGTACAAAAACGCAAGGCAAATTATCAAAAAATACCAAAAAAATACTAGAAATTTAAATATATAAAACTATTAAGTTTATGATTTATGCAGAAATCAGTGAATCTTTTTATAAGTTGACAACCTTTTCGGCCATTTTTTACATTACTCAAGTCTCGCAAGACAAAACTGATTTTAGATTGATCAGTATCGAATATAGTACTATATAGATACACTATATACCCTATACCATATAAACCATATATGCTATAACATGCACATATCAGGCTCGCAGTCAAGCAGCTTCAGCCTCAGCAGCAGCATCATCTTCAGGTTGCAGCATCATCCTCATCAGCATCTTTATCATCTGCCTCAATCGACAGCGGGGATGTGCTCTCTCTCTCTCTCTCTCTCTCTAACTCCCATTCTACTCGGTCTCTCCCTCGTCCCGCTGTCGATTGTCACTGCTCACGCTCTTGCTTAGCCCTTAAGCTCTTCTCTTCCTGCCCATCCGCCCTGTTCTAATCCGCCTCCTCTTCTCCACTTGCTGCTCCTCTTTGCAGGTTGTGCTGCTGCTGTGCAAACTGCGCCCGCAGTATACCTTCTCGCACACCCGCAAATCGCAGCCCCCGCTGCTGGGCATGGTCGCCCTGGCCATCGCTCTGCCACCGCCCTCAGTGCACGAGATTCGCTTGGAGTGCGACATGTTTGTCACGCGTGTCAACTTCGATCTACGCGTTGCCCACTGTGAGCCCAGGTAAGCCAAGGATTACTTCGTTCCCAGTGGGGATATACTCACTCTCTCATTGTTCCCGCAATAGGGTATCCGATCTGTTGGACTACTCTCCGGAGGATCTGGTCAACAAGAGCCTCTACTCGCTGTGCCATGCCGAGGATGCCAATCGCCTGCGCAAAAGCCACACAGATCGTAAGTAATGAGGGTAAACGAAAGAGATAGCAAGCTTATGGTTCCTTCTTCTCCTGCAGTGATCGAAAAGGGTCAAGTGCTCACCGGGTACTATCGACTGATGAACAAGAGCGGCGGCTACACGTGGCTACAGACCTGCGCCACAGTCGTTTGCAGCACCAAAAACGCAGACGAGCAGAACATTATCTGCGTGAACTACGTCATAAGGTGAGTTGGATTCTTCTGAAGAAGTTGCAGGAGCAGCGCATATAGAATAAGGTAGCAGCACACCAAGTTTAGTGAGGCTAGCTTCCCGCAGGACTGAGATCCTTGGGTTAGAAACGGATCGAATGGGTAGCACAATAATACAACTTTCCTTTCCCTCTCCCCCTCAGCAATCGCGAGTACGAGAATCTCATACTGGACTGTTGCCAGCTGGAGCCAAGCGTGGATAGCATCAAGCACGAGGAGGGTCAGGGCAATGACAAGAGCAGCGGCTCACCTGGTGGCGATGCCAATGGCGAGGGCAATGCACACCTCAGTGCGGGCGACATGAAACTCGGACTCAGCTCGCCCAAGACCGATCCGGAGGGACACTCGCAACGTGGACGTGGACGCAGTGCAGCCACAGCACATGGCAGCAATCTCAATAGTCTGGCATTGATCAAGGACAGTCCCACGCCACTGGGTGTGGAGGTTGACGGCGTGTTGCCCACCACAGTGGCCACGCCCGTGCCCGCGCCTACGCCCACAAGTGGCACGACCACAAAGCGCAAACGCAAGAGCAAAGCGGCGCAGCAGGCAGAGGAGCAGGCTGAGCAGCAGCAGGCAGAGCAGCAGCAGCAACCGCTGAGCAAGTTGCCCGCCTTGGAGCCCCAGCAGCAGCAGCAGCAGAGGGACACGCCTCGCAGTCGCCTGCCCTCGATTGTGGATGAGCAACCTACGGGCGTAACTGGGCCTGATTCGGCTGTCAAGGATCTGGAGCATGCCATGTCCAAGCATCTGCCCTCACCCACTCCCAACAACAACAACAACAACCAGCCGAGCACAGACTTCAGCACGGACGCACTGCTCAAGCAGCAGCAGCAGCATCAACAGCAGCAGCAGCAGCAGCAGCAAACAGCAGCACGATCCCAACGAGAAGAGCAGCACGATCCAGTGGATTGGCACGCCCTACCAGCAGCCCGCTCCCATGCCGGCCACAGCGCTGCTGCGTCAGCTGCATGCCCACCGGGAGAGCGTGATCCGTGCCACAGCACGACAGACGCCCACGGGCGTGGGTGTCTTCTATGGCGAGCAGCAGGGCGGACCTCTGCCCACGCCACCGGGCAGTGAATCCTCCTATGAGAATCAATTCCTGCAGCTGCACTCGGCCGCACCGACAGCAACAGCGGTGCCGCATCCAGGCACCGGACAGAAGGGTGCCAACTCGGCCGATGCCTTCACCAATCTGGTGTCCACCTATGGTGGCTATCACAGTTCCATTGATTACCACAACGCCATGACACCGCCCAGCTCAGTGTCGCCACGTGACAGCAACAACTCAGCGAAGGTGCCGCCCTCAGCGGCACTGGTGGCAGTCAGCAACGGCGGCTATGCGGACTATGCTGATCCGTTGCGTGGACAATATGCCACGCCCGTGGAGGCAGCAGCGCCCACAGCGTTGCCCCTCAAGCCGCAGGCCTATTCCGCTGCCATGCATCCGCATGCGGGGCATGCAACAACCACAACCGAAGGCGGAGTGACCTACAGCAATCTCGACCAACCGCAGTACTTTGCGCCCCACTCGAGCTTCCATCTCTACCACAAGGGCAGCCCCGCCAGCGGTTGGTACTCCACACCCTCCTAGGTGCGGGAAGAGCAGGCGATGACACCAGCGTTGCCAGACTGTCAGCACAATGCGACGGAGCAGCAGCAGCAGCAGCAGCAACAGGAGCAGCAAGAGCGTTGGGACTTTGTGGGTGCACTGGGTAAGGTGGCCAGGATGTTTTTCAGTGCACGCAGGGGCAGCAATTGAGGGGAAGGAGAAGAGGATGAGGGAAGAGTGAAAAGCAGCAAAGTGAGCAGAGCAGAATGCAGCGTCAGCTGAGGGCAACTAATGAGGCTCAGGTGCCTAATTAAGTGAGAGTAAAGGAGACAACAGTAGATCAGTAAGCTGAGAGCAAATTCAAGATGGCCAGGATGCTTAAAGCGCATAATGGCCGCCGCACTGAGAGAACAACATGAGAGTAAAGAGGATGGCAACAGATCACTGCACTGAGAGCATGGCAGGAGCAGCAACAACAATTCAAATTAGAGTTGCCAACTCATTTGAATTTACGCTCATCACTAATTCACTACTCTCCCATCACTAATCTGAGAGCAAGGCAAAGGTAACTACGTAGTGTGTTGCCAACTAACATTAGTATTGCCAACTATCTCACATTTACGCTCTCACTGGGGCAAGAGCAACATCAACATTGTAGTGCGTTGCCAAATTGCATTAGAATTGCCAACTATCTGCTATTTACGCTCTCCACTCTCTCATTCAATTATCACTGGGGCAAGAATAACAACAACTTTGCAGAGTGTTGCCAACTTGCATTAGAATTGTGAACTCTCTCTCTCATTTCCCCTCCCACTTTACGCTCCTCTCCACGCTCCAATTCCGCCACACTTGTAAATAGCAAAGATATAACACAAGAAAAAAACTAAAATAATGTATTTAAAAAATTCCCCCTTAATATTTGTTTAGTAATTCATTTTTTCGTCGTCATAAAACAAATGTTAAAACATTCAATGTTGTTAAATAATTTGTAAGCTTGTAAATTATCGAAAAAAACGAAATAATTAATAAGGAAAATTAAGAAATCGCAGAAAAACGAAAATTCTCACACGGCAAACCCATTGAAATTCTATTTAAAATACTCGGCAAATATGCAATTGATTAAATTAAATTAAATTAAATTATAAACAAACTACTTTAAAAACTCCTCTTGCATAAGACTTGCATTGAATAATATATTGAAACAACAACAAGTTGGTAAGGAGCATAATAAATGATAATTCTAATTACCGATAATTAAATTAATAAATTAACTATAGCATTAAATACGCGTAATCAAAATGCTTATTTCATAATTCTAATTGTTATTAATTATTTAAATTAATTGTACATTTCTAGTATCTAGCATCGATAACGATAACAATATTATTAATCTCGGCATACGATTTAGCTATATTTAACATTTTTACAACATATCAAATGCTTCCTCTTTTAGACTACGATTAACGATAGCGATAACAATAACGATAACGATGCATTGAAGCTCAAAACATTTTGTATAATCCGTAAAAGGTAGTTCCATTTCGATATTTAAAAAATATATGATTATGTATTATATGGAAATACCTTCAAGAGTTCTGCTTATGTTTGAGCCCCTAAACTGGAAATGCAAATAAAAACTTATACTCTATGTATGATATTTGAATGAGTCTATCAAATTTTTAGCCATAAAGTGTAATTAAATTTTGTATAAACAAATTCCATCAAAGGCTTAAATATTAAATATGATGATCGATAAAAATGCAATATATTTATTCTTTAAAGCAATTGCAAATGGGAATTGTTGTCTAGTTTTCTTCAGATATTTCTGTTGACTGAGATTTTCTTTCTTTTCACGCTCCCACATTCTCATTCGTTCCACTTACCTTACCTACATAAACTTTTTTGCGATACATTGCGAAACTAAAATCGGATAATCGCATGATTAATATGATATTCTCTCGGGGTGACACATGTTTCATCCGGCACAATTCTGACATCTCTGACAGTTGTCCATCAGACTGGACTGGACTGGACTGTCTGTCTATTAGGTTTCTCGCGATTAACATAAAAAACGCATAAAATTGCAATTTGCCGCATTTGCTGCGCCTAATTCCTTTCCTCCCTCCGGTTGTGTCCATTTCTATTTTTTTTTCTACCCGAAACAGACCCAAGTCGTAGAGGATAAGAACAAAAAGGGGACTACACAGGCGTGTCACATTTTTGTGATGGCTTTTTAAGCACGCCTATTGGCTGACCATGCCACGATTAATCATCGTCCAAGTGGGGTATATGGACTCATAACTCAATTTGTTGCCGGCTTGTGGTATGTGTGGGTGCACAGTTTGACATCTTGTGACCTTCATTCGGAACACCTTTTTAGAGTAACTACAAGAACACCTTAAGAACAAGAAATAAGCAGACCAATTAAACCCTCTTCTTAGTTGTTGTTGCACTATATTGAGGTACTATTTCCTATTTAAACTTATTCTACAGCACGTCTACATGTCCATTGACAATCTTCCAGCGTGCAATAGCGATTTTTATTGCCACCGCATCCTCGATAGGCCATCTGGAAGCAGCGTTGAGTGGGGGAATCGAAATACCACAATCTTCTATTCGCATTACGTCGGCAATGATGCCAACGGGCATGACCCTCATCGAGGCCACCCACGCATGTCTGATTTACTGCAGAAGAATATATATATATATATATATTTTACTAAAGATATATTCCGAGACTTACCACGAGCGACACTTCCGGGACAGCTGCTCTGGGCCTCCAAGTTGGCCACATAGAGAGCCAGACAGGCCAAGATGAGCAACATGCACTTCATGATAATACACAGTTTAAACTGGGGAAACGCCGCATAGGTAAGTTCTTATATAGCGCAGCGATTTAAAATATGTCGAACATATGTATATACTATATGTTATAGTCACAATTGTATTCTGAACGTGATCAACAAGGGAGTTTAGCCGATTCTTTTGTCTTGTTTTTTTGAATAGTTATAGTTGCGAATGAAGTTTTAAATTTAAGTAAATTTGGGTCATCTGTATTAAGAACAATTAGCTTTGTGTTCATATATATTTTATATAATATTCTTTATGAAAAAACTCTACCCATTTCTATTTCAACTCCTTCGCACACAATTCCTCTGGCATTGTTGGAGACTGCAGTATCGATTCGTATTACCTCCGCACCCGAGGAAGCTCAGCTGCTGGCAAGTTCCGCTTCTCTGATCGTAGTACCACATATTGTTGTTCGAGTTTCTAGTGCAATGATCATTGAAGCGATGACCCTCGTTTCTTTCTCCTTCGCAGGTCAGCCATACTGTAGATATCGAAGAAAGTAAAGACCTAGTCGCATAACTATGGGTACCTTCATCTTACCGTTAAGTACCTGTCCACGACACGCCCACTGGTCTTGAGCGTGGGCTACATAAAGCCAGCCCAAGCAGGCCAAGATTAAAATGAATCTCATTGTAAGAAACCTTGCTTAAACTAAATTATGAACTATATAATTGAGACCTTATATAGCAGATGGATCAGCTTTTGTATGCTAGCTGAATGTAACAGCTGTTCTAGTAATTTCAATGGGACTCGAACTTTAAAGAGGTAGGTGGAAATATGCAAAAAAACAAGGCTACAGTCGAGCGTGCCCGACAGCAAGATACCCTTCGCCAAATTCCCAAAATCTGTTACAAACGTGTGATCACACTTATAACTTAAAACAAAGAATTCTGCACATTCTACTACATGTGGCTTACTCGCTCTTAAAAACTAAAAAAAAACTATTTTGATAAAAAATCAAAAATTCCAAAATATCGAAAAATTTCAAAAATTCCATTTTGTTATTTTTTTAAATGTAGAATCACTCAGGTTGTTAAAACATAAACAAAATGTCATTCCGCATGAAAATAGTGTGATTTTTAAGAAAGTTACGGTCGGTCTAAGATTTGGGTACCAGGCCTGTTGAGTGTGTTGCATGTCTAATTTTTTGAACATTTCGACATGATTTTTGGGCCAAAATTAAATATCGTTTTAAATCGATTTAAACAATTGTTTAGCACTAATTTTGACCTCCGCAATCGATTAAAACTAAAAACTAGAGATTTAAAATTTTTCAAAAAAAAATTTTGTTGAAAAATCATAGGGGGGACCATTACCAAAAATTTCAAAATATCGAAAAATTTCAAAAGGTCTATTATGATATTATTTAAATGTAGAATCACTCAGGTTGTGAAACCATAAACAAAATGTCCTTCCGCATGAAAATCGTTGGATTTTTAAGAAAGTTATGATCGATGGAAAATGAGAGTACTACGCATGTCGAGCATGTTACATGTCAAATTTTTAAGACATTTTGTCATGATTTTTGGCCAAAAATTAAGTATCTTTAAAAATCGATTTAAACACTTGTTTAGTACTAATGTTGACCTCGGCAATCGATTAAAATTAAAAACTGGCGATTTAAAATTTAAAAAAAAAATTTTGTTGAAATTTTACAGGGGGAACCATTGTCTAAAATTTCAAAATATCGAAAATTTTCAAAAGGTCTATTATGATATTATTTAAATGTAGAATAGTACAATTAATCAAAACATAAACAAAATGTCATTCCGCATGAAAATCGGTGGATTTTTAAGAAAGTTACGATCGATGGAAAATTAGGGTAATTGGTTTGTCGAGTATGTTACATGTCTAATTTTTTGACCATTTCGACATGATTTTTGGTCCAAAATTAAGTATGGTTAAAAATCGATTTAAACGATTGTTTAGTACTAATATTACCCTCCGCAATCGATTAAAACTAAAAACTAGCGATTTTAAAATTTTTACAAAAAATTATTTTGTTGAAAATTCATAGGGGGGACCCTTAGCATTAAAAAGCTAAAGGATAAATGTAATTAATCGTTTTCTGAACTTTATTTATTTCAAGTTTTCCCTCCGCATACCCATCATACTCGACGAACACACTTTTGCTCACAATCCTGAAGATTGCAGTATCGATTCGTATTGCCCCCACAACCGTAGTAGACCATGTGAAGGCAGGTTCCATTTCCCTGCTCATAGTACCACATCTCATTGTTCGACTGTCTGTGACAGAGACGCCCAAAGCGATGTCCCTCGTTCCTGGGCCCCTCGCAGGTCTTTCTTACTGAAATGGGTTGGTTGATAGGATAAATATATATTGTATGATATAGGGTTATAGCTTACTGGTGCGCACATAACCACGACAAACGTTCTGTCCGTCAGTCTGGGTTATATATAACCAGACTAGGCATGACAAGATTATAACGTATCTCATTGTAAGGAAATTTGTTTAAACTGACTTATGGTATATAGAATCGAGGCCTTATAAAGCAAATTGATCAAGCTCTAAAGACATGACTGAACGGAACAGCTGTGTGAATGGGAATTACGAAATCAATAAGCTGGAAATATGTCTGAATGATATGCACAATAAAAGCTGTAAGTGCTTCAGATAGTAGTCGAAAATACTGAAGAAAATAGTATAAACATAAAAGAAGTTGTAGAAATAGTTAGTGCAGAAATTTTCGAAT
The DNA here is from genome assembly GCA_018904105.1 of Zaprionus tsacasi. Classification (NCBI taxonomy): domain Eukaryota; kingdom Metazoa; phylum Arthropoda; class Insecta; order Diptera; family Drosophilidae; genus Zaprionus; species Zaprionus tsacasi. The sequence continues at coordinate 2,778,391 of JAEIFR010000049.1, read as the reverse complement.
TTATTTTAACATTTTAACATTTTTGTATTTTCTCGTTTTCCGATCCTAACGCCCACCACAATGCCTCGTGCAGTCTGCTTGGGTGCAATGGCGATTGTTGTTGCCTCCACAGCCGAGGAAGGACATGGACAGGCAGGAACGAGAGTTTGAGTCCCAGTACCACATATTGTTGTTCTGATTGGAACGGCAGGTGCGTCCATTCAGATGTCCCGAGTCCCGATGGCCACGACAATTAACAGTTACTAAAGAAAATCCGCGAGTGTTATACTATATGATTAATGCCAAATTGAAGAGATTATTTCCCTGATACTTACAAGGACTTCCGCGACATCTCTGACCCTGAATGGAGGCTACGTAGAGCACAAGGCAAGTCAAAAGCAGAATAAATTTCATTGCGAGGGAGCTTCAAAAAAACACTTAAAACAGTTGCAACTGATTTATCTGGAAAAAAGTATTCCCTTTTATAGCAAGTCATATCTACATGCAAAGTTTATTGAATTATTGCAACAGCTGTTCCGCAATTTTGTTAAGACCAATGCAACAAAAGCTACAAAATAAATTTATTCAATTTGCACCAGTAGTGTCGGTCCGCACACGTTCAATGGCACAACAACAATCAATGGACATACATGACAATGGACATCAATGAGACAAACAATGACTCCAGAGAAGTTTACCGCACACGAAAATAATTTTTCAAGTTCGTTTCTTCACGGGCATGCCCGAAAAGCGCAAAAATTGTAGGGTATCTTTTTTTCCAAAATACAAGCAATGCATCTGCATATCAGCAAACTCTTGTCAGTGAACAAAAATTGTACTGATTTTAACAAACTCTTGTCAGTGAACAAGAATCGAGCTGGTTACAACAAACTCTTGTCAGTGAGCAAACATCACGCACTTTTGCTAAATGCTATGAAACAATACTGCGCACAGCTGTCACGCCACTCACGTGCTGTCATATCGATATATCGACTCACTGCGAGCTCTTGCGTATCGTCACATTTTACATCACTAGTTCGTCGCTGCTCGCCTTGGTTCGTTCGGTTTCGGAGAAAGAAAATTAAATTTGTTTTAATTTTTTGTTAATTTTGTTCGTTATCGAATACATTTGCCGCTTGCGTCTCGTGCGTGCAGCAGCCAAGAATACAAAGTACTACTATATTATTTTGATTGCGGTTTCATTGTTCAAGTGTATTTTCGTTTGATTCATTGTTTTCTTTTCAACTTGCGGCCGTGTGCGTGTGTGGCGGTGTTCTCAGTACTCAGTCAATGCATGTGTGTGCGTGAATTTTAACAAAAAACAATTCCAAGGAACACTACAAAGTATATATGTGTGCATATGTGTTATTATTACTCTTAAAGCGAAGTTAAAAGCCAAACAATTCTGCAAAAACTACAACAACAACAACAACAAAATAAAAAGGTACGTAAGCGCACTTCATTTAACTCTTTTCATGTATGCGTGAATAAGTGTGTGTGTGTGTTGTGCATGCTTATCTGCAGCCCGCAGGCTGCCCTTTGATTATTATTATTATTCTCTCCTCCTTGTGCTGGTTGTCATCTCTCTCGCACTCATGCACAATCATCGCCATCTCAAGAAACCGCCTACTCAGCGTAGCATCGTATCGCAGCTTTGCTTCAAAATCAAAGTCTATACAGAGCCAGCGTACACTCACTCTCTCTCACACACACACACATACACACATACACGCATGCATGCACACAGATGCAGGCGCATCCTACAGTAATCCAGAGAGGAAAAGTAAATGTAATGAGGGAACACGCTGAGGGACTGCCGCCTGCACACAAATACAAGCACAGCTTGCTGTGTGTGCGTGTGTGCAATTAATCATTTTATTGTGTACAAATCGTTTAATTAATTAAACTAGTTTTCTTCTGCTTCTCTTCTCTTTCTCTCTCCTGCTTGTCTTTAAGCTTAGCACAGTTTCAAACCTTGTTGGGGTTGTCTCTGTGTTCCCGTTGTGCCTTTAATCCCCACTAGGGGCTAGTGGGACACTCAAGTAGAAAATCGTTTAGTAGACAAATTCGTCTGCCTCTTTTTTTCGCCCCAAAGCGTTTAACGGTAAAAGCAGGCAAAGTGAAGAGCGGCGAGCATTAAGAATATCGCAAGAAGCGATGCGTAAACAACCAAGAGACCTGCGACTCTTTCTCACTGTATATGTACGTGTGTGTGTGTTTGTCTCTGCACGTGTGCGTGTGCAGCCCCGGGCTGCTGGCTGTGACTGGGCCTGGGCCTGGGGGCTGGCTGTGTGTGTGTGTGTGGTTGCATGTGAAATATGAACACAAAAATAGCATAAGAATTTGTTGATGTTGTTGTTGTTGCTTTGGCTGTACAGGGCGGGTGCCCGGGCGGTTGTCAGAAGCAATAAAAATTAAAAGGCAAACAGCGATAAGCAGGGTCCCCAACCCAACCCAAGCCAGTGCCGTGCTGCGTACACATGGTAACCCTGACGCATAACGGTAACGGCACATAAAACCAAACAAATGCAAATGCATAGACAGAGCATTATTGATGCGTCTCTGGCACGCCAAATTCAATTCACTCTCTCTCTCTCTCTCTCTTTTTCTCCCCTCACTCTCACTACCTGCCCCTCTGCTTGTCTTAATTTCGCTTATCAATTTAAAAGTAATTTTCAGCTTTCAGCTGGGGCTGTTTTGGACTTCAATTGGGGTTGCCATACACAGTTGAAATATGAAGTGAAATTTGTAATTTAGTTAGCACAGTTCAATCAGATTTCACAAAATGAATGTTTTATTAATAACATTATGCTTCTATATGCTGGACGGGATGGAGCAAGTTGTCCTTTTTGCCCGCTTTACCCTTGATTGGGGTCGTCGTCAAGGAGCAGCAGTGCCTACCCGCAGCTTCAGTAAAAGCACTCGCCATGATGTACCCTAATTGAAATTGAGTGGCAGCCAAGCAGGGACGAGCGTCCAATACTCACCTGACGACAGCCCTCCCAAGACCCTTCCCTCTACCCTCCTGTCTCACCTTTGTTTTACACCCCTTTTCTGCGCTTTTGTTTGTTATGTGGTCTCGGCTCGTTTCATATTTCGCTTCCTATCGCTATGTTTGACAAGTTCTGCTCAATGTCTGCTGCGGTTTCAATTACGGGTATAAAGCTCGTTACGTTGCGGGTTCTACTTCTGCTTCTGCTTCTTCCTCTTCTTCTTATACTTTTCAACCTCTCAAGAGGTCACAGCCAGCGCCATAACAGTTAAGCTAGCCGGGTTGACTCACAGCGTAGTTTTCATATCTGCACCAAATCTACGTGACTGACCGACGAGAGAGAGAGAAGAGGATGAGAGAGAGACAGCGATAGTCCGCGAAGTCATCAAATCTCTGCTGTCTGCTTCGCGTTAGTTGGCAAATTCTCAACCGGTTCGGCATCGTCACCATCAATTTCCTGCCCCTCTGTCTCTGCTCTCTTTCCTCTGCGATTCTTTCGCTGTAACCCGCTTGCAGCATCAGCAGGGGCAGCAAATTGGATTTGCTTACGTTACCATTTCCATTTCCCCCATTTGCTCAGCGGGTCACGCGAACAAAGCGAACACAACAAGAGTCGCACAGTGGTACAAAATTATATTTAAATGCGGCTTGTACTTCATCTTAATTTAGGTTGCAATATTCCGTTGAAAGCGATGTAATAACCAGCATATTGATTACGCATATCAATAAAAATAGTGCTCTATATATTAATATATTGCTCGACTGTGGAGCAAAACGGAAGCTGACAGAAAAAAAACCCAACAAATAAAAGCAAATCAAATTTGCATGCAACAATACATTAATATCATGCGCACACATGCAAATATATGTGAATATATGTGACAGTGTGTGTGTAATAAACAAAAATCTGCACCATGATTTTCTTTGTGGAACAGGAACATGGCATGAGGGGGAGGAAGGCCAGTCCAAAAGTCGGTCAACGAACCAAAAGTTTTATTTTGTTGTCAAGCAGATGTGCGTGCGCGTGTGTGTGTGTGTGAGAGTGTGTGTTTGCCTTTGTTTATGCACTTTAAACAATACAACAACAAGAAAAGCAAAACTATAGTTGTTGTTGCCGTTGTTCATTTCGTTTTCAATTAATGAGCAAGAATAAACAATAATAAATAAATATGTAATAAAGAGACGTGGTACTGCTTCTCCCCCCCTAGGTCTACCCCACTGTCTCTCTCTCTCTCTCTCTCTGTCTCTTTCGCCTTCCCACATGCATTGCCCATATTCAGACTCGATTCGCGGCGTAATACAAAAGCCGTCATAACCACAACCAACAAGTCTATAAGGCTTCCGTTCAAATATGGCCAACAGTCGTCGATGTCGATTCCGATGTTGATTCCCTGAAACAGTTGACGGCTGAAGGGGCCAACGAGACACTCGACTGGCAGACAAACAAATAGAGAGAGAGAGACAGAGACAGTGAGAGGCACTGGGGACAGTGTGGACAACGGACAGCGGCCTCTTGGGTCGTGGGCGTCGTTGTTGAAATGACGCAACCTCGTTCCCTTGCTCGTTCCACTGTGCGACTGTGTTCTTCAACCTGTTGAACGCAATCTACAATACTATCGACCCATTCGGGGTTAAGTCTGGCCTCCATCGTTCCTCCTATAGTATGTGTACCTAACAAATTTGCATTAATTTGTTGTTAATGAAGCCTAATAAAAGCCAACTAAGCTGCTTAGCCCACTGTGCTCGTCGTGCTGGCTTATCGATCGATGCTAATGGCAAACTAATTGGAAAGATTATCAAGTGCGCCTCGGAAAATGCTGTGTTACAAATCAAACTCATCAGATTAGATAGGTTATTGGAACACATTATTGAGTTTTCAATTCTATTTTGTGGTTACATTCGTAAACACATCACTCGTTCTTATTAACTTCCTCCAGCGATCTCCGAAATTCTTCACCAAATTGTAAAATTACTAAATAGATTTTCTATATTTAGTATACCTAATCGATTCATCGTAAGGTTCGGAAAAGACTCATAAACAAGGCAAAGACTTGTGTGTTATTGCGCACAATTTATTGTACTTGACTTTCCCCGCAGTTCTCTCTCTTTTTCTCTCCCTCTCTCTCTCTCTCTGTCGAACCGCTGCCAGCCGGAAATTGTGTATTAATATAGAACACGGGGAACAAAAATAAAAACAAAAACAAATATCTTTATCTGTCACATGTACGTATAGTACACGCTTATAGAGGCGGCATTTGTATTTGCCATAACTAATGGGGCTATACTAAGGCATAACTGACTGTGGGTGTGGGTGTGGGTGTCTGCACTTAGTCAAACACACACACACACACACACACACAAAGAGCAAATGCAGAAGAAAGACTGTGCTGTGTGGTAGATTATGATATGCAAAGATCTTTGTTAGGCATGGTAAATGGGAAAAGAATACATTTTAATTAGTTTTTAGCTAGAGATAGGCATCTGTAATATACAGTTAGTTCCCACACTTTTGGCTAGAGGTTATTAAAAACGTATAACCCATTAAAGGGGCACAATAGAAGCCACAAGTAGACGAAACGTTAGCTGGATACCGACCCTGCACAGTTCGATATTTATAACTCTTGGAAAGCTCTTAAGCCAATTACACGCTGCATCAATCATCGATGGAAGCGCTGTCTATGTGTGTGTGTGTGTGTGTGTAGGCCAGTCTTATCTACACATACACACCCACACTCGACACGGTGTGTGTGTATGGGCTAAGACAAGGTTCAATTGCGGGGAAAAGACCCAAAAGGAAGTCAACGAAGACGATATTAGTCACTCTGCACTTGTCGTTGCTGTTGTCTACAACATGACAATGCATAAGTGTGTGTGAGAGTGTGTGTGTGTGTGTGTTCGTCAGCGCGTGAAAAAATGCGTCGATTGGGGCCTTAGGGTTCAGTGAAGACCTTTTGGGCCAACCCTGTCAAGTGAAGTGTTTTTTCCGCACTCGCAGAGCCAAGCAATAACCGAAGAAAGTAAACAATAACAATAGTGGATGAATGAAAAGATCAAGCATAGACGCACTGCAGATGCGCTATCTTTGGCTATAAGTAAAATACCAGTTAAATTATATATAAGAATCAATTTTATTTGCATTTGATTATAATTCCCCACTCACTGTCTTTTTCTCTCTCTCCTGCAGCACATGAACCTACCTAGCCGACGGTAGAGCATCCATCCAAAGTCTTAGCCATAACGTGAACGACACGTCCAAAGTAAAAGTCTTGCCATTTTATCGAATAAACAAGTATCAACTGCCAGCCAAACCAGGCCAACCAGGGAGCCTTCCAGCCATCAGGAAGGAACACACACACACTTACTCTCAAATCACTCACTCTTATACGTTTAGTAAATTAATTGGAGGCAGTATGGAGCTGGGCCATGTTTGAACGCTTTCGTTTAGGCAACCTGAGCAGAAACTACCGATTACGCGGAGCCTCCACAGAACTGGCGCGCGACAAGAAACAGCAGCGGCAACAATGCGTCACCGTACTATTCCTAGATGACATCACGCACACCTTTCGGATCGAGGTAAGTCGCAAGTAACCCCCCAAAACAAAGACCCTACTATGACTGGGAATGACTGAGTATGGAGTCATTCCCACCCACCTACCTGATTTGTAGTTAAGCTCATTGAAATGCGCATAGTAATTTATTAATAAGCAAGTTGCGAAATTGTTTGGCAAATTGTGTAAACAATGCAAAGACCCCAAGTTCCATAGAAAGTGTGGTCTGGTCTGGTCGTCTTGTCGTGCGTTACGTGAAATTAAAATTGCGATCTGCAAGGGGAGCTGATGCATTTCTGCAATCTCCGAGTCTCACTTTCATTTCGGAAGGCGGCGTAGATCGCACTCATCACGCACTTAACCAAAACTGACAACATGCTTCGTTTCTCCGAATGAAGATGGAAAATTAAGATACATATAGATGAGATCTAGCCACGAAAATGAGTGAAAAACAGTAGTTTGGAGAAACTTCAATGGCATTTTCACTAAATTGTCAAGGTAATTAGTGGAAATGACTGGATGATCTGGGTTAGCACGAATAAAGCGATAGTGACTGGTTGTGAAAAGTCATCAAAACCGAATTTGGAAATCTTCTTCATCAAATGCATCTAAATTTCCCCCTTTCTCCCTTTCAGAAACGTGCGAAAGGCTCTGAGCTCTTAGAACAGGTCTTTCAATATCTCGAACTATCCGAAAGGGACTACTTCGGTCTATTATTTCCACAGAAGCCCGGCGACGTTGTGGTAAGTGAATCAATAAACTGATTAACTGCATCTATTAATAAATATCTTACTCATCTTCCTGGGACAGAGATGGGTTGACGCACAGAAGCAATTCAAGAAGCAATGCAGCAGCGTCGCACTCGACAACGATGCCGTTCCATTATTAGAGTTTAGAGTTAAGGTTCGTATCCATTCACCAATATTATAATTATATATTTCTAATTACTCATTCCCATTCATCTTGCAGTTTTTTGTAAGCGATCCGAGCCGTTTGCAGGAGGAGTTCACACGCTACCAGTTCTATCTGCAGATCAAGCGCAACATTCTACATGGCCAATTGCCGTGCTCCAGCAACACCCAGTGCCTGCTTGCCAGCTACACGGTGCAGTGTGAGTAGCCCAAAAGGAGACATACCCAGGATGTACGCCAGCTTAACTAATCCTCAATCCTCTCTTGCAGCGGAATTGGGCGACTTCAATGCCGTGGAGCATCAGCCAGGCTACTTGAGTGGCCTGCAACTGTTGGCAGAACAAACGCCTGAGGCGGAGCGTAAGATCTGTGAGCTACACAAGCTGCATCGTGGCCAGTTGCCTGCCGACGCGGAATACAATTATCTGGAGCATGGAAAGCGCTTGGAACTGTACGGCATTGATCTACACAAGGCCACCGACTCTAATGGCAAGGATCTGCAGTTGGGCGTCTCTGCAGTGGGTCTGCTGGTCTTCCAGCATTCGCTGCGTATCAACACATTCTCATGGAGCAAAATGGTGAAGGTGTCGTTCAAGCGCAAGGATTTCTTTATACAACTTCGCAGGGAGCCCAGTGAGAGCTACGACACTTTGCTTGGCTTCGGCATGATTAGCCACAAGCATGCCAAGGCATTGTGGAAATCCTGCGTGGAGCATCACAGTTTCTTCCGACTGAAACGGCCGCATCGCTTATCGCGCTTCCTCAACATTAGCCTGGGCAGCAAGTTCTATTACTCGGGTCGCACCGAACTGCAGGCGGTGCAGGAGTCCAAGCAACGTGGACGCATACACAAGGTCTTCGTACGCTCCCCCAGCAAGCGACTGCTTGCTGCTGGTCAAGGAGCCGGAGGAGGAGGAGCAAGCTTCGCCGATGGCACTGGTACACAACAGAATGGCACTGGCAGCGGCTCCGACAGCACCGCCTCGCACAATGGCAAACCGTCCGCATCCACCATACTGACCATCACAAAAACAAGCCGTCCACATGACACGTCCAAGGTAACGTCCAAACAGGCCGACGCCATGCCACGCAAGGCCTGGGAACAGCACAGCGATGAGTACGATATACAACTGTAAGTGGGACCGGGAAATCTATATAGGAACCACCCTTAATAAGCTCTTTTCTTGCAGCGATGTTGGTTTCATTGAGCAGTGCACGAGACGCTTCGAGTCGGGCACGCCATCGCCCATGCCGCCTGCCTATAGCTCGGGTCAGCATAGTCCGTTGCTGCTGCCCACCACCATAGCGGACGCGGTGGGCCAAGCGCAACCGGAGAGTGGCAGTGATTTGATCACCATGCGTCTACTGGCGGACGAACAGGGTCGCTATGGCTTCAATGTAAAGGGTGGCGTCGATCTCGGTCTGCCTGTACAAGTGTCCAAAGTGGTGCCGCACACACCCGCCGATCGCTGCTCGCCTCGAGTCTGTGAGGGCGACGAGGTGCTCATGATCAATGGCCGCGATGTACTCGGCCTGCGACACGAACAGGTGGTAGCCATGATACGTGATTGCCGACATCAGTCGAACGGCGAGCTGCTGCTCACAGTGCGACCCAAGCGGTCGGCGCCGCTGCTACTCGAGGAGGAGCCACTGTATCAGTATGTGCCTGAGAGCGATGAGATTGGCTCCCATTCGAACTTGCTCGATGGCGATGCTCTTTTCACGCAGAGTCTGCTGCTGCTCAGCGATGGTCTTGCCTCGGGCGCCCTGCTTGCCCAATATGAACTCATGTACCGCAAGAATCCCGATCTGGCAATCACAGAGGCACGCAAACCCGCCAATGCCGCCAAGAATCGCTACCGAGACATTTCGCCTTGTAAGTAAATTGAAGACTTCATCTAAAAGGCTTCGAATTAACTTATAATCCTTTTGCAGATGACTGTACACGTGTCTCCTTGGTCAACTCGCTGACCGGGGACTATATCAACGCCAACTATGTGAACATGGAGATACCGGGAGGCGTGGTTAATCGTTATATAGCCACTCAAGGCCCGCTGGCTAGCACCACTACAGACTTTTGGCGCATGGTGCAACAGGAGAGCAGCCATCTGCTTGTTATGCTCACAACTGTCATGGAAGCTGGACGACAAAAGTGTCACCAGTACTGGCCCGTAACGGGAGACGAACTGCAATTGGGCGATGGCTTCTCTGTGCGTTGCCTTAGTGAAAAACCCGACGAAACGGGCAGTTTTGTCTTCCGTGAGTTTGTGCTGCGGGATAAGCACGAGCAGCGACACATACATCACATGCAGTACCTCGCCTGGCCGGATCACTGTGTGCCCTCCGATCCCAATCTGTTTCTGGAGTTCACAGAGCGTGTTCGTGCTGCACGCAATCGAACGCTGCTGCAGGAGATTGAGGAGAGTCTGAAGCAGGTGCGCCTGCTTGATGCCGATGCAGACGAAAACGGTGGTCTGATGAGCGAACGCAAGTGTGCGGCCAGCAATGGTGCCACACCCGAGGATGAAACACCAGTCTCCACTAGCGTGCATCAGTAAGAAATGCCTCAAAGTAATCTCAATTCAGAAATGTATGTTATGTTTTACTTGCTTTACTTTAGATGCATCAGCGCAGCCAATCCGCCAGTGATTGTGCATTGCTCAGCGGGCATTGGACGCACCGGTGTGCTAATCCTAATGGACACCGCCCTGGCATTAATGGAGGCACGCGAACCTGTCTATCCACTTGACATAGTACGCACCATGCGTGACCAGCGCGCGTGTATGGTGCAAAATGTGGTACGTATGGTGTAAAGTCTCCTACGGAGTATATAGATTTTAATCCTTCATCCTTGCCTTCCATTGCAGAGTCAATATAGGTTTGTTTGTGAGTGTATTTGTGCCGCCTACATGAAAATATCGCGTAGTAGTGCAGCCATTAATGACGAGGACGATTAGCCGACTACTGCCGCCCTCCCAACAAGTTCTACTAGTGGACAATCTAAAACATACACATCTTCCTGTCTATATATACATATATATATATATATATATATCCCGTCTAGCATGACGCCTTCTATTACTCTCAATCAACCTTTATCAATTATTATACATATTCTTATGGAATCAATCGTATTGTTAGTACACCCGTAGATATACATACAATTATTATTGTGTACTATTATCATTATTATGTCTATATATAACTATCTAACTATTGTATGTACTATTCGTATCGTATAATCGACTCTGTATATCGCATATGGGCAATAATCCACGCAAGTGCTGCTGAAAACTCTAAGGAATCAATTCTAAATTTTACAATACAACAAAGAGAACAAAACTAACTACCTAATTCAAGTATACAAAAACAAAATGCTTTAGGCGAATTGCATTATTTATTTACCCAAAGTGGAGACTACAGAGAAATATATATATATATATATTGAAATACCAACAGCAACAATAAATTCTTGCATAGATGTAGCAAACGACAAAAATGAGAAGTAAAAACTGTTAGTATTTTAGCACCAAATTAAATTCGTAAATCTATTTATGCTGAAAAAAAAGAAATAAAATATTATAAATAAATTGCAATGAGCAAACAAGTTGATAAAGTGCTAAGAAATAGTGAAATATTCGCGGTAATCAATACTAAGTTGCAGCTTGCCATGGAATATTCATTTAGAAATGGAAAAGTATAACGTAAATTTTCTATAAAAAAATATTCAATGTGAAACTCAATTTTTAAAAATCATTTGTAAAAACTATTGAAAAAAAAAATACAAAATGGAAACCTCCAATAAAAACGGATCCATGGCCGAGGATGTTGAAATAGAAGAAACCGAGGACTTTCATGACCTGGAGGAGTTCAATGAGGACGACGTGGCGTCCGGCAGCAATGGCCAAAAGAAAGCGCAGCGCTTCGTGCTCAAGAAATGGGTGGCGCATGCGCATTGGTCATGGGACGTAGCTGTGGACAACTGTGCAATCTGCCGTAACCACATCATGAATCTGTGCATCGAGTGTCAGGCAGATCCCAACGCGAACAAGGATGAGTGCACTGTGGCGTGGGGCGAGTGCAATCACGCCTTCCACTACCATTGCATTGCACGCTGGCTAAAGACGCGCCACGTCTGCCCGCTGGACAACAAGGAATGGGTCTACCAAAAATATGGCCACTAGGAAAATTCAGAATCAAGTGAATAGTGTGTTTGTATTTGAATCTTTCATTTTGGAAATAGATATTTTAGTGAATGTGTAAATGATGACTGACTACATGCTCCTAAGCTTGTACCTCCTGATCTGTGCCAAGCAGCTGCTGTGTTGTTGGTCGAGTGCCAGTGAGTAGCTCGATTTGATTAAAGAGCGATTCCCGTTGCTCGGCGAGATTTGCATACTTTTGCTGCAGCTCCTTCTCACGTTCCATTTGCCGACGCACATCCTCCTGCAACGATTCCAGGCGACGTGGCACGGCAATGGCTTCCTGCTCGCCCAGAAAGCGGAACGTCGACAGGGACAAGGAATTCTGTTCTATCTGAGCGTACGTATCCTGCAGCTGCTTGATCAACACCTGAGCACGTGCCTGATAGCCACCGGTAAGAATCTTTAGTTTCTTCTCAATCTTTCCACAGCGTTTGGCCTCCTTGGCCATATGTCTGCGATTCTGCTCAAGTCGCTTCTCGGCCGACTCCAGGCGATCCTTTTTGCTCGCCAAATTAGCTCGTGTGTATCGATGCTGCGAGGGCAAATAAAGCACCTGACCAAGACACTCCTGCCACACCTGAGCATAAACATCTAGCGGCAGTTCACCGTGAGCCATGCGCTCCTTGACCACTTCCATTTCATCAGCCAGCATTTTTTTAGCATCGGCCAACTCCTCCTCCGAAATCTCCTCATACGGATTGGCCTTGAAGTAACTCTGCAATTGCTCCAGCTTGTGCTGCGACTGACCGGGCACCGGGTCCTTAACAGAATCGTAAACTGAAAGTGAGGTAGTATTAATTATTTTCTCAAATGCCTGATATTCCATACTCACGTTGCATGGTGATCATTTCATGTTTGATTAGCTCCTCGGCCTGCTGTTGCTCGGTCAGATTCTGCTTTTCGGACTGTGGCCGCAGAATCTTTGTGTTGACCTCAGTGGGTCGTGGCAGGCTGCGTTGGATGACTTGGGAACGCTTCGCCAGCTCGCGCTTACGTTGCGCCTCCTGTTCTGCTAGCAGGCGAGCGTCCACATCTGCCTGATCCTCAACTGCGGGCTCTGTGCTGGTCTCCATGGGCTCACTATCCTCCTGCTCTGGCACTACAATCTCATAGTCGTTTCGAGGAGCTGGCAGAGTGGACAAACCTTCACGAAGCGTCGACTTCAGCTGCTTTTGGTAGTTCTTGTATAACGCTGGAGTCTCTGCGACGCCCATGTTTTCCTCCGCATTGATGCTAAGCTTGTCTCGCACAAAAGCTGGAGTTGCAGTCCCACCCGCTGCTCCAGTCTTGGCCACAGGCACCAAAGCACCCGATGCAGGTGTTAGAAAGCCAGCAGGCGTTGCAGCACCGCCTCCTTCACGCTGCGTACGAAAAGGAGTAGCAATGACTGTGTTGGGCGTCGCAATTGACGCCGCCTTGGGCAGAACGCTAGAGAAGTCAGACTCGTGCAGCGGCGTATTGAGGCCTCCCTTCAGCGGTGTCTCTGTGTGAGTGAGAGCCATCATATTCTGAGCCTCCTGCATGATGCGATCTGTGTAAGGTGCAGGCGTGCGCGGTGTGGCCGACACTTGTGGAGTTATCGAGTAGTCGGCCAGCAAAGCATCAGTGGTCTCAATGCCACTCTCCCCCGCAATCTCCTTAGCCATCTCACTGGCGCGACCTAATTTAACAACCTGCTGCAACTCCATGTCGGAAATCTGTGGTGTAGGCAACACTAGCTTGGAGCGCTTTCTCTCCGGTTCCATGTTCTGAAGCATGGCTGTGGGAACCTCGTTCTCTTTGCGCTGCTTCAGCTTCTGCTTGTCACGTTTGCGCTCGCGCTCCTCCTTCTCAGAGCGCAGCTCACCATCAAGATCCTGTTGGCGCATCTTGTTGAAGTCCGGTTCCTGCTTCTGTAGATGCTCCTCGGATGTATCGTAGAAACCAGCAGCCGGACGCTTCTCAAAGGGTATTTCGGCATTGTAGTCGATGCCTTTAATGCGCTTGCGGTTGCCACTACCAATGCCAGCGGCGCGCAGCTCACGACGCTTCTGCAGCGTAGCCAATCGACGTGCCTCCTCCAGCTGCTTCTCACGTGCTTTACGTTTTGCCTTCTTACCCTGCGTGTTGGCAAGACGAGCACGCGCTTCAGACAACATTTCCAGTTCATCCTCGTCCATGTCTTTGGGATCAGGTCGTGCCGGCTTTGTTTCCGGATTGGGATCAATTTCTCCGGGCTTCAGTTTGCGCGGATCGTCCATTGTGTCTTCGCCATCCTCCTTGCGTTGCGCCTGGTCGCTGCAATGAAGGAATATAAAATATCAGCTTGTAGATATGGTGGCATCAATATAATGTGGCGCACTTACAGCAAATACTCGTAACGCTCCAGACACTGAGCCGCAGTGCGTCCTATTATTGGCGCTATGGTGCGCCACTGCGTCGGCATTAGCTTGGCCAGATGCAGCAGCTTCTCATCTTCCTCGCGAGACCATTCGGTTTTCTTAATACTCGGATCCAACCACTCGTACCAACGCGCCTTGCACTGCTTGGCCGATTTACGATGCAGCAGCGAGGCAATACGACTCCATTGATTTTTGCCATATTTCATTACGGCTGCCTTGAGAATCTCATCCTGGAAGCGAACGCGTGGTCATATAAGGTGAGTAACAATTCCTCTTCCCACTTACCTCTGTGTTGCGCCAAACGCCGCCTTTTATCATTATTCGCGGCATCTTGTCGTTATTAGTTTAAAGCAATTTGATAAACAAGAAATATATCTTCAAATATCTGTTAAAAGAAAATAGCGACTTTTAACGCTGTCGGCAGCCGCTAGTGCTGTGCCGAAAATAATCGATAGTTGCGGTATCGTGCTGTGGCAACTCTACAAAAGTATCGATTCATATTTGAATGACTTGTGATTTGAGTAAATCGATGCTAATAAGTTTTTAATCATATAATATAATCATTAGATTTATGATAAACATATTGCAACAACAAATTGAAAATATTTTTAACATTTTATTAACACTTTAAATGTATCGATTCTTGTATTTAGTATTTATTATTGCAGTATCTCGATATTACGTTTTTATCGATGCCTTGCAAATGTTTCGTTGTTGCTTTTGTTGTTGTTGTTGTTATCAGATGTTTTGATATGATATCAGATCAGCGTTTGTCCCTGATTTTTGTCAGCAAATTATAATGCGGAGTTAACAAAATGCAATTATAAACAATTCCCAATGCATTACAACAACATGAACGATGCGGATGTGGCCTTCTCCAGCTTCTATGGCACTCTAAGCAACCAGGTGAGCACCCCAGCCCGTTGTTGTTTGTTGTCAAGTAGTGAGAACAACATGCTCCATTCGTTGTTGTTGTTGTTTAGCTACAGCTTCAGCATGCCGAGCTGTCGCTGTCCACACCCATCCATGCGCTGGAGCACGATAATTTCACCGGTTTATTTGACGATGAGCAAGCCCTGCTACCAGTGCCAATAACAACAGCGACATCATCGGCGCCATCATCAGCATCGACGACGACATCGCACAAAGTTGCCAACGGAATCGTCGCCAGCTCGGTAAACGATGCTGCCTGTATACCCTTCGTGCAGATCCACACCACCGATCTGCAGCAACAGCCCGAGCCGGATCGCAGCTATCGCAATGGATTTCGACGCAAGACGGCGGAGATTAAATCCGAAGCAGAAATGATCAAATCCGAGCTGGCCGAGGCGGCGGCCAAGGAACGCATCAATGCGACACCGACGCCACCAACGGCGAAGACGATAAGCGGCGATAATTGCCCAGATTTGGCACTAGCCACTGCCTGCCTCCACAAGTGTCCCAGCTGCCCGTTCCTAAGTCTTTGTCAGCTGAAGGCACAAACGCACATCAGCAGCTGCTTCGGTGTCGATGCCCAGCAGCATCTGCAGTGTCCAGGTTAGTGGGTGCAACTGTATTAGTAGTCCATGGCTATGTCTAACGCGTCTCCCTTTCAGGTTGTGCCAACGTTTTCTACAACATTAACGTGCTCAATTTACATCTGAGTGCCGATCATCAGCTAGAGCCGCAGGAGATTTCAACGCTGCAGCTAACACTAACGCTGAATGGGAATGGCAAACCTAATGAAACGACCGCCAAGAAGTCGCAACAGGCGCAAACAACGTTGCCGCCGGAGCCGAAGAGTCGAATCTTTATCAAGAACGTGGATTGCCTGCGTGAGCCTCTGCGCGATCAGGATGGCAATCAGATAACCGATTTTCTACCACTACTGCCCTCGCCGCCGGGCGTCAGTTCTGGCAATATACTCGATCTGCTCGACGATGTAGAAGGTGTTGAAGCCACCCATCAGCAGCCAGAAGCAGCGGTCGTTAATCAGAAACCACCTGGTCAAAAGATATCCATTAAAAGTGTCGATGTGCTGCGAGAGCCAGCACTGTTGCCCTACGATTTTCAGTTGGCCAGCACGGCGGAACAGCAGCTGCCACCGCTGCCCGCTCTAATGATGGGCAACAATATGCTGGACGTACCTGTTGTTGGCGTGGAGCCGGAGAAGCCGCGTCAGCCCAAGATTTACATACGTAACGTGGATATTTTAAAGGAGCCAATGCTCTTGCCAGGCTTCAGCGATGTGCCTGCCTCCGCAGTCAATCGACCAGCCGAGGTGTTTCCGGCCGAAACACTTCTAACACCAACAGGACCGGTTGGTCCCTTGCCTGGTTTCGAGCCAGCGTTGGCACCACTTGCCAACATGTGCGGCGAGACATTCAACTTTGAATCCGTGCTAAGTGGCGCCGGCGCCACAAGCACCGCCTGCACCAATAACTTCAGTGCATTAGATCTTGATTTTGGTGTGGATTTTGATCATCAGGTGCCACTAGTGACGGAACCAACGCCGCCACCGACGACGCAGCTCGCGCTTGCCAATGGAGAACAGCTGGTGGAGCTGGCAGCAGCTCCACAGAACGAGCTCAACACGCAGCTGGCAAGCTATCTTCCTGTAGCTGCTCCTGTACCAACAAATACGACGCCAACAACAACGAAACAGAAGATCTTCATCAAGAACGTGGATATACTGAAGGCACCGCAACGCGGCACACTGCATTTGCGCACCGTGGACGAGCTCAATCTGATGAATCGCAATGATGTGGAGCATCTGATTGTGCCCAATCGAGAACCGCTGCCCATTGAGTTACCTCTGCATGCGCCTGCCGCAACACTTGAGCCGTCCCTGGTGGACTTTCATCAGCATCCGCAAGCACCGCCACCGGCGTTAAGTTATGATGATGGCTACGATCTGGCGGAAGATCTGGATGGCTGGCCCTGGATGGAAGAGACGGTGCCTACGGCTATCGGAACTGCTGAATCGGAACAAGAAGCGGCACCCCTGGAACTGCCGTCCAACGCTGATGATATTCTAATTAAAGATTTCCAACAGTTATACGCTCCGCAGACGCCAGATACGGTTACTGTGCCTCCGCTGGTGCCGGTCACTGGCTCTCCAGTTGCCCCAGCAAGCCTGACGCCTGTGGAGAATCTGAGTAGTCTTCCGGTGCCGCCACTGGTGCCACTAATTGCAGACACAGCTGCTCCAGTTACAGCACAAACTTCTGGAGCTGCTGCTGCCGGTCTTACCCCTAGTGCTCCTAGCTGCACAGAGAAGCCTGCGCGCATCTACGTAGCCAACAATTTACTGCCCGCTGCTGTGGAGCCGCCGCTGGCTGGCGGCACCTCGGTTCGTGGTAGACCCTATGGAGCCAAGCAGACGGGTCAGAACAAACGTCGGCAAGCACAGGGAGTTGCACAGTCGGTTGAAGGCGGCAAGTGCACTGTGGACGGTTGCATGTTCCGCTTCAAGTCGCCAGCGACGCTGGAGTATCATGGACGTTGCCACAACGGTGCTCTGGGCTCGGCCCAACCCATGATCTGCCCGGAGTGCAAATCGACACAGTTCAGCAATTGGAATTGTCTGCACACTCATCTGTGGCGCACGCACGAGATCGATATGGAGCTCTATTGCTGCCAGCTGTGCAGTTTCAAGACGCCCATCTACTCCCGGCTGGTGAACACGCACGCCAAGATTCATTCCGAGGAGCGGAACTATAAGTGCACTCAGTGCGGCAAAGGTTTCAAGAATACCAAACAGCTTAAGAATCATCGTCGCCTGCATCGCACCCAGGGATTGGGTATGGCCAAGCCCAGCAGCAATGAGCAACCCGATGGAGCTACCGATCCAGCCATCTTGCTGCATCGCTGCGAAGACTGTAACGCCGTGTTTAAGCATCGCAAGACGCTACGCGAACATCTCTGCAAGCAGCGCAACGAGCAACCGCAGTGCAGCACATGCCAGGTACGTCTCCATATTCACACCAGACCAAGTACTAATCCACTCGTTTCTCACTTCTGCAGCGCATCTTTAGCTCGAAGAGCAGCCTGAAGCTACACATGCGCAGCCACCAGGCCAACAAGCGATTCAAGTGCGAGAAATGCGAGTACGAGGCGAGCGATCACAACGCGTTCCGGCGTCATCTTGCCACCCATCGGGAGCCCAAACGTTATGCGTGTCCACACTGCGACTTTCGTGCAATACAAAGCACAGCATATCGGGTAGATTGACCAAACCTTAACATATGAACCACAATATTCTCGTGCTAATCCCTTTCGCCTTCGACAGATACATCTGCAGAAACGGCATCCGGAGCAGGAGCTGTCCACCATCATATATAAGTGCAACGTGTGCAGCTTTTCGAGCATCAATCGCGGCCTGCTGCTGGTCCATCAGGCCAAACATGATGCCGTACCTCAAAACACCGCCGCCGCCGCCCACATCGAGTCATCCAAGATCAAAGTAAAGAGCAGCCTACTGCTGGCACATTCCACAGCTGTCAATGATGTCAAGGAACTGGACGATGTCACCTTTGTGACGACAGACAGCGCACTGCATATCTAATCCGTGGCAGACTCTTGTATATACATCTTTTTTGTATCGTATACGTATCAGAGATCACTGATATATGACTACCATAACACACACAATACGAGCTTAGCTTTACGATCATACCAAAATTTCATATACCAATGTTAGTTATGTCTAAGGATCTGCGTATATAGAAGATATTGTTTTTATATGTATATATTTTTCTGAATTAAGATGTTTTTGATACCCTTGTTTTCTATCATCCTTATAGCATACCTCGTGGTAGCTGTAAGAATGATATTTTCTGAAATGTAAATATTTTGTTTACTTTCTCTGAATTGTTTATCGTTTTGGTGCGATCTGAGCCCACTAAGAGTAATTAATCATGGTGTTGTTTTTGTAAATATGTATATCGAACAAAATAATATATATATAAATCATATATTTAGGTAAAGTTTGAAGTATCCGTTTCTTGATTTAGATCTGCCAGGGGGTGAAGGAGTGAAAAGTGAAAGTGAGCCAACCTAAAGTTGTCTGTGTGATACCCTGTGAAAGAGTGGATCCAAACTTGTTGCCTGGAGTTGTTTCGCTGCGAGGCGGTGTAATTTTACCACGTCTTGGCACGAAATAACACCAGGCATCCAAAACCATCAACGGGTTATTAGGCCAGAATGCAGGAACGATGAGGAGCAGAATGACATTTGAAGGACACTGTGGCTCGATATCCTTTCAAAATTTCGAAGGACACACTTTTTTCTACTCATAGATAGCAGATCTATCGATTGGCATTCAAGGATTATGTGCTTATCTAGGAACGAAAATCATAAAATTTTTTCAAGGGTTCCCCCTATAAAAATCCTTTGAAAATCACAAATTCCGGTGTAGCTCGGCCAGTTGAAGGACTACATTGATGTCCTTTTGCACAATGATGGCCCTCATTGTGCCGGATAGTGTGACGTAACTCAAAGGATGAATGTCCTGCAGGAATCCGAGTTATAAGGATATTTTAGTATATCGTTTTTCCGGCTTTTCTCGGCCGTGTCCTTAAGGATTCGACCGAATCATATTTCAAACGATCCGTCTTAGCAAGGACTATAATCTGACCAAAGGACATTCGGAAAGTCCTGTTAGTTTTCGAGTTATCCCGGAATTAGTGTTTTCGATTAGATTTCGCTGGCCCTCAGGTCGAAAATTTTCAAGTCCAGGATTCTTAGATGACCCCCAAATTTTTCAATGCCATCCTGTAGATCCCTATGAAAGAAGAAGAATGACATGTGTCGCGACAAAATCCGGCAGGATTTACGCTCGCAGGATCAATTTTACTGAGGCGTTCTGTGTACGTGGTGCGTGATATTATGTGTGGCATACTTTTAGGATGACATTTAGCAGAACGAGTTATATGTGCTGATGCAGCAAAGGAATATTATGTTGCATACTTTTGGATGGTTTATTTAAATACTGCACTCGAGGGAAGCCGCGTGGTAGTTGTGATCAAAACAATAACAAACCCACGTGCAGGTCCTACAAAGTGTGCCACCACGTGCTCCCCCAAAAATGCAGCTACCTTCTGCTGATTTCTGGGTGCCTGGTACTTTTCGGTGATTTTTGATGGTGAAACTCGGCCAGAGTTTGGTGCACCACGTGCGCATCCGGGCCCAAGCCTCATCCAATTTGAGCAAATTTTACTGAAAATCTGCAGAAAGTACCAGGCGAACAGAAATCAGCAGAAGGTAACTGAATTATCAGGTGATGACGTTGCACTTTGTAATTTTAAGAGGTGCCACGTGGTGGGTGGCATCAAAACAATAACAAACTCCCCCCGACACGTGGTGGGTGCTGTAAAATAATAACAAACCCACCCGCCTCCCCCCGCCACGTGATCACTGCGATTGCTATCGATAGTTGCTCACAGTCATCGTTAGTTATAGATAGTTAACGATAGTTATCGATTGTTATCGATAGTTATCGATTGTTATCGATAGTTATCGATTGTTATCGATAATTATCGATTGTTATCGATAGTTATCGATTGGTATTGATAGTTATCGATTGTTATCGATAGTTATCGATCATTAGTAACGATAGTTTTCGATTGTTATCGATAGTTATCGATAGAAAATATTGAGCATTTTGTATGTTATCGATATATTCGACTGTTCGGAATGTAATTGATAGTTCTGCAGCATGCGTGTTGCGATATTTGGATGCCTGGTACTATTTCGTGTCGAGACGTGGTAAATTACACCGCCTCGCAACGGAACAGCGCCAGGCAACATGTTTGCAGCCACTCACTTGCACTTTGTCTAACCGGATGCACTTCATCTTGCTAATGCATACGGGAATCCACTAGACAAATTTGGTCACTTTGGCACCTTCATATAGACTTCTCTTCCACTGACTTAATATACCCTTTTCGATACGATTCACTTGCCAAAGGGTATGGAAACGAGGAAAGCAAAAAAAAACAAGAAAGCAAGGCTACCTTCGGCTCGCCGAAGGTTTTATACCCTTGCAGTTATACTAAATATACTTTTATGAAGATAGCTCAATAACTGGCTGATTGTTCCTATAACAGCTATAGAATATAAACGTCTGAGATATTTAAATGGAAAAACTAAAGGCGGGTTACTGTATAACATTAAAAAGTATTGATAATGTGCTGTATTTCCAAGAACAAAACAGGTTTGCATACAAAAACCCTAATTTCAGCCGATTGTTCCTATGGCAGCTATATGTTATAGTGGTCCGATTTTGATACAATTTTGACAGCACATTAGGAACGTATCAACAATAAGATTTGTCAAATCTTGTTGCAATATCTTGAAAAACAACAAAAATCGGTCGATAGTTTCTATGACAGCTATACGATATATCGGTCCGATCTGGCTCGTTCCGACCTATTTACAGCGTACAGCAATAAGAAGCTTGTGTGCCATGTTATGTTTCATGAAGATAGCTCAAAAACTGAGTTTGCGTTGCAACAGACGGACGGACGGACGGACGGACGGACGGACGGACGGACGGACGGACGGACGGACGGACGGACGGACGGACGGACGGACGGACGGACGGACGGACGGACGGACAGACGGACGGACGGACGGACGGACGGACGGACGGACGGACGGACGGACGGACGGACAGACGGACAGACGGACGGACGGACAGACGGACATCCGTTTTTAGACTCCTCTGTTTAAGCTGATTCAGAATATATATACTATATATAGAATATATATAATATATGTACTTTATAGGGTCGGAGATGTCTCCTAAGGTGCGTTGCAAACTTCTTGCTAAAATTAATATACCCTCTGCAAGGGTATACAAAAGCATAAGCCGAGGGAGTGTCGAGCAACAATTCCGGCTGGGCTCGAGTCTGGCTGCAGACAGCGGCAAGACAATGTCGTTGCCATTTTGCCAACTCAAGCTGACTTCATACTGCCATTTCTCAGGCTGTGCTGGTTGGTTTTTGCTCAAATACAAAAAGTTCGAATGACGAATGACGAATGACCGTGCTTCGATTCCCCACGACAGCGAAAACAAAATGAAGCTATTTTAATTTTTTATGTGTTTTTGTATTTTATATTTGTTAACATTTATTTTTATCAAGCATATATCGTAAGTACGAGTTAAAGATGAGTTCTTGGAATTACGTTCAATAACTGCGTCATCGTAAAATCCCAGTGTACTCAAATTTAGTTTCTGAGTTTCTGAATCAAAATATTAGTCAAGGGATTGTAGATCAGAGCTCAGTCGCACGACGGTAGCGAAACGATACGAACGTGTCCCATTAGCGTGTTTTAATTTAAAGCTGCCCGGCCGGGCAGGGAGAGAGGCAAGGCTCTCTCCCTGATGAGTAGTTGGAATCTGATCACCGGCAGAGACAGACGCGTGTTTATAAAATTATAATAAATTGACTAAATAAACAATTAAATTTAAAGTTCGACCGGAGTGAGAAAATAAGAAAGTGAGAAAGAACATAAAATTACAATCTCTCTACAAGACAAAAATTATAAAGAACACTTCAATTTAAACGAAAAAAAATACCGAGTTATGTGCCAGCAGTTATGGAGCAGCTTCGACTCCGTTACGGACGCCCGGAGCAACTGATTCGAAATCCAACTGGAGATCGTGCCAGATGTGCTGCCTATCTCGGAACAGAACACAGCCAGGATTGTGCGATCTTGAAGTCAACGAGGAACGGCATTCAGCATTTAGGAAATCATACCCTGATGGAGGAGCTGATCGCCAAGTTGCCCATAAGCAAGAGATTGGACAGGGCGAAACATGCGGCTTCGATAAAACCATATCATAGCGAATGGCTACACGAGCTCGCATTGTCCCGGATGCCGGAAGTAAGGATCCGAAGCGAAGACTATTGCACGCAAGCACAAGTCATCTGGAAGGAAAGTATACTGACTCTCTCTCTCTCACAAATGTTGTCCAATATGTGAGGGGCAGCTTGGGATCAAGGACAGCGAGAAGTTTCATCATGCGCCTCCAGCAGCTTCTGCTTCTGCTTCTCGTGCTTGAAGAGTGCACACTTGGCCCGGTTCTGTAAGAAGTCCAGCAAATGCAGTGTCAACGGATGCCAAAGAAGACATCACCACCCGCTGCATGATGGAATCGGATGTCCCAGGTCGCCACAGTCGAACGGCGTCCATTTGAGGGAGAAGGAGAAGGAGCAGAAACGATCAGGAGCTGCAAAGCGACGACAGCCAGCGACGACGAACGCCTGCCATGCCAGAAGCAGGACGAGCCGAGGATGCCCAGGAATTGCCGCATCGAAACCTTAGCTGTGTCGACCCAGATGAAGGTCATCTGTTATTCCGCATTTTGTCCGTGATCGGCTTGAAGCAAATGGATGGCCTAGATGACTCATGATTTGTCAACGGATTCATGCATCATCGCTATAAGAACCTTCATGTGCCGATGGTTCTAGAAACGATGGGTGCACGAGTACTTGTCCACACTTCATCAGCGTGACGAGTCCATGCGTCGTGGAGATCTGGATTCATCTGCGACCCGGCCAAACCACACAGAGAGTGGGAAAGAGGCGTCGTCAAAGAAGTGTTCACCGGGAAAGATGGAGTGTCACGACGGGCGGCGGTGAGAACTAGCGATCACGGGAGAATCCCCTTCCTCGCGGAACGAATAAGTTGTCTATCGATAGTTAGTTAAGTCATTTGTCACCGGTAGAGGGCATCTAGATTTAGTAGCCTCAGATCAATTCGTCCGGCGATATCCACGAGAGAGAGGGGAAGAGAATGATTGTTTAAGGCATTCCCTGGATATTGTCAGCGGCTCAACAAGTACAGTAGTACAATCTTCGGGGCTAAGTATCTTTGGAGTTATTTTAATCATGAAATAATTTATTGCATATGCTGCAAAACAAATTGTGGATATTTATACTCTTTATTATTCGTAGATTATGTAGAACTCACTGATATACCCGGATGCTACTATTTCGACACAGTTGACTTAACAAAGAGCGATATATTATCAAATGGATCGTATATGTATGAAAAACTCATAATCGTTGCGGATCAGACCGGCGAATATAACTACGAGATATTGGTGGACGGTCAGAAAATAGAAGTTCCCACACACTTGAGAGGATGTGCCTGTAAACTAGAAACGTTATTCATTTTTTTTAAATGGATCTTTGCACTATGATAACTCTACGGTAAGTAAGCAGAAAAACTGTCTGCAGCCTCATCCATTCCAATCGGGTCCTGATAACACAACGGAGTATACACTAGTTCCTCACGCCTTTTATGAGTACATAGTACAAATCAGCTGACGCGTCGTTCCGTTTACGCAGATACGTGTTTTGGTTACCCAAACCATCTGTCTGGGTAAACGGGACGACGCGTCAGTTGATTGATACTATATATTCATAATAGGCATGAGGAACTAGTGTGTACTCCGTTGTGTTATCAGGACCCGATTGAAATGGATGAGGCTGCAGACAGTACATCTACTTACTTACCGTAGAGTTATCATAGTACAAAGATCCATTCTAAAAAAATAAGTAACGTTCCCAGTTTACAGGCACATCATCTCAAGTGTGTGGGAACTTCTATTTTCTGACCGTCCACCAATATCTCGTAGTTATATTCGCCGGTCTGGTCCGCAGGGATTATAAGTTTTTCATACATATACGATCCATTTGATAATTTATCGCTCTTTGTTAAGTCAACTGTGTCGAAATAGTCGCATCCGGGTATATCAGTGAGTTCTACATAATCTACGAATAATAAAGGAAGTAGAAATATCCACATTTTGTTTTAAAGCATTTCTAGGAAATGTAAGAAAATTTTAATCAATAAAATAACTCATAATTAAAATGACTCCAAAGATAATAACCCCCCAAGTATTGTACGCAAAGGCAAACGCTGTCGAGTAAAGTAAGCTACGCATACTTTTATATGCGAGCATGTGCATACATAACGCATACATTGAAACGACGGCACAAGCGCAAAAAAAAACACCCATACTCATCGTTCCGCCCGCAGTCGTTGTCCGACTGAATTGATCTCGCTGTGTTTTCGGAGTTGATATGTTACTCGTGTCTCGTACCGACAGGGAGCCGAGCGCAAGTGACACCCGATGGTATCTGAAACTTGACATAGCGTTGGCAGCCATGTTAACGCTGTTTGAGAAAAAAAAAAAAAAATTCGTTAATAAAAATAAATCTAAAAGTAAGCATTGCTTGTCTTGAGTAAAGTATTTAAATGAACCGTCCAAAAGTATGCAACACAATATTGTCTTATTTCAAATGTCTAAAAAAAATCATCCAATATTTCTACTCATTTAGATCTGTTTCATACTATACGAGTTCAATTTAATAAATGCGTTGTTGCCAGTCGTTCGACGGCATCGAAAGAAACCAGATTTTAAAATGTAAAATATCCAAAATAATCAAAACTTCAGGCGAGTTCTATTAAAATCAGAAAGTGTTTTTGTGACTTCAATCCATTACAAATATCTTAGTTTTGATAACGCACAATCGGAATTAAAATAATAAAATGTGGCATACTCAGAAAACTCGTTTTTGTATTGTATTTTGAAAAAAAAAAAAAAAAACATTAACATGCACTCTACTTTTGATGAAATTTACTCTTTACTGCTACAAAATGTAAGGTACGTAAAACTAAAGATGGTTATTATGTCTGCGTTTTATTTTCAACTTCATTATGACAGTTAAAATCAAAAATAGCGATGAATAAGTCTTTATTTACAAAAATCTTATGTTCTTGAAATTTTAGGGTTATGGCCTAACAAATTAAATATCGCAATAAGTGCACTTTTTTCCCAAAACGTTCCTGCCTTTTGCGACTCTTGCTTTTAGAGTCTCCTGCTATTTGAGGCTCTTAAAATGATAATCGAGTGGCATCTCATTCATTTTTGAGAGTTGTGTGTGCACTGTTTCTACAGGGTATCTCATAGTCATAAATCACAGCGGGATTTCAGCAGGGGATAACTAAAAAAACTACATTAAGATCAATAGATTTTTAAACGTTAAGAGAGCAAGCGGTATTACAATACAATTATAGTAACGTATATACATCTGAAAAGAGAGAGGGAGAGAGGAGAGATTTGGTGGCAACAAAATTTTCTTTTGCTCGCTTTTATTACGGTAAATTATATATATGTGTGCAGACTATTTTTGTAAGCAATTCAAAAGGTGTTGCGATAATATGATTATATCAATTAGATGGGCTAACACTTTTCGGGTATTACTTATGCAAAGGTGGGCTGTCCCTTTATTCACGCAACTTTCTGGAAATGCCCTATAAAAGAACATGTTATATGCCAGGGATGTGGCTAACGAAATGATGAAATTGCTGCGACTCGTTCAGCGAATGTCGCCTTCAAATCCGACAGACGGCACACTGGGATCCATCGAGTTGGACCTGTGGCTGGCCCATTTGGTAGGTCTGCCCTTGTTGGGCCTAAAGGATGAGACGCGTATGCAGCGAATATGTTTCGCCATATATGGCGGCATGATGCAGTTCGCACTCGTCTGCTATATCTGCATCTTCGAGCTGTACGATCTACTTCTCAACTGGCACGATCTGGATGCAATGACACAAAACGCAGTATTATCACTGACTCATGTGGTCTACTTGCTCAAGGTTAGTCGCACGCAAGCCTCATCCAAATAAATCTTCTGACTTTTCCTCATTCGATTAGCTGCTCAACCTCTGCTATCACTATACCGGTCTCAAGGAGATCATTTCAAAACTTCGCAGCATTACGAAACAATGTGTGCTCTCGCAGAAGCAGACGGAGGCATTCCATAAGTCCGAAGTCGAGAGTAAAATGGCCAATCTCATATACTTCAATCTCGTGTTGACTCCCGGTGCCATGGGCTTGATATGGATTATGATCTGTAAGAGAGGAGCCTACATCAAGCCATACATTCTCATTATACTATTTGATTTACCATATCAGTTCCAGAGGACTTTGCCGGTAATCTTTTTCCGTATCGCGCTGAGCTGCCACAGTTTTTACCCGCCACCATCAAGCATTTCTATATGGGACTTAGTGTTGCCTTCTCCGCATTGGCAATCACAACAATTGATACCTTGAACGTCCTGCTTATGAATCACATCTGCATGCATCTGAAGGTTCTCAATCTGGCCTTTGATGAGCTTCTCGAGTCTACGGTCGATCCCAAAGATTGGCTCATCTCCATTGTGAAGTATCACTGCGAGCTGATTGTGTAAATTATATATAAAATTATGTATATAGAATATACATAAATACATACTTCTCCAATTAACCTTATTCCAGACTGCGTCACAAGGTCGAGACCATCTTCAGTCTGCCCGTCATGCTGCAGTTTGTCAGTTCCGTAGTGATAGTTGCCATGACTGCGTTCCAGGTGATTGTCGTGGGCGATGGTTCCAAGAGTTCCATTATTATGGATCTTCTGCTGTGCTGTGTGCTCTGTCAGTTGTTTGTTTATTGTTGGTTCGGCAACGAGGTCTACGAGCAGGTGATAACAATAACCAAACGCTTGAAGCATGATCATCATATTACTAATCTCTTTTATATAATACATATGTCGTAGAGCAAAACCCTTTCCACCTCAGGTTTTGGTTGCGGCTGGCACAGTTTCGATGCGAAATGCAAGAGAATTCTCTTGATATTCATGATAAATGCGGAACATCCTTTTCTTTTTACCGCCGGTGGCTTTATGGGATTAACTCTACCGAGTTTCACATATATTATTAGTAAATCGTACTCAATTGTTGCTGTACTCAGACAAATGTATAGTCGGATTTAAATTATCGGCATACCGCCCAAAAACTATTAACTAAAACTATTGCGTGTGTGGCAACTCTGCAATCCATGACAAATCTCCATGTTTCGATAACATAGCTATCGATAACATAACATATCTAGAATTCTTTGAATCTTTTAATTCGGCACCACAACTGAATTTTGTCTATTACATCTAGATCTGCTGAAAAATCTAAAAATAAGCTATAAATAAAAAAATAAATGCTAAAAAATAAGTATATAGCAAAAACCAAAGATCCTAGAAAAACCAAAGATACTTTAAATATATTTGGCAAAAACGCTGAAAACATGGAATAATCTATTTAATTTATCACTCTTAAGTATCTTAAGTATCTTAAGTAAATATCGCTGTTTACCTACATCGATGATTCGATGTTTTTCAGAAAAAAACATCGATGATACATCGAAGTTTGATCTTTTTATATTGAAAATTGTCAAAAAAGGGTATACTAACTTTGTGCAATGTATGTAACAGGCGTAACGAGGCGTGGCAGACCCCATAAAGTATATATATTCTTGCTCAGGATCACTAGCCGAGTCGATTGAGACATGTCCGTCTGTCTGTCCGTCTGTCCGTCTGTATGAGGGAACAGATCTCAGCTATTTTAAAAGCTAGAGACACCAAATTTGGTATGGAAGTTCCTATATATAATAGGCAGATAAAGTTTATTTCAAATGTTTGATGCCACGCCCACCGCCCCCGCAAATCGGTAATTTACGATTATTAAGCAAAGTATTAAACTTATAAAGTTCTGCTTTGGTATGTATAAAGCTATATGCCATATGAAAATATTCTCCAAATTACAATCTTATCGGATCAATAACACAGGAGTTATTTAAGAAAACGTTTTCAATACAAATGTACGAGCAGCAGCCGGCGCGCTGCTTTGAGCAATTGACGTCAACGTCGACGTCACGGCACGCCGCTTTAGGCGCTTCGCTGTGTGAGTGCGAGCGAGTAAGCTATATGTAGTGTGGTCACACGTTTGTAACAGATTTAGAAAATTGGGAGAAGGGTATCTTACTGTCGAACGCTCGACTGTAGCCATACCCACTTGTTTTTAAGTTTATTTTATTGAATTGATAAAAAAAAACGTGTTTAGCTTACCAAGGTATTTCGAACATCGATGTTTGAAAATCTCGATGTTTCCGATTTTTTGAAAACATCGATGTATCGATACATCGCCGATGTTTGTTCCAGCTCTAGACGTGATCCGTAAAAATATAATTGCGTACATGGTAATTGTTTATAAGACCGCCCTCACCGAAATCGCACGATTTTCAATATTTTTTTTTGCAGAACTATGTGTTTTGACCTCCTGAACACGAATCCGTTGTCGGATGACGGAAATTTTGCGTATTTTAAAAGATATAAGCGAAAGAAAATAGGCAATTCACTGTTTTTCTACACTGTTCGATACATCGATAAGTAAACAAAAAGACTCATTTTACACGAAATTGTGTATGTGTATGTGTGTCCAGCTGACAATTGTGTGATCTGCTGACGATTTGCAGTGTGCAGAAACTTATTATTTAAGTGTTGCAAATGAAAATAATACATAAAAAAAAGCTATATATTATATATAACAAGACTAAAATGAAAAAATTCGAATATTATTAAGAAAACTAAAGCGCCGTAAGCAAAAAATTTTTGAAAAAAAAAAAAATCGCGCGATTGCGGCGCAGTCTACAACACTACCAAATGTCAGCATTGGGACACGCTGGACACAAATACACATATACAATTTCGTGTAAAATGCGTCTTTTTGTGTACATATCGAAGTATCGAACAGTGTAGAAAAACAGTGAATTGCCAATTTTCTTTCGCTTATATCTTCTAAAATACGCAAAATTTCCGTCATCCGACAACGGATTCGTGTTCAGGAGGCTCAAATACCCCTATTTCCATCAAAAAAATAAAAAAAAGTAGATTTTTCGGTGAGGGCGGTCTTGTATACATTTACCGTAAGATTTCCGTATAAAACTACGTCAATCCGGAATTTTAACATTTATAAAATAAAAAGAAGTCGGTAAGGCTACAGTCGAGCGCGGCCGACAGTAAGATACCCATCACTCAAAAATGTATAAGATTTTTGCTACTCGATTATCATTATTTGCACAGCACACGCCTCAAGCCGCGTAACCTTCTGATAGCAAGATCCACAAATAGCAGGAGACTCTAAAAGCAAGAGTCGTAAAAGGCAGGAGACGCAAAAGGCAGGACCGTTTTGGGAAAAAAAAGTCAAGAGACTTTGCCCAAAGGATCGGTAGGTAGAGACAGCAGCACAAGGCTTGGGGCATACAAATTTGTTCGAGAACGTTCGGTTTTCCCTTTCCCTTTTCCATACCTTTTACCGAAGGCGTGGTCAAGTTCTGGTTTACCAGAAGAGAACCTATGCTCTGGAGTTACACCTGAGGCGCCTAAAAAGATTCTAGGTGTTCCACAAAGGAAACAAATTTTTGTTTCCAGGCTTGCCCCTGACCTCATATCAAATGATTTAACAGGCTATATTCTAGGCAAAATTCATTACTTGGATATTAAAGTGGAAAAATTCAAGTTTTCTTATGAGAGGGACATATCATCCTTCAAAATAAGTGTCCCCAACGAACTCCTTAATACATGTTCTTATTTTTTTAAGGTTTTTAAATTAACACATATTAAAGTACAGTCGTACAATCATCGGAGGTAAGTAACTTCGGAGTTATTTTAATTATGAGTTAATTTATTGATTAACATTTGTTTACATTTCCTAGAAATGCTCCAATGCAAAATGTGGATATTTCTACTTCCTTTATTATTCGTAGATTATGTAGAACTCACTGATATACCTGGATGTGACTATTTCGACACGGTTGACTTAACAAAGAGCGATAAATTATCAAATGGATCGTATATGTATGAAAAACTTATAATCCCTGCGGACCAGACCGGCGAATATAACTACGAGATATTGGTGGACGGTCAGAAAATAGAAGTTCCCACACACTTGAGAGGATGTGCCTGTAAACTGGGAAGGTGCATTCGGTTCTGTTGTCACAAGAATCTAGTTCTTGTCGATGATGAACGTGAGTGTACCGGCGACATCAATACGGCCATCGACTACGATCCTAAGGTGGAACTAACCTTAAACAATGGGACAATAGTCACAAGAAATATTCTCAATGATTTTGTTGTACAACAAGATTTGCCAGTGCCCTGTTCCGCTCATTTTCACCTCAATTCCAAAGTGGATGCAGCCAAGAAATGGAACCTCTTTGAGGTTTGAACGAACAAGAGATCTTGATTCCATACATATATATATATATATGACAACCATCGTTATTTATTTTAGAATGGATCTTTGCACTATGATAACTCTTCGGTAAGTAAGCAGAAGTACTGTCTGCAGCCTCATCCATTTCAATCGGGTCCTGATAACACAACGGAGTACACACTAGTTCCTCACGCCTGTTATGAATATATAGTACCAGATCAATTGGTATTCAATATAAGTAGGTGGCAAGCCCCTAAAAGATTTAATATATCTCATTATAATTTTTTTTTTGCCGTGCAGTTCGTATAATTTCAATAGTTTGTCTGCTTATAACAAGCTTCATTTATCTGTGGCTGCGGGAACTACGAAATCTCATTGGATTATGTTTAGTCTGCTATATGCTAAGCTTGGCTGCCTCCTTTACGTTGTTGATCTTAGACCAATTTAATGCGAGTTGGACCCTCGCACGATGTCAATTAAATGGTAAGTTAAATCTGTAATCCATATTCCATAGAGTCTAATTAAATTTTATATTTAGGTTATATCGGTTATTTTGCCGTGATAGCGAGCTTCTTCTGGCTGACGGTCATTAGTTATGATCTCAAGATTAGTTTTCGGGATTGCTACCATGTTCAGCAATCTCGGAACAAGCGCAGGTTCCGTATGTACAGTCTCTACGCTTGGGGATGCGCGTTCATATTGACAATAATTATCATGATTGTGGATGCGTCTCTCGATCAGTCCAAACCAGAGGAATTGGCCTGGATGCCGGGAGTTGGAGTTTATAATTGTTGGGTCAAATGTAAGTTAGTTTAACCTCGGACTAGGTCTTAAAAAAACAAAGGATCTCACCTTATAATTGTAGCTGATGACTGGTCTGCAATGTTATATTTTCATGGACTAATGGCGATACAGATCATTTTTAATACAGTCATGTTTATTCTCACGGTAAATTAAACTGATTCAATTGGCAAATTATAGTTGTAAATAATAATTTATGTTTGCTACAGACTGTAGCCTCTTTGACTAGTTTCTATATTCTAGATTCAAATCATGATGAGCACAAAATTAGTAATTGCATTGATACTGGGTATCTTGCTGTCGAGTGCACTTTCTAATATTTATTATTAAACTTTTCCACAGTCCATTCGTATTATTGAAGTTAAAAAAGAGCTAAAGGACATGAACCAAGATTGTGAGAACCAAGTCGAATCTGATAGTAGGACGTAAGAGGACTCCTTGTGGTAAAACATTTTTGGAAACTAATTATATGTATTCCCCCCCAATTTACAGCTTTGGTTTGTTCTTGCGCCTTTTTGTCATAATGGGAGTTACCTGGACAACTGAAATAATCGCATATCTGGTGCAGGATAACAATTTACTGAAAACTATCTTCACAGTCTTCGATTATATCAATTGTGGCCATGGCATTATCATTTTCGTATTGTTCGTTCTGAAGCGAAGGATCTTGACGCTTATTTTGAATCGGTAAGTTTAGCTACACTAATTCAAATTTTTACGTATATACATATATATATATCGGGTCTTTCGTCTCCTTAACAATTTGGGGTAAAGGATACGAGGTATTGAAATGACAGATGAAGACGACGGCGAAGAGGAAATCGCTCTACAAGATCGAAATGGAGCTTCTCAAAAAATTGGTCCTAATATTTTGAATAATTAGGTAAAGATTGTTAGCTTCTTGATTGGTTTGTTTTATCGCTTAATTGTTGTCTGTAATTATTGTTCTAAATTATTTCTGTACTAACTACGGCTAACTTTTGGCAACCCTTCCTCAATTTCCTCATTTTTATGCTGGCTTGGGTTTATTTTATTTTTATTTTACTATTATTTGTGCCTTGCGGTGTCCGTGTGTGGTGTCCTTCATTCACTTTTTATAATGCATCCCACAATAGTTTACAATACTAATCGTGATGTAGATAATATTATAATGGATTCAACATTCTTTCAGGCTGCGACGTGAGCATCGCAAGAGTCAACAGCTTTTCTTAAGCACTACTCGGGGATCAAGAGCCAGCTTCAACACTGTCAGGAAATATAAAATCAACAAACTCAACTCTCCTTATAGAGGAGATTAAATACTGTACTAATATATTTTATATATTTTAACCTTGACAACATGTCAACCTAAGTATGTTAACCAATTTAAAGTATTGTACACTTGCAGAGGGTATTTTCATTTTGGCCAGAAGATTGCAACTCTCCGTACAGGTATAAACTATATATATATAATATATTCTGAATCCACATCGACAAGGGAGTTCATATAGCTCTGTCCGTCTGTTGCAGCGCTATTTCCATCTATTAATATATTATGCCTGTAATATTTGCTCCGAGTCGAACAACTATAACATAAAGTTACCATAGAAACTTCAAATTATTTGTTTGTTAAAGATTGTTCTTTACTATTACCAACCATTATTTCACTTAAAAATAACCTTGAATGAGAAAGGGTATATAATCGTCGTCGTGGCGAAGGTAGCGTTGCTTTTGTTCTGTTTTTTTTTTTTATGAGAAGTCTCTGCAAGTATATATAACCTTCGGCATGCCGAAACTTAACATTTTTATACATATATATTTTATCATTAACATTTTTTATATATTTTAATCATTGGGCCATTGAATATGGTCAAATGGTAAGTAAAATTGTGCCTTATATCTTACTGAATGCATGCTTTTGTTGAGCGAACTGTGCTCCCTAACATGTGTTATCTAATATATCTTTATATATACCTATATGAGAAAATAAAAAAAAAATAACCGCTTAAGTTTATATTACTTTTGCAGATTGTATATAGATATAAAGAATATACTTACATATGCACTTATGTTTGTTATGTTGCACAGCCTTTAGTCTCCATTATGGTTGGGGTGGTCTGTCCTTGTATATAAGAATCCATTCAGATTTATATTTACTATATCATCATGTAGTATGCTAAAAATGCAAAAAAAAGGGAAAGTCAATGGGTTAGCCTGAGTGGTTTAACATTAATAACATAACTTCTGCTCTTCATTAAGGCAGATGTTTTCAGATGTTTTTGGATCTCTTTAAGAATATTATAAAAGCTCTGCTCAATTCGGTACTACATCAGTTCGAACAGAGTACTGTTTTACAACTTCCTTCGACATGAAATTCATTTTACTCTTGGCTTAGGTTGAATTCGACGTGGTAAGTTATATTATCAAATTAAATCAGACTTAGTAAAGAGTTAATACAATTTTTCATCTATTTCTCAGAGGGAGCGACGGATTGCGTTGGCGGCAGGGACGAGGGCAACGCACGGCAGGAACTCGATTGATCATATGTGTTTCTACGATCAGAGATCATGAAACTGTCTGCCAATGCATTAATGTGGGACTGTGGCGGTAATAACAATCGTTACTGCAGTCTGGACGATGTCACAGGAAATGGTAATAGCCATATAAATATAAACAAAGAAACAAACAGTCGGTATTCATTGGCTACATAAAGTTACTCATCCATTTGCTGGCCAATCACCTTATTCTTTATAAGACTATATAGTCTATGCATTAATGAATAATCCTATACGACGAATGAGAGAAAAGTGCTGCGTCATTAATTTTTGATACTATTATAGTATTCATACTATATGTATTTCTGTCACCACTTTATATACGTTTCTATAAACGTTTTTCATTCAGCGTGGAATTTTTGGCACCACTTTATTTACGTTTCTATAAACATCTTTCGTTCAGCATTAATTTTATTTGAAGATGTCACCTTTAGTGTTTTCTTTTTTTATGTCTATTTATCTGAGCGATAGTCAAAAAAATATGATTTTTAAAATTAGACACAATTAATTATGTGCCACTAAACTGTCGGAATGTTTCTTTAAATGCTACCGAATATCATAAATATTTATTAAAATTCAGAATGCTTTTAAATAGCATAAATATTAATTTAAATCTATTGCTAATTAAATGCTACTGCTAATAAAATGTCCACACTAATTTAATGCTAATACATCGCTAAATTTGATATTGGTCAAGTGACACCTGTTGCTATAAACCTGTTGGCATACTATAAAATAAAAAAAACTAAGCATAATCAAATGTGAATGAAGAGATAAATCAATAAACAAATTATACGAATAAGAGTGATAAAGGAAAACCAGTTTTGCGTATTCCAACAAATCTGGAGACTTTGAAGAATGCAAGGACAGAGAGAAGGTAAAGCGCAGAACTTTTTTTCAGCCTATCAAATAATGATATAAGATCCATTTCTTTAGTTTCTTTCAATTATACAAACAAAAAAATTGTGCATTATGTCTTAATTATGTCACAGTACAATACAAAGAACTCACTTATTTTCCCTTATTTTCATTGAAATGTTCGAAACAGATGGGCTCGGTACCCGCGATCAAAATTAATTGGATTTGCTATATAAGCCTATTTTTTGGACATACTAAATCAGTTCGATCGAGCTG
Organism: Zaprionus tsacasi; assembly: GCA_018904105.1. Taxonomy (NCBI): domain Eukaryota; kingdom Metazoa; phylum Arthropoda; class Insecta; order Diptera; family Drosophilidae; genus Zaprionus; species Zaprionus tsacasi. Next base: position 2,742,821 of record JAEIFR010000049.1, on the reverse strand, counting down.
TGGTTTACAACTTCCTTCGACATGAAATTTATACTACTCTTGGCTTGCTTGGCCCTTTACGTGGCAGCCACTCATGGCCAGCGTCGTTGCCGTGGTGGAGTTCGTTCAAGTGAGTTGGCTCTCATATTTCCGCATGGAACAGTAAGATTGAATTTTTCTATTTGTATTCCAGCTAGCTGCAGTGGCTTCCGAAACGTAGGACATCGCCGTGGTCGTTTCTGCCGTAGGAACGCCAATGGTAACATGTGGTACTACAACCGGAGATCTAGATCATGCAGACGTATGCGCTACTTGGGCTGTGGTGGAAACAGGAATCGCTACTGCAGCTTGCGCGATTGCCTTAGGAGGTGCAGACGTCGTCGCCCCTCACCCTTCCCAGTGCCTGGCCCACCAGGTCCGCCAGGCCCGCCGGCCGCTCCAGAGCCGGCACCAGCTCCAGAGCCTCCAGCAGCACCCGAACCCGCGGCCGCACCTGAGCCTGCTGCGGCACCCGAACCGGCGGCCGCTCCCGAACCGGCTGCCGCGCCTGAAGCGGCAGCCCCGGCGGAGCCCGCTGCTGCACCTGCTGGTGCACCCGCTGGTGCGCCTGGTGCTGCTCCAGCTGGTGCTCCCGCTGGTGCACCCGCTGCAGGAGCTCCTGCGGAGCCCGCTGCGGAGTAGTGACCCAATGACTCGAATCAACAACTGGAAAACTTATAAGACATGCTAAATAAAATAAATCGTTTTATACCTGAATATACAAATTGATTCATTCGTAATATTATAAAGTCTTTTAGGAATTTAATTCTCAGTTATATATAGAAAGTCACTAGCAATATAGTTTACTGAATTTAAAGCCTGCAGCTGCTTTTGCTTCAAACTCGGATAGTACTATATAATATCATTTCCTTTCCGTACTAAACTATTCTAAACACAGTACACTCAATATGAAATCTTTGCTAAGCAAATGTGAATGGAGGCACATCCAGAGATAGACAAATCATACTGACAAAGGAACAGATTTGCGTATTGAAACAAATCTGAAGTCTTTAAAGAATGAAGAGACAGAGAAAAGGTAAAGCGCGCAACTTTTGTTTTGTCTATCAAAATTATATAAAGTCAATTTCATTTCTTTAGTTTCTTTATACAAAATTAACTTGTGCATTATGTCTTAATTATGTCACAGTACAATACAAAATTGAGCTCACCTATTTTCACTTATTTTCATTGAAATGCTCGAAACATATGGTCTTAGCTGGTCACGATCAACATTAATTGTTTTTGCTATATAAACCTTTTTTCTGGAGATACTTAATCAGTGCGATCGACTTCCTTCGACATGAAATTTATACTACTCTTGGCTTGCTTGGCCCTTTACGTGGCAGCCACTCATGGCCAGCGTCGTTGCCGTGGTGGAGTTCGTCCAAGTAAGTTGGCTCTCATATTTCCGCATGGATCAGTAAGATTGAATTTTTCTATTTCTATTCCAGCTAGCTGCGGTGGCTTTCGGAATATGGGAACTCGCCGTGGTCGTTTCTGCCGTAGAAACGCCAATAGCAACATGTGGTACTACAACCGGAGAACCAGATCTTGCCGACGTCTACGCTACCATGGTTGTGGTGGCAATAGGAATCGCTTCTGCAGTAGGGGCGAATGCCGTAGAAGATGTGTACGTCGCAGGTCCGGACCGATAATTATTACAGTGCCAGGCCCGCCGGGTGCACCAGGCGCGCCAGCCGCACCGGCTGCACCGGCTGAACCAGCTGCACCGGCCGTACCAGCCGCACCGGCCGCTCCGGAGCCAGCAGCCGCTCCCGAGCCTGCTGCGGCGCCCGAGCCTGCTGCAGCGCCCGAGCCCGCTGCGGCACCCGAGCCCGCTGCTGCTCCCGCTGCGGCTCCCGCTGCGGTAACCCACGCGGCCCCCGCTGCGGCGCCGGCGGCGGAGTAGTATCAATCGAATCAACTAATGGACAACTAATAAAACACACTAAAAAAATAAATAGTTTCATACCTTAATATACAAATTGATTCGTGTGCTGATAATAAACCTCAATATTATATAATTAAGTACATATATAGTTGTCCATTTGATAAAAAATTAATTTACTTTGTAATTTTCGCATTTAGTTGTAGTTTATTACACCAGTGTCACTTAAAAACTGATTGATAGATTCATTCTTACACTCAAGCAAATCGTAAAGTTCCACAAAGCTTTAAAATGTTTTGTGTTATCAGCAACTTAAACTTAACGGTTTGTGTCTTGAGAGAACTTTTACTATGAGGCTTTTGAAGAGCTTTTTAAAGCTTTTTAAAAGATCGCTTTAAGTTTTTTATGTGAAGAATACATATTTCAATATATACCCTTTAGGAATTTACCTATCAATGGCAACTTTTTTAAGACTAAATATATTTAAGGCGATATATTTACTAGAGTTTCCTTCTCGAAAATATAAGTACTACTCGGTCGAGTCCATCCCTGCATATAAGCAAAAGTTAATAAGTAGAACTTTAATAGATGGCATTATTGTTCAGTTCTCACAGTTATTTATAGAACGTTTTTTTTATACCTGCAGCTGTTGTCAAATCCCATTCGGCCTGTTTCTCAGGCCAGGGTACATATCTCAGTCCGGCCAGGGTCTTTACAGAAAATTTATAAATAACTGAGACTACTTTGACTACCAGAGAGATATGTTAGGATGGTAGTTAACAGTCTCTTGAGATGTTACAGGGTATATCGTGCGGCTAGCATGCGTATAAGTTGACATGTACCCTACCAACTTCACACGCACACTTCTTTATAACCATTTACAGGTACAGAAAACTTGGGCTTTGAGATATTACAGAGTATACGATTTGCGAACTTGTACAATACGAGGTTCTATTTGCGTGGTCGCTTAGCGGGGTATTCCACAGCCACGCAGGCCCGCTAAAGTACATATACCCTGCAACTGTCTAACACTTGTGATTCGTGATTGATTCTATAACAAAGTAATAATACTGTAGATCCCTTTAATGGGTCGCCTTATTCGGCGTCACACCATACCATATAAGATCATTTTCTTTCCATACTAAACTATTCTAAAATTTCGTACTTAACTAAAATGGAGGCCGATCAAGAGATAGACAAATCATACGAGGAATACTGACAAAGAAAAAACAGCTTTGCATGGAGTCTTTAGATAATGAAGAGACAAAATAAAGTAAAGCGCAGAACTTTTGTTCAGACTATATGGTATAAGATTCATTTCTTTAGTTTCTTTCAATTATACAAAATTAACTTGTGCATTATGTCTTAATTATGTCACAGTACAATACAAAGGGACTCGCTTATTTTCATTGAAATGTTCGAAACAGATGGTCGATAAAAATTAATTGCTGTTGCTATATAAGCCTATTTTCTGGGGATATAGAATCATTCCATCGAGCAGTGGTTTACAACTTCCTTCGACATGAAATTCATCCTACTCTTGGCTTGCTTGGCCCTTTTCGTGGCAGCCACTCATGGCCAGCGTCGTTGCCGTGGTGGAATACGTCCAGGTAAGTGGCTCTAAGGGATCACTAAGACAGAGTTATCAACTAACGTTTTCTACTTGTCCTAGCTGGTGGCAAGAACTGCAGTGGCCCCCGAAATGTAGGAACTCGCCGTGGTCGTAACTGCAATAGGAACGCCAATAACAGCATGTGGTACTATGACCAGAGATCTAGATCTTGCCTACGTATGCGCTACTTGGGCTGTGGAGGAAACAGGAATCGCTACTGCAGTTTGGCCGAATGCCGTAACAGGTGCGTACGTCGCGGTCCCTCACCAGGGCCGACGACACGTCAGCCAGGCACAACACGTCAGCCAGGCACAACACGCCAGCCAGGCACGACACGTCGTCCAGTCACGACACGTCGTCCAGGCCCGCCCGGCCCAGTGCCCGCTCCGGAGCCGGCACCAGCACCAGAGCCTGCTGCGGCACCCGAAGCGGCAACAACGGCGGCTGCTGGTGGTGCTCCCGCTGCTGTGACCGCTGCGGCAGAGTAAAGACCCAATCACACGAATCAACAACTGGAAAACTTATAAGACATGCTAAAAAAATTAAATCGTTTTATAACTTAAAATACAATTTGATTCTTTCATTGATATACATATTATTATATTGACTTTTAGGAATTTGTATTTGGCTTTAATAAGCTGACATATTTACTAGAGTTGTCATTAGTTTCCTACTTGATCGAGCCCAGCATTGCATATAAGTATAAGTTAATTGGTAAAACTGTAGTTTAGGTCATTGTTGATCAGTTCTCACAATTATATATAGAAAGTTGCACTCTGGCAATACAGTTTCTTGATTAAATGTTTTATTTTGGTATTGCCTGCAGCTGTTCGTCGAATCACACTCGGCTAGTACTATATAAGCTCATTTGCGACTCGAACTGAAGTATTCCAACCTTAGCAATACATTCAAAGTGAAACCTTTGCTAATCTTGGCCCATGTGGAGCTCTACTTATATATATCTAGGGCATCTGCATCTACTGGTAGATTGATTACTTTGGATACAGTTGAAATAGTTCTTCTAATTAGATATGACTGTACAAGCGTTTGGGAACAGCTGTCTGTCTGTTTCTGTTCCAAAGATTTGCTATATAAGTCCAGAGGTTTCCGAAAGGGTTACCAGTTTGGGAAAGGGCAAAATGAAACTAGCTTTCATCGGAATTTTTCTGACTCTTCTTTATTCGGTTTGCAGCCAGGAGGGTGACAAGCAGCGATGCCGTGGAATGACTCGTAAGTTTTCATTATAAAGTATGCGATTTTTAGCGATAACTATTTTGCATGCCTAGGAGTAAAAAACTGTTTGGGTGGAGCGAGTGGGGGATCCGATAAATATCCTGAAAATACATGCTCATTAAATAGCAACGAAAACATGTGGTATTACGATGGGAGAAAGAGAGACTGTTTGACGTTCAACTACCTGGGTTGTGGTGGCAACAGAAATCGATTCTGTTCAGAAGAGGATTGCATAAGCACTTGTATTCAGTTTTCTACCTCGGGGAATCGATATCCCTTAAGGCCATACCATCACTAGTAATGTTACAATTTTACATCATCCTATATAATATGTTTTTTGAATTTCAAAATACTATTCTTTCATATATTACAATAATTTACTTATTTGTTAATTCGAAAAAAAACTTCACACCTTAATAAACTAATTTCTAAGAACTTCACACCTTAATGCTAATTTATAAAATGGATACTAATAACTGTAATTTTGCTAGCCAGTAAACTAATTAACGGTGTGAAAATAAAACCTTACCCAAGAAAGAATTTTCTAATTAAATAACAGAGTGTAATATGTTGTTTAGGAACAGCTGTCGTCTAATTTTGTCCAAATATGGTTATTTTCTATTTAAGCTCCAAAGTTACCCTTAATATTTTTAGTATGAGGCAGAAAATGAAACTAGTTTTATTCGTAATTTTCGTGATGATGTCTTCTGCGCTTTGTAGCGAGGTACATCATTTCGCACCTATGTATAGCTACGAAACGGGATGCCCTGGAATGCCCCGTAAGTAATTCTTATTCAAAGTAAACTACATTTATCTTTAACCTTTTTGAATATATGTATATAGGAGCATACAGTTGTCTAGGCCCAAGGGATCAAGGATTTGCTCATAATCTTCATGACACATGCTCAAAAAATAAAAACTTTTTTATGTGGAGTTACGATCAGAAAATGGAAAAATGTTTAAGGCTTGTATACAAGGGCTGTGGGGGCAACCACAATCGGTACTGCACACAAGCGGCGTGCATGAAGACCTGCACGAATAAAATTACACGTGCCGAAATGCTTTTGTTCACATGAAATATTATACATATACATATATATATATAGTATTTCCCTACTTCTCATAATATACGCATGTTACTAGATTTGGATCCTTGGTTTTTTGATCTTCGATCATCTTATGATGATGTGTTTTTGGGACAGAACTTTTTTATTAAATATAAAATTGCATAACTTTACTAACCAGTTAGTTGCAGCTGTAGTCCAGTTATGGCATAAATAACTTAAACAATTCTCTATATAAGCACAGAGGTTTCCCATTGGATTCCCAGTCTGGAGCGGAAAATGAAACTAGCTTTATTTGTAATTTGCCTTATGGCTTATACGGTTCTCACCCATTGCGATTATTGCCATGGAAGGCCTTGTAAGTACTCCCTAAGTACTCCAACTAAGCGATATTTAATTATAAACTATCTGCTTGTATAGGGAACTACTCCTGCTTTGACGAAATCGATTCAGGAAGGTTTTATAATAAGTTTATTCACTGCTCATTAAACAGAAATGATAATATGTGGTATTACGATCAGAAAACGAGAACATGTGCAAATTTAATCTACAAGGGCTGCGGTGGAAACTTAAATCGTTTTTGTTCGAAACATGAATGCTTAAATAAATGTAGGAAATATTACATAAGATTTAGACCAAGACCAGATTATGATGATATTGAAAATTTCCATGAAAATTAATACAATAAAAATCAATTTTGTCGTTTAGTGTTCTAAAATTGAGTTTAAAATGTTTCAAAACTATTTACGAATATTTGACAAGAGGTGTGGCATGGAAAAGAATACAAATACGAAGAATAGGGGAATGGAATTCGTGGAAATTCATAACTATTATTAAATAATTTAAGGTTTAGAACTTACCTATAAATTTTGCCAGCGTTAGTCATTATTTCTCCACTTTCAGCTCATTATATTATGTCGCTTGGTCAAGCCCAGCCCTAGAAATTAGCATAGATAAATGAATACAGTCATTTTGGTGATTATAGGTTTGTGTACATATATAGCTAACTATAGATATAGAAATTATTACAATACTGTCTACTGTTGGGCAAGTCCTAATTCGCGGAATGACCTTTTGTTTACATTGTATTACTCTTAGTAAATCTATGTCAATATAAAGACCATTAGGAATTTATCTTTCAACATATATAAGGCTAGAAGACTCTGTTTGCCAGAGTTACATTAGTTGAAAATATGCCACAAGGCATATCCAGAGATAGACAAATCATACGAGGAATACTGACAAAGATAAAACAGCTTTGCGTATTCAAACAAATCTGGAGACTTTAAAGAATGAAAGGACAGAGAAAAGGTAAAGCGCACAACTTTTGTTCAGCCTATCAAATAATGATATAAAATTAATTTCTTTAGTTTCTTTCAAAATGAACTTGTGTATTGTCTTAATTATGTCACAGTACAATACAAAGGGACTCGCTTATTTTCATTGAAATATTCGAAACAGATGGTCGATTAAAATTAATTGCTGTTGCTATATAAGCCTTATAGCCGGGGATACTAAATCATTCAATCGAGCTGTGGTTTACAACTTCCTTCGACATGAAATTCATCCTACTCTTGGCTTGCTTGGCCCTTTACGTGGCAGCCACTCATGGCCAGCGTCGTAGTTGCCGTGGTGGAGTTCGTTCAAGTAAGTGTGGCTCTCATATTTCCGCATGGATCAGTAAGATTAAATTTATCTATTTGTATTCCAGCTAGCTGCAGTGGCCCCAGAAATTCAGGAAATCGCCGTGGTCGTGCCTGCGGCAGGAACGCCAATAACAGGATGTGGTTCTATAACCAGAGATCTAGATCTTGCGAACGTATGCGCTACTTGGGCTGTGGAGGAAACAGGAATCGCTACTGCAGTTTGGCCGAATGCCGTAACAGGTGCGTGCGTCGCGGCCCCTCACCGGGTCCCGCCCCAGGCCCACCAGGCCCGGTGCCCGCTCCGGAGCCGGCACCAGCACCAGAGCCTCCTGCAACACCCGAAGCGGCAACAACGGCGGCGCCCGCTGGTGCACCCGGTGCAGCACCCGCTGCTGCCCCCGCTGGTGCACCCGCAGCTGCGCCCGCTGCAGAGGAGTAAAGACCCAAAGACACGAATCAACAACTGGAAAACTTATAAAACATGCTAAATAAAATAAATCGTTTCATACCTTAAAATACAATTTGATTTTTTCATTGATATCCATAATATTATATAGACTTTTAGGTAGATAATCAACTTATTTATTTATTTGCAAGAGTTGTCATTAGTTCCCATTAGAATAAGTACTACTCGGTCGAGTCTAGCCCTGCATATTAGCATAAGCATAAGTTAATAAGTAAAACTGACGTCATTATTGTTCAGTTCTCACAGTTATTTATAGAATGTTTTTTTATGCCTGCAGCTGTTCGTCGAATCACACTCGGCTAGTACTATATAAGCTCATTTGCGACTCGAACTGAAGTCTTCCAACCTTTGCAATACATTGAAAATGAAACCTTTGCTTATCTTGGCCCATGTGGAGCTCTTCTTAGCCAATATCGATGCGAAAAACAATTGCCTAAGTATTATGTCTCTATTTAATATTTAGTTTCTCAAAGAATAACTATACATTTTCCTATTCCAAAGCGAATCAAACAAAAACTGAATATGCGAATAGGTTATTCTGTCAGCTGAATGTGGATAGGCTGATGAGATGCTACGGAAAAGGCAGCTACTTCTACTGGCAGATTGAATATTTTGGATACAGTTGAAATAGTGCTTCTAATTAGATCTGACTGTACCAAGCGTTAAGGAACAACTGTCTGTCTGTTTCTGTTTCCGAATAATATATATATACGAGTATATATATAATAAATATACATTTTGCCAGAGTTCGTCATTATTTCTCAACTTTCAGCTCATTAAATTATGTCACTGGGTTAAGCCCAGGCCTAGAAATTAGCCTGCCTGCAGCTGTTGTCGAATCTTACAAGGAATGAATAATATTAATATATTCTACTCGTATCGGATGCTTTGACACATACATACTAACACATAACTCGAGAGAACTTTCTGAGTGAAAGTATCAGATTGTATACCTTAGTTAGTTACAGATGTCGTCTGGTTACGTCAAAAATTTAGCGATAACGATGTTCTATATAAGACCGCGGCTTTCCGAAATTGTTTTCAGTCTGGGGCGGAAAATGAAACTAACTTTATTTGCAATTTTTCTGACGCTGCTGTTAGTGGTTCGCAGCAAGAGAGTTTTTTATACGACTGGCCACGGCGATCATTGCCAGGGAATGATTTGTAAGTTCCTGTAACTGGATGATATAGATATTTATCGATAACTTTTCAGCATGTACAGAGCCACGCGAATGTGTGGGCGAAATGGATATAGGATGGAATTTTGGCCCCCCTAATCCATGCGATTATAGTAGAAATGGGCACATGTGGTATTACAATGTAAAAACGGAAAAATGTGAAACGTTGAGCTACAAGGGATGCGGTGGCAATAGCAATCGGTTCTGTACAGAACAGGAGTGCAAGAGGAACTGCATAACGAAGCCGAAAGTGAAGAACGTAACAGAGAATGAACCTCGCTAAAAGGATTTTACACTTAACCTCATGTCCACCCACCATATGTACTTTGGTTAATAATCAAGCGATTATCACGCGGCATGACATTTTGTTTATGTTCTGATTAACTGAGTTATTCTACATTTAAATAATATCATAAATAGACTTTTTAAAAATTTTCGATATTTTGAAAATTTAGGCAAGGGTCCCCCCTGTAAAATTTTCAAAAAATTTTTTTCTTGAAAATTTAAAATCGCGAGCTTTTAATTTTAATCGATAGAGGAGGTCATAATTATTACTAAACAAGTGTTTAAATCGATTTTAGAAGATACTTAATTTTGGTCCAAAAATCATGTCAGAGTGGACTAAAAATCAGACATGTAACATCCTCGACAGGCCTAGTATCCTAAATTTCCATCGATCATAACTTTCTTAAAAATCCAACGATTTTCATGCGGAATGACATTTTGTTCATGTTTCGACAACCTGAGTAATTCTACATTCAAAAATTATCATAATAGACTTTTTAAAAATTTTCGATATTTTGAAAATTTAGGCAAGGGTCCCCCCTGTAAAATTTTCAGACAATTTTTTTTTCAAAATTTTTAAATCGCCAGCTTTTAATTTTAATCGATAGCGGAGGTCATAATTAGTATAAAACAAGTGTTTAAAACTGTTTTAGAGCATACTTAATTTTTGACCAAAAATCATGTCAGAGTGGACTAAAAATCAGACATGTAAGACCCTTGACAGGACCCAGACCCTCACTTTCCTCATTCATAACTTTCTTAAAAATCAAGCGATTTCATTCGGGTAGAACATTTTATTCCTGGTTTTAGATATAGAAAAGAATGGCTTAATAGTTTTTGCAATTCAAAACAGTCAAAAAAAATTTAATTTTTGAAATTTTGGTAAGGGTCCCCCCTGTAAATTTTTCAGACAATTTTTTTTTCAAAATTTAAAATCGCCAGCTTTTACTTTTAATCGATTGCGGAGGTCATAATTATTACTAAACAAGTGTTTAAATTGATTTTAGAAGATACTTAATTTTGGTTGAAAAATCATGTCAGAGTGGACTAAAAATCAGACATGTAACATCCTCGACAGGCCCAGTATCCTACTTTTCCATCGATCATAACTTTCTTAAAAATCCAACGATTTTCATGCGGAATGACATTTTGTTCATGTTTCGACAACCTGAGCAATTCTATATTTAAATATTATCATAATAGACTTTTTAAAAATTTTCGATATTTTGAAAATTTAGGCAAGGGTCCCCCCTATAGAATTTTCAGACAATTTTTTTTCAAAATTTTTAAATCGCCAGCTTTTAATTTTAATCGATAGAGGAGGTCATAATTATTACTAAACAAGTGTTTAAATTGATTTTAGAAGATACTTAATTTTGGTCCAAAAATCATGTCAGAGTGGACTAAAAATCAGACATGTAACATCCTCGACAGGCCTAGTATCCTAATTTTCCATCGATCATAACTTTCTTAAAAATCAAGCGATTTCATTCGGGTAGAACATTTTATTCCTGGTTTTAGATATAGAAAAGAATGGCTTAATAGTTTTTGCAATTCAAAACAGTCAAAAAAAATGTAATTTTTGAAATTTTGGTAAGGGTCCCCCCTGTAAATTTCTCAGACAATTTTTTTTTTCAAAATTTAAAATCGCCAGCTTTTACTTTTAATCGATTGCGGAGGTCAAAATTAGTATAAAACAAGTGTTTAAAACTGTTTTAGAGCATACTTAATTTTTGGCCAAAAATCATGTCAAAGTCGACTGAAAATGTGACATGTAAGACCCTTGACAGGACCCAGACCCTCACTTTCCTCACTCATAACTTTCTTAAAAATCAATCGATTTCATTCGGGTAGAACATTTTATTCATGGTTTTAGATATAGAAAAGAATGGCTCTATAGTTTTTGCAATTTAGAAAATTCAAAAAAATTTTAATTTTTCAGAACATTTTTTTCTTCAAAATTTCTTGTGGGTAGTTTTCATTTTTAATCAGTTGCAGAGGTAAAAAATAATTTAAAAACTTTCAAATTATTTTATCAAAAAATATCTAGCTGACAAAGCTTTCCCCATCAGAATTTAAAAAAGAAAACTACAGTGTACTTTTTGGCTGATCTCAGTGAAAAGAGCTTAAAGCTTTCGAGTGTTTATTAACAGCGAAGCTGTCTATAAAATCGCTTCGTGCGCTGGAACTGAAGATCTCAGAAGTTCGCGAACTGCTATACAAACAGTTTGGAAACAAACAAAAGACGGAAAATTAATTAAACGAAAGACGTTGAGTTTAAAAGTCGCAAACCTTCAACTTTCCTCTATGTGAAAGATACAACGGCTTTACAACTTGTTGGAGAACAAGAATTTAGTAAAAATAACAAAAATTTTAATAATAATGTGAGTCGGGGATCTCAAATATTTGATCAACGCAATCAAATTTAATTAGCACTGCAGTATGTGTGTGTTTTACTGTGAACTGTGACACTTGATAAGTTTTACGACATCTGTGCGTTTCGGGAATTTCGACTCAAGTCGAGTCGGGTCAAGGGCGACAGATTGGCATCCCTGCCATCTGGTGAAGAGCCTTGAGTTCCCCCTCCCCATCGTTTATAATGTGATTTTATATATGGTCCACAAGCAGAGCATGAGCTGCCCACAAGTTTTTGTTGTATTTTGTCTCTTCGCAGTTTCTTTTTATGATCTCTGAATATACATACATATGTGAGTGTACATGTTGTGTGTGTGTGTGTGTGTGTGCGAGTATACACTGAATCTGCGAATCTTTGACAATATGTAGTTGCCGGCACTCGAAACTCAATGTTAAGACCCGAAACCAGTTTTTTTTTTTTTGGATCTTCGGCAATGTCAGCGTTAATTCGGGAATACCATGGAATAATTCCCGCTCCCCCAAATAAAAAACACCCCGAGAGTGCAGGCTGGGCACGTCTCCATCGTTAACGTACACTTGATGGGCCTATTAATAATGAATATGTTTCCATATATAAGTAAACTTAATTGTTTCCATAGCCAAAACAATAATTAAAGCAATTGAAACATTCGAATTTTTGGGGTGATTCAATTCGAAAATCGCAATTTGCTTACAAAATGGTCTCAACAAGAGACCGCACAACGTGTTAATCTTTTGCGATTTCTTTACCAATAAAAGACAAAACAAATGTATTATTATCGCATTAAGCCATTATATCATAGTGGATAATTAACAGACATTGCATTTGTTCACTTTAAACACGTACCGTCGCCACAAGGCGAACTCCGTTGTCCCCTTTCAACCCATACATATTCATAACTATATAATACTATATTATTATTTATTTAAATCGCGCCCTACGTGTCATTTGAGTCGTAGCACAATTTCGTAGATGGTTAAAATAAAAATAGAAACTACAATGAAGTGCAAAAAAAATAAACAAGTTAAATCAAAGCTGGAAAACCCTAGGGAAATTTAAGATTTCAGTGAATTTCATTCTCTCTCTCTCTCCAAAATTAGTATAAACACAGTAATTAACTATCCACAGTGAATACAGTCCACACACAATACTAAATGCATTCCCCATTGCACTTGAAAGCGTGAGAGTTGGGAACTCTGTTAAGTGAGCGGACAGTAGTCAAAACAAAACGGGACTTACTCACACTCTTTCCTCTCTCTCTCTCTCTCTGTTTATCTCTCGTTCCACTGCGCTCTGCACTTCGCCTTGGCTTTGCTTTGTATTGCGTGTCAAAAGCTCCCGTACAGCTGCCCAGCTAGCTAATTGAATTTCAGGCAAAGGCAATTAAGTTGTTAAATAGACAAAATCATGAAAATCATGAATATAATTCAAAACAAAACAAAACACTCGGAATCACAGCTTGAAACTGTTATTTGCCTGAGGGCAACATTGTGATTGAGAGCAATTAGCAGCAGCGCATAGCATCCACTTACGATCCACTTTTCGGTTTGTTTACATTTCAGCTGCTGCTGCTGCTGCTGCCGGTGTCGATCGTCCATCATCTGCCATGTGGCTTGTGTTGCCCACCCACACACACACACAGACACACACACACGCGCACACATAGAGACGCACGTGTGAACTGAGCAGTAAAGGAACTTTAACAGAGCGCGCAGCGCTTAACAGTGCTGTAACAGAACTCAGTTAACAGTCAGCGCAGCTAGAGTTAACAGTGCAGTAACTTTACAGCACAGTGGGCTGTGTTGCCGCACGAAGTTTATCATTTTGTCGTATCTTAAGTTATTCGCTCAGTTGGTGCGAATTCGTCGAACGCGTTGGACGCGTTGCGGTTGAATTAATTAATTAAGAGAGAAACGTTAATTAACTCACCTGAATATCAGAGAATTATTGATAACTCATTAATACACAATATCATCAACGTTTCTGCTTTCTTAATTGTTATGATAATACAAATAACCGGTTAGCTGCTTCGCGCCAAACGTTGTCGTCATCATAAACGTGTAAACGCAACTCAAACTAGATTTACCCCTGGGCTGACACGGCGATCCAGAGAGATTGTAATTTGGGAATTCCCAACGGACATCAACATATTCATATCGTATCGTATATGTGCAATGTAAATGTGATTTTTATATCAACAGTAAAACTGTATAAAACGAAGTGCATTTTGCGACGATAGTTTATAATATTACCCCATCGGACGCGTCCGGTTTCAGATGTTTTTTTTGGGTTTAACATAAAAATAAAAAAAATAAACAGCAAATACATTCCAGAATTCGCGAAACCCATGCAAAGTGTATTATGCCTTTGTCAGGTCTGTAAATAACAACAACACGACAAGGAAAACAACAGAAATCAAGTTTCAACTAAAGAAAGACTGCAAAAAAAAAACCCCCAAGTCGGCAAATATCTCAAAGAGTGTCGCGATCAATGGCGGTCGACTGTTGAGTCTGCCTGTTGCATACGAAATATCTTGAAACCATACTATACATATATAGTATATCAGCTATACAGCCTGTATTCGAAAACCAAGTGCAAATATCAAATTGAGAAAAAGTCTCAAAGTTTCAGAGATCTACAAACAATCATATTGTCTTGAAGTGAAGACAAACAAATCGAATGAAGTAAATATCACGGGAATATATGTACATATATTCGATTCTAAGCTATACGTAAGTGTAACCGATTGCAGAGAGATAACGCCTAGAAGTATTTCTCACTAGATGTGTGTAATAAACAACGCAGTACAAATAGTTCGGATGCCAATCGATGTGGGCGTTCTCGGGCATAAAAATAAAACTGATAGCATAGTGTGAATGAAACAGAGGAGGGGCTAAAGCTATTAGCAAATTGTTCATTTGCTTTTTAGATATATAAAAGCATAATCTCTCATAAATTTCCCTTAACTTGCTTACACAATTTAATTGTAGAATTTTTTAAAAAATATTTAGTTGGAAAACATTTGTTTATAATCACAAAATCCAGCATATTCTAAAAATATTCAGACTACTTAGCACTACGTATATAATCTTAATGGATTAAAAAAAAAATCCTGCCTAAAATGAGGCGTTAAATATATGTTCTATCACCAACTAAATTTAATGGATCGTAAAAACTTAATGTATGACCCCAGAGTGTACGATACGAGCATAGTTCGTTGACTCAGTGTGTAATTTGCCAGATTGGGATTATTATAATAAAGATCGTATTAAGTCGAACACGTTAATTGAACGACAAACAAGCTTATATAGTATATAGTTTACATATACATATTTAAAGCTGTTTTGCCTAATTTTAGCGACAGCTTGAAGTGTTAATCGAACACTTGTTGCCAACTCGAGTAGGAAATTGGCAATTAAGAGAGTAAAAGCCAAACAGTTGCATCCACACCACGTGTGGTGAGGGACTAAAGGGGAATCCGTAAGGGGTAACTCACCTTATGCCATCACAATTTCACGATTTTTCTGCGCTCATTTCTTATTTTCTTTTTCAGTTTTCGAAACACTTTTAAATCTTGTTTACAATTTGCACATTTGGCCGGATTGTTCAAATTATATTTATTGTTTGCCTTCGATTCTGTTTATATCATTCTCCCCATACACCTCCTCCTGAGTACTATCTCTATTTTATGCACGATTCTCTTTAAAAGTTGTCCGATTCTGCTACGCCACGACACGTCGTCTTGTTTGTAAACAATGTCCAGTGTGAGGGGGGCACGTTATGATGATATACCATATGATATGGTATGTAGAGATAAACATGTTGTATGAAATAACTATGGGGAATTGTAAAGTTGTATCTTCTAATACGTATATCACGCAGGTGGCAGCACTTCCTGCAGCTTAATGAAAGTGCATTTTAATTAGCCTAATGGGAGACCTTCTCATCCTACCCTCCCCTACCCACCCCAATAAAATTGTCAGTTGGTATCATACTAAACGTCATTGCGTTTTTATCTTTCTTCTCGTATAATTTAAAAGCAGAAGGAAAAATAGAAACCTCAAGTGAACAATAATAAACCAAGCTAATTTCATTAAACAATTACGTTTTCCTCCGACATATGTTTTCGGGCGCACTTGATTGATTTACGAACGACGGAAAAAGAAACCCATTAAAATTGCTGGAGAAAAAATATTTGAAAAATTGCAAATCAACCGATATGTTGCTATAGACTAGACTGGGCACCAAGGGCAGGACACATGAGCTTAATCGCAGTGTTTAGGCTAAAAATACAAAAAAAAAAAAAAAAAATACTTGGAAATATATTTGAGGAATTTTCAAACGAATCAAAAGTGAGAAAACAGAAATATAAACAAAGGCGGAAAAGCCGTCAATGGGCCGCAAAGAGAGTGAGAGCGAGCCCATAACAATTAAAATCGCCGGCCCATTTTGCGAAAAAGTTTTGTTGAATTTGAAAATAATCTCACACGAATATACTATGACGATGGTATTGTTTATCTTTCTCACCCCAATCATGCAACGAGGTGGGTTCGATTTCGATTTCGTTTACGTTTTCAGTTTCAGTTCAAGTTCGTATCGACGCAGTGGCTCCTCGACCTTAGTCTGACCAACGCGTGGCGCCGATAACGACGCGCAAAAACGAAGGCTATAATCGTAACCCAACATAATAACAATAATATGATAATACTTAGAGAAAGGCAAAATAAAAACATAAACCACAAGAGTTACGCTATCTAAAGAACTTGTGTGTATATACTAAAAAGTGTGAATATACTATATATATATATATAGTCGGACAAGTACTCTCGGGCAATCATAATCGTGCTGTGAGTGTGTTGTGTAGCGTTTTAATGATCGTTTTCTAGTCGTGATAAACATAAGTGATGGGATCCCATTAGCATAGGGAAATACATATAGCAGCAGCCGCGCTATAAGCAAGTTGCGCATACGCCGCGTGACACGTTCACTACATGGGGCTCTCTCGTATCACCCGTCGCGCCCGATAAATCTTAATAGGGTTTTATGCATTTTGGCATACATAATCAAACAGTAAAAACAAATTCCTTCTTCCTCCACACACCGCCTCTAGAACACTTGCAGAATATAATTTATAGTTATTTTTCATTCGATTTAAAAAATAAAAAAAAAAACAATAGGCACCCTGTGAATCAGCGCGAATTACTCAGTGCGCCGTTATCGGCCCAACCCGAAGAAGGCTCTTGGGATTTATGCGTATGAAAATCGAAGAAATAAACCCAAGGGAAATGCATTTTAATAATAATCTTTCTTCGTCTTAATCTTTATAGTAGTAAAATATGCGAATATTATTCAAGTTCGAGGAAATCGCTAGCGATAATTAAAAGTGACCGCCAGACTATACATATTTATAATACATACGATATTATATTTTATTTATCATGTCCCATTATAATTCAGTTTCCGATCACGCAGCTCACGCGAAATGTATTCAGTGATCGTTCAGTTCTCGGAATGAGTAAATATGTCTAGTAAATATTCTTTGTTTGCCATTAGGCCTGCTTAGGGCATTATCTTATCGGTTTCCACTCGTACTTCTTTCGTCATTGTATATGTGAATTTAATACGTTATTATCGACAGTTCCAGCTGACTTTGTCTTTTGATATTGCGGATTCTCTATTGAAAGAGAGTGGGGAGACGTGTTCACACCCACGACAACATTTTCATGATTCAGTAAACCGGTTGGGAAACACTTGAAGAAATCGTGGGTTCCATGATCAATATTATAAATCGATCGATGGCGCATCTGTTTCGCCTTTAATCGTGTTTACCCAACAGGCGAAAACGGAGCAAAACAGCAATGGAATTGCTGCACTTATCGAACAGGAATATATATATAGAAAAAGAGAGGGGGGGAATTCAATACCGAAAATAAACAAAAGAAATGTAATCGAAAGAAAATTTAACAAAAAGAATGAATGAATGAACTTTTTGCATTGCGGAAGTTCTCCGACTTTTATAGAACTCATGAGTTTGTGCAAGTTTAGCAAAGTCTAATGTAATATATTATATCATTTTAAATGCCCAAGCTTCAAGCGATAACTTTGTCTGAAAACAGCTAGATAGATAGATAGTTTCAATCAATCGAGCTATATGTAGCATCTGAAATGCCTTATAGACGTATCTGTCTTGCATCCACATTAATGTGCGAAATACGTGAAATAATTTGTGGGCAATCCGGAAAATCATAAAATCAATTCATGAAAATAATGTTTAATCATAATTCAATTTTATAGCACAAGTGCGTATATATCTTTTCGGCATTTTCAAGCTATCAAGGGGATAGGGGTGGGTTGTTGATTTGTTTTGATTTTTTTTTAAATTCCAGAATTGTTTGAGAAGCGATTAATTATGCTAATTTTGGGTAATATCAATAGAGTTTATATATAACTTTGTCGGGCATTAAATGCGTTTATTTACCCAATGAAGTCGTAAATTAAACAATTATGCTAAGGTGTGCACAAACTAACCATGTTAACCCCACACTTGCCCCCCCACTACTTCTCTCTGGCCTCCAAAATGGTTGGCAAACACGCTGTGATCAATGTGTATTAAGCGAAAGTCGAATTTCCCTTGCTAGTTCGAGCCACTAATGATGTTGGTTCCGATAAGATAATGCGCCGTTTAGCCAATAGTAGAGACAGAGGGAGGGGGGGGAATGTAGGGAGGGGTTGGTAATGAATTTATTGCGGCACATTAGCCTGGCTGGCGTAGGAGTGGGAGTTGTTAAGCCAACCCACGCAATCGCACGGACAGAAAGAGAGAGATGCAGAAAGAGAGAGAGAGAGAGAGAGGAGGGAGAGGGAACGCTTGAAGTTACGTGGATAGCGACAACTTTTCGATGGCATATTGACAGTCGTTGGGGCACTTAGTATCAATTTAAGAACAGACTTCCCTACCACACACACACACACACACACACACGACCTTTGTAGACCTGTGGTGTGTGTGTCTGCGTGTGTGCTTTGTGATGATTAATGTCCTGCCGGGTGGCGCCGCCTCGGTGAGTTTTTTTTTTCGTCAAAACAAACGCAACACGACGCCACACGCAAGCTGTCCCAGGCTCAGGGTCATCCCCATCATCGTAGTTGTCCCTCGAGAACTTGTTGCCCTAATTGGCAAAGGGCAAACTGACGCAATAAATCGCCAGAGCAGGCAACCTGTTGAAAAGGTTGCGTGACCAAGTGGGATTTGCTGATCAGCCGGGGGATATATATAGTATATATATATATAATACTAATAGAGTTTATGCACTTCTTTCAGAATGAAGACACAAGTATATCATCGGAGTGGCTCGCTCTATTGCGGCGTCAC
This sequence comes from Zaprionus tsacasi, assembly GCA_018904105.1. NCBI lineage: Eukaryota > Metazoa > Arthropoda > Insecta > Diptera > Drosophilidae > Zaprionus > Zaprionus tsacasi. The sequence continues at coordinate 2,723,664 of JAEIFR010000049.1, read as the reverse complement.
GCTGTTGGCCGTCATCTGCCTGGTACTCTTCCGCCTGCTACCGGGTAGTCCCTTTGGGGTCTACGCCATGACCGACGATCGTAGATATCATGAGAGAAATGCCATACATACGAAATGCAGTTTCTTTGACACAGTCAATGTGACGGGTTATCCCGTATTCCCCAATGGATCGTATGACTATAATGGCACCATCATACCCAGAGATCATGTGGGAACCTTTGATTTTATCTATAAAGATCTTGTGGATCGTGTTGAGGTCGCACCACATGTACGTGCCTGCATCTGTAAGCTGAAACCCTGCATCAACATCTGTTGTCCCTGGGGAGAGATCTACAATCAGAGCGAATGTCAGAAGGATACGAGCATGGTACAGTGGCCGGAACCCCAGATGAATGTCACCATGTTGGATGGTTCAGTGCAACGTGTCAATATCTATGAACAATTTGTGGTACAGAGTTTTAGACCCTGCACCGAGATGTTCTCCCTGCTGCCAGAGCTTTATAGCTTCGACTCGTATCAATTGTTCGAAAATGGAACCCTATTGCGCGAGGACGATTCGTATTACATCTATAAGAACGAATTCTGTCTGGTGGCCAGTAAAATTAACGAATCCGATATTATCTACTCGCTTAACCCGGCCAATTGCGAAAAGTTTAACGAGACCACCACGGTGAGGATTATCAATGGATTCGGTACGATTATGACTAGGATTATTAAGTACTATATAGTAATATATTCCTGACCTTTCTAGCAATGCTCTTCTCGATTCCCTTCATGCTGCTCACCATCGCGGTGTATCTGTTGATTCCGGAGCTGCGAAATCAGCATGGCAAATCCCTGGTCTGCTACCTGGTGGGCCTGAGTGTTGGCTACTCTTCGCTATGTAGCGTCCTGCTCTATAGCAAATTTCATCCGGATGGATTGCCTTGCAAGGTGGTCGGCTACACGGCCTACTTCTTCTTCATGTCCGCCTTCCTCTGGCTCAATGTGATCAGTTTCGATTTGTGGCACAATTTCCGTGGCACACGCGGCATCAATCGTTTCCAGGAGAAGAAGCGTTTCCTCTTCTACTCACTCTACTCGTGGGGCTTCGCACTGGTCTTCCTCATCTTTACTGTGATCGCTCAGCAGTATACGAATTGGCCGGAATATATTAAGCCTGGAATTGGAGGCGGACAATTCTGTTGGCTGGACATGACCAATTGGTCGGCCATGCTGTACTTCTTTGGACCCATTTTGATTATCATTGTGGTTAATACGGTTATGTTTGTGATGACCGCATTCAAGATACACGGCGTGCAGCGTGAGATGGCCAGGATTATAGCACGTGAGGACAGCACCAGGAATCTGCGAACCGAAAAGGACAAGTAAGTGAAAGGGATGGAGATATCTAAACTCGTATTGTAAACTCACCTCACCAGCAATCCTTTAAGATTCGGCCTATTCCTGCGACTGTTCCTGATCATGGGTGTCACCTGGTCATCGGAGATCATCTCTTACTGTGTGGGCAATAACAATAAGTGGTCAAGGGTCTTCTATGTATCCGATCTATGCAATGCCATGCAGGGATTCCTCATCTTTATGCTATTCGTGCTGAAAAAGAAGGTTAAGCAACTGATATCAAACAGGTATGTCTCCGCCAGATGGCTCCATTTCGTTCTTCGTGTATTGTCCCGTCTCTAGATCAGTTCATTGTGTAACTGTGTAAGTCCCCGTACACTCCATACGATGCATCTGTACTACTCTCATGTAATCTCTCTGCCTGTGTGCCTGTGTTCTGTCTGTATCTGACTTCGTTTACTTCCCCCACTTGTTCGGTGACCCATTGACTCCATCTAGAACGATCCGAAGTCAGAGCACGCGTAAGACGGAGAGCGTCACTGTGGCGGGCAGCAGTTACTCGATGCGGCAACGCTTCATGGATGCCTCCAATCAGATACGAAAAATGGTCGTCATACGCAACGCGTTCGCCTCGACGAGCGGAGTCCACTCGCACGCTGTCTAGCATAGTGAGCAATACTACAGTTCCTTCCAAAAATCAACTATCTAACAGTCGCTGTTCAGTGTTGTGCAACGTGCAAGGACTCTCTGCCTTCCGCTCTCTCGTGCATGATCTCCCTACTAGACGCTATCAGCGAGTCCTTCTTTATATATCTATATATATATGTACATATATCTATTGTTCTCTCTTGTATCTCGTTGTCAGACTGCTTGCGCTATCGCTTGCCCTAAAGAACTACCGCAACAGCAACCGTAACAACTCAAACAACCCAAACCAGAACAGCAACAACAGCCACAAGAATACAAAAACACATGACATAAAAAACCTTAACGTAAACGTTAACCCAACAACAACAACAACAACAACAGCAACAAGAACAACAACTACAACACCAACAACAACAACTGCAACTCCCAAGTCGCAATCTCTAACCCCAATTTTGTGATCGGAATCGAATTCTATAACCGCAAATGCCACAAGAGGCTAACACAACCTGCTCAAAAAAATCAATCAATAATATAACCCAACGATCTGTCCATTAATCGTACACATAATTGTACATATGTATCTATAGATAACCCGTAACCCAGTGATCCAATGATCCTACTATATATAATAGCTGTAGCTAGATGTATTAAGCCATCATATACCACCCAAAAAAAAAACCAACACATATCACATATAGACGTAGCTACTATATATACCATATATATATGTATGTGTGCTCAATGTTATCGTCGTCAGACTCTCGAAGAAGAAGTCAACAACAACAACAAACGGTTCGACGCAATCGAACTCAACAAACTCCACATCGACCGACATTAATTCGCATACGGATAAGTTTAAAATGAAGTCACAACAGGGCAGCAATAATAATGGCATGAGGCCGCCAGGATTAACGGAACGTGCTGTGGCGATAAACAATCACACGGCAACGAAACCCTAGAAATGCATTTGGGAAAGGTAAAAGTCGTAGTTAGAAATGAGAGAGAGAGACTCAAAAAGTGTGATTAACCCAAAAATATGCGAACTTAACAAACTTCTCTATATGTTTCTCTATAATAATTGCATCTATATATCTGTATACCTGTAGCTGTATCTTTTTCTTATCTGCAACTGGTAATCGCATGTTAAATCAATACTAACAATATACTCTGGTTTCACGCTGATTTTCCATGAATAACCCCAATTTCCAGCTAACTATCATGCAATTCGCACTAATTTTATATATATGGTATATCATATCTATCTGGCAATCCATTTTGTGTGTTATCAATTGCCACTCAATTAGCCCACTCTAATAGCTCTATCTTTGGTATCTCTTCCCTCTCCCCCCTTATCCATTAGATGCCTGAGTGGACGCGAGGGAAGCCAACAACGTCAGAGTCAATATTCCACCAAGACAACATCCAGCAGTGTGGCCAATTTGTCGCTGCACGAGAAGAACAACTCAGCAGAGAAGCCTCTGGTGGATCAGCAGCAGCAGCGCACTACAAACTTTCGTTGAGCCTGGAGTAGTCACATATCTTTCTCCTCGACTACCTTCTAGTCCCTGATGACGTCATTGCGTCGTGCTTAGCATCGAATAGCTGGAATGCAATTGGCCTATCCCAGCAGCCATATTAACCATATATATATGTATATTGTAGACTTACAAAAAGACACTATTCCTACTCCTCATCCAACCCGTACTGTACTGTATGTATCCTATGTAGTATATGTATATGGCAAAGCATGCATATCTTTCTTCTCCATGTGCGTGAGTGATGTGTGTTCGTTGCTTTATCTCGACTGCTTGTCAACAATCCACGATATAGTCGATTAGTCATATAAGAAGATCTTACGACCCACTGTCACTCTGAAACCAAATTGTTTACACCCCATCGAGGGGGATCATTTTAAGTTTTCTCACGCACATACGTATATACTTGAAGTAAATACTATTATTTTATGTCAATTCTAAATAAAGCCAAGAAACCAAAGAAATCAAGTTAAAAGAATGTGTTTTTGTTTTTCATTTGGGCACACAAAACTTGTTGAATTAGTCTTAAAAAATGATTCAGCAAGAACAAAGAACGACAACTTTACTAAGCTCTTTGTAATTTCCCTGCCACATTCATTATATTATATTTTTAAATCAATTAATTTATTTTCGGTTGATATTTTTATCTTTCATTTCGTTGCGTTTCAAACTCTGCGCCAAGACAACAACCTCACAATCCACAGCAAAGTGTTCCCAGCACACAGCCAGGGCACACTTAGCCAATGTTACAACCTTTGGTTTGTGTATTAATAATATAAGCTCTTTGAACTGCGCATACATCTTAAAAGTTTTTATTGTTACCAATCGCTTTTGTTGTTGTTGTTGTTGGCTTATGCTCATCCGCGCATTGTTTTGTGCTTTTCTCGCATTTCTGTTCCCAAAAAGCGTAATGAATTTTGAATGCGGCTCGCGCACTGTCTCTGAGATTCCATTCCAAATCAACAGACAATCGAAATCGCTTGTGGTTATGAGTGAGCGCGAGTGCGTTGCGTGTGCGTGTGTGAGTGAGCATGTGTGTATCTGTGTGTGTGTATATAGGGCTGTATTGTGTTGTTCTGCTGCTGCTTTTGTTGTTTCTGGTTCTGTCTGCGACTGCGACTGCGGCTGCGGCTCTGCTGCGGGTCTGGGTCTGCTTTTGCTTTTGCTGACTGACGGACTGGCTAATCAGTTAGTCTGTTTTTTATTCTTGCCCGGCATGGAGCGTTGACGCTTTTGCCTGCCGGTGGTTTAGCGCGAGAAAAGCAGCAGCAGCAGTCGTCGTCGTCGTCGTCGTCATTCAGTTGTCGCAATCATAGCCGTTTTTAGACGTCAGCGTCGCTGTCAGCGTCAGCGTCTGCGTTGTCTTCAGCCGTTTATCGTTGTCGCCGTCGCCGCCGTCGCCGTCGTCGTTGATTGTGTTTGTTGTTGTTTATCCGTTCCGTTTGCGGTGACTACACACACGTGTGTGTGTGTGTGTGTGTGCGTGCAAAGGCCAAAAACTGTGAAGCATCAAAAGCGATCGGAGCGAGTGTTTATTTATTTAATTCTCGCCGTGGCGACGCCAGCGCCTGTGACGTCACACGCGTGCAGAATTAAGATCTGAGCCGAAACAATTACCACGCCTTCAGCCAAAGCAAATAAAGTCCACCCGCCCCCTGCCCCCTCTGCAATTAGCAAAAGTCACACGCAGAAATGTGGGCGCAGCTCGTGTGGATCACATTTATTGCCGCCATTGGCCACGGTCGCGCCGTACAAATAGAATCCACAACAACATCCACCACGCCAGCAAGGGGGGAAAATACCCCTGCGCCTTTGCCAACACTGTCAACATCACCGACGGTGTGCGCCTGCGTGATGGTTCCTATTCCTATGCGGATCTGATAATTCCTGCCGATCTTATAGCGGAATATAACTTCAAGGTGATCGATGGCGTCGAGTATCATGCGAAGCGTCATCTACGCGGCTGCGTCTGCCTGCTCAAGCCTTGCATCACGCTCTGTTGTCGTCCGGATGAGATCTTCGATGCGCAGAACTGGAACTGCACCAGGCCAAAGGAACCGCGCATGATCACGCACATTGATGTGACGCGGAGTAATAATGGAAGCGTAGATCAGGTGAAGATTGCGGACAAGTTTATAGTACGCACTGAACTGGGATGTCGCAACAAGTTCATCGATAAGAAACATGATTCCTTCTGGCAATGGGATCTCTACGAGAATGGCAGCCTGTGGCGTGATAATCGTCTCTGGAGCACGGATGAATATTGTTTCACCCTGCTGGAGCACAAGCAGGCGGTGCAGCTGACGCCGCTGAACTGCGAACGCTTTCAGCGTGGCTATCGCGTCTGGATCTATGCCATATGTAAGGGGGAGGGGGGAGGAGGGATCCTCCTCTGGCTTTTCTAATCTTGGGAGGGATCCTCCTCTGGCTTTTCTAATCTTGCTTTCTTCCTTCGCAGGCAGCATCATTGCCATCCTGATCAACATCTTTGTACTCTCCCTGCTGAGCTGCATCAACGATGCACGCAAGAGTCACTATGGTCAGTTGCTCATCTACTATCTGATCTCGCTCATCATTGGATATTCCTTGTTGGTCTACCTCACGCTCAAGAATCCCATGAACCTGTCGCACGAAGCATGTCGGAACGTAGGTAAGTCCTAGCTAGGATCTTTCTTTGGCTGCCACTAATGATCCTCCTCCTCCTTCAACAGGTTTCTTGGCCTACTTCTTCATCATGTTATCCTTTGTCTATTTGGCCATCTGCAGCCTGGATTTCCTGCTCAAGTTCCGTCAGGTTGCGGTGCCCAATTGGGTGCGCACCCTGTGCTACTTTGTGGCGTTTCTTCTGGTGCTCGGATTGCGTTTTCTGGTCTCCTTTGCCCAGGACTCTGATCTGCCCATGCATTTCAAGCCAGGCATTGGTCAGGATTATTGCTGGTTTGATGGTTCGTAGCTGCGATCTTGTTTATCTTTCCCTCACTCACCTGTTACTCCTTCCTCTTCCAGTGCGTCTCTGGGGCATACTGATCTACTACTATGTGCCCATTCTGGTGCTGCTGATCTTCAGCATCGGTTGCTGCATCAAGGCGTATTTCTCCATCTTCCAGCTACCATCGGATACGCAGTACATTTTGGGCAATTCGTTGCGCATCATGAAGATTCAGTAGGTTTGCTCGAGAAGATTAGCCGAAGATCTGGATTAACTAACTGGTTCCATCTTCTGTTTTTAGCTTCTACGCCTTCTCTGCATACTTGGTGGGCGTGTTCGGTGTGTGGGTACGCGAGATGATCGTCTATATATTGGCACGCTTGCGTGAGCATTTCTTCATCATCGATTTCTGGAGCGGCATCTGCATTCTTGCACTGGCCATAGCTGGATTCATCCTGCTGCTGGGCAAGAACATGCACGTCAAGACCTGGTGGTCTATCAATGTGTAAGTATTATATATAGATATAATATATATAGATATTATTGATCTTTTCTTGCAGCGAGTCCAGTCAGACCGATCTGAGTATTATTAACGCGCGTGTTTACAAGTTCGATGAAAAGGGCGATCTGAAGAACCCAGGTTAGTTCCATGTTCGATCTGTAGTTGAAGCCGAACTCTCATTATTTCTCTTTCTCTTTGTTTTCTCTCTCTCTCTCTCTCTTTGCAGACTCTCCCTATCGACCAACGGTGACCTCACTGTGAACGCGGTTGCCTCGTCTACGGGCTCGATTATTCATCTACGCGGATGATGAATCACTCTGATTCATTGTACTTTAAATACTTTATAAGCGATATTAAGACTTGTTACTTTACAAAACACAAACTTATCGATTAAATATCGAATTCTTTCTCGAAAATAAACAAACCGAGTTCAATGTGCTTTTTTTTGTGAATACTGAATCATGGTGGAAACTAGACTCATTGATTCAAATTGCATTTGTGAGTAATTTTGCAAATTCACATGGTAAATAAATGATAAAAACAAAACCCTTTCGGGAACTTACCTTAGTGACCTTTTGGAAAACACATCATACTGAACTGTTCTTTAGTTAATAATCCCATTAGACTCATATTTATCCAAGTTCAATAAGAAGTGAGTGCGCGTAACCCTTCATTAAATTCAACTACAGCAAGTTGTATTGTTTATACCCTGTAAGATAATTAAGTTTCATGGGGTATATTACAATTATTATAAAGAGTGGTATATCTTTGATCTTACCTGTGATTGTAGCTAGAATAGTTTCCGGTTCTGCTCTATCTTATCGTAGAGTACAAAGAGTAAACCAAGCTATAAAAAATACATAATGTTAATTGTGCTGCAATATAAATGAATAGGAAATTTATTATTCAACTTACCACAGTGTTACAATATTTTACAGGGTATTTCCAGTTCGACTACTCTATCACAATTCAATCAGACTTGTTTTTGTCTTCAGTAAACCGCAAAATGCTTCTCAGTTATGCCATGAATAATTCGTGCAATTGAATTGTCGATTCGCAAACATCGGACCAGCCCCCAAAACATGCTAATCCTCCTGCCCCTGCGCCCCCCAAAAAACACGTGGCTAAGGATAATATCAAGACAATAGGGCAGGTGCTTAGGTAGGGTGAGGAGTGGGCCAGGTGGGTGGCGAGTCGACGGAAGTAGCACGCAACAAATGCGCTGTTAATGACGCAACTGTCCGTCCGTCCAATTGACGAGTTGATGGAACATTCTCTGCTCTTTCTCAATCTCATTATGGCGCTCTTCAATGGAATCATATGCTCTGTGGGGTCAGGCAGACCTAGACGAATTGCCAAGACGCTTTTGGGGCAGGGAAATTTGGGAGTTTGAAAAGGTTTGTGGATTGAAGAAGAGATAAAGAAGTTACCTCAATAAAATATTGATATTCTTGTAGATTCTTCTTTTGTTTTCAGAGTTACCCAAGTACCTTGCCCAACTGTAGCGCATGGGCAAGTCTTCCCAGCTTAACCTTCTTCGCGCTGTATGCTCAGTTTCCCCATTTCCTTTTGGTTGTTGTAAACAAATCGCCGCCGCATAATCCAACAATATGTTTTGGTGGGTGTGTGCACCTCCAGACGTTCCGTTTCGTTTCGTTTCCATTCGATTTGACTTGAATTTGATTTTCACATTTTGGCCAGTCCATATCGAACCTGTGCCAGGTGCAGATGAACCGTCCGAGTTATAGCTCGGATCATCGTTAATCGAACTGAATACGAGGAGTGCATCGATAGATACTTTGGGTCTGTTTACAGTTTATATTTACGATTCGATTGTAGCGCAATAAACACACATAAATTCGGGATCGTAAACACAGTGTGGTAGATGAAATATGTCTCTGACCGCAACGCAGTTGTGGCTGGGCACATGTTGCCTCTTGTTGGGGCTCGTGAGTCAACGATGGGGCACGTGCGTCGTGGTGGCCAGTAGTAGCCATCATGAGGAGGGACACTATCCGTGTGCCTTCATTGATACTACAAATATAACGGGTAGCTATGCCATGGGCAGCACCATGAATGATTCCTATATACACAACTGGACTGTAATACCCAGGGAACTGGTGGCAGCCTATGATTTTATCATCCAGAATGGGATTCGTTTGCCGGCAAAGCGTCATCTGCGTGCCTGCATGTGCCGCCTGAAGTCTTGCGTGCGTTTCTGTTGTCCCAGCGGACAGTTCTATGATCTGCAGAAGCGTCGCTGTAGCGAGGAGGAGGCCATCAAGTTACCCGACTACAGTCGCATGCCAGTTGAACTGCACAATGGCACGCAGCTGGAGCTGGAACTGGCCACACAGTTCACTGTGCACGTGGAGACACCTTGTGATCACATGCGCGCAGTGACCAAGGATGGCAGCTATCTACCCTGGACACTGCATGAGGTAGCTAGGGTGATGGGGTAACTAATGATGGATCCAACTAAAGTGTTTCCTTTTCTGCAGAATGGTTCGATTACGCATCGGGAGCATCTCTTTACCAGGCACTACTGCTATACTCCTCTCCTGGCCAATGATACTCCCAGCTGGAGCTGGCAACCCTTGGCCTGCAGTCCCGAGAAGCTACATTTTGTGCTCGGCGTGCGGGAGTGGACCTATGCGATCTGTGAGTTTCATAATTCTAACGCTTAATCGCCTCCATCTCTCCCCTTCTCTGCCTTATAATAATAATAAACATATGGAATATGCGCAATGTGGAGGGAAGGCCCAAAATAGACGCACAGATTGGCAATAAAAATAATTGTTGGCCCACTCGATCGATATCAGCGCAGATCGTTAGCACGCCGATTTATGATTGCCATGAGAACTTCAAGGAAAATTGGGGGAAGGGAGGACATGGATATGCTATGATTTTTGGGGTTAAGGTCACAGAGTACGAGCTAGCAGATCTCATGATCTCTCCTTATAACTAATTGATTTCTCACTCACCCCCATGCATTCTCTCTCTTTCTCCCTCTAGGCCTCCTGATCTGCATCATATCCATGCTGATCGTGCTGCTGGTGCATCTCTTCTGCTCGGATATGCGCAACAGTTTCTATGGCGTTGCCATTAAGGCCTACACAACGTGTGTTATCTTTGGCTATGCCCTGTTGGCGCATCTAACACTCCACGATCCCGCGAATCTGTCAACAGCCGCGTGTCGCATCATACGTAAGTGAGAAGCTTCAAAGCAGCGTTAATTGATTGATTGTTGTCTCCTTCTTGCAGCTAGTTTCGCTCTGCTCTTTCTGGTACTCTCGTTCTATATACTCAGTTTCATATCGTTTAAATTATATCTGAGTTTCCATGGTGTCGTGCTGACTCAGCTAATGTTCTGGCTGATCTTGGGACCAATTGTGCTCATCGCCATCGGTTGGTCCTTCTTTGTGGGCTTTAGTCACTATGGGACGAAGCCCATCTTTGGCGGCGACACCTGCTGGTTTGATCGTAAGTCAAGGATTATTCTCCTGCTCCTTCTTTAATCTTCTTCTCTGCCTTGCAGCCCGCAACTGGAGCATTATGGTTTATTTCTTTGCACCCATTTTCGTTGCCTGCGCCATCAGCACGTTCTTCTACATTCTCACGCTGATACGCATCAGTGAGGAGCCTCACATTGAGCCGGAGAAGAGTTTCGAGTCGCTGGAAAGAAATCGCCTCAAGTCATATTGGAAATTCTTCACATATACCGCACTCACCTGGTTTGTCTGCGTCTGCTCCTTTGTCTTTAACTATTATTGCGGCGAGAGATCCCATCTGAACTATGCTGTTTGCATATGCACTGCGTTTCATGGCTTTGCGGCGCTCTACGCGCTGGTCGGGAAGAATCAACAAATACAGCACTTTCTGCGGCGCATTGAGGATAATGGGTGAGACGTGGATTTCACTATATATACCTTATATATATATTCATTCCTTGCAGCGATGAGGACACCTGTGAGAACTCTGTGCCCATGTATATTTATTGATGTTCCTGCTGCAGTTTTATTCTGATTGTACAGTTGTAGAGTCATTGGTGGCAGTTAGTCGTGTCGCACACCCTGTTTGCAGCTGCTGATAAGCTGCAATTCGCTGCAAGCCGTGACACGCACCTGCAGAGGAAGAGAAAACAAAGCTAATTTAAGTTGTGACAGCAACCTGCAGAGCAGCAGAGCGAATTTAGCGCGTACAGCAACCTAGAGCGGTTTACAAGCGCAGCGAATGTTTTAACTCAAAAACTAACGGTTAAAATAATGTTTATACTAATTTTTAAATAATTATAATAATAAATATATATGATAAAGATTTTATTATAATTAAAAACAGTGTAAAATTGATGAATTTAAAGCAAAAATAACTAGAAAACTTAATGAAAAGATTGTATATGACTATCTTTATAGACTTTAAATATAATTAAAAAACATGCCCACTCCATTAGCAGATGAACCCAAGATGAGCTTAGATCAAACAGTAGAAGTTGCTTACTTTTCAATTACTTTGATTGGCCTCAAACTAAACAAATACAAATAATACTTATACCATCATTATATACTATATAGATAGATATTCTCGAGTTGATGTAAAAGTAATTACAGCTCAGAAATTTGTTTGGCATTCAACAGATTTCAACAGGATAACAGAATCAGTGCAGGATAAATTAAGCATGTTTAAAGTGTGTTCCGTTTTCGGGGAGCAACCCCCAAAAATAAATACAACAAATTTAGAGAGAGAGACAGAGAGAGAGAGAGAGAGAGAGATCCCAAAAAGTATACACAATACATAACGTAATTTACACAACAAAAGCAAACTGCCCACGGCCAGAGCAACTAGCTCGAGAAGACAGAATCCCCCACCAACTCCCCCCCTGCCCCTCTTGGAAGGGATGCAAACTGAGCGGGCTGGCATCGTTTTTCAACTGAAGTTGCCAACTAAAGTTGCCGTGGACCGTGGCCGAGAGTTTCAACTGCTCCACAACCAACCGCATGCCCAGCCCGATCTGCCACTCCCCCCTTCCCCTTTCCCTTCCCATTGATGCTATGCTGCCACCATATAATAAGTGCACGCCGATTTTGTTTGACATCAGAGGTCAATGGCCGAAGCAGCGCAGCGCGGAGAGAGCGAGAGTCGAGTCGAGTCGAGTTGAGTTGAGTTTGGCTGCCAGGCTGCCGCAAGGGAATGCCAAGCACAGAGATTGCCACAGCAGCAGCAGCAGCAGCCGCCCTGCCACATGCATCCTGCAGCAGCAGCGACGTAGGCAGCGCCGTCTGCCCAACCCACTGTGCCGCTGCAGCTAGCGCCGACGCCGCCGCCCACTGTCGCTTGGTTTGGCTGTCAAGCGCAAGGAATCAAGTGGAAAGTGAAACGAGAGCTACAGCCGTCGCTCTGCCTGCTCCAGCTCCTGGTTCCCTTCCTCCCTGTGGTGCTCTTTTGATGTGGCCTCGCCCTCGGCCTCGTCCTCTGTCCGTGCGCATCTCGTCTCGGCAACAGCTTCGGCTTCGGCTTTGGCATCGGCATCGTCATCGGCTGCGGATTGCGCTCTTTTCGTTCAGGCTGGGCGTGCAGCAGCCATGGCGCTCCTTGCCAGCTGCGTCGACTGAGAGATACACACACACACACACACACACACCTGGATCGATAAAACGTAGTAAAAATTTGTATTCGTAGTATTGGAAGCTGGAAGGGAAGAGGCGACGCTGCATCGGCATTTTGGCTGAACTGACGTGCGCACTGGAAATCCTCGCGAGGTAGGACATGTTTGGCGCGTTTTTCGAAACTGCAGAGCACACACACACACACACACACACACACCGAGAGTCTCTCTGCTCGGGTGGAGGAGCCGCAGAGCACATGCAAAATGTGCTGGCTTACAGTTTGAGAGGCAGGGCAGGCACAGGAGCAGCTACTCACGGATGCATAGTCTCCCTCTGTGTGTGTGCTTAGCCAACATAGGGAACCGCGCCCCGTTTAGTCGTGTGTGGAGAAAGAGAGACAGAGAGAGAGTGAGGAGGAGCAGCACCTCCCCACCTGGTGTGGAGTCGTCAGAACATGAAAATTAATTACTAAATGACTTTATGCTTTTTAATGGCTCTGCCGGGCAGTTAAAGCATATTAGACAAGCCATTAAATGCCCCAAACTAACTCTCTATCTCTCTCTCTCTCCCGCTTCTTATCGCCTTTGCCACGCCCACACTACAGCCCTAAAACTGATTGGGAATTTCGTTTCATTTCGATTGGTTTCAGGAATGAGATGCAAAAACTCCTCGAGAATTGCAACGAAATGTCGAACAATTAAAATGGTCACAGTTACAGTTACAGTTACAATTACAGTTATTATATAGATAGTTTGGGTTTTACAGTTAGTTCTCGAGATACATATGCATTTCTATTATTATCACACCAGGAAAGTTGTTGTTGTTGTTGCTTTTAATTGTTATGTTTGCACTTTCCGAAAAATTCTAAGAGCTTTTCTCTGTTTGCTGCCCTCCCCCCTGATCATTATTATAATACTGCAGTTCAGTTTTATGAGCTGTTTGTAATTATGTGATAATGCTGCTGCAATTTGATGAAATTTCAGCAAGCACCTAGAGCACTTAGGAAGATTGAATGGAGTATACTTTGACAGTAATATTGCTAGAAGTATATTAAATATATATATATAAGTTTCTTGATAGTATATACAACATTTTGGAGAGTTGTTTGAAATTTTTCCTCAGTTTTCAATGGTTATACCCTTGCCTTATAGAGCTATCTATCTACCATCGTAAACACGTTTCGATTTGTTAACAAATTAACGTTTTTTTCGGTGGTATTTTTCTGGGGATCTGTGATAAAGCTAATGCTGAATTTAGCGCTAAAAAGTTCCGCTCGATTAGGCAACGTGGGAAGCACATCGAGAGTCCAGATTGTTCAGTTCGTAGAGTGCGTCGTGTTTCCGGTCACATCTCAATCTAATGACTTGTTTAGCACCGTCAGGAATGGTATTTCCAGCTGATGATGATGAATATTCGAATATTCCGTGCACGCAACACGAATCGAACGAATGCAATAAATAATCGTATAATTAAACATTTCGAAAAATTTACAACTCGAATAATTTATGCTCGAGAAATGTTCAACGAGCAATTGACCAGAATTCAATATAACTCAAAAGCAACGACGATGACGATGACGCTTTATAATTTATGAATAAAGACAGCAACAACAGTGGAAAGAGAGAAAGAATAAACTAAACGGGAACGTGGGCTCAAAAAGCGAACGAGAAAATTAAACAACAAATAAGCCAAGAGGTGTACGAGTGTGTGTGTGTGTGTGTGTGCGTGTGTACGTGTTTGATAATAAGTCAAAAAACAAAGAGCCTCAATGGAGAGACCAGAAACGACCCGAAGGGGGCCCGTGGGGCCATCATAAATTCATTCATGAAAAACGCAGCCCCAAACGACGTTGGCAAACAAAACGTTTCGTTTCGTATCGTATCGTATCGTAACGTAGCGTTTGCTTATTTGTTGTTCTTGTTGTTGCTATTGTTGTTGTTGTTGTTTCACCCAAAATGGTTTGCCTATGGAACTGATTGAACCCGGCGGGGGAATACTTGACGAAGCGCCAACGAACAAAGTTACTGGCAACACGATCCTGAACACGCTATCAGCTGCGCTGCTCTCTGCTCGCAGTGTGATTGATAGACCAGCAAATACCACGTATAAAAACTTGTTGAGTACTTACTCAACTGAGCTTTATGCTGGAGTAGTCCAAAAGCCCGCAGATATGTGGGTAACTGCAAGAGAGATAAGTTCTAATAAAACTGATAAGACATACAATCAGACTCGTTTCCTACTTACCTGTTTCCGCTGCTAGATATCAAGAATGAGGGGGATCATGCTCACTTCCCGTGTGCGCTGCTGCTTTCTTTACAGGGTATACCTTGTGTTTTCACTTTTATATTCGGTTTACTTCTTACAACGACCAACCTGACGACGACCCAAGTGGTTTCATCTTCATCGTCAACGACTTCGGCTTGCGGTTCGCTTCAATTCGGATTGTTTTCTTTACCTGGGCCTGGGTTTACCTATGTATGTATGTATGTATGTATATATGTACGTACGTACGTAGTATGTTTGGGTTTGGGGCACACGCGTGTGCTCCCATTTCTCACCTTCAATGACACCTTACAGTAATAATCATGAAATTTATATATGACTTTGGTTTTCTTTTCACATTCTCCGCTCTCGCTCGCTCTCTCTCTGTCTATCTTCCTCTGGTGTTTTCTTTTTATTTCATTTTGTTGCTTATTATTTGTTGTTTGTCTTCTGCTGTTGGTTTGTTTTTTTTATACTGTTGTTGCTGTGTGACTCTTGAGATTTACTTCGTGCCGCGCTTAAATGTTTCGTTTGTCCAATTTACGCTACAAAATTGAAGCTACACACAGCTCTCTCACAGGTCTCTCCCAGCAAAGAATTCCATGTGGAATACGGTCTGCGGAATGCTCTAACTGCCTGCCTGAGAGTGGGAGGAAGAGATTTATTAGATTTATTATAAATGATTTAGAAAGAGAATCAATTATAGATACCTGTGGCTAAAAAGAGTATAAAATGGAAGGATATATGTTATATAGATTCGGTTTGCATTGCGTAGTTGCTTTCCAAGTTTGAGCTTCTCTTTTCTCTGCCTGCTAGCATTTCTCCATTCATCATTGATCTATTGACAGATCGGCTAATGGATCGTCTATATCTGTTCGGCTGTTAGGGCAACTCTCGGTCTCAGCCTTCAACTCTTAACTGTCATTTATGGCCAACGCGCGTGTAAATACTTAACACAATTTTCGTGCTCGTTGCTTTTGCCTTTGCTTTTTTGGGGGTCTTGATTTTGCTTTATGCTGCTGTTGTTGTTGTTATTGTTTCTATTGTTGTTTTTGTTGTTGTTGCTTTCGTTTTGCTTTCTACGACAATGCGCGATAATCGCTTTAACTGTAGAAATTATGCGTGCAATTAAAATTACACAAATGCCACAAAACAGGCCAACGATCCAACGTTGTTCCCATTGAGATTGAGAGATCGAGTGGGATCTCTCTCTCTCTCAACCCTGGCACTCAATTAAAATACTCAATTGAGTGATCGTGAGTGAGTGAATGAATGAATGAATGAGTGAGATCGGAGTCTGGCAGAGGGGACGACTGCAGTTTCCATTCCCATGCAACAATGTTGCAACAGCGAGCATATCTGAACACATCTGAGAATGAAGAAGACGCCGACGACATTTTTTCCCTGCTCTTTTTCGCCTCCTCCCGATCCGCAGACGTAGCTGAACTTTTTGCGGGTCAGTGCAAAAGAGGCAACGTTTTTGTTGCATGTTGTCATTGTTGTTTGTGCCGGCGTTGGCTGCTGGTGGTGGTGGTGGTGCTGGATCCATTAAGCCAAATGATGTGCAGCCTCCCAAATGAAGCCTTGCGCAACAAAGTTGCAAGTCGGACACGTCGCAACGTGAGGCAGCTGCGGGGGTCGGCGTCGTCGTTGCCATCGCTTGGCGCGACTGCAATGTGCATTAATGAAGTGATTTGCACTTTTTTCGAGCTGCTTTTGACCACCAACAGCACACAACGCAAAAGAACTGAAAGCCCGCGTAAGCCACCAAGCGATTCCGGGAACAATCCCATCAAGTGCCAGCCCGAGGTAGGTGAGATTTATGACAGCCGTGTTGTGGATCATGTCACTGTCAGACCGAGCAACAACAACAACAGCAACAGACCGAAAGCTTGTCGAGTGCGCACGGCTTGATGCATGATGAAGAGTCCAGCGTGGAGGACTGAGCCTGATCCCAAGCCTGGCTGTGCCGCGTCGTCTCGGGCTTGGTTGGGCTTGAGCATGCGAGTACCCTGGCTAATTGAAGTGAATGTGAAGCATTTGAAACTGATCTGATGCAGCGACTTACGGTTATTTGAGATTCCATGCTAATTTTGGCGCAATAATTATATATACACATGTGTAAATTATATATTTTACAAATTAAATGCACAATTTTCTTGCACGAAATTTGATGGCATTGCCAACATAATGCTAATAATTAGCTTGCAGCCCTGGGCAGATGCTGCGTAATGTACTTTGGCGTTGGCGTCAAATTTGACACTCCAACCCTGCAGCTTTGGGTCAGAGTTGTTACAAACAATAAACTCTAATTGGCGCTACAACCCTGCACTTTCACACAGCGTTAACCCGGCATAATGCGCAATTAGAATTTTATAGCACTTTAAAAGCAAATAAATTCATTTATACGTCCTGTGTATATGTGTGTATATTGCAAATGGTTTTTAATTATTGCTAAAGTGCTGTTGCTTGTTTATTTTGTTGGTGCGACATGAAATTGCGGCAACACATTTTAGGCCAGAGTTGCCATTGCGCATTTTTGCTTTCATTGTTTACATTTTTATAAATTTGGGAATAATTGCATAACTAATATATTCTTCTAATTGTGCAGGCTGCTGCAGCGACAACATTCTGGACATTATACTGGCGCTGCTTTTATCAGCTTGATCTTGCAAACGGATCGTGATCTATTGATCTGTGTGTGGAGTGCATTGTTTTTTTGCCACTGGCACACGATCTCACGAGGCGCTCGATTCGATTCCCGCCTGGTTGGTTGACTGCTTGTCCTGTCATCACCCCAGGGCCAGCATCAGCAGCAACAGACCGAGACCACATTTTGCGCATAATTCACATTCACAATTTTTATTCCCGATTCTGATTCCGATTCCGATCCCGGTGCCGTTCCCGTTTCCTATTGCCGTTGGCAGCCCTTGTTGATCTGTGTCTGGGCGAAGTGGACATTGACCGTCTGCAAGGCAAGTCAATGATCTTCAAACGTGTCAACATTAAAAATAGCAAGCAAAATGCTCCAATGCTCTGTCTGTCCGTCCCCATTCTCAGGCCCAACCCCAGCACCATCACCAGTCGCAGTCGCAGTCCCAGACCCCAGTCGGCGTCGCCGTCGTCGTCGTCGCAGTCTGTGCTCGCAGCTATGTAGACGTGCAGACGTTCGCAAAATGCCAAACCAAAGACCAAAGACAACAACAACAGGCGCAGACATGGGAAGAGCAACAACTGCAACAACAACAGGATGTTTGCCGGCGCTATCAACGAAATTCCAGCATTTGATCGGGCACAGAGCGAGAGCGGATCGAGAGGATCGCAGACAAAATGCAAAGAATCAAAATCATATATGTACACACGATACACATATATATATATATATATATCGTATACACATGTTGCGTCGACTGACAAAGCCATTAATTACTGATTGCCGATACTCGACTCTTGCGGCGCTCAATGAAATTTGCAGACAAAGCAGGGAGGAGCAGCAGCAGGAGGAGGAGGCAGTGAGCGATCTTAAAGTGGAAGTGGAAGCAGAAGACGACGCCCAGCGACGCGTTGTGGCGCTAAGCGAAGCAGAAAACCGCAACTGGGGGCCCACTGCATAAACACATAAATCACAGTTGTTGCTGCCCCCCATCCCGATCTCTTAGCCCTGCCTCCCTCTCTCCCGCTCTAAGCGCACTGCGCGCTGACCGTTATGACTTCCGCTCGAGATGAGATGAGCTCAGCTTTGAAAGTCAACGATCTCCAAGCAAATTTGAGTCTTCTCGTATTTGTGCACTTTTCAATATATAGAGATATATATAGTGCGTTCTTGGGGCGAGCTTATACGATATGCCGGCATTGTCCTTGAGCGTTTAGTCGAAATTTATGAAATACATTGAACCCCGGGCCACTAAATTAGTCAGTTAAGGCAACAAAACAGAAACGAACCGCACCAAACCGAAAACAACAACAAAAGCAAAGACCAAAAAAAGCAGAAGAGAGCAAAAACAAAACAACAACAACAAGCAGAAGAGGAGGAGGAGGAGGAGGCAAAATATGATATACAACATGACAAAAGTTTTGCCGCGCGACGCATTAACAAAATTTTCGGCGAGTTGCAAGTTATTTTTTTTTTTTCCCTCTTTCTGTTTTCTTTTTTTTCATATTTTGTATTTTGTTGTAGAGACGCACACATATCATTTATGAGAGGGAGGAGGAGGAGAAGGTGTGGACGCGCTGCAATCGTTCAATCAAGTCGTTGACCGTTGAATTGCGCCGCTGTCAGAGGCCAATTCAAACTTTCAAATGCAACGGTCGTCGGCCCCCTCTCTCTCTCTGAGAGAGGCACTTCTTCCTGTGGGAAACCAAAAATTGAGTTATCATCGAGCTGTGTGTTTTGAATATGTAGATATATAAGCAAACGAGCTTTAAAGAGGCCACACACACAGGGAGATATATCAGCTGCTTTAGGCGCACTTAATGTAGAAAGATCTGTGAGATTGTTTTGTGGAGTAGCAGTTGAAAGATGTGTCTAGATTATTATCTATTTATTTTATAAGTGTAACTGTAGATTTTTTAGGTAATGCTCTGAGGTAGATTTAATTATACGATTTGTATATATGTTTTCTGTAGTTAGTTACAAAACTCTGCTGTATAAACTGTTTGATTAGGCTGTGAAACAGCAGTCATAGAAGACTCTATTGTATAACTCGTAGATATAACAAGCTAACTGTACTATAGAGAGCTGTATATATTATCTACCCCTTTAGCTAGTATATTTATTTATATATTTATATATTACTTTATATATCACTGCTCTGTATACTTATAATTCTTTGTTGTATCACTAGCGAAAAGTCAGTTTGAAGTCTAGATAGTTTACCAAGGTTTTTGCAGCTGAAATCATAGAAGACTCTACTATATAAGTCATAGATTTAACAAGCCACCTGTACTATAGAGAGCTGTATATATATGTATATGTATATATCTACCCCCCTTCAGTCCGTCAGCTTTTCTATTTACCTTTTGAAATCAACTAAACTTTATGTGCGATTCCCGAGAAGAGAGCTCGAGTCTGAGCTTGAGCCTGAGACTTTATAGGTCTCTCTGGGGCGCAGACTGTTTTCGCATTATATTTAATATGATTGTGTTTGTGTGTGTGTTTCTGTTTCGTGCCCAGCACATCACATCACATTGTGCCTGGGCCCTAAGCTAACCTCTCCCGTGTTAGCCATTTCGTTGCCGTGCAATAAAAGTCTCATCAAAGTTAATGCGCCAGTTCATAAGCTCCCAAAACTGCACTTTTGTATTGGCCCCACCTGGTTTGGGATTGGGTATGGGTTTGGGTTGGGTTCGCTTTTCTCGAGACGTGGCAAGAGGCAATATGTGTGCTGGTGTGTGTGTTCCTCCTTCTCCTCCTACTCCATAGTCGCTCTAAGCTAAGCGGCTGGTAAACTTTGTCCTGCTTTTTCTGGACCAAGGACTCTGCTTGGCAAATCCTTTGCTTTTGTTTGCGCAAAAAATTGCATTAAACTTTTGCGCAAATTTCCTCATTCTTCTCGCCTTCTTCTTCTCTTTCTTCTTATTTTGCTTGTGCACGAGCAGCATTTTTCTACACGTAATTCATATTTATGACGCTGTAGCAGCTTCTTCTAGCGCAGCGTCCCAGGACGCGAGTTACGCGCCTCAAAGTATGCAGCGGTTTTTTTTTTCGCTACACGGTTGGGATGGTTACTCAAGCTGGAGACGGAGGGCAGGAGCGGGATTGCAGCTCGAGCAACTTTGCTCAATTTAAAGTCAAGTGTCAACGCAAACTCCTCAAAGGGGCTCAACAGCAATCGACTCTTCAGGACCTCTTGGGCTAGCAATCTTTCCACCTCCTGCCGTTCTGTACCTGCAGCTGCCCCTCCTCCTCCTTGAAGCGTGGCTATTTGCCCGCTTTGACATGCAAAACGCGCGCTTCATTTGACATTTTTCTAGCGGGTTTTTTTTTAGCTTTTCTTTTCTTCTTTTTTAGCCACGCCACGCGACGCGTTGACTGGCATCGGGTTCTGACTCCGCGTCAACCAATTTCCTGTCCCATCCTACTGATGCTGCCGCTGCTGCTCCTCCGACTCCAACTCCTCCTCCTGCTCCTTCTGCTCTCCACGGATACCGGTTCGCTCGCTGTTTTAGCTGTTTGCTTTCTAAACCCTTTCATCAAAGGCGCCACGGCATTTTTTGCGGTTGCTGTTAATATGATTTTCCGCCTGCGCTTTTCCCTTTTCAAAATACCCTGTAGTGCATGCACAGTTGACGGTGAGTGCGTAGGACCCTGCTTCCTGGGATGCGGCAGCCCATGAGTTTTTTTGTATAAATTTCTTGAGCTACTCTGTAGCTTGAGATACATTTAAGAATCTTAAAGATACTTTTTTTTCTATTATTTTATTACTAAACTATTTAGCAGGTTAGTTTTATTTCGACAATATTTATTTTTGGAATATTTAAGCCGCAGTTTTGTATCTTTCAGTTATTAAGATATATATTTCTTACTGATACGCTTTTGTATCCTTTCGCTACTAGATGTACATATAAATTAGTTATGAATCTACAGTATTTATATATTTCTATATCTATATAAAATTTCGTAGTATTTTTTTGTTTCAATCATTCATAACTATCCCAAAAATCATTTGTTTCTACTCAGGAAAGACTTTTTGATCACGGCATTGTGCCCAAATTGATTCTGCATTTCAATTTTATCGATTTGAGAACATCGATATTTTTGCAATATTTCCATACAACCCCCTTGTAAAAATTTCGAAAATTTTCAAAAATTTGACATATCAATTTTTTGCTTAAAATCAAATAAGATATTCATAATTAGCATAAAAATCCAATCCGTGGCTGATTCGGACACAAAATGTTGAAAATATACAAATTTGATCGATTTTCTAGGGTTATGTAAAAATTTTGAAATTTTTTCAAAATTTTTTATTTCATTTTTTGCTTTAAATGGATAAGGTTAGGCTATTCAAAATGAACACAAGACTTATCAGAATGTGTAGCTGTTACTACTTTCTCCCACTCCTTCTGCAGGGTATTTCCCCGTCGAGTGCCCTCTTCACTTGTTTGTTCCTCCTTCTCTCAGTGTGCCTTCTTTCTTGCCTTTCTAGTGCTTAGTTAGCTTCGTTTCCAGAGTGTTTCTTTTTGATTTTTTCGCTTTTGATTTGGCAGCTTGTTCAAATATTTAAGCGCGAATCCTTTTTACGCACGTAAAATGACGCGGCCGGAGCAGGAGCAGGGCAGGAGCAGCAGGAGCAGGCGAAAGATGACACAGAGAGGCAGCAAAGGCAGCTCAACTTATTTTTTGCTTCTTTTTTTTTGGCGTAACGATCCGTAAACTCTTTTAATTACGAGCTGTCAATTATTGCTTTTGCATCTTTTTCTTGCCTTCTCCCAACAGGAAATTGTCGCCGTGTCCCGAGGGGAGAGAGAGATCCGTGGGTAACCCCTTATGGAAGTCATAATTCCCTTCGGGTTGGGCTAAGTAATTGGCGATTCGCCCGTCAGCGGCAACAGCAGCATCCTAAGCGGAGAGAGTGAATGCGTCTGGTTGTGGAGCAGGATTAACTGTCACGGCAACTGGCACTGGGTAAGCTACACCAGCTCACTAGTTACCTCTCTGAATACACCTGCAGCTGGCCTGTGCCTGCCTTAACTACTGCTGCTGCTCCTGTCCCTGTTGCTGCCCTGCTTCTGCCCTGCTTCTGCCCTGCTCCTGCCCTGCTCCTGCCCTGCTCCTGCCCTGCTCCTGCCCTGCTCCTGCCCTGCTCCTGTCCCTGCTCCTGCCCTGCTTCTGCCCTGCTTCCGCCCTGCTCCTTCCCTGCTCCTGCCCTGCTCCTGCCTCAGTTCCTGCCTCAACTCCTGCCTCATCTCCTGCCTCATCTCCTGCCCCTGCTACTGCTGCCTGTTCCCTGCTCCTGCCTCAACTACTGCCTTAGATCCTGCTTAGCTGCTCCTACCCTACCCCCACCCCAGCTCCCTGCCTGCTCCTCCTGTTTGCTTAGCAATTGTGGTCCGCATAAATAAGGAAATCAATTGTTATGGCGGCCAATGGAAAAGCAACTGGCATTAATCTTGACGAGCAACAAGAGACGAGAGAGAGAGAGACATAGAGAGAGGGGGAGAGAGAGGGGGATGAGAGCTACCAAGGACTTAGACTGCATGCAGCCTGCGCTTGGGGCGTGGCACGTTAAATGGGACAATGCGTTCTCGCAAGAAAAGCTGAGCAGCAGCAGCAGCAGCACGACGAGGAGAAGCAGCAGGACGGGCTGGAGCTGGAGCTGAAGCTGAAGAAGGATGTCAAAGTACAGTCAGCGCGAGCGTGGAAAACAACGGCGGCCATAAAGACGTCTGCTGCAGTTTGTTGGGGAGGGGGAGGAGGGGTGAGGCAACTGATGTAAACAGCAGCGCGCTGCTCCTCTCCTGCTGCTGCTCCTTTCCTGCTCTGCCACACAGACGACATCCTTGTGACTCGACATCTGCCCTAATCATCAGTAGCGTTACGCCCGCGCTGCCCTCGCCCCCTGCAGCCTTTTTTCTCTCTACGCCCCTGTCTCTGCATACGCCTCTCCCTCTCTCTCTCTCTCTCTCTCGCTCTCTCTCTCTCTCTTTTCTCCACGCTAGTTCCATGAAAGCTTTTAGTTGTCTGTAAAATTTTCGGCGCCCTTTTTCCCTACGCCTCTGCCCCCTCAGCAGAGTGTGCCGCTGTCTGCCTCTCTCTCCGTGTGTGTGTGTGTGTGTGTGTGCGTGTGTATTTTTGGGGGTTGAATTTTTGGGTTTTGTGATAAGCACCAAGACAGGCGCACAGACGACATCGTTGGCGTCCTCGGCCTCTCTCGCCGAATCGAGTCGAGCCGAGCCGTAAGCAGGGCATTGCACTCCAAGCAGCTCCACACACGCCCTACCCCTTACCCCCTGCCTGCTCCCCACTCCACCATCCTCCTCCTCCATGTGAAGTTGCAAAAGCTTCTTTGTTATGTTACTCGTTTCTCTTTGCTCTTTCCACGCTTCTCTCTCTCTCTCTCTCTCCGCACATTTCTGTTGGCCTTTTTCGCTTTTTGGCATTTTCCTTGCTTCGTTCCCATTTTTTTTTTTTTTTTGGGAGCAGGCATCCTTCTTCTTGAGCCTGACCATAATTACAAGATAAGCTTGGCCAGGCAGCGGCGCACAGAGCCGGCGTGGCAGGTGACGCCTTGGCGCCTTCTGAATGAATGAATCAAAACTACAACACAACGGAGAGCTCAGTGTGAGCTCAGCGAGAGTACTCAGTAGTGAGTACTACTGTGAATGGTTGTAACGGGTACTGTATATGACCCTGAAAATTGGATGGGTGTAAGATTTATGCTTACTTAAGCTGGGAGTAGTTGAAGTTCTTGCTAGGTAACTATAAGAGGCTTCAGAATAGATTTCGAAATTTATAAGATTCTTTTAAAATATGTTTCTTTAAATACTGTAATAATATCGTATATAATAATAATATTCTTTAAATTTATTTCTTTTAAAGATATTTTAAAAGATTATTTTACTCATTTTCGTAGGGAAAACTTGTGGAAAATAGGGCATTTAATATTAAAAGTAATAAAGAAATGAACTTGTATTATTATTAAAAATATTCAAAAACAGTACATTTTTATATTTTATATTTTTTTAATTTATGTATTGCTTTCTACTTAAGTTTGTTTGGCTAGCCAAATAAAGTTAGGTTGTGCGTAGGGTATTCTCCAATGTAGAGTAAGAATCAACTGTACATTTCGCTTTTCTAACACTATTCTCTTAAATATCTGGCTAAGGTAAGATAAACCAACTTTAAAGAACTAAATTTGTATATAAAGAACTTTAAAGATATCCTAGAAAAATGCAATATTTCTTAAGTTATTTATTTTAAATTAAGTGCAGTTTTAATTAAATTTATTTTTTCATATTTATGCAAGCTCTTTCTACTATTTTCAGCTTCTCTAATATAATTATTTAAGAATTCACAACCCTTTAAAAACAAAAACTGGTTATAAATATTTTAAAACTTCAAAAATTCTCTAAAAACTATCATTCACTCCAAAATGAATACAAATCTAGTACTTTTTTTCTATCCCAACATAATCTCAAACAACTCTACAATTTATTTTGTTTACTCGCGAGCATTGACAACCCTGTTTCGGCAGCTACATTAAGCGCATTGCTAAAGGGCAAGTTACATGATGAATACGCGAATCAGGCTCACAATGACACTCACACGCACTCACCCACTCACACACTCATACTCATACTCAAAGTATCCATAGATTACTCGAATTCATTGCATTATAGTCACATTTACCGTTACCGTTACCGTTACAGTTACAGCAACCGCTACATTTACAGTTACATGGCCTCGCAAAGGATTCACAGTCGCCGGCGCACAGCAACGCAGGCAGCGCAGCTCCAGTTGCAGGGAGGGAGAGAGGTGTAGGGGGAGGGGGGGTTGGGTAGGCGGAAAGTTGTCCGAGCGATTTCCCGCGCAGCAGCAGCAGCGGCAGCAGCTGAAAATTGTTGTGCAAGAGAAAAGGCAGCAAAAATATCGATTGGTTTTTCTCGCTTTTTTCTCTCTCTCTTTCTCTCTTCCTCTTCCTCTGCTTCTCTTTTTGGGGGGTGAAGTGGAAGGGGAACTGTTGGAATTTCACTGTTGTGTTTGCTTTGTGGCTGCCCGAGGGCACTGGGCAGGGGCGTAGTGAGAGAGGGGGCGGACTGTGCGTGCGTATTGCGTCGACGACGTTTGGCGCGAATTTTCGATTAATGAAAAGCGCACGGCACGGCACGGCAACGAGGCGACGCGATGCGTGTGCAGAGAGAGCTGCACATGCTGCCACAAGGCATAAGAGCAGAGGCGTAGAGGGAGGGGGGAAGTAGAGCAGGGGTCACATTCCAACTGCGCTTTCAACTGCCAACGATGCGCGCTGGGCGTGCAGAAGAAGCTCACACACAGCTCGGGGGATAAAGAACTCGCGAATTGGACAAGCAGTGGCGGCGGCAACAACAAGAAGGGGGGGCTAGAAACAAAGAGCAGAGAGAGAGAGAGAGGGAGTAAAGAGAAGGCAGCAACAACAAAGGGGAGCAAATCTGGCAGTCAGAAATGCTGACATTTTCACAGCGACAGCTGTCAGAGAGCAGGGGCGTAGCAGAGGGGGGGTAGAGGGAGTTCACAGTAGCAAACTGGGCGCATAAGCAAATGGCCGATTGGATGCGGGATATGAATGTTGGATATGCGAATATGGATGTGAGAACTGTGAAGCATGAGGATCAGGAGCAGGAGGAGGAGCAGGAGGAGCAGGATGTGGCTGCGGATGTGGATGTGCTGCCAGCGGCCACTTTAATGTCTTGCGGTAGGTTTCGGTTTCGGCGTTACGGCGTATTGACTACGGCTCCGCCGCGTCGCCGTCGCCGTCTCCTGCCTCGCCTTCTGCCTCCTGCCTCGTTATGCAAATTTTATTGATATGCCGCGTCCGACGATTATGTAAAAGTTCTCTGTGTGTGCTTAAAGCGATTTTAATGTGCCCTACACAGCACACCCTGTGCCCCTTTGAGTACACCCTGTGGCAAAGGAACACCCTGTTTATACCACACACATGGGAGCAATGCCAGCGAGAGCGAAGGTCTAACCCAAACCTAACAGGCAGGCAGGGATTGGGAGTGGGAACTGCTCATGGTTAACTGATTATGACATGCCTAGACTCGGGGGCAGTGGCGGGTATGAGTAGGGGGGGGGGGGCTGTCATGCCCGACAGGCTATGGCCTCGTGGCTGCTTAAATTGTTTGTTTATAAATAAAGCAGGCGCAGCTATTGATTAAAACTGCGCTTTAAAAATTCATTAAATGTTCGCTTAGTTCAAATTGTAAAGCAGCCCCAAACACACACACACACACACACACAGAGAGAGAAACACACACACACACACACATACGCCGAGTGACTGAGGCCAACACTCAGCTCACACTTTTGCATACATTGCTGATGAGTTCCATGAGCAAAATGAGCTTGGGGTAGCGCCTGCGGTTCACCCACTCCCTCCCCCACTCCTTGCCTCTCCCCCCTCTTTCTCCCACTACTTCCCCCTCCCTACCCCCCCTGCACATGTTGATTGCGAAGGCTTTAAGCCGTAGCAAACAAAGCTGGACCCACACAGCCAGACCCTGCTCTGCATTGCCCAAGGGGCAAATTATGATGTAAGTTCAAAGATAAAGCCCATATTTAGTAGGTTCTCTCTCTCTTTATACGTTTATTTATTACAATGCCACAATTAGACAAAAAATTTAAGGCCAGCACCAAAGTGTACTATAAATTTGCTAAATATAAATCAAATTTCAACTGCCAGGCAGCAGGAATAGCAGAGTTATCAAGGTAATTCTTGAATAACTTGCACGTTTAGTATCCCTACGTTACTAAACTTGGGGAAGTCATTGGGAAAATACTAATTGTTGTACACAGCAAAATACTCGAATCTATCATTTATTATACGCTTTGTAGGGGCATTCTAAAGTTTTCAATGTTTTTTTTTTGTTTTAAAAGCGGCATAGAAATATTGTAAGTAATGCATGCTCTGTGCGTTATATTAAGACACATTGTAAGCAAATTTGATAGTCCTAGCTCTACTAGTCTCTGAGATCTAGCAGTTCATACAGACAGACAGTGAGTATTGTACTTCAGCTTAGTCTTATGCACTTTGTGGTATGGGAAATGCCTTACTCTGCCTGCTACACACATTTTGTAGTTGTCAAAAATCCTATAATACCCCTCTACCACCCCAGGGGAATTAGGTTTATAAATATACAAATATTTAATAAGCTTACACCAAGGTATAAACGGGATTAAAGTCAATGTGTTAAGTCGTGAACAAACTCAGTTCCAACAAAAAAAAAAAAAAAACAAAAGTTTCTTCTGCTTTTCACAGACCTGGCCAGACAGACCCCAATTCTTTTTTTTGGTTCCGCCATGGGGGAAATTCAATTAGGGAAATTTACTTATTGCTTAACAATTTGATCGATGTCGTCTGATTTTGCTCAATGAAACGTCTCCTCCCTCCCACACTGCTTATCAGCTTTGCTCTCCTCTCTTGCTTATCAGCGATAAGTGAAATTCCCAGAGAGTGTTGCGTAAAGTAAAAGAAGAAGAAGAGGAGGAAGAAGAAGAAGAAGGCAGCCGAAAAAATTCATTGAGAAAAAAACTGAAAAGTTTTTGGGAAATTACGAAAACTGTCAATAATCAATTTGACGCTGATAACTTATCGTAGTGTGGGAGGCGGGAGGGAGGCGTGGACAATAACTGTAACTGCAAGCAGGCAGCCCAGTCAACTGGGGGGAGGAACCTGCGGACTGTGGACTGGATGGATTTGACATTATCTGCAATAAAGATTACAAGTTGACTTCTTGTTTGGCTTTGGCTTTGCCTTTTTGACTGCATGTCATAAAAAGGTTTTATGATGCCGACGACAATGCCCCGAGCGGAGGGAGGGAGGGAGGAGGAGGTAGTGGGAGGAGGAGGAGGTAGTGGGAGCAGTAGGAGCGCCTGCAGGTGCCCCTGCCTCGTTGTGACTGCTCGCTCGCTCGCTCGATTCGTTTTAGAGCTGTGATTATATTATCTTGATTTACGTTTACATTTTTCTTCTTCTCTTTAACTCCTCCCGCTCCTCCTCCTCCCCCTTCTCCTACTTAAGTGAAAGTGCAACGTCATGCGGTCGACAGGGTTTATAGGAGAAGCAGCAGGGGCAGGGGAGGGGGAGCAGGGGGCGATCAACTCAAGTGTGCTGTGGGAGTTGTAGCAGCATTTTCTTCCTCTTCTCTTCTGCTTCTTCTCCTTCTTGGGGTCGTTACAGACAATTTCGGGCTTATCTTTTATTTGCATTAAAAAATATTTACACAGCACTGTGAATGAAATAAAGAGTGGAGTCGCAAAGGGGGGAGTGGTGAAAGGGGGAGGGAAAAAATGTAGCAACGTCAGGTTGCAGGGGATAAAACAAACGGTTTAATATACGAGTAAAAAAAACGTGTAAAGCAACAGTTTGTACCGGAAGATGCCCTGTTTTGGACGAAAGTGATGCTATTTTGCTGAGAGGCGCTGTAACATGGATTATATTATAATGCCATACGTTGCGTAGGGTCTCTAGGCAGCTGCATGCCAAATTTCAAGTCTCTAACTCGCATAGTTCTCGAGATTAGCGTGTTCATACAGACAACCAGGGCTAACGCGTTGTCTATTGATGCAGGGTGAGATATTATATACTTTTTAGAGCACTCATATCTTCTGCCACTGCCTCTTTACATAGTTTGCCCTCATACCGAGCATACCCTGTGTGCCCATTTGCATTTATTATGCAGGGTATAATAAATATGCTCGTAACTCGACGATAAATGAGCAGCAAAGTTAAGAACTGAGTGGGGGGATCAAATTGTGATTGGGGTTGGGGTTAGGGTTGAGGATAAAGAAAAGTTACAGCTGGAAAAAAAGTTAGTTCACGCAATGAAATTGCTTGCGAGAAGTGTTGGTAAAACAATTTGAAATAAAGCAGGGAAAATCTTGCAAGCGAAAATTATGAAGAGCGTGAAAAAAACAGTAGGGAAAAAAAGAGGGAGAAAGAAAGG
Organism: Zaprionus tsacasi; assembly: GCA_018904105.1. NCBI lineage: Eukaryota > Metazoa > Arthropoda > Insecta > Diptera > Drosophilidae > Zaprionus > Zaprionus tsacasi. Next base: position 2,694,198 of record JAEIFR010000049.1, on the reverse strand, counting down.
AGAGGGTAGCTCTATTAGCGGTGTAGAAGTTTCAGCAGCGAAGTAGAGCAGAGCTGCCTTAGTACCCTCGTTCCTTACCAGATCTATAGCATACATTTGGGCGTACTTCTCTCTCCCTCTCTCTCTCTCTCTAGAGCAGGCTTTTCCTCTGGGTAACTTGAGTGTAATTTGATTAACTAAGCGTTAGTTCCATTTGCATTTCGACAACCAATTAAGTTAGTCCCCCCCCTGGCACATACCCCTCTCTATCCCTATTGAAATCGCGCTCTCGTTGTGGCAACCCTCGAGGGCAGCCCAAGACAATGACAGCACTTAGCGACATCAAAAAGCGAATGCAAAAGGCTCTCAAAGGGCAAACCAGTTGAAGGTCTCCCTTCTCTCTCTCTCTCTCTCTCTTTCTCTCTGCCTGTAGTAGGGCTAGCTGCCTCTCTCTCTCTCTCTCTTTAGGCATTATGCCGAATGCGTCGCCCTTTTCATTTGATATAAAGCAATTTTCCTCTTAAATTCACTTCAATAAACAATTTTAGGCAGACACACACACACACACACACACCACACTCACACACACACACACACTCCACACACACACATCAAAAGCAAACAAAAGCGCGACTTTTGAAAGCTCCCATCGCGAACTAAGCTACCCTCCTCTCCCCCATACCTTACCTTACCATTTCCATTTCCATTTCCATGCATCACAATCGGCATCTCCATCGACAGCGACCTCCTGGTATCCTCTCATTGTAGTTGGCATAGTTAAACGTTGAAAAGCGGCAAAGGAAAAACCCATTTTCAATTATTTCCCCCAACTGTTTTTCCAGACACAACTCGATTATTATCTCTCACCTGCAAGAGGAAAATGGGAAAAATTTATATATGATATAAGAGCTGATTTTCATTTGAAGTGGATTGGTTTTTCTTTTTTTTTTTTAATAATTTGGCAGAGTGTAAGTACTTTAATTTAGTTTCCTTACATTTATATTACTCTTACCAAGCTTATTCTAACTCCATTCTATTTATAACTAATCAAATTCAGAGTCTACCCAACTTCAGCTGATTTGCTAGCCTGCATTGCATATTAAACTTGTTTTATTATGTTTTTCCTTAGTTTCCCTAAATATAAAATCTTTCTGTCTTTATTATATTGTTTATAAGGTATTAAACTCCTTATATACCAAGTTTCATCTGCTTTGCTTGCCATATATCATAATTAATCTCAGTCTAATCCCTTTTAAGCTCTCTGTATGGGCAACCCTATTGCTCTTAAAGCCTTTTCCCCTTCATTCTCTCTGGCATTTCCTCAGCTTACATAAATCTTCAAGTTTAATTTCGAACAGAGCGAGAGATCTGTCTCCCATATATGCCCAACAGATTCCATGTTAGATTGTCCCCAGCGAGCTTTCATTCTCGTTCCAATTATTGAAAATTGTCAACTGTGAAAACAACGCATGATTCATAGGATGCTGCGACAGGCGCATTGACAGGCGAGGACGAGTGGCAGCAGGAGCAGGAGGAGGCAGCAACGGGAGGAGGAGGCAGGGATGGGCACATTGGCAGCTTGGGAGCTGAAGCTGTTGCAGTGAAAGCGGCGCAAACAACGTCAGTCTAGAGAGAGAGACAGAGAGAGGGAGGAGGAGGAGATTGGAACAAAGGAGGAAGAGACACAATAGGGGGAGGAGTAGAAGGAGGAACGTGAGCTGGAGGAGGAGGAGGATTAGGAGGAGGAACGTGAGCTGGAGAAAGAGACGGAGCAGGAGGAGAAGCAGTAGGAGGAGGAGCAGTAGTAGGAGGAGGAGCAGTAGTAGGAGGAGGAGGAAGAACATCAGCAGGAGAAGCAGGAAGAGCTTCATCTCGAGGAGAAGCAGCAGCAGGAGAAGGAGAAGCAACAGTAGGAGGGGGTCGTGTAACAGGAGCAGGAGGTAGGTGAGCAGCAGCAGCCGCCGGAGAAGTGAAGCAAGCGAGGAGGAGGAACTGACTCAGACAGGGGGACTAGGCCAAGCTCTTGGCCTCGACTCAAGCCGCTGCCCTTAGCTCATCGCACTACTTGTTGGAGGGGAGCGGAGGACGAGTCCTTGTTGTGCTGCTACTGCGTCCGCTGACTCCTCCTATGCCTCCTGCTTGCTCCTCCTGCCTTCTCTGTCTCCTCCTGCCTCCTTCAGTCTCCTCCTGCCTCCTTCAGTCTCCTCCTGCCTTCCTCTGCCTTCTCCTGCCTTCTCCTGCCTCCTCCTGCCTCCTCCTGCCTGCCTCCTGCTGCCTTCTGCTGCCTCCACCTTCCTCCCCCTCCTTCCTCCCTCCTCCTCCCTCCTCCTCCTCGCTGACTCGTTGTCTGTCTCAAGTGGCAAAAACTGTGAATCGTTTATAAAGCACACACAGACAGGGACAGACGCACTCACACGCACACGCACACGCCACGAATTGGGTCAAGTTTGTACAAGTGTGTGAGTGTGTGTGAGTATGTGTGTGTGTGTGTGTGCTGTGCGTGTGTGTTTATCCTTCGGCCTGCTGAAAAATGGCGTTTATGAAGCGTTTATTGTGTTTGCATTGCGTCGCTTCGTCCGGCGCCCGCTTTGGAGCTGCTTCCGTTTCCGCACTTGAATGGCGTGCGCCACAATGGACAGGGAGTCGGTTGCCTCATCCCCGCTGCCTGCTCCCTGCCAGCTCTGCATGCTGCCTGCATGCTCTTGCTCCCTGCCTGCTCCTGCTCCCTGCCTGCTCCTGCTCCCTGCCAGCTCCAGCTCCCTGCCTGCCTCTACTGCTCCCTGCTGCCTCTCCTGCTCCTGCTCCTCCTCCTCCTGCTCCACATCTTTGCCTGTTGTTTGGCATGCGCCGCTGCCTTTGTCCAGTTTGTCGCACGCTTCTGCCAATCTCCTGCTCTCTCCTCCCCATCGCTTCTCTACCCTGCCCGCCCATTGCTTTTGTCATTTCAAGCGTTTTGCCCCAACTCCAGCGCATCCGAAACATTTTACGCATCTATGGGCAGTGCCACGCCTACCCCGCCTCCTGCTACATGTACTGGCGGCGTCTCCGCCTCCTCCTCCTCCTCCTCCTCCAGCGGGCACTTTGACAGCAACGGGAAACGGAAGCGGAAATTTCGTGCCCATGCGTTTTCATTTTTCGTGTTGACGACTGCCGGAGACGATGAAGGGGGAGGGGGAGAGGAGGAGGGGGACAGGGGCAGGCTTGCCACATGTGTGTGGGAAGGGAGTGTGGTGGCCATTTGCGGTTTAGATTGACCAGCCTCCTCCCCGCTCTCGCAGGCCTGCCCTTTCTCCTTTCCCTCCCTCATCCAGCGTCTCTCTAAACAGGCAACCGCAAGTGGGTACCCCCACTCTCTATATGGTTTTTTAAGAGCTCTCCGCTCTTTAGAAATTCCTAACACGACAAGCTCCTTGAAGTCCTGCGTTGTCAGTTTTTTTTTTTTTTTTTGTGCCCTCCCGAAATTTTTGTAAACTTTTGTTTCGATCTATTTCGTTTGATTTGTGGGTTCTGTCGCCGTCTGGAAGGCATAAGGCACAAGGACAACAGGCTGGTTTGGGGTGTGTAGAGAGTGGGGTGAAGGACAGGGAAGTTTACAATATAAGCGAGCAGGCGATTGCTGCGCTACAGCAAGGGCGGGTATATTGAATTTTAAAGGAGGTTTGTCTTGGAAGAAAAATTTACTTTGAAAAGAGAAAACTATATCATTTCCAATGAAGTAATGTTCATAATTTCTTCAAGCTGAATCTCCTTTTCTTTCTTTCCACGTCTTATAATCTTTTACTCTTCCTTTCCCTCTCTTCTCCCTTTTTTTTATTTCTTACTCTCCATGAAGATCAAAATATCGTTTTTTAAATAATAAAATCAAATTTTCCCTAATATAGTCAAACTTACCTCCTCATACTTCAAGGGCATCATTATTCCTTTGCTTTTAGTTTTCTTCCTCTTAACTTACTTCCATTTTTATATATTGTATATAACTCTCTCTCTCTTTCTCTCTCACAATCCTTCTATGTTTCCTCTTCCAATCAACTCTAACTTCACAATATACTCTTCCTTCTCTCTGCCTATATCTTTTTCCTTGGATCGTTCTATACTTTTACTTTCATTGAATTAAAAATTCGTTGTCTTTCTTCTCTCTATCTCTCTCATCCTTTCTATATTTATCCATCTTCTTCTTCTCAATCTTCTTTTGCGAACCAAAGTTCCTTTTCTTATTTTCCTCTTCTCAGTCCAACCCAAACTAAGTCACTCCACATGCCTAAGCTGTAGTTCCTTACCACGGCTTGTATGGTATAACCTATATTTGGTTCCAAGCGATTACGTACCCTACCTCCTGTTTTCCTCCCCCCCCTGCCCTTGCTGCCAACTTTGTGTCTCATCTCGTTTCCCATTTCGAGAATTTTTTTAATAAAATGTAAATTATGCGTCCTCGTTTGATAAATGTCCATTGGAAAAGTTTTTAGTTCAATGTGTTGTCTTTTTGTTTTTGCCATACCATATGAGGGTGTTCTACCAGGAGAGGGTGTGCGTGTGTGTGTTGCTGTGGCTTTTCAGTGGCTCCAATATTTTATGCATAGTTGACACGAAATGCGTAACAAATCGTTTCAAAGTCGATGCTTCCCTGCCACGGCATTAAATTTATAGTTCTTGCCCCTTGCACACGTCAGGGGCGTAGTCGTCCGAAGGGCAGGAAGGGGGAGGCTGCCGCCAGGCTGATCTGATGGCCGCACGTTGCTGCTGCTCCTCCTCCTGCTGCTCCTCCTCCTTCTGCTGCTGGCGCTCAAATCAAAAATAAATAAATATAAAACCCGTGACAGGCAGACAAGCTTAGTGCCAGGGGCGTAGCTCCAAGGGGGAGGAGAGGGGGGAGGGCTAACTAGAAGCAGCTGGGCTAATAAAAAGCGAATTTGCATTGAATTTCCACGCACGTCGTCGTCGTCGGCGCTGGAGCAATGCGGAAGGACAGCAAAATGATTTGTGAATACCCTGCAAAAAAATAATACTATATAGAGAGGGAACTAGAAACATTTCCTGAAGAGGAAACTTCTAGGATAGCTTGAGCTTTAACTACTGATAAATGGGAAATGTGATCTTTATTTCTATAACTTAATATTTCCTACTTTCTTTAGATCTTCCTTAGTCCCAAAGTTTTCTATTTCTATTTCTATTTCTATTTTCTATTTTCAAGCTTTCGATCTGTACTTTCTTTTTACTAGGGTTAGGCGTCTCTCTCTCTCAGCTTCTCTGCCTTTCCTTTCTTCTCTCTCTCTCTCCCTTTCTCCCTTGCTTTTCTTTCTTTGCTTTGCTGCATTAGCTGCCTTCCCCGCTGCACCTCCTGCCCCTGCTTCTGGTTCCAACTGATGTTCCTCAATTTGAGGATAAGAGAGAAAAAAATTGGGAGCATCAGCAAAGTTGGTTCCATTTGGATGTTTACAAACAAAACACAGCAGGGACAAAACAAAAGCAAACAAATCTGCAAGCTAACTGAGCAGACTCTCAGCCCCTGCCACCCCCGGAGACCCTAACCCCCCCTAACCCTACGCTTGTGGATGAAGAAAAAATGCAACTCTGCATTTGTCTGCGCGCCTTTTTGGGAGGTTCAATTTGCGCGCCAAATGCAGATAAGGCAGGGATAGGCAGGGAGAGAGGGGGGAGGGAGACAGAGCAGAGACTGGAAGAGAGAGAGAGAGCGAGAGACAGGGCAGGGAGAGAGATACAGAGCAGAGACTTGAAGAGAGAGGGAGAGCGGGCAAGCGAAGATACAAACCAGGGGGGGAAGACCAGCTCGCTCCCGACGGGCCAGCGCAGCGTTTGCGGGTTTCAGGGAGAGGATGGCCTCGCTCTTGGATATCGGATTACAGCGCCAGTAGCCCCGCTGCCCTGTCTCCTACCCAACCCTACCCTACCCCTCCCTTACCTCCTCCAGCCGGCAACACCTCGCAAGCTGCGCTGCCATTTTTAATTGAAAATGCCCGTGCGAGGCGGCGTCGTCGCCGTCGTCGTCGTCGTTGTCGCTCGTAACTTGACATCGAAGTAGGCGACACAGAGGCGTGGCAAGCTGCAGAAGAAGAGGGGGAGGGAGAGGGGGACACAGCGCACGTGCAACGGCTTTTGTCAAAGTGTCGCCAGCCGACGTTGCAAATTTCGCGCTTTTTGGCGGGAACTTTTGTAAACAGGCCGCACTCGGGGTACCCTGCTGCTCCTCCTGCCCTCCACTTACTCCTCCTTCTGCCCCCCCTCTAGCTCCTCCTGCTCCACCCCACACACACATATGCAGCTTCATATTTATTCACGCCAACGTGAACAAATGAAGCAGACAGTCGAGAGAGTTGAAGAGGGGGGAGTGGTTAGCAGGAGGGGGAGGGGAAGGGAAACATGTCAGATTTTATGAAACCCAAACATTTGGTCGGTTCATGTGAACCCACGCTAATCCATTTTCGCAAACACTCTCGGGGGGTTTCAGGGGGGCTGCGAAGGGGTTAGCCAACCATGGAAAAGATCCATGGAGGGAAACGTCGGGGGGTCGGTTGGTGGGTCTAATGCAAACAGATCTGGCGTTATCATACTGTCGGGGACTGCTCGGGGCGCTGGGCGGGAGTCTGGTCTGGCCTGGTCTGGTCTGGGTGGCGACCGGTTATGTAAGCCGACCCGCTGCATTGCTGTCCCACTCGCACGCATGCTATCAAATTAGTTTTATGCAAATGCTGAGCACATAAATTTGCTCTATAAAAGCAGGGGCTTAGACCAGAGGGGGGAGGGAGGAGGAATAGGCATATAGGGGGAGAGGGAGAGGTAGGAGCAGAGTCAACCCGACTTGGACTTCCACTTTCGCCGTCTTGGTCTTGCCTCGATTGCCTCACAATGGCCAGGTGGGCAGCAGTCCCAGTCCCAGCCAGGTGGGCTGACTTTATGCAGAAGAAGAAGATGAAGATGATAGGATAGCCAGAGGGAGAAGAAGAGGGGAGAAGAGGAGAGGAGGAGGCAGAAAAGTGAAATTAGCCTCAAGGAAATGTGTGCGACAAAAGGAAAATTATGCAATTGTTTGATTGGTTGAGTATTTCTTTGCTTTCCTTTCTTTTGGCGGGAATTAGCGGGAGACTTAGCGGGAAACTTAGCGGGATACCTGCTGGAGAGAAAAATTAAATGCAGAGATGAAGAAACCTACAGGGTAGCAAGTTAGATCTAGAGGTTACCCTAATGAAAACTAGCAAATCTTGTTGGGTAAAGCTCTGGGGTTATACTAAAAGCAGGAAATCCTTCTAGGTAGGGTTTGTATTCCTAGGATTTCTTTCTTTTTTTAGGCTTGGTTAGTATATGGTTGCTTCTTCGGTTGGTACTGCATCTCTGCTTCTTCACACAACCATTTCCATTGCTCCACTTCTATCATAATTATTTATTTTTCTTTTTTTGTTGGGATTACTGATTCTTCCTCTGCTCTCTTCCTTTCTAGGAAACCCTACATTTCTCCTCATTAGTATATCCTTTTCTTTCATTATTATCTCCTTCTTCCTTTTCTTTATTATCTCTGCTTTCTCTAAGCTCCTATCCTGCTTTCTTCTACTTATTTCTTGGCTCATCTTCTTTTTCTACTTTAGTCCTCCTTGAACTTATCTCTTATCTCTCCACTTCTCTGCCCTCTTCTCCCACATCTCCCCCTGTTATGTCTTCCATTCTCATCTGTCTCCCTCGTTCCTTCTCTCCCTTCCTCCAATCCCATTAACTTTCAATATTCAACCTTATCCACTAAGCAAACTGTCAGCGCGTCCTCATCGCATCCCCAACAAATTCCGGTTCGCTCTTTAAAGACGCATTCGCTTTGGGTCTAACCCAGTTACCAGTTCCCCAGTTCACATTCTCTCCCCTAGCTCCTCCTCCTGCTTGGTCGTCCAGTACCTTCAAGTGAGTTATCAGAAATCTAAACAGGCATTCGGAGTCATAAATCAGCCGATGTCTCATAATTCAGCCCCAAGGGCCAAGCGGGGCATTCCCCAAGTCGGAGTCGAAGCCAAGGCAGGCCAAGTCGTAGTGGGCAGTCGGAGGAGTCTCGAACGCATTTGGAATTCCATTGCTAAACGATCGTTTAGCGAGGGAAGCAAGTGGAGGAGGAGGAGTGGGAGAGGGAGGAAGCAGAAGGAGTAGGGGAAGAGGAAGAGGGAGTAGGGGTAGCTGGAGCAGGTTCAGTAAGTGGAGGACACACGCACACGTCGCCAAGAGGCCAAGCAGGCGAAGAAGGAGCAGCGACAGCCAGAGGCAGGGCAAGGGGTACCCCAGCAGGAGGAGGCAGGGGGGTGCTGGAGGCTTCGCTGGTCACCTTGCGACGCGGGCGATGGCGAGTCAATAATAATCAAGAGAAGTCGCTCCACTGACGGAATGCTCGATTGCTGTAGGAGGAGGAGGCAGAGGAGGAAGAGCGGGAGGAGAAGGAGAAGGAGGAGGAGGAGGAGGAGGTGTGTGTGTGGCTGTGTGTGTGTGTGTGTGGCAGGGGCAGCCTGTCGACAGCTGAGTTATCGCTTTGTTTACATGATAATGAAAATGCAGCGCGAGCCGAGGAGTGTGAAACCAAAATTGGAGTGAGGCACGCAACGAGCGTCACGTACGCACTTCAAACGGCGACGGCGACGGCGACGTCGGCAGCGGAACCAAGTTGCGACACCAGGCCAACCAAACCACCCTGCCCCTGCCCTCAGCTCAATCTGATTAGCGTAGAGTGAGGGAGAGAGAGAGAGGGAGCTCACCTGCCGTCTGGGATTAGCGCGTCCACCTGGAGGCGCATCCATCACGCGGATTAGTGACGCGTTGATTTTCAAAATGAAATTAGGGCACACTGCACGACACTTTTCTAGGGCATACACACACGCCAGCTCCCCAGCCTACACCCCTGCACCTCCCTCCCTCTACACACTCGCGCTGAGATCGTTGTAACCGCCTTATCAGCTTGTGGTTCTTCTAGAGTTTTTTTTTTTGGAAACTTATTTCAGTTTAAAAACTGAAAAATGTGTTTTTAATTATAAAATAAATGAAATCTGGAAAATTTCATGCGCGTAACTCAGCTCAAATTTAGATAAGAAATGTTTTGAAAACATAAAAAAATCGTATTTCTCTCTGCTCGTTTAGATTATTTAAACTTGTGGTCTCTTACCCCAGGCTAAAAATATTGAATTCTGTATAAATTTAATGTGGAACATAAAAAATTCAATACATTATTTTATTTTAAGCGCATAATTTTAAGAAATCGAGTAGAATTGCAAAATTGAGATAAGAAATCAACAAAAATATGAAAACAAATTATTGAAGAAATCTGAAAAATTATATGAGGGTTGCCCCAGAGGGATAAGAAAATTTGCTGGAAATATATTATTGTATTTAGGCTGTTGATTGAGAGTAAGAGAGCTACAAATCAGCTGAAAGACAGTGGAAAAAGGGAAAGGAAAAAGGAAAGAAAGAAAGAGTTACCATACATAAGGAAAAAAGGTGCCTAAGAGTGTAAGAATATTGTAAATCCCATTCAGAAGGAATTGAGAAGGGTCTAATATAAACTTAGAGCTCTATAACATGCTCAGGCTAAGTGAAAATTTTAAAAAATAAAGAAAATGTCTTTAAAAATAACTACCTTCACCTTAACTACCCTAACTGCCCTTAAACTAGGTTAACTGAATGATTATAACAAAATATATTATACACCAACAAATAAATACCTAAATATATAATTTACAATTATAAAATATACCAAAAATAATACTAATAAATTAATAATTTGATTTTCAGGCTTATTAGACTTTTATTTATTAAAAAAAATCTAGTATATTTTTTTCCTAGCTACCTCAAACATTTTTAAACTGATTTCCTTTTAAAGTATATGTAAAATATGGTCACCCTGCTTTAAACTACTTATTCGTTTCTATTTAACTACCCCGCATTGTATGTCCCTGCATGTTAGTGACAACAACATTTGCCTGCCTGGCCAGTTCGAATCGTTTGAAGTACTACTTGACAGAGATTTCCTAGAATATTACGCACAATATCAGCCAAGAAGGAAAAGTGCTGGAAAAACCAGAGACACAAATAAAGGAAAACAATATTATCCAGATGGTTCCGAGATGTGTGTGTGTGACTGTGTGTGTGTGTGTAATCTCGAGACGTTCCTATCGGACTTTTGCGCGCGCATCTACTCCAGAATGTTCCGACCGCAGTCGCAGTCGCAGCCCACGCTGCGCTGCCTGCTGCGTTTCGCTGCTTCTTCTTGTCTTCAGTTTTTGTTTTTATTTCGCTTTTCGTTACGAGACCTTTTACACGCGCGCAAACGACTGCGTGTGTGTGTGTGTGTGTGTGTGTGTGTGTGTCTGCTTTGCCACCCCCTGTTAGCCTGCCCACAGCAGCAGCAGCAGCAGCAGCGGCAGCAAAGCGTTGTAAAATTACAACAGCAAAGCGAACGCAGGCAGCGGCAGCGGCAGCAGCACAAGTGAAATTGGCACGAGGCGCGCTGCGCTGCTCTGCTCGGCGCTGCGCTCCGCTCCGTCGGCTGCTGCTGCTGCTGTTGTTGTGAAATTCCCATTCCACACACACACACACACACACACACACACCACGCAGTCAGTCAGACACTGTCAGCGAGACTCGCTCAGACGCACACAAATTATAATTGTTTGTTATTCTTTTGTCTCGCTCGCACGCTGGTTATCGGATTTCAGAAAGGCGCAGAAGAAGCAGCAGCACAACAGCAACGGCAACGGCAGCGAAAAAATACTCAAATACTACTGCATACTACGACAACAACAACAGCAGTGCCAGCAGCGCAGCGCAGCCACCACCAGCAGCAGCAGCAGCAACAACAACAACAAAGTTGAGTATACTACGCTCTCTTTGACTCTCACGAACGCGCTCGCTCTCACACGCTCTCTCTCTCTGTCTCGGCCCCAACCATTCCATTCATACAACATCGTCGGTTGGGGCAGCGCGTAGTAGAGCGAGACAGCAGACGCGCCGCCGTCGCAGCGAAGAAGAGAAGGAAAACAAAATTATTTACGATTTATTTTGATCCACAGCATGTGGGCGAGGGGTTTTTTGTGTCAGCGGCAAGTTGAGGCGGCGCGCCAGTTCGTGCGTGTGTGTGTGTGTAGCGAGAGAGCGGGAATCGAATTGGAATGGAAACACGCGCGCTCTGAGTGTGGGTACAGTTGGCATTGGTACGCAGCGCGCAGAGAGAGAGCGACAGCAAAGAGCGTAAATTAAGAGAGCGCAACGCGCAAAATGAATTGTGGAACGTAAGTGTTCATTTTGTTGCGCTCTCTTTGTGTTTCCTTTTCGCTGCGTTCCTATGCGCGGCACGTAGTGGCAAAAGCGGAACACGCTTTCTTGCTCTCTCTTTGCTGTGCATACACTTTCGTAACATTGCTCTCTCTCTCTTGCGCGCGCGCTGGCTCTGTTTTTGCTGGCATTCTGCCTCTCCCCACCATTCGTTACAAACTGCTTCTTCTTGCGCCGTCGCTGTCGCTGTCGACTGACTCTGTTGTTGTTTTTTGTTGTAAACTGTACGCGACGCAAGCGTTGTCTCTGTATGTGTGTGTGTGTGTGTGTTTTTTTCTGTTTCTGTTTTTGTTTTTGTTTTTGTTATTGCGAGTACGTTTAGCGTACCGTTTGTAAATTGATCAATTCTTCCCTCTTTCTCTTCCCTCTCCCTCTCCTCTCTCCCTCTCCCATTCCGTTTGCCATTCCATCACGAGTTCATAAAATTAGAAATGTAAAGTTTATTGGCGCGCTTTCTGTCTGCCCGCCCCACTGTGCGGGGGAGTCTTTTGTCTCTTTTGTCTCATTGTCTGTCTCGCTCTCTTTGTCATCTGCTGCTGCACAAATCAAAATAAACACAATTTTCCATTCAGAGAGAGTTGAATGAACCCCGCGGGGCAGAGAGAGAGACCCTCTCGATGAGTTTAGAAGACTCTCCACTTATTTTTAATTACCCCACGACGCAATAAAAACAATAACAAACTCGAGGGGGGCGGCAAGCGAGCGTAGGCGTGGCTGCTGTAAAGGTTACGTTATCTATTCATAAAAAAAAAAAAAAAAAACAATTTGAATTTGAGGCCAAAACGTAGGAGAGAGAAAGAGAGAGAGGGGGGTGTCCTATACGAAGGTCTCCCTGATAAGATATTGCATGGGGAATACTTCGCGTATGTATGTTGCTCATAACTCTGACTGACTTCTAGTTTATTATAAACAAAATCGTTTGAATATTTATTAGCACTAAAAAAGGCACAAAACAGAAAGAAGAAGAAATCAATCAAACAAAACAACCCTGGAACAAAAGAGAGCAGAAAAGAGGAAGAAGAAGGGGAAGGGGAAGAAGCAAAGTGAATAACAACAATGGGACAAAGCATAAAACAGAAATATGTGCGTGATGATGAGTTGTGGCAAATGTACGATACGCTCTCCATTTAATGGGGGATAGTACCCCCTATCAAGGGGTAGGAGGTATGATAAAGGGTTCGAGGGAGGTGGGATTCGAGGGCGGTGGGATTCGAGGCGAGTTTGAATAGTTTCCAGTTAGATAACGCGCTAGTTCGGAAAGATCTCTTCGTATCTCTCCACTATTCATGTTTATAAAAGTCCCAAGAGCTATTATACAAATCTCCACAGAGCTCTACACTCAAACTATATACCTTTTAAAGCACTACAGTTTATTCTGCTGTCCTTGACGTCACTCTACAATCTTCTTTGAAAAACGAAACGCTCTTCTATACATCTTTCCACTTAAGATTCTTCAACTATGCATGTGCTCTCCAATTCTGCAATCTCTTAGTCTTCTCTTCGCGATACTTCATCCCAAAAGTCATAGACTCTTCCTTCTCAGACCCAGCACGGCACAACTTTCTCAGGAACTTTTCAGTTCAGCGCTCTCTAACTTGCCTCTCTATAACTCTATAGTACATATTACTTTCTTAGTCATCTCATATTCTTCAAGTCGTCAGTCTTTCAACTCTTCAGTCCTTATCCATTAGCTATCTGTCTTTAAACTCTTGATCTTTCAACTCGCAATCTAGCAACTCTACATACTTATGTAAATCTATACTCCGAATCTCCACGTCTCCAATTTATGAAGTCTCCAACTCTCCACTTCTTTAGCTGCTATCTTTCTACTCTCCTTGTCTCCTTCTCGATAACTCTCCTACTCTCCATTACTCCTTTCTAACTCTCCCACTTTCCTATTCTCCTACTCTCCTGCTCTTCTACTGTCCTAGTCTCTTTATCTTCTTCTCTCCTACTCTCCTACTCTCCTACTCTCCTACTCTCCTACTCTCCTACTCTCCTACTCTCCTACTCTCCTACTCTCCTACTCTCCTACTCTCCTACTCTCCTACTCTCCTACTCTCCTACTCTCCTACTCTCCTACTCTCCTACTCTCTCCTCCTCCTACTCTCCCACTCTCCTACCCTCTCCTACCTCCTACTCTCCTACCTCCTACTCCTCTCCCTCTCCTCCTCCCTCTCTCCCCTACTCTCCCCTCCCCCCCTCTTCTCCACATTTCCACTCTTCTACTCTCCCAAACTCTACACAATATCACCTTCTTCTACCTTGCCAACAATTCCAAAGTCCAATTGCAACTCGACGCTTTTCCTCTTCCTCTCATTCCTCCCCTCTCCCTCTCCCTCTCTCCCCTGCACACATGTGCATTTCCCAGCTGCAGATACAGTTACATTTTGCAGCTGTTGTTGTTGTTGTTTCTGCTGTTTGTCTTGTTGTTTTCTTGCTCTCTGTGCTTTGTTATCTACTTTGGCACATTGCATAACTGTTTATTAGCGAAGGCTGTGAAAACAGCAACAAAACAAGAGAGAGAGACAGGGAGAGAGAGAGAGAGAGAGAGAGACAAGGCAAACAGATGCCCCCAAGCACGTCTCCAACAATTCCCAATGCCAAATTATGCTGTTTTTATTGTTGTTTTTGTTGTTGTTGCTGCCTTTGTTTTTGTTTTGATTTTTTGCTGTTTTTCTGTTTTGCTGTTTTTCTGTTTGTCTCTCTGTTCTCGCTGCTCCGCTTTGTTTTTGTTTACATTCGCACGCATCTGTTTCTCTGTTTTGCCATTGCAATTTTCGTACGACCTCACCTTGCCACACACCTTGCCAAACACACAAACACACACAGTAAATAAATAACAAATTTCCCCTATCCCCCTATAACAACCACAAAGTTCCCAACGTAACTCAAAAACCTCTCGATAGTTTTTCGTGAAATTTGGCACTCAAATTGATTTGCAAAATTCACAGTTGTTTTTGTTTTTACTGTACTTTTTTTTTTTTTTTTTTTTAGTATATTTCCAGCAAACAGAAAGCCATTAAAATAAGTCGGCAACTTTCGGAATTCTCCAGTTTTACAGCGAAAAATGTATAAAAATAAATCATCGACAAAATTCGCAGAAATCGGCGACGAGTCGCTGCAAATCGCTGGGGAAAAGCCAAAACGTACTACGTCAGTAACTGGTTGAGAGAGAGAGAGAGAGAGAGAGAGAGAGAAAAGAGAGAGAGGGATATAAGAGAGAGTGAGAGAGAGGCAGAGTAGAATTATGGAGATTAGAGCAGCTGCAGCTGACGATGCTGAGCTCTGTAACAATTTCATTAGTATTAATTATTATTGGTATTTAAATAATACTGCAGTCTTCGTAGAATCAGCAGATCGGAATTCATTAAAAACACATAGAAATCAATGCGAGCTGATTAAGAGTGAGTGAGAGAGAGAGAGAGAACTAACTTAGTTTATAATTTAGTATATACTGCATACTGGTATTTATTATATACTAAACTACCTTGTGGTATATACAATATAGTATATAATTAAGTTGGTTTTGTTTTTATCTTTTTTTTTTTCAACTTAAGTTTGCGGTCAGCTCGTTTGCATAGCTAAGCGCTTGGTTAGCTGATATAATAGTAGGGTTAGCTAATATCTTATACAGTATATGGTATATATAGTATGTACAAAGAAATTACTAGTGATTGAAATTCCCCAGAAAGAACTCAAAGTTATGCAGAACCACAATGGCAACTTGGTTAACTCAAATGATCTTGGTTAACTTGGTTATTCTAAATTAATATGATAATAACTGGGTGTAATTTGTTACTATATAGAAGATAACTGTATCTATAAGCTGAAATTTCTAATAAAGGTTTATTAGTTTATTAATTTTAGAGTAGATTTATCTTATACCTTATGCAGTAAGGAATTACAAGCTTTACCTTTGATTGAAATTTCCTAGAGAGATCTCTAAGTGCTAAAGAACTACACAGGTTTTCGGATTAACTGAAATACTTTCCTTGCCTGGGTTAGCTTAGTTGTATAGGGTTAGATCTGCTGCAGTATCATATCAAAACTTAAGCTCTAAGGAAAGTATCTAGAAAAGTTTATAGACTTCTGCAGAATTGTAAAGTTTCCGATCTTAGTTTGCTTTTGCTCCAACAACATCTTAATATAGTTCTAGCTATAATGGAAATTTCCCTTGAAAAGATCTCATACTTATGCAGAACTATTTCAATTCCTACAAGCAGCCCTATCAAATTTCCTCCCCCCCCCCCTAGTTTTGCGATCTCTTTTGTTCTAAATTTAAAAAATTCCCCTCGAAAATAGTTTTTGTTTTTCTTTTTTTTTTCTGGGGAGGGAAACTACAAATATGTTGCATTTTCCTAGTGATGCTTTGCGACAATTAAGCGATGGGGGAGACTCGCTCTACCTCTCTCCCTACCTCCCACACTCCCCCGTATACCTCTCTCCCAACCCCTTGATGACTTCCGGGTATGACAGCAGATGACACAAGAATCTCACTCGAATGAGATGTGAAAGGCAGCACAGCACGACGTCAAAATACATAGAAAACAATAAATACTTTTGCCACAAAATGCCAAAATACTTGGAAAGTGCAGAGAGTGGGAAGGTACCCCCCTACCCTCCTTCGGTACCCTCCCTAGCCAAGCGGGAAACCTGTCACTTTTGAGGCGAACAAGAACGATGACCAATTACTTGGAAAATGCAACAAAGTTGCAGCCCAAAAATTCCCCAAGTTGAGTTCTTGGCGCAAAATGTCAGGCATTAAGTGACAAGTCGAAAGGGGAGGGTGGTAGGGCAGGGAGGGGGGTAGGGTCTAGGGCAGGGGGGCTGTCGCAAATTCAATTTCCGCAGCACAACAACCCGTGACTGGCAACAACTGCGCCAGCAGCCACTAAAACCTCAAGCCAAAGTCCAGTAACCCCTTAGCCCCCGTTGCGTACGCCTCTGGCCTGCACGCGTTGCCTGCCCCACTGTACCTAGCTGCGTTCTTCTGGGGCCTGCCTTAGTCCCTCACTGTCTCCCTCTCTCTCCCAACCCAAACTCTGTCTCCATTTTGGCTTTGGTGTTAATTGCTGTCACATGGCAGGCGACAAGCGAAAGGATGCAGATCCATGCGGGTCTCCCCCTCTTCCTCTCCCTCTCCTCCTCTCCCTGCCTCCCTCTCCCTCTTGCTTTCCCCTTTGCGGCCATTTTGCCGCTTGATGATTCAATTGCAACGCGCAAGCAGCCCTCGCAAAAGCTGACACATTGCTCGCATCGTCTCCAGCTTCAGCTCTCTCTCTCCCTCTTCTCTCTTCTTTCTCTTCTCTGCTGCCTGCATTTCCCTCACACATTTTCCCAGCGTTTTTCCTTCACTGCGCTGTCATATGCGATTTTTACAAAGTGTTTGCCTCGACGCTGCGTAAGTTGTTGCGCTTTTTTTCGGTCTCTGCCAACGACGACGACGACGACGCCACGTGACATTTGCTCGACACTTAACGGACACTTGTCGGTCGCCCCTCGTCCCCTTCGCCCCCTACCACCCCCTACACCCTGTGACAGTGCGTATACGCCCTGTAAGACAGCGTAAACACCTGAACAGCAGCTTGACGTGAGCTTAAGTGGGCGGGAAAGACGAGGGGGAATACCCTGTGCAAGGGCAGTTGGGCTAGAGGGGTAGTTTGAAGGAGGAGAAAAGTGAAGAAAAGAGCATAGAGATATGTTGTATAGAGCGCACTGCAGTTGAAGTTGAGGGAGAGAAGAAAAAGGGAACTCTCGAGTTAGGTATAGAAACTGGTATAAAGAGGTCTGATATAAAGATAGATAGTTTAAGAGGGTTTTGATGCATGATGTAGGTACATAAATAACATATTTAGATCTACTTAGCTCTATAATTTCCTAAAGAACACTATGTAGAGGCTGTAATAGAAAGACAAGAGAGGAGAAGACTTTAGCTTGTTTTTTTTTATGGTTAAACTTACCTTAAGAGGCAGGGAGATCCATCTATAAACTGCAAAAGAAAAGAAACCGTAGACGGTATTATATAAAATATAAAAGATAAAATAGAAATGCAGTAAGAAAAGAGTAATATATGCAGTAATATGTTCCTAAACAAATGGGGAATAACTTTCAGATGGGCCTTACCTGAAAAGGTAGGAAAATTCCATCTATATTCTGCAAAAAAAAATAAACCGTAGATACCTTCTATAAAATATAAAAGGTAAACTAGAAGAGCAGTAAAGAAAAGCAAAAAGATAAGAATAAGATGTTCCTAAAAAAATGGGGAATACCTTTAAGAAGGGGGTAACCTTAAGAAGTAGGAAATTCCATCTATATTCTGCAAAAGAAAAGAAACTGTAGATACCCTCTATAATATATAAAATATAATAATAAAAGAGCAATAAAGAAAGAGCAAAAGGATAAGAGAAAATGTTCCTAAAAAAATGTGGAATACCTTTTTGAAGGGCCTTGATCAAAAGAAAGAGAGACACCTCATAGAGGCTTTGCTTATAATTTGAGTAAAGTAGAGCTACCAGATAACTCCCAAGAACAATCCTGGTAAACTCTCAATTCTATTAACTCCCTACCCAATATACCCCACAATATCCACTCACTACTTTACAGGGTATGCATGCAAATAATGATTGGATAATGCATTGCGAGAGGAACAAATGCAAATGCCGTCAGCTTCGTTTCGACGACTTTGTTGCTCGACCGAATGAGTGTGTGTGCGAGTTTGTGTGCGTATGTGTGTGCATGCAACATTTGCGCCGTTAGTTGCGGCATTCGATTGTTGTTGTTGTTGTTGCTGCTGCTGCTTCGCAAACATTGTCGCCAGCTGTAAAAGCTGTAAAAAGCATGAAAAGTGCAACGCGGCGTATGAGCAACAATAACTGCCTCGCGAATTATATCACCACGACGCCGCCGCCGCCGCTGCCGTGTGTGTGGCGCCAGCAGCGGCAGCGCAGCGCTGTTTACGAGCTGCAAAATAACAAAAAAAACGCCAGAAAAAAAAGCCAGAAAAATACACCGAAAAGTAATAAAAGAAAATAAATCGAGGGAACGAGCTGGAAAGGCGCTGGCGACAAGGGTTTATCGCTGCAGCGCGTGGGAGCGAACGTGTAGGTGAAGAGGAGACCGAGAGGGGGAGGGAGAGGGGCAGAGACTACGGCTGGCAGTTTAAGGTGACCATGCCGAGAGGCAGAGAGCGAGAGAGAGAGAGAGAGGCATAACTTATGCTGACAGCGCAGATTGCCATGCAGTATTAATAGTGCAATAAAATCTACAAAAGAAAATACTGCAAAAAAATACCGCAAAAATACTACAAAAAAACTACTGATATGCGTGCTAAAAAAAGGGAATACCGCTAATGTTATTTCTTATCAAAACTGATTGCAACAAACTAAGCGAACTGTGTCACTTTCTGGCCGATCGGGGATCATATATGACAGCTACAATCACTTGCCAATGGGGGAGAGAGAAGGAAAGAGAGAACAGGGAGAGTGTTAGCTGAGCGGGGAGAGACTTAGCTAGGCGGGAAAGCGGTAAGGCGTGGGCATAAGACCTCAGGGATCAATTTATTGCAATGCCAGCAAAAATTACTTCCTGGTAATGCTAGATAGAGAGAGGGAGAGAGAGAGAGAGGGGGAGAGGGAGAGGGGAGAGGTAGAGAGAGGCAGTTAGATAGTGGAAGTTGATAGGGACAGTTGGAGTGTGCTGTATGAGTAAGGGGTAGCTGACCTTGAGAGGCTACTCACCTGTTGGAAAGCGCATAACCACATGAGTAGACCTAACTAGGTCTAGCTCTATATCTCTATAGCTTTATCTCTTCCGATCTACCTATTAGCTAGAGAGGAGAGAAAGATCTATTTCTCTTGTGTGCTCTTCCATACCCATTCCTAACCTCATTTCCTTTCTTTCCCTGGGTCTAACTGTCTTGCTTTCTATCTATCCTACCTGTCTCTCCTTTTCCTAGATTTCTCTCTCTGGAATCCCACTTGGTCCTCTCTCTCTCTCTAAGCTCTTTCTCTAACCTTTTTCCCTTCAAGCTCTTCCTCTAAGCTCTGCCTCCACGCTCTCCCTCTAACCTTCTCTCCGTCTAACCTCTTTCTCCCTCTCTCTCTGCCTCTCTGAGCTCCCTCTCCCTCTACATAGCTTGTAAATCAACCATGAGCAATATGCGGCATGTGCAGCTCATCAGTTGTCCCTCTTCCGCCCTCCCACACACAGTCTCTCGCTCTCCCTTTCCCTCTTCTACCCCTCTCCCTCTCTCCCTCTCCCTATTGCACTGTTTATGCACTTGAGATAGCGCACTATGCACTTCAGTTCGTCTACACGCGCCACCAGCAAAATGCACCATGCTAGACATGAGCTACGCGACCCTCTCCGTCTCCCTATGATCCCCCTCTCTCCCTCTCTCTCTCTCTCCCTCTCTCGCCCTGCTCAACCGCAAAACAGTCCCAACACGCGCCTCTTTTTTTACGAGCTGCGCGCAAAACTAACAAAAACTAAAACAAAAACGAAAAAAAAAAACAGAAAAACAAATAAGTTAGAAAGGTAAATGAGGCAAATATGGTGATGCTCGCAAAAGATACCCTGTAATATGTTGAATTAACTAGGGTGTTTGGTAGGGTAGAGTAGTAAAATTTTGTGTAAAGGTAGCTAAGACATAGAGGCAGTAGTCTGCCAAATTTGCTAGCTATAGCTAAAAAAAAACCGCTAGTTATAGCCATAAAACAGTCGCTCTTGGCTCTATAGCATGCAATTGTTTACAGGGTATGCTGCAGTGCGCACACCGCGTGAGAGCATAATAAAAACAAAGCAACGATAATGGCAAATGGCAGATAGAACAACGACATAGACAGAGACGGAGATAGAAGACAAGGAAGAGAGAGAGACAGAGAGAGAGAGAGAGAGATAGAGACATCGACAACGACAGAGACCCCTAGCGGAAAACGCGCCGCGTCCAGTGCTGCTTACCCATTTTCAAGCTAAATTGTTGTTGTGTACTCCCCCTGTGTACGCCTCTGTTTACCCCCCTGCGTACGCCTCTGTCTACCCCTCTGTCTGTAGCTTTTACGCGAGTTTTTTACTACAAAGTAAATGTCAAGTGCGAATCAGCGAGCAGGCGAGTGAATGACTGAATGTGCTGTGAGTGTGTAGTGAGTGTATAGTGAGTGTAGTGTGTAGTGTGTGTGTAGTGAGTGTGTGTGGCAGCATTACACCCGACGCTCGACGCTCGGTTGTGTGTAGTAAATGGCCTTGGGAACGTTTGTTAACCTCATTTTGATAACCAAAACAGAAAAAAATCGTCGCTCGGCACGCAGGCAGCACGTCAGGCAGGCAGGCAGGCAGGCAGGCGTGATTACAGGGGGGGGGGGGCTACGAGAGGGGTGCTGTAAAGGGTGCGGTCAGGGTTACGAAAGGCCTTACGAGCGAGGCATCAGGAAGAGAGCGCCATGAGGCGCCAATAAGCGTGTCAGGCAGTTAATATGCTCAGTCAGGGCAGAGGTAGGGTAGTCCAGGGGGGGTTCCAAGGGGGGTACACGGTAAAAAAACAATGTAACGAAATTAAAGCAAAAGCAAGCGAGCGCATAAGCAAATAAATGCGAAACTAATATGCATTAGATACCCTGTATGGAGTGTGCGAGCGTAGGGAGGGGCAGGCAGGAAGTAGAAACTTGGTAACAAACTTTGGTTTATAGCAGTTCGAATGCTATAAAGTTATGGCATGCCATTGGGGTGTACTCTGGGGAGCATTAACTCATTACAGGGTATGCTTTAGCATACTTCAAATGGGGTAGAATGAATAAGAAGGAGATGTATGATAGATAAAAAGCGTTTCTTACTCTTCCAAGTAGGAGGATAGAATATATATATATATATATATATAGGATACATTCTGAAGAGTCTTGTGAATATTTTAGAATTACAGGGTATGCGCATTATGAGAGATATTTCTGATTTATAGTGGAATTAGTCAAACAGGCGGAAATCTGTGAGATCTCAACGAGATTGTAGAGAATTGTGTAGATAAACAGCATGCCGGGGTATTTCTACAATTACAGGGTATATAATAATTAAAACTTGTATAGTAAATATGCCCATATAGTCTTAGTCTTAGCTAGATCTATTTTCCCACGTCTTATTCCAACTCAAACCCAGCCAAGCAAACCAGACTACTCTCTAGCAGAAATATATCTAGGGTATACTTTATTTAGTACGAAAAACTAAGCAGCAAAGTTGGCTGCACGTGTCGACTAGCGCAGGCCAAGGGGATGTGGAGAGGGGAGGGAGAGGGGGAGGGGTTGCCGTTGCGACGTGCAAGGCGAATGTTCCTGGCAGCGTTTTAATTGCACTCGATAAAAAGCTAAACAAAATGAATGCGCTGATTGCAAGAGCAGGAAAAACGAGGGGAGGAAAGAGAGAGGAAGGTAAAAGAGGAGGAGGGGTAGATAGCAGGGGCTGGGAGGGAAGGCCACACTGCAGCAGTACCAGGTGGCCTGCCCAGTTGGCCCCGTCGGCTTTGGCTTTGGCTTTGGCCAAGGCACTTGGCAAATATTTATGATGCTCGCAATTGGCGTGCTATAAACAATGCTAGAAGAAAAGGGGGGAAGAGAGGGGAAGGGAAGTGTGCCACAATGGGTGTATATGTTTTTTTTTTCTCTATATATATTTATATATTATTTTTTTTGCATGCTGGTGTCAGGTTTGCACGCTGGCGCCGCCGCGAGATCACGAGTCGCCGTCGCCGCCGCCGCAGATCTTGTGACTGCGCCAAGTGGGCAGCAGGGCTAAAGCATTAATGTATAGATAAATATCGGTTATATATATATATGTTTATTATATTATTTGCCTCATTCTACTTCCGACTTGCATTATGCAATGCCAAAAGCGGCCACGGGTCGCATGAGATAAGCGAGCGTAAAATAAATTACGTATACGCAGTGTGGCAGGGGGAAAAGCTGGAAGAAAGAGGGGATTGAACCGGGAAAGAGGGGAGTTGCAAGGGGGAGTGGTATGAGGCTTGAAGGGGGAGGGAAAGGAATGGGTAAAGGAAAAGCAGGGAATAGGTTATAACAGATTAGAGCCTGCAGTTGAGATGGCCAAGAGCAGCGCCCTATGAGCTAAACTGGCTTGAAGCGAAGCTGAGCAAAAACGACTGCTGCATACCCTAGACTGCACATATAAAAGCAAAAAGAGGTGTATGAGCTACCAGCTCACCCTTCACCCTTCGCTCTCCGCCACAGGGTATCTAGCAGCGTGTCAGAAAAGTTCATTAACTTCACAAAAATTTGGCGCCAAATGTGGCTCGAACGAGACTCATTCAAAAAGCATGAGAGCAGTTGTTGTTGTTGCCGTTTTAGCTTTTTTCCTGCTCACATGTGTTGCTTGTGTTGTTGCTTGTGTTGTTGTTGTTGTTGCTGCTGTTGTTGTTGTCGAGTTTATTGACTTGTTCGCACACACAGTGAAAATGTTCTGTTCTAGCCCCAAATGAGAGCAGCAAATCAAGTGCGAGGACTGTCTAGGAGGCAGGGCAAGGGAGGGGGAGGAGAGAGGGGAGGTAGGGCAGAGGCCAGCGGGGAGGGAAACGTTTATGGCATATGCCACCTTCGCGGCGAGCTTTGCCATCGCCTTCGCTTTTTTTTTCTTCTCGTCTTTTCGGCGATCGCTTTTTTGTTGTGACCGCATATAACCCTACCCCCCTCCCGCTCTCCCTCCCCCTCACTGCCTTCTCCCCCTCCTGCTTACAACCCTGTGCCTCTGCTGCTGCTTACAAGCAACCCCAAAAGTACTGGAGGCCTGCGGCGAATGTGAAGCCAAAACAAAACGGGCGCAAATAAAAACAGAAATGTGTGTGCGAAAAAAAAGCGAAAAGCTACGCTGTGTGTGTGTGTGTGTGTGTGTGTGAGAAGAAGCACAACAAAGTGCGCGTTCCCAACGCCAAGTGCCGGGTTAATGACATCCAACGAAAGCAACAACAACAACAACAACAAAAGCATAAACAACTGCCGAAAATCAACAACAAAAGCAAAATGAAACAAAAAGTGTATTTAATGTCGCTGTCTTCCCTCTCCCTCTCCCCCTCTCTCACGCTCTCTCCCTTTCACTCTCAGTGTGAGCGTTTTGCCATCTCGCTCACACAAACCTGTTCGACAAGTCCAAAAAAAGCAGCGCGATCCCTGCTCAAGTCGTAGAATAGCGAAGAGAGAAGTTCTTTGACTTCCAAGGGGTTAGGACGAAGTGGGAATACCCTGCAGCAAAGGGGCGCCTAAAGGGTAGTTTGAGCCAGGATTAGAAGGGTATATTAAAGCCTGTATATTTAGCTTGAGTTAGCCATGTCTAACTTGGGCAAAGCTCTTACCAATTCTCTGCCAGAAGCTCAGCTGCTGCAACCCTTAGTATGGCCAACCCCTCGAGCAACTGGGCTAACCCGCAGCTACTCTACAATCGCTTGGCTTGGCTTCTAGAGCGGCCTTCAGCCTGCTTTTTTTTGGGGGGGAGATAGGGGGGTTACGTAGTTGGGTTTCGAGCATTATCTATTTTGGCAAGTTCTCGTCTAGCTCGACGGCCTGTTCCCATTTTAACTGGGCTATTGCGACTTAAACCAAAATATCAGGCAGAAGAGGCAGCACAACGAAGAGAGAGAGAGGGGGAGAGGGGGCAGGGGCAGAGCGAGAGAGGGGGAGTAACAGCGTGGAAGCTCAACTACGACAACGCTTCAAGTTTTATTGAACTTTGGCAAGTTCTGGCAACAGTTACCCCCCTGCTCAGCCCCCCCCCCGCCGCTGCCTCTGCCTCTGCTGCTGCTGATTTTGCGAAATTTATTTAAATTGTGTTTTGGCTTTTGGCCGATTGTTGTTTGTCTCGATTGTTGTTGTTGTTGTTGTAATGAAAAGCGCCAACAAGCTAATGATGAAATATTCAGCAGAGTTTGCACTGCGCAGTTTCTGTTTCTCTTTTTCTGTTTTTGGGTTTCTTTTGGGGCCAATAATCTTGCACGAGTCGAGCTTGAAGAGCTCTTCCCTACCTTGCCTCCCTCTCTCTCTCTCTCTCTCTTTGTCAATGTTGCCGCATTCTTGCGATCTATGGCCAAGTGAAAGGGAAGGGGGCAGGGGTAAGCGTGCCATGACGTGCCAGAAATATGGAATGTGGGAGATGAGGTGAACCAACCAGTACGTATGGCATCAAGGTGTCGTTTATAAGGCAGTAAACGCAACGCGATCTGAGGGCGGGCCAACGCGTCGTATGCGTAATACGCAATCACATTGCGTCGGTTATTGACACGACGACGACGACGACGACGACGCCGGCTGGCTGCGTCGTACTTTGCTTCCCAGAACAGAATCATGAGCTCACTAAATGACTCAACTTGGCATAAGGGTAAAACGAACTTGGTTCATCAGGTGAATAGTACGAGTATTGCAAAGATCACACACAGTTGGGAGAGTCTCCAAGTCCAAGGCGTTTTGTGGATGTGGGTGCGGTTCAGAGAACGTAGTTCAGCAGGCAAACCCATTGATGAGCTGAGAAGCTATTTTAGTTGGGTGATCAATGAAATCACAAGGGGGAGATAAAGGTAAATATAAAGCTCTTAAAAGACCTAACCTAAGTAGACTTTCAAACAATACCCTGCCTCTAGTATGGAAAACTTCGTTTAAAATCATAAGATTTCTTTGAGAGAGGATATTTTATGCATAATGTAGCTTCTAGATTGATTCTACATTAAAAAATATTGCATATAACATTTCTTCAAATTTTGACCTTTCGTATGTCTTTTATATGTCTCCCATGCTCAGTTTCAGTACCTCTGTAAATCTCTAGAAGGGATAACATCGTGCAAAATCATCAGATTTACTTAAAAGAGGACATTTTATTCGTTTTTTGCCCTCTAGATTGATTCTGCATCAAAAAATAATGATGAATAGAAGATTTTCAAAAGTTTGAACCTCCTACATGTCTTCCATATGTCTCCCCTCCTATATATGTAGGTTTCAGTACCCCTATATTACCCCTAGTATGGAAAACTTCATTAAAAATCATCAGATTTCCTTGAGAGAGCATATTGTTCATTCATTTGGATTCATTATGATTATGCATCAAAAAGTAATGATTATAACGTTATTAAAAGTTTTAACATTTTGAATGTTCTTGCACGTTTTCTCTACCCCAATAAACCTCTAGTTTCGAAAACCCCTCAAATCATAGAGCCCCTTGATGTATTTTTGTAAAACTTTTTTCCCTCTAAATTATCGCATCAAAAAATAATAAATTTAAAGTTTTCAATTCGACAATTTGTACCTTCCCTATGTCTTCCATGCTACCCGCTTGCTATTTTTGTATATTTCCAGCACTTTCTACAGCCTATTTCTGTCTCTGGGCACTCTGCCCCACTTCATTATCACAATAGCCTGCCAAAACTATCGTCAACAACATAAAAAAGCTAATTGTCTGCATCACAAGAGTACCTTGTGATCATTTAGCTGCTTTCTAGCCAAAAAAAAAATAAAACTAACCACAACTCGTGACGTGATGGCCAGCTAAAATTTCATA
Source organism: Zaprionus tsacasi (assembly GCA_018904105.1). NCBI lineage: Eukaryota > Metazoa > Arthropoda > Insecta > Diptera > Drosophilidae > Zaprionus > Zaprionus tsacasi. The sequence goes on along the minus strand of JAEIFR010000049.1, from coordinate 2,668,380 downwards.
ATTAGTCGAGGGAGTTACTAAATAAAACTATTATGATTGTTGCCGGATCTAGCGCACCCACACGAATATTGATTGATTGATTGAAGGCGTTCGATTTCGCACTTTCTGACGTTGATTGTCAATGGGTTGCGATAAAAATAGATGGAATACGCATAGAACATTCTATAATCGTAAATACACTCATAGATCTAATCGTGCTACTGATTAGGTAGATCAAGCGAGGGGGGAGAGAGATAGTTGATAGTTAAGGGAAGGGTAGGGAGGGTTAGGGGGTAGGGTTAGGGGGTAGGGTTAGGAGGAATCGAAAACAAAGCGCGTGCCGCAATTGAGAGCGTCGTCTTAGCCTTAGGTAATTCGCAGGTGCGCACTAATCAAGTTGTTTGCCCAATAGTTTTGCTGCACACCCAATTAACGCGATCGAGTGATGAGCAGGGGCTGAGGCAGAAGGGGGGTAGATGACTCGACTTAAGCTTGAAGGGGTACCCCAGTTCGAACTGCGAAAAATCGTCGCACGCTCAAAGAAAAAAAATAAAAAAAAAACAGAAATTTCATTTAAATTGTTTTGTTTAGACCCGACGTGTTGTTGTTGTTGTTGTCGCTTCGGCTTGTTGTGTGTCATGTTGTTTTGCACTTTTCGCATTTTGTGGGGAATTTTTTTTTGTTGGCGTCAAGTGACTTCGTTGTTGTTGTTGTTGCGGTTGTCGCTTCTGCGAATTGCAAACTGTGATGAGTTTGTTTGTTATTGTCGCCTCTCGCTCGCGACTCGCGACTCGCGCAATAAATAAGTGAATTTACATGCGGCGCAAATACATAAACAAATGCATAAATAAATAAAAAGCAATTCCAAAAATTCGCACACGACCTCAATGAGTCACACGATGACGGCGAAAGCGAAGGAGGAACAAGTAAAAAGACACAGACAAAAACAAAACAAAACAGAAAGTGCCACAACAAACGTCAAAGACAACTTAACGCCTACGCCTACGCCCACGCCACGACCACGCCTCTTGTCTCGCCAGCTTGTTCGCCTCCTCCCCATATGCAGTTCTAAATTTGGAAAAAGTCAGCAGAGCAAGGGGTGGAGGGGGAAGAGAAATGCTTGCCATAATTTTCCTTACTTTGATACTTTTCTCTGTAGCTCTGCATCTTTATCTGCCTCTCTCTCTCTCTCTCTGCGTCATTTGTTCTTTCCCTATATTTCTTTCCCTAATATTTCCCATAACTTAAGATCTTTCACAAATTTATAGCTCTGCTTCTTCTACTTCTACTTCCTCTTTCTAGCTTTATCTTTCTTTATAGCTCTCTAGATCCTACTCTCCCATAACTCAAGTTTCTGTGCGCTTCTCTTTTCCTCTCTCTATCTCTACCTCTCTATCTCTCTTGTCTTCTTTATACCTCTGACCTACCTCTACCTCTTTATCTCTCCCTCATTGCCGGCTTCTCCTTCCCCATTACAATATTTGCTATAATTCAAGATCTTTACTCAGTTCAGTCACCCGCTATATTTGCCATAACTCAAGTTTCCTTAATCGTTTATATAGCCCTCGCCCCCTTTTCATATACTTGTTTATATTTCTCCCTTTCAGCGTCTCTCCCTACCTTCCCACTACTTGCCATAATTCAAGATCCCCTACCCTGCTCAAATTCCCTCTGACTTCCTCACTTTCTGGCCCAGAATATTTGCCATAATTTAAGATCCCCCCGCCCGTTTCAGCTGCACTCTCTCTACTCGCTATACTTGCCATAACTCAAGATCCCTTAGCTGTTTATGGCTCTCTCTCTTTTTCTCTCTTTCTTCCCCTTTCTCTTCCTTTCCCAATACTTGCCATAATTCAAAAGTCTTTACCCCTTTCGATATTGCTTTCCTTCTTCTTCTGCCTTTCTAACTCCCCTTTCTACCTTTATATCTCCCTCTTTCTCCTTTTACCTCCCCTACTTCCCCTCTTAATTGACCGATATACCCCTCTGATTATTTACAAACAAGTTGTGTGTGTGCTATAAATATGGTCAATTTACCAGGCAGTTCGTCGAACTGTTCGATCTGTTTTTGTGATACTGTGCAATATTATAGCCGGCATTATACTATATATCGGCAGCACATCGATCAAATTGTAGCTATAATTAGACACGTCTAAATCTGTCTCTATCTCTCTCCCCCTTTGATCTGTTTCTCGCTTTTGCAAATGTGCTATAAAAAGTGTTTATTTTCGGTTTGGGGGATTAGCGAATTCTGTAGAAAGAGTCGTTAAACGATTATAGAACTGAATAAACTGAATAAAACTATGCTATAATGTCAACCAAAAATATCCTGATATCTTGAGTTATAACCGATATAATCTGGTAGCAAAGATTTCCCTGATTTCTTTGGCTTTTTTTGCAGCTGCTGAGATTTTTTTTCTCCTGCAGATTTGGCGGGATCTTAGCTCATTATCCTTAGGGCAGAAGATTTGGCAATTCTCCGCGTTGCATAATGAATTACAAAATTTACAGCTGCATGTGGTGGCATGCGGCATGTGGCATGCGGCATTGTGTGGCTCAGGTAGAGCAGGGCAGCTGCTAAGGGTTTGAGTGACCCGCACGACCACCAGGCTAGGGGTGACAGCAACAACAATAGAAGCAAGAAGAAGAAGAGGAGGAGAAGGGATAGAAGAAGAGGCAGAGAAGCAAACAGACAAAACAAACTGCCACAAAGTGCGGCAGGTGCGCGAAATTTTGTTGTTTTTCTCAAAGACAAATCGAAGAATCGAAGGCAAAATGGTCGGGGATACCCTGTAAGAACAGGTAGAGAGGGGTGTATACAAATGTGTATAGTTATTTGAAAGAAAATGCAGGGTATGCTGAGTGCGACAGTATTTTATAATACAATTATTTATAGAGTATTTAATTAGCTAAATTTCTCTACAGAAAGTGCAGTTAAATCAAAGTTATTAATATCATTTTTACAGGGTATACAGCTAGTTGAGTTTACCCCACGTTCTGACAGTTCTTTCTTTAATTTCCCTTGCTGCTGCTGCCTGTCAGCGCAAATAAAGTGGAAGTAAACATTGGCCAGGTTGCTGCCATGTAATTTGGCTGTTTCCCGCTGAAAAATGCCGCTGCCGCTGCACGTTTCCCGCTGCCTCCACTCGGCTGTCTGCTGCCTGCCACAAAAGGATGCAGGCTGCACAGGGAATTGGGGCAACAATCGTCAGTGCGTAGCAGCTGTTGCTGTTGTTGCTGCCGTCGCTCCTGCTGCTGCTGCTGTTGCTGCTGCTGCTGCTGCTGACTCTGCCACTCGGCAACACGTGGCAGGTGTGGCCTGCCACGCCGCCTTGACGGCTGCAGCTGCCACAGATCTGCTTGTTGCTTCCCCTGTTGCTGCTGCTGTCCCTGTTGCTGCTGCTGCTTTTGTTTCCTTGCTGCTGCAGCTGGCGACGCGTCGCATTTGGCAATTATTAAGTCGACGCAGGGCACAAGGCACAAGGATAAGCCCAGAGAATAAGAGAGAGAGAGAGAGAGAGAGAGAGAGGGAGAGGAAAAGGCAGAGCGCCTCTTGCAGTTGCACCTGTCCCGCAGTTGCTGCTGCGCTTGTAGCAATTGTTGCTGTTGCTGCTGTCGCGTGTTGTTTTCAATGCTAGTTGTGATTGTGGCAGCAGCAGCAACAGTTGCTGCCTCTAACTGTTGCTGCTGCTGCTGCTCTTGAGCTGCGTCGCAGCCAATTAGCGCGCTTTGTTGCTGCTGCTGTTGCAGCTTCGTTATAACTCATTTGCAGCAATAAATGTCGAAAGCTGCAACAAGCCAACAATAAGCCAAAATGAGAAGGGGGAGGGGGAGTTGGCGGGGGAGGCGCAAAAGAATTGATTGCTCTTTGGCGTGTTTGTTGAGTTTGAAGGCGGCTTATGTTGTTGTTGTTGCTGTTGTTGTTGTTGCTGTTGTTGTTGTTGCTGTTGTTGTTGTTGCTGTTGTTGTTGTTGCTGTTGTTGTTATTGAAGTAGTTGCTGTTGTTATTGTTGCTCTGAGCTGTTGCTGCCATTTGTAGCCCGGCTTTGGCTTTGTTTGGAATGTTGCACTTAGCGCACGCCGGCAACATTGTTGCCCAAACAGCAACAACAACAACAACAGCGGCAGCTCAAACGACTTCCGCATGCCTCTCTAATAAGTCAGTCAGACAACAGCAACAACAACAACAACGCGACAACAACTCGACAGCAACAACAACAACTTGAGAGCAGCAGCAACAGCACGAGAGCAACAACAACAGCAGCAGCAACATTGGAAAGGCATGCAAAAGAGTTTTGGGGAAACGGAGAAATTTTTCGTTGATCTTTGGCTGCTGTCGAGCAGGAAACAGCAGCGAGGAATGTGAATACCCTGTAAAGTCTGAGTTATGTCTATATCTACAACTACGACTTGTTAAGCCTGTGAGAAAACTTTGAAGACAACATATACCCTGTAAAATGTATATGCAATAGTTCTTTCATGATTTGCTTATGAATAAGGCATGATAGGGCACTACTAGATACCCTGTAAAGGCTGAGTATGACTTCTGACGAATTAAATGCCTAAAATACCCTTTAAAAGTGACTTATCTTAGCATATTTAGAGTTTACTCAACAAATACAGCCTGTTATGACTAATTTTTTCAGCTGCTACATACCCTGTAAAGTGTAACCAAGACAAACCCGTATAAGAACGCCTATAAATACCCTTCGAAAATTTATAAACATAATAATAAATTTAATTATAATCAATACATATATAACTGCCTAGGACCCTGCTAGCTACCCTGCAAAAAATCACTCAAATTCCCTTGCTAGCTACCCTGTAAAATGTATGTTCCCCCAACCCATTCACATCTTGCGTGATTCTCGCGTGTGTAGAGCGATTATATAATCATCCCGAATTTCTCATTCATGCCATATCCATTATATCCGATACTCGATCCATTCACAGACCTTGCCATTTTCTACTTCCTGGCCAAGCGCCCAAACGAATGACTCAACTGGCCACCACAAGTGAATGCGTTCACAATGAGTGTACGTATTCACAAAAAAAAAAAAACAATCCATCAATTTGTGCGCTATACCCAACATGAAATTCGCGACAAACGTCACGAACAAAATTTGCAAAATATTCCAACAAAAAGGGGGGAGAGAAAGGCAGAAGAAAGAGAATTGACTAATTTCTACATTTCTTTTTTGTTTTTTCTGTTTTTTTTTCGTTCGTCATTAAGTTCCGGCCATGTGACCAAAGGAAAACAAAGCTAAATTTGGCAATAGACGCAGAAGGGAGGAGGAGGAGGAGAGACGGCGCCACGTGTATTTCGCAAATGGAGAAAGAAGGTCAAATAGTTTTTTTTTTTTCTGGTAAAGAACAAAGTGAAATTTCGAGGAAATCGGATATGGTTTAAAATAGTAGGGATAGTGCTTGAGCTGGAGGGGAGGAAGGGGAGGAAGGGGAGTGCTGCTGCTGCTTTTAGATACTTTTCGAAGAGAAGGTCAAGTGGCAAAGTGAAAGTTGAAAGAGACTGTGTGTGTGAGTGTGTGAAAGATGATGAGACTGTGTGCACTACACACCCTCTACCCCTACCCCATACACTACCCCTACCCCTCGCACTACCCCTGCTCCTCCTCCCTCATGTTTTCTTGTGACAATCTTATGAATATTTCGCTCACGCGCTGCCAACAATCAGTCATTTTGTTCAGGCGATGACGACAACAACGCCACATCCTCCCTGCCCCCCCTCTCCTACTCCTCTTCCTGCCCACCTCCCCCCGCCTGCTGCCTTGTGTCGCTGCAAAGAAGTCACGTTTGTTGCCCCCCGCCCGTTCTCCTCCTGCTTCGCATACAAAGTCAATTAGTTGTGATGCCTCGGCAAAAGGCCTTACCCCCTCTACACTCTACGCCTCTGTCTCTCTTGTGGTTCGTGTTCTTGTTGTTGTTGTTGAGATTTAGGCCAACAATGACGCACAGCAGCAGCAGCAGACGAGGCAGAGGCAGCAGCATTGGGCTATTTTTTACGATGTTGCCACCTCCCCCTCCCTGCTCTGCCACCCTGCTTATCAACCCCCTACCCTCCCCTAGTGCCACCCCAAACCTGACGCTGTTGCGAATACAATTTCAGTGCCAGAAAGAGACAGCAATATCGAGACAGAACGCATTATGCCTAAGTGATCTGTGGCACTATTAATGGGAAAGCTGAGGAGAAAGAGAGGAGGAAGGGAGGAGAGAGAGAGAGCAGGGTAGGGACAGGGGTAACCAGACTGTCAAATACCCAGAGGGTTTCTTAGTGTTGTAAAATGCCAGGGGAATATTTAAAACATATTTTTATATTTTGCATAATTATAAAACTTTTCTGAAACTTTCCAGACTTATCAATTTCTTATTGAAAGCGTGATTAGAACTTTAATTTAGCTTGAAATTTATAGCTAGAATTTAATCTCCATTTTCCTTCAAATTAAAGTTATATTTAGTTACACATCTATCGTATCTATTTCTATACAAATATTTCTCTATAAACGCATATTCCAAATTCACTTTGCCAAATTCAAAAGTCCGAAATTTTTGTTCTATTGTTGTTCATTTCGGGTTGGGGTTGGGTTAGTTTTTGTTGTTGTAGGCTTTGTTGCAGGCGCTCAAAAGACGTCAACATATTTTTAGCTGGCGCCGGAAATGCGAAAAGCCTTTTGAATGTTTTCACTCTATATACCCTGTAAAGCTGGGAAAGTGATAAAAAAGCGGGGGTATGCTTGGTAGAAGTAAATGTAGAGCAGTAGAAGAGCTTCAAGGATTTATGCAACACAATTTTATACTAAATATATGCTATATATGTTCTTGAACAGTAAAGCGATTTTTGTTAATGAAAGTAAGAAAAAGCTGAAAAGATTTGAGTCTTGGCTTGAGAATGTTACAAAAGAAGAAAGAATAAAAAAAGCTAGAAAGAAGTAGAGAAAGCAAGAAGAAGGCTGAAAGAAAGAGAAAGAGTGAAGGAAGATAGAGAGATTAAGAGAGAGAAAAGAATAAATATTTAAAGGATATTATCGATATTATTATCTATTATAAGTATAGTAACTGAAGAGTATGGATTATAGAGCAATTTAGAAAATCCCCTAGCACATGCAACAGGGTATTTTGAAGTCAGTTACCCTCAGTCCATACCCTTTCCAGCTAGTCTATTTTGTAGTTTGCAGTTTTTTTTTAGGTATTCTCTTTTTTTTTTTACTTTGGCCTTCTCTATGTGGACGATTGGTTTGTCCGTGTACCTCGTATTTTTAGCTAATCACGCGGATAAGCCGCACACAAACTTTGCTCTGTATGTTTTGTCTGAAGTATTTACGAGGCAGCCTCTATAAATAACAAGAACGACAGCTGAATGCAGCCAGGGCGGGCCAAAAGATACCCTGTAAGTGGCTGAAGTTGTCAAACATAACATAATACTTTAATGTAATCAGGGTTCTTTAAATTCTTCTACCTTTCTTCGCTTCTTCTTAATTTTTCCGCACCCCCCAATACCCTGTGTTTAGCTGTCACAGGGTATTTAGCTCGTAAAAATCAACTTTTACGCATGGGAAAAACTTTTTTTTCTAAATATTCTTTAAAAATTTTAATGTGCGGCAAAGTAAACAAGCGATACTTATGTAGTACCCAAATTGGCCCATAATCCCGTCAGGCGAGAGAGAGAGAGAGAGAGAGAGGGAAAGTGTCGTAAAACCTCAACGTGGCAGAGTGTGTGTGTGTGTTGGTGTGTGTAGTCTATGGCCCAAGTGAATGATTATTATTAGAACGCTCATTAGGAATACTTGAGCTTAAATGGGATTTGCGTTAGGAAATCCGTTTAAAATAAATACCAAATATTTAAATCTATATAAATCAAAATGTGGGAACAAAATAAATTGCAAATAGTATGTACTGAAAGTGAACTATGGTATTTTACTAGATATATGATGGGGTTATAGTCTTATTGAGGTTTATATTTATACGAGTACTACTCAGATGTTTGTAAGGCATTTAATGAGATGTCGCTGACCCCATTAGGTATTATACTATATATTATTGTCCAGTATCTATCTCTCTCTTTCTAATTTTCTTAATTTCTTCTAAAACTTAGTTTTAAAACATTCTTATCACCTAAGCTTCTTATGCCTACACACTGCTATAGAAACTTTTGCTGTAAAACAGTTATTTTTAAAGATAGATCTATAAAACTTATCATATATTATTTTTTTTATATCTAGCATGTTTTCTTAAAATTTCATTAAAATCTAGCTAATTAAAATAGAGTTATTTTCCAATTTACTATTCTTTGCTTAACTAATGTTAATCTTTCTTAATAGTTTCCACACTTTGCTCTTTAACTTTCTAAAAATTGCTTTAGTTGCGCTTCGTTTTTCTTTTCTTGGTATCCTGTGGGAAACGTGAGTGTTTAACCCAATGACAGCACAGGATTTTCTACATGCTGAAACCGATGGACCGTGGCCAAGATGTCGAATTTGGAATTGTAGCTATAGCTATACTTTTCTAGCTCTAATTTCTGTTCTATTCCCTGCTCTATACTCTGCTCTATTTCTTTCTCTAAACTCTGTTCTTTACTCTGGTCTATACCCTGCTCTATTTCTTGCTCTATTCCCTGTTCCATCACCTGATCTATACCCTGCTATATACCCTTCTGTAGTTCCCTTCTTCCTTTACCCCTCTCTAGCTCCCTCTTCCATTTCCACTTCCATTGCCAACTCCATCTCCAGCTCAATGACAACTCCATTCTTTGGTACTTTCGTATGCTTCGTGCTGGCCATAAGTCACCCTTCAATTTTTGCCTTCCAAAATGAAAGTTGTAGAGAGTGAGAGAGAGAGAGAGTGAGAAAGTGGAGTAGGAGAATGAGTTAAGGGGGGTTGGGGACGGGGAGTGAGTTAAGCGATGACAGCGCACGGGATGAGCCTGAGGAATGGGACTTAGTCTGGGTACGTGCGTTGCGTTAAGTGAAAATACAAGAAAATTGAGGCACGCGACGAATTACAGCTAAAACTCTCTTACGAGCAGGATGTGTGATGAGCAGGGAGAGGGGGTGGAAGAGAGGGAGGCAGAAGGCATAGAGAAAGAGAGGCAGAGAGAGAGCGAGTATGCCTCGCTTGAGGCATGGAATTAGGCGGCTGAGTGAGTGGCCGATGGGTATGCCAGACGTGCTGCGTGTGTGTGAGAGTGTGTGTGTGACTATGTGTGAGAGAGAGTGTGTGTGTGTGTGTGAGTGTATGTGTGTGTGTGTGTGTGTCAAATGTGAAAAACTGTACGTTGACAAGATTTATGTGGCAACAGCAGCGGCAGCAGCTGACAAATAGGCAAAGTCAGAGAGGCAGAGGCAGAGGCGGCGTGTAAGAGGGGGGTTGCGACTTGCCACTAAGCTGCTGCCACACACGCACAGCCAAATGAGCACAGCCTCAGACAGGGGGGCGGCAGGGGGAGGTTCGGGCACAACTTTTTGGGGGACGCGCACAAGGACGACACAATGGCAAATAAAAGATTTTTATTATCACATTATGCGGCAGCAGATTTTGCCCCCTCCCCACTACCATGCTGCCCCCTTCTTGCTGCTAGCCTGACTAGTTTACTTTGCCACGCCTCTGCTCTCTCTCTCTCTCTCCGCCTCTGTCGCATTTTGGATTTAGGCCAAGTTGTTAAGTTGCCTCGAGTCGAGTCGAGTCGAGACCTAAAAGCAAAAGGCGCAGGTTGGCCAAATTCAATTTGCCAAATGAAATCTGAAGACTGCAAGAGGGGTAGGTGCAGGGGAGGCAGTGGAGGTATATAGCCGGAAGTGACAGTCGCAAGCAGTGGGGTAGATGGTCAGCAGATACCCTGTAATAGGCTGAGTACTATACAGGAAGTTGTAGCTATAAATGCAGCTAATATGTGCTCTTGGTTTTCTTGTGTTACATGACTAGCAGATACCCTGTAATGTGTGTCGATGCTAGTACTGAGAGTGGAGCTTAGTCTACTTAAGAAAGGTTTGGTAAGAGACACGCCAAACGCGTATATACCTTAGTTTGCTTGGAACATATTTTATATAGACATTAGATACCCTGTAAAGCTAAACAAGGAGGTTATGCTGAGAGTTGACCTAAGTTAGAGAGTATTAAGCGATATAGAATGCAGTAAGTTACTTTGCTTACGATTTTTATAGGGTATATGAGCAGTTGATATGCTGTAATGTGTAACTGCAAGCTTGAGTATGGTTACAGGGTATTTTTGTATAAATAAGGTGGTTTCTTATACTTACTTATACTTATAGGGTATAAAAAGAGTAGCTACACATTTTTTAGCTGACTGAACTTCTGCTTATCCCTCTTTAAGGCATATATGAACAGAAGATACCCTGTACTTTGTTATGTTAGAGTGGGTGTAGAGCTAATTGAGCTCATTTATAGGGTATGCTGCCTTGACATAACTAGCATGAGAGAAGGCTCTTAAGAGGTAGGATGTACAGCATACCCTGCACTCTGCTCCTGCCTTTACAGGGTATAAATGGAGCATTAACGACGACATCAGCATTGCAGACATCGTGAGTTCTACTTGGCTGCGCTCCCTTCTGGATCTCCCTCTTCCCATACCTCTCTCTCTGCCTGCCTCTCTCTCTTCCTCCCTCCCTCCTAGCACCTTTTCCCCTGCGTCTATTTTCGTCATCCTGCTCGCCGGGAATTACTAATTTGGATGTTATGCTCCCGGATTTGTTGCCGCCTCACATGCTAATTATACAAAAATAGATCACGTGAGCCCCGCCAGCAGCGTCTCTCCACTTGGGGCAGGCGGTAGAGTCGCCTCGGAAGGGGGGAGGGGCAGGGAGACACTGTCAACTGTTGCATGTCGTCGCCTGCTTAGAGACTGAAGGGGGACGAAAACTTTTGCCGCCTCGTGTCGCATCAGTCAAGCGGGCAGTGCGCAGTCAAGATTGATGCGACGCCACCTGAAGAGGAGGAGGAACTGCAGGGCAGGGCAGGGCAGGAAGGAGGAGGTAGCGCTGCTAGACTGACAGCAGGAAGGAGGAGCAACAGCTGCCACAGAGAGAGAGAGCGCACTATTTGGGTCAAATGTGGACGCAGGAGTTGTTGTTGTTGTTGTGTTGCCACATGCCACCAGGCGATGCTGGCGCAGTGGAGCGCGGTGTGGCTGGCCATGAAGCGCAGCCGGAGGAGCAGGAAGCAGGGGGGTCACTCCAGTCAGGGAAATTAATAAAATTTTGCGAGCAATTGCAAAAAATTAGCCATGCCCGATGATTGTTGATGTTGCAATCATTAATAATGTAGGAAGGAAGGAAGCGGGCTGAGGGGGCACTACCAGGCAGGGGGAGTGGGAGATGGTAGCTTGACATGATTAATGTGCGAATTGTGTGAGTGGCATGGCAAGTGGCAAGTTACGTGGTCACAGGGTGAGGTAATTGCGCGCAATGTCAACTGAAGCCAAGGTTGGGAACCCAAATCGAAAACAGAAATTGGCATGATATAGGGGGGGAGAAGCATCTATGGGTAACTAAAGGTATAAGCTAGCATAATAAGTGAGGTTATAAATGACAGAGATAGAGAGAGGCAGAGAGAGCTAAGAAGAAAGAGAGAGTGGATAAGCTCAAGACCAGCTACAGCTGAGAAAAACCGATAGAAAGTAAACGAAGAGGTTTCTCTATAGTATCATCAGTTATTACTATAATAATACAACCATAGATAATGTAAGAGTATTAGGAAAATACGCTGCTTATAACTGAACAAGAGAGAGAGAGAAACGAAAACGTATAGATGGAAATGGAAGTGGTATACAATGATCAAATGGTGAAGATATGAAAAATAATTAATAAAGTATTCAGCAATGATATTTATAGAATAATTATACAAAGGATACAATACTTTTATCTATACAAAGTCTTAGAATTATGGCCCAATAGTTTTTGAATTTAAAAATTTAAAAAAAAAATGTTTTTTTTGTGATTGCGGTAAGGTAAAAAAATTTTTTTTTTAACGATCGGAGGTCAAAATTATATTAAACAAGTGTTTAATCGATTTAGAAGATACTTAATTTTGCCAAAATCATAGACAATTTTTTTTTTTTCAAAATTTAAAATCGCCAGCTTTTAGTTTTAATCGATTGCGGAGGTCAAAATTAGTATTAAACAAGTGTTTAAATCGATTTTAGAAGATAGTTAATTTTGGTCCAAAAATCTTGTCAGAGTGGACTAAAAATCAGACATGTAACATCCTTGACAGGCCTAGTACCCCAATTTTCCTTCGATCATAACTTTCTTAAAAATCCAACGATTTTCATGCGGAATGACATTTTGTTTATGTTTTGATTAACTGAGTTATTCTACATTTAAATAATATCATAATAGACTTTTTAAAAATTTTCGATATTTTGAAAATTTAGGTAATGGTCCCCCCTGTAAATTTTTCAGACAATTTTTTTTTTCAAAATTTAAAATCGCCAGCTTTTAGTTTTAATCGATTGCGGAGGTCAAAATTAGTATTAAACAAGTGTTTAAATCGATTTTAGAAGATACTTAATTTTGGTCCAAAAATCTTGTCAGAGTGGACTAAAAATCAGACATGTAACATCCTTGACAGGCCTAGTACCCCAATTTTCCATCGACCATAACTTTCTTAAAAATCCAACGATTTTCATGTGGAATGACATTTTGTTTATGTTTTGACAACCTGATTGATTCTACATTTAAATAATATCATAATAGACTTTTTAAAAATTTTCGATATTTTGAAAATTTAGGTAATGGTCCCCCCTGTAAATTTTTCAGACAATTTTTTTTTTCAAAATTTAAAATCGCCAGCTTTTAGTTTTAATCGATTGCGGAGGTCAAAATTAGTATTAAACAAGTGTTTAAATCGATTTTAGAAGATACTTAATTTTGGTCCAAAAATCTTGTCAGAGTGGACTAAAAATCAGACATGTAACATCCTTGACAGGCCTAGTACCCCAATTTTCCTTCGATCATAACTTTCTTAAAAATCCAACGATTTTCATGCGGAATGACATTTTGTTTATGTTTTGATTAACTGAGTTATTCTACATTTAAATAATATCATAATAGACTTTTTAAAAATTTTCGATATTTTGAAAATTTAGGTAATGGTCCCCCCTGTAAATTTTTCAGACAATTTTTTTTTTCAAAATTTAAAATCGCCAGCTTTTAGTTTTAATCGATTGCGGAGGTCAAAATTAGTATTAAACAAGTGTTTAAATCGATTTTAGAAGATACTTAATTTTGGTCCAAAAATCTTGTCAGAGTGGACTAAAAATCAGACATGTAAGACCCTTGACAGGACCAGTATCCTCACATTCCTCATTTCATAACTTTCTTAAAAATCGATTTTCTTCGGGTGAAGCATTTTATTCATGGTTTTAGTTCTAGAATAGAATGGCTTAATAGTTTTTGCAATATCAAAAGTTTATAATTTTTGTGATTTTGGTATTCTTAAAATAATAATTATAATATTAAAAAATATAATTATAATAAATCTGCTTACGTTATACTTGAATGGTCCCATATAAATTTGGACAAATTTGCATGAAGATTCAATAATAATATTCTCTACATTGATCTGCAAATAAATATAATAAGATAATTCATTATAAATTTTAGTTAAAAAGAGAGAAAAGTTAAAAAAAATAGTGAGAGATGCATTAGATAAATTTTAATGATCAGCAGAGTTAAGAATGATTTATAATAAGCTAGACAACAATGGTTTTCTCATAGCTTTTCAACTGTATAAACATATCAATCTATCTATCTATCGATAACATTGAAGCTGTCAGAAAAAGATGCTGTCAATATTGCACAAATTTATCAAAATCAAAAATCAAAACTGTGCCTTGCCTTGTGTGCAATTTCGGTGCAGTTCTCCCTATATAGACGGGGCTAGAGATACGCATAAAGCCCGATTATGATTTGCCATTTGCCATGCCAAATTGCCAAGTTGCCAGTTTAATAAGCCTTGCCTTGCCTTGGTCCCAAGGCAGGAGGGGGGAAGTCCCCTTCTACATCAGTCAGTACCCGCTCTGCTCCCCCTCCCCCTCCCTCGCACAACTTGCTGTCAGCTGTCACAGCTGACAATCAAAAATGTCAGTGCAACGCTGCGTGGATTGCATTGGCATGCGCTGTGTGTGTGTGTATGTGTGTGGATTGCATTCGAGCTGTGTGTGGATCGCAAGCGAGTTGCAACTAAAACTAACTAAGCTCAGACTAAGCAGGCAGACAAAGAGCGAGACAGACGGAGAATGGGAGAGAGAGAGGGAGGTAGACAGAGAGCTGTGTAATCCGTCATTTGTTCGCATTCCATTCAAGGCTGCCTGGCCAGATCCGCCTCAGTGGGTCGCTCTATGTTGTCTCGTTGTAGCGATCTCCATCTCCCTCTCTCTTCCTCTCGCTCTCGCTCTCTGTTCGTTGTCTCACTCACACTCGCACACCTGGCCATTTGGCAAATTGCAACTTTTCGATAAATTCGAATCATTTGTCATTGACACAAATAGCTTTCAAATTGCACACACAACTGCACAGCCAGAGCAGGGGCGCCACAAGGGGGGGTAGCAGAGGGGATTGCTGTTGCAGTTGCAATTGTTGCTGCTGCTGCTGCTGCTGTTGCAACTGCTGCAATTGACGACGTTCTCAGCGGAAATTCCCAAATACAGCGCAGACACAGAGATCAGAGAGCAGCGACGCCATGCAGCTTGGTTATGCTCTTGCTGTAGGGTATATTAGCTAGATGGGATGGTTTGTTGGGTGCGTGAAAGTGTGCGAAACTATGGGAAGTTTATTACTCTCTCAAGAAGATTTCAAGAAAGACATAAACTACTTTTGTTTTATTTAAAGAAAAGAATTATAGAGCTTATAACAGAGTTTAAAAATTGTATATGACTTCTGACTCTTGAAATTTGGTATTTAGATAAAATTAAAATGTAATATAATACTCTGCATACATATTCAAATAATAGGATTTTAAAAGGTTTCTAGAAGAGTTTTTGGTTTGAAACATTGTGAAATTTAAGATACGGGAAGATTGTATATAATGTAAACATTATTTTCGAGGAGATTTTAGATATAAAAGATGTACAGAGCTTTAAGAAGAATCCTAGTGGTATCAGAAATGAAATACTTTTATTTTAAAAGCACAAGCTCTACAGCTCTTGGGAGAGTGTGTAGCTACCAAATAGCTATAGAGATGATAAGTCCATAAATTTTCTATAAATTTCTTCAAAAGGTAAGCTTTACAAAGATTTTAAAGATAGTATATTATAATGTAAACCCATATACTCAGAGATATACAGGAATATTGTAGATAATATTGTACAAGCGCAATGCCAGTTACATCTTTTAATAGTCTAGTAATTTCAGGACGCATTAAAAGTTTTAAAACTCTTAAAAATTAGTCAGAATCTTGCAAATTCCATTATTAATTTTCTTTTATATTGCACTTTTATTATAAAGAAGATTTATTTCAGTAGCTAAGCAGTATTTCCCCACAACAAACCCATCTAAACCTTCTAAATTCATTACCTAAGTTTCCCGCCAAATTTCAAGCCAAACAAACAACTCTTTCTCTACCCATTTCTTAGGGTATCTGCCAGTTGGCTTTACTCTTTTTCTTTAACTCTGCTTGTTTTGTTCGCTTGTTATCTTTGTGGATTGTTGTTGTTGTTGTTGCTGTTGTTGTCGCTGCTGGTGGCATGCCGCATGTTGCTGTTGCTGCTGCTGCCGTTGCTGCTGCCTCGTGTTGTTGGCGATTTCAAGCTGCGACGACGACGACGACGACGGCAACAATCGCTTAACAATTTTCTCGCTCTGTCTCTGTTGCACACGCTCGCAATGACCCAGTTTCCAAGCGGAATGTAAACAAATTTGACCTGAAAAGCGCTCGTGTTGCTGCTGCTGCTGCCGTTGCTGTTGCTGCCGTTGCTGTTGCTGTCGTTGCTGTTGTTGTTGTTTTGTAAACAAAACGCAACAGCGACTGAGACGCCAGCAGCGGCTCAGTGTGTGTGTGTGTGTGTGTGTTTCGCGTGTGTGAATTGCGTTTTCATTTTGGCCTTTAACGTCAAGCGGCAACAGCAACAACAACAACAGCAGCAGCAACAACAACGACAACAATTCGCGCTAACAAAGTCATTTTTGCCCAATATGAAATAGTTGCGGTTCGCAGAGGAAAACAGAGAGAAAAGGAGGAAAGAGAGGAGAGAGGAAAGGGGGGTGTTGCTGCCTGGTTGCATGAGCAATTCGCCAGCAGCAGCAGCTGCGATGGCGACGGCGGCAACACAAGAAACGATAGAAATAATCATGGCGCAGCAAAAATGTACAAAGAAATGTGAAGATTGCAAGAGAGAGAAGGAGAGAAAGAGAGAGAGTGAGATAGCTATATGGCATATTAACAATGGATCATTAGCATTAACAATGGCTCTATAAAGATTTTACGCTTTATTTTGATTTGCACTGCAAAAGTTGATGTTGCTGTTGTGTTGTTGCTGTTGTTGTCGCTGCTTTGATTGCTGTTGTCGTTGTTGCTGTTGCTGCTGCTGCTGCTGACTTTGCCTGGCGGCGCCGCGGCAAACCGTCAAAAGCGGCTAAAAATTCCGCCAGTTTAGGACACCTTTCGAATTGGCCTCAGGATTGTTAATCGTCGTGTGCCGCGCCCTGTTGCAACAGCAGCAGCAGCAGCTACCCCTCCCCCCCCCCTACACATCCCCTCCCCCACACTGCCAAAAAAAAGAGACCTCATTCGGTTCAATCAAAAGTTGAAATTGAAAGGCGAAGTTGAAAGTCAATTTGAAGGCGGCAGAGAGAGAGAAAGGTTTGCAAATTTTTGTTTTGGCTATAGCTTGTTTTTTCTTTAGCCATTTTTTGTTTTTGCATAGCTTTTTTTTCTGGGCAATTTTTTAATTGATTTAGGCAAATTAAGCGAAATTATTGCGCACAATTTGCAAGAGTCTCAAAAGAGACAAAAATGGCAAAGAAAAAGGCCAAAAGAGCTAAGAAAAACAGTCAAGAAAAAAGGCCGAATAAAAGAAAACAGTAAATCAAGCAAAAAGAAAAACAAGATATTAAAAAAATTAGCCAGACAAGTGCAAAAATAAAAAATAATTGCCTAAATTGGTCAAAAAAAGTTAAGATAAAAATATGAAAAAAAGTTTAAAAAGCTAAGAAAAGTGTAAAATATATAAAACAGCCAAAAAAGGCAAAAAAATAAAGAAAATAACGGCCAAAATGGCAAAAAATAAAAAAAACTTAAGCAAAAACAAACTTAGCCAAGAAAAGGCTAAAAAGTTAAGCAGCAAAAACAAGTGAAATGAGACAAAGATCATCGAAAAGCTAAGCAAAATAACTGCCAAAAATTAAAAAAATGGAAAACAGTTATAAAGCTGAAAAAAAAAACAAAAAACTCTACGCTTTCCACGGAATTTCCCGTGCTGCTACTGGCGGTTTTTCCTCCCGTCGCATAATTCTCTCATTTCGATGATTGCGAATATTTTCACCCATAATTTTTTTGTTTGGCCATTTTTGGACTTCCCCCCTGCACTGAGAGGGAGTCTCTGCTCTCTTCTTTCTACTATCTCCTTTTGTGCGTTTTAACTGTTAGTTGCCTCTTCTGCTTTAGCTGCTTCTTCTTCCATTTCTTTTTATTTGTTTGCATAAAAAAAAATGAAATTTCCAAAGCGTTTCATTAATTTTTTCTCATTTCAGCCACCGCTGCTGCTGCTGTTGTTGTTGTTGCTGCTTTTTGGTTTCTCTGCTGCTGCTGCTGTTGTTATTGTGCGCTATTTTGCGGGCACGCCCCCTGCTCCCCCCTAACGCCCCCGCTCTGTACTGGCAAATTTTTGCGAACGGTTCACGTAATAAATTCCATAAATTGCGTTTTACTTTGACACACATAGCGATTGTTGTTGTTGTTGTTGCTGGTGTGTTGCTGTTGCTGCTGTCAGTTAATGTTGCTGTTGTTGCTGGTGCTGCTGTTGTTGTTGCTTTTTGTGGCATGTAGTTCACAGTTAGTTGACGCTTGCCTCTTCTGCTGCTTCTTCTTCTTCTTCGCGCCGTTTTCACTTGAGTTTCGTGTTTTTTGTTTTTGTTTATTTTTTTCGCATTTGTTATTGTTTTGTTTTTCTGTTGTTTTTTTTATGAACTTTTTCGCCTTCTCTGTTTTTTATCTGCGCGTTGTTTGTTGTTGCTGCTTCGCTTTCGCCGCACATTGCGTACATTGCAGCAACAACAACAGCAACGACAGCGGCAACATGAACTGGCAAACAATAACAAGGGCAACGGCAACAACGACAACAATAACAACAATAAAAATAACATCAACAACATCAACAGTGACAGCAACAACAGCAGCAACAGCTGCCAAATTGCAGGCCAATTCGCATCGTTTATCGCGACAGCCAAGCAAAGTGTCAACATTATCAGCTGTCTCATTATCATCATCATCGCCATCATCATCATCATCATCATCATCATCATCATCTCGTTGCTCAACAACAACAACAATCGTAATCATCATTTGCTGCCCTCTCATTTCCATCAATATCATTGCCGCCTCCTCCTACACATCTTGCTAACAATCTGCCTTCTCTTTGTCATCATCCCAACATCTTCCTTTTTGTCAGCTTTATCTTTCTTTCTTTCAGCATCATCTGCTGTTTCCTTTCTTCTTCATTCATATCTTATTCATCTGCCTGCTTTCTCCTTTCTTCTTTGCTCTTATCGTCTTCACCTGCTTGCTGTTCTGTATTCGTTTTTTTCTTATCTAACAAGCTCTTCTTCTATCATCCACTTTCTCTGCACTATCATCATCCTAATCTACATCATTGGCTTGTTCTTTATCATTATCTCTCAGTTTTTCTTCATTATTATTTCTTATTTATTATATTACCATATAATCCCTTTGTCGTCTTTTTCCTGATCATCATCTGTCTTCTATTTATTATCATCTTAAAACAGCCTTTTCGTATTATCTCTCTATTTCATTATTTCTCTATTTTCTATCATCATTTGGCTTATTCACTTTCTTTATGATTATCATCTTTTACCCTATTTTCATGCTCATCATCTTCTGCGTTATCACCTTCTTCTCTTCTCAAAGCTTTCCCTAGCTTTATCAAGCTTTACCTCCTTTTCTTATCCCATTCTCTCTCGCTCTCTGCTTTCCCTTTTACTACATGCTCATGCTTCTCTCTCCCTTCAACAATCTCTTCCTTCTTTCGCATCTGCTTTCTCCTTCTTCTTCTCTCAAAACATCATCATAATCTACATCATCCACATAGCATCCTCATCATCCCCATCATCATCTTCTTCTTCTACTCAGCATGCATTATTAGCTTCATTAGCTGTGGCAACCCTGAGCAGGCGCTGTCAACGTGGGCGGTCGAAGGTCAAACCGAGCGACGTAAACAGACAAAAAGCGCAGCAAAACAACACGAAAATGACAGCAGCAACAACAGCAACAACAACAACAACGAAAGCAACCCAAAACAATTGCCAAAAAAGTCTCTCGCTTTTTCTACGCGTTCGACGGGGCGTATGAGTAATTTTCGTTGTTTATTGAAAAATTTGTGTTTTGCCAAATTTGCTTAGCCAGGAGAGGGGGGAGGGAGGAGGGTGTGACATGTCAAAAACACTTGAAATGTGGCAAAAATGTTGACTGCAGCAAACTAGCAACAACAACAACAACAACAACAACAACAGCAACAGCAGCAACAACAAAGGCAACACGTGGAAAATGACAGCGGCAACAAAGGGTTAAGCGGGGGCAGGGGCAGGGTAATAGAGGGGGCTGCAGGCCAAAATTGAAAAGCGCTAAAAATAACAAAGTGGCAAAAAAATGTTGACAGGCTTGTGTGTTGCACATAAAGGAGACAGCAACACAGCAACATCCGTGGCGGAGACACAGCAACAACATTGACAACAACAGCGACAACAGCAGCAACAGCAACAGCAACAACAGCGACAACAATCGTGTCTGGGGCGAGAGTTGTTGCCGCTGCTGTTGCTGCTGTTGTTGCTGTTGTTGCTGTTGCTGTTGCCGTTGTGTACACAACATTTGCAACATTGTTGCAGACTGGCAATGGAAATGGATGAATTGCATTAATAATGCGCACAGACGAGACGCGTCGAGGCCGCAGAGCAGACACATTAACAACAACACTGACAATTGCAGCAGCAGCAACAGCAACAGCAACAACAACGACGACAGCAGCAGCAGCAGCAGCAACAGAGACGACGGCAGCAACAACAAGTGCCAAGCGGCATGCAGAAAGTGAAAGAAGATCGTGCATGCCAGGCAGAGAGAGAGAGGGAGAGAGAGTGAGTGAGAGAGAGAGAGAGAGAGAGCGAGAAGGGGAGAGAGTGGGAGAGAGAGAAAGAGAGCAAGCTAGTCTGCTTGCATAGAAGATAACGCAATGAGAGCGTGAGTTGGCAACATTTGCAGCAGTTGCTGCTGTTGTTGTTGTTGTTGCTGTTGCAGCAGTTGTAGCAGCAGTTGCTGTTGCTGCTGTTGTTGCTGTTGTTGTTGTTGCTGTGGTTATGGCAGCGGCTCAAAGCTAAAAAAAAACTATTTCACTTTTCAAGTGCGCAAAAAGATCAAGCGAAAAATGCAGACAAAGTCGCGCTTTGCAGCTTAAGATGCGGCTAAAAGTGGCAGAGAGAGAGAGAGAGAGGAGAGAGAGAGGGGAAAGAGGCAGCAATGTCTGGCTGAGATTATGCCAAAGAGAGAGCAAGAGAGAGAGGGGGGGGGGGCAATGCAAACAGTTGCAGCAGGCACTCAGCGGGGATTTGCATAAAAATGCAAATGGGAAGCAGCGATTCGTAAGTGGGCAAAAAAGGCTTCGATTTTGTGTGTGCAAGACGCTTCCGCACACTGTCTCAGCCAGTGTTGGCTAACGGGGAAGGCAGTGCTGGGAAGCTAGCTGCAAAAGAGAGAGAGAGAGGGAGAGGGGAGAGAGAGAGAGAGCTAAACTAACCTGGGTCAAAGTTGGAATAGGTAAGTTGGGATAGAGCAGAAGTATTTGAAAAAGGGAGAAAAAGATTACGCTGATTTGGAAAAGAAGAAGGAAAAAGAGAAAAGAGAGAGTAAGAGAAGAAGAGAGACTAAGAAAGCTTAAAGAAGAAAGAAGATGAGAAGGAAGACTGAGGGAGAGTGTGTAAAAGAGAGAGAGAGAGAAAGAGAGAAGCCAAGACCAAGACAAGGAACTGACCTAAGTCAAGGTTGCAACAGGCTTAAATGAGGGATGAAAGAGATTGAAGGAAGTAAGGGATGGAGAGGGAGAGAAAGAGAAACAATGAAGAAAAGGGGAGAAGAGGGAGAAAGAAAGAGAGTAGGAAAGACTGTGCAAAGCAGAAAGAAAAGCTGGAGGCAGTTAGAAGGTAGAAAGTGAGCAAGGAAGAGATAAGTAAGCAAAAGAATGAGCTAAGATAAAGCAGATAGCCTTGGAAAGGTCTTAAGCTCTTTTCTCCCTCTCTCTCTCTCTCTATCCCTATCTCTTTCTACCCTCCCCCTCTAACCATTCCTCTGCAGCAAGTTGTTAATTATCAGAGATTACCCATAAAATATAAATACAATTTGCGGGCTAACCAAATAGTTATTCAAATAAAGCCGCTAAGAAGCAGGGAGGGAGAGAGAGAGAGAGAAGCAAGACGCTGCCTAGAGAGAGACAGAGAAGAAGAGGTAGTGCAGGGGGAGTGAGAGAGAGAGAGAGAGACAGACAATGTCTTGGTCCTTGTCTGACTGTAATTTCTTTGTTAATGGCTTGGCGATTATTCAGCTACTTTTTGTTTGCAATTTGTGGCTGCCGTTGCCGTTGCCGTTGCCATTGCTGACGAACTGTTGCGGTCGCGGGGCTGCCAACTGTTGCAAATAGACAGGCAACAGTGCGCACACACACACACACACAGTCGCTCACACACACACACACTCGCTCTCATGCCTGCCCCGCATGGCCGAGTGCGAGTGAGAGGCTCGTTAAGAGCATCATTAAGTCTTCGTCTCGTCATCACAATATACACTCAGCCCCGCCCCCTTCTCCTCCCGCCCTTCGCCCCTTCCCTGGGTGCAGGAAGCGGGAGGCAGACTTAAAATAAATAAAAACTTCAACTTCAAGCTAAGCGTTTAAGTTGTTTGTTCCTCCGCCTCTTGAGCATTTCTCAGCTGCAACATTGTTGCACGCTGATGGTTCAGACATAATGAACAGCAACGTCGCGACGCCGCTGCCTCTGCCGCTGCACTGCGTCCATACCCCATAAGTAATATCTGTTTTCTCTGCTCGTCGAGGCTGCCTGCCTGCCTGCCTGTTAATAGATCAACCAAACAGTGTCAAGGAGAGATGAGGGGGAGGAGATGGATGGAGAGACGACAGGCAGACAAATGGGAAGACAGAAGAGAGGCAGACAGACGGGCAGACATATTGGGAGACGAGCTGAGAGAGAGAGAGAGAGAGAGAGAGAGACTGAGCAGAGGAGAGACAGACAGACGGGGAGACAAGAAGACAGTCAGCACAGAGAAAGAGAGAAATGGGAAGACAGGCAGGCAGAGAAGAGGCAGACTGCAGGGGAGACAGACTGCAAGAGAGACAGACAGGGAGACAGGGAGACGGACAGACAAATGAGGAGACAAAGAGGCAGATGGGGAGAGCTATAGAAAGACAAGCAGTAGTTAAGGTTGAGAAGAAAGCAGACAGTAGGAGAGACAAACTGAAAGAGAGACAGACAGACAGATTGAAGGAAATAGGGGAGCAGTATGTTAGAGAGACAGAATAGGAGACTTATAGACAGGCAAACTGAGGGAAAGATGGAAAGAAAGCAGGATGAAGAAGGAAGAAATGGAAGACAGATAGAAAGACAAGTAGAGGCAGACTGCAAGGAGAGACAGGCAGGCAAGACAGAGAGACAGATCACAAGGGAGACAGTCAAGCAGACAGAAAGACAAGGTGACAAAGGGAAAAGACGACAAGGAGACAGGGAGACAAGGAAGACAAGGAGACAAGAAGAAAACAAGGAGACCAGGAGACAAGGAGACAAGGAGACAAGGAGACAAGGAGACAAGGAGACAAGGAGACAGGGAGATGGAGAGACGGACAAGGAGACAGGGAGGCAGGAAGACAAAGACACAGGCAGACAAAGAGACAGGGAGACGGAGAGACCGACAGGCAGGGCTACTGAGGAAAGGGCAGACAGGGAGATATATAGATAGAAGCGGAGGGATTAGACAGAGGGACAGACAACAGAGACAACAGACAGACAGGCAGATATGAACAGGGAGACACTTCTTTGGACAGAAAGAGAGACAGGGAAACAGGGAGATGTGCATTCAAAAAGACAGACAAGTTGTCTGTCGGTCTGTCTGTCTGCCTGTCTATCTAAAGATCCATCAGCAGATCAAGGCAAAGCTGCAAATATGCCAAGTCAAGCAACTAATCAGTCACTCATTGACTGCAAATCGGTTTGAGCTGTGAAAGAAATATGGAAATACCCTTTAAATAGCATGGGAAATCATGGAAATCATTTTATTATATTTCCAGCTACTCCCCCTATAAGTCACTCAACTTGCTGTGGGTATTTCGTGGATTGGCCATATACATAACAATTATTATAAATAATGTCTTTGAGCTTTGCTCTCCTTACCACAGTTTTCCTCTAACGTTTCCTCTCTCTCTACCTGTTTCTCTCTCTCTTTCTCTCTCTGCACTCTGGCAAAACTTTTACCAAAATTTTTGCTGGTTTTTCGTTTGTGAATTATGCCACAATTTGCAGTTCGAGTCTCGGGATATTTTCTTCTCTATTTTTTTGGTTTATCGATAAACTGGTCGTGGACCACACAAGTTGTTGCAGCTGCCACGCCCCCCATTCACGAGGAAGCGGGCGTAATGTTTTTTTTGGGGAAAAAGCACAGCAAAAAAATTAAAAAGAAAATCATAATTTGGAGAGTTGAGATAGTTTGCACAGTTTTCGTTGGGTTGTTCTACCTGTAGAGATATATGTGTGGGTGGAGATTATAGTAGAGAGATATAGCAGGGGGGAGGGGGGCTCTGGGCCTGTCAACATCGTCAAGCCGGAAGCGACAGAGACCGAGCGATTTATTTATTTCGAAAATGTTAATTAAAATGTCACAAGAATTAAATGTACACCCCATGGCAGATAGAACGCCCATTTTCCCGGGCCCAGAGTCACAGTCACTCCTCTGTCATTCTCCCCTCCTCCCCACCCCTCCTGCAGGATAATCAAAAACCAATATCAAAAGCTGATTTGCAGCTACATCGCGACTTCATCTGATATTCATGAGGCGCAGCCAACTTTGTGTGCCCTGACAGGAGAGAGAGAGAGGGGAGGGAAAGCTGGGGAGGATTGTGGCATCCATGACAGCGCTAGGTCCTTGTTTGGTCACGTTCGTCTGTGACCCCGCCGCAACGCAATGCAAAAAAAAAAAAAAATGGAAGGAAAGAAAATTTAAATAAATACGCGCGTTATCCTCTCAATTTTACATATTTTTTTTTCGCTTTGCCCTGCCCCCTCTCCCCTGGCCCTGCTGTTCGCACTTTTCCGCATTTTCCGCTGCTGCTGCTGCTGCTGCGTGGCATATTCCGAGTCCATTAACGCGTCCAGGAGAACTCGTGTCATAATCACCTTGTTTGTCGGGCGGAACACCTATAATGGCAGTCAGCGCGTAGAGGGGGAAGGGGAGAGGGAAGTGCGAGGGGGAGGAGGAGGGACTGGGCGTGGCTGTCGCAATCGCAGTCGTTATGTCGGATAATCATTTTGGACGCACAGCAGCAGCAGCAGCGCCATCAAATAAACGTAATTCAATGCACAAAATGACAACATTTTCATTTGGAATTTTGTAGCAACCCTCGTTGAGGTGTCACCTCTACCCCCCTCTGGGTTGCCCCTCGCAAATGGAATTTGGCAGCTGTCCGGAGCTTTGGCAGCTTTCAGCTGAACGCAACTTTGTCTGCCATTTGCATATGGCCAATTGGGCAAATGTTGACAAGAAGTTGTTGTCAGAGGGGGAGTGGGAGTAGGAGTAGGGGAAGAATGAGAAGTCAGCAAGAAGTTGGGGAATGGGAAGGGGAAGCTTACGAATTATGCTTATAGCCAGGCTCATTGCACACGCAACTCGCGACCAAATTAAGTATCCATTTGCACACACAAAATGCGACAATTTCTCAAGCAACTCTCGCAGTGAATATATAGCCAGATTTAGCTTGGAATTTAGCTGTAAATTAGGTAATAAATTTCTTGTAGAATATGCTGCTTTATAAGCGATATTTTCTTATTTTTCTATATATATTTATATACATTCTTGTTCCTAATAAGTTTAAAATAACTCAAGCTTTCTCAAGCTCCTTGGCTAAGACTAGATTATACTCAATTATAGTAGGATATATATAAGGAAGGGACTTCCTTGTAGTTGCTGAGCTTATTTTTTGAGCTACCTGTATATTCTTGATCTGTATAGTATCACTATAGTCGCTTAAAGATCTAGATACCTTTCTGTTTGAAGGTAGAAGATATAAACTACTAGAAATATGGAGTATGGCAAGAAAAACTCCTTAAGCTGTTGCTCTTTAACACAGAACTTACCTAGATAAGTCCTATATATATTCCTGATCTCTAGAATATTACCTTAAACAGTGATAACTCTCACTCCCTTCTATTAACCCAATAAGTGTAAACAATTTGGCATTTAATCATTTTGAGTTCTTTCCTTCCAGTTCTAAATACATTCCAGTCGTATAGTATAGTATATAAAATTCTTATATATATTCCCACTCCCTTTCAATATCCCTAAGGTGAATAATAACTCATATTTCTTTCTGGTGTCGGTGTCGGGGGAATAAAACTTTATTTGTTTCTCTTTATTATTATTGTTACAATCGTTACAAATATGGCAAAAATTGTCCTCAATATGAAGTTGAATCGATAACTATAACTAACATCGGGTGCCATAGGTAGAACTTATGCACTATGTGTGTGTGTGTGTTGGTGTCTCGTGTCTGAAGATTTGTTATATATATATAGTACTATATAGATCGTATGTGGGTGAATTTAGTTGAAATAGTCGATAACAAGTTGGCCACATCGCCAAAAAATAAAACAGGCAGCTAGCTAACTCACTCGCACTCACACACACACGCACAATGAAACGCTCGCTCTCTCTCTCTCTCTCTCTCTTTCGCTCTATAGCTGTCTCTGTCTCAATTGTAACTCACACACACTCACCCAGACAACTAAAAACGTTGCACATACGCAGTGTATGCCACGCTAGTTGCCATCTCGCCACAATCGCTCACTTCAAACATGCATTTAGCCACGCCTACACTGCCCTACGCCTCCTCCTGCTGCTGCTCCTCCTCCTCCTCTCTTCTTGGTGTGGCTTGTCGATGCAGCCAAGTGTTATGCAACTACTTAAAGGACTTTATCATTTGCATTGTGTTCCAAATGTGCTGCTCCTGCTTGGATGCTGCTGCTCCTCCTGCTTCCTTCTGCCTGCCTTCTCCTCCTGCCTGCCTCCTCCCGCCTCCTCCTGCTTAGAGCAAGTAGCACTTGCGACGCCAACAGGAGCAGGTGCAGTGCACATGACGATAGTAACGACACAGACACTTCAGGTACTTGTAGCCAGCGCAGCAATGATGCGAATGCGAATGATAATGCGAGTGCGAGTAGCAGGAGAGATCGTGCGAGCAGTACGAGTAGCAGCCACAGTCGCACATCTTGATCGAGGGATTAATCAAATATATATAGTTAGTCTCTGCTCCTGTCTGTCTTCCCGTCTATCTTCCTGGCCTGGCTCTGGCTCTCTTGCTGTCTACGGCGTAACTGATTTCTGGCCAACGCTTTTGCTTTCAACTTGGCTTAGGTTAGTGGCAGCGTAGCCCAGGGCAACCCTGTTTGATCGATGCAATTGTTTTGCGTATTTGGGTGGCCAACATCGGTACCACGCCCCACTTATTATGCCTACCAAGATGGCGGGCGGGGGGGGGAGTTGGCCCAGAAATCATGTCAATTGATTTTCAACCTGGCACAAGGGGGCACTCGAGACGCCTCTGCAAGTTTCAGTCTCGACTCGTTTCGATGATTAATTCACAATGTTGTCGCCGATTTTTATGACCGACAAAATGTTTTATTTGCAGCCGACAAATGCCCAAAATAGACGCCGTCGTCGTCGTCGTCGCTAGGCAAATGCAAATAGCAACAGCTATAGATACAGATACATTTATAGATACAGATACATGCATAGGCAAAAAAAAGATACAAATGCGAATGCGAATTCATGCCTGACCCACATTCTGTGGGGCGCGCGCGCATTTGATTCTATTAGTCACACAGCTGCCGTCAAAAACAGATGCACACACACACACACACACACACACACACAGATACACACACTCACACACACTTGTAGGTAGGCTGTGTATCTCATAGATACTACTGCAGCTGGCCTGCGATCGTGTGATGCAATCGATGACACATACGCCAGGCCAGAAGTTTGCAAAAGCCTCACTGACGTCATCACAGGTAACCCGCTGCGTATACGTCATATATCGATAATCACGATCACAATCGATTACGTACTATCTGACTGACATCATCATCTTCAGTCGAGCATGCAACTCAAATGAAAAATAGACTTTGTCGATCCCCAACGAACATCATCGTCATCAATTTGTGCTGCATTCCATAAATGAGATCAGTTCGGTGTTCTGTGCTAAAAGTGAGATCATTCTTTTGTTACTGCTCTGCTAAGTGTAACTGTAAATACTAGTTAGTTAGTTAGTTAGTTAGTGAGTTATCTAACAAGATGATCAGCGCACAGCTGTGATGATCTTTTGGGATTTGATTTGTAGATAAAAGAGATAGATGAAGGGTTTCTTTATACAGAGAGAGGAAAAGGTATAAAAGATAGAAGACAGAGAGAGAAAGAGGAATAGGTATGAAAGATATAGGATCAAGATCATAAATCACAGATCTAAGCTTGTTTAAGAAGGGGAAAGAGAAGAAAATATGCATGCAAAGGAGAGTTTTTCAAGATATATGGATATGATAACAAAAAACTCAATAGAGACAAAGCTGATAAAGCTCTAGAGCTTAAAGAAAAATGAGATAAATGTAGGTATTGCTAATAAGAATATAAATATATATACTATTTATGATAAAAAGATACATTCTTTCTCAATTGTAGCTTGCGCTTTGAAGATCAGCTGAGTTATGGTATAAATGTGCAATATATTTCATATTTCTTTAATTTTGTATAACAATTATATCTTATATTTTAATCTTTGTATAACAATTATATCTTATATTTTGTAACTTGATAAACCCGAGTTCCCACAATTTCCCACACTTTCCAATCAATTTAGGCAGCTTCAATCTTGTCTGAATATCTTTTTAATTAGTTTAGCGTAACTTTCACCTTTAGAGTTGCCACTCCCCGTCGTATTAGCTGGGTCAACCCTTTTGTAAATAAGCAATTCCTTCTTTGCAAATTGAATTTAAGTTCTTCTCCCCACTCTGGGAACAGGTGCATTTCTCCAGGCCCAGACTTAAGATCTTTTCACGATCGTTTGCAATTACAAATGCCGTTGGTTGTCCAGTTTTTGACTTGTTGTTTATCTTTTAATAGTTTTTAGCCCCTTTTAATGAGTTTTTATTGAGCTCATTTGCCGGACAGTTGCAGCTGCGTGTTGCTTATCGTGTCTCTCCCTCTCTCTCTCTGTTGTAAGCTCATTAAAGTCACCGATTGCGATTCGAGGACACGTAAGGCAGCTTTAAGATAAGCAGGGGTACAGGTGCAGAGGGGGGAGGGGCAGTTCCGGGCCGTGGCCTGTTGAAGTGTCCTTGTGCGCTTCAAAAAGTCTTTCGACACGTTTTCGCATTGGCAAAAAGTTTTGTCAGCCAAAGCCAAAGTGAGGTTAAAAATGAAGTACAGGAAGGTTAGGGTTGGGGCCGAGAGGGGCAAGGGCAGGTGAAGTGCAAGGGTCGCCAAGTGCATGGCTTACAGCAGTTTAGTTCAAGTTGTTTCGGGCAACACTTGAAGGACAACAACAACGACAAACCGAAACGATTCTCCTCCACTAGGATTGGGCTAGCCAAAAAGGGGTAAGGCAGAGGTGTGGTAAGCGAAGGGGGTAGAACGGAAATGCCGGCTGTCAGTATGTGGCAAATAATGGTGTTGCGTGTCGCATTGGCCAAGACAATGATAACCCAACTAAATTGTAACAAAGACAGCTGGCAGTAGGGGAGCCTGCCTGTCTCTCTCTCTCTCTCTCTCTCTCCTGGCCTCTCTCTTTCTCTCTCTCCCTGTCTCTGAAAAGCGTAACTGACACTTAAATTAAATTTGTTTTCATTTCGCCTCAGCCCAAAGTCAACGCGACACTTTCGCATCGGTTTTGTTTTTTTTGAGGCCAAGAAATCAGCTCAAGAAACCCCAAAGAAATGCAGAAAAAAAACCTCATTCAAGTCTCCAACTCCAACTCCATCTTCAACTTGCAACTGGAAGTCGAAGTCGAAGTCGAAAATGCATTTTGCAATAAAATAAATTAAAACGAAAGCAAAGCAAATTTTCGCAAGGGGCACAGAAAGTTGCCCGAAACTCAACGGGGCGTGCGATGGGAACAAACACACACAGGCAGGGGGGAAGGGTACTGCTGCTCTGGGGCGCACCGCACTGATGACTTCTTTGCCCCCCTACCCACCGCCCCTGTGAAGCATACCCAAATGCAGCCTGAAGTGAAAAGACCAACCGAAACTGCTTGTGACGCTACGCTCTGGCTCCGCACACAGACGCCCCCTGGCGTTCAGGAGCACACACACTCGCTGTACTGACAGTGAGTACATTCGGAATCGGAAGTGAGTGGAACGAATGACAGTTAAGCTGCATAGTATGTGGCAGGCACGTGTGAGGTGAGTTCATAGAGAACTTTTCTTTTTTTTGGAACAATGTGGCAGATGATTTTGGGACGGGTTAATTGAATTTTATGGGGTTTAGGATTATTTCTTATACAATAAAAATATTTTGAGAACTTTCTTAATAGATTTTTTAATAAGAAGAGAATTCAGATAGAATATTATTTGGTATAGAGCTTAATATGCGATTGAGCTAAAATTTATTTTACTATTCTGAAAGATCTTAGATATCCTAAGAAAAACTATAGTTA
The DNA here is from genome assembly GCA_018904105.1 of Zaprionus tsacasi. NCBI lineage: Eukaryota > Metazoa > Arthropoda > Insecta > Diptera > Drosophilidae > Zaprionus > Zaprionus tsacasi. The sequence continues at coordinate 2,638,229 of JAEIFR010000049.1, read as the reverse complement.
TAGAGGATATCTAAAATCAGCAGGGATACATACAACAATATATTTTTCTTATTATTAAAATATGTTTTATAATATATTATTCCAATTTATTATTTTTATTCTCTCCCTTCCTCTCTAATTTTAATTTTGAATTCCTCCACTTTTTCTGCTATGTGACCCACTGTGCTTCCTGGCCTTAGAATTTGTTTGCCAGGATACAAAAGTCACCGCAAATATTGCAACAATTGTTGTTGTTGGCCCTACACACACACACTCACACACACACACACACATCTGTAGATACTTTCCTCGGCACTAAATGCTTCAAAATGTCGAGAGCGCTGCCAGGCGAGAGGGAAATCAACATCGCATCGCATCGCAGCAAATCGCCATGCCGCCAATCCGCCATGTGTGCATCCCCATGGGTTATGGAAGTGGAGTCCAACTACGACTACAGCTCCTACTCCTACTTACAGTTTCCTCCTCCAACTCCATCTACAGTTTTGTCTCCTGACTGCGTCAATTCCAGCTCCAGCTCCAGCTACAGTCTCATCCTCATCCAGCGTAGTCACTCCATGTTGTCCATGTCCATCCATATTCCACGGCCATATTGTGTTCGTGCCAAAGCGATAGATTGGATGGACAAGATGTGATGAAGGGAAATGGCTAGAGAGATGAGGAGTAGAGGGAGGAGTAGCAGGAGCAGCTGCAGCAGGTAGGGGGAGCTGCTGTTCATGTTGGATTTTCCCTCGTTGTCTTGTTTTCTCTCGCATTTATTGTTTTTTCCGAATGCACATAGGGCGGGGGCATGGCAGGAAAGGGCAGGTAGAGGAGGAAGGGGTAGGGGTGGCTGGGCTGGACGAGCGACAACAGGCAAAGCCGCAGCCAAACAAACACATTTCAATCAAAACGCTTGACGGCTCGACGGGCAATAGCAGCAAGTGCAGCAGCAACAACAACAGCAGCAGCAACAACAACAACAACAACAACAACAGCAGCAACAACAACAACAAACACGGCGACAACAACAAGCGCAACAGCGACAGCAACGTGGGTGGCCACGTTTTACGCCACGGCCACAACAAAGTCCAAGCTTGGGAGGAGTAAGGGAAAGGAGGCGGGGGCAGGAAGCCAGCGTGCCTGCCATGTTGGGAGATCCAACAAACACACTGCGGCAGCTGGTGAACTCTGCAAAGGCAGCGGGATTGCAGGGGGAAGAGCGGATCCCAGCAGGGAAAGGGGGCTCCCTCGCAGGGCGACGCCTATTTGCACTGCACTGCGGAAGGCGCTGCAGGGCACATTGCACTCTGGTTGCAGCCTATGCAAATCTCAGACGAAAATAGCTAAAGCAATCAAATTGAGGAAGCAACTGAAGGGAGATAATATGGATATAGAAGGCATTAGCTGATGCACAATAGAAATAAGTGAAGCATACACATATGGAAGCAGAACAAATTGAGGAAGAGAAAAGACTAAAGCAAGACCAGATGATTTTCCATATATGGTGTGCATGCTATATCTGCTCTATGTGTCTTGTTATTCTTGAAAGATAAAACTTTTAGGCTTAGCCTAGATCTCTAGAACGCTTGGACCTTAAGACTCTAGGACTAGGACCCTAGGACTCTAGAATGCGGTCTAGGGGCCTAGGACTCTAAGTCTCTAGAGCGCTAGGACGCTGGGAGTCTAGGACTCTGGGACTCTAAGGGTCTAGGACTCAAGGAGTCTAGGATTCTAATTCTAGATTCTAGGGTTCTAGGACTCCAGGACTCTAGGACTCCTGGACGCTAGAAGGCTATGACTCTAGGACGCGCTGTAGGGGCCTAGGACTTTAAGCCCCTTGGACTCTAGGACGCAAGGATCTTAGGACGCTAGGACGCTAGGACGTTGGGACTCTAGAAGTCTCTGGGAGTCTAGGACTTTAGGAGCCTAGGACTCTAGGGGTCTAGGACTCTAGGGGTCTAGGACTCTAGGGGTCTAGGACTCTAGGGGTCTAGGACTCTAGGACTCTAGAGGTCTGGGACTCTAGGGGTCTAGGACTCTAGGGGTCTAGGACTCTAGGGCTCTAGGACTCTAGAGGTCTGGGACTCTAGGGGTCTAGGGGTCTAGAGCTCTAGGACTCTATGACTTCAAGACTTCAAGACTCTAAGAGTCTAAGACGGACTCTAGGGTTCTAGGTCTCTAGTACTTGTATAATTGATATTCCACTTCCTAACCATCTATCTTCTTCCCATCCTTCCCAACTCTACCATATATATGGACTTAATCACTTAAACAAATTGAATACCCAAAGGTTTTGTGGCCGCAACCAATGTGCAGTACCCCTTAAACTGTTGCTGCTGCTGCAGTTGTTGTTGCTGTTGTTGCTGCTGTCGTTGTTGCTGTTGCTGTTGTTGTTGTTGCTGCTGTTGGCCATGGCCATTGCCACAACTACCGCAAAATGGCACTTGCCTGGTTTTTGACACAACTTGACGCGCGCTCGCAGCAGCAGCAGCGTCGCTCTGGCACTGCGACTGCCTCGACTCGCTGCTGCTGCCATTGTCAGTGCCACATGCCGCATGCCACATGCCAGCACAATATTTCGTGTGCACATGTTTCACTCTGTTGCGCCCTCTTCCCCCTTCCCTCCCTCTTCCACTGCCAACAACGACCCCAGTCACAGCTTCAGCTTCAGCTTCGGCTTCGGCTGTCCACGCGCCATCGCCCAACTGATTTTGGCCAAACAAAATGAAGACATACTCGTACAAAATGGCAAATAGCAAATGGCAAATGTGGCATTCCCCCAGAGGTTGAATGGCCAACAACAACAACAACAAGAGGAGGAGGAGGAGGAGGAGTAGGGGAGGGGGGGCAACTTTGTCCTCGATGGCACTCGGAAAACTGCAAGGAAAATGCATGCTAAAGATTCCACAGCAACGAACTGACAACTGAAGTTGACTGAAAGCAGTTGAGAGAGTGCATAAAGTGGGGTAGATAGGGTAGGATAGGATAGGGCTAGGGGGTAGGGTAGAGAAGGTAGCTGGAGTAGTGTAGATGGGGTTCGACCTCCCAGCCCGTGCAGGGTTTTGAGTTGAATCAAGAAGGCAAGACAATAGTCAAGATTGAGCAACGGAAGAATACCCTATACCCAATTCAGGGTGCCCTATTACATACCTTTACACAAACCAAGTATACCCTCTTCTTCACATTTTCAATGACTCGTAGAAGGGGTTAGACCTGCCAACCCGTATAGGGTTTTGAGTAGAAACAAGAGGACAAAACTACAGTCTAGTGTAAGCAACGGAAGAATACCCTACGTGCAATATAGGGTGCCCTGTTACATACCTTCCCACAAACCTAGTATACCCTTTTCTTTCCATTTTCAATGCATCGTCGGGTATAACAATCAAGCCGTAAGGTAAGGCAAGCAAAGCGAATAAAATTTTATTTGTTTGTGCTTTTATTAGCTTGAAATTTTCCAGGAAAAACTTAGCACTAAATCGCTTAATGAATTTCCTCGGAAATCCCTAAACAAATCTACCTCATTTAATGCCATAAAAATGTCTTAAAGCGGAAATTACTTTATATAAAATCCAAATTAATCGACATTATGTATAAGATTTAGTTTAATTCAGTTTTTTTTTTTTTATGAACAAGAACTATGGTAATGCCACTCTCCAATCTCTGGTCACGCTATAAGCCATTTTCCCGGCTCGACATCTCGTGACGACGACGACTTAAGGATTTTTGTTGAACAATCTCATTAGGGGCAAATAACAAGCCCAGAAACGCTTAGACTGCAATTAAAGCAGAACTTTGCCTGCTTTATTTTTTTTTTTTGTATCAGAGCAATAAAGCAATTTCAATTAAATATTTACAATAGCCGCAAGGAATGTCGACAGAGAGAGGGAGGATGGGGAGAGTCTACGTAGAGTGTTGCCAGGTTGCCCGCTCAGGCGCAAAAAATCGCTCAGTGCATTTTGCATTTTGGCAGCATTTTCATTTCCATGTGCTGCATGTGGCACGCAAGAAGCCAAATAAAAAGCGGCGCCTTCACAAAAAAGTGTCCGAGGGTCGCTTCAGCAGTTTACAGTGCCATGGAATTTGATGGGGAATTTGGCACACGAATGTTAGCAAAGTGATTGCATTATAGGTTAAGGTAGGGAGGGGCAGGAGGCAGCTTATTGCAGAGCACTCTTTGTACTCTTCAAAGAAAGAGAGAGAGAGAGGGGGAATGCAGTAGACAGCTCACTGTAGATCTCTTTTCTCCCTCTTTTCTTTCTCATCTGTCTCGTTGATTTACAGAGTATGCAGGGGAAAGAAAGGCAGACTTTTGTAAATCACTCCATCTTATTATAACGTTCTCTTTCTCTCTCTCTTTCCGTCTTCTTCTTGTCGGCTCTCCAGTTTCTTTTAAAGAGTAAGCTTATTGCAGATCACTCTTCCTCCTTCTCTTACTAACCCTATTTTTACAGGGTAGACAAGGACATGTCTCACTGTAGTCCACCCTATAAAGGGGCAGCTTCTTGCAGAACCCTCTTTTTCTCTCTCACGTTAGACCCTTCTCTCTACAGAACCCTTTGTTGACTGAACTTTTTTCCTGCCTTTCTTTCTTGGATTATTCTTCCTGTCTTACTTTACAGGGTATTTTCAAGAAGCTTAACACTATTCCTATTTGATCACCTTCAGTTTTTCGATTATTTTATAGTGTAGTAGGTTATCTCTTTATTTCTTTCTCAGTCACTTTCCTGCCTTCTCCCTCTTAATTCGTGCATTCCTTTACAGGGTATACTTAGTACAATCACTGCACTTCACTCCTCCTCTCTCTCTCTCTCGAGACGATCTCTGGCAAGCAACCTGTCAAGCTGAGCTGACAGTTCGATTACAGTGCGGCATCATGCTCAGTGCCAGAAGAATGGAGAGCGAAGAGAAGAGAGTACAAAGAGTGAAGAATGAAGAATGGAAATGGGACTAAGTCTTCGTGCTTCTCTTCCACTTCGTTTACGACTTCAACTTCAACTTCAGCTTCAACTCAGACTGCATTCCTTCATATTTCGCAACGCTCAAGAATGCCAGAGAGGTAGAGAGAGGGAGGGAGAGGGAGGTAGCCTGCTCTTACTACTACTGCAGTTGTTGTTGTTGTTGTCTCTGATGATTCTTGGAACTGCGTTTTAGTACCGCAAGCAACGTAAGGGGCCCATTGAGGTACGACGACTACGTAGACGACGACGACGACGTCTGGTATTTGGGTTGGCATTGCGCGTGCGCAAATTCGCCAACTGAAAATGGACTTGGGCATCGAACTGGGACTGGGACTCGAATTGGGACTGGGACTGCGACTGGGACTGGGACTGAGACTGGGAGTGCAACTGGACTTGGCCAAGACTGTTGCTCTTGGCGGGAACCGAATGTGGCCACGTCTCAAGGTGCTGGCGGTTCTGGTATTTATAGCACAACTTCGTGTTGAACGTGGGAACTTGACGCACTTTTTGGGTGGTCCCTGCTAGTCTACTCTGCCTCTGCTGCAGGAGTAATTGGGCAGAGTTTACTAGGGTGTCTGGAGAAGGTTTCCTAGGGTTTTTGGCTTGGTATCTACTGCTGTTTGAGCTTGGCTAATTACGCATTTGATAGCTTTGCTAAGCCAGTTTAATTGACTTGCCAAAGAAGTCAGTTTGTTTAGAAACCCTGCAAGAAAACATGAAGGTAGTCTAGCACGCTCTGCAAGTAATATTTGGGGGGTGTTTAGTAGAGGATCTGCATAAAATTTATTGGAGTTCTGCAGAGAAATATCTAGTTGCTTAGTTGATAGAGTTCTCCCTAGTCTTACCTCCTTCTCTCAAATAGTTTTTGGGCAAGAGTTTACTAGGGATTTGAGCAGAGCTTTACTAGGCACCTAGCTAGGTCTCTAGGTCTCTAATTACCCACTTGATAGCTATAGTAAACCAGGTTAATTGGCTTGCCAGCACTCTCTCTATCAAATCCTACAACATTGCGATAAGCCACATACGACTCTGATTGACCATCTTCTTTCGGCCGTGTGTGTCTGGGTTATTTTCCATTCATTCATTCATTCATGCACTCAAGTGGGTTAATCTCATGTGCTTATGTCACCATACTGTGTGTTGCACTGCAGTGCCCCCCTGCCCCGCTTCCTCTCTACCCCCTCTACTCTCCACGCATAACTAATTAAATCGATAATCAGGCAAGGCACGCCGACTTTGGCTTTACCTTTACTTCCCTGTCTCTCTCACTCTTTTTATCTGTCTGCGCCAGTCTGCCTGTCTGTCTGTTTGTCCCACTGTGCCGACGGATTATCACGGTCCAGTCTCGTGCTGCCCTCATATCATTGTTGTTGTTGTTATTGTGTTGTTACTTACGCACAGCGACAACGCATATTGACCCCCGAGTCAAGCACAAGGCACTTGTTGAATTGTCTGCCCCCCTCTGCCAGCCTGTCTTCCCTCTCTCCCCCTCTCTCTCTCTCTCTCCTACAACCCTTCATGCAGCACACTGCGCTGCGCTGTTGTTTGTTTACAAATTGTAATGGAAACTTTTGTAAATCTTTCCATGCAACGAAAAATATTCCAGAAAGTGTATTTCATTCATGCGAAATAAACAGATACAGTCACACATACATATATACAGAGGCAGCTAAAGATACAGATACATCTATAGAGATATTTATATAGAGCATGCTCTGGCTCTGGCTACTTATGCAGTTGTTGCAACTAGTTCACAATATGCTGAGAAGGCCATGGCCTAAGCAAATTGATATAGTTAGAGGAAAATCACAGAAAGAGCAAGAGAGAGAGAGAGAGAGAGGGAGAGGGAGATAGAGCTCTTGAATGACATGTGCCAAGTGGGTAAATTTCCATTCGGACCCTCTCAATGTATTTGTATTACCTGCCGCATCGCAACGTTTCTATGGTTCTTCTTCTTATTGTTGTGCCACGTTTGCCCAGCTCATTAGTAGGCGGATCAAAAATATGTGGCCAACAAATATCGTACTATATGTGGCTCAAATGAAAAATTTTAACTATATTTGTAGAGTAACTGTAGAGATACTGTATCTGATAGATGCATGCGCGGCTTGTGTGGAAACTTTCGAATGAATCCAAATGCGCAGCATTAGCAGCAAAACCTCAATGACAAAAGAGACCCAACAGATCCCAAGTAACAACAACAACAACCTATCGCAATTTGAATACACTCAAGCTAAGAATAAATGAATCCCCAAGAAATGAATCAGAAAAGTATTAATAAACTATATAATATTTAGATTATTAAACAGCTCAAATATTCCCAGCAAACTTTGAGTATATTGTAAGTAAGCCATTGTGAATTTTTGCCCTAAAGAACATATGCAGCTGAGAGCTTAAAAACAAAGATATACATGACTTTTTAGAACCTTGGGAAATCCTCACATTTATTCATTCAACTTCAGCTCACACTTGATAAGGTATTCAGTAATATTATATGGAAAACTCTTTATTTTCTACACTCACTTGATAAGGTATTTAGTTATATTATTCAGAAAACTCTATTAATTCTCGAGCTACTCAAAGTTTTGGCCTATACTCATTTGATAAGGTATTTAGTAATATTATACGGAAAACTCTATAAATTCTCGAGCTATTCAAAGTTTCGGCCTACACTCAAAATACTCATACTCACACTGCCATTCAGTCACACTCTCTCTCACTCATTCATTTCTCCTATAAAAAAAACCTTCTCGCACACACACACACTTTGCTGAAGGTATTTCCAACTACACTCGCATTAAGCAGTTTTTTTTTGTTTTTATTTTCGTGAATGCGATTCGCGGATTTGCGAATTCATTCACCTTTTAATCAGGCAAACCAGTCTGCCACTCGTTTCGTTGTCCGAAAAAAACAAAACACAGAAAAATGAATTTCCCTTTTCTGTATGCGCCACGAAGTTCGTGCGAGGGCAACGTAGAAGAGAAGAGGAGGACGATAAGTGGCCAAAAACAACGTGAGATAAATACACAAAAATATTTAGATACGATTAAGCACAGCAAAGGCAGAAGAAACAACAATAAATGAGACAACAACAATGAGTATAGTTAAAAGGAGCTACAAATACGATGACTAATCAAAATCGAACAATATCGATGGAGAGACTCATGTCAAGCTGCGATCAGACAGAGCAAGAGATATAGAGGGAGAGTGGGAGGGAAGAGGAGGAGTGGGTGGAGGGAGAGGGAGTTTAGGCAGGCAGTCAAAGACCTCATAAGGGGAGGGGGCCAGGAGGATGATATTCTCTGTCGTAGCTGCTGCTATTGTAGGCAAAAAAGACAAATCCAAATACATTCCAAATTTTGAATACATTTGAAACACCAAATACATTCGCTAAACCAAATACATTTGATATGCCGATTTCATTTGAAATGCCGAATACACTCAAAGAAGCCGAATACATTTGAAATATCGAATAAACTAGAAATTTCAAATACATTTGAAATACCAAATACATTTGAAAAGCCAAATAAACTTGAAATAATCGAATACACAAGAAACATTAAATACATTCTAAAATCCGTATTCTTTTGAAGTAGCAAAAACCCAAAAAGCATTCAAAATATCAAGTACATTTGAAATACCGAATATATTTCTTATTCTTGAATCCATAACTTCGATAAAATATCAGCAGATAATCATGGGAGTTGACTTTTTCTTTAGGATTCGATATGTCAAATGCTTCGGCATCAATATATTATGAATCTAAAATTTAATAAGTATCTTATATCATCCTAAGCAGCCATAATTTCCTCAAAAATCTTTAGTTTGTTTTGGCAGATGACACATACATCATATATCGATATTTTATCGTTGTTATATCGATTATTCTACCCCCTCAAGTGTAGCTTGTTGTTGTTTTCTTGATTATTCTAGTTATTGTCGCTTTCATTGTTGTCTTATTTGTTATTGTTGTTGTTGTTGTTGTTGCTAGTGTACTCATTGTTGTATTCGCCTAAGCATTTCATGAATGAAGCCACCAGCAGCTTGTGTTGTTGTTGTCGTTGTTGTTGTTGTATCTGGTTGTTCAATTCGCCGTAAACATTCGATAATATTGAACTCCATCGTGGCCGGCTTTGTTGCTGTTGTTGTTGTTGTTGTTGCTGCTGTCGCTTTGTTTGTCTGTTTGCACTTCACACCAGCAGTTTCAGTCTCCGTCTCCGTCTCCGTCTCAGGCACTTTGAGTGGAAGATTTGTCTACACGTCCCACTGTCCCACAATTGTGGCTCACCACGTTTGTTTTTCCTGCTGTCGCTTTGCATTCGCTGCCACGTCTGTCTGTCTGTCTGTCTGTCTGTCTGTCCGTCTGCCTGTCTGCTCGTACGCCTGTCTCTGTCTGTCTGTGCGAAGTACCTCGTACGTGGCCTGAATGAATATCAGCCTGGGCGTCTTTTATATATTCGCAAATTATCTTTGACTAAAAATCTACAAAATTCATGAATGAGACAAGCCAAAAAAGGCTAAAAAAAAAGAAGCCAAATCGCAGTTGTCAATAATTTGTTTTAATTGAAAGTTTTCGAAAGAGTTGAACTTTGAACCAGCCTGTCTCTCTCTGTCTGGCCTGCCTTGCCTGCCAATTACAGTTAGTCTTGGCCCAGTTGTGTAAGCCAGTTAAGCAGTTAGTACCGCATATTAACCACTTTGCTACCGTGCTACGCCAAGTCAAGCCAAAAAAAAAAAAAACCACCTTAGCTCCGACATGTTGTACCTGGTCGTCTGCTGACATGTCCGAACATGTCCGAACATGGGGCCACTTAATTTCTCTAAAATGTCATATTTAATTTCGCATTTAGACGTCTTCATTGCCTCAGCCAGAGCTTGGCTTACTTGTCTAACTTGGCTACCTGCATTGCTAGAGCGCCTCTCCCCCTCCTCCTCCCTCTCCCTCCTCCCTCCCCATCTGTCTCTAGTTTTCGAGTGCGATTTCCGGTTTTGGGTTTCGTTGTAAAAATGTTTTGTACGTTTCGGTATTTTTGGTTCACACGTGCGCGGGTAATAAACTTCAAATGGCCGAAACTGAAACTGGCAACTGGCGCTCCGAGCTGAAGCTGGTTACAAGTGGTTCGAGACACACACACACACACACACAGACAGCGACAACCCTAGTCACAGTCTCAGGCGAAATCAAGTCAAGTACTGAAAGCAAACACTTTTGCAACGCACTTCATAAACATGAGAGAAAGATCGCATTTGCCACATAACGAAGGTTCTATACTCTTAGAGAGCCCTGAAAAAGTTCCTAACTAACTCATACTTAACTTATATATAATATAATATGTATTTTCTCATACAAAACCCTGCGTTGCAGGGAAAATATGCAGAAAATAAATCGTAGTAGTAATCCGATTGCTATGAAATGTCGTTGGTATATAGAAGATATAGTAGATATGTGAAGTACAGAGTTTGATTGCAATATCTGGCAAAATAAGCGAAATAAATGATAGTTTTTTAATGCATTACGTTTAGGATACGTTTTGCTACACGTTAGTCAAGTTTCATGAAGATATTTAAAAAACTATGAGACTTATAAGTGTTCATACAAACAGCAGGACACAGAGTGCTGAGAGAACAAAGCTACCGCTGATGCTGTTCAAGAATAAATAGCATATACTTCACAGAATCCCAGTTATCTACTTTTAAGCAATACAAACACTTCCTAAAACCGAATAGAACCCACTGCAAGAGTATAACAACCTACCATACCTTCTCAGTGTCCTCTTCTGTCTCTCTCTCGCCCTACCTATCGCACTACCCCGTTTCTAACTCACTCACTCACTCACTCATTATCAACGCTTTAGCTTTTTAATGTATCTTCAGCGTTTATCATTGTCGAATTTTAATGAAATTATGTTGAAGTCGCGTCAAGCGACTCGAAGATTCGAGACACGTGTAGGCTACCGTCTTTGTTTTTTCTTTCTTTCTTCTGCTTCTGCTGCTCTTCACAGTCTTCTGGCCACAAGTTCAATGTCTTTTTTGATTATATTTAGCTAGACATTGGATGCCTCGTTTGGCAATTACAACCACAATGAGAGTGTATTGTGTGTAGGCACAAGGTAAACCATCCTGCCCTGACCCAATAACCTGCCCTGCCAACGTCTTTTGGGCTCAAGTTTATTACGGACTTGGGCCAAGAATAGCAGCACAAAATTAGCTGGAACTGGCTCATTAAAATTACGCATATTGCGCATACGCCTCCGCATACAGACCCAAGAGGGTACCTAATAAGCAATTCTAAAGTATTGAATTACATTTACATTTCGGGGCAAGCACTTGAGGGCGGGGGTGGGAATAGGTATTTTATGTAGCCCTCTAAGTAGGCTTTTATGCGGCGGCACGTGTAGCACCCTCTCTGCTTCCCAGCTACCCTCTCTAGCTCCTAGCTACCCTCTCATCCTCCCGACTACCTTCTCTAGCTCCCAACTACCCTCTCTCCTTTCCAGCTACCCTCTATCCCTCCCAGCTCCTCTCTTTCCCTCCCAGCTACCCTCTCTAGCTCCCAGCTCACCTCTCCCGCTCCCAGCTACCTTCTCCCCCTCCCAGCTACCCTCTCTCCTTCCCAGCTACCCTCTCTCTTTCTCCCACCCTACGCTTCCCTAACAATTCAACCGAATTTAATTTATTAATAACCCTTCTGTGGTCGCTGCCATTTGTACAATATGTTGCCTAGCTAGGTGGGAGTATAGGGTAGGTCTAGCTACCCCTCCTCTTCTTCCCATCTCCCCTCGTAACCCCCACACGAACTGTTAACCTAAGCGTTTTGTCGCCAACTGTCATTAAAGCCTGTCTGCGGCTAATTCGGTATATACACACTCAAGTGGGCACCGCTGTTAATGCTAATGCCACGCCTACCCCTACCCCCACACCCCCACTCTCCCATCCTCCCTCTGAGCTGTCCAGTAGTGTCATTCAGTGTCGATAATCTTGGCAAATAATCACAGGGGCAACACAAACAAACAATTGTCGCCCTTGAGTATTTAAAAAAAAAGAAAAATCGTTTGATGAAACTTTTTTGGGGTAACCCCCTTGAAAAGTGGGCTAAAAAGTTATTATACTTGTTGGAAATTGTTCGCTTATTTAGTTTGCCAAGTTTGCACCACTGTGCCTCGCCCCGTAGTATCCCCTACATGCCGCTCATGAAGTTTGTTTAACTCCAATGCTAATAGACTTCACAAATGATTTAGCTACAAGTTTGCGCAGATGCGACTTGCTGAGTGTGTGTGGGAGGAGTGTGTGTGTGTGAGGAGTGTGTGTGTGTGCCGAGTGTGTGTTAGTATGTCCATTTTGGCATTAGTATTATGCAAATGGAGCGAGGTGTTAGGCCAAACAGGGGTAAACTGATGTTGCTCTCAGCCCTCATGTGATGCAATTGCTATCTCTCTCTTTCTCTCTCTCTCTCTCTCTCTCTCTCTCTCTCTCTCTCTACCTATGTCTGCTCTGCTCTGCTGTGTGCGAGTTCCTTATCCGTTCAATAGGGTTAAGTCAACAAGCTAATTTCACGTTAATTCCAAGTGCTACGCTATGCAAGTTTTTTAGAGGACCCTCTTCCCTAGGTTTTGCTACCCTAATGAATATGTCTTTGGGGAGGCGCCCAACGTGGGGTGCGCAAGTAAAATTTTATGCACAAGTTGTTGGTAGCACGTAAAATTTGATAGGCTACTAAAATTTCTATAAAAGTGTGTGTGTATATAAAGTCCATCCAGGCCCATCCATACCAACCCATACCACCCCCACTGTGTACCGAGCTCTCCCTTAACCATTTTCGTGTAGGGGGAGAAGGCAGGCGGCGTATTAAAACTTTATATGCATTATAAAATTGGATTTTATGTCATTCTCCAAGTCGCCATTAGCCCTGTATCATCCCCACTTTTGCTCTTCCTCATGTTGTTGCTTTTTTCGGGTAGACAACATAAAATTTTGATAGTCAATTGCGTGCAAAAGAAGTTCGAATGTCGTCTCAGTCTCATTGTTTTCCCCCCCACTTACCCCTACGGGGCTAAAGAATAAAAAAACCCCGAAAAAAAAACCCGAAATGAAAAACTTACCCATAAAGCTCAAAATGTTTCAAATGCCGTGTAATGCACGGCATATCATCGTAAAAACTTCTCATTCTCTCCCCCTCCCCACAACAACAACAACGATTCCGGTTTTGTGTAACCACAAAAAAGCGAAATGAATATTTGCTCGGGAAAGTGCCCCAAATTACCATGTTCGGAGAGGGCAACGGAGAATGCAGAAGGGAAAGGGGTTTCGCCTCAAGAATGAAACATTTTAACATTTAACATTCTTTTTTCCGCGCTCTGCAACTGTTTTCCTTTTTTATATCCTCCATTTCGAAATTTTATTTATGTGCTTCGCCTCATTTGTTATAGTTCACAGGGTTGATTTTCAATAAAATTCATTGTTCACTTTTCGAAATACAAGACGATTGTCAGTTTGAGTATGAAAAACTTCTGAGAGCGACTGTACCAAAACATGGTATCATATAAACTTTCAGTCTCCGTAACTCTGTAAAAAATCATCCGATTTAGTTTTGGCATATCGTTTTGTTCATGATTTGAGCTATATAGTGATATGGTATCAAAAAATTAGCATCATAAATTTTTAAAATTTTGTGTCTACCATGCTTTAAAAACATGAGAGTCTTAGAGGACTTTAGAGACCTATTCTGACTTCCTACAGTCACAACTCGGTCAAAAATCATCCGATTTATCTCTGGCATATCATTTTATTTACGATTTTCCATCTAGATTGAATCTGCATCAAAATATGAGCAACTTTGAAGTTTCGCAAATTTGTCAAAAAAATCCATACCTACCCCTTACAAAAATTTCGAAAATTTTTCAAAAATTCAAAAACGAATTTTATGCTCTAAATCGATTTAGTCATTCGAAATGAGCATAGAAATCAATTCCAAAGTGATTTCTAATGAGAATTGCTAAAGATATTGAAAATATACTTTGTTACAAGTAACCTTTTCTAGGTTCCTTTAGAGATTGGACTCGCAACATTCATAACTTGCTTAAAAATCATATGATTTTGCTTTGGTTTGACATTTTGTTCATGGTTTTGAATATGGATTGAAACTGCATTAAAATATTATTGATTTGGAAGTTTTCAAAATTTCACAAAAAAATCCATACCTAACCCTTATAAAAATTTCAAAATTTTTTCAAAAATTGAAAGTTGTATTTTTTGCCTTAAATTGAGTAATATATTTAAAATATATATAAAAAATGATTCCAAAGCGATTTCTGAGTAAGATTGCGTGAGATATGGAAAATATACCGATTTTTACCCATTGTTGACCGTACCCTTTCATAGTTACACTCAGTACCTTTTCTTCAGGAATTTTAATATATCATTTTCGCTTTATAATGTTAAGGAAACGGAAAGGGAGTATATAAATTGTTTCCAACAAGGTTTCCTTGTAAAATTATGAACAATGAAGGAGTTTTTATGACATTTTCGAGTGCACTTGACTCTTTTCCGCTATGAGGTTACCTAGGTATAGTACCTCCTCCCCGCTGGCTGGCTCTTCTGGCTAAGTCATAAATGTCCAGCATGCCTAATCGCGTTAGCAGCTGCAGCTGCTCTCTCTCTCTCCCTGTGATCTCTGGGCGAGCATATTGTGTGAGTTCATTTGGGTTTTACGACGCTGGACCTTTCCCAATGTCAGGCATGTGTCATGTGGGCCACACTTAACTTGGCCAATTGAGACATTAAATGCGACTCGAATTGGTATTTTCGGCAACTTTTTTCTTTTTATTGTGGAATTTTTTAATTTTTTTACGAGCATATAAAATTATTATCAAATAGGGATGATCGGAGGAGGCGCCTGGACGACATTCCCTATGACTTATGTGGCGGCATTTGCTGCAGTGTTGCCGCAGTTTGTTGTTGCCACTGCCCCGCGCTGATTGAGTGCTGCTGCCACGCCCCCCTCAGCGTGTGATGCCAAGGGCCAAAATGGTCAAATGGCCAACAACGAGGCCATCATCAAATTTGATTGCCAGCTAGAAGAAGAAGAAGGCGGCACAGACTGAGCTGCAACGGCAGGTGGCATGTGGCATGTGGCATGAGGCATGCGGCAAGTTTGTTTGGCCAGCCGCAACATCTCGCGAGGCATCGCGCGTTGCCATAATAAACCAATAAAAGCGGCCACTCGGCAAGGGGCAGTTCCAATCAAGTGACTTTTATTGGGTACCGAGAATAAATTGCCTCCATATCCCGCCCCCCGCCCCACCAAATCGTGCAACATCGTGGCATTAATAACCAAAATAAAGTCAAGTGCCGCCGCACAGGTTGCAGCACAGCAGAACAACAGCAACAACAGGTGGCTTAGAGGACGCCAAAATACCCTGTACAGTTCGATATGATAGCTGAAAGTGCTGTAATAGCTAAAAGAATCTTTCTTTGCGCTTTGCAAACTGTCTCTAAGTCGAAAATACCCCATAACTGTAGGTTATAATAAGCAAAGAAACAATAGCTGGCATGTATGATAGTTAGATACCCTGTATAGTTAGTAAAACCAGTCGACAGAGCTGTAGCAACTTATAGAAGCTTTGCTGTCGTTTGGTAACTTTATTTTTAGTCGTGTATACCCCAATATTGTAGGGTATACCTTGTAGAAAACATACGAATCAAACAGGCAGTAAGAAAAACAAATAAGGAAGAAGGATACGATATTTTGTATTGCTCAGGTACTTCCAAGTCGTGCATACCCTGCTCTAGATGCTGATAAAAAGATTTATAATAATTTATAGAACTGTATATACCCCAAAAGTGTAGGGTATACCCTGTTAAAAACATAGCAATTGAAGCAGGCAATGAAAAAAACATAATAAAAAGAAAATTTAATATAATTGTATTGCAAAGTTATTTTCAATTATTGTATACCCTGCTCTAGATGCAAATAAAAGGGTTATTTAATTACACAAATTGTACTAGCATATACGCCTCCTAACTGGCATAGGGTATGCCCTGAAAAGAATACCCAATTGAAGCTGCAAGAGAAAAGAAACTAAGACTATTTCTTGTCCCATCCATATTCTCTGTTCAAATTTCAAGCTTGTCTAGTCCTATATACCCATTCACCTATTTACTGCATACTACAGGGTATGCGCTCTGCCAAAACACAACACACAATAATAAACATGTAATGAGCCGCTTTCTTCACCGGTCGCAAATGCATGGTAATAGATTTCGATTGCATGCCGCGTGCCTGCCTGGGGAGGAGCAGGAGGCCGGAGGAGGTAGCTGAGCGTCTCGCGGGCATGTGGCATGCGACCATGCCCAGAGTTGCAACTTGCCACTGCCACAGACTGAGACATAGACCCAGTGTGAGTACGAGTCTGGCTTAGGCTATGGAGGGAGGGGTTGGACTGGTCTGCCTAAGGGGGAGTGGGTGAAGGTGCAGGGGCATTTAGAGCAGGAGGAGGAGGCGCCGGGTTCGGGGCAACTGCAGCTGGACGCGCGATTGCTTTAGTCATGGTCTGTGTGGCATGTGCGATAATTATGGTAATATTTGCATTTGCGTGTGGCTCCGCTAAACAGTTGAGTGAGTTGCCGGGCGCCATGGCAGGCCTTACCCCTGCTGCCCCACCCCTGCTCCCACTCCATACCTAGCCCCCTGCCCCTGCCCCTTTTGTCTGTCTGTCGGCGATGGCAACCAGCGGCGACTTTGTCTATTACCAATGCTTCCTTATTGCGCGCACAGCGGGAGTTACAGTTGCAAGACTGTCTTGGACTGCCCCCCTCTCTATTCCCCTCCCCCTACTCCCACTTCCCCTCTCTCCTGCCTCTTTCTTTGCTTTCTTTAATGGCATTTTAAACAGCTAATACTGCCCACTGTGCAACACGCCCACTGTGCCCCATCCCCACGCCTCCTTCGTTCTGCTCTCAATTAGACGCGACCAGAGTCGCCAGAGCCGCCCGCCTAGACCCCTCTGGCTGCCCCCTCCCTATACCTCCCTATACTATACCGTTTCCAATTTCAATTCATAATTTCAAATTGAATGCGATTGCGATTTGTCTAGTACCGCCTTTTGTTGGTGGGCGTGGCTGGGCTTATTTCTTTCTCAGTTTTTTATGGCTCGTAAAAGTAAATTAGATATTGTGGGCGGGAGGAGTAGGGAGAGGGAGGGAGGGGTGGTTTACCCCCACGCAATTTTTGCGTCGAACTTCAATTTATGCCTCGATCATAAAATAAAACACAAGCTGCTGTCCCTTACCCCCCGTACCCTTCCTGGACCTCCTCAACCTGCTGAAGGTCACAAATTAATTAGAGTGTTTTATCAGTTTTAATGAATGTACATTTTTTTCTTTTCTGTCATCGTCGTCGCTGTCGTCCAGCCCTTTGACGTCACTCATTTCGTATCCCGTGTCAAAGTTCATTGCGAGGCCTCTCTCTAATGAGATCCACTTTATTTTATTCGTTTGACACTATAAAAAGCAAGCCCCGTTAGTCATTAGTTAGTTAGGCTGTTTAATGTCTTTGTTGCAATTACGGGAATTGCGCAAGCTCATGAATTGTGGGGATTGGAAAATCTTTGTTAAATTTCAATTTTCTATAAGGTCAAAGAGAGATAGAGAGATATAGATTCTTCTCCCTGTTGTAGACAAACTTCCATGAGCTCATCATTAGATGCAGGAATAGGCTATAAGATATAAGATATCTCAGGCATTCCGTTTTTATCATTAGTTTGCTCTTCTTGAAGATCTCTCTATCTAATATTCATTTCAAATGCAACCTTAAGCTCCCAAAAATCAAAACCTAACCTCAAATAGTCGTAGAGAGAGAGATTTCTTTTAACTGCTTCAGTTTTTATATAAGAAATTTTATCAAGAGAACTGCTGAGCTTTTTTTTCCTCATTTCATAGTTGAAGAGACAGCTCTCCTCCCTTTTTCCCTTTCTTCAGTTATTATATACCATGCTTTTATTTTTTCCTTTAAATATATCTTGAATATCTTTCGAAATTTGCAGAGATAGCTCTCTCTGTCTAACTTTTCTGTGAAGCTGCCTCAACCTTCTTTATAGTCACTATATAAATATCTTTCTCTTAAGATTTGCTATAATTTTTCCTGGTCGCCTTCCTTAACCTAACTTATACTTGTGGGGTAGCCCTTTTTTAGTCTCTTTCTGATAATCTTTCTTTAAAATATTACCCCAAAAGCAGCTTAATAGCCCCATCGATATCTTACTTGTTCTCAGGCCGCCCAAAACTAATTTAACTGTTAAAATAATGTATGGAAGACACTTAAGATGCAGATACACTTCTCTGCTTCTCTCTCTCTCTCTCTCTCTCTCTCTCCCTCCCTCTTTCTCACTCCACACAAAATCGCAGATAGTCGCGTCGTATTAATGATCCCAATTAAAGACGAGCAACTTCATTTCACGGCGCTCAGAAGAAGGTAGGCTAAAGAGAGAGAGAGAGAGAGAGAGAGAGAGAGAAGGTGGGAAGGAGAGAGGTAGCTGGAGAACAGTTTCGTTTGCCCCCAAGGATATTAAGCGAAAATCACATGAGGCATGCTTTAGAGGCCAATCACCTGTGGATGGAGATCGCACTGCCCGCCACTGGAGCCTCAAGAGATGCCGATGATACGCGGATCCCACCAGGTACAAAGAGAAGTAGAAGAAGAGGACGAGGAGGCAGACAGAAAAAAAGAAGGCGAAATTATAACGAGCATTAAAAACGGTTTTCGGTGTTCAAACAGAAACCACCGCATGGAGGCGCATTGTTATCCCTCCCCAAACTCCTCATCCAACTCCTACTAGCTTCTGGGCCTGCGTAGGCGCTGCTGCAGTTGCTCAACTGGGAGAGAGAGAGAGAGAGAGAGAGCGAGCGCGGAGCGTCAAAGTGGCCATAAAAATCATAATGAAGCGGCGACTAAAACAAAATGCCATAAAATGCTTTAAATGAAAACAGCATAAAAAGCAGAAAGAGAGTGTGAGAGAGAGAGAGACAGAGAGAAAACAATAAAAAAGACGCAGGAGATGGAGAAAAGAACAGAGAGATGTCCTTCTTGGAATTCTGGCCAGGTCTCGCAGGCGGCGGCTCGGCTCAAACGCGCAGCCCAAAACAAAATTCTCAGCGCGAATCGGAGGAATTGAAGGATGGGATGGGATGGGAAACGACGATGTTGCAAAGAGCAAAGAAAGGAGAATGAAAAGAAACGTGGCAAATGAAACGGCGGAATTCATTCAACAGTTTGTAATCATTCTCGACGTGCAGGAGGAGGAGGATGAAGAAGGAAGAACGCATCGAACCGGACTTGATAAGCCTCTCTGAATGCATTCAATGACCCGCCCAGGTAGCAGCCGCCAAAAAAAACACACACACGCCTCTTATGGGTTGGCAAGGGGAGGGCAAAGGGGAGAAGGGTAAGGGAGGGAGCCATGCCTTGTGGCCTGAAAGGAATTTCGCGTTTTTGGCTATTTTCGGTGGCGTTTAAGTGGCGTCAGGTTCAGAGAACCGGCCTCCAGTTCCCCCCACAAGCTCAGCTTGTTTATGATCTTGTGCTGCAGATTAAGATGCAGACAAGGAATGGCCAATGGAATATGGCAGAGTGTTCTGAGAGGAAGCTCAATGGGATATGGTTTTGGGGAATTTGAAATACGATATGGCTTGCATTTTTAGAGAGTCGTGTATTATCCTATGCTCTCTCTTGCTCTTTGTCTATCTAGGAAGCTGCCTTTCATGCTTTGGAGTTATTTCTGGCT
Organism: Zaprionus tsacasi; assembly: GCA_018904105.1. Classification (NCBI taxonomy): domain Eukaryota; kingdom Metazoa; phylum Arthropoda; class Insecta; order Diptera; family Drosophilidae; genus Zaprionus; species Zaprionus tsacasi. Next base: position 2,618,515 of record JAEIFR010000049.1, on the reverse strand, counting down.
TTCTTTAGCTTGCTGTTTTTCATTCTCTGAAGATTTATCTCGTTTTCTCCAGCAATATGTCTCTGAATTATCTTTCTCCCATCTGTCCGGCTACCTACCTACATATCGATCTATCGAGCTCCTTCCAGCTATCCATTTACCCAGCTATTCCTATTGTAGCTTTCCCTCTATCCAGCTATGCCTCTATCCATCTACCCAGCTATTCTTCTATCCAGAATCCCTCTGTCCAGATATCTATATATTAATCTATCTAGCCATCCTTCTATCCGTCTATTCCTCTACCCAGCTATCCTTCTATCCAGCCATTCATCCATCCATCCTCTATCCTTCTATCCAGCTTTCCTCCTATTTAGCTATCCCTCTACCAAGCTATCCTTCTATCCAACAATCCATCTAACAAGCTAGCTTTATATCGTGGTATTCCTCTATCCAGCCATCTAGCTAGCTCTCTATCTACCTATCCCTCTATCCAACTATACATCTACGAGGGTCGCTTGATAAGTCCGTGACTTTTTGAATAAAATATATTTTTCTCAAAGAAGCGTTTATTTCTCAAAACCCTTTTAGCTCATACATTTCGTCCAGCGTTTTCCAATTTTTTATTCCTTCCAAATAATAGGTTTTCCAAGGCCCTAAAATAGTCTTTTCTGATGACCTCTTCATTTGACCGAATTACCGCCGAGCCATTCCATGTTTGGAAACAAAAATAGTCAGGGGAAATCTGGAGAATATGCTGGATGGGGTAGCAGTTCGAGCATTTTGCCATGCTGACTACACAGGGCACCGTGCATTGTCCGATGGAACAGCACTTTTTAAATGCGGTCGTTTCTGCTTCAAATCAATATCGAATCTGTCCAAAAGCTCTGAATAATATTCGCCGGTGATCGTTTTACCCTTTCAAGGTAATCGATGTGACCTCACCCAAAACTGTGGCCATGACCTTGTTGGCCGACACCCACCTCCTTTTTTTTGTGCACTTTCCCCCGGAAAAACCCCCTGTCTTGATTGTTCTTTGGCTCTGGTGTGGTGTGGTGGATCCATGTTCGTCACGGTAACAAAAAGGAAAAAAATTTTTTTGGATTGCGGTTGAACATCAACACTCCTTTGAAATGGTCACACGGTTGCGCTTATGGTCGTGTGTGAGCAATCGCGGCACCCATCGCGCTTTTCATGTCCAAATATTCATTAAAATGTATGTACCCGTTCAAGATGCCTACAGCCTCAGCTACCTCACGCACTTTCATTCTCCGATCATCCAATATCATTCCATGGATTTTGTCGACGATTTCTGGCATGACGACTCTTTTGGGCGACCTGAACGTTCGGCAACTTTTTCTGGTACGACCACAACGGAACCAGTAAACCATTTCTTAACCATTGAAATTGATGGTGCAGAGTCCCCATAATATTTATCAAGTCTTTCCTTGGTTTCGGTGATGGATTTTTACGCAAAAATAATGCTTAATTAGCACACGAAATTCACTTTTTCCATTTTCGTTAAAATTCACGAGATCGTCTGCTTTCAATGCCTATAAAACGCAAACCAAAAAACGCAGCTTTCTCAAAATTTTACAGTCAGCTGTTAATCGATAACTGCTGACAGGAGCAGTGTTGTATTTAGAGCAGGTGCGCGGCAAATACAAAAAGTCACGGACTTATCAAACGACCCTCGTACCTAGCTATTCCTCATCTCAGCTTTCCCTGTGTCCGGCTAATCCTCTATCCAGCTATCCATACACCTATCTATCCTTCTATCTACTTATATATCTTATAATCTATCCTCTATCTATGTCGTCATCCATGTATCCGATACATCTATTGTTCTTTCTAGCTAAACTCCTTTTAATCCACCCCTCTCTGAACTTACCCACAAATAGATTGCTTCCTCTTCTTCTCTAAAGCTCTCTCCTAGCTAAAGTATCTCCCCCAACTAGTTAAGTCTCCTCAAATCAAATTCCTTGCTCAATCATTTTCAGTCATTCAAGCATTGCCTAATCGCTTCACTTGAGCAGAGCAAAACAAACGAATCAGTCCTAGTCCTAGTCGTATTCCTAGTCATCCTGGTCAAGAAGCATTTCAACCGTGTGTGTGTGTGTTTTGCATGAGAGTTTTGGGACATAATTCAAAGAGCTTGCAGAGAGAGAGGGAGAGGGGGAGAGGTGAAGGAACTATTCCTTTTGTTGCTTCATTTCATCATGTTTGTGTTTTGGTTCTCTTCCCCTTTCTCCCTCTTCAATCCCGAATGCCAGGCCCAGCTTCACAGCCCAGCCAGGTCAATGCGCTGCTGCAAGGTAAGGTTCGCTCGAAAGCCAGTAAATTCCTTAGAAAGGCATAACAAGTTCTTCCACTCTCCGCTGGAGCAGTTGCTAAAAGCGAAGCCGATGCAAGGAATTAAAAACACATAAATGTCACTTTCGCATAGCTTTTTGTTTTATGGAGCATCCTTTTGCCTGCGCAGAGAGTCGAAAAACCAAAACAAAACCCCCCGAAAACCAAACAAAACTCAAAAACCCAAAGACCGCAGACATGGCCACACTTCAGTTGCAGGCCGAGAGGAGAAGCGTAGCTCCTTCTCCTGCCTCCTCCCTTACTCTGCTCCTGGTTGAGTAGCAAATTTGACGCAAGCGCAACAAATTCACAGACTCAGCAGCAACACACACACAGATACACACACATACTAACACAGACTATACCTGAACTTGACAATGAACTCGGTCAGTTCGAGGGCAGCCAGCAAAAAGGTGATTTACCTTTATCCTTTGCCTGGCCAAAACGAGTTGTGCGACGCGCTCAATAGAAGCCAGATACGACTACAAATACAGATGCAGATACAGCTGCAGATACAGATACAGCTACAGATATAGCTACATATACGCATACAAGTTCAAATGCAGATACAGATACAAATACAGATACGTAGCTTCAGCCACGCTGCCCGCACATTTTCTGCTGAAATTCATTCAGACGCACTTCGCACATTAACGCCCCGATCCCGTCCCCCTCCCCCTGCCCGATCCCTACTCCGACTGCGTCCCTAGCGTCGCAGTCGGTGTCCTTTCTCTCTCTCTCTCTGTGTGGGAATCTGCGTCTCGCGTTGAAACCTTTCCTGGAACTCGAAGCGGTCATTTCAAAAAGTGCGACCTACTTGGTAGATATTAATGCGACTGCATCCCATACCATACCATCCCATTCCATTCTCGGATCATTCTCAATCAATATCACACAATTTATCAATGATAAGTTTTACAGTTTGTTTTTTCTTTGAAGTAGTAAGAAATGTTTAGGAATGTGTGTCCTTTAATTAATCAGCAGGGGATGAAAAGGAAGCGAGATTTACTTAGGCAGAAGTGATATAGTTACTTACCGGGAACTGTTTTATAAGTAGATTCCCTATAAGGTGGCCTGAAATAAAAGATGAAAATTTATTAAATCATTTTTGAGAAAAGCGGTAGATTTTTAAAGGAAAAGAATAATAGAGAGATGGACTAATATTTGCTAAAGAATTTTTCAGTTGTTGTGGGAAATATTTGATGGGAATTATAGAAATACTTTTTCAAATAAAAAAGAAATATGTAAGATAATTGAATTTAGAGATAGTTAAAATTTATTTACATATTTGTATTTATATCTAGAAAACTGTAGTAAATCCTAGTCTTTTTTTCAATCACTCCATCTTAAGGGAATACTAGAAATTTACCTTCTTCTTTATCATGTATGGCGTAATCCCTTTTCAAATTCTCATAACTTACTTTCTCTATCTCTTTTTCTAGGGTATATATACCTTGCTATAGTCAAGACGTACTTATTTCCCTCTATTTAGTTTCTTATTTATACTCCTTCTTAATTTTTTATTATCATCTTCCTATATCTTATTACATATTTCTCTATAATATATTTAAGCTTTAATATATGCCTTTCCCTTTACAATTGCTTTCTATTTAGGGATATAGCAGCTTGACTCTTTCGTATTCTTCTACCCTATTCATCTTCCTCTCTTAAGGATTCTACTTAAAGATTTCATCCCAATAAACTCCTTTTGCTCCCTATTTGACCCAGCTAAACTTTAGTTTTGCTAATAATACTTAAGTCAATATCAAATATAATTTTATGCTCAAATGCATTATCCTAAACCCCTAGCTATTATATGCTCGTTTACTACACACACACACACACAGTCCACACACACACTGGCACACACACACATGCTGTATATTAATATTCCACAGACGTTTCGCAGTTCTCCCTTTCTCCAGTTCGCGTCCTCGTCATTTGCCTGCACTTATTGTAACCATAAATTACTTGGCCATAACACACACACACAGACTGCCTTATACACATACGCCGCGTTGGACAATACATCTCCATTGGTCTCGGTTAACTGAACTCTCAAGTAGTCTCGATTAGCGATAATATCTCTCGCCGCATTGTCATAATTCTTGAGCGCAAAACCCATTAAAATCTGAATTTGTGGATAGAGTAGGTTGGGGGGTCACACTGGCCAGCAGCAGTGTGCCCCTAAGCTTTCTAATAATCCGCAGCAGCAGCAGCAGGCAATGACCGCCAGTTCAAGTCCCTCTGGGTTTGATATATAGCGCGATTGTGTTTATCAAATGCCATCATCAAATTTTCATTAACTTGTTTTTTTTTCTCTTTCTTTTTTTTTTGGCTATAAATCTCGCTCTTAGCCAGGCTCGAGGGGCAACGAGAATGCATAGGCGTTTGCCCTTTGGGAACTCGACTTGCCATAAATATGTCACTATCGATGTGCAGTGCAGGGCAGGCAGGCAGGGGGCGTGGCTTGAAAATTTCTAATTGCGTGTTGAGGTGAGATATCCTCGGCCACCTTGTCTAGGGGCGGGGAGGGGAAGCTGCGACAATCAGCGCCAGCCTTATCAGGCGACAGTGACAGCAACTGCTTCCTGCCTACTCCCCCCTCCCCTATCCATCCTACTGCCTGCCTGCTTTATTAGCCAAGTTTACAGACACATTTGTCAATTTTATGGTGCCAACAGGACGAAAGGCTCGAACGATTTGCCGCATTGCAATAATTATGAATCATTTTGCTGAATGACTGCTGCAACCCTGGCAGCTCTAAACCAGGGACAGGGTGGCAGGCGGAGCTGGAGCTGCCTTAGCTGTAGAGGGGAAGAGGGGGAGGGGGGGAGAGGCTACCCGGCAGCGTGTCGCATCCACAGTTAATTACCAAACAAGGCATCAACTTTTTTAATTCATTTGCACAACTTTTTCCCTCTCGCTTTTTCCCCTCTCTCTCTCCCTCTCTCTCTCTCTCTCGCTCTCTCTCTATCTCTTTCCCTACCCTCTTCCTTGGCCAATGATCGATGTTGCCATCGGCTTGACCTCTTAGTGTGTCTGATTTTATTGGAAAACTTTTGCTGCGCCTCCTTCAAAGCTTGTGGCAGCTTCTCCTCCTGCTGCTCTGCCTGCTCCCCCTGCCTGCTCCTTCTCCTTCTCCTCCTCCCTGCACCGTGTCCAAATCATATTTTATGGCCATCATTATTAGCTAATTTTTATGCCAGCACAGCCAGCAGGACGGACAACTGCTTCTCTAGAGAAAAGTTGGTCCTGTGCCCGCTCGCTTGTGTCTTGTTGCACATCCTGCAGCATCGGCCGTGTCTCAGCTCTACCCTCATACCCCTCCTCTCCCCATAACCCCCCACTTTCTTGGCTGCCAGCGAGCTGATAAAACTTTCTTCAAAATTATTTTTTGCATTTAAACGAGCGTGGCAGACAAAATGCGATTGCTAATTTTTCATGGCGGATAATGAATGATATATTGAGTGTAATATGCACCCAGGGAGATACTGTAGAGAGGGTGAGAAGGGGAGAGGGGGAGGGACCGGGGCTGACTGAGCCAGTTGCCAGTGTAATTATTCAAACTATTTGTCAGGCAAGCGCAGCAAAGGGAACGAGGAGATAGATAGACAAGTGTGAAGTGCGCAGAAGTCAGTCGGGTAATTAGCCAAAAGTTTGGAAAGAAAAGGAGTAGGGGGAGGGTAGAGGAAGATAAAGCTATAGAAAGCAACAGTTATGGATCTGGAAGAGTTAAGGCAGGAAGAATTAGCTTAAGCCTAGAGAGAGGAAGGAATCTTATAATAAGCGAAGAAGGGGAGGCTCCTTCGATGTGTAGAAAAGGAAGAAAGGAAGGAACCCTAAGATGTCTGCAAGGTGGAGAAGGCAAGAAAGCTTAGGATCTCTAGAAGGAAAGACGGGAGAAGAGAAAGGATGAAGACTAGAAGAAGGGGAGGGAAGAAAGAAAGGAACCAGGAAAGGAGAAAGTTTATGAACTCTGGAAGGAAAGACAGAGGAAGCTTGGGAATGATGTGTAGAAGGAGAGAGAGGAAGAAAATAAGGAACCAGTAGAGATGAAAGCTTATGTTCTTTAGAAGGAGTGACAGAAGAAGCGAGGGAATGATGTGCAGAAGGAGAAAATGGAGGAAAGAAGGGAACCAGAAGAAAGGAATGATTATGATATTTGAAAGGGAAGACAGAAGAAGCAATAGAAGGATGACAAGAAGAAAGCTTAGGATCTCTATAAAGAAAGACAGAAGGAGTGAGGGAATGATGTGTAGAAGGAGAGATGGGAAGAAAGGCAGGAACAAGAAGAGAGGAAGGCTTATGTTCTCTAGAAGGAAAGACAGAAGTAGCGTAAGAATGATGTCTAGAAGGAAAGAAGGGAGAAATAAGAAGAACAAGTAGGGAAGATAGCTTAAGATCTCTGGAAGAGAAGCCAGCAGAGAGAATGGAAGAAAGCACCTAATGTACAGAAGGGAAGAAAAGAAAGAACCATATGATGTCTAGTAACAATGAGAGAAGGGAAAGGAAAGGGTATTTAAGATGTTAAGTTCCTTACTATCATCCAGACTTATGCAGACTAAAAAGAGATAAGATAAGAGAAGCTACAGTTAAGGACTTTACAATACCGATAAAGCACCCTCTCAAGCTCAAGCAGCTCACATGCTGAGAAAGCTTAAGCTTAAGGTATTTTTTGTATCGAGAAGGACTTCAAAACAGTTTCAAATACCTAAGCCGCTCAAGCTGTATCGACATTTCAATATGATATCTGAAATTCGCCATAGCAGGAGAGGAAGTCTTACTGTTTTCCCTGTTTTTTCCCCCCTCAAATTCTTGGGAGAGCAAAAGAAATTGCTGTAAGAAGGGAAACTGTTAACAAATCGCTACTCGCCATGATGGGCCATTTTATCATATCGATTAGGGGTAGAGGGAGAGGCCGAGACGTAGCCAGACATCAGTGAGCTGATAACTGATTTGTGATAAGCCTGCTTTCAATTTGGGCTTACATGTGCAGGCAACTGGCCATTACGTCCAGGGGGAGATGAGGAGATGAAACCAGGACAGACACATAAAGTAAATACACAAGGAACGTTGGCCAAACGACTAATATGCGATTATGGCAAATCAAATGCCTTTTGGCTCGAGAGTCAACAGCAGCAGCAGCGGCAGCCGTAACAACAGCAACAAAGGGGAACAACAATGAGGCACGTCAACGACCAGGCCCAGTCGGAGCAGGGAGGGCAGCGACGACCCAAGACGACGAGCAAAGGCGCAGGCGACTTTCCAACATTTTGCACATCTGTTCGAATAATATATATAATTTTTTTCTTTCCTTCCTACACGTTGGTTTCTTTCTTTCTTCTTTTTTTTGCTGTCCAGACGACGACGCGCAAGAAAAGAACACACAAAAAATGAAGAAAAATGAGTAAAAGAAGAAGCAGCAGCAGCCAAAGTAAGTACAAACCCAAATATAATATATAAAAGCAACAAGGGGTGAGCGGCCGCAAGAGGGTAGCTCAAGGGAGGGGAAGAGGGGTTCAGCAGGGTGTTGCGTCGCAGGCGACAATGGCAAAGGTTACTGACACAGCACGCACATTGACCTTGATCGCGTCGAGCGCGTCTGGAGACGCTGCTGCTGCTCCTGGAGTGGCAGACAGACAGAGAGAGGCAAAAGTAAATTATTTGCAAATTTATTTAGCCAAGGCAACGCGACGGACGGCGGAGGCAGCAACACCAACACCAACTTGCCGCAATTCCCAACCTACCGCATTGTTACATCACGTAAGGCAGACAGCGCAGACAGACAGAGAGGGAGAAGGGAGAGAGAGAAGGGAGAGCAGGAGCGAGGGGCAGACTGGGACCAATAACGGTTGCTGTTGCCTTAGTCAGGATGTGCTCGTTACGTGTCCAAGTCGAAATGAAACCGAAACTGGACGCAACTGGCAAATTGCTGCTGAGGCTGAAAAAAAATGTGAAATAGAAGACGAGCAGGGGCGTGCAACTAAGGGGGGAGAGCGACAGGGTAGCAGGAAGTACCCAGAAAGTTCGTTAAACTCACCCACTGTAAAACTACTTGGCAATTAATTACGACAAAGCAAACAGACTAAGCAGATACCCAGGCTACCTTGAGGCAAGCCTAAATAAACCAATCAGCTACCCTGTAAAGTAGGCGAAAAAGGCTAGCTAGACTCTCCATTTTGTTACCCTACCTGCTGTAGACTTAGACTGATGCCCTGCAAAGCCAGACAGTCAAGAACTGAACGTCTAGCCACATCTACAAGATTCTTCCCAAGGAATACCTTGATAGTTTAGAAAGATACCCTGGAAAGGAAGGTATGCTAGACTTTGTATTAGGCTACCCTGCTTGCTGCAGGCTTAAGAGGACAGCCTGCTAGCCAGTTAGTCCAGGGTGAAGGGTCTAGCCAACATACAGAAGAAATCCCAAGTAAACTTAGGTAAGGTCCTTTTTGAGTAAGATCTAGACAGGCTAGAAAGATATCCTTGGAAGGAAGGTAAGACAGATAGGCAAGCCATTCTATCTGACCAACCTCCTGGGACAGGCCTTAGCGGTATCAGATAGCAAGCGAGGTTCGCTGAAGAGGGTAACCCTTACTGGGATGAGGCTAGCTAGACCTAACCCGTCGAAGCTTTCTTTCTACAAGCTCCTCGGTAAACCTAACTTAGACTTAGATAGGGTAAGGTAGGGTGAGATCCTTTTATATATTTGCACTACCCTGTAAAGTTACCCTGTAACCATGCTTCTGAGCTAGACCCAAGCAGCCCAAGTCTTCTGTCTGTCTGGCAACCATCTTCGGGAAGTCCTCAGTCGATACCCTGCCAGGCAGACAAGCTGCTCAGTCAGTAATGCTGTCTGGCCACCCTCCTTGCGTCAGGCTTATTGCGTCTCAGTCTCATTCTTAGTCTGCGTCCTCGTTGTCGCTCACGCTTCCTGGCCACGCACAAAATATCCACGCACTTTTCAAGTCCTCTCGCATTTCGCATTTCGCTGTAGCTTGTGGATATCGTCTGGCGGTGAGACGAGACGTCGGGCAGGAGCAGGAGCAGGAGCAGTGCCTGGAGCAAAAAGGCAGGCAAACCACCACCGCAGTGAACCCAAATACGAACCCCAGTAGAAGTAGTGGCAGCAGCAGTGCCCGATCCCAACCCAACCCAGTCTCAGTCCCAGTCCTTGTCCCATTTCTACTTCCCGCCCCCCGCCGCCGCCGTCTGATCTGTTCCAGTTCTTCCCGACCATGTGCAAGCTTTTGTGGCTCTTGTGTGTCTGCTCTAGTCCTCTCCCTCTCTCTCTCTCTCTCTCTCTTTCTTGTTTCTCCCCCTATGCGTATGCTTAAGGACTTGCCTTGGAACCGTGAGCTAGACTTCCTGGTGCGTAAGAAGCGTAGCGCGCGTAGTTCATTCAATTCGCATTTTCTTCTTCGCTTTTAATTGCCTCAGCCCACAGAGGGGGCAGGGGTACAGCCGAGGGGGGGGGGGGGATTGTCTCCAAAGAAACGACCTCATAAATTACAGGGGACACAGTAAGTCGCGTGAACTTGGAAAAGTGTTCAGCTTGCTGGAAATTTCATATTAATATGGAAATTTCTTTCTTCTTTTTTTATTCTTCTTATTGTTTCCTTATCTATTTTCCTCTCTTTCTTTGTCATATCCCACGCAATAGAAAAATATTTTCAATTTTTTTTTTAAAATCTAATTAAAAAGCAAAATATTTGAGGTGATAAGCTGCAGAGAGAGGGGAGGGCAAAAAAAAAAACAGAACAGTACTCTCTATATAGAGAGCTAAGCTTTATAGCTTGCTATAATTAAAATTTCTCCAGATTTCGAAAAAAAATATATGTAATTTAAACTTGAGTACAGTTCAGATCTCAGGCACCTTTATTTATATATAATAACTTTATAATCGCTGGACAAGCGAGGCAATTCAATAAATTATATCATTTATGTTCATTTAAATAATTTACGCAAATTAAATTGAGATTGCATTAATATCATAATGTGTACGTTGCGTGTGTGTGTGTGTGTGCGAGTGTGTGTGTGTTGGCCACGCCTCAAAACTGTACCTCGTGCTGGGGAACCGGGAATGTTTTCGGTCTCGGACTCGGTCGAGTCTCTGTGCCCGATGGGTTGACGTTGTTGTGGCTTCTTCGCACAACGCACACACATTCTTTGCCCCCTCCCCTCTCTCTCTCTCTCTCTCTCTGTCTCTCTCTCTTTGCCAGTCTTCTCGCTCTCTGGCAGAAATTAGCAGTCGTCGACCTCAATATCAGTTTACGAGCAGGCTGAGCGCGTCAGTCGGCTGGCTGCCTGCCTGCCTGCCCTTCCCCCTCTTCCTCTCCCTCTCCGTCTACCTCTCCCTACCTCTTCCTGCTTCACCTTGCATCTCTTTTGCACAGTCAGACATAAAAAATTCCCCCTCATTATTGCACGTAATGATGTTGCCACAGTTTAGAATCGTCGCTCGTTTCGCACAGGCTTTACACACTCTCGCACACACACACACACAAGCACACTCTCACACACACTCTCACACACACTCTGACACTCATTTAGAGTCTGTCGTCGGGTTTTGGATTTGGATTCGGGTTCAGGTTCCTGTCTCCATGCTGCTGTTCCCCTGTTCAATGTTGTTCTGGTTTTTTGCATTTTGCGCCTCGGGGGCTGCGCTTGGTTAGCAGCGACAGACACTCCCCTCCTCCCCCTCTCCCCCCTTGGTCTGTCTGTGGCGTATTTTATGTTCTGTTTTGGCTATATAAATTCTACTTTGTTGTTGTTGTTGTTGTTTTTGCCCACCACCGATGACGAAGCCGACGATGTCGAACTTTTCCCGCCAAATGCAGAGACGAAGCAACAGAAGCAACAGGGAGCAGCAACAGCAGCGACGGAGGCAGACAATACCACATGGCAAGTCCTAGGTCGGTTACACCACCAGACTGCGTCGCGGTTGACGTCAGCTGCGCTGCAAACGTCGGCAGAGGGGTTACTCACTCAACCAATATTAAAATCGACAATTCGAATCGTTGTTGGCCAAATGAAAATCATCAACGAGAGCGAGAGAGAGACGAGACCGGGCAGAGGCAGAGGCGTAGCCAGCGCAGGGGTGCAGGGGGAGACAACGAAACCGAATGCCGGCAGCAGCAGCAGCGTCGAGTGAATGAACTCCGTCAAGGACAATGATCTACACGGCCGGCCGTAGTCCGAGTGCGCAGGGAAGAGGGGAAAGAGAGCGTGCCGCCGCCATCCGCCTCTAAGCCCATGCCACGCCTACCCCTGCTACCCTGTACTCCTCCTCATTTTATTGCGATTTATTTTGTCGAGGGTTGATTTTTATGAGAGCAGACGACGCTGACGTCGCAGCTAACGTTGACGTCGACGGCGGCGGCGTCATTGACATTGCAAATTCACGAGCGGAGCAGCAGACGAGGAAAACAAAACAAATCGTTAAACTGCCCTGCTCGACCCGCTCAACAACAACAAAAACAACAACAACCTGATGGATGCTGCCTGCAGACGCAGACAAAGCGCAGTGCCTGCTGCTCTGCCCCCTTCCCCCCGCTCCTGCTCTCGCAGCAACCACGTGACTCCGCCATCGTAGACGAAAGTGAACAACTCACTCAACAGATTTGTAGCTGACTCTGATGGTGACTCTGCCTCTGCCTCAGCTCGATTTCCATTTTGATTTACCCTGCTCTCCCTGCTCTGCCTCCCTCTCACACCTTCCTTCGCTGCACTGACTCAGCTGCCGGCGTCATTGTCCTGCACGGCCGCGCCCAGGCAGATGATGCGTTTGGTTATTAAATATTTAGCGCAATGTCTATAGACCCCCAGTCTGCGATGCACCCTTTTTTTTGGGAAAGGATACGGCGGATTGTCAATTGCCGTTTAAATGTGACTGCAGTCGGCGGGGGTGTCATCCCTCTCAAGTGGAGAGCAGCCAACCCACCTTGTCTCTTCTCTATTACATCTGCCCCTTCTACTCTTTCCGAGTAACCTCTTCAGTAATGCCCTCTACATCAGTTCCCTCTACATCAGCTCCTTCTACTCCCATCCCTCTTCTTTGATGTTTCAGCTGCTTTCCCCATCTCCTAAGTAGGGATCCCTCAACATCTTCTCCCTACACCTTTGTGTAGTGACCTCTACCCTAGTACCCTCTAGTTCAGCTCCTTCTACTTTACCTCCTTTACCTCCCTTTCCCATCTTGTTCAGTACCCTCTTCTCCAGTACCTTCTTCGCTAGTACCTTCTTCGCTAGTACTTTCTTCGCCAGTACCCTCTTCGCTAGTACCCTCTTTGCTCGTACCCTCCTCGCTTGTACTCTCTTCGCTGGTTGCCTCTGGAGAGTAGAGTCTCTAAATAGAGTCTAGAGCACTACCCTCTTTCCTTGTGCTTACTACTTCACTATCCTCTCCTCTTACAACCCTCTATGACCAAAGCCAGCTTCCGCTCTAACCTAAACCCTCTACCATTCCACCCACTACCTTAGTACAAGTAGCAGTACCCTCTACTCCATTACCCTCTACTCCATTACCCTCTACCCCAGTACCCTCAACCCCAACACCCTTCACCCCTCAAGCACAACACCCTCTACCCTATCAGCTTCTACCCTCTTCCTTTACTCCTACCTCACTACAGTCTACCCACTCTCTTGCTCCTACTCCTTCTCAATTCCCACTCTACTTTAAACGGCAATCCTTGTTGCCGCAGTTTATTGAAATTCTGTTTGCTAGCCCCCCTCTTCATTTATTTGGACCAGTTAGCGCCGTCTCCTTCACCTACTCCATTGCCTCCACAACCTTCCACCTGCTACTACTGCTACTGGTCCTGGTCCCTCTTCCTTACCCCTACTCCACTGGTTTGTCGCCGAAAATTGCACCTGCCCTGTTAGTTGCACCTGTCCACGGTGAGTTCAAAGCGTTTTCGCTTTGCTTATTGTTGTTTTGGTTGTTGCTGTTGTTGTTGTTGTTGGATTTCGGTCTGTTTGTTTGTTTGTTTTTGTGTGTGTGTGGTACAGTTCAATGGCCTGTCAACCTGTCGTTGGTCATTGAACACAATTCGACTTTTGCTATACCGAATTAAAGCTGAATGATCTATACTAAATGCGGATTGAAGCTCTTTGGGTTTGACTTAGACCCGTTGCTTGAGGCATTTTTCTGGGGGTTTTGCTTGGGTATGCTTGGGGTAGGGTTTGCTTATTGCATTAACTGATAACTTAGGATAAGTTAGCCGTTAAGATACTATATGGTCTATATCATCTATAGTTTAATTAAGATCTTACGTTTTCAAAATCCAGCTTTTGTCTCTTGTATCTTTGGGGTTGACTTAGACCCGTTGCGTGAGGCTTTTTACTAGGACTTTGATTAGGTATACTTAGAAAAGGTCTAACCTATTGAAATAACTGTTTACTTCTGCTAAGTTAGCCGTTGAAATATAGCCTATATCATCTATAGATTAATTAAGATCCTACGCTTTTAAAATCTCTCAGCTTCCTTCTCAGATATCTTTGGGGTTGACTTAGACCATCAGTTCAATGACACTTTTAGACAGGTTTCCGTATAGTTATCTTAAGGATAGCTTGCTTCTTGAAATAACTGAGAATTTCACACAACTTCTCCCCAATTACCCAGATCTAAAAGCAGCTAACCCTGCTCTATGTCTGATTGCTTGCCATTGACAGTTGAAATCGGTTTTAAAACTATGAAATAAAGAGGGAGGGATCTCTCTACCTTCCTGCTGCTTACTGAATAGAGCGGCAAATGAGCGGTAGCATTAATTTATTTCAATTTGTATGCAAAACTTTGCAATTTCAAATGCTCCGACAGCAACAACAACAGCAACAACATCTAACAAGTCGCGCCACAGAGAATGACAATGCCCAAAGATGTCTGGCCTGTCTGCCCGCAAGGGGCAACAACTTTGCTCTCCTTTATCGTCTTCTTGTCATCCCAAGAAGGACTCGCGAGGACTCGAGGCGACATATTGCCGAACATGTTTATTTACAGACCGTAAAGCAAGAAGGACAACAAGCTCGCGGAGGCACACAGAGCACCCTCCTGACAGGCAGGCAGGCGGACCGGAACCAGAGCAGCAGCAGCACCAACTGGATTCTCATTGTCGGGGAGTTGTCTGGAGACATCTCCCATACCATCGCATCGCGTCGAACAATTCGAGCAATTTCACTTCAAAAATTGCGACGTTTAGCGCGCGATTGCCACAAATCAAAGCGACATTAAAACCCCCTTTGCAACTGTGATCCCTTCCCAGTCGGCGAGCTACCTCCCTGCCTTCCTCCCTCCCCTTCCGCCTCTGCAGACAGCGGCGGCTGCTTCACTTTGTGTGCGTCTTTTCATTTTTAGATAAATAAAAATCGCTAAGAAATCCCAAAACGTCTTCGAGGGGGGAGCAACATATGCGCGCCAAATCAGCAGCAGACAAAACAAACAAAGACCCCGGGACAGACAAAGGACCCAAAAACAGACCCAGACAGGCAGAGACAAGGAGGGTAGCCAAAAAATGCCTGAGCAGAAAGAAAAAAAAAAAGAAGAAATCGCTAAGCGAAATAAGAAGAAAATAAAAGTTTACGTGGCACACGTGAGTCAAGCAGGAGCAGACACGATGGGCAGGAGAGGGAGGGGGGGGCTTGGGGGTCTTGGGTAGACTGCCTTGACAGGCCTGGTGCGTAGACAACGCAGACGACAATCTTCCACTTGGAGTGATTTGTTGTCCAAGTGCGCACAGAGAACTTTTCCCAGACATCTACGAGGGAGACGATGGAGGAGGCAGTAGGAGGCTGCTTGAATGATTGCCGATTGCCCTGGGAAACGGGCAGGTTGGGCAGAAGGTAATGTGGTACCCCTAGAACTCAAGCTGACAAGTGGCAATAGAGAAGGAGAAGAGACAAAAGGAAGAGAGAGAGGGAGCGTGAGAGACTCAGGGTAATCAAATGAACTTCAACTGGACTCCTTTGTCTATTTTTGCCTATCGAAGGCGCCTTCAATTAGCAAAATTTACAGGTAGTTAAATAGAAGATCAACAAGAAGATATATGACTATATAGCAGGCCTGTCTATATCAAGCATATATACCTCTTTAGCCAGTCTGCCCTCTGCCTTACACTCTGCTCCATATGTTGCACAGCCATGGCAGCTTCTTCTTCAGACCTCTCTCCCCCTCACCACCCCCCTAAAGCCTGTCTGAGTGCTACGCACGTAACGGCAAATTTACGCGTCTCTGAACTTTGACCCTCAACACAAACGCCGCCTGTGACCTTTGTGCGTGCGTTGACGCGTCGCGTCTCCTTCTCGTTGCTTTTGCCACATCAAATTTTATGGATGCTGTTGCTTTTTGATGTTGCTGCTGTTGTTGCTGCTGATGTTGCTGATGTGTCGGTTGTTGTTGCCAATGTTGTTGTTACTATTGTTGTTGTTGCCACCCTTGTTGTTGTCTTTGTTTGTCACTTTTTATGCGAAATTAATTTAGAAAACTTTTTCTAGGCATCAAAATTGACGTGTAGACAGAGAGCAGGAGGAGGAAAGAGGGGAAGAGTGGGCGTGGCAAGGTTTAGAATGTGGAATAGATACATATAGACAGGGGTGTCCATGTGTATACCCTTAATACGGCTTAGCTAACCCAAGCAAGCACAAAGTTTAAGAAGAACTTCCTAACGAACGCCCTAGCTAGGACCCCAAAAAAAAAAACCCTAGAATAAAAAAAAAGGTTAGCCAAAGTATTAATAGTGTTGGGTAAGAAAAAACCTAAAGCTGAAACAGGTGTAGGAAGGAGCTGAGAAGTAGAAGAGAAGGAAGACACAGAGGGAGAGGGAGCTAAACTTATTAAAACATGTTCAAACTCAACTCAAAAGTTTTTCTAGCTAAAAACTAGTTGAGAATTTTTCTAGATTTGCCAGCTTCGATTAGGTAGATGCGAGTTAAAAGATATGCGAGATTGCTTTAAGTATAGTTAGTCAGGGTTACATTGTAGCTCTGCCTAATGAGTTGGGCCACAACGGAAGTGCCTCCCCAAGTTGCCCCCATCTGAACTGCATCTTGTGAGTTTCCCTATCGAGCATCTGATAGGCATAAAAACATCAACACGATAGACTCAAAGTATCTATAGCTGCAATTGAGTTTGTATCTTGTATCTGTATCTTCTTCAATGTATCTGCATCTCTGACTGTAGATGTAGCTGTAGCTGTATCTTTGATTGTATTTGTAGCTGTATCTTTTTAGTAGTATCTCCGACTGTATCTGTCGTAGTATTAGTATCTCCGACTGTATCTGTATCTGCATCTTTTGTCTGTCTAGTGCATCGAACTCTCGTAGTCGCATAGCTTGTGCTCATGTATCGGCAATAATTACGAGGCGGCTACTCGTAGATCGTCTTGTCCAAGAATTTGCAAGAAGTTTAGAGTGAGACAGAGCGACAGAGAGAGAGAGAGAGAGAGAGAAGTAGCGCTGACTGGACGTGGGAAGGCCGCAGACAATAACAGAAACAAGTAAAGCGAGTAGAACGAAATGGAAAATGGAATCTCTCTCTCTTCACTCCATTCTCCTGCTCTCTGTGCTCTCTTTACTCTGCTCTTTATGCTTTACTCCACTCTTCTTCCTCTTCTCTACTCTCTACCAACTCTCTGCTCAACTTTACTCTCCCCTCTCTGGCCTATACCCATTGCCAATCCCATTGCCCGTTCCCATTGCCATTCTCTGTTGCCCGCTCTACACACGTTCTTGTCGAGGTGAATGGACGCAAGGTGACGCCGTCGTCATCGTCGTCGTCGCAGTCGCTGCTGGCGTCGCTGCTGCAGTTGGCGTTGAATTTGCGCGCCAAAAACGTTCCCCTTTTTTGCAGGAGTTGACTTTGTTTTGGCGACGCTGACCGAAGCCAACGAGACAGAGAGAGTGCGGGAGAGAGAGAGGGGGAGAGAGGGGTAGAGTGCGCCTGCATAGGCATAGCAGGGCGTGGCAGCGACAGCGACAGCGACGCACGAAACAGGAGCGCAGTACGTGCTACCCCCTGATTGTGCGCTCTCTCTCTCTCTCTCCCTGCTGCCTTCCCTTTCCTACACACACTGTCATCAACTGGCGCTCCTTCTGCACTTTGTGTCTCTGTCTGTGTCTGTTTGTCTTGCCTGTTTTGCTTTGATCCCCTTATTCTGTCTGGCTGCCTTGCTGGTATTCGCATTCGCAATTCGCAATTCGCATTTGTTGCCCTCTTCTTGTCTTCTTGTTATTGTTTTTGTTCCCATTGCCATTGCATGCAGTTCGCCCGCCACAGACAGACAGCGTGAAGGGGGGAGAGAGAGGGGGCTATGTTATTGCCATGTCGTCGTATTCGCATTCTCTGTCTGTCTGTCTCGTTCCTCGTTCCACGCTCCATCATCATTGTCGTTCTCTGGCTTTGTTTACAAGCATTTGATGGACCACTAACGCCGCATTGAGCTCCCCTCAGAATGCGCGCGCGTTTTGCCCTCTTTTTCTCTGTCCCCTTCTTTCTCCCTCTTCTTTCTCCCTCTTTTTGCTCTTGGGGTCTTTTGCCTCTATTTCTTGCGCTTGCGAATTATGACAGCAAAACGTGTTGCGTGGCGCAAAAACAAATGGCGAGAAAATTGTAATTCTCTTTGCTTGCTGCTCGTTTTCTTTTTCTTTTTTTTTTGCCTCTCTCTCTCCCTTTTTTCTATCTCCCCCTCACTTGCAATTCGCCAATTCGCATTCTCATTGCCATCGCCATTCGCCATTCGCTTGATTTTTATTAGTTGTACTTTATTGAATTCGTCGATTGAATGAATTGCTCAATGAGCGGGTACAGCTTTCTTACCTCTCTCTCTCTTTCTCCCTCTTTATCTCCCCCTCCCTTTCTCTATTCCCCCTCAAATTGATGGACTTAACGCGGTATGCGACTGCAGTGGAGTCTGCTATAAAGCAGCTTAAGTCAATATCCTCCACCATCTCAGCTTTATTATGATGATGTTGTCTAGCTGACTGTGAGGGATCTCAACGGAATCTGCGTTTATATCACATGTTTATCAAATGATATATGTACTCTCAAGTGTTATCATAAAAATACAAGCTTGATGTGAAAGTTTCGAGCTGTTTATTGTCATTCTAAAAAAGCAAAACTCACTAGACTGGATTTGTATACTAATTTTGGGTAGACAAAGCAATTTAAAGCAAAAAATTTGATTTTTAATTTTTGAAAAAAATTTGAAAATTTTACAAGGGGTAGGTATGGAAATTTTGGCAAAATTTTGAATATTTGAAATCGATAATATTTTGATGTAGAATCAAACTAGATTGAAAACTATGAGTAAAATGACATTCCTGAGCAAAATCGGATGATTTTTGACTGAGTTATGACTGTAGGAAGTCTGGATAGGTCTCTGAGGTCACCGAGGTGATCTGAGATTTTTGAACATGGTAGACCCAAAATTTCAAAATTTTAGGACCCTTATTTTTTGATGCTAAATGAATCTATAGGCTAAATAATGAGCAAAATGCTATCCCAGAGTAAAATCGGATGAGTTTTGACAGAGTTATGTTTGTAGGAAGTTTGGATAAGTCTTCTAGGTCTTTCATCATTTGATATCTGGGGAGGGGTTCAGAGAACATGTTTTCCATAAAAGGACCCAGCAACAATTACGCGTGAGGTAGATATATATTATATATAAAAATAAAAATTGATTATTTAGGAAAATAAAATTTTGACAGGGATACAAAAAATTTGGCATACTAAAATTATTTCATAGAGGTAAAAAATTGATGAAAAGTTAGGATAAAAGATAAAAAGTCGTTATTGAAAATGTTATCTTCAGTCAATATCAGAAAATTCTCTATAGGGTTAAGGCTGTTCCAATAAGAATAGTCATCGTCATTCATATCAATGTCATTATCATCATAAAAAGATCATCCATCAATTGATATCGATAGTTCTTGAAGAGAGTTAGCTATGGTTTTATATGTTTTCGAATGATTTTTGGACAAGGCGAATCATCCGAAGATTCTTCTTCCGAACCGAAAGGATCCGAACCTGTATAAGTATCATCCGATTCTGAACAGCAACCATCATCAGAATCCGAATCCGAACAAGTACTTTCATCCGAAAAACAAGTCTCATCACAGATCTCATCAGCGGTTTTCGTTTGTATGGGTCGTGGATATTTATTGGCCCAAGGTAGAGGTCGTTGAAAATAGAATAGAATCAAATGGGGATTTGGTCTTGGATAATCGGGATCATCCTCATCAAATTCAACACGTCCAAAGTTTTCCAATTTTTTCATACGCAATTGATGGGCATCTATACTGATTCGCTCCTCAGCAATTAGTCCCGATAAACGTTGTATCTCTTGACATTCCCTTGGGGTTAAGCAATCTCCACTCTGCATGGTCCAAATTAATTCTCTCATCTCATCGATCAATTTATAATGTTCATCGATTTCCTTGGCCACATTAGTATATTCTTTATATGCATCTGCTGCTCCTTCATCGTCCTCACTCGACAAATGGAGTTTATCGAATAGACTCGGATCGATCGGATCTTCTTCTTCTTCACTAAGAAGTTCTACTTCAGCGTTTGCCATTTTTATTCGATATATATAAATTTCTGTTTTCTCCCGAAATTTAAAAACAGTTTGATTTTCGAAACGAGATTAACTTCTGCGGAAGAATTTGACAATTATGGCAGAGAGAGAGAGACAGAGTTGAGAAGCATCTTGAGATATATATTAAAATACTTTTATGGAGTCGTCAATTCGTATATATGTATATATGAAAATTTCCTAAATGCGATATATTTTCACTTTTTCTTTGGGGGACAAACACTTCCGCCTTGCTGATTGTTGCGATTGTCGAACATATTCTCTTCGGGCACAGACATAGCTAGTTCCGTATCCTCGTAAAGACGTGCTGATCCAAAGTTCTGTAGCTGCATTATACGATTTATCATGGTATCCAGTTTAATGTATTCCTGAGCAATGCACTTGTTTAATCTCTTAATTTCAGCTTTATCTCTTGGCGTTAGACACGGTTCCATTTGCAAATCCCGGATACGATCTTTCATATCATTGATAAGGGTATTTTGACATTCGATTTCCTTGGCCAGTTCAAGATATTCACGATACATAAGCTGCTGTTCTTCACTCTCCTCGTCGTCCTCATCGAGCAATTCAAATAGATCGATCTCATCTTCCGATGCTTCTCTTTCTTCAGTTTCAGCTTCTTCCTGTTCCTGTTCGTGAAATGCAGGATCAGTTAGCTTTAGCATCAGATCTATACTTGTAGAACGAATAACTGATGTTGCTTTTTCCATATCCGTATCCTTTTCATTTTCATTTTCTTTTGGGGCATCAGCCATTTTCTTATATAAATGTTTCTCTTTTCCTCTTTCCCTAAAATACAAATTTTGTTTAACTCTTCGAAATGTAATAAATTGCTCTGGGAAATTTGACAGGTGAGGCAGGGAGAGAGAGAGAGAGAGATTGAGTTCCAAAAGAGTTGCTTCATATCTACCCATCTATTGCCCATTTAGATGGCGTAGTTGATATCATCACTGGCTTCTACTACATTGTGTCTACATTTTGCTCACTTTTCATGCCACACACGCGCCCAGGCTGCATTCTCCTCCGCCTGATGATGTCCCATAAATAGATGTGTGTGTGTGTGTGTGCGTTTGGGGCGCCATAATGTCTGTGAGACATAAAAATCCAACGTTGTCGTAGAGTCGTCAATCCGAAAGCTGCCACAGACCAGGTACATATGGGAAATTCCTTTATTATGGCGGTGGGGCATAAAGCGCTTAAGTACCAAGTGGAAACAAGAGGGGAAGGAGGTAGTGGAAGAGGGGAAGAAGAGGGAAGAGAGGTAGAAGCAGTTGGTAGAGAGGTAGGAGCACTTCTCATAGCAGTTGCTACCCTCAGGCAGCTTGTGGCTGCGGGCGAATGCACTTAATGCCAAATTAAATGCAATGTGAAAAGGGCAGGGGCGTGGCACTAAGACAGAGAGAGAATTGAGGGGGCGGGGGAGAGGGGGATCATGCGTTAGTCATGAAAACCGCTTTATGATTAATGCGCAGCAAAGTCGCTGTGGAGTCGAGAGTCGGAGTTATGCGCCTTGAAGCGTAATCCGGCAGCAGAAATCACGGTGCCAATAAAAGCGTTAGGCGACAGACGACACGCAATAGACAGCAGCAGAGAGGGGGCTGAGGAGGGGTTAGCTAGGGGGTAGGTAGAGGAAAGGAAGAGGGAGGAGTGGGGCTTGGAAGGAGGAAGACTGGGAGAGGACTGAGCTAGGACTGGGCTGGGACTGGGCTGGGATTGGATTAGGACTGGGCTAGGACTAAGCAAGGACTGAGCTGGGACTGAACTAGGACTATGCTGGGACTGAGTTAGGACTGAGCTAGGACTAAGCTAGGATTGGGTAAGGACTGGGCTAGGACTGAGTTAGGACTGACCTAAGATTGGGCTAGGACTGGGCAAGGACTGGGCTAGGACTGAGCTAGGACTGAGCTAGGACTGAGCTGGGCTAGGACTGAGTTAGGACTGAGCTAGGACTGAGCTAGGACTGAGCTAGGACTGAGCTAAGACTGAGCTAGAATTCGGTTAGGCTTGAGTTAGAACCGGCGCTAGGACTAAGCTTATGTCTGGGGTAGGAAGACAGTAGATTGTAGAGAATGGGCCAACCATTTTGGGGGAAGCAACAGCTGCAATAAAACATAAATTCCATTGTGGTGAAAGCAAACGGAAATGCACGCATTAAGAGCAGCAGAGAGAGGTTTAAAGCGAAGGGAAAGAGAGATAGAGGGAAGGACTAAGGCAGCTAGAGACACTGAAGAGAGTGTGAGAGGGAGCAGAGAATAGAGAGAGAGGCAGAGAGAGCTGCCTTGGATTGGTAATGTTGAAAACCACTTAACTTGCCACTTGCCACTTGCCACTTGCTGCCTGCCTGCCTGCGCCACGTCTGTCTGTAATGCTTGCCTGCCCCTCGATTCCCTTCCTTAGTTTCCACTCGCTCTAACCCTCACTCTCTTCCTTTCCTAACTTCATGGTTGCCCCTCTTAGACCCTTCCCCATTTCTCCACGCTAGTTTTCCCGCATTGACAGAGCGCACTAATTTTTGGCATATTTC
The DNA here is from genome assembly GCA_018904105.1 of Zaprionus tsacasi. Classification (NCBI taxonomy): domain Eukaryota; kingdom Metazoa; phylum Arthropoda; class Insecta; order Diptera; family Drosophilidae; genus Zaprionus; species Zaprionus tsacasi. The sequence goes on along the minus strand of JAEIFR010000049.1, from coordinate 2,596,078 downwards.
CCGCAGCCATTTACCGCCGCGTCCCTGAGAGTGACAGTTGGATTAGCAGAGCCAGCAGAGCTCACAGAGCAGCCCAAAGACGCACTCGCTCTTGCCGAGATTCAGCCCTGACACAAATATGACCCTAGTTAGTTTCTTGGCGCAACGCGCTATGCAATGACAGCCAAGGACGTAGTAGAGGGGGGCTGGAAGGAGGAGTGTAGAGGGGGCAGAGGAGTAGGAGAGAAGGAGGAGCATCTTGCGTATTGACAGCGGCATCATTAGCCTTAGGGAGCCAGCTAAATGGAGCTCTCAAAGACATGTCTCTGTCTCTCTCTCTCTCTCAATGCATTTTCGATTTGCGCAGATTACGTATACGACATGTTAAACGGCTTTAAGACTTTAATAGGGGTGTATAGAGCGGGTAAGGGGGTCTAGGAAAATCAAATGTAAAACTTGAGCCAAATTTCATTTGCAAGCTGTGCAAACACATACACACACACACACTCAGGCACACTCCTGCTGCACACATGCTTTGTCTGCCTGGCGGAAAAGCTGCCTTTTTTTGAGCTTTTCTCCCTCTTTCTCTCTCTTTTCTTTTCTCTCTTTGGTTAAGGCAAGTTGCATGCAAGTTTTTCTTACAGCTTGATGTGCAGCCTCCCCCCTCCCTCTCTCTCTCTCTCTCCCTGCTCCTATGCCTTTGCCTAGCTGCACATTTGTTTTGTTTGCTATTGTTGCTGCGCTTTGTTTATGCACTGCGAGAAAGAGAGAGAAAAAATAAAGCGGGGCATAAAATGATTTCATTAAAAAACTTTGTAAACTTTTTCATTTAATTTAACTGCAAACATCTTTTGTGCTGCGAGTTCTGCCCGAGCTACGTATTCTTCCCTCTTTCACTGTCCTCTCCTTCCCTCTCTTCCCTTTCTTTCCTTTCCTTAGTATCTTCTTTGCCTGCCTGGCTAGTTGCCTCGCTTTTCCTGCTATCATTGCATATAAGTAGCTATAGCTGCCACGCCCACAGCCCACAGCCCACACCCTGCCCCTGCCCCTGCCCTAGCCAGATATTATAGGCAAATTGAATTGCGCATTGAAAAACTGAGTTTCAATTAAACTTTTCCATTTCAATTCGCTGCGGAATCCTTGTCTCTTTCTGCTGCTCTCTCTTTCTCTCTCTTCTCTGCACTTTTCTCTGCCTTACCTGCCTAGGTAGATTGCCTTGACTTATGACAACTTTTTGTTGTTCTTTATTTATCGATAGATTGACTGCAAAATCAGTTTGAAACTTTTCCCTTTTCACTGCAAGAGATTTAATTAAGCAGGGAAAAAATGCAGCTAATTGAGGGAGGGGACGGGAAGGGGGGTTTACTAGTACTACATAAATCACAATTGCGCAGTCGATGCCTTGGTGTATCATTAGCACCATCTAAAAAACATTATCAAACATCAATGTTACAAACTAATCAACAACTCGCTGCATACTCGACTTGGTCTGGGGGCATAATTCAATTATGGCCACAAGACACGCCAAGAGTGTGGCCAATACCCCTACCCTCCCCTGCAACCCCCCACCCCCCCTGGAAGGCAGAGTTCGAGAGCCACGCGAGCTGGCACAACATGTCGTATTAGTAATATTTAAACACAAAAGCTCAGCAAATGTTGACATGCGTCGCCATTAGCCGTCGTCGCTGCGTTGCATTGCGGCACGCACAGGCAGAGGGGGGGAAGGTTGGAAATTCAATTTTCGCATAAAACAAGGGCTGTCCCTCTCCCCCATCCCCCTCCTCTAATAACAATAATAATCTGCTTAGAAGGCAGCGATGCGAAAGTGAAGAAATGCGTTGTAATTCCAAAGTTCGCCTCCGTCAAATGGAAAACAAGCAACAATATTGCAGCATATGCTGAGGGCAGGCAGGCAGAAGAGGGAGAGGGGAGGGGCAGGGGCAGGGGCAGCGTCTAGGGGGTGGGTTGGGTGTAGAAGCGAAGTGCCACATTAAGCCGCACAGTGGCTTGCATGCCAAGAATGTGGCTGCAAAAGTACATGGCGTGGCTAGAGTGTGTGTGAGGAGAGTGTGTGTGGCTGAGTGTGTGTGCCTGAGTGTGTGTGCCATGTGTGTGCGTGTGTATGCCAAGTGTGTGTGCGCCTGTGTGTGTGCGCGTATGAAATGTGTCATGTTGACAGCGTAGAAATGTCACTCATGCGGCGTCGTAATGAGTTTTGCCAACATCGACTCGCCCAATCCCCCTTCCCCTCTCCTCCCCTGCCTACCATCCTCCCTCCTCCCCCCTCCCGACCTGCTGCATACAAAACTTCGCACTGCAGCTATCGACCACGCGGCGTATGAGCAATGCGACAGCAGGCTGCGTCGCTGCAAGTCGAAATAATTAAAGCAAACGCCAAAGAGACAAATTGAAATTGAGAGAAAGATATAGCAGGGATATATATGTGAGGAATATATGAAATATATATAGGCAATTGAGGGTTATATACGCAGAAAATGGGATTATATAAACTCTCTAATAAAGTTTAATTAAACTTGTACTTACAGAGATAAATTCTTGAGTAGATCCTCATACGAAGATATAAGATATATGCTATATATATTCTGGTATAGTTGAGTTCTGTAATAAGTGAAAAGATATGGTATACATTGATAGGAATAGATAAATACGTAGAAAATGAGAAGGGGATTACTTAAAATATATCAACTATGTAATGCAACTAATTATTTTAGCTATAAAATGTTTAACAGCGCTTTATATGCTGATATATACTATATATTCTGGTATAGGAGATATCTGTAGCAAGAAAAGAGAGCTTCAACCCATAAATAACATTAGTTCTGAATATTCCCCTACATGTCTATTCTAGCTTGCACTCTATAATTATGATATTCAATTTCAAAATATAATATAATATGATAATATTTATATTATCAAATTTTAGACTCTCCAATCTTAACTTTGAAACCTTATCTATCTCCTAGTTCTGCTTCAGCCCCTACAATCGACCAACTTGTCTAAGAATCTTTCTTTCTATAATATCAATAGGCACTTGTGATATTTCCCAGTCAAGTAGAGAGTACCATATACTATCTATTATTATATAAAGCGCATCTCTCATTCATATCAATCTGTCAGGCATTTCAATCTTGCTCGAAACTCTTCAACAAACCATTAGAGCCTGCAGGCAGCTCCTCCTCCTGCTCCTCCTCCCCCTCCTCCTACGCCATTGAAACTGACCGGAATCAGTACCACAACGTGGCCTAAAACAAGTAGGCAGCTAGAGGAAGAGGAAGAACAGCAGCAGCAGCAGCGTCGTTGAAATCAACTTTGCAATTGCTTATCAAGGCAGCAGGCTACCCCTACCTCCTTTCTCCCCCTTCCCTGGGCACAAGCAATGCTGCAGTTAGATAAAACTATACTATAGATTCTTTATATACTCGAAACTGAACTGTCAGGCAGCCCGTTTGTGCCACATTTGAGGCTGCATTCTAGGGGGAGGTAGGAGAGGGGATTGGGCATAGAATAAATTTGCCTTTTGGCCACCAAAGTTGTGTGTGTGTGTGTGTGTGTGTGTGTGCCACGCCCCCAATGTGCAGGCTCAAGAGTCAACAATGGAATGACAGTGACGCCTACACAGCGCAGCGCACATACACCCTGTAGCACACGCATACCAGCACACCCTGTGGCACACACACACACCCTGTGACACACACACACTGAGCAAGAACTGTGACAATGGACGAACGTAGCCGGAAACCGTTGACGAAGACGCAGCTAGCGAGAGGAGAAGGAGCAGCAGGCAGAGAGAAAGAGAGAGAGAGGGAGAGCGAGAGAGACGGCGACAGCGTGATGGCGGCAGCAGCTGCCAGAGTTGCCATACTATTTTCATTGTAGTAGAAATTCACAATAATTGCAATGCTGCTGCTGCTCTATACTAGAGCATACGTAGTACTATATGGAACGTACTATGCTCTATATACTTTGCCTTTTTCGGTCACAGAATGGCCGAGAGAGAGAGAGAGAGAGAGAGACAGAGAGCGAGAGAGGAAGAGAGCGAGAGCGCACACTGGCTGTGAGTGCAGCGCAAATATCGATCGACTTAAATGAATTTAGGTCAGACCATACAGCCCTGCACAAGCCATATACCCGCCCCAGACCCCTGCCCACCCCTTGCTACTCTGCCCCCCCCCTCGCTAGCTGCCAGCTAAACACCCCCAGAGGCGTAGTATGTGCAATATGCAAGCGGCTCCAGGGAAGAGCATGCTGTGTGTGCGAGTGTGTGTGCATCTCAGGGAGATAGTGGAGCAGGGAGAGGGGGAGGGGGGGGTGTAAGTTGGGGGAAAAACATGGAAAATGTCAGCCGTTACTCACGTAACTTATTTTAATTCCAAATCAAATAGGGAAAACTAGATTGAGAAACGAACAAGAAGGCAGCTGCAGCAGGGAGAGTGAGAGAGGGGAGGGGGTAGGGGAGGGCACCGCACACGCGTGCAGCATTTCAAGAGCACAACAATAGTTGCAGCCGAATCACAGCTAATGTCAGTCCCCCCCCCCTACACATAGTCCCCTTCCCCCTTGCCTGGTATTGCCCATGCCAAACACGCGCCATCAACATGTGCATTTTATGAGGCGACTGTCAGGCCAAAAACGACGTTGGCGACGCACTGACGAATGCCTTGGGAATCCCTGGTGAACCTTACCCCTGCTACTTCCCCCCCCCTCCCCTCTACCTTACCCTGCCTCTAGCAGCTGAGCAATGCATAGTATCGCAACTAATTTAACGTTTTATGACACAGCGCCTACGTGCTACGACGGAGCATGGGAACAAATGGTTAAATCATAGACTTCACATAGAGAGGAAGATAGGAGAGAGGGAGAGAAAGAGAGAGGGAGAGAGAGACCGCTATTGAGCTGTAGTGCTGCTCTACGACTGTCTCTGAATTCAATCACGTGTGGCCAATAAAAAATTGGATTCGTATTGTATTCCACGCGAAGTATGCGAGCAGTTTTGCTACTACTGCACACACGAAACACTAACCAGAGACAGAGAGAAGGAGAGGGAGAAGAGAGAGGGAGGAAGAGGTAGAGGTAGAGAAAGAAGCAAAGAGAAGACCGCCAACAAATGTGGCAAGTGAACCCAGCTGCAAGTACTAATTAAAGCGGAGGGCAATAAAAATAGCTAAGAAAGGGTATCATTAAGCTAGGTTGGAGTAGGGAGAGAGAGTGGAGAAGGGGGAAATAGAAGGGAGAGGAGGTGGGAGAAAGAGGGAGAGGAGGTGGAAAGAAAGAGAGAGACTAGGAATCCTCCTAGCCTAGGAGACTAGAAGGACTAGGAGACTCGAGAGACTTGGTTAGACTAGAGAGATTAGGTGAGACTAGAGAGACTAGACTGGACTATAGAGACTAGACTCGAGAGACTAGACTAGAGAGATTAGGTGAGACTAGGAAGGACTAGGGAGACTAACCTACACTCGAGAGAGTAGACTAGGCATGAGAGACTAGGCTAGACGAGAGAGACTGGGCTAGAATAGAGAGACAAGGCTAGACTAGAGGGGCTAGACTAGGCTAGAGAGCCAGAGACTATTAGAAATAGAGATCTTTCCTCTTCTACAATATCTTAAGATACACATTGCGATTTCTACCCTACAAATAAGCCGATAGTTATGAACTCCAGATAGATATACACTGATATAAATAGTGAAAAAGATCTTTCCTTTATACCACACTCCATTCCCAAGTTCTCTCCCATTCCACACTCTACAATTATGAAATTGAATATCTCCTAACCTCTTCATACTCCCCTTCAACTGCTTAGAGCATCTGCTAGTCATGCTCATCCTCATCCTCAAGTACATTACACAATTCCCACTTGTTTTTAATGTGTTTCTGCTGTTCGCCCGAAAGGCTTAACGAGCCCCTGCAGCGCATTTTCCATTTCCATTTATGATAACAACCACAGCAACAGCAACAACAACAACAACAACAACAACAACAACAGCAGCAAAGTTGAAAGTTGGAGTTGCCATTTGCCGCAGCAACGTCCAGTGTTGCCACCCCTCCCCATCAACCAGCCCGCTCTCAATGAGCCATGCAGCACAAACTGTCCCGCACAAAATTCAAGTGCACTAACAATGCCATTTTGTGGGAGGGTAGAGGGTAGGGTATGGGTGGGAAGGTGTCCTTCTTAGGGCACTACGAATTGAATGAAATTTCCACCCCCCACCCAGAATGTAACCTTAGTTTTTTCTTTTGCCTTTTTCTACTTTTTTTTCTGTCCTCCTCTGCCCTGTCCTGTCCTTGGGAAGTGACACAGCTGTGCCAGCAGTTTTCAGTTCTCAGTTCTCAGTTTCAAGTTCTCCAAGTTCTCCAGGCCGCGTGGCAAGTTCCTCTGTCCAGTTAATAAGCTTTTAATTGCCCGCTGCATGTAAAATTGATTTTTAACTGCAGCTCCATTAATAATCCAGAGATATTTTGGCACCCCCAACGTGCTGCACACGCTAATTATGCAGTGCAGTGTGGGGAAGGGTAGGGTAGGGTAGGGTAGCAAAGGGTTGCTTGGGGGAGAACCATTACTGGGCAGGGCAGGCTTGGGTAGAGTAGGGTATGGTAGGGTATAGCAGAGTAGGGCAATGTAGGATAGGGTTGTGGAGTGCAGGGTAAGGTAGTATAGGGTAGTGTAGGGTATGGCAGGTAGGTAAGTAAGTATACAGCAATTTAGAGTAGGGTACTGCGTTCTATTAGATGGTAGTCTAGAATATAAAGTCCGAGAGTAGTGTAGGGAAATGTACAGGGTACTGCAAGGTAGTAGAGGTGTAGGGTAGTCAAGTGAAAGTTAGTGTAGGGTAGAGCAGGGTAGAACAGAGTAGAGTAGGATAGAGCAAAGTAGAGTTGGGTAGAGCAAGGTAGAGCAGGGTAGAGCAAAGTAGAGCAAGGTAGAGCAATGTAGAGCAGGGTAGAACAGGGTAGAGCAGGGTAGAGCGGGGTTGAGCAGGGTAGAGCAGGGTAGAGCAGGGTAGAGCAAGGTAGAGAAGGGTAGAGCAGGAGAAAGCAGGGTAGAGTAGGGTAGAGCAGGAGAAAGCAGCGTATAACAGAGTAGTGCAGGTTAAGGAAGTGTATTATAGTTCAGGGTAATCTAGGGCTGGGTACATCAGTGTACTGCAAGGTAGTGCAGCATACTCTAGGGTATTCTACTCTTTGTGTGCAGTGCAAAAACAATCAAAAGTAGTTCAGGGTACTGCAGCTTAATGCAAGGGTCGAGCAACAACACAGAAAAATATAGGTGTGACAGGCTGCGCCCTCGAAGATGGGGCTCGGCTGCTTCTAACTAGGTTAACGATAAATATCGAATGATTACGAGTCCTCGTTTCCAGCGGCATCCACAAGTAGCCCCCAAACGAGCGCAACACAGGGCCGCCTCGGTGCAAGTGCCCCCAGCTGCCCCAGTTACAGACAGTCAGGCAGGCAGGCCGGACAGGCCGTGATCTACTACCACAGCTGCACACGAGTTCCTCTACAATGCACGCTCAGTCGCTGTCGCAGTCGCAGTCGCTGCTGCAGTCGACGTCGCGACGTTTGCTCGTACTACTACGACGGGCAAGTCTTCGTCTCAATTGCAGTGCAAAAACAAACATGAGTGAGAAAGAGAAAGAGAGAGAGAGGAAGTAAAAACGAATAGGGAATACACTACAGTTAGGAGGGTAGTATGGCAGTATTGGAAAGTAAGTGAAGATACGCTGTGTAGGGAAGAAGGCAAGAAATAAATGAAGAAGCTAAAAATGAGAGAGAAGTACACTAAAGAAAGTAAAGTTACTCCTAAAAAAAAAGTAGCCAGACTAATCTGATTCCTGTGTGAAACTTAATTAAATTTGGTGGATTAATCCAGTAAATTATTACCTACATTTTAGAAACATTTCAGAGCTAGGTAGACAATATTATACTGTAATATTTAACGATATTTTGAAAAATAATAATAATAAAGATAGTTAACTTAAAATTTTGTAAATAAAATACGAGACTTTTATGTTTGTTACATCTGATAGATAAATCCAACATAATATTCTTTGCTTTGTGTCAGGATTTAAGATTAATGAATCATATATTATATAGTAATAATAATATTTACTTTTATTATCAATGAATTGGAGCGAAGACACGTAAAGAGTGTACTATATTATAATTAAAATTTCTTTTCTTATCTCATCAAAATATAGCTTTATTTAATACAATAACAATATCATTATTTCTTTACCCATCTCACTCGCTGTCAAACCCCACAGCCTAGTCAATATACCCTACAATTTTACCCTAGCCTGGCGCCACGTTTACGTTACGTTTGCGAGTACAACCCGTCGTAGTCGCAACTGCAACAACAATTTGCAACAAACTGCAGCCGCACGAGGCGTCGCGACCCAACGAGTGCTGCCCGTGCTGCTGCCGCTGCCAGTGCTGCCCAACCTGTAACCAGTTCGCCCCAACCCTGCGCTCTCTCTCTCTCTCTCTCACTCACTCTTTCGCTTTTGCGTCGGCTACGATGGCAGCCGACGCGAATTAAGTTTGGATTTGGGACTGGGGCTGGGGATGGGGCTGGGTGGGTTAGCCGACTCGACGACGACGACGGGGCCACGCCCACTGCCACACACTGGCAGCAGCTAAAGCAGCCGCCCTGACGCCCTAGTTTGGCTGTCGGGGCTGGCGCAAGGTTCGGCCTTGGCGCTCAACACTGACCCGCTTTTTGGCTGAGTGTAGTTGCAGTACCGGCGAGTGTGTGCGAGTGTGTGTGTGTGTATCTGTGTGTGTGTGTGTATATGAAGGCATATTTCGCTGGTCGCTTTCGGCTGTTGCATTTGAAATGCGTGCGAGCTGCATTTGAAATTTTTTGCACAAATTGAAACGCGATTTTACGCGCTATTTTTGTCCTCTTTTTCTCTTTTGCTCTGCACCACGTGGCGTATGCGCAATATTTATAGCGTTATTTTCAATTTGAAAAAACGGCAGGAAAACTGTTTCAATTGAAAATTTTTGGGAAAATCCAAAACTGTTATTGTTGTTGGAGATAGTTTTCTATGTTTGATTTTGCCCTCAGAGCAATTGGGTTGCATTTCAGGGGAGTAGAGAAAGGGAGGGGAGAGGGGGGCAGAACGAGAGGGTTTTCCATTAAATTAAAGTGGTCAGATTTAACAGTAGTTAGAAATAGTTAGTACGGTGCACTTTGATGACATTTTTCTATATAAAAGTTAAGGATTAAGGGCTTAGGAACTTTGGAAAACTGTGGAGAGATTTTTAAGTAAAGGAGAGCAGAGTTTTCTTTAATTGTCTCAAGATCCTATCCTAAACTGTAGTTAGATTATTCAGATTTAGTAGCATATTATTATTTATAGCTAAACTATTAAATTTCATAATAGATATAAGCAACAATCGACCTATTTTACCAATTCACCCCATACGACCTAAACGACCTATTCGACCTATTTAACCTATTCAACCTAATCGACCTATTCGACTTATTCAACATATTAGAACTAAGCGACCTATTTTTTAATCTATTCGACCTATCCAACCATTCAACCGATTCGACCTATTTCTATGCATATTTATATGCCATATTAGACCATATTTCCCATTCAAAATAGTATAAATTAATTTTCTAAGCATATAAACTACAAATTTTCATATAATATTCTAGATAAAAGTTTATAACAACTGAGAAAATGTTCCAAGATTGCACACATAATAAAAGCAACTTTAATATAGAAACAATCAAAGTACAATCAGTTTTCAATTATCAATATTGTCTTTGTTTCCCTGCTATAATCATACAATAGATATTTTATAGCATATTGTAAGGATTAGGAATGCAGCTTTGCATAGAATTTATTAATTAATTTCTTATCTTATAATTTCAATCCGATTTCAAGAGTATTTTAATTTTCTGCACTTCTCTTTCTCTCTCTCTCTCTCTTCTTCTCTCTCTTCTTCTAACAATGCTTGCCCTCTAATGGTTGCACTTCTCTCTAGCCCTGTTCCCTCTATTCCTCTTTCTCTCCCTCTCTCCCTCCCTGCTAGAAATTCTCTGGAACTGCTTGGAGTGCTTTGGAGTGTTTGTCGAGTGATGCAGGCAGCGCAGCGCTGCGTCGTTTTGGCCGGCGGCAGACGCAGCTAAAGTAACGGCGCATTAAGTGCGCCCCGGCAGCAGCAGCAGCGGCAGCGGCAGAAACAACGCCGACAACAGCGAGAAATTTTATGGCCCTCTTTCTCTAGCTGCGCTAGCTCCTCCATCTCCATCTCCATCTCCTCCTCTCCCGCCTGCCTGCAGCTTGTTGTGCAGCGATGCGTTTTGCCGACGCCAGCAGCGACGCCATGTCGTGGAGCAGCCTGAGCTGCACCTGCCACTGCACACAGAGAAGCTGCCGGCTCCCCTGCCTCCCTGCTGCTCCTCACCCCTCTAGCTGCTGCTCCGTGCTCCAACCTGCCTCTCCCTGCTTCTGCCTGCTCCAGCTCTTCCCCTGTGCCTCTCCTGCCCATCGCGAGGCATAAACCACGTCTGATTCTGACTCAGAGTTTGAAGTCAGCCTGGCCAGTTGCAGTTGGAGACGGTAGTCAGTTGCTCCGCCGTCTGGCAATGCGCCGTGTCTGAAATTTGCGACCTGCCACAACAACAACAAGAGGAGGAGCAGCAGGAGAGGAAGAGCAGGAGGTGGAGCAGCAGCAATAAGAGCAGGCAACAGACCATGGAAGTCGTCGCTGGAACTGCGGTATGCCCCGCAAAGATGCGACCACAGCAGCAGCAGCAGCAGCAGCGCCGCATCGCCCGACAGGGAGACGTGCCTGCTCTCTCTCTTCTCTCTATCTCTAGCCCAGTCGACTCCTCCTCCTCTCTGCTTGTGCCTCTCCAGCTTTGCCTCACTGTGGCCGCAGCTCAAATTAATTTCATTATTCTCGTTGGCTGCGCTCGCTCTCGCGGCTCGGGGAGTTTCTCTTTTGATGCGTGATGAATCAGCAGAGGCAGCGGAGCCAGCGACCGCCAGCGTTGTAGTTGGCTTTGTGTGGGCGACCCCCTCCTATACCCCCCTCTTCCCATCCCCCTCTGTAGCGCCCAAAACGACCACAAATCAAGCAATTCGTGGACAACCGCAATTCAAATGCTTCGCTTTGTCTCTCACTGCGCGTTTACTTTGATTTCTTTCTATCTATATCTGCACTAATCTGCTATAAAACTTGCTATAATTATGGCTACAACTGACATAACTGTCACAGAATTAAACCGATTGGCAGTTGGAATCAATATCATTATGTGGAAAAAGGCAAACGGAGTGGAGAATGGATAAGACATAATTGATTCATTATTTTCGTGCAGAAGAAATGAGAAATACCAAGAAAAGTGTAGAAAGTGAGAAAAGAAAGGGGGAAGAGAGGTGAAAGAAAGACAATAAGAGCTTAGGAAAGGACGAAATTATAGGAAAGAAATAAACATATTTATGGGAAGTAGAAATAGTTGGGAAAAGAAATCTTTCTCCATCTGGAGGAGGAAAAAAAAACAGAGAAAAGGATGGAGGAATAAATATAAAGAGAGGAAGTCAAAAAGCAGGTGAGAGAAAGTGAAAGTGAGAGAAAGAGAGCCTAAGAATCAGAGAAAGTAAGAGATAAATTAGAGATAGGTTTATAACAACTGAAAATAATTTAAGAATAAATATAATTAAATATTTCTGCAAAAAAAACGAGAAAAAAGAAAACAATTAGAGAATGAAGTAAACTACTCTTGAAACTCTCAACTAATTATAGCAAAATGTATATAAGTATAAAGTTTATAGCAACTACAAATAGTTTCCTAATAAAATATTTTTAAGAAAGGGAGATAAATAAGGAAAAATTAAAAGGTTAGTTAAGAAAGAGTTTGAACAGCATGGGAAGTATACAAAAAGTATAGTAAAACTATAGCTAAAAATATATAATAAAGTTTATAGCAACTTGGAATACTTTGGGTATAAGAAAACTGTAAAGAAGAAATATATATGTAGAAAGAAGAGAGTAAACTCCAAGTATGAAATGATCTGCATACGAAATGCATCATATAAAGAATATTCTCCGAATGTCTAAAGTTTATAGCAAATAGTTGGAATAGTTATGGTAACAGACAGATAATTAGCCATCGCCTGCATTGATATATATTGTCAAAGCAAGAAAAGAAGAAGAGTGCCAGCCCAAAAATATCTAGTTCAATTCAGTAAATTGTCGCTGCCACTTTGCAAGTAACTCCCCCTCCCTTCCCTCGCGAACTACTCCTCCTCCTTCTTCCTGCCTGTCACAACTTGTAGTTGGCCCTTGTGTCATGGCCAATGCATCTCTCAGTATCCTTCCTTCCCCATCTCCCTCTTGGCCAGCCAAATCAAAGTCTGTCTGTCTGCCTGTCTAACAGCGAATCCTGCGGCTGCGTCTCGACATTTATTGCAGTCCAACTGGAAAGTCTTCACGTCTGCCCAGTTCCTCCCTCCCTCATCCCCTCATCCTTGTGCTCCCTCCCTGTCCAGCCTGTCCGTCTGCATTACTGTCGACCAATTGGCAAAGCAATTCGAGTAGATTCGGGGACATTCGAGCTAGCAAGCTGGAGAGGATTGGGGGGGGACTATGTGGACTTGCTCTGCTTGTTTGGGGTCATTATTTATTTACAGTAAAATTGTATTTCCTTTGCTCTTAAATTGGGCAATTTATAACGAGGCACTTGACGCCGCAGCAGCAGCAGCAGCAGACGCTCTGCCGACGCCCTCCACAGGCCGCCAGTCTCCAGGCTGATGGCTTCGCTTGCGTCACGTGATAACTTTAGCTGCATGCTCAGATTTATATGCATGTGTGTGTGTGGCAGTGTGTGTGTCCGTTGGCTGGACCCCAGCAGCAGCATCAGTTGAACAATTTCAATATTTCATCAAAGACATTCAAAGAGTTTTGCCTGCCCTGCCCTGTTCCCTGCTCCTGCTCCTCTCCAGGCAGGGGTTAAGTGCAACAGCGCCACGCTGGCGCTGCAATTATTCTCGTTAAATGTGGAGCAGGCAGGGCGTGCAGGGGGCGTGGCAAGGGGCAGGGATGAATGCCAAGTAATGCACATGTTACTATTTACTTTGCGTGTGCACCAAAAGAAACAAACGACGCGGGCAGCAGCAAAAATAAGCAAACCCAACTCCCCCTCTGCCTTGGCCTTTACCCACTCCTCCCTCTTCCCACTCCACCCCTCTCCCACAGCCTGTCCTGCAGTTATTACTCATACGCACTGCGGGACAGCAGTCAATGCGACGACAACTGCGATTGAATCTCTCTCTTTCTCTCTCTCTCTCTCTACTGCAGTAATGTTACTGCCAAGGGGGGACCCGACCCAGAAATGAGGTAATCAAACATTATGAAGGAGGTCACCCAAAGCAATTGTGCGCTCGTAATTGCCTGTGAATGGCAAATGTAAAGCCAAACGAGAAGCCACAAATCAAAATGTACGCCAAATATTTGCCCAGCTATGGCGAATCGAATGTCAACCAGTGGCGGAGGGAAGGGGAGAGGGGAGGGAAGGGGGAGAGAGCAGGGTAGTAGTGGGAGATAAGTGCGAGACTGCGTTGCAGTAAGTGCCCGCCCTCGCCAAAAGTAACTCGAAATGCGATGCTCAAGTGCACTAGAGGTTTCACTGCGCACCCCCCCAAGGGGGCAATTCACATGTGTGTTTGAAGGAGAAAAAATAAAGATGAAACTAACGGTAGATATACATAAAGCTAAAAGCTATAAAAATGTACTAGGTATAGTTTAAAGAGCAAAATAAATAAACTTTTAAAGAATTTTGCTTCAAATAAAAAACAAAATATATAAAAATATTTTTGTGATATTAATGTATTTGATTGTAATTGATCGTTAGGGTTCTGCCTTAAAAATACATATCTCTTTTTTAATAACTAATAGAATTAGTTAGACATACAGTAAGAAGATTAAAGAGATAATACTTGAAAATATTACAACTCTTAGACCTGCGAATAAAATACATCTAAAAAAAAGTGAAGAAATTGTATTGTTTTCTTTTTAATAATTTGAAGTCTTTTTAAGCATTCTAGTTTATAAAGAAAGAATCTAAGTCTTGGAAATACATTTTTATATCTCAAAGAGTAATGGAATTAATATGTTTTTTTTTTTAATAATTTGAAGATTTTCTAAGCATTCTAATTTAAAAAGAAAATAATTTCCAATGTAAGGACCCTATAAAAAAGAAAACAAATTATAGACTTGCGAATATAATTCAAATAACAGAGATAAAAGATATTTTCCCATAAATCCTTCATCTGCTCCCTACTCAATGTCTCATTCCTGCTTCCCCAACTAACATATATTTATATTAAGAAAATTCTTCACAGATTTCCATGCAGCTTATGCTAAAAAGTACAAAAAACCGTGCTATACAATCCCCACATATGTTTCCACTGCACATATATGAAATTTATCTATGTAAATATTATGGTTATTATTCTTTCTATTTTTTTGTTTTGAAAAACACCTCTTCCTGCCACCTTCCTTTCCCACTAAACTTCCTTCTACTGTTTTACAGAGGTTTAAGGTTTTTTTTTTTTTTTGTATTCTACACATACTACAAAAATATCCGTTATCTTTAAATATAATCGCTTTGAGGTTATGTTGTTGCGGTTGCTGTTGCTGCTCTATCTCAACCAACACAAAGTCTGTTTTTGTTTTGTTATTGTTTCTTTTTCGCTCTTCTCTTTTTTGTTTTCTTCTTTGCCGACTTGTTTGCATTTTTGTTTTCAGCTTTACGGAACTGTTTCTGTTTCAACGTTGCATGCGAATGCCTTGACTTGTTGTTGTTGCTCATGTTGCTGTTGTTGCTGTTGTTGTTGTTGTTGTTGTTGCTGTTGTTGTTGCTGCTGTTGTTGCTGTTTCTTGTTTCCATTTTTCATGCAGCTCCAGCGTCGTTTAATTTTTGCCTTTTTGGGGCTTGAATGAAAAAAAAAACGCTAGTCCAAAGTCCATAAAACATCACGACGCTGTCAGTTGTTGTTGTTGTTGTTGTTGCTGCTGCTGCTGTTGTTATTATTGTTTCGCTTGGATTTTTGCTGAAAGTGGCAGAGCCACCAGCAGCAGCAGCAGCGAAGCAGCAGCAACAAGCCAAGGTGAAGCAAAGTCGCTGACAAAAGGGGGGCGGGGAGGAAACAAAGAGCAAAGAGGGGAAGAGTGGCAAAGAGAGCAAGCCAAGGCAGTAGAAGAGGGGCAAACGTACAAGAAGAAGAACAACAACAACAACGGCGAGCAAAACAAAAATAAAAATGAGTTAAGAGAAACGGACGTTCATAATGCCAGCGCCAGAGAGTGCAGGGGCGTAGTAAGAGTAGTAGACATGCAAGAGGGGCAGCTAGAAAATGAAAGTTTCCGTAGTGAGATCCCCACCAGCTACGCCCCTGTGCTGCAGCGTGCGCTATGTGTAACTTCTTGTTGCTGCTCTTCAGCTTCTTCGCACATGTGCAAATTTTTAAATTCCAAAAAACCCCCCGACGTAAACCCCCTGAAGTAAAATCGCCCTCCTGAAGCAGATTCTGCTGTCTGCTACGCTTTTTCTTCCCTCTCTCTCTCTCTCTCTCTCTCTCTCTCTCTCTTTCTCTGCTCTCGTTTGTCTCATTTTTCTGCTACCTCGCTGCATCATCTTTCACACACTAAAAAAAAAATATATATATATATCGTATCGTATTGTAGCATATCGTATTGTACCATACCGTAGCCGAGTGTACCAGAGTATACCCCTGCCCTACCCCCTTGTAGCGTGAGCAAGACAAGTGCAATCGCAGCGACGCTTAAGCAAAGAGCCTCAAGCGCTCTCGACTTGTCGCCCGATCCCCCCCTCCTCCACAGTTTGCCTGTTTTCTCAGTGTTCCCAGCTCTCCAGACTTGTAGCTTCCATTGATGATGACCCCAGCAAGCATTACCATGGCCTTTCGCTTTGGCTCCTCTTCCTCTTCCTACTCCTCCTCCTACTCCATCTTCTCCTCCTTCTCTCTCGTTTAAAATTTTTAAAAGGCCGCCGACAATTTGGAGGAATGTGAATGTGCCTGCGAATGTTATTCCACGTCGTCGTCTCTCCTCCAGCTTGAGAGGAGTACTCGTATTCGTATTCGCATTCGCACTCATGTCTGACAGTCTTATTATTCGCATACCCTGTAGATGGTAGCGTGTGCAGAGCGGTTGGGCAAGATCTTGACCCAATTCGTTGGATATTATAGCAAATACTTTGAAAATACTCTTGTAATATTTTTAATTATAGGTAAGGATCTTAAGTTAAGACTTTCAGTATAAGATATCGTTATAATTAATAGGCATATCCCATTTTGGCTTTATTTATTATATTCAGCAAAATATTTCCTAAGTAAACTCTTCTTTTCTTTTAAGATCTCAACGTATATCAAGCCTGATCGATGAGGTTTTCTTAATATTGTTGTTCGTTATATCACTTTATTAACTTATTTTTTATATTTATGGAAATTTCTTAAGTTATATTAGTCTAAACTGTTTACAGGTGAATGCTGCTCAATCTACCCCAAAATTTTTAGAGCTCAGTTTTAGCTTAGCATTAGGTGCAGTCACCAAAAGATCGTTACTAACATAACAATTATAGTCACAGAGAGTAGTTAAAGTAACCAGCACGGGTTTATTGATATACTCTTGGGGGAGGGGGACTTAAGCGAATTCCGATGCAGTTGAAGATAAGAAGAAAACCTGAATAGTTCGAAATTCCCATAAAAAGTGCATAAATTGTTTACAATTTCCGGTTTAAGTTGATTTTTTATGGCATTTTATAGCGGGTGCACGATGAGGTGCGCTCTGCAGAGCGTCTGTTATACTGTGCTATCCAAACTTGTGTACAGAAACTGTTATACTGTGCTGCTTAAACTACTTTACTATGATACAATGCTACAGAAACTATTATACTGTGCTACAATAACTTCTATACTGTTATATTTTGCTACAGAAACTGTTATACTGTGCTACAGAATGTGCTATACTAATATAATGCTTTATGCACATAAAGCGTTATACCGGGCTACATTAACTGTTATACTATAACACTTTGCTTCAGTAACTGTTATACTGTTATACTGTGCTACAGAAACTGTTATACACTTAAAATCTAAATGCATTTCCGCCTCTTAAAGCTTAACAAAACTGTTATACTACCCACACACACACAAGCCTCGCCCAGTTTCGCAGCAATTATCGATATAAAACGGAACTCTTGTTGTAGGCAGCTTTAAAATTCTAATTAGATCGAGGCATGATGCCCTCCCCCCTCTCTCTACACCATACAAAGCATGTACAACATGCATTAAACTACGATATACGCGATATACTCGAACAGTAAAGTGACCCAGTCGGGGCACAGAGAGTGGAAACACAGAGAGTTGCCCAGCGAGTTCCGTCATCGCGTTGGCGTTGCCGTTGCCATTGCGCATGCGTCACTCGCCTACACAGCACAGCGCAGACTAGAAGAGGTAACAGCAGCAGCAATTGGCAACCGGAGCTGGTTCTCCCTTCTTCTCCCTCTCCTCTCCTCAGTTGGCGGCGTTGGCAGTGTCATCCCAAGAAACGGAAATTCAATTTCCGTCACGTTCAAAGCGAAATTCACTTCCTCGCCCATGCAGAAGTCGAGAAGCCGACGCACTGTGGCAACCCCGCCCCCTCCCTGCCCCCGATCTCTGTCCTAGCCCCCCAGCTAGGGAACGTTTCGTTTTCGTTTTGGGGCTGCCATTAAAAACCATGGCAAGTCGAGGCAAGTTGAGTCAAACCTCATGATGAGCTTTGGCATTATCATCATTATTAACGCGTCGTTCTGGCTTCCATTGTTGTTGTTGTTGCTGTTGCTGCTGCTGCTGCCTTTGTTGTTATCGTCACCCACTCAACGTCAGCGCCTCAGCCAAGTGACCAACTTAATTAAGCTTGAAAGGGAAATGCTTCCTCCTACACGAGCAGAGGAAGTAACGGCAACAACAGCAGCTCTCTCTCTTCCTCTCTCTCTCTCTCTTTCGCTCTGTCTCACTCTGGCATCTCTGGCATGAAAAAGTGAGTACGCAAAGCCGCTTAATGAATGAACAAATGTTCCGACTGAATGAATGAGCCAACAAATTAATTAATGCAAATTATGATGCTAAAGCAGAGTCTGTTTAGTTCCCCTACCTTTCCCCTATCTTCCCCTATTCCCCTACTAACCTTACTTAACCCATAACTAAGTCTTCTTTCCCCTCCTGAAAACGGTGTCATAAGCAACACTTTAATTCATTTTCGTGTAGCTTAAGGCACAACGGGTTACTAGAGAGAGAACAGCAGGAGAGAGAGAGAGAGTGGGAGGGAGAGAGGCAGCTACAGGTTGTTACCTCGCCAAAAGGTCAAAGTTGAATGCGGACATAAATGTAAATGCAAAGATTGATTGAAATGAGTGTTAAGATGAGCTGGGATAATAATTTCGACAGGCAAAACAACCTGAGTAACCAAAAAAACAGGAAAGATTGGGTATTATTAGAGACCCTAGTTTAATAGAAATCGATAGTTGTCGGAAGTAACAGGGGGAGGGGAGGGATAAAGTGATTAAGTTGATGGGTGTGATAGAGTGGGATAAAGTGAGATATAAATAAATATGCGACAGATTTATAGAGAGAAGTAGAGATAGGAGGGAGCTAGATTAATATAGGAAGAAAGAAATATATGTATAGCTACAAATATATTTGGATATATAATAGAGAAAGACATATACATAATTTCACAAAATAATATAGATAAATAATATGAGTAATGGGAAAAAGATAATTGTAGTTTGAAACAGACAGAAATATAGATGTAAAAAGAAAGATAATGGAGGGCAGAAAGACTGATACATATATTAAAATAGAAAATGAAGCAGATGGAAATGGATATAGATATAGAAAAAGTATAGACCTAGAATATACATAGGCGATAGAAATATAGATAAATTAAATGAATGTAGATAATTATAAAATATACAATAGATAGTTAGATAGATAGATAGATAGATAGATTGATAGATAAATAGATAGATAGATAGATGGATAGATAGATAGATAGATAGATAGATAGATAGATAGATAGATAGATAGATAGATAAATAGATAAATATATAGATAGTTAAATATATAGATAGATATATAAATAGAAAGATAAAACAATGGATGTATAGATAGAAAGATTGATATTTAGAAGGATAGATAAACAGATATATACATATGTATATATAGATAGATAAGTAAACAGATTGATCCATACATAAAAAGAATGATATATGGTAAATAAGGCTCTTTCCTTGTCATTTTTTTCCCAACCTACCTAACCCCTCTAATTTTTTCGCAAAGTATAGAGTAGTAGTTGCTTCTATTAACCCCAATAGATCTCCCTCTCTTTTTCTAACCACATCGTTTAGCACTCTCAAATTTCCACAAACAATTAAAAAAACAAAAAACTTCCGTCATTTAACTGGGCACCTACTACTATTTAGTGCCCTCCCATTTCACTAAACACTGTCTCGGGGTAACCCAAAAACAACAACAACAACTAAAACCAGAAACAAGCATAACTCCAACTCTGATGGGAGCAATTGCAATTACAATTAAAACCGTTAGCTGGTTGGTTCTAGTACTAGGTTTTTATGGTAGCTTAAGAACCGCACAACCCACTACTCTAATTCCCCTCTATATTTCCCCTTTCTCTCCTCCCTCTTCTCTCTATACTCCTCCACGACGGATGGATAAATGTCTAATTGCGGTGTTGTTGCTGGAAGTTCCTCCATCTCGTACCGCCACTATTCAAAAATATATCTGCTCGTAAGCGTTGGCACTCCATTATGGCTTTCTTGGCGCCCATAACACACACACACACACACACAGCCTGCTGCAACACACACACTATGCAAATGCATAATGAGTATGGCGGAAAATGAAGCTGACGTCCGATTGGCTGGACGCGACGTCGCGTCGTCGCTGAATGCAATTCAAGAGGGAAAGAGAGAGAGAGAGAGAAGAGGAGGAGGGAGAGGGGGTTGTGCCTTGCCTCATGCTAATGTTATAAACATTGCAATTATTGCATTTACTCTCATTTACCCAGGTTGTTGTTGTTGCTGCCGCCTCGACTCGTTATTGCCGCCGCGCACGGGGCCCATTAAAAAAAAAAGAGGAAAAACGAGCAAAAATTTCCATGAAGGAAAATTCACGCCTGGCGCCCAAATGGCGCTGCCAATACGTCGGACTATTAGCGAAAACTTTTGAAAGGCTGCCGAACAGGTGAGGGTGGACAGAGCTGAGGGCAGGAGCGTCTAGGGGGAGAGCTGAGTGAGGGAAAGCTCGGAGAAGAAGAGCTAAGAGAGAGCAGAGCTCCCAGAAGGAGAACTTAGGGAGGGAGAACTCCGGGAGAGGGAGAGCTCGGGGAACTCCCTTGCAGAGAAGCACAGGCATGAGTCTGCACTGTTTGAGCCTGCTCCAGCGAGGGTGCACTGCACCCACTGCCTCCTGGACTACTCCCCCACTCCAAACACATGTTTCAACTGCCAGAAAAAAAATAAAAAAAAATTTCTGCAGGTGAGAAAAGCGAGAAAAAAAATGGGAAAATTAACTACCGCGTCGCAGCGTTGCAACAATAAAATGCCTCATCGACAGGCGGCGACGGCGACGTCATTAAAAGTGGCCTCCAGGAACCGCATAGATTGGCTTTAGCCAACTCCCAACTCCCTCACAGCTCTGCCCTCCCCTCTCCAGCCCTGCCTGTTGTTAGGGTCTTGCCCGGATGTTACCCATAATTGGGTCATAAAAAACGTATTTGTGTAAAATTATGAAAATGAAGTCAATTGCAATAATTTGCTCAAATTTCGAAATTCCAAAACATTCGAGCAAAACGATTACCAGGAAATGTCCAGGCCAGGCCTGACCCCCGCCACTTGCGTGTGTGTGGGAGAAGGCTCAACGATTTTCCAGGAATACATTAAACCTCAATTCACATCAACTTCGCTCAGCTCGTGCATGTGCAGGGCGTGAATTATGGCAGAGCACACACTACTTTAAGGCATGAGTATTTAAAAAAAAAAATACTAAATTTAATATGGAAACAATATCATAGAAGTACCCGCTTTAAAAATGACTATATCTTCAACGATTCTTATCAGAAATCACTCAAATATGAAATTTTTTACTAATTTCGAGGAACTGCATCGATTTAGACGAAAAAATAGATTTTGAAATTTTGACAAGGGCTAGGTCTGGATTTTTTTGGAAAATTTTTGAACATTCCAAATCGCTAATATTTTGATGCAACATCCATTTAGATGCCAAACTATGAGTAAAAAGCTATTCCAGAGCTAAATCGGATGAGTTTTGACTAAGTTATGACTATAGGAAGTCAGGAAAGGGGTCTAACCTCTTCCAGGTCTTTCTGGTTTTTGAAGCATGGTGGATACAAATTTTCAAAATTTTTGTATCTTTATTTTTTGATGCTAAATATTTTGATGCTAATATATAATCTATAGGGCAAATAATGAACAAATTGCTATCACTGAACTAAATCGGATGATTTTTGACTGAGTTATGTCTTTGGAAAGTCAGGATGGGTCTCTTAGGTCTCTCAGGGCTTTGAAGCTTGGTATACCCAAAATTTTAAAATATTAGGACCCTTATCTTTTTTTTCTGTATGAATCTACAGGTTTGAATCTGCAATGTGCCCTATTAAGTCGATTTATCTTGATAATATTAAAAGCTGCTTTATTTTATTTAGCAAATTGTAACCCATAATTGTATAACAAGTCTAGAGAGTAATATAGTATAACTTTAAGCATCTCTACTACTTTGTAGCAAGTTTGGAGAGTACTCTAAGATAACTTTAATCAATTGCAAATGGTTTGGATTGCTGCTTTAATATTCCTTTTGACTTAAAGTGCCAATTGCAGCAGTCGTAGCCGCAGTGTGGCTTGTTTTCCTCCCCCTCTCTCTCTCTCTCTCTCTCTCTGTGTTTCTCTCTCGCTCATTCCCTTTGCACTTGCGGCTGCCAAGTGGAACGGTAAATTGCCGTTCGATATGCAAATGTCAGTCGCATTCACAAAACGCTGCGCTTTTCAATTTCAATTGCGCGCTGCATTGAAATCAATTTAACTTTCTGCTCAATGCCAATCATTGACACCGTCTACACCCAACCAAAACACACACACACACACCCACACACCAGCACACACACAGAGTGAACCCACAGCAGCTGCAGCCCGCAGGCGGGGAGGGGATTAGGAAACCAGACTGAATCCAAAAACAAACAATCAAACGGATACGAGCGCTTATTTCAAAATTCATTTGTCATTTTGTGACAGGCAAATGAAAACTTCAGCAACTGCGAGGCGAAAGGCAGGAGAGGGGGAGGGGGAGCTAACCGAGGAGGCGTGGCTCAGACAACCCAAGGCAACATTTTGTGCAAAATTCGCTTTGAGCTCAGTTTCAGTTTCAGCGCGCTCTCTTGCCTCATCTCTCTTATTTTTTGTTTTCTGTTTTACTTCCGCATCATTTATGAAGTTCTGCAAATGTAGATGAGTTTTCCCAGCAACACTTTTCCTCTCCCTCCCCTCTCCTACAGTAGTTTTCCGCGACGTGCATCTTATGCCGCAGCCCAAAAATAAAGTCAATCTGCAGCACTCTGGCAATCCTATCATAGTCTCTCATTCCCCCCCAACAGAAGGTGGCAACCCTTGTTGACACATTCAGTGGCTCTCTCTCTTCTCTGTGTGTGTGTGTGTGTGTGTGTACCGGAAGAACATGACATAATATAACGGTAAAAGGAAAATCATCGATTTCATTTGATTTATTTTTGTTGAGGACCCACAGTCCTTTTCTTTTTCTTCTTTTTTTTTCTTTTCCTATCCAATTCCTTTTTTTGGCAACCACCAAATGCCGCCATGTTTTGCGGGTGTCGCTGTGTGTGTGTGTGTGTGCGTGCAGGCAATAAATCTCGGAAATTGTGTCAGCAATTGTGTTAACCATCAAGGGCAGCAGCAGCAGCGGCAGCAGCGCGGGAGGCGGCCATATTGAAATTAGAGGCACTTCCGGCGGCACTGCCGCTGCCATGATGATTTTTGTTTTGGCGATGGCGATGGCGGTGGCTTTTTTGGACATTTCGGTAAGCGAAACTAAGTGCCGGAAAGATATGCGTAACAAATGCCTATATAAGTGGAAAGGGGCGAGGGAAGTAGGGGGAGCAAAGGGTGTCACTGTAGCAGAGGAGTTTTTGAAGGGGGGAAAGAGAGAGAGAGAGAGAGAAGACCTAAACAAATGAAGAAAGTCAGAAAAAAGTCACTGAGCGAGCAGGGTTGTCACCGGATAGTCAGGGCTGTCACAGCGTAGGCAGGATTGTCTTTGAGGATGGCAGGGTTGTCGCGAGAGAAACAGAGCTATTGCTAAGGGGACAGGGCTATTGCTGCGGGAGCAGGGTTGCAGCTGAGATGACAGGTTTGTAGCTGGTAAAGAGCAGGGTAGTCGCTGTGATGGCACGGTTGTCGCTGACGGTGCAGAGCTGTAGCTAAGGGCACAGGGCTGTCGCTGAGAGCGCGGAGTTGTCTCCAGAATAGCAGAGCTGTAGCTGAGAGGGCAGAGCTGTCGCTGGGAGGGCAGGGCTGTACCTGAGAGGGCAGGGCTGCATCTGAGAGGGCAGAACTGTAGCTGAAAGAGCAGGGCTGTGTCTGAGAGCGCAGGGTTGTCGCTGAGAGCGCAAAACTGTATCTAAGCAGGCAGGGTTGTCGCTAAACGAGCAAAACTGTCACAGAGGAGTTAAAAATGGAGTTCCACCTCCCAAAGAGCGCTATACACAATGGGGGGAACCAACAACCCACCCAAACCACTCAATATTTTTGATTTGTCAACGTTTTGTTTACATTTTGCTCAAGGTGAGACACGATGCCCCGCAAAAAAATAAGTTGCTTATGCAACATGGTATAAAATCTACAAACATTCATCTCCATCTATCTTGAAATGTTGCCATCACTTTCCCCTTCCCTCTCTCTGTATGTCTCTACTTATTTTTATAATAAATGTATTTTTAGTTTTAACAAATTTGTTTTGTTGTTTTCGCATCATCACCAAAAATTGAATAACAGCGTAGACGATATGTCTATATAAATATATGCGTACACACAGAGACCCGAGTATGTTATGTTGACTACGCAATAAACAAAACTAGCTGTGCCCCCCCTACCCCGCCTATGCCTGAGGTTGAGGTTTACTTTTGGCCCATTAATTCTGAAAATGCAAATCATGCGAATGATCAAAGACAAAGGAGAGAAGAAGAGAAACAAAAAAGTGAATTATGGCTAAATAGGCAACAAACTTAATATCCTATATAACACATTTGATTATAGCATACTGATTATACGACTAGTAATGCTTTACCCTAGTTTTTCACTGGGAAAATTCCTTGAAAGTTTTCCAAAATGATACATAGATCACACTGGGGCTGCTCTGCATGATTTAGTGAATAATTGTTATGGTTTAACTTAAGCTAGAAGATATAGTTTATTTAGGTTTAGGTTTATTATTGTATGATATGGGAAAATACAGAAAATTCCCTGAAAGTTTTCCAAATGTGTGATAGTTTGTATATCTTACACTTAGTACCTTTAATTGCTCAGTAAAGCAATCTTTTGGGATATTTCAAACGATATACCATATGTATTTGAGTTTACTTTGATATAGTATAAGGAAATTCCACAAAAGTTTTCTATAAATTGATATCATACATAATATAGTATTTTATTATAGTTTTCTAATTACCATAAATAAAAATATGTTACTAAAATGCTAAAACTAATTTTTAATTACCAAAATACCCAAAATAAAAATAAATATCTTTATCTCCGCATTATCTACATCATATTTCCGCTTATTTTGCCTGATTTTAGCCGGAAGTGCAAGACAACCAATTAGATATTTAAATTTCAGCACAACATTAGTTATATTTATAGAGCAGACTCTATGGAAACATCCACTCCACTCTAGCCACTGGGCCAATGATCTCTTCACCCATTCTCGCAAACCCCTCCAGCTCTCAAAAAAACTCGACTCATTAACACACAAAAAAAAAACATGCTGTATAAACAGTTTAGTTTAGTTCGGTTCAGTTCAGTTTGGCTTCCCTCGATTGTTAACTATTTTTAGCAAAGCTACGAACTTGAGGCTATTTTCGAATGCAGAACACAGAGTGCAACAACAACAACAGAGAGGGGGCAAAGGGGTACCAAATACAGTGGGTAAAAAATTAAAAAAAACAAAGTTAAGAGCTTCTCTCGAGCGTGTGTTCAACAAAAAATAAAAAAAAATAAATAAGAACTTTTCATCATAATATAATAGTATGGGGTAAACAATATATAATAAATATGTATATAGAGATGATTATGATAATGTTAATGATGATTGGGCTGGTTGTTGACGTCGTTGACTCTTGAGTTGCGAGTCGCGTGTGGGTTGAAAATTTGCAAAAAAAAAAAATATATATATATACTCATTACGAAAAGGTAGCGCAAAAATGAAATGACAACGACGAGAATGAAAAGCAAACAACAGAGAGAGAGAGAGGAAGAGATAGAGAGAGAGACAGAGACAGAGAACAACAACAACTGGCATAGTTTTGCAGCTGCTGCTGCTGCCGGCGTTGTTAAATGTTGCGTTTTTTTCGAAAAATCGCACGGGGCAATTCTATTTTTATCACGGCATGCAGTTTATTTATAAAAATGGTTCGCGGCTCGTTTCTACTTCCATTATGAGTATTAAAAATGAAAAAAAAAAAAACAACAACAGAGTATAATGACTGACAAATAATCATGAACAATTACCACAGGCACACAACAATAAAAATAAACCAGAAAGCAAAGCTACCTTAGGCATGCCGAAGATTATATACCCTTGCAGTGATTTCTCATTTAAAGTTCCATTTTCTATCGATTATAACTTTCCTTAAAAGTAATTGATTTTTATGCGGAATGACATTTTGTTTATGTTTTGATTAACTGAGTTATTCTACATTTAAATAATATCATAATTGACTTTTTGAAAATTTTCGATATTTTGAAAATTTAGGTAATGGTCCCCCCTGTAAATTTTTCAGAAATTTTTTTTCTTGAAAATTTAAAATCGCTAGCTTTTAATTTTAATCGATAGCGGAGGTCATAATTATTACTAAACAAGTGTTTAAATCGATTTTAGAAGATACTTAATTTTGGTCCAAAAATCATGTCAGAGTGGACTAAAAATCAGACATGTAACATCCTCGACTGGCCTGGTACCCGTATTTTCCATCGACCATAACTTTCTTAAAAATCCAACGATTTTCATGTGGAATGACATTTTGTCTATGTTTCGACAATCTGATTGATTCTACATTTAAATAATATCATAATTCACTTTTTGAAAATTTTCGATTTTTTGAAAATTTAGGTAATGGTCCCCCCTGTAAATTTTTCAGAAATTTTTTTTCTTGAAAATTTAAAATCGCTAGCTTTTAATTTTAATCGATAGCGGAGGTCATAATTATTACTAAACAAGTGTTTAAATCGATTTTAGAAGATACTTAATTTTGGTCAAAAAATCATGTCAGAGTGGACTAAAAATCAGACATGTAACATCCTCGACTGGCCTGGTACCCGTATTTTCCATCGACCATAACTTTCTTAAAAATCCAACGATTTTCATGTGGAATGACATTTTGTTTATGTTTCGACAATCTGATTAATTCTACATTTAAATAATATCATAATTCACTTTTTGAACATTTTCGATTTTTTGAAAATTTAGGTAATGGTCCCCCCTGTAAATTTTTCAGAAATTTTTTTTCTTGAAAATTTAAAATCGCTAGCTTTTAATTTTAATCGATAGCGGAGGTCATAATTATTACTAAACAAGTGTTTAAATCGATTTTAGAAGATACTTAATTTTGGTCCAAAAATCATGTCAGAGTGGACTAAAAATCAGACATGTAACATCCTCGACTGGCCTGGTACCCGTATTTTCCATCGACCATAACTTTCTTAAAAATCCAACGATTTTCATGTGGAATGACATTTTGTTTATGTTTCGACAACCTAATTGATTCTACATTTAAATAATATCATAATTCACTTTTTGAAAATTTTCGATTTTTTGAAAATTTAGGTAATGGTCCCCCCTGTAAATTTTTCAGAAATTTTTTTTCTTGAAAATTTAAAATCGCTAGCTTTTAATTTTAATCGATAGCGGAGGTCATAATTATTACTAAACAAGTGTTTAAATCGATTTTAGAAGATACTTAATTTTGGTCCAAAAATCATGTCAGAGTGGACTAAAAATCAGACATGTAACATCCTCGACTGGCCTGGTACCCGTATTTTCCATCGACCATAACTTTCTTAAAAATCCAACGATTTTCATGTGGAATGACATTTTGTTTATGTTTCGACAACCTAATTGATTCTACATTTAAATAATATCATAATTGACTTTTTGAAAATTTCCGATTTTTTGAAAATTTAGGTAATGGTCCCCCCTGTAAATTTTTCAGAAATTTTTTTTCTTGAAAATTTAAAATCGCTAGCTTTTAATTTTAATCGATAGCGGAGGTCATAATTATTACTAAACAAGTGCTTAAATCGATTTTAGAAGATACTTAATTTTGGTCCAAAAATCATGTCAGAGTGGACTACAAATCAGACATGTAACATCCTCGACTGGCCTGGTACCCGTATTTTCCATCGACCATAACTTTCTTAAAAATCCAACGAAATTCATGTGGAATGACATTTTGTCTATGTTTCGACAATCTGATTGATTCTACATTTAAATAATATCATAATTCACTTTTTGAAAATTTTCGATTTTTTGAAAATTTAGGTAATGGTCCCCCTGTAAATTTTCAGAAATTTTTTCTTGAAAATTTAAAATCGCTAGCTTTTAATTTTAATCGATAGCGGAGGTCATAATTATTACTAAACAAGTTTTAAATCGATTTTAGAAGATACTTAATTTTGGTCAAAAAATCATGTCAGATGGACTAAAATCAGACATGTAACATCCTCGACGGCCTGGTACCCGTATTTCATCGACATAACTTCTTAAAAATAACGATTTATGTGGAATGACATTTGTTATGTTTGACAATCTGATTAATTCTACATTTAAATAATATCATAATTACTTTTAAATTTCGATTTTGAAAATTAGGTAATGGTCCCCCTGTAAATTTTAGAAATTTTTTCTTGAAAATTAAAATCCAACTTTAATTTTAATCGATAGCGGAGGTCATAATTATTACTAAACAAGTGTTTAAATCGATTTAGAAGATACTTAATTTGTCAAAATCATGTCAGAGTGGACTACAAATCAGACATGAACATCACGGCGTACCGTATTTATCGACCATAACTTCTTAAAAATCCAACGATTTCATGGAATACATTTGTTTATGTTTCGACAACATTATTCTACATTAAATAATATCATAATACTTTAAAATTTGATTTTTAAAATTAGGTAATGGTCCGTAAATTTAGATTTTTTCTTGAAAATTAAAATCCAATTAATTTTAATCGATAGCGGAGGTCATAATTATTACTAAACAAGTTTTAAATGATTTAAAATACTTAATTTGTAAAAATCATTAAGTGACTAAAAATAACATTAACATGACGCCGTACATTTATAATAACTTCTTAAAAAACGAAATTATGAATACATTTTGTTAGTTTACAACGATTATTTACATTAAATAATATCATAATACTTTTAAAATTTGATTTTAAATAGTAATTGACATTTTAAATTTTTCTGAAAATTTAAAATCCACTTTAATTTAATGATACGGGTCATAATTATTACTAAACAAGTTTAAATGATTTAGAAGATACTTAATTTGGTCAAAAATCATGTCAGAGTGACTAAAATCAACATGTAACATAGGTACATTTCATAAACTTTAAAAATAACGATTTCATGGGAATGACATTTGTTATGTTTGAATGATTATCTACATTTAAATAATACATAATTACTTTAAATTTGATTTTTGAAAATTAGGTAATGTCCCCCAAATTTTAAAATTTTTTTGAAAATTTAAAATCCAACTTTAATTTAATCGATAGCGGAGGTCATAATTATTACTAAACAAGTGTTAAATCGATTTAGAAGATACTAATTTTGTCAAAAATCATGTAAGTGGACTAAAATCAGACATGTAACATCCCGACGCCGTAATTTTCATCGACCATAACTTTCTTAAAAATCAACGATTTCATGTGGAATGACATTTTGTTATGTTTCGACAACTAATTATTCTACATTTAAATAATATCATAATTCACTTTTGAAAATTTTCGATTTTTGAAAATTAGGTAATGGTCCCCCGTAAATTTTCAGAAATTTTTTCTTGAAAATTTAAAATCCACTTTTAATTTTAATCGATAGCGGAGGTCATAATTATTACTAAACAAGTGTTTAAATCGATTTAGAAATACTTAATTTGTCAAAAATATGTCAGAGTGGACTAAAAATAGACATGAACATCAGGCCGTACCCATTTTATCGACCATAACTTTCTTAAAATCAACGATTTTCATGCGGAATGACATTTTGTTTATGTTTGACAACTGATTATTCTACATTTAAATAATATCATAATTGACTTTTGAAAATTTCGATTTTTGAAAATTTAGGTAATGGTCCCCCTGTAAATTTTTCAGAAATTTTTTTCTTGAAAATTTAAAATCGCTACTTTAATTTTAATCGATAGGAGGTCATAATTATTACTAAACAAGTGTTTAAATCGATTTTAGAAGATACTTAATTTTGGTCCAAAAATCATGTCAGAGTGGACTAAAATCAGACATGTAACATCCCGATGGCCTGGTACCCTATTTTCCATCGACCAAACTTTCTAAAAATCCAACGATTTTCATGTGGAATGACATTTTGTTTATGTTTCGACAATCTGATTATTCTACATTTAAATAATATCATAATTCACTTTTGAAAATTTTCGATTTTTGAAAATTTAGGTAATGGTCCCCCTGTAAATTTTTCAGAAATTTTTTCTTGAAAATTTAAAATCCAACTTTTAATTTTAATCGATAGCGGAGGTCATAATTATTACTAAACAAGTGTTTAAATCGATTTTAGAAGATACTTAATTTTGGTCAAAAATCATGTCAGAGTGGACTAAAAAGACATGTAACATCCTGACTGGCCTGGTACCCGTATTTTCCATCGACCATAACTTTCTTAAAAATCCAACGATTTTCATGTGGAATGACATTTTGTTTATGTTTCGACAATCTGATTAATTCTACATTTAAATAATATCATAATTCACTTTTGAAATTTCGATTTTTGAAAATTTAGGTAATGGTCCCCCCTGTAATTTTTCAGAAATTTTTTCTTGAAAATTTAAAATCGCAGCTTTAATTTTAATCGATAGCGGAGGTCATAATTATTACTAAACAAGTGTTTAAATCGATTTTAGAAGATACTTAATTTTGGTCAAAAAATCATGTCAGAGTGGACTAAAAATCAGACATGTAACATCCTCGACTGGCCTGGTACCCGTATTTTCCATCGACCATAACTTTCTTAAAAATCCAACGATTTTCATGTGGAATGACATTTTGTTTATGTTTCGACAACCTAATTGATTCTACATTTAAATAATATCATAATTACTTTTGAAAATTTTCGATTTTTGAAAATTTAGGTAATGGTCCCCCCTGTAAATTTTTCAGAAATTTTTTCTTGAAAATTTAAAATCGCTAACTTTTAATTTTAATCGATAGCGGAGGTCATAATTATTACTAAACAAGTGTTTAAATCGATTTTAGAAGATACTTAATTTTGGTCCAAAAATCATGTCAGAGTGGACTAAAAATCAGACATGTAACATCCTCGACTGGCCTGGTACCCGTATTTTCCATCGACCATAACTTTCTTAAAAATCCAACGATTTTCATGTGGAATGACATTTTGTTTATGTTTCGACAACCTAATTGATTCTACATTTAAATAATATCATAATTGACTTTTTGAAAATTTTCGATTTTTTGAAAATTTAGGTAATGGTCCCCCCTGTAAATTTTTCAGAAATTTTTTTTCTTGAAAATTTAAAATCGCTAGCTTTTAATTTTAATCGATAGCGGAGGTCATAATTATTACTAAACAAGTGTTTAAATCGATTTTAGAAGATACTTAATTTTGGTCCAAAAATCATGTCAGAGTGGACTAAAAATCAGACATGTAACATCCTCGACTGGCCTGGTACCCGTATTTTCCATCGACCATAACTTTCTTAAAAATCCAACGATTTTCATGTGGAATGACATTTTGTTTATGTTTCGACAACCTGATTGATTCTACATTTAAATAATATCATTGTAATATATAATACATTTAAAAATAAAATTGACTTTTTGAAATTTTTCGAAGTTTTGGAAATTTAACATTACCCCCTATAAAATTTCAAACATTTTTTTTTTTTAATTTTAATTATATGCGGAGGTCAAAATTAGTAGTAAACAAATGTTTAAATCTTAACATAAACTAAACATAATTTTTGCTCAAAAATCATTTCAAACGGGTAATACATATTTAGTTTATGTGGTCGAAGCTGTCTCCTAAGGTGCGTTGCAAACTTATTACTAAAATTAATATACCCTCTGCAAGGGTATAAAAAATAAATAAAAACCCCAACGAGCAGGCAATCCAAACAAAAACAATCAACGCAACGGACTGGGAACACCTTGAGGTTTTCCGCAGAAATCACTGTGAATCATGCTGTGACTTTTTTTTTGCAAATATTTGATAAATTGCTACAGAAAAAAATTATATTTATTTTTTTTTTCATTTTTTATTTATTCTTTTTTATTTAGCTAAGCAATTACACTGTGAACGTGCGCTTATAATGTCTCTCTGCGTCTTTTTTAACTGCTATCTGCATCCGCAATCACAGTTACTAACCTGTGATTTACAAGCTCCACCGAAAATTAACAAATATTTACGCCTGTGTGTGTGTCTTTTTCCGCATCTGCATAAATCAAATGACGCTGCGTCTCAAAAAAAAAAAAAAATAATACTGAAAAACTGACGCAAATCTTAAACCACATGACAAGTAGCAGCACAGAGATCTCTGGTTGCCAGCTGGGCAGACTTCTTAGCCCACCTACCTCCCTCTCCCTACCTCCCTGGCCACACCCCACACAAACCTTGAACAAACTGTACTTAACGAACGTCTTGTATAATTAACAACAACTTGAGGTAGCGACTGCGACTGTGACTAGTTCAACTAGTTTGCCGCAATCTTTAAACCAAATACATTATTTATTATGATCTTAAGTGCGCTATATTTAATATGCGGCAATAATTACAAGAGCAAGACTGTGTGGGGTACCGTGAGATTAGTTGTAGCTTGGGCGTTTTCCCCCCTAAGTAGCATTTTTTTATTGCCCTTTATTATTTCAAGATTTTTATAAACTCAAAGTAGAGTGTACTTTGTTTATTTTTAAAGATAATGCTATCAAGCAGGTATATATATTAGTTATTATTTTTTTCAAGTTTTGTATACAAATTTCAGCATAATCGGCAGACTATAACAGAACGAGAAGGGGTTATTTTATGCAAAACTGTTTTATTATTTTAATATAACAGAAAAAGTTATATACTTAAGCACTTTTTATATTATTACAATCTTATACTATAGTTTTCAAAAGAACTATAGCTTAAAATATATGGATATATTGACTTTAAACTTCAAATATATCCAACTAAATATTTCCTTTATTTTTTTAAATATTGTAATATTATATTTCCACTAGTTTTCGTTATATTTCCCCACTGTAGTAGTATTTATTTGTAGCCTAATCTTGCGCACTTCTGCTCTATCTAATCTAGAGAGGCAACGCACCGTGACTCACTCACTAACCGTACGAACTAACTAAGTACTATATAAACATTGGGTCAACCCTTTTTCAGAGGGTATCACGGTTCCGCTTAGGGTTCTCGTTCGCTCTTCAAAATTGATTAGGGCCGCTTCAATTTCAACGCAAACGAAAGACCAAACCGAAGGCAAATATTAGCAGAGGTCAAACCCCCCGTCGGAGGTAGAGCAACCCTACAAGTTGCGGGGCACTACCCCCTGCTTCTGGACGGAGGCGCGTCGCGTCGCGTTGGGTGCGTGAGTAATGTGACGACATTAATTTTCACACTCATTACAACTCCATTAAGCTTGGCCCAGCTCTAACCCCTCCTCCTCTGCCTCTCTCTACGCCCATGCAAATTAGAAATAGAAATACCATGGGCCATTTGGAATGCACGCACGAGGGAACCTTTTGATCCGGGAAGGGGGCGGCTGAAACTGTCCACGGAAAGTGTCAACAATTTTGTACATAAATGACGAACATTACGTGGCATTAACAGAGAAAATAGAAAACGTGAAGTGGCAGCAGAAGGGGAGGAGGCAGAGGAGATGGAAGAGAAAGCAAGAGAAAGACAGGGGAGTAAAGAAGCAGGCGGAAAACTAGCTGAGATGAGGCAGGCTAGAGAAAGGAGTTAGCAGAGAAAAAAACCCAACTCTGCCAGGCCAAGCTGCCTCATAAGTTACTCCTTTTCTGCCCCTCTCCAGCTCCCTGCCTGCCCCTTGACCTTATCAACTTAAAAAATTAACAACATTATTGCCCCAACTGTTTTTTTCGTCGTCGTCGTCGTCGTCTTTGTTGTTGATTTATTTTTCGTGTGTTTGCCAGACTGTTTGAGCCTTCCGGCTGCGGACGAGCCTTTGCCCTCCACCAGACACGCAGGAACCCGTAACCCGCGCTTGGGGTCAAGGGTCTCTGCGTGCCAGCAGCACCCTTTGGCAGTGTATTAGAGCAGCCCCTGCTCAGGCTGCTCCGGCTCCTCCCTCCCCCTGCCATCCCCATTCCCTTTGTCCAGCTCGTTCGTCATTTAAAATTCAGCTCAGTTCCAGCCCAATTTCTACATTCCAACAATTCTTGCGCCTTTCTTTGCCGAATGCAGTCACGTAATTTTCGAATTTTCAACACACAGAGGGAGAGGGGGAGCGGGAGGAGTAGGAAAACGCCCCTGGTAAAAACCCTTATAGGCCCGTCTGGACTCTGGAATGCCCGCTGCGCTGAGAGAGCTACGTCAATTTGTATCTGTAAATTAGTATTCCAGTGCAATTTGCCTCGGAACACACACACACACACAAAATACTTTATACATCGATTCCATCGATGCCCCATGTAAACAGACGACAACGACGAGCACGTTGATGATGATGATGATGATTATGATGATGATGATGATAATGGTTATGCCTGCCGGTACAAATGCAGCCACAAAACGGCGTATTATGCGGGATATGGATATGAGACGGCTTTGGGTTTTCCCGCACCAGCAGCGGCGGCAGCGGCGTCTCGACACGGCACAGGCACCCCAGCCCCAGCTCGGGCCCGGCTTTTCTGGCATATTTTCAGTGACGCCTCGTTGAATAGAATTTCATTTTGGCATTGTACAATAATCGCATTATTAATGCGTTTGACTTTGGTCCCTCCCCCCCCTGCCACGCCTCTGCCCTGCCCACTTCTCGCACTTACCCGCTTTGCGCCCCCATCCACGTGCCGGCGCTGGCAGAGCATCACCGTGTCCAGGCAAACAGCACCCGCAGCAGCCTGTGAATAATCGACACACACACATACACTTGCTTTAATTTTCGAATTTTCAACATTTTCACGAGCGTTTATTGAAATTAACAGTTAATTTAACTAATAATTGTTTCGCAGCGGATTTTATCGCACTGCGCCGCGGCGCGACGCGTCTGGTTTTGCGTTATTGATTGCGCCGCTGTCCGTGTACTGTCAACACTTTAAATAATGCTGGTTGCAGCAGCAGCAGAGGCAGCAATTGCACGCACGCACATTAAACAATAAGAATGAAATTAACACTTTAATTGCAACACATTTTATTTATTTTACGCACAATTTGCAAACAACCCTGTCTTTTTCGGGCTCCACACGTGGCACACACACACACAACAAATTTGCACTGAATAAGATGAATATCAATATGGCCGCCCCCACCCAGTCAATAAGCTAATTGATCGCAGTGTCATAGCAATCAGCTGCAAAAACAATGCATCTACTTGCTCTCGCTACCTGATTAATACAAACATGCTTAAATTACTCACGAAAAACGATTACAAACGAGACTTAATCGATTTCGATTACTCAACTGTCTAGACGGAAATTAATTGCAAAATCATTGAATTAAATTATGAAATTAAACACAAGAAAAATAGGTGCAAATGCCACTTTGATCTTAAATAAGGTATGTAACTGTGTGTGTGTGTGTGCGTAACTCAATATTCCTTTCACCATATGTAATTCACTCCAGCTGGCGCACTTTTCTCGCTCTGCCTGTGCTTTTGTGGGCCAATCTTGGTAATGCCTTTGGCTAAATATAAACCCACAATATGTTTTAGCCAATTTGATGCCAAGTTCAAACAGCACACACACACACACAGACTGCCCACACACTTGCAGCTGGAAAGGCATCCTCGGTTGGGATGCCTCACTTAACATTCAGCACAAATCGCCGGCGCCCACACAAATAGTCAAATGATGCCCCGATGGCGATGATGATGGAGCAGATGATGAGCATGAGGCATGGTGACGAGGCTGCCGATGACGATGTCGCCACACACACACAACGAATTATCAGCTGATTTAGTGTCGGGTCAGTTGGCACACAAATTCTACACTTTTCTTTACAATTTCACACACCATCACAGGCACACACACACACACGCACACACATGGATGCCGGAGTGAAAGGCTGCTGGAAGGGGGGCGAAGGCGGAGGCAGGCTGGGCAGGAATGTGACATCAATTGACACGAAAGTTCAGCGTAAATATTTGCGCAGATAAAACGCACAAACTGAGAAGTCGTGAGAATGCGTCAGAGAGAAGGAGAGAGAGAGAGCAGCTGCTTGACAGAGAGAGAGAGAGAGAGAGAGACACCCATAAATTCCAAGCCGGACAGATGCGGTCATTCTCCACATCTCTCTCGCTCTCTCTCTCTCATTTAATGACAAAGAATGAAAGAACAATTTGTGAATTTGCGACAAACAAACGGAGACATCGCGACCAGACTCCAATCCAATTGGCGTCACCACAGCGCACACACACGGTGTGAGTAGACCCGCACCCACACTTGCTCCCCCTGCCTAGCTCCCCCTGTGGCAACACTATCTGACTCTGTGGTCACCAGCACCGCAGCATCTTCTTCGCTCCAGCAGCAGCAGCTTATCAAAACTTTGTGTAAACTATGCAGATTTCGAGCAAATCACTCGACGACGTCAACCCGCAGGGCTGGAGAACTCTGCGTAATTTCCCATGGTCTCAGCAGCACACGCATCATCATCGATAAGACGTGGAGACCGCGACACGTGCTGGGTAAATTGTACTATATGCGGGTTCCATTTAAAAACCTTTTCGCATTTTTAGCTCATGATGTGTTAGATGATTTGTCATCTCCTGAATGGGAACACACGAGGCTAATCCCAGGCGGGCATTACCAGAGTTGTAAATTGATAAAGAAACTGGAAACTGAAATTGAAATTGAAATTGCATTGAAAACTTAACGCAATTGAAGCGGTTTAATCAGTCATTCAGTCAGTCAGTTAGTCAGTCAGTCAGTGAGCTATTCTCGCATCGATGATGCCCCCGGCTGACGTCAGTTTATTGTTGTTCCGATTTCGAGAGAGTCATCATTGAGCCGAGCCCAAGTCGGGCGCATTACTGCATGCCCCACTTGAACGGCGCCTCCTCCTCCGCCTCTGCCTCTGCCTCATTCGCTGCCAGCGGTGACTTCATCCGGCTTCCACAGAAATATTTCTAATTTATTGCGTTCGCGCTAAGATTGCAACTGGCGTCAGCGTGCTGAAAATGGAACCCAAAAAAAAAAAAAAAAAAAACGAAAAAAAACATGCAGCTGATAAAGCCGATTCAAATTACCCCCCCAGCAAACTACTCTTTGGCTGAAGTACCCTGAAGTAATGGGTAACCACACATGGCACATGGCATCGATAAAGTGCCCTCGTCAGATTCTTTTTTTTTAATTGCCCGCACGCGCAAATGATAACGCCCGAAAAATGATTGTCAATCATTTGCTAAGATTTTTTTCTTTTTTAATATTTTTGACACTATTTGAGAAACGATTCCCGGAACCGGCGAGAACAAATGTGAAATGTGCGATAAAGAGTGAAAGATCTTTGCAGAAAAGTTTCACAATCTTTTTGCTAGGAAGCTGATGGTATTCCAGGGTATGCACAAGAAAGCAAAAGACTATGGTAAGTCAGAGAAATTAAAATTATATTTTTACTCCATATATCATACATATTTACATATTTATCATTTATCATCATATTTACCATATAGCATATCATATTTACTGGGGTTTTCTAAGTGCAAGCATGAAATATTTTGGGATTTACGTCTGTCTAAAAATAATACAAGATTTTTTATAGTTAAGATTCCTACTGTTTGGTATTTTGGCTACTTGCAGGGTATTTGCTCGTCGTGCATAAAATAAAGTTAAGTTTAAAGTTTGAAAAGTTGAAAGAAAAGTTCTTTCCGAGAAATGAAACCATTATGTTCTTATGTTTCTTTCTTTATCGTTGGTTCCATTAACGAGAATAATGGAAGCAGAGCTCAAAAGACTTTAAATTAGCCAGAAATATATTTTTCTATACTTAAGATCTGTAATTTTTAAAGTTTTTAATGAAATTTGCGACACTACATGACTTCAAACTATAATACAATTTATTTAAAATGAATTTAAAGTTGTCTGATCGATCTTAATAAAAAATATAAAAATAATATAAGAACTTTCTTTGTTTCTTAGACACTTCCAGGGTATTTACTTAGCAGAAATGATAATGCTAGTAATAATACTAAAGGGTTTCAAATTATTTGATAAATCTTTCTGAATAATATCAAAATATATTACTATACCAGGGTATTTCTCGATCCACTCCCGCATCTTCGCCAGAATTGAGTCATAATTAGAAATACCTTTATCGCCGACCCTAACGACTTTTGACAGTATGTGTAATTGAATTTTAAGCAAACTATATAACGGGTTTACGCTGCATTTACCGTGTAAACTCAGCTCGCCCCTAACAACCCTTATAGGGTAAAAGCCCCCTATCAATATGGTATTAATTGTTAGTCACGAGCAAACACTCTCCCTCCCTCCCTCTCTCTCTCTCTTTCTCCTTCTCCCCTTGGCAGGCAAATTAGCGCAAGCTAGCCAAATATTTGATACACCCCACTGGGAAGGGGTACGGTTAGAGGGTAGGGTAGAGTAGGGTAGTACAGGAGGTAGTGGACTTTGAGTAATAACATTTTAATAGCCAGCGAGATTAATTGCCACAGCGAGTGAATCATAAAGAGTGTCGCTGTGTCGCACTAAATAGACCGATAGATACAACTAGAAGGGGTATTATATAGACCGAGTATAGACGGGGTATATAGTATTGTATGCAGCGGGGGTTGGGCTGCTAGAGACGCCTCACTTAGGCACTTGAGGCAGACGATCAATGTGAATTTTCGTTTTCGTTTTTGTATTTTTTTTTGGGGCTTGCTTAATTGGCAACACGAGCGTATCGTAAAGTGAGGAATTTAGTTTAGTATTTTCTTGGTATTTTTATGAAAATTTCAACAAAATTTGAAAAGCGAAAGGCAGCGCAACTGCATGATTGCATGACCAAAAAGTGTTTGTGGGGGCAGTGTTCTACCCCTCAGAGAGACCTCTATACAGAGTGCTTGGGAAGCTTGTCTACCCAACCCGCTTGCCTCCTCCTGCTTTCAGTCTAGTCGATTTGCTCCCTTCTAGTTCTAGCCTTCTCTTACACCCAACCCGGTCTGCTGGTCGTCTCCTTCTCCCAGACCGCTTTCTCCGGCTCCCAGTCCAATCTGCTCGTCCTACTTCTCTTCTACTTGTCTCCTCCTGCTCCTAGTCCGCTCTGCTCGCCTCCTCCTCCGTCCAGTCCGCTCTTCTCTTCCTACTCCTGCTCCCAGTCCGCTATGCTCTTCCCACTCCTCTTTTACTTGTCTCCTCCTGCTCCCAGCACGCTCTACTAGCCTGCTCCTCCTCCCAGTCCACCCTACTCGCCTCCTCCTGCTTCCAGCCCGCTCTGCTCGCCTCCTCCTGCTCCCAGCCCGATCTGCTCTTCCTACTCCAGCTCCCAACCCGCTCTGCTCTTCCTGCTCGCCTTCTACTCGTCTCTTCCTGCACCCAGTCCGCTCCGCTCGCCTGCTCCTGCTCCCAGTCCGCCCTACTCGCCTGCTTCTACTCCCCACCCGCTCTGCTCGCCGTCTCCTGCTCCCGCACCCAGGCCTGCCCATTTAACTCGCTTATCCAATGCTGCACTGTGGTCACGCCAACTGCACACGACGATGACCCTACGCTCTACCCTCCTCCTCCTCCTCCTCCTCCTGCTCTACTGATCCGCACTTATCAGCAGCGTATGCAGTCGACGTCGCCGCCGTCGTCGTCGTCGTTGGCAGCGAATTAATTATCTTCAATTCATTCATTAAGAAAATGTGGGAGGGCACAGCGTTGCCTCTCGCTCTCCCACACACACACAGTAAGAGAGATAATGAATGCACACACACACGCACACAGAGTTGTATCTGTGTATCTGTATCTGTATCTCATAGTACGCTGCTCATAGTACGCGCTCTGCTCGCAGCTCGTATGAATGAAAGCGACAACGCAGCGCAGCGCAGCGCAACAACAAGTTGAGGATGACGCAGCAGCAGCTGAGCTGAGCTGGCTGAGTGGGTGGATGAACGGGAAGGGGGCTGTGGGTGTAGAGGGGGCGTGGCAGCAGTTACTGCGTATGGGGAAGTGAGCTTTGTGTATGAATACGAGTCTGAGTGCGTTTGTGGGTGTGTGTGAGTACCTTGTATGGGTGTGGGTGTCTACCTCCCTCTCTCTCTCTCATTCTCCTCTCTCTCTCTCTCATTCTCCCCCTCTCTCTCTCTCTCTCTCTCTCTCTCTCTCTCTGTCTACATATCTATCCACTTGGCCGCATCCGCCGCCGTCGTCACGAGATGTGGCGGCACAGGTCGCATAATAAATTATTCGCGT
This sequence comes from Zaprionus tsacasi, assembly GCA_018904105.1. Taxonomy (NCBI): domain Eukaryota; kingdom Metazoa; phylum Arthropoda; class Insecta; order Diptera; family Drosophilidae; genus Zaprionus; species Zaprionus tsacasi. The sequence goes on along the minus strand of JAEIFR010000049.1, from coordinate 2,555,898 downwards.
GACCAAATCATTTGCGTCTCAGCGGGAGGAGGGAGAGGGGTACAGGCAGGGGAGATTGTGTATTTTTTTTTTGCAAATTTCGCAACCCCCTTACGCTAAGCCATTGCTCTAACCCCCTGCTCAAACAATGCCAACGATCTGAATTGTTTGCCATTGTTTTGCACGCTCTCTCTCTCTCTCTCTCCCTCTCTTCCTCTTACCAACTATCTTTGCCTCTCTTGCCTTATCAGCTCTCTTGCCCCAGTTGATATCTCTACCTCGACCCCCCCAACCTTCCCTGCTGCTGCCTTATGCTGTCTTGTTTTGAGAAATTATTAGTTCCATGAATTATAATTGTGGCATTTTATCACCAAAGCCAAAAGTAGAGAAAGAAAACTTCTGCCAGCGAATACCCTGTAAAGTTAGGGGTATTGCAGTAGGATATGCTTGAAGCTAGCTGTAGAAACAGCTGGGAAATCCTTGCCAAAAAGTTCCTTTCACTCTCAAATATATCTTTCTTTATCTAACTCCAACTCTGCCTTCTTTAATTTGTCTCTTTCTAACTTGCTCTGCCTCTATGCACTCTCTAGCTTCTCCAGCAACTCTACACTCCTTCCCTTCTCTCTCTCTCTACCATCTCTACCCTTCTTTATTCCACATTTATCTTCCCTAACTTCTCTCGCACTTCTTTTCCCTTTCAACCATACTTGTTTCTTGTTTTTCCTGTTTTTCTTTGTTTTTCCCACTTGTTTTGGTTTTATCTTGTCTACGCGCAGTTCGGGAATTCCCCCACTTCAATGGGTAAATAATTATGTCAGCCTGATATCACTAATTGCCGGGGTTATTCAACAAGATAGTTTGCTATAAATAGACGGGAGTTTTCCGACATATTTATCGCAGAAATAAATCAGTAGAGATCCAGCATAATATACCATACATTTGATATATCATGGCAGCAAGGCATATATCAAAAGTGAGGTTAAGGTTCTTAAAGTGCGTCCACCCTCACAACGAGCTGTTAATTTAAATAATTTCATAGCTGTACACCCTGCCCCGCTTTCCTTTTGGCAAAATTATATTTTGCCAGGCAGGAAAATGCAACTGAAAGTGGGGGGAGTAGGGAAAGGGGGGCGTGGCACTTTGCGGCAGCCAAGCGAGCGTAACGAAAACAAACAGAACCCGTCCGGCACAAGGATCCGGCGAAACCCAAAGCAGCAACAAGGGACACACGCGACGAGAGCAAAGAAAGAGAGAGAGAGAGAGAGGAAGAGAGAAAAAAAAACAATATTAAGTATACGAAGCGTTGCACGTTGTTTTGTTTTGTTTTTTATTTTGAGGTTTTGGCAGGAAAATATCTTGCAAATTGACTTTGAGCACGCATAGCACAACTTTTTTAGCCAAATGCAACAACAACAACAACGGCAACAACAACGACAGCAAAGCGGTTGCAATAAGCGGTTACAAGAGGCAGGGGCGTTGCCAAAAGGGGTCGCAATTGTGGCATGTGCGAAAAAAAAGGCGTACGCCTGTCATTAAATTTCGCGCCGACAACTTGCAGAGGAAATGCCAGCAACAGCAACAAAAACAACAACAACAACAACTCTGATAACTAAGTTAGCAGGCTGTCTCCCTCTCTCTCTCCTGTCTCTGTCTCTGTCTGTCTGGGGGCGGCGCTCGCTGCTGTCACACATGACATTTTATTATTACAAAATAAGCATTTAAGCGAGCGCGTATGACAGTTAATAATGCAAACACAACAGCAGCAGCAACAACAACAACAACAACAATTGCTACAACAACAACTGCCACAACAACAACAACAACAATGGCGACAACAACAACTGCAGCAACTGCAACGCGACTGTTCGCGCAACTCAACTGAATGCAAAAATTCCCACAACATCCGGTTGAGAGCTGCAAAACAACATTGACAACAGCAGCAGCAACAACAGCAACAACAACAACAACAACAACAACAAACAACTACGACAACAACAACTACAACAACAACTGGCACAGCAGCAACAACAACTGCGCATAGCACGGAAAACGGAACAAATAAAATGCAAGTTGCAAGCGAGCAGCAGGCGGAGCGCACAGTGGTCAACAAGCTATGAGCAGGCAGTGAAAAAAAGGGTAATTTGTTTTTTATTTAAATTAATTTTATTATTTATTAATTTTATTTTTTTTTTATTTATTTTTATTTATATTTTATTTGTTAATTATTTAATTTTACATAAAAATTTATCTCAATAATTTACAGACTAAAAACGTCAGCCCACAGAGACAGCAAGAAGATTAAAATATAATCTCTTTATGGACTGAAGCACGTGCCCTTTTTGCATCTACTACGGGAAATTTGGGGTTTCCTGCTTGTGAAGGTGACAGAAAAGCAGGCTCCTAGCATGATCTTAACTCTGCTAGAGTTGCTGACTAATTGTAATCGAGCGATGATTGTGAATCTATAAAAAACACCCCCAAATCACAGCTGGGAACAGCATGCTACCGAGGGATAAGTGACCGGGATGTAACCTAAACTCTAGCATGCGAACTCTGGATATCTATATATACGGTTTTATTTAGACTTGCCTCGTTATGGAGCAGTTTCCTCCTTTTTCCAAACACAGCAAAAAATTTAATTCTATCAAAACTTTCAACTCCTTTTCACCATACCCTGCTCCACTGTGCTAAACGCAGCACTCTCGTCCGATTCATGCGGCCTGGGCCTGGGTGTTGGTAGGCGGACAACGGACTCCGCCTGCCTGAGTGGCGGATATGCATATGGCCGGCGGACGTCAATGTGGATGCGGATTGCCAACTTGGCAGCGCAGGCAGAGACGCTGGCAGCGATGCAGGCAGGCAGACGACGACAACGACGAAGTCGATGCCGGCACTCGTGAGTCAGCGGCCGTGGAATGTGAATGGCATACAAAATGTCGCAGGCGGAGGCACATGGACAGCAGCAGCACGACGACGACAAGAGGGAACCGGTTGCGCAGTCCAAACCGAACCCGAACGAACCGCAAAAAGAGCAGCACCAATTGATATCGCCAGCGATGCCAGCGACGCTGGCAATGCAAACAAGTTGGCACAGGCAGAGGCAGAGGAGGAGGAGTCGGTGTCGGTGTCGGAGATGCTGCTGCAGATGAAGGTGATGCACTGCGATGACTCCAATGGCACCTCCTGCCCCCCCTGCACCCGGCACAGTGTGGCAGAGTGGATTTTCCGGCGCGTTCTGCTTTGCGCCGGTTACAACTGGGAGAGAGAGAGAGAAAAAAAAAAAAGCAGCAGAGGAGCAGGAGGCGCAGATGGAGATGGAGGAAAAAACCGCCAACGGCAGCAACAAGTTTCAGCATGTTTGCTTTTGTCGCAGACAAACAAACAAAAGAGAAGAAAGGAGAAGGAGAAGGAGAAGAGGGCAGGCGAGACCCACCACGCACAGACATGCACAAACACGCACACACAAAGAGTACGACGCGTCGCGACGCGTTACAACATTTTTATATTAAATTTTCGTTTCCTATTTGACGATGCGTAAAAATTTCAAGAATTTTTCGGTGACTTTTCGCCCACTTTATCCCGCTTTTACCCAGTTTCGCGCCCCTCTCCACCTCCATCACTCACTTCATTAATTCCAGTCCTCTCTCTCTCTCTCTCTCTCTCTCTCTCTCTAGCAGTCTATCTTTGCCTCACTGTCTCCCCCATAGCTCAAGCCTACTCAGTCTTCTCCAACTCCAGCTTCTCCTTCTCTTTCTTTTCTCCTTCTCCTTTTCAACTGCAAGTGTTGCCTTGGAATTTGCGACTTCGAAAATGTTTTTCCTGCTTCCTCCCCCCTCCCCCTCTCTGTGCGTGGGCGTGTCTAAAAATAAACTGAAATTATGCTCAAGAATCGGGCGTTAATATAATCTGCATATGTGAAGTTGCCTCCGCTTGAGAGCCAGAGGAATGCGGAAAATGGAGAAAGAGAGAGAGATAGAGAGAGCGGGCGAGAGAAAATAAAAGTTTTCCCGTTTGTGCGTGGTTTTTCGCAAGTTTATAATGAAAATTCGCTGTCTGCGGTGCGTCTGAAAATGGCAAAAAGTCAGCACGATACACTGCGATGATGATGATGGGCAATAGTTAGTGAAATAGTTAGTTAGTTTAGTTAAAACTAAATCGATTTAAACTATTTGCCAAACAAACTTGAGCTGCAATAAAGCGAACGGCAGGAAAGGTGGCAACGTTTGCAGCGCCGGCAGTGTAAATAGAGTGCGAGGAAGCCACTGTAGGCGTGCGTAATGAGCTCAAGCCGGAAGTATTTATTTATTTATTTAAAAAAACAAGAAAATTATAAATATAAATTGAATTAAAAATATAAGTATAGTTTAATTAAGAACTAAGCATATTAAAATTAATTTGTTTAAATTTATAAGTATTTAAGTTACGTGATTTTATTTTATTTTAATATTTTAATTATATTGTAATTAAATACAAATATAAATTGAATTAAAAATATAAGTATAGTTTATAATTAAGAACTAAGAATATTAAAATTAATTTATTTAAATTTATAAGTATTTAAGTTACGTGATTTTATTTTATTTCAATTTTAAATTATATTATCATTTAATCATTTTAGTATATTTAATTTAATTGAATCTAATAGATTAGTATGAAGAACTTAAGGCACTACTATATAAATTTCTATGTCAGCACTTGGCACGTGTCACAGATATCAGTAAGTTAAATGTATTACCCTCGATTATTATAATAACCCCAACAATTAACACCCTAATCCCTTAATAAGCTAACTTTTAACCCGCTCTGCCTTTACCATAATCGCTTTTTACCGCTTTTACCTTCGGTATTATACAATAAGTCCCCTTTCAGCAGGTCAATTGATTGCACGTGTCTCTAAAAGCGATCGTCAACCTGCGAAAATCGTTTTACAGCGTAAAATATCATCAATCTCTCGCTCTCTCTTAGGGTATTCCCTCATCCCGTCCGTTTCGTAACGCTCATTAATGAGCCAAATTGTTGTGATGGATCAATAGAGCGATCAGTGATTGAGAGAGCAAGAAAAAAGAGAGAGAGAGATAGGAAGACAAATTTGTGACAGTGGAATGACAAGAATTTGCTCAGCTTGGGGCAGTATATGATATAGAGCTAGATATATGTTACTAATGTATATGATCTCGATTGATCTTCATGTCGCATTGTTATCTAATCACTTAGGGATCTGTTTGGTTATGTATCACATAGCTGCATTGTGGGTCAACTGATCTCTATGCAAGTGGAACTGACCTCTGTTTTTTTTTTTTTTTTTTTTTTTTTATCTCAAACCGCTCTCTGTCTGATCGCGGATCACTGATCGCACACAGTGAGCAAACCGCAGCAAAGCGCCCAGTTCCGGAGCTGTCAATGGCATAGGCAGTTGTGGGGGGGATGATCATGAGAGAGGGGGAGGAGAGGAGCGGGGAGGGCAACTGATGTGCGCTGGCGATGATGAATGGACCCGGGGCCGGTCTCGCTGGTCTCATTCACAAACAGAGACAGCGACGACGACGACAAACAAAACCAAAATATTAATTAGCATGAGTGTGTGTGTGAGTGTGTGTGTGCGGTGTGTGTGTGTGTTTGCCCGTCGGGGAATGAGGTCGCTGAGGCCGCCGCTGCCGTCGCCGTCGTCGTCGTCGTCGTTGTCTAATCGCACGCTCACGAATCGAGCGCGACAGCGACAGCCACACAGCGGATGCCACAAATTTGGGCATGTGTCGCAGTTGCTGTTGCTGCCGCTGTCGCAGTCAGCGTCGCAGTCAACGTCGCTGCTTCCTTTTGCGATTTTATGAATGAAAGCTTCAGCTTCGTAGTAAGCCGCGTTGTCGCGTTGGCGGCGACGTTGTCGATTGCCATTGCCATTTATGGGCAAAGTGCAAATGTGCCCGGCTACCCCATTGTCGCCAGCCATGTGTGTGTGTGTGTGTTCTATCTCTATCTCTATTTGCCTGTAGCTATCTATCTCTGTCTGCAACTCGCTCTCTATGCTGCAATTGAGTACGTACTACGTACTTGCACGAGGCTTATGTGCGCCCGTTACAATTACATATACCTAGCGGCATGTAGGTGTCGTCTCTCTCTCTCTCTCTCTTTCTCTACCTCTCCCTGACTGCCCCGCATGTACTTACCCAGTTGAGGCAGGCTGTGGCAGTGTAACATGACTTTGCGCCTAATTAAACCAAATAAGTAAGGGTATTCTAATAGCAAAATTGGCCAGAAATTATTTGTAATTTTTTGAGAACTGTTATTTGATTTGAAAAACCATTTGAAATAAGTTCTTTTTAATTATTTGCATTAAATTAAATTATAGTTTTGAAAACATTTTTATAGCATAATGATATAGTAATTTTTTAGGCACTTCAAGCATTGAAAAATGATCAAAAAGAGTAGAACAATTTTATGTAAAAGTGTGTAAGAGGCGGCAGGAAGCGTGGTGTATTTATTATTGCTCAAGATAATTAAATTCCATTGATTCTGTTTGTTTGAACTCACAGATCTCTGCTATTATTAAAGCTAGAGACATCAAATTCAACATAAATATTTATAAGCATGATATATACAAGAAGTACATATCAAATCTCAGATGCCACGCCCACTACTCATGTAAATTGACAACTTAAAAAAAAAAATTTAATTTATTTAAAGTTTTTAATTATTTGGTATATTTTTTATGTATTATGCATTCTATTTTTTATTTATTTCAAATATTTCAAGCATTTTAACTTAGTCTAATTAACAGCGTATTTTTAATTCGTCGTACTACGCTGCTGTAATTTTTTTTGAGTGTTTTTTTTTTTTTTTTTGTGGCGCTTCGATACAATTCGATTGCGGTTCTATTGTTATGTCTGTTGTTGTTGCCATTTTAGTGTGTCATTGCCATTGAGTTTGAGATTTCAATTGTGACTGTGTGTGAGAGCGTGTCATGACCAAATGCATTCCCAGGCAGTCTGTCTCACTCTCATTCTCCCTCCCTCTCTCTCCCACTCAGTCAGTGAGTGTGCAATCCCATCCGCAGTACCAAATTGCGGCAATTACGCGCAATCCACAATCCGCAATCCGCTTGCATTGTTCACTTTGTTGTTTGTCGCTAGAGGAGGAGGAGGAAGAGTAGGAGAGGCACTAGGGAGGATGATTACAACGATTGCTCATATCGGGTCAGTCATATCAATTTACAATTCGTATATGCAGTGCAATTCGAATTCAATTTGCGTATTATTTTGGAATATGTGACAAGCCGTTAGCTTTTAGCTGTCATTTAAAGCGCAGTTAGTACAAAATGGAGTACTACGTGGAGCGAGAGGCAGGAAGTGCTCGCAAATTGAGCGTACAACGAGTATGATTGCTGGCGATTTGTGTGTAGTATCATCGTATCATTACTCTATATAAGCCCCATAAATAAATAAACAAACCGGGGCAGACAGATAGACAGAAGGGGATTCATTACACACGCGTGTCTATAAATATACCTGATATCGATGGAGTAGAAGGGTATTTAAGCTTTGTAAGAGGCGTAATCTTATTTTAATTTTTATGAATTCCCACAGTAATTATAAAGCTAAAGTACTTATATTTTATATATAAATTTATAAATATATAAAAAATGATTCCTACAAATTTCATTATAATCGGACTATAAACAGATAAGTTATTTAATATTTTGATCTAGTTTGTATAATAAACTTTGCAATATTGCAAATCATGCAAAAGAATTTTTTTTTAACTAGTTAGCGGGTATATAAGGTTCGAGTTTATTTAAGTATTACTTTTTTTTACGCATTTCAAGCCCGGTATTATACACTTTGGCATTGAAGCCGCTTTAAATCACTGCAAAATTGAATGACAAAATTAGTTTTCAAATTGTTTAGCTAATTTCAAGCTAGATAATTGTGATGTCAAGGTCTCAATAGTATGTTGCTGTTCGTTTCCTTCGATTTCTTATCGATGTTATCTGGGGCAAAAGGGCGCGTGGCAATGCGAAAAACATTTCCGTTAGCACACACACACACACAGCAACCTTGGCGTATACGCAATATTTCATGAAATGGCAAGAAAATTTTTCGAAAAAAAAAAAATAAATAAATAAAAAATCGTAATCATATTGGCGCCCCCATCGCAGACGCACCTTATCACTGACGGAAGCGACTAAAACACTTGACACATTCCACGACGGTCAATACATGCGCGACCTTAATTGTAAAAAAAAAGAAAGAAAGACACCGAACCGTAGCTACTCCCTACCCATACCTAGATCCCTGCCTGGAGGCCCGTCTAGGCTGAAAATCTGGCATGCAATTTGTCAAAAAACTTAACGAAATATGCGCAGAATTAAAAAACGATAAGCAAACAAACCATATAGGGGGCGTGAGTAGGGGGGCGACACGAGCTGCACGTATTTCCGCAATGGTTGCATTCTCTTTCTGCGCTAGATAAACAAATTAAGCACTTAACACAAAAGCAAAGCGTAGCAGGTGCCGAAGGAGGGGTGGGAGAGGGAGGAGGAAGAGCTACATATAAAGAAAACACGATGAAACGAGCGAGCCACACGTAAGAAAGCAGCAGCAACAATAAAACAGAAGTGCGACAGCAGAAAAAAGAGAAAAAAATAAAATGAAGAAGAAAAACGCGAAGCGATACCAAGTGCGAAACAGAGGGAGAAGTTTGAGAAGGAGGAGGAAGAAGAAATTGTCACAATGTTGCAGAAAAAACACGTGCCGCTGATTAGGCAAAGATGTAGTGGAAAGGGGGAGGGGGAGGGGAGGGAGCTGCAGAGACAGCGTGAGTGAGCGAGTGAACGAGATGCGAGTGATGTGTGCGAAACACTGTGAGAAAACTATTGTGGGAAAATAGTTAGAGATAGAGTGGAAGTGAGTAGAGTGAGATGGGGATAGAGCTAATGGATAGCTCTTGACTGTCGCTTTCTTCTTGTATTTATAACTCACTCTCTCCTTAATTTGAAATTCGCTCTCTTTACTTTAATCTCAGCTGCATAACTCTCCAACTATTTCAGTTTCTTCTTGGCTTTTCTACTTCTTTCTTGCTCATCTCCCACTGTCTTCTAATCCTACTTTATGCCACTGTCTTCTGCTCCCAACCATATATATTTTATTTCTCTCAACATCCATTCTATTTCTACTTCTTGTTCTCCTACTATCTACCTAAAGCTTCTCCCTTCTTCTACTCCCTCTTCATTTCATCTCTATCTTATCTTACATGCACTTCTACTTTCTTTCATAACCTAGCCTTCCTTCTATCTACTTTTATTCCTCTAACTTTCTTTCCTATAACCCCACTATAACCCCCTGTATTCTCTCTCTCTTCTACCCTATCTCTAACCCACTCTTTGTCTCCTTTTTTATATCCTACTCCCTCGTAGCTTTTTCATTACTCTCTCAACAAGATTTCTGTTTTCCATCACTCTTCCCTCCACATCTCTCTAGTTTTTTCTCGCCGTGTACGCGTGTCGGTAATATGTCTTGAGTTCTCTCTTTCTCTCTCTTTCTCTTGCTTGTAGATCTCAGCCCCATCGCCCACTTTTATAGCGAACGCATCATAAAAATTATTTAACGCTATCGCACATTTGTCATGCCGCGTTGACTCTTTCGTTCTTTTTTCTCTCTCTCTCTCTCTTTCACTCTCACTTCTTTGCCACACTTGCTCTATCTCGCTTTCCCCTCATGCTTTCTTTGTTTTTCTTTTCATTTTTTTTTGCGTGCCTGCGCTTTTGTTTTTATGATTATTAAATTTCCTCAAAAATTCCCTGCACTGACGTAATAATACATGCGTATAAACAAAGCAGACATAACACACACACACAGTCAGACATAACTCAGACAGAGTCGTATATAGCACATATAAGGAGGTGGGTAAGACACATCCCAACAAGGAGATGATTTGATTAGACGTCGAGTTCATTAAGATATGCCAATGTTTTACGAGTATTGTCACAAATTTCACTAAATTAGCGACTGAAACGCTTCAGACTGGAAGTGTATATGAGTTTCTGGATAAGAATATGATGAAATCTTAACGATGAATGTAGTTAAAGTGTAAGCAGAGCAGCATATTATCATAATTTCAGGAAAATAAAGCATGAAGAATAGTTTTCATGGGGTTAGGTTCAGTTTTTATATGAAAAAGAGAGTAGGAAGTAGTTAGGATAATATGAGAATGTTTATACTGTAGTTTTACTTTAGAACTTCACGAATAATGTCAATATTGTTGTTTATTTCCAGTTCTAAATACACAAAAAGTTTTATATACTAGCTAGAATTATGATTTACTCATATAGTTACTTTTTCTAAGCTCAGGAAATAAATATGCAACTTTATTTAGTCTATATCTTCTGAATTTAATGTAGAATTGTGGAAGAATTTATTTATATATTATATTTATAATATAAATCTAACCTTCTATAGTAATCATCAGTTAAAAATAATGCAGATTATATGAAATTTCAATAGAACTTTCGTTATTAGTTATTATAAACTATTATAGGGAATTCCTTCTGAAAGTTTCCTCTTCAAACCGATGCTAACCAGTCTCTTATCTCCATCTCTTCCCCATTTCGTACCCATCTTCACTTGGATTATCTCCCAAATCTAATAAGTTATTAGACTCATGCTCAGATTGCACAATGATCGGAACTTTTGCCCCTCCTAATGACACGTCTCTTCCGTGCCCACGCGTCGTGCACAGAAGCTGATACCATATTACGAATACCAAACATCTGGCCCAGTTATCAGTTGTCTCTCCCGCTCTCCCCTCTCTCTCTCTCTCTCTCTGTTTTACTCTCTCACTTTCAGTATTATTTCACATTGTGTGCTGATAAAATACCTGAGTTATCAGCAACACAACTCGTACTATTTCTGTCGATTTATGCGGCCAAAAGGCATTGCGCCAAAACTGACGTCATTTGTTAACAATGCAATGGATGGGGGGGGGGTTTGTGGGAGGCAGCTTTATAGAGGAGGCCAAAGTCAATGTAGAGCAAAAGATTGTTAAACAAAGAGGGCAGATATGGAAAAGAAACAACTTCCTCAAGGGAACTTTATTGAACTTCTCCATCACACTCTCTCTCTCTCTCTCTCTGATCTATCCTTTACAGACTCTTCTTCACTACTTTTTCCCCTTCTTTTTCTTCTCCTTTAATAATCTTGAAAGATATATCTTTTCCTTTCTTCTTTTTGCCCTTTTCTTGCTCTTCTTCTGACTGTCTATATTCTCTTCTTTTTTTCAAACTTTCTCTCTCTACTCTCACTTTTATTATTATTATCTCTCATTTACTCCTATTTCTTTCTCTGGCGATACTCTAATCTCCTGTACTTCCCCTTTCGCTTTCAAAATCTCTATTCCCATTTCGCTCTGTCTCACTTCCTGCTTTCCCTCCTTCCCTGCAGCTCCTCCTCCCCCTCCTCGCAAACAGACAGATCTTGCAAGAATCGCTGTCAATATTTGCTTGGGGTCAATAGAATTTCTTATTTGCGGCGCGTGGCCGACAAAACAACAACAACAACAACAACAACAGAATAACGTCAACTTCGAATTAAACAATAAAGAATGAAAGAGTTGCAAAAAAACAATAAAAGAGAAACAAAAGAAAAGGCAATAATAACAACGACAGCAGCCTGAGCTGGCGAAAACAAATGGCAAACTATTAACGCGTCTGTTTGCACACCCCAAACAGCAACAACAAAAAGAGAAGAAAAAAATAAGAAGAAGAAGAAGAAAGAAGAGAGCGACAACAAGACAAGTTGCGACGCGTTGCGTCAAGTTTAAACGAGTCACATAAATTCATGAAAAAGAAAGCGCAAGTGATAAAGGATGTGTAGTAAAACAAGTGAGAGAGATGGACAGCTGTAAAGAGAGAGAGAGAGGGTGAGCTAAGGGGCAAGAGAAGCGAGAAGTAGAGGTAGAAAGAGAGTAGGGCAGACAGTGGGGAGTGAGAGAGACAAAAAAGACAGACAGAAGGCTGAGAGAGCGAAAGAAAGAGCAAGAATGTTATGCAGAATGAGGTAGAGCGAGTTATCCCTACAAATATTACGTATACGACGCTTGGAGAAGCAAAAAAAATAGAAGGAGATACAGGGAGAGTCACTGAGAGAGACAGAAAGCAAAAGGCTCCCAAAAGCCTGAGAGAGTAAGAGAGAAAGTAGGAAAAGCACATAGAAAGAGGAAGAATGAGTCTAAACCATGAAATATTACATATACGACATGAAGAGAGCTGGATTAGTACAGTAGAGAAAGGGGGAAGATAAAGAAATAAGGAAGGGAGAGAAAAACAGAAAAAGAGACAAAGAGAGAAGAGAGAACGAGGTAGACAGGCTCAAAGCACATGGTAAGCATAACTCTTGAAAAGAGAGAGAGAGATGGAGAGGAAAAGTAGTGAGATGCAGGCAGGAGCAGGAAGGAAGGAAGAGAGGGAAAGGAGAGACAGAGATAGAGTGAAAGGAGGCTGAAGTCAAAGAGGTAGTAAGGGAAACAGGGAGAGAAAGAGAAAGATAGAGAGAGAATGACTAAACCCTACAGCATTTTAAACATACATCATGTAGACAGCTGGAGAGAAAAAGGGAAATCGATCCGAAGAGTGGGATATAGAAAAAGAAGATATTGGGAGAGAATCTAGATAGCCAGTCAAAGAGGCAGACAGAGAAACAGATAGTTAGAACAAGAGAGACAGAGAGAGAGGTGAGACTGAGTAAACCCATCCAAATATTACGCATACGCCATGTGTGTGCGTTGCCCAACCAAAAAAAAAAAAAAACGAATCTTCCCAGCCAAATGGATGATGAAAAATGCCTCAAATTCCTACGCTGCTTATGCAAGCAGCCAAAAGAAATATTATAAAATTGCAAATCGAAGAAATACTAAAAAAAAAAAGAAAAAATACTGCAGTAATCAGCAGAAAAATGCAACAAGAACATGTCATGCATAATTATTACTCATAATTCAATTGATAATTGATACTATGTATAAGTCCAATGCAGCGTCATGTAATCGTTCACATCGATTGTGGAAAAAACAACTTGAATTATGTAATCCGGAGGAGGAGGAGGAGGAGGAGGATAGCCAGGCATAGGTGGATCGTAGCCTTCTACGGGTCGATGGCGATGATTGCACAACGTTAAAGAATGCAAAATTTGCAGAAATATTCTTATTGGGCAGACGTTCCCTAGCTGCGAATGTTGTGCAGTCAGCGAAAGAAATAAAACAACAAGCTGCACGCGCGCTAAAACCATCTATACCCTACCCCTACCCCTTCCCCTTCCCCATATACCCTGCACTTTTAGTGTGCAACAACGTAGGCAAAAAAAATTTGATATGCCAAATGCCGCCAGGGGCCGACGGCCTCCGAGCGAGAATAACATGGAATTCGCATAAACAAGATCCCACACAGCAGGCGGGAAGCAAGAGGAGCAGGTAGGGAAGGGGGAGAGGAGGCAGAATAGGAAAGAGAGGGATAGAGAGGTGTGGAGGGGGCAGCCAGCTGGGAGAAAGTGATCAGCTGCAGTGCATGCTAAAATTGGTGTGAAAAATGCGAGCACAGACAGCACAGGGGGATATAGCAGGGGGGGAGTATAACAGGGCGATTATAGCACATCCAAATACATGTGTATATGTGTGTATCTGTGTGTGTGTGTGTCGCCTGTGTCTGTCTGCTGTGGGCAGCTCAAGTTGCCAGTTGACGTCTTGCATATGGCGCGATCAAAGGCTGCGCGTGCGGTCAAAAATGGAGCACAGCATGGGCAGTCTATGTGGGCGAGAGTACCCCCCTTACACACCTACCCCTCTCTCCCTTCCCCCCTCCCAGTCTGTGGCGTGTGCATCAATTTGTTAGTCAACAAATACAATTGTTTACAGACACACAGCAGCAAAGATCCAGGGCTGTCTGAACAGGGAAAGGGAGTAGGGGAAAGGGGGAACAGAGGGGGGAAAGGTAGAGGGGCAGCTGCTGTATTCACAAGTGGTTTTTCTTGCGCCGCGCGGCACTTTCTATTGATCATCAACAAGACGTCACAGTGTAAAACGATACGGGCGTACAACATGACGTATGCGTGATATTGCCTTGAATTGTGCCACACGCGGCGTATGCGTGTTTTCTCTGCACGCGTACCCCAACAAAGGGGGTACTCAGCACGTGTACGTGTAGTTAGCATGATGCAGCACAAAATGATATGCGGGTACAAACACACACGATATTAATAGAACCACACAGAGCATTCCCACCCCCAATTAGGAAATACCACAAATGTTTGCTGTAGCACCTTCATTTCCCGCCCCCTCCCGAAAATTCTGATCGAATTTCTTGTATTTTTGGCAACCAAAATAGACACAAATTTGGCAGTGGGCAAGGGGATAACTAGGAGAGAGTAGGGGTAGCTTGTCGATCGAGGCATTGATCTCCAAACAAGCAAGTTCAGCGATTGCATTACAATTTTGCCAAAAATAAGCACAAAATCTCTGCTTCTCTCTCTTTAGTTTTCTGTTTCTAAATAGCGCAATGCAGCCGTCTATCTCCCTCTCTCTCTGTCTCACCCTTTCTCTCTCTCTTTGCGCTTTTAATGCTCACACGTTTCGCTAGAAACGCATAAAATTTTGCAAAAATTTTTGCCAAACAATTTTGTTTATTTAGTTTGCTCAACCAGAAATGCAATAAAAGACCCACACACACAAAACAGACAGACAGACAGATCGGGGATGGGAAATCTTTTAACTAGTGACTATGTAAATAAGGAAGAATAACAAGGTTGATCCTAGAAAGATTCTGTAGAAATCTTCTTTGAAACCTTAAGTAAACGAGAGACAAAGAAAATAGAGAAAAGCAATACTGTTTAATTCCCTAAGTAGATTTCTATAGTTCTGCACAATTTCTTGAAAATTGTTCAAATATATCTTAAGAAACCTCTTTAAAACTCACTAAATTTTCTAGAAAATATTCTAACAAAGCAAAGAAGCCTTCTACGTATTCAGTTTAGTATTTAATTAATATTTAAGTACTCTTGATATAATAAAAATTATTATTTACTGAAGATCATCTTAAGAAAAAACCATATTTGATCTTATATTTAATTCCTTTACTACATAACAAACCTTATGTGACATATATATTTTTATAATCCACAGAAAACATCAGTATACGAAGACGACCTTGTGATCTTTAAGAGGTATGTAATGATCTTTATAAATTGTATTGTTCTACACTAGACCTAGAGATGTAAGAGTTCTTCTCTATATAATATAACCCCAAGAACCCCCTTCAAAAATCATTCTTTGTACCCTAATAAACATCATTATGAAATGGAAAACTACGAGCAGCTTCCCCATTGATGCTCGTAACGATGATCATATGATTTGTGCGGCAGCATCGCGTCTCGTCTTATCACGTAAACAAATCAAGAGATCATTATTCATGTTAATATAATAAACGCGCGCGTCGTAGCTCAGAGACCTAAATTTCAATTTCAATTTGAGTTTCAGTCTCAATTTCAATTTCTCAATTTGGCAATTTTCGCGATTAGGCAGGCAAATGCGAACCATGAGCTTCGATCGGGCTCACGTGCGATCACTTGATCGTCGTCCATGTGCCCCGACGTCGTCGCCAGTCTCGAGTAATCAGCAGACTCGCCCAGTACCAGCACCAGCACTGGCACCTCTCGGACCTCTCACTCGCTCAACACTCGGCTGGCACTCGTGCCCCATTTGGGTCGCACTCGGTCCAACAATAAATTGTGCAAATATGTTTTCATTTCTATGTGTGCTATAGACTTCCCCGAGACGGCACCGCCCTACACCGCCACCCGCCCACTACCTGTCGTAGTACCTGGTAAAAACTTGAGCAATTGCATAAAAAACACTTGAAACTTTTATGCAATCGTTTGTATTATGCTAGATTATCTGCCCTGTTGGGGTTTCAGAGGGCATATATGACTATATTCTAAATTATAATTATAATATATCATAATTTAAACATAATGATAGCTACACATTAATGAAACTAATGTTTATAGCATATATCCTAAATTTGCTATAATTCTTCTTGTTGCAGTTTTAGCTCAGTCTGAGGCACTTGTAAGCTCACTTTATATTACAGAGTATCAGCTATTCGAGCAGATCTTAAGCCTGACTTATTTTTTACTGAAACTTAATGCAGTTTGCTATAAAAAATAACTGCAAGAAACATATTAAAATCTTTATAAATGTGTAAAAGATTTTAAAAATCATTTACGCTGGGTATTCCCCAAAGAAGCACACAGTCTACTCCCCTAATGAACTTAAATTAACATTTCTTTAAGCTATTTCCTTTTTCTCTCTCTCTCTCTCTCCCTCTCTGGTACCAGCTATTAGCAGCGAACTAATTAAAAAGAGGTGACAAAAAAATTTCACAACATAGCGAAAAAGAAGTGAAAAAAAAAACTTATGTCGGCTGCAAATCAAAGTTGATAATCAGACGTTGCGAGCGAGGCAAATAAAAATGTATTAATTTCGAATTCATTACGCGTGTTGTTATTATTATTGTTGTCACTATTGTTGTAGCCCGTGCTGTAGTTGTTGTTGTTGTTGTCATTATGTCTGTTTGCACAGCGTAGAAAATCAGAGGAAAAATTCCGCGCGCTCAACGCGTGCCCAAGTCACGCACTCAACTCAGCTCCGCTGAGAGCGCGTGGCTAGACCGGAAGGGGGGGTCTTAGGGGGGTTACCCAAGGGGAGGGGGAGCTGCGATCGTAAGCTAACAAAATGGGAGCAAAGGCTTTTCACCTGAACACCGCCGCATGATCAGCTCAAGCGACATTGAGAAACACAGGAACATGCCATAATACCTTTTATAGTATATTATATATAGTATTTGTTCTACACAGTTCCTTCACCTCTCTATGCGCTGTGCGTGCTAGTCAGCATTAGCTGTGAGTTCTCTCTCTCTCTCTCTGCAGATGGAACCTACGCGATAAGACTGTACGATCAGTCTGGTTTTAAGAGTAAAAAAAAATTAAATAGAATTCAAATTTAGCTTGAAATTTTCCAGCTAAATGTGGGAGATAAGCCAGCGCACTCTCAGTCTGCTCTCTCTCTCTCTGCCTTCCTCTCTATCTATCTCTCTTTATACCCCTGTCTCTCTTTATCTCTCGTCTTCGCTCTCTCTTCAATCCCACACCTTATCGAGCTCAATGTCAACAAAAGTCCGAAGTGCCGAAAAAAAAAAAAAAAAAACAGAAAACCGCTAACGATAAGGGCCGATAAGGAGGCGCGGCCCGGGGCTGACCAAGCAAAAAATATAAACAAAATGATGTAGGCAATTTATAGTTGTTGTTGTTGTTTTTATAGTTCTCTTTGTTGTTGTGCAACAGGTGAACAGAGCCGGCATAGATAGGCAGGCATATCCAGCCAGAAAGGGGAGGGCAAAATAATTTCATGCCGCAGTCATGAGCAAGCGTCAGCGCTCACATGATGATGATGATGATGATGCTATAAACCATAAATTGTGTGTGTGTGTGTGTATGCAAAACCGCCACGGCACGTGTAGAAATTTACGACTATTGATAGAGAAATGTTTAGCAACATTTTGACAGTAATTTGTTTTGATTTCTTGCTCGAGTCTTTTTCTTTTTCCACTTCGCTTATTTCCCTTGCTCTTGCACGATTTTGGCAATTTTCGATTTTTATTTGTTTGTTTTTTTTTTTTTTTGGTTTTCGATTTGTTGTATTTTTAGATTGTCGATTTTGATACGTTCTGATGAAATTCATTAATAGCAAAGTGTAAAGTTGCTGTAACAATTGCAGGCAATTTGTAGAGTTGCTATAAAAAGTTGCTATAAAAATTTATAGCAAACTGGCAAGTTGCTATAAAATTTATAGCAAGTTAAAAATCGGTTGAAATGTAAATTTATGTATACTGCAGCACCCTCTTCTCCTATTTTTGTGTGTATTCTTTTAGATTGTCGTTTTTTACATTTCCGTTTTCGGGAATTTATTTAATGAATTAATTTGTATATTTTGCTCGCTTATCTCTCGGGGCGAGTGACTGCACCTGCCAATTGTTTTGTCTCTCCCTCTCTTTCACACCTTTATCCCTGTCTCTCTCTCCTCTCTCTCTCTCTCTCTCTCTCTCTCCCCTCTCTCTCTCTCTCTCTCTCTCTCTTCTAGATAGCTGCCCAAGGTTGATCAGTTTAAGCTCGTGCGTATTGTGAATGAGGCTGCAGAGCGCTGACTTCTGCAAGAAATGAATGAAAATGCGCACACACGCTGCTTATCACTGCCATTATCAGTGTGTGAGTGAGATAGCTAGCTATCTGTGCGTAGAGTTGTGCTATAAATAGCGCAGCGCTGCTTAAGCTTTATTAATGAGCGATCGCTTTTGCAAAAACTCAACTTGAACTTGACAGTTTGGGCGAAGGGGAGAGGCCAATCAATCAAGAGAGCGAGTGAGGTAGAGTCAGGTTGTGCTGCTCTCTCTCTCTCTCTCCCCCCCCTTCCCCCTCTCCTATCCTACCTGCCTTGTTTATGTTATTAACACAACAAACAAGCACTTAAGCTCTGGAAAGAAAAAAAAAAAACAAAATCTGTGCAAGCCATTTAGCTGCGGCTCTAAAAATAAAACTTCAAAAGCAACAGCCGTCTAAAAGTTGGCTGCCTCTGCCCCTCTCCCCCCCTCCGCTACCCTCACACTGTGCTCGGCTTTTGGCCAAAAATAAATATTGAAAAACTATTTATAAAGCGCGAGTCAATTGAGAATTTCGAAGCGGTCAATTGCACAAATTGAAGTAGGCATCATGTTAATTGGCGTAGCAAAAGAGAGAGACGGAAGCAGATGGAAAGAGTAGGAAAAGAAGAAGATGAAAGGGGTAAAAGAGAGACAGGTAGAGAGTGAAGTTGCCCACTACAGGCACGTGTGACAGCTTATAGATATTTACAGACATGTTGACAACTCCCTCTCCCTCTATCTATATATCTTGCTCTCCCTCACACACACACACACTTAATAAATAATTAAACAATGAATTAAAAATTTACAGTTGGCCAATTGCTGTTAATAAACATAACAATTTGCAATGTAATTGTTGCTGTGTTCTGCCTCCTTTCGCATACATAAATCAGACACGCAAAAGTATCTGACAGATACAAATGGCATATGGCGCGACGCGACGCGTCGTTTAATGATTGCAGCAGCGTTTTACGTTCATTTACACTTCATCAAATGCGTAGTTTATAGCAACAGCCCCAGAGCGAGAGAGAGAGAGAGAGAGAGAGAGGAGAAACTTGGGGGAGCAAAAAAACCGGTGAAAATTGGAAATACAAGCAACAACTACGCAATGGAAAATGCGCTCGACTTTTAATCGGCTACAACTAGATCCGATAATGCTCATATACGTACTATACCTCCCAGCTGTGTAGTTCGTCGTAATTCTGAGTACACCCAACCCCCCCTGCGATCGATCGATCGTTCGTTTGTACCTGAGCGAATCCATTACGCAGTTTTTCCAATTTTTGCCTCACTATAAATAAACCATAAAAACATTGCCAACTAATGCGTAATACTACACATTATGTCGTACTTGAGTTACTAGAAATAGAAATCAGAATCAGATTAAATGGGTTGTACATTGTACTATAAAGTATTACATAGCAGGTAAATAGTGAGCTAAAAACGTTGCTCTAATAAACTGTAAAGCTGTTATAATAATGTACAGCAATCTGTAAAGTTGCTATAATAATTTATGGCAACGTGCATAGTTGTTATAACTATTTATGGTAAGCTGCAAAGTAGTCTAATAATGCAAATCAACATTCGAGATTGCTATAATAATTTATAGCACACCGTGCAAGTTGCTATAAAATTTATAGCAAGCTTAAAATTTACCTAAGATTGTTGAGGAAACACCAACTTATGTATGCTGAAGCACCCTATAAATAACTGTCAACCACATAATACTTTATAAATAAACTTCGTGTGTGATCTACTGTCATATGACAATGACAATGTTTGTACTTAATATACTGCAGTTAATTAGTTGGCTAGATAACTGATATTTGCTATTTATAGCATAATCAATTAGCCACGCGAATTATCTATCACCAAATATACAGAATATTCTATAAATAAATCTGAAACGAAATGATTGAATATCAAGGGAGGCATAAATAAAGCAATTACCCTGCCATATGACAGTATAATCAAGGAAAATATTATAGCACAAGCTCTGTAATCGGTGCACGTTGATCTCAAAAACTTTCGCCGATTCATGCTGATAAGGAGAGAGGGAGAAAAAATGTGGCAGAGGGAGTAGAGAGGGGAAAGGAGACAGCACATTCCTTTTGCCATAAAACCCCTTAAACCGTTGCATGTGACTCATTTTGGACATGCCATAAAACAGCTGTATCTCTCTATATATGTATGCTATACTCCTTGAACTTTAGAACCCCCCCTCTAGCTGCGCACATGGCACGCTTTGAGTGGATGCTAATGTTGACGCTTGCAGCGTAAATTGAATTTGATTTGGTATCGGTTTTGGGTTGGGATTTAACCTGTTAGCTATACAAATATATTATGGCTGTCTGGGTGTGTGTGGGAGGGAGAGGAAGATATGTGTAGAGAGGGCATGTTTATATTGATAGCATGTGCAATGTTTTCGTTCGTCAATTTGTTTATCAACGCGCTTCTGCGGTCAGCTCGATGCGGGTGACTCCCACGACTGCGACGTCTCTGCTCGCCTCGCCTCGTACTTCCCCGTTCATCTGCTCTTTGGCTGTCTACTCTATTTGTCTCTCACTTGGCCTCTGTCATCCTCACTTGCCTGGCTCGCCTGCGTCAATCATTTCTGCTCTTTGCTCTCTCATCTCTCCACTTGACTCCACTTTAATTTTCTTTCTCCCTTTGCGCGTTTATGGTTGTGTCTTCTCTTCCCAAATATCTCTTCGCTTTTTCCTGCTTTTGTTACTTCTCTTCTATATTTCTCTGTCCACTCTTCTTCTACTCCTTTCCCTGTCATTCTACTTTACTTTCCTTCTCTCTCATTAGTTCTCTCGATTCTTCTTTTACCTCCTGTCTAACTAGCTTTCCGTTACTTCCATAGCCTTTTCTCTCACTTACTCTTTCGGTTTCTGTCTTGCCTCTTCTCTAGTCTTATCTCTAGTCTCCTTTCTAGCCCCATCTCTTGCCTTCTTTCTAGCTTAACCTTTAGTCTCATTTTTATTCTCCTCTCTAGTCTCCTCTCTAGCCTGCTCTCTAGCCTCCTCTCTAGTCTCCTCTCTAGCCTCCTCTCTAGCCTCCTCTCTAGTCTCCTCTCTACCTTATCTCTTGCCTTTTTTCTTGTTTCTTTTCTTCCCTCTTCTCTCGTTTGCTTGCTATCCTCTTGGTGTGGTTCATCCCTCTGCTTTATTGCCTCCTTTTCTGCCTTCTCTGTCACCCATCTGTATTTTCCTATCCTGCCTACTTTCTCCTCTCCCTTATCGCTTTTTCTGTCGATTAACCTTTCCCCTTGCGCTCCTGCCTTCTCTTGCTTTCTCTCTCATCCATTCACTCATCTTTTGCACCTCATTGCACCTCTGACATTGCTGCCTTCGGTTTCGCTTGTTTCATCTGCTCTCTCCTTATCTCTTACCTTCTCTTCTACCCCCTAACCCACCACCCAACCCACCTTCCGTCTCTTCCTTCTCTTCTACTCACTCATCTTCTTTCTCATCCTTCTCCTCATTTCAACTTCTCCTCCTGCTCTTCTCTTCGACTAAGCTATCACCTGTTTCAGCTCTCTTCTCTCTTTCGATTTTATTCCTCCCTCTCTCTCTCTCTCTCTCTCTGCTACTTCATCCTACTGCCTCCCCCTACATTCCCACCCACCCTCGCTCTACCCTTGTCATTATCTTTGCCAATTAGTTGAACGTTAATTAGCCGCCTGCCAATATTTGCATTGTTCTTCTGTTTAGTTTAATTACAACAATAATTCGGGAGCCTCCCAATTGCGACTTACTTTGAAACATTATGAATGCGTTATAGCAGTCCCCCCTCCCTACATCCCCCCCTCCATTCACCCGATTACGCTTGCCATCTCCAACACGCAATACGCTTTCAAAATGCGCATTTGCCATAAAACGTTGCCGCTCCCCGCTGCCTCGCTGCGAGGCGAGGCGCCACAGCGCACAGACACGGCAGATTAGACAAAGCTAATGGCAATGCATATGGCTTGATATATGCGCATATATATAGAGCACAGATATTGGCTGTATATATATCTGTCGGGTGATGAGTGAGAAAGGCGAAATGGGTCATTAGATAAGGTGCAGCAGCGGGTACTCGCTGAGCGAATGCGTATTCACGTGAGCGCATTTTGTGAATGATTTACGACTGACAGCGCGAATGTCTTAGCAGGGGGGAGGAGAGGGAGGGACTAATGTCCCTAGAGCGTGTGCGGTGTTGCCAATTTGCTGCTGCTGGGCATATCAGTTGTTGGCCAAGTTACTACAAGTACTACAACTATTTGTGGCTATAACTATGGAAATTTTGCACAGGAAACGCGCATAAATCAGTCCGCAGAACGGCAGAACGCCTTGTAGCAATTACACCTCACACACACACACACACACAGACGGCCTCGTCTACTACGAATCTTGGCAGTCAATCAGTTTAATGGCCGCCACTGGAATTACACTGCGTATGCGTAACGTGCCAAGCCGCGCTGCAATTGCAAATTTCGCGATAAACAACAACAAAATGGAAACTTGAAATCATTTCTTGGAACTGCTCGATTATAATCGTTCTTATCAGTGTGTAGCGTAGTATGCCAGTCAGCGATTAAATTGCCAATTACGAGCTTGCTATAAAAATACAAAACAAAATCAGCTACAGTTATCTGTATCGCCGCAGCGGCGCCTCGCACGTGACCAGTTTCAAGTTCAGCCTGCTGCCTGAAAAAAGAATGACGAAAGCACCCCCCCCCCCACACACACGCACCACCCCTTCCCCTCCCCCTATGCTTATCTAATGCCAACACACACACACATGCGTTACGTAGTATATGGCTCGGACAGGCGACATAGGGATTACCCAACTTGAAACCCAAACTAAACAAAACTCGCACAAAAAACCAGAGTGAGAGAGAGAGAGAGAGAGAGCGAACTCGTGTCAAGGCCAGCTGCAGCCAGGAGCATGTGTGCCCCTGCCATAGGTAAGGGATAATGCCATAACGTTTTATGGTTAGCAGCTGAAAGCGACTGCATAAGCATGCCCAGAGAGAGAGAGAGAGAGAGAGAGGAGAGCGAAACCTTGACTGTGTCAGCAACAGCAGACAGAGATAAAACGGGAATAATACTCAAATAATACCAAAAATAATACCATGTCATGGAATGTCACAGAAGGTGCCTGCTATTATGGCAGCAATGTCAAATTTATGGCAAAAAGAAATCAATGTTAGCCAGACGTAACGCTAAAGAAAAAATACGCTTGAGAGCAACCTTGACAATGTCAGTAACAGATTGAAATAATACTGAAAAAATACTTCAATACAAAGAAGTAAATTAAATATTGTCTTAAAAGCTGTAAAGTTTATAGAAGAAAAGTCATTTTTATGGCAGGCAAAAATCAAAATTAGAAGCAGCCTTAGAATACTACGAAAAACATTTAAAACTCATGCAAAAGAGTTCAAAATAAATCGCTAAAAATACTGCAATAATACTAAAATAAAGCACACTGCATTAGGTCACCTAATTTACCCCCAATTATAGCAGCATTGTCTATTTTATGGCACGCAAAAATCAAAGCTTGCCCCATGTATTTCCCCAGCAATTTCTTTGAATTTTGATATAGAGCTTATGGCAGCAGCTACAGTCATAGTTCATTCGCCAAAAATACCAAGAAATACCCGAAAAAAAAATAAAAATACCATATTAATTAATGTCACAAGACGCCAGCCGATTATAGCAGCAATACACAATTTATGGCAAGCAAACGTATTTTCCTAGCAAGTAATTTGGATTTTCTTAAAACTTTTATGGTAGCAGCTACAGACATAGTGAATAATTGAATAGTACCAAGAATTACCCAAAAAATAATACCACATATTGTCACCACAGATCGTCCGGCGATTATGGCAGATCACGTCAAGTTTATGGCAAGCAAAACATTAAATCAGAAACCAGCTCAACGTATTTCCCAAGCAAAATGCCTCATTAAACAAAATCAATCGTCTCTGAGGCTGAAAGCACACACCCCCAGACACTATACACCTGCCTCCCCCCCCCTCGCACTCTTTGCTTATCTACAGACTGTAAGAAATTCCCCGCTGTGTGTGTGGAAATAAAAAAAAAAACAATAATAATAATAATCAAATGTGGAAAAGGGGAGAGGGAGAGGGGGAGAATCGAATGATTTAGCAGAAATCAAACAGGCGGCAATATTTCACCACATTGCGGGGCTGGCATTGCTTTTATTGATCGCGATTTAGGTGGAAATTCAGTTGATATATATAGTATATAAGATGTGTAGTGTGTTTATAGCATAAACATATATAGTATATATTTTTAACAATGCTGATGAATTTTCTATTTCGGTTATGGCGACAGCGTAGGCGATTGGCATCGGCGACGGTGGCGACGGCGGCGGCGACTTCGATTGGGGAACGTTTTATAAAATGGTATTATATGGAATTAAATGGAATTAGAGCTGCCATGCGATGTTATTGGGGGGCCTGCTGTGGGTACGTGCCTGCTCTGCTTGCCACGCCTTCGCTGTCACTCAATCACAGTCGCCCCTCTCGCTCTCTCTCTCTCTCGCTGTTTAACCACCTGCTACACCTTGTGCTGCACTGGCGGCACCTGCTCCAGCGCCGCCACCAACACCCAAGCCCGCACCGGCGCCACTGTGTGCCTCGCCAGCGGCACCTTCACCTTGTGAGGCAGCGCCAGCGCCCAGCGAAATTCCAGCCTGTGCGCCGCCAGCAGCTTCACCTGCGCTAGGCACTTGCGCCTGCGTGGAGCACTGGAAGAGCAGAAAAACTATCAGTGAATCCTCTCAGGATTTGGGTCAAAACTCACCAATAGCAGCGCCAGCGTAATCCAAGTTAAAATTGCAAATTTCATGGCGAAAAACGTAGAACTATAAAGAGGGAAACTTAATAATGTTAGCATGAGGCTTGATTCCAGTTATTATATAGACAAATCCTAGCTAGATCGTTGCAGATATAACCTGCAACATGCCTGTGCCTTGTCGGATGCATATCTTGAGCGGAACAAGCTTCTACAAACTGTGAATCTCGTGATGGTAGCGCGAGATCAGCTGCGCACAGCGTGCGCAAATATGTTAATATATTATTGTCAATATTATTGTCATTATTGTTGTTTTTTTTTTTTTTTTTTTTATTATTTGCTTGCTATTGTTTATAAATTTATTTGTTGACAATCGTCAATTGGCGCCCGCTTGCTGCTTGCATGTTTCGCCAGTCTATAAATAACTTAATAGTCGTACCCTCTACCCCTCCGACCCTTCCCAGCCTTCCTGCCTTGCCTGCAGCTTCCCAGTCAATATGTCAATCTGTGCGATCTGCCTGCTGCCTGTGTTTGTTATTGTTGATCTTTTGAAACTATTAAGTAATAATGCAAAACACTGCGAACGCAGCTGATAATAACCTGTTCGGGCGGGCAAAAGCAGCTGGCAAAGGCATGTAATAATATGTGGAAAATAAATATAACAGACTTGAAAATACCCTATGTTTTGTAGGGTACATTCTTTAGCAACAGTTCTGCTTACTTACTTTATTAAAAAGTAACCTATTATCATCCCAAGGTCTACTCTTCCACAGCTTCCTCAAATATTACGTATACGCCTAGTTAGCTGGCAAAGGCATGTAAAATCAGCTTAGTCGACTGGCAAATACCCTGTGCATAGTAGGGTACATTCTTTAGCAACATTTCTGCATACTTATATTTTTAAAAAGTTGCGTATTATCATACCAAGCCCTTCTTCCCCACAACTCCTTCAAATATTACGCATACGCCTAGTTAGCTGGCAAAGGCATGTAATATAAGAGTGCCTGAAGTATGCCTGACTCCCAAATACCCTATGCATATTAGCATACATTATTTTCAAACACTTCTACATACTCAAAGTATTCAAAAGTTGCCCCTACCTAGTTCAAGGTCTACTCCCGCCAAATATTACGCATACGCCACATATGACGTTTTAATTATGATTTCTGATATTTTAATTTGAAATTAAATTTTCGAGTTAGTTAATTATACTATAGATCGACTTTTAAATTGCGTATTTATTGTCTGTTGTGTTGTTTTTCATGCATCCCATAATTAACCATATAAACAAAAATCTATATAAATAAATTACGATTTGCGAAAATTCACATTCAGCGTGTATATATAAAATTTAATTACACTGCAATTGCCGTGATACTTTGTCAGATACGTATACCATACGTACATATATTGAAAAAAACACAATAATAATATTCGGTATTATTTTAAACACACACACACATTTTCGCTCTGCTAATTGCCTCAGATAGGGGCACCCATTGGTTTTTAATTAGTATTAAAAACATATGCAGACGACGTCGCTGCACGCAAAACTATACGAATTAACTGCAAATATTTTCTGATTTGTACATTATTTTGATTTATCGCTATCATGCAATATGATAGTATGCCCAAGCTGGGAGTTTACTAGGCAAGGGTATACTAATATTTTCATTATTTTCCACAATTTGACTCGGAATTTGTTCTTAAATGGATTTTTATGCTTATTTTGAATAGCCGAATCAATTTAGAGTAAAAACTAAAACTTAAAATTTTTGAAAAAATGTTGAAATTTTTGTAAGGGGTAGGTATGGATTTTTTTGAGAATTTTTCAAAGTTTCTAAGTCGCTTATATTTTGATGCAATATCAATCTATATTCAAAATCATAAATAAAATGGTATACCAAAGCAAAATCGGTTGATTTTTGAGCAAGTTATAAGTATTGGAAGTCTAGTTGGCTCTCTCAGGTGAGGCACCTTCCAAGGAAAAAAGAGACTTGAAGGACTTAAAATTTTAAAATTTTAAGAACATTATTTTTTGATGCTATATCAAAAAGGAGTTCAAACCATAAACAAAATGATATCCCAGAGCTAAATTGGAGCATTTTTGACTGAGTTATAAAAGTTAGAAGTCTGAAGGTTCCCATTAGGAACTTCCTGTACCTCAAACAAGAAAAAACTATATAATTGCGATATCCTATGCAGTTTCATGCAAAAATCTATGTGGAATCGATTTATATACTATTTAATAATAGTTGGATCGTTTTAAAATTACATTTTTGAAAGAATTTATATAATTTTCTAAGGGTTAAGGCTAGAAAAGTAGTAGAAAATTCGAAAGGTTTTAAGTCCTGCAATGCTTTCAATGCAGAAACAATCTGACGTGAAAACCTGGTCTAAAATGAGGAAATACTCATGATTTCTGAATAAACTAAGTGTAATTGAAGTCACCTCGAGCAATGACTGACTAAGTATACCCCTTTTTTTGAGCACGAGTACAGAGCGGGAAGTTCTTTGTACACATTGTATGTTGTGTTACCTTCACTCGCTCACTAATCGATGATCAGTCCGGGGGAGTCATCAAGATTAATTAAAATAATTGACTTACCTGCAGCTGCATCATTTTGTAAATTGCATAAGGTAAGCAAAGCAATTACATTAAACAATCGGACGGACACAAACTGACACGCAGTTGCTATAAAATGCAATGAAATTTGAAGTTAATTTGTTTATTTGCGGGGACTACCTCTACTAATTCCACAGTGCATTTATTAACGGTGGCACTCATTAAAATTGTAAACAAATAAATAAATGAGCCGCCGCCGCATTTCCAAATCGCATTGGGAAAAACCGCCAACAATTTTTTTTTTCAACCCAATTTTTGATTTTATTCAATTTTATTCACATCGCTGTGGGAGATGTTATTAGGTTTTTGCCAGTCCCCATATCTCTCTCTCTCTCTTTTATCTGTCTATCCGTTTCTAGTTCCGTTTTTATTTTTTTTGCCATCGCCCGCGGCCTTTGCCGCTGCCTGTGGGTGGCCACAATAATGGCAGTAATCGGCGATTATCACGTAGTCCCCCCTTGTGGCCCGGCCCTGCCTGCCTGTCAGGCCCATCATCCGTATATGATTCACGGTCCCAACTCATCATCATCGTGACAGGGCCCCCAAAAATGGCAAAGAGAGTGAAAAACAATTCAGGCAGCAAAGCTCATTAAAAATTAAATCAAAATTAAATGTTCATCAAATGCAATAAAAATCATTGCGCGTGTAATTTTAAATACCCTACAGGGTGTTGGATTGATTAAGTGGGGTATGCTCGAGTGGGTTTTGAAAAGAGTTGCTGGAAAGTAATCCCCATTTGAAAGTAAATTGTAGTATAAATATGCACAGCACTCAAAACGGCATTACAGGGTATCTGCTAGTCGTACAACATAGCCTAAAACCTTTAAAATATGTTTGTAGCTTTTAAATGCATTCTATATAACGAAATAAAATCATTAAGCGCTAAAAACAGTAAGCACAAATATACTACAGGGTATTTGCTAGTCAGGCAGCATAATAAATAGCTTTTCAATTCAAATATAGCTTTCAAATTGCATTGACAACATCATTTAAGCTGTTATATGCATACAAATGGCACTTTTAAGTGCACTACAGGGTATCTGCTAGTCAAGCATGCTAAGCAATGGCATCCATGCTCATCTTTAACTTATACCTAAAGTTTCTAGGGCCGTATGAGCAGCCTTAGCTAAGAAATCAACAGCTTAAGCATTTCTACAGGGTATATTCAAGTCGCACATCATCATCGTTGCTTATTTTGCTTTAACCTACCACGCAATTGATTGCATATGAAAAGTGAAGCCTGCGGGGATAAGGAAGTCCATATATGAGCTGTGAAAATGAGCCATAACTACGAATAACTACGAATAACTATGAATAACTGCGTATAACTGATGAATAACAACGAATAACTGCGAATGAGTGCGAATGGGTTTAACGAGTGTGGTTTTATGGTATTGTTTTGCCTGCCGATATGGTATAGGCCTTGGCCGAAGGAAAAACAGCTAAAAATGGCTAAAAACTAGCGGGAATTTAGTTGACAATTTAAAAATAATGAAATCGTCGCATTTAATTGCGTTTTTTGATATGATATGAGGATTAGAAACCAATCCTCCCTCTCTCTCTGATATGATATGCTATTAGTTAATCCCTGCTCCTCCTTCTATGATATGATATGCGTCCCCCCTTAAATTTTAATGCAATTCAATTTGGAACGAATCAGACAATCCTTTGTACTACATATGGTCGAGACAGGAGACCGGGACAGACCAGGACTGCCGCCTGGTTGTGCGTGTCCTTCGTCCAGTGCCCACAAGGGATAAACGGGTCAACGAACAGGCATAACAGAGACGTAGGCGGCGGAGAGTGGGAAGAGGGGGGTGGGCCAGGGCATCATGCACTCACAGGATAATTGAATATGACGATGATAATTTCATTTTACGCTGAATAAACACAAACTGCACATTTCGATATACGACATGACGCGCTAACCAAACCCCCCTCCCCCTCTTGCTCTCCTCCCTTGGCCGCGCCCACTTTTGCCCACTACACAAATCGCCCACTTCTTTCGCTGTGTTAGCTGTGGCAATTAAAGCGCCCACGACGACGACGGAAATCCAAGTAAGCGATACGAACGCCCAGTTCCAGAGAGAGTACTCAGTGCAGTAGGCATGGGCGTAGTGAGAGGGGGGGGGGGGGGGAGACTGCCAACTTAATTATCCAAGCAGGACGCGGCGCGTGGATGTCGTTGGCTAACGACCTTGCAGCTCAGCTCAGCTGTGCTCCCCTACTCCCTGAGCCCTTATGCTCTGCCCCTGCCCACTCTGGCTCATTGCCTCCTATACCCTGTACCATAAAACTGCCTGAAAAGGGTTTAATAAAGTTGCGTAAATTGTGTGACTAAAGCGTAGCTAGTCGCTGTGGCTGTAACTTAGTGAGGTTTTAAAGAGTTTAGGGGGAGTTTTTCCCAGAAAATGAGTTGATTATAGGGAAATTCTATCTGTCTGTCTGGGTCTCTATCTGTCTGTCTGCCTCTCTGTCTGCCTGCTTGTCTGTATATCTATTTATGTATCTCTGTCTTTCTTTATAAAGCCAGTTAAGTTTCTCTACTTGCTTTTCATCTTTAATTACACAAGGATTAAAAAAGAAAAGCAAGTTGCTTGCTTTAGATTTAGATATCCTTTAAATTGTAAGGAATCTTCTTATACACATAATCAGAAAATATTTTAAATTTAATTTTAATTTCCTTTCTAATTGGATATATTCCCCAAAAGAAAAATTTAACCAGACTTTATAATTTATCTCAAAAATTTTCTATCATCTTATGTTTAAATTTTCTAGGAAATTTTTCTTTTCCTTTAACCTGTACAAGGTACTTTCACAACTTATATCCCATTTGTATTACTATTTTTTATGTAGATAGATAAAAGGACTAAGTTTCTATTTATTTAGATATATATATATATCGTATAAGTATGCAAATAATCAGAAAATACTTTATACTTCCATTAATTTTTTTTTCTATCATTTCTTTTTTTTCCCTTCTATCATTAAGAGGCATATAAGCTCTAAGAAATATCTAATCACGCTCCTTTTTAAACTTAAAGAAGTTTAAAGAGATTTTCAACCTTCTTATCTTAACTTCCCCATACCTTCAAGCTGAACAGAGCATACCCTGCCATACCCTGGCATTACAACCTGAGAGCACATCAACTTGCATAAATCATGCACATCGATTGCAACTTATCGACTCTCTCTCTCTGTCGCTTGGACCCGGAATCCCCACGTTAATTCCCATGCCCATAACTACTCCTCACCCTCTCCCCTCCCCCTCCCCAGCCCTTCCTCCCCTGACTACCCCCACACTATGTAGTACCACATCCACTTGACGTCGTCGTCATTGTTGTTTTATTAGTCACAATTTGCGTTTTATGCGACTTCGTTTGTAATTATTTACAACGAAAAAAAAAAAAGATTGTTGATGGCGCTGAGAAGGGACGCCACTTGACTTGGATAGGGGACTTACCCAGTAAACCGAGTATACCTACATACTACACCGAACGATGACAACTGGCAGTACCAGGGCCGCTGACAGTGCCTGCTATCGGTATCTGTATCTGTGGGATTGTTGTCGCGAATTGTGTGTGTGACTGTGCGTCTCTGTGTGTGTGTGTGTGTCTGTGTGCGTCTCGTCTGAGCGCCTTATCGGCGGCGCCTCCAGCGAAAACAACAACAAGAAAAATATGTCACACGTACGCGTCAAATTTTCTCAGAAAAAAAAAATATAAAACCAGCCGCAGAAAAAAAAAAAAAAACTCAAGCAACAAAAAACCGCAAATAAATATTTTTCAACTCCGATATATCGCACTCTGCAGCCCCCCATGCTCTCATCCCTGGTGCAAAGCAATTGCAGATTAACTTCCATGTAATTTAGGATCCCCAACCCCCTCTCAACCGGAATGCCAAATGGGTTGGCACCACCAGCATATCGTAATATTCCCCGGAATATGTGTGGGAACTTCTAATCGAAAATTAATCGGAAAAGTGTTTTATAAATATTTACCAAGCAATAGAGCCCTAGATAATCTTATAGTTAAATATAGAAATGTGAGTGGAATGTGAATAAAACTTCCTGGAAAAACAGTTGTAGGGCAGTTCCGAAAGAAAACTATGAAAACAAGTCTGCATATGCCTTTCTGTACATTATAAATCCACATATTTTCATGATACGTAATTTATTATCAAAAAGCTTAGAGATAGAGTTTCAAATAACTCCCATATTTACATATATACCAATACATTGCATAATTTTTGGAATACTCTGTAGATATATGTTAATTACACTGCATATTTCTAGATATAATCTATATTTTTATTGTTACCAATCTCATTTTATTCCAAATATTAATCTATCAAGTATCTATCAATCACTTTCAAAAAGCTAAGAGATACAGCTTCATCTAATTCCCATATTTACAGATCTATCAACATATTTCACATAGACAATCATAATCAACATAAATAACAAATTTTCCCACTCTGTCTCACAGCTACAGCGAACTTAAGATTCAGCGCGGCATATGCCCTATCTGTTGACATATATATTTACCTATAGCCCTCGAGATTAGATCTCTATGGCCCTGACCAGGGCCAAGAGACGCGCATTTTTTTTTCGTAAAACTTTTTTCCAAAGTCGCGTTCGAAAACAAATCCCAAAAATTCCGTTTAATTATTTGCACTTTGGTCCCTCTCGACATCGTCGTCGCTTTGTTTTATTTGCTTTTTGTTTTTTTTTTTTTTTTTTTTTTGATGGCGCTGCGAATTCCACGTAACAAATAAGCAGCCTTGCGACGTTCTGGTTACATAAAACTCGACGACCCGAAAAAATAAAAAACAAAAATATATATATATGAAAAATATACGAAAAATACTGACAGCAAATACTTTAATCCACTTTTCTGCCATAATTCTAGGTTCAGTTGCATAAGCCATCGGTCAGTCGGTCACGAGCGGAGCAAGGCTTTGCCCCGACCCCTTCTAGCCAGACCTACCTACCCACCTAACCCCCCCTTCGGGTGTGCCACACCTCTGTGCTCCGCCCACCGTTCGCTTTGGAACCGTCTGGCCGTCTAGACGCGTTTAATTTGCGTAATCAAAACACAAAACCGACTGACAATGAGAGACAATATCAACAAAAACAAAAGCCAGAAGCAACAATAACAACAACAACAACAAATTGTGCTAACGCATTGACGAATAACCGAATAACCGTCAAGCAGTAACAATTTGTATAAATAATGCAAAACACCGAGGGGGAGTGATAGAGAGAGGGGGAGAAAAACTGAACGGAAAATTGCCCCAAGTACAACGCGATAACAGGAGCACACGAAATGGGATTATAAATTAAAATGTGAGAAAACGGCAAACGGCCATGTAAAACAACAGCTATAAAAAAGGTGTACATATATTTACAGTTTTATGGCAGGTAAGTCTATGGAGTGTGGTAGAGAGAGAAGAAATAGTTGTAAGAGCTGACGAATATTTTATACACTTTCTAAAAGAATTATCATTATAAATCAACTAGTTTAAAATTTCGGCATGCTATAAAATTTATGGTTGCACAGTGTATAGTTTATAGCACGGTTCGTTTAAAAAATGTACTGAAATTGTTTGTAAATATCAGCCATACGTGTATCTCTGTTCCTTAAACATTTTTAAATCTTTAAAAAATTACAAATTTGAGTAAGAGTTGCTATAAAAAACTTATAAATTCTTAAATATCTTTAAATCAAGAGTTTAAACTAACCAAACTTGCTACAAATATTTTTTTCTAATGTGTAATATTCAAATCTAGAGTTTACACAACCTAAACTTGCTATAAATTTGCTATACAACTCCTTAATCGAGAAACAAAGAGTTCAAGCTCGTCAGCATTTCTATACATATCATAGAACCCTCTTTATTATGGCCCCATTCCAGCACTCCCACACAGCTAACCCTACTTAAGTACGTCCCACAATGACTAGACAGTCTTCCATACATTGTAATATATCTATAGCTCTATAAATGAATCTAAATGCCAACTAAATACAGGTTAAAGTACTATACATACCACTTACTTATAGAGAATTTGGGTAAACAGAATGATTGTAATGTTTACACGCCACGCCTCACGCAATCGGTTATTTGTTGATTTTGGACCTTGACCCCGGCTCCGATTGCTTATCGTACGACAGTTTTAGTTTATCTCTCAACAAAGTGGGAAACTAGGTTAAATATAACCTTTAAAATAACATATATCATTAAAATAAATTATGGTATGGCAGATATATAGTAGTAGAGAATTCGGCGAACTGTCAGAAATGCTAAAAGATAAAGCTGATGATAGCAAGAGTATATATATATATAGTATACCCCCCCCCACACTCTACACCGTTATCGATCTATATCGATTGTAACTTTGGAGCGAGCATGATGAAATTTTGTATCAGAATTTTGTAGGAATATGAAATATGCGAATATAACGGTTAAAGCTCTCGTTGCATGTTGTTTACCTTTTATTTATAAAACTGGAACCTGGAATTGTGGTACCCTACATCACCCCCAACCTCTTAATACCCCCTACTACGCTGTGTAGTGCTCTCGGTCATCGAGCATGTGCCGGCGATTATCATATATCAACTCGGACTCCCAGACAATGTTATGTTATGCTCTGTGTGGGGTGAGTGTATGAATGTGAGTGTTTGAGTGTATGAGTGTGAGTGTATGCCTGTGTGGTTGCACAGTGGGACGGGTAAGGAGGTTTGCCTGATGAATTGCTATGCTCGTTGCAAATGTCCCTCGAATGATAATGGGCGCCTGCAGGAAGAAGCAGAAGCCTCAATGCAACACCCCAAAAATAAGTACTATACTATATATAACTAGCAACTATCTGACGTCTGCAAGACAGCACACAGAGAGGGAGAGAGAGAGAGAGTCAGAGGGAGGAAGGGTCCGCATATCGCAAGCGACATTTTTGATTTCCTTCGTTTTTCTTTTCTTTTTTTTTCTGTCGCCGCTTCTTCTCGGAATTCATTCATTAGCTGACGTCGGCGTCGCCAGTCCAAACATCATGATATGCGCTGGCAGGCTCAATCAGTTTATTATGGCATATCCTGTAAATTTTAGCGGGTCTAAAAGGGTATATTATAGGAGGATTTAAATGAAAAGTGAAAGAAAGCAAAAGCAGTGAAAATTTTGAGTTGCTCAAAGAGCCTAAGTTAGTTAGTTTTTTAGCTGATTACAGGGTATTTTTTAGTCAATAAGCAGCATTATTAAGTTTGGATATACTCAGTATTAGCATTTAAATATGCAGTAGAGCAAGTTATCAACTGACAAGGCACACAGTCTGACTACAGTAGCTAGAAACTAGACTTCAGCTAATTGCAGGGTATTTTTTGGCTGAGCAGTTGTGGCTTTTATGTATATTTAGCGCAAGTTTGAAGCTGCACAAGCAGGCAGTGTGTCTACAATTGCTTGATACAAGCTGCTGCTTATTACAGGGTATTTTATAGTCGATTATTTATGTTGATTGTTGGTATAGCGAGCATTTTTAGTTGCTATAAAGCCAACAGATTGCCTGTTATAACCAAGCTTACCTTAAAATAATTTGTGCTTTGTACAGGGTATTTGTTGGTCGATCAGTAGCTTCACAGCTTGCCCGTATGACGTGTGCTTTTTAGGAGGGGGGGGGGGCCTACGGCGACGGCTCTCGGCCTCATTAGATGCGCTCGTTTGTGCATTTGTGCCAAAAGAAGCGACGACGTCAACTGCAGTTGCTGCTGTTGTTGTAGTTGTTGTTGTTGGAGTTGTTGTTGCTGATGTTGTTGTTGTTGCTGTTGCAGCAGCAATTGTTGTCGTCGTCATTGCATTTGTTGTGATTCGCTGATTTGTTTTGCTTGCGTCGTTTGTTTTTGACGCTCCGCGCTTTGCTTTGCATTTTCGCTGACTTCCCGCGCTGCCACTAGCTACCCCTCTCTCTCTCACACTCTCTCTCTCTCCCTCTGCCCGCCTGGCTTTCTTGTCGTTACGTCGCGTATCTATTAGATGCCGCCTGCACCTTGGCACGAATCGTAACGTCATTAACTTCATTAGCGAGTGCACTGCAAATGTTTATTAACTTTTCTTACGTTGTGCGAGGGCCCAAAAAAAAAAAAATTAACAATAACAAAGTTAAATTTAGCGCGAGATTTTTGTATTTTTTTTTTCTGTATTTTTGCCAAATCACATAATGAGCACGAAGGTCACGGACTGCAAACGGGTTGTGTGTATCTCTCAGATACATTCAAATGTATCTATCGGATATCGGTTTGGAATATGTCAAAAGTTATGGTTGTTGTTGTTGCTGTTGCTGCTATTTTTGCGCACTCACAATTTATCACATTTTGTGTTCGCATTAGTGAATGAATAAACATGAATACTATGAATCGCCTCGGCGCAATCTGACTAAATTATTCAATCTGTCTCGCTTGCACAATTAACATGTTTTTAATTAGCGCAGTCTGTGATTTATGCCAACGGGACTTCGCCTCTCTCTCTCTCTCTCTCTCTAGGTTTCTTTAAATTGCATATGCATACTATATATAGTGTTGTGCCATAAATACCCTGATTGGTAATTTGAGTAAGATTCATGTGGCTCATCGTGGCATCAATCAGGCGAGGGAGAGCGAGAGGGAGGGGGTAGATGGATGCAGCTGTGTGTGGGCGTAATGGCTTTTTAACGATCTCACGCTGCATATCGATTATGGTGTGTGCTATAATTAATTATAGCATAGTATGGCATAGTTTATAGATGAATTTAAATTCAATCAGCTGCCCAATTAAAGCCTAACTATTCTGGTGTGTGCCATAAAAAAATTATAGCATAGTATAGCACAAATTATAGCATGCCTATCACAGTGTTTTAAGTCGCAAAGCCAATTTAAGCACTGTGCTTTATGCTACACAAGTTTATAGCACAATTTATAGCAAGCCAAAACTATGATTTTAAGTCAGTAATCGAGTAGCTAGTTTGCTAAAATTTATAGCATGTGCTATAAAAGTTTATAGCAAGCCAGCAATGCACTCTAGTGTCTAATTACAGTTTTTATAATTGATTACAGCATAGTATAGCACGACTTAAAGCAGTCGGAATTAAAGTTAAGAGTCGAGCACCTAATTGAAGCCTTTTGCGCTGGCAGCTGCTTTAAGCGCATGTTTCTGTTCATGCACTCATACACACTCACACTCATTCGCACTCACACTCACACCGTACGTGGTGCACTCAAGTCTTTATCGCAGCCATTGCACATTTCCTTCAGTCAGTAAGCAAACAGATGCCAATCCTAATATCAATTTAAGCAGACAGCTGTTTCTGCAGCCCGATTGAATCTCCAGCAATCTCCAGGCGCCTTAGTCAGAGTCCAGTCGAGAAGGAGGAGGAGGAGAAGGAGGGGGGACAGGCATGTGTGAGTCCATGAGTCCATTCAAACAAACAGCTGTTAATTGCAAAATCAAATTGAGTAATTGACTGACTGGCAGATACGAGACGCTCTCTCTCTCTCTCTCTCTCTCTCTCTCTCTCTAAACCAAGAACCAACCCAAAACCAACTCAGAACAGCCTCGCTGGCAAAGCCCAAGCCCACAGCGAATGCCTGGCGAATTCTTGGCGAAAGCGAGAGAGAAAGAGTGAGAAAGAGGGAGCGGGAGAGATTACCTCATCTGCTGCGTGATGAGCATTGCTCGAAATGGCAATGAGCGCACGTTTCCAGGAAAAGCGTGCCGCAGACGCCACACACACATGCTCGCTCTCTTTCACTCTCTATACCCCTCTCTCTCGCTCTGCCAACCGCAGTCAATTACAAGCAAACGCATTTTAATTTTCATAAAAATAATCAAAACATGTGCCAAAACACAAAGCAAAAATGTAGTGCGATATTTGTATACCCTGTAAAGCTGCTAGCAGGCTGAAATTTGGCATGTATCAAGCTGAATATATTAGCCAAGACATACCCAAACTTCAGCTGTCTATCATTAATAGTTTTACTATAAATGCGGAAATAGTGAGAGGCTAACTTACTCCAACTTCAGCTGCAGTCTGTCATCTCTGTAGTTGATCAACTCTGGGGCAGGGTATAATGACGTTCGACAGATAAATAGAAACAATTGAACAACAATAACAAGTGAACACACGGGGAGCTCTGATAAATGAATTCTGCGAAACTGTCGAGGACGCAATGTGTGCAAAAAAAAAAAAAAAAAAGTTTAGTTTTATTTTTAGTACGCATCGCTATTGTTATTATTGTTGTTGTTGTTGTCGGTTCTTTGTTGTGCAAACAGAGAGAGAGAGAGAAGAGTTAAAGTTAATTTGAATAAAAATAAACATGGATCAAGAATCATATATTTATGTATGGTATGTGCAGAGCAATGCTCGACCTTCTCGCCCCCCTCCCCACAACCCCTACACATCGTATACATCTCCCCGCTCGCGTGGCAAAACAAAAACAAATTGACGTCAATAGACGCAGATAATAATCAAATTGCAATAACAACAAAGCAAAATAAATAAATACAAAGAAGAGAGTGGAGAGTGGAGAGAGAGTGAAAGGGAGGGGAGAGTGTAAAAAGAAAACGAAACTAAAAACGTCAAACAAATTTTACACAAATGCAAATAAAGCGGAGCCCTCAGACTTAGTTTTTTTTTTTTTTTGACGTCAGTCGAATGTCGAGGCGTGAAATTCTCGCACCTACTTTTTTTTTTTATAGCAACACATACGCGCGACGCTACGCGGAATCGGGGAGGGTACTGGGTGCTGTGTTTTGACTGAGCAGGGGTGCCCCGTTTCTCTTGCTTTATGGCAGCAGCAAGGTGTATTTTACGATATCGTGTTGTCCCCTGGAATACGGTTTTCTTTCCGCGAATCGTAGACATGATTAAGCAGAGTTATACATAGGTGGTATAGGCAGCAGTACCAGGCTGCTATATGGTACCCCTAGGGGCGTTTCATTTATTTAATGCGCTTTTATCAGCAAACTGTTTATTACGATTGTTATTGCAAATTCCATGCTGGAACGGATGTCTCCACTTATATAGATGCGGGATGGAAGTGCGAATAATTCCAAGAATTCAAGCGATTATAAATGGGTTACTACACAGAGGAGTGTGCTTATATGGGTAGAGGGTTGAATCAGATTAGCATGATATCTTCTTGAATAAGATAAGCCAATATTTGATTATCATATTTCATTATAAATAGTTCAAGATATAGTATACTAGTCGATTATAGTATAATACTATCATATTTTGTATAATTATAGAGATCTGAAGCATTGATCATTATCATATATTTCTTCATCTAGATATAAACCAGTTCCAGTAAGTCGTTATTACTATGCTATAAAGATAACTTAAGCAGAAAATTTAGCTTAAGAATCTAGACACATTTTTATCAATAAGTAAATAATAAAATAATTATCAAGATTTATTATAACAAATACAGAATGTTTTTTCAATCATATATTTTTAATTTTATACTTATATATATGATATATTTCTTTACTTTCAGCTAGGTATACTACAATAATAACCTATCTCAACCCTGGAACACCCAAGACTCCCCTGAGCTCTCCCTGCCATCAATCTCACTGTGTTTGCTCTCTGACCCTACACACTGTATTACTGGAATTCCCGGCGGAAGCGATAAGGCATTATCAGATATTGTATCTGTAGATAACCTACTTGGAAAACTGAAAAAAGGAATAAGACCCTACCCCTACATTATTTGTCAATTACCCCAAGTTACCTAAGCTGTTGACCTCTTCTGGCTGGATCCCTCCTTGGTTCGAGTGAGACGAGGGGGGAGGGGGAGGGAAGGGGAACCTTTTGCTTGCTTTTAATGACTGATGAAATACGCATAGCGACATTGCTCATACGACGCGTTGTGCCGGGTGCAGTGCAGCCACTTGTAATTTATGTGAGGCGGCTCTCATGTTTATTAAATCGTATTAAAATGTTAATGGCCATGCCCCCCAAGTCGGCGAAATATTAACACCACCAGCAGCAGAGACGGAGACGGCGTCCAGGTAATTATGCCTCCATTGACCCGACCACGCCCCATGGTGTCGGACGGCGGCGTTGGCTGCTTAAAGTGCAATTGGCGAATGCAAAAAGCGAATGCGAAAAAAAAGTGCCAAAGTCGAGAAAAAGTAATTAAATGTCAGGCACACACACTCGACACGCACACACACACACAGGCACACACACAAAGCAGCGCAGCAAATGAGCTGCGAGAGAGAGAAAGAGAGACTAAGCTCAACAATAAGAGAAATAAGCATACGCCTAGTCAAGAGACTCGACTAACAAATACCGTATAAAGAAGTGCAGAAAAACTGTAAGTAAATTTAATACGCATATATTATGTATACTAGTTTTAAACACTTGTTTAGTAATAACTATGACCTCCGCTATCGATTAAAATTAAAAGCTCGCGATTTTAAATTTTCAAGAAAAAAAATGTCTGAAAAGTGTACAGGGGGGACCATTACCTAAATTTTTAAAATATCGAAAATTTTTAAAAAGTCTATTTTGCTATTATTTAAATATAGAATGACTCAGTTAATCAAAACATAAACAAAATGTCATTCCACATGAAAATCGTTGGATTTTTAAGAAAGTTATGTTCGATGGAAAATTGGGATACTAGGCCTGTCGAGGATGTTACATGTCTGATTCTTAGTCCACTCTGACATGATTTTTGGACCAAAATTAAGTATCTTCTAAAATCGATTTAAACACTTGTTT
The DNA here is from genome assembly GCA_018904105.1 of Zaprionus tsacasi. Taxonomy (NCBI): domain Eukaryota; kingdom Metazoa; phylum Arthropoda; class Insecta; order Diptera; family Drosophilidae; genus Zaprionus; species Zaprionus tsacasi. The sequence continues at coordinate 2,515,498 of JAEIFR010000049.1, read as the reverse complement.
AGTAATAATTATGACCTCCGCTATCGATTAAAATTAAAAGCTAGCGATTTTAAATTTTCAAGAAAAAAAATTTCTGAAAAATGTTACAGGGGACCAATAAATTAGGACCATTACCTAAATTTTCAAAATATCGAAAATTTTTAAAAAGTCTATTATGATATTATTTAAATGTAGAATAACTCAGTTAATCAAAACATAAACAAAATGTCATTCCGCATGAAAATCGTTGGATTTTTAAGAAAGTTATGATCGATGGAAAATTGGGGTACTAGGCCTGTCGAGGATGTTACATGTCTGATTTTTAGTCCACTCTGACATGATTTTTGGACCAAAATTAAGTATCTTCTAAAATCGATTTAAACACTTGTTTAGTAATAATTATGACCTCCGCTATCGATTAAAATTAAAAGCTCGCGATTTTAAATTTTCAAGAAAAAAAAACTTCTGAAAAATTTACAGGGGGGACCATTACCTAAATTTTCAAAATATCGAAAATTTTTAAAAAGTCTATTTTGTTATTACTTAAATATAGAATAACTCAGTTAATCAAAACATAAACAAAATGTCATTCCGCATGAAAATCGTTGGATTTTTAAGAAAGTTATGTTCGATGGAAAATTGGGATACTAGGCCTGTCGAAGATGTTACATGTCTGATTTTTAGTCCACTCTGACATGATTTTTGGACCAAAATTAAGTATCTTCTAAAATCGATTTAAACACTTGTTTAGTAATAATTATGACCTCCGCTATCGATTAAAATTAAAAGCTCGCGATTTTAAATTTTCAAGAAAAAAAATTTCTGAAAAATTTACAGGGGGGACCATTACCTAAATTTTCAAAATATCGAAAATTTTTAAAAAGTCTATTTTGCTATTATTTAAATATAGAATAACTCAGTTAATCAAAACATAAACAAAATGTCATTCCGCATGAAAATCGTTGGATTTTTAAGAAAGTTATGTTCGATGGAAAATTGGGATACTAGGCCTGTCGAGGATGTTACATGTCTGATTCTTAGTCCACTCTGACATGATTTTTGGACCAAAATTAAGTATCTTCTAAAATCGATTTAAACACTTGTTTAGTAATAATTATGACCTCCGCTATCGATTAAAATTAAAAGCTCGCGATTTTAAATTTTCAAGAAAAAAAATTTCTGAAAAATGTACAGGGGGGACCATTACCTAAATTTTCAAAATATCGAAAATTTTTAAAAAGTCTATTATGATATTATTTAAATGTAGAATAACTCAGTTAATCAAAACATAAACAAAATGTCATTCCGCATGAAAATCGTTGGATTTTTAAGAAAGTTATGATCGATGGAAAATTGGGGTACTAGGCCTGTCGAGGATGTTACATGTCTGATTTTTAGTCCACTCTGACATGATTTTTGGACCAAAATTAAGTATCTTCTAAAATCGATTTAAACACTTGTTTAGTAATAATTATGACCTCCGCTATCGATTAAAATTAAAAGCTCGCGATTTTAAATTTTCAAGAAAAAAAATTTCTGAAAAATGTACAGGGGGGACCATTACCTAAATTTTCAAAATATCGAAAATTTTTAAAAAGTCTATTTTGCTATTATTTAAATATAGAATAACTCAGTTAATCAAAACATAAACAAAATGTCATTCCGCATGAAAATCGTTGGATTTTTAAGAAAGTTATGTTCGATGGAAAATTGGGATACTAGGCCTGTCGAGGATGTTACATGTCTGATTTTTAGTCCACTCTGACATGATTTTTGGACCAAAATTAAGTATCTTCTAAAATCGATTTAAACACTTGTTTAGTAATAATTATGACCTCCGCTATCGATTAAAATTAAAAGCTCGCGATTTTAAATTTTCAAGAAAAAAAAACTTCTGAAAAATTTACAGGGGGGACCATTACCTAAATTTTCAAAAAAAAATAAATTTTAAAAAGTCTATTTTGCTATTATTTAAATATAGAATAACTCAGTTAACAAAACATAAACAAAATGTCATTCCGCATGAAAATCGTTATTTTTAAGAAAGTTATGATCGATGGAAAATTGTACACTGTCAAGATGTTACATGTCTGATTTTAGTCCACTGACATGATTTTACAAATTAAGTATTTCTATTATTTTAAATTTTTAGAAAAAAACTCAAAATTTCAAAACATAAACAAAAATTATTCCAAAATATAAAATTAAAAAGTCTATTTTGCTATTATTTAAATATAGAATAACTCAGTTAATCAAAACATAAACAAAATGTCATTCCGCATGAAAATCGTTCAATTTTTAAGAAAGTTATGATCGATGGAAAATTGGGGTACTAGGCCTGTCAAGGATGTTACATGTCTGATTTTGAGTCCACTCTGACATGATTTTTGGACCAAAATTAAGTATCTTCTAAAATCGATTTAAACACTTGTTTAGTAATAATTATGACCTCCGCTATCGATTAAAATTAAAAGCTAGCGATTTTAAATTTTCAAGAAAAAAAATTTCTGAAAATTTTACAGGGGGACCCTTGTCTAAAAATGGCAAACAATTAAAAATGTTTCCAAGATTATACTTTTCATATCTGTCTTCTTGATTATTGCTTTACTTCTCGCTCATTATTTACCTCAGCAGTTATTCCATCTAATTGTCTTGCTCTTTCTCTTTATTATTTTCGTCTATAGCCGTATATAACCCTATCTCTTTCTACCAAAAAAATTCTATCCTTGCTTTCGCCATTAGTTTATTTTTAGTTGCAATTTGCTTTGTTTCACTATTTCTTTTTTCTTTTCCATATTGCTCCTTCTGTCTTTTCTTTTCGCAATCTTTATTCATTTATTTTCCCTCTTCCACTACTTCTCATTTATCCTGCCCCAAAATATATGCTATATAAATATTAAACTCAAACTTCTCTTTCTCTCCTGTTTTTCATACTTTAAATCCCCCAAGACAGCATCTGGCACAGGTATTACGCAAGTCGTGCCACTTCTGATGATGTGTCTTTGTTTCAGTTGCGCTCTCTCTCTCTCTCTCTCTCTCTGCATAGCATTAACTCGCATGGCCATTAAAACAAATTACAAACATCACATTATTATTATTATTATGCATATATCGTTATTATCATAAATGCAACGGAATTTCAAGCAAAACTTTTGCGCACTTTGCTACCTCTCTCCTTCTTCCTTTCTCTCTCTCTCTCTCTCTCCCTGCCTCCTTCTCTACTTGGCTGCTGTCTCAGTGGCAGGAGGCGGCAACGTTGTTATTTGATTGGGCGTGGCTCTGCTGGCAACGCAATGGAAAATAAATTGGTAATAAAATGTGAAAAATAGCATCATTTAAAATATTAAAATGGCATAAATAATATAAGATAAATAAATAAAAATATCACTGCATTGCTGCTGTCGTCAACCCTTAACGTCGCCTCCCCCTTCTTTACCCCCCTACTCTCTACACCCCTGACCCCTGTTGATAGAACTTTCTGCTGCTTTGGCAGCCATTGAAAGGGGGCGCGTCGACAGCGCCGCTGGCCATGTAAGCCGCGAAATTACAAATACTCACACATTCATACACTTATACACTCACACACTCACTATGTGGCAGTTACACATGCATTTACATCCATAATTCATCGCAATTCATTTAATATGATTTACAAAAGAAATAAAACTGAGCAGCCCCACTGATTTATTGGCATTTGCCAAGGCAAAACGGCCCAAAAGGATATGTCGACTTTGGTCAACTGAGCGAGTTTTAATGCATTTGCTGCACTGAGAGAAATTAGAGGGAGAGCGAGAAAAGAAGGAGTATTTATTTTAGGATCTAGTTGAAGGATTATATCTTAAAATATATTCAAATTTGTAGCTGCTAAGCTCAAAATCTTATTTTACAATTATTATTTCTACATCATTATTATAACTTCTCCCTCTAACTTATCTTTAGAGTGTGGGATTTATAAATATTTACGGGCATGGTATCAAGTTTTAAGATTATTACTCTGAAATTTCCTTCACTTTATCATATATAATCTGTCGTGTTTTTTTTAAACAATATCAATATTTAACTCTTCTTTAGTCTTATTCAGTCTTGTTTAGCTCTGTAGATCTATCAATGTTTTCTCTTAAGTATTCTATAATTTTCAATTTGTGCTCCTATATGATGAATATTTTTATTATCACAAAACCCTCAGCTCTCTAAATCTTTATATTATCCTTTTCTACTAAAAATTCTTTTACCCTCATATGATTATTATAATTTTCTCTACTCAGACTCAAGTTCTTTGCCATTTCTTAGCTTGAAAAGCAACTCAAATTTGAGTTAAATTACAGAAAGTTACACAGTCTGCTCGAGTAAACAACTGTACATGCCGTATATGTCTTCCATCTAATTCGCAGTACCTTCTTCCAATCCCAATCCCATTCCCCACTCTCTCTCACACACACTCTACACAAGAGAACTTCATCACATGCCATTTCTTTTGGTGTACTTCATTTGTTTAACCCATTTGCCTACACCCATTACAACTGAACATGCAGCCCCTGCTCTGGGCAACCCTACCCCCCTTTCCTTCCCCTCCTCTGCCTGACGCGTGCCTCTTCTTAGCTGCAACATTTGTTTTTCTGCCTCAACAGACTCACAAGATGTGGAGATGCTGCGCCATCGCCGCATGAATATTTTTCGCAATCTATTTGCCTTTTATTTGTATTTATTTATATTTGCGCTAGCTGAGTTTTTACGTAGTACCCCTGCTCTTAGAGACCCTGCCACTCCCACTCCCACTCGAGAGTCGAGGCCAGCGCCATTTACTGTTTTCCCAATAAATTGTAAGTAATAAACTGGCAATTGGTTGGCTCTGACAGCGGCAAAGAGGGCCAAAGAGACGGACAGACAAGACAGACAGACAGACAGACAGACAGACAGACAGACAGACAGACAGGCAGACAGACAGACAGAGAGTGGAACAAGCCAGCCGCGCCCAAAGCATTTTGACTTTTACTTCCTCGAGAAAGAAATCAAAGCCAAAGCGAGGAGAGAGAAAGAGTCGCTGGAGGAGTTGGAGCAGGAGCTGGAGCTGGAGCTGGAGCTGGAGACGCAGACGCGGGCGGAGACGCTGCTGTCGCCAAATGTAGCTCCAGCTACCGTTACGAAGGCTTTTCGTTTGACACTCGATGCCGGCGACTTATCGACATGTTGGAATACATGTTCCGACAGCTTTTATGGCGTGTTTACAAGGACATGATCCGCATGTAGCGACAGCTAGAGCAACACACAGAGTGGGAGAGAGAGAGAGAGAGAGAGAGAGAGAGAGAGAGAGGAGAGGGCAGGGCAAGCGGGCACACATCACACATACGCCCCGTGCAACGTTGCCCCATTCCTTTTTTTTATGGCTCTGACTTGTTGGCCCTGCCCTTTGACTTTGGCTGCCGAAATTGAAACTGGAACTGGAAACTGTAACGACAGCTTCCTCTCCACCTCCCTCTCCGCTGCCCATCTAAGCTGTCTAGCTGTCTCTCGGTCTATCGCTGCGTCTGTCTGTCCGTATGTCTGTCTGTCTGTCTGCCTGCCCGTCTGTCTGCTCGTCTGTTTGGCTGTTAAACAAAGTTCACATAAAATAGAATTTTATATGGCTGAAAAATGTAAATCATGTCGTAGGGCAAGATAAAAGGGGGCAGTTACAGCGTGGGGGAGTGGCAACTCTGGCAACGCTGCGTCCATCCTTGCTGATTATGAACAATGTCTGGTGCCGAAATGGCCAAAAGATGTCCAACAGATACAGCCCAATCCAAGGCTGCTCTTATGTGTTTGTGTGTGTGTGTGTGTGTCGCAAAATGAAACATGTCTTCAAGCGGAAGAACATTTGTAGCGAACAGGGTTGTCACGCACACTTGGTAAGGGATGCTGGAGGGTTGTCAAACGCTAGAACAGAAAGCTTTTCCTTGTAGATCCTTTAGTTTATATTAAATTGAACTTGTCTAATGATCTGTCTGAGGAAAAGTTGAGATTTCTATAAGTGTGGGTAATGTACAGAGTTGCCACACAGCATGCAGTTTTTGAAGGGTTTTCTATACCTAGAAGAAGAAGTATTTTTTTTCCAGATCCTTTAGTTTGTATCAAATTCAATTATTATCATTAACTTTAAGATTCTTCTGCTTTTGGGTAGAGTACAGAGTTGCCACACAGCTTGAAGATGTCATAGGGTTGTCGATGCCTAAGAGTCAAAGCTTTTGCTTGTAGATCTTAAGTTATAACGAAATCTTTGTTATAAGTTTTTCAAAATTTTTTTTTAAGTTTTTCTAAATTTGTTAAATAAACCACGATTTTTTTGCTTTTCCAGCCTTTTCTTTAAGTTTTTCAAAAATTAGAGGATTTTCTTGCCTTTTCTTTAACCAAATCCACACTTATTTCTTTGCCAATTTCGATTATACAAAATTTCGCCATAATTTTCAGCATTTTTTCATTACTCCTCCCCCCTCTCTACCACTCTCGAAAATCTAATCTCATATTATAGGAAAACAAAGCACATTTCATTTCTCAAATTTTGCGGACCACCCGCTCGGCAGTTGGAAATGCTCCAAGAGCAGCGACAGCGACTCTGCTCGGCGCATTGACAGCTTGAGTTGACCCCATCGATTGACCCCGCCCCCCCCTCCCCTACAGTCTGTCCGCCCCCACGATCGAGTGTAGCGAAACGCGGCGAAGTCGCAAATGTTTGGCTTAAAAATAATGAAAATGCGAAAGGCGAAATCAAAAAAGGAAATTGAATTGCAGGCGATAGCGATGGCAGCGATGCCTCCACCGTCGACTTCCCCGATATGTTGACATTGCGTGCAGAGCAAATGCCTGTCCAGCTTCCGTTTCCCCTCTGCCTTCTCCCCCGTGGCATATAATGTAATTTCCAATGACATTTTCCCCCCTTAGGGGTGAAAAGGGTTGAGCGCTTGAGACTGCTATAAGGGGGCGTTTCTGTATGTGGGGCGTGGCAAAATTTTTGCAGCTAAGCGCGTGCACTGACATCGGATACATTATTGCAAATTGTTTCGATTTCATAAGGAATCGCGAGAGCAGCAGCAGCAGCCGCAGCAGGGAGGGGGGAGAAATCCTGTCGATGATTGCCATATGCAATCACAGTCACACACACGCCCCTTCCCCCAACCCCCCCTTCTTCACACACTTTATTTCATTTGTCGTGCATTTGTTTCGCTTTCTCTCCCCCTTCTCTCTGCCTCCACTTGGCCGCCTCCCAAACGAATCTAACCAAACCTTTTTGGCATTTCGCAGCTTTTCAGTTTTTCTACATTTTTTCTATTTTTTCATTTAGCCAGCGGGCAGAGGCGTAGCTGAAGGGGGGTTCTGAGAGGGGAGGTTGAGTTGCAGCACGGAAATAATTTGTTATCGCAGCGCAGTCGAAGCGGATGTGATTGAAAGGAGGCGCAGGCAAAGAATGCAGAGCCAGCGAGGCATGAGAAACAGAAAAAGAAGAAAGAAAATAAGAACTGGCCAAATTGATAGAGCTGAAATGATTACAAGATGCAGTGGAAGAAGGAGAAGGAGGAGCGGCAGAATAAGAAAGCAGAAGAGGAGCATGAGAAAATCAGGGTACGAGTAGGATAGGGATAGAGAATCAGGAGAGGCGCAGGAGAGGAATGCAATGATACTACAAAAAACCCTCCAGACTGCCCTTTTCGCATCCATTAAATAAATTAATGCCTACAATTAATAAGCTCGGAAATTTTGAATCAGAAGCGTATTTTGATAGAGAGGTATAACTCTCTCTATACCTCTACCTTACTCTCACACTCAATCTCCTTCACTCTGCCTTTCTTCTTATACCTTTTCCCTCTCTTTCTTTAGCTCTTTTGCTTTAGAACCTTTAACTAATCATAAGTATTTCCTAGTTCCCCAAGACAAATTAAGGGCGAAGATAGTGAGAGCTAAAATAAAGACAGAAAGCTAGATGAAAGAGAGGTGGAAAACAGTTGGAAGAGAGCTGTATAACCTACGCCCAACTTAAGCTACCTTATCAATAGATTTTCAGGAGGTTTCACAATTTTCTTTATATCTTCAAAACCTTTAAAAAATTATAAAAACTTACCTTAATTTTAAATGTTGTCTAATCAAATCTTTTCGCTGAAGATCCTACATTTCTGCAGGGTATTACTTATGCAGCAGCTTGAGGTACCTTTTAAAACGTCTATCTTTTTACCATACCTTTTTAACAATACCATTTTTAGACCTACCCTAACCCACACAAACTTTTCACCGCCCTCATTTGCAATTTACGCAATTTCATTATTCATCTTTGTTGTTTGCTGGGGTCAGTTGCCCCCTCGAATAGAGTGTAGAGTGTACACTGTCCAGCGCTGCATTTAGAAGGTAGCAGGGGCAGGTGGAGGAGGAGGAGCAGGAGGAGGAGAAGGATCTCCAGCTGCATTTGAGCTGTCAAAACTGTCGCAACTTTTTGGCCACAAACAGCGAAAGCCACTTTAGATTGCGAATGCGACTGCGACTGCGGCCTTGAACCATTTGGCAATTAAAATGCAGCAAAAAAAAAAAAAAATAGAAACACACACACCTACACACGCACACACACACCTACCTAGTGTGCAGACATTTTTCACAATAATTCAAAAATTTGAAAGCAAAATAAAAATTTCCACGAAATTTTCGTTCATGTTCATGTCTGGCAAAAGTGGGCGCCGCCGTTGTCGACGGTGCGTGGGCGTGGCAGGCAAAACGTCTCAGACATGTGTTAATTATTAGGCAAACAGGGGGAGGAGCAGGTGGGGAAGGGAAAAAATAAATAAATTGATAAAAATTTTCCAATGTGAAAATATGCAAGAAATTTTCACTCTCTCTCTCTCTCTATATTTCCCTCTCTCTCCCTCTTGCTGCATGCAAATTGATTTGGCATAAATTGCGCTATGCGCCGCGACAGATTCAATTATGGACACACTGGCGAATGCTGGCGAGGATTGGATGAGCGTCCAGCACGGTTAGAACTGCAGCTAAAGCAATAAATTATGCCAATTAGTGTGTGAGGTGAAGGGCAGCGACAGGGGAGAGGGAGGGGAAGAGGAGAGGAGAGTGAGGATGAGACAGTGTGTGTGTGAGGGTTGTGTCTTGCCACTCTAATCGCTGAATCTGCCCTCGCAGCTTCCTTCCTTCCTGTTCCAGCTCATCCTGCCTGCCTTGGCACACATTTTAGGCGTAATTGTAGCAATTTAGACGCCCAGCCACGCCCACTGCCCCCACCACACACACACACCCACCCACCCCTACTCACATTGTTCAGCAGGCAGGGGCGTGACAGCGCAGTGTGGTAAGGGGGGGCGGAGGAGGATGGAACCTGCCTTCTATTATCACCTTGATGGGCCCCAGACACACGCATAAAATTTTAATGAGATTGTTAGCGGCATAAAATATACACTCACATATTGTGCTGGAGAGCAGAGCAGAGAGCCTACTCCTGCTCCTGGCACTGCTCCTCCTACTCCTGCCCTGCTCCTGCCTTGGGGTGGCAGCTGGAGCAAAAAAAAAAAAAACTCTGCAGTTTGCACACGCCAGAAAGGAAATATGCCAGGGCAAAGACAAAGCAACAGCAGCACAATGGCAGCAGCCCCCCTACCTTACCATACCCATGCCCTCTCTCTCTCCCTCCCCTCCCTGCCTGTCTCGCTCCCACATCCCCCTCGATTAAAATATTCAAATGCGCGACTTGGAAAACTTCGCGCAATTTAAATGCATTTTTAAATGTGCCATAAACAGGCATAGAAAGTGGGAGAACAGGGGCAGAGCAGGGGGAGCAAAGGGCGTAGAAGGGAAGGGGGGTGGAAAGTCTGTGCGGGCAGTCATCCTTTGAGGGCGTGGGCGTGGCAAATTGAAGTGCTTATTGAGCCATTTTGCGGTTCTAGTCGCCTGCTCAACTGTGATTGAGGTTAGAAAGCAGCGCTGCATTTCGATAAGCGTGCTATCGATAAATGCAAATACTTAAATCCATCACCTATCGATGATGAGGTGAGAAGGTATCCCATAAACGAACTTTCGATAAATATATACTACTCAAAGCGTATGCCTATCGATATTGAGTTTAAAAAGCAACCTTGCATTTCGATAAACGATAAAATTGCTATCGATAATATTAATTATTTTAACATTTTTCCCTATCGATATTATTCATTAAACTCAACGTACATATCGATAAACGACAAGAATTTCCTCATCAATATATAGTTAAAATAAACAACGCTGCCTTTCGATAGACATGCCATAAGCGTGCTATCGATAAATTCAACTGCTATTTCTATAATATTTGCTTTCAACAAATCAATTAGGCGAGAGATCAAAGCGAAAACTTGATACCCCCCCTGAGTGTTTGTCAAGCACTTCATGACGCTGCTGCTACGCTGAAACGATATTTTTATAGTGATTTACAAATCAATTCGCTGGTTTTTCTATCGATTAGTCGCAGTGTGTGTGTGCGATATTTAACGACGACATTTGCCTTATTTGAATGGCAATTAACGTTTTTTATAGCACGACTTCAGAGAGAGAGAGAGAGAGAGAGGCAGAGACTGCATGAAAACTAATAAAGTTGTAGTCTATGCAATCTATACTATATATAGTCTATGCTATAAACGCTATAAATCGCGCAGCACGCGCTCATCTCGAGTTAGTACAGTGAGTTAAATCCGACAAAAAAAAAACAAAAAATGCCAAGTGGAAAAATGTGTCAACAAATTATGAAAATAACCCAGTTGCCCCCCTCCGGCCTTGCCCACCCTCCTCTGCTTGGCAGGTCTCGCCTTACTCACTCCCAGCCATATCATGTTTTGGGCCATAAGCAAAGTCACGTGCATGTTAATTTCACAGTGTGCACTGACACACACACACACACACACACGCACACTCCGGGGCAGCGTGTTATGACAACTGTCACGTGGACGTGGTGGAAACGGAGGCACATCGAACTGAGGCGGCGGCGTTCGCTTTCGTTATTTGAAATACCCCAAAGCCCTCTCTGCCCACTTCCCCCTCCCTCTATATTCACCTGTGCTAAGGTGTAAAATAAATGAAATGGGAAAACACAACAAAGCGACGACGACGACAAAAAAAAAAAAAAAAAAAAAAAGATGATTTATGAGTCGACGCCGCTGCGCTGCACAAAAATCTATTTACAACTAATTGTCAAAACGGTACTTTTTTCAAAAGCACACCCTATAGAGGGGGGAGGGGGGTATACAGCTGTAAATCGTTGGACAAGCGATAGCCTTGAAATGTGACCCACAAAACGAAAATGTCGAGCGGGAAATACCGAAACAAAAAAAAAAAACCATACTCAATGAATGACAAGAAAAAAAAACGTGGCTCGTTAGACTGTATGTGAAGTAATACGCTGAGAAATTATATAGTATATACCCAACCGATTTAGGAGATTACTGAAAAAAAAGGGCACTAAAAAACTTGGGGGGAGACTAAGTGAAAAAACGTGGAAGATCTAAGTTATGGCAAAGCATTTAAATTAAGCAGATCGGTAGATATAGTAGTACAAAATTACTATTTAAAAGGGGATTCCAATGGGGGGATTGCCTGCGGCGTGATAATGTGCTTTATAATTTCGAAGATTCACTGAAAAACAATAGAACTATTTGCATAATAACCTAGTAATCAGTGCACATTAAATTAGCATAGATAAGGTATTATAAAGTAAAGTAGTGCGAATTTAAATTATTATATATACATTAAACTAGTTATAGATTGATTATTCTAAAGAAAAACATATTTAGTTTAATATAAGCTTTAATTTCATATCAGATTGAACGAGAATATATATAGTATAAGGCAGCTGGTAGTTATCATAACAAATATGCTCTGAAAAGGTGTAATTATAGTTTAAAGGGGGAAAATAATATTCTTCATGCTTTTATAAAACTCATTTTTCAATCTGATAATACTGAACGAGAATATATATGCCATAAATAAGCTAATAAAGCAGTTGCCATAAAAAATAACATCCTAACGCGGCACATAAGCTTTGAGCTTCAAATAAAATCGTTAAATTAAATCATCTATGTATAATATATAAAGTAGTATATATTCTATAGCCTTTCTAGACTAATATCTAATATATATGTCAATTAAATCCTCTCTTATCTTCAACTTTAAATTAAATTCTAATTGCCTATTAAATTTCCTTTTCCCCTTGCATTTTCCACGTTATCAAAACCGATCGAGTGTTATACCTTGCTATAACTGACTTATCATAACTCCCCACTGCTTTCAATATACTCCCCACTCCTACGCTCCCCCTCCCTCTACGCCACTGCATCTCAGTTAACTGCACTTCCGTCGCAGTCGACGCCATTGATGGCTTTCAACAAAGCCGCCTTTAGCAGCGACTCGTTCGCGTCTCGTTTCATCCAAAACTATAGGAGGGGTGGATGCTGGCAGGGGGGTAGGGGGGTGTGGTGTTAATCTGTGTGTGTGCGCCCACTCAACGTCGACGTCGACTGCGGCAGCGACAGCGACAGCAATTAAAACGACGACAATTGCGTTTGGGCGGCCTGGCCAAGAGACCGAAAAATGACTTTGCCAGAGGGAGGAGGGAGGAGAGAGCGCGGGAGATCTACGCTAACGATGCAGTGCAGCAGGCAGGAGGGGAGGGAGGTGCATGTGCAGCGCCAGCGGCATCGTTGTCGTCGTTCAGGTGGGTGTCAATTGGGCGGGCAAAAGTTACGACAAGCGTCGCCTTGCAACGTGGGAGCCTTTTTATGAGAGACACCAACAGCATCCGCAGCGGCAGCAGCAGCAGCAGTTGCTGTTGTTGTTGTCGCCCACGTTTTGTGGCAGCAACAGCAGCAGCAGCAGCAGCAACAACAACAGCAGCGCCAGCGGCAGCTGTTGCCGCCAATTGATTGAAATGCCGCCCGTTCATACAGCCCAGGCGCATGGTCATCCATTGCCCCCCTCCTCCACCCCCTTGCTGCATCCAGTCTCCCTCTTTCCCCTCCCCCTCTTCCCTCTCCCTATTTGTATTTGCTTCTTGAAGGGTGCTTCGAGTGCTTTTTGTGTGCGGTTTGCGGGCGAACAATTTTTATGAGAATTTTCGTCGGTTGAAAAAACTTTCAATTTCGTATTTATGAAAACATAAGCGAGGCGAGACAAGGAGAGCAGAGAGAGAGGGAGAGGGAGAGGGAGACAGGGGCGCAAACTACGCTATAAACTGTTACAAAATGGAAATTCCATTGAAGCAAAAGCAATCGCCATGAGTTATCGCTTTTTTTCTTTGTTTTTTGTTCGTACTTTGCTTTTGTTTTTGTTGCTGCTGCTTCTGCTGCAAAGTGGGAAGAATTGTGAAGCGGAAGTTGCGATGGAAGAAAGTGTGGGAAAGCCTCGAGAGCAGATTGAAAGAGGATGCTCGATTGAGGGGAGACTGAGAGAGGTGGGAGGATTGATGGGTGCGAGTGAAATAGGTTTTAAATAGGTCTATTGAGATTTGAAAGAAATAGGTCTAAAATAGGTCTATTGAGATTTAAAAGAAATAGGTTTAAAATAGGTCTAAATTAGGTTTCAAAAAGCTTTAAAAATAGCATTAAAATAAGTCTAGAATTAATTTTAATTTTAATTAAAAAGAGATTTGAAATAGATTTATAATAGGTCTAAATATAATTTGAATTTTAAATAGACAGAGATTTAAAATAGATTTAAAATAGGTATAAATATAGTTTAGATCAGTTTTAAAATAAGTTTATCATTTATTTGATTTTTGTTTATAAAATAGGTTTGAAATATATCTAAAATACATTTAAATGGAATTGAAAAAGGTTTAAATATTTTTGAATAGGTCTAAAATTGCTAATATAAATACAAAATAGGTTTAAATAGGTTTAAAGTAGCTTAAAATAATTTTAAAATAGTAGATTAAATGTTTAGGATCTGTTTGCTTGAAGATATTTTGCCATATCTATCATATATCAGTGCAGCCATCTCTCATTTGCATTTTCCGACTGCAACTAGAACTAGAACGCGCAGTTCCAGCGATCCCCCAGTAGACCAATTAATGTGCTCGCCACAATGATAACTCTCCTCATCCTCATCGTCGTCGTCGTCGTCGCCATTGTCGCCTCATTAGCATCTTCGCTGCGCTTGGCCAACTTGGCTAACGCCTTGTGAAGGCCTCGACTAATGGCAGATCGAAGCTGGAGCTGGAGCTGGAGCTGGAGCTGGGTTGGAGCTGGAGCTGGGACTGGGGCTGTATCTGATTATCATATGGCATCACGAATGTGCATTACGCGGCGCTGCCTTCCGTATCGATGATGTTGGGATGGGAGCAGGCGTGGCGTGGCGTGGCTTGGCAGCTGCACCTGCTGCGATTCCCAAGCGAATCCACAGCACACAACAAGAGGGAGGGCTAGAATTACAACAAGTGAGCGAGAGAGAGGGAGAGGGAGATATCTACAATTAAAATGCAATTGCAACTGTGTGGAAAAATTTCCAATAACTTTGTTTACTCGCATGTGAAAATGCAGGCAGCGTTTTCCATTTCCCTGTGTGCCCCCCGACTGCCTGCCTGCCCGCTTGCCCCACTGTGCCAACAGCAGCAGCAGCAACATATTGCGCAGCATCTTAAGTTTCCGCCCTTTGGCGTTGCCCACGACGAAACACAAAGACGATGACAGCGAGCCAAGGTAACGATGCGCAGCATGAGAGATACAGGGCTATAGATACAGCTATAGCTAGAGATACAGATACAGCTATAGCTAGAGATACAGATACAGTTGAGCTAGAGAAACAGATACAGATACAGCTGTAGATACTGCTTACAGCTCTAGATATAGCTATAGATACTTCTTAAGCTATAGATACAGCTATAGATACACCTTATAGCTGTAGATACTCCTTAAAGCTATAGATACAGCTACAGCTATGAGTATAGATACAGATACAGCTAAAGAAACTGATACAGATACAGCCAGAGATACAGATAGGTCTTCAGATACAGCTAAGGTCTTAGATATAAATACAGTTAATGCTATAGATACTACATAATGCTATAGATACTCCTTACAACTATAGATACAGCTAAAGATACTTCTTACAGCTATAGATACAGTTACAGATACATCTACTGCATAAATACAGATACAGATAGAGCTATAGATACTCTTTAGGGCTATAGATACAGCTACAGATACCCTTTACAGCTAGAGATACAGATTGGGCTACAGATATATTAAGATACTACTAAAGATACAGTTATAGATACTCCTTATAGCTATAGATATAGCCAAAGATAGTCTTTACAGCTAGAGATACAGATAGGGCTACAGATATTTCTACAGCATAGTTACAGATACATATATAGTTAAAGATATTACTTACAATCATAGATACAGCTAAAGATACTTCTTACAGCTATAGATACAGCTACATATACTCTTAACAGCTAAAGATACAGCAGGCGATACAGATACAGCTACTGCTTACAGAAAAAGCTAAAGCTTAGCTGTAAATACAGCTACAGATACAGCAAAGAGATACAGATACAGCTACAGATACCTATTATACCTACAGATACAGCTACAAGAAGAGCTTCAGCTACATAACTAGATTTATCTCTGCCCTGCAATTGCGCGACAAAAGTGCGAAGTATTTGTTATTGTTATGGTTGCTGCTGCTGTTGTTGTTGTTGTTGCTGCTGCTGCTGTTGTTGCTGCTGCTGTTGTCGCAATCTTGTGAAATTCGACATCGCGAATTTTCTGCGCGACAGAGAGCGGGAGAGAGTGAGGGAGAGGGGGGAAGGGATACAGTGGGATGGTAGCCGAAACTCAACTCATCTATCTATCTATCTGACTGTCTGCCGTTGCCTATCTCAACCTATTGCCATCTCGCTCGCACTTCTCGTCGCTTCTCTGTTTTGCTATTCGCGTTCGCGTTCGCCTTCGCGTGCACAGACAGACTGCAGCAGCAATTGCGTCGTTTGCTTTCGTTGTTTTCGTTTGTTTTCGTTTGTTTTGTTTTGATTGCTGCCTCGACTGTTGTTGTTGCATCATCAGCATCATGCAACGGCAACAACAACAACAACGACGGCAACAGCCGCGCCAAGGTATCTCGCGCAGCGCGACTATTTATAGTGCGCTGCGCATCTGTGAGATACAATTGGAGAGGCGCAGATACATCAGTTACAGCAGCTACACGTATGCTTAGACTGACTGTCTGTCTGTCCCATTGTCTGCTTGCCTCCCCGTCTGTCTGTCTACCTCTCCGTTGTCTGTCTGTCTCCTCGTCTGTCTGTATGCCTCTCCGTCTGTCTGTCTGCCTGTCTCCTCGTCTGTTTGCCTCTCTGTCTCTCATTGTATCTCTGCCCCTCTGATTCCTTGTCTGTATCTGTGTCCTTATGTCTGTTCCTCTCTCTTTCTCTCTTTCAGTCTGTCTGTCTGTTTGTCTGTCTGTATGTCTGTCTGTCTGTCTGTCTGTATGTATGTCTGTTTGTCTGTCTGTTCCTCAGTCTGCACCTCTGTCTGCTCGTCTCTCTCTTAGCTTGTCTGCCTGTCCTTCGTTTATCCCTGTCTGTCTGTCTGTTTGTCTGTCTGTCTCTCTGTCTGCCTCTCTCTATATCCCTCTGTCTCTCTAACTCTCTCTCTCTGTCTGTCTGTACGTTAGTCTCTGTCTGTCTGTCTCTCTGTTTGTCAGTCTGTCTGTCTGTCTGTCTGTCTGTCTATCTCACTGTCTGTCTGTCCGACTTTCTGTCTTTTACACGGTCTGTCTGCGGCTCTGTATCTCTGTCTGTCTGTCTATCTCTCTGTCTGCCTGTCTGTCTGTCTAACCGTCTCTCTCTCTTTAACAAGGTCTGTCTGTCGCTCTGTATCTCCGTCTGTCTGTCTGCCTATCTCTTTGTCTGTCTGTCTGTCTTTTACACGTCTGTCTGTCGCTCTGTATCTCCGTCTGTCTGTTTTTCCCTCTGTTTGCTCCCCTATATTTCTGCTCATATATTTCTCTGTCTCTTTCTCTATCTCCCTGTCTGCCTACCTCTCTGTCTGTCTGCCTGTCTACACCTCTTCGTCTGCCCCGTCTGTCTCTCTCTCTGTCTGCCTGCCTGCCGCCTGCTTGGCCCACACGAAACGCCCAGTCATGCCACGCTCGTGTGATTTATAAGGTCTTTGGCCCGCTCTCTCCCAGCCAACCCCCCCATAGCAGTCTCTCTCTCTCTCTCTGTCTGTCTCTCTGGCATTCTCTCTGCCTCTTTGTTTTGCTTGCCTTCTTCTGCGTCGTCTGTAATAATATCAAAACGAGATAAACCGATAAACATCATTACGATCAACATGGCGAGTGCGCGCGCACAGCAGCCTCATCAACATCATGATCAGCCTCATCCATCTCATCATCATCATCATCATCTGCTTTAGCCTCCCCTTTATCCACCTCAGCCTCCTCTTCCTCTTCGTCTTCGTCTGAGTCAACCACAAACGGCATTTGCTGCGCCATTTCTCATTGCTTGAAATTGTGAAACTCAATCGGAATCGACCCAGTTAACAGTTACAGCCAGCAGTACGCCCCTCTCCCTCTCTCTCTCTCTCTCTCTGTCTGTCTCTTTCACTGCTTCTCTCTTTGATCTGCCTTCTACCTCGCTGGCAATTGCGTCGCGTCGCGTCGCGTCGCTTTTCGTCATCGTCTACTGCGCACTGCACTTTTTTAATTGCTGGCCAAATATTTTTGACAAACACTGTAATCAGATGCCGACAGATGCAAAGGGAGAGCGAGAGAGACAGAGAGAGAGAGAGAGAGGGAGAAGGGAAACGCGCATTGAGCAAACAGAATGCGGCGCCATTAGCAGCATCAGCTATTTGGGCTGCCATACTCTCGCTTCTCTACCTACCTCACTGTCTCTCTACCCTTCTCCCTCTTCCTGCCTCTCTCTCTCTGTCTATCTAGATTTTATGCGCCTTATTTTATAATCGCCAATTACAATGTTGTCAGCGCAACAAACTTGTGTAAGCCTAATTATGTGCCCGCTATATAGTACATATAGTATAGATATGCCCGATGCGAAGGTTGATCTATGTAGAAAGGGGTCTGCAACAGTTTCTTGTCGGCTATGGCGATTTATGATGTCTGTAGTCTGATGAAAACCAACTACATAGATAAGCATATGATGAAATTCAACTACAGATTTCTGTTTATATTTAAATTCTTTAAATTCAAGTACCTCTATATAACATTTAGTATGGAAAACTTCTTTAAAAAATCATAAGAAAATTTTGAGCTTTCATATATCTTCCATGCTACCTCCTTGCTGTATCTTAGTAGCCCTATAAGGCGCCTAGTATGGAAAACATCTTCCAAAATCATCAGATTTCCTTAGGAGAGTACATTTTTTTCATTATTTGGTCTCTAGATTGATTCTGCATAAGAAAAACGGATTTCTACAATTTTCAAAAATATTGACAACTGAGTCTCCTATATCATGATTATATTAAGTAGTCTAAGAGTCGTAGCACTAGGAATAGCTTTATATTTTAAGTCACAGATAAAGACAAAGTTTGCTTTAAAATTTCAATTAATTTACACTTATAAAATAATACTCCCACCCATGCATAACCCACATGATTCCATAACTACTCAACAAATTAAAGAAAATAATTTAAACTATAACTCAATTAATCGCATTAATCGAGCTACAAAAGTTGATTGATTGACCCGCTTGTTAATCAGGCTAAAAGCCGAGCTAATTAAATATAGTCTACAGTCTTTTGTAAATTCCCCAGATAGACATAAGTATGCAGACTATATAAACACACGTGTCCAGTGTCCAGTGTGAATGTTTACCCATCCATTTGCAGGGAGTTAGCTAAACCCTCCATCCCCTCCCTGCCTTGACAACTAGTTAGCCTGCACAACTAATTAGATGCGCTGCTACCCACGCTCCCTCTCTCTCCCTCTCCATCTATCTATTTATCTATCTATCTCCCACGTCTTTTGCTGACCTTTTGCTTTACATATATTATTTGCCTGGAAGCGAGCGAAAATAAGTTCAAAGTTCAGCCGGAAAAATTTTATTACCGCCCATTTTCCGTCGCCCAGGCAGGCCTTATCAGTTCGCCCATCCCTCTCTCTATCTCTCTCTTTCGTTTTGATTTCTATTTGCCCGGACAGGCCAATCACTTATCAGAGCACAGGGCACTACGCGTCCGCACAGATTCAGTAAATAAATAATAACACACAAGTACGAGAATATATATATATATATATTATACGTATGTGTGTGCTATGTGCTCCAAAAAGAACATCATCAAAACTAACTGCAGGCAAATTGTGGCCACATAAATCATACTATACGACGCGAAACGCTGCTCAAAGGTCGAGAGGTCGAGGAGGAGCAGCAGCAGCATTCAACAGCTCGCTGATTACACATAAAGAGTGAAAAAAGATCTCTGCTCTGACCCTGTCTGCCTTTTGGCTCACCCCAAAAAAAAAAAAAAAAAAAAAAAAAAATTGTAGCAGCTCCCAGGCAATTTGATAAGGCAAACCCCAAAAACCGCCGGATTTTGGACGGGCCTTCCCAGTCTGGGTGGCTTCTGTCAGCGCAGCCTGCGATTTGTTTATGAGATTTCCATATGTGCCCAAAGCAAGTCGAGTCGAGTCGAGTCAAATCTCCCTGCTCGCAGCGTAAGAGGTATAATGAATATTTGATGAAGCTTGCAGAATATACTAGTACTACACTACTATATCGTATACTACATAAAGGCAGAGGATACCGAGAGTACCGTCTACAATAAATATAAATTGCTCTGCAATTTTGTCCCTTTTGCCGCCTCAGTCGAAATTTACGGTAAATAGTCGACGCTTTAAAGTGAAATTTTCCCCAAATGAAATATAAATGGCAAAGAAAACAGCATGAATTACGTTTACGAGCTCAGCCAGCTATAAGTAGTCTGGCATGACTAAATAATAAGCCTGAAAATGGAGTCAATAAACTATAAATACTTTGAATTTGTTTGTATTTTCTGCAGAGTTATTAAAAATACAAAGAAAATATAAATTTTCTTATACCAAAGTGGTTTTTAAGAGACCGTATACCAAGTTTCAGAAAGCCATATCAAAGACTTACAGAGATCTGCACAGTTAAAGTTCAAAAGACTTACTTTCAAGCTAAAAGTAGCTAGTTATCGAGTTTTAGCTTCAAAATAAAGCCAACTAACTTTAAAACTAGATTTTCGGGGGAGTTATGCAAAATATTAATTATATAAAAAATTCCCCAGCTAGCTATAGTATTCAGCTAGCTACATTCCAAATTTTATAACTCTAGCCTCAGTAGTTCCAGAGATCTGCTTAGTAATCGTAGGCGGAACTTGCTAATATTGTTAAATTCCGCACTTTGTTGCAGTGTAATTGCGCTTCGGTGCCACAGTGCTATACTAATTGTTTTCTAGTATATTTTTCTATGTTGAATTATACAGTTTTTAGTTCCATTAATAACAATAATGAAGCAAAAACAAAGGCAGAAAAAAAAAAAAAAGAAATCATCTAGGCAAATAGACGACTGCGACTACGACTACGACGACCTAATGGCGCTTGTCGCTGCTTTGTGTTGGGGCCTTTTTATTTTCATTCACTAGATTCATTCATTGATTCACATGAGCACACAGTCTATATGGGAGATATGGTAGTAGTTCTATGTGTGTGTGTACAACATGTTGTAGATTTTCCATTAGAGTCGTAGTATATTTATTCTTGATGTTTCGTTTTTTTTTTTTTTTTGTTCATCATCAACGTTTTTATTGTTGTTGTGTGTGGCTGATTCTATGTTTACATGAGATGATTTGCTGCCCCGCTGCAGTGAGTACCCGTACGAATACGAATACGAGTGTGAGTGTAATCACATCTAAATCTCTCATTCAATTAAATTAATTGCCGCCTTTGTGTTTGTGTATTTCATGCGCAAAAACGGCGTATTATTTACCGAGAAAGAGACAGCATTAGAGGAGGAGTGAAAGAGAGGGCACGAGCCATGTTTATTGAGCGACAAGCGACAAGTAATAAGGCACTTTGATATGAACCTAATTGATATTTGGCCTGGCCACGAAATAGACCCAAAAAAAGAAAAAAGTGAATACATGTATCTCTAAAATGGACGACACACGCCTTCGGGTTGAATGAACCCAACGACCACATACCACGTACATCGAAATTTGCAAATTTCTTCTTTTTTTAGGTTCAGTTTTTTTTTTTTTGGGTCCCGCTGCTGCCAGGTGATCTATGTCGCTGCAAACTTGATTTATGTGCATGTTTTTGAAGCTTTGCTCCCCTCCCCAACGAATTTTGAATGACCTTTTGCAGGTTGTCGCATGTTGTGAATTATAACAATGGGTGTGTGTGAGGTCCTTAAATGTCAAGTAAGTGAAATTATTTTTGGCTTATTTTTTTTTTACCAGGCAATGAACCAGATACGCATCTTAATGGCGACAAACACGATGCTGCCCTCCTAAGTAATAAAACTTGTAGCCGATTTATATATAGAGGGGATTGTACAAATTTATGTCTGCGATTATCTAAGCCAAAGAACAAACACGTGCATAATCAGAAAGAGAGAGAGAGAGAGGGAGATAGATGGTGAGATTGTCACTTATTATGGCATTATAATATTAGATAGGCATCTAGATCAATGAACTTTCCCTCGAAGTAGTTCACCTTGCGAGATGTTGTTGAGATGTTTGAACCTCACAGTCGCTGGACTTTGGCTACCAATGGGTATTATATATGATTGGAATTGGAAGAAAAAGAGTTAAAGCAATTTTAGTAGGTTTTTTTTAAATATGCGATTAGTTTCCCGAAATTCAACAGAAAACTATCGTTACTTTTAAAAATATTAAATGAAATAAGTTTGCAGACCTTGGGAGGTTTGTTTTTTAAAAAGATGCTGTAAAATAATCAAACTACCTTATTATTTTTCAAAAACTATCGAAACTAACATTAAGTTTCTTTTAAAAAAAAAAAAAACACTAAGAAGCTCAAACTGATTCGTTTTTCTTAAAAAAAAACTATCGAAACCATCAAAAAATTTAAAAATAAAAAGTTAACAGACCCAGATAAATTTTCTTTTTGCAAGGACTCAGTCTACTTTAGTATATTCACTTAACTAACCCCAATAAATCACTCGTGCGTCTGTCTATCGACTAATTATCGCACTAAATTGCCAAACACGATAACCAATATCGCGTAACATTCTCTTAATTGATTTGCTTATTAATGTTGTACTCCATTTATCAGTTTATCAATTTCCGTAAATTCGGTTTCGTTTTACAGCGAATTGCAAATTGCAAACTAAAACTAAAACTTCTCTGGCAATGCAATTAGACATTGTTGGCATCGTGCCTCGTCGTGGCAATTATCGGCTTCAATAATTTGTCGAATAATCGGTATAGAGACGGAAAATCGCATTAATTAAATCAGAATTTTCAGAGGAAAAACCTAACCACAAAGTCCTGCGGGGAGGGAGGGTGTTAAATCCAGTCTGTGGCTGCATTGACTAAGTTTAATTAAAATGCCCAAATATTTTTTGGTTGCACCTTTTACTAATTAGCTGTTACGAAATATTGCAAGCACCCTGTATGCGGGTGAAGGTATGGGGAGGGTTGCTAAAGTTGTGCTGAATTTATATAGAAATAATTGTAAAATCAGTACCAATATCAATAATGATATAGTTTAATAGAGAAATTCCATATTTACCAAATTACTTACTACTGAGACACCCTGTATTTTTATAAAATTGAGTATAATTGGTGGTTTTTTGATTCTAACGATAACGAATCTTCCTCTATATCATTATAAGTTGGTGTAAACTTCATTTTCACAATTCCTGCAGGTTATCTGATAGTCGTTTCTGGTTTAGACACCCTGTATATGCAGTAAAAATATTTAAAAATGCATATTTTTGCTTCTCAATAGTTTTAAATAAATTTAGGCGATTATAAATATTTTTGAACTATGTTACAGGGTATCTAGAAGTCATATTAGGATTATATAGACTGTATTTCAGGCCAAAGAGACGTACAACTCTTTCTTTGCTTATTAAAGTCTCTTTTAAATATGAATATATTCTTACAATTTTTTTAACACTTCCCAGGGTATCTGCAAGTCGTATATCTTCCTTTTTTCTTCAACTTGTTCTATGAGCTATTTTTAAACTACGCAATTTTGCAGCTAGCTAGCGAATCAAGCGTGAAAAAGTTCACGCCAGGCAATTGCCAACGCCAGGACCCCCACGCACAGTGGGACAAGTAACCTGAAGAAGGGGGGGGGGGACGAGGAGTAGGGTAGTCGCCCACGCTCACGATAAGCCAGTTAGTCGACCCACTCACAGCTGCTGCCGTTGACTTCGTGTGTGTGACGTGGGTTGCACTGCCAAGACAAAAATAGCACAATCAGCCAGCCAGCCTGAAGGCGTTAACAGCGATGTGGGGGGAGGGGGGCGTGGCACTGATAACACAGTCAGCCCACTCTATGCTGCCTGCTTATTATTGCGCGTTGTTCGACATGCAAAATGATTGAGAATCCATCAAAATCTATGGTGGAGCAGCAGCAGCTGCGTCAGGACTATGCAAATAAGTTGCCATTTAAATGTGGCCTGCATACCCTACTCCCTCCCCCTGATTGCCACGCCCACTTGTGTCACATTATTGCCAGGGCTGACATTGATGTATCTGGTGACAAACTGTTGCGGTTTATTATCGTTTGGCAGGAGGAGGGCAAAAAAAAGAAGAGGCTGTACTGCACCCCTGCCAGGGTTGTCACGTACACGTCACAGCTGTGTGCAAGCATAACCCTCACCCTACTGACAGACAATCGATAAATCATGCTAATTGTTTTTGCCATCTCTAAGAGAATGCAAGTTGAAGGACAGCTGGCTTAGTATACTCCCCGTAGTCCCCATAGTCCCCATATATGGTAATTCATATCATAATAAATTTAATTACCTTTTAGAAAAAAAAACATCTGAAGGCACGTTCCGCCCTCGAAGTGCAACGAACTCTCAGTTTTGATCTATGTGCCCGGTGCGCTAATTTACGAGCAGGTTCTCGAGATTTGAATGTTGAAGATGCTAATAGTATATATATTATGCAAGGGGCAGGTCTAGATCACCGGCGAGATAAGCTGCTAAAAATAAAACTGCAAACTTTATCGATTATTATAGCTGATAAGCGCATTACTTATCCAAACTTTCACTTAAACTTCTCCTTAGCTTCTACCAAGCATATGCTCAGAGTTTCTTTAGAATCCCAAGTGAGTTAAGGGTTATAAATGGAATAATATCGATTAATAGCCCTGTAAAGCACATTAATCACCTCAAAATTCACTAGAACTTCTTATAATGCTCAGTAAAATTTTTTCTGCCCGTTTCAGCAATATTGCCAGAGAATTCTTGCAGCTTCTGAGAAAATATAACGCTTATAATCCATGTAAAGCTCATTATGGGCTTGTTGTTTCACTCGAACTTCTTATAATGCGTTTAACAACATTTTCTTCAACTTTGAGAGCAATCCCGTGTGGTTAGGGGACTTTTCGCTATAAAATTATTGATTATTAACCATAATAAATTTCTCTCTTGCTTGTATTTTAACTGGAACTACTTATAATGAGTAATACAACATTTTAGCTAAGTTTCAGCTCAATCGCATGTTTTATAACGAAGTTACTTAAGATTTTCGAGAGAATTTATCGTTTATTATGCCTGTACAACTCATTATTAACTTGTTTCTTCACTAGAACTTCTTATAAAGCGTATGGCCACACGCTGCTCAACTTTCAGCACAATCGCCTGTGTCTTAGGGGATTTTTTTGCTCAAATCTATTGATTATTATCCATAATAAGCTGCTTTGTTTTGGGATATTTCTGACTGCAAGTTCTTCAAATGCGTAGTACAACATTTTCACCAAGTTTCAGCACAATCGAGCCGCGATGAGATTAAGTGACTATTTTAATCATTCACGGACTTTGATTAACGACACAAGACCACAAAGCTAAACACGGACAATCAATATGGTTTATCTGGTATCTCCCCCTGAAATGATCAGCTGCAATTTGTTGTTCCATGTTATCAGAACCCTCTGCTAGTTCCCTTAGTCTACGCCTCTGCGCGTCCCACTCCCAACTAGGACGATACACACATAAATTTTCATTAGTTTTTGCCCACGCTGAAATTAGAAACGTAGCGCTCAATGGGGGCGCCAGTCACTGGGGGTACGAGTTGGGGGTGGGATTGTATAGAGGGGGGAGGGGCCATACGCATTGCAAAAGGGGTTAAATGCGCCTCGAATCGAGCTACGCTACACTTCCATTGAGTAGAAGCATCGCAGTGCATCGAATACATAGCAGAGCGAGATATATATATATATATGCCAATGGCCTGCTCTATATAGTCGTATATAGGGTGTATATATGTATAGGGAGCGTACGCTATGTGCACGTTCCCGGCATAGTAGTACAGTCGCGTTCCAAATACATTTCCAGTTGCATTTTGTGCGCCATTTTCCATTTTACGAGTAGATACGAGCTGCCAAGCGAGCACGCCTCCCCCCCGCCTGCCCCTACTGAAGCACCCTGTATCCCTGCCCTAGTAGTTAACCCAGGACACGGCATAAACATCTCGTAGCTACATTGTTGCAATAAAATATTTACAAGATACATTTGCTTTGTTCCCAGCTTCGGCTACTCCGGCTCCTGCTCCTGCTCCTGCTCCTGCTCCTGCTCCTGGTCCTGCTTCTCCTTCGGGCAACAGAAGTTACATTTGCCATAGCTTGCTCTGTTATGAAAATGCCGCACGTTCCTGCCAGACCTCTCCCTCTCTCCCTCTGCCTCTCCCACTCTCTTCTCCCTTATCCCTTACTCCATTTTATAGCTTATCCTGTTGCTGAGAATGTGCTGCCTCCTTGGAATGGATGAGCAGCTTCCAAAGTGGGCTTAAAATTCAATTTAGTTTACGATTGCCAGACAGACAGCTATGGCACTATAGTGTGCCATATAATCTAGTGTGCAACGGAATCTGAAAACATACTATATACATATATATACGGATAGTTGAATCTATGGTTTTAACTATGCCTTGTTTATGGAAGTTGAAGGAGGAGGAAGTGTAGATTGTGCTAGTTGAAGTGATATCTATTCTTGTCTGTGCTTTACTCACTGGGATTATATAGTTTCTTGTTCCCAATGTGCTGTATTTATCAATATATTTAATTTATTTTATTACCTTTATATAGTTTCTTGTTGTTATTAAGATATCTACATACTTACGCTGTATTATTTTTCATTTATCATTTCTATATAGTTTCTTGTTCCCAATCAGCTATCTCTAGTAGTATTTTATTCTTTATTTATATATATTATATAGTTTTCTGTTCCCAATGATCATCTACCATTCATATTTACATACTATTTTATAATTTCTTGTTCGAGGTTATACAAAGAGATTATACTATAGCCTGCTTTAGTCCAAAATTTATAATATTTTAAATTCCCATTCAGTTTCTATATACACTTTATACTGGTTTCTCGTGTATTCTGTATTCTCAATTTTTATGTAGTTGATGAAATTCGCATCTTTTTCTTAACTTTCTGTCTATATTAGAGTTGAGTCTTCTCAGAGTTCTGAGCGAGAGCTTTATCTAGAGCTCAGGTTTTTTCTCGTACGTCTCCAGGCCACCCTTCTATTTGTCCTCTTCTACTTGTCTCTTTTTTTGTTTCTCTTCTCCATGACCCTTTCTCTTTATACCTCTCTCGTATTTTCCCTTCTTCTCTATTCTTCTCTCTCTTTCTCTACTTCTAGAGTTCTTCTTCTTGCTATCTCTACCTAGTTATACCTTTATGTTTTCTTCTCTCTCACGTTTTTTTTTCCTCACTCCTTGTCTTCCTTTGGCTCTACCTCTTTCCCTGCCTCCCTTTCTCGCTCTAACCTTCCCTCTCTCTCTTTTCCCTCTCTCTCTCTCTCTTGCTCTCTCATCGCAGCCTCATTCAGTGTAAAATTCATTTACGTTGTCCTGTTTCAGTTTTACGTTACGCTACGCGTCCCATTTACGAGTTGTATCTATATACACGCTGCCCTCCCCACTCCCACACTCCCAGCTGCATCTGTGTGTGGGTGTGTGTGTGTGTATCTGCATCTCTCTGCTGCTACCGTATTTACCGTCATCGTCCATTTACGAGCGCTCTGTGACGTAACACACGAGCGCAGCGAGTGACGAATGTTTATCCTCGTTCAGGGCAGGCCAGGGCAGGGCAGGGCAGGGCAGGTTACCCATACGCCTGTTACGCCCCCCATAGCGTTACGCCCACTAGCGTAAATCTTCGGTACGACCGCCTCGTGTACGTAGTAACCTATATACGAGGCAAGGCGAGACGGCAGGAGGCGAGGCGAGAGGCGAGAAGAGACGAGCACGAGTCGAGCACGAGCCCGAACTCCCACGCCTATGTATAGTACACCCTGTACACACAGGGTACCCCCTGCCTGCCTGCCTGCCTGCCTGTTGAGCAGCTATGGATTTTTCCATATGCCCGAAGTCTCTACGAACTGCGACTACGCTTTCGTGTTGGCCATAAACAATGACGTCACAGTGACCGATTGGCTCAGAAGCGCGCGCGCGTTTGCAGCTGTTCGTCTGCGTTATTACGTATACGCCGCGTCGCACAGGGGGGAGGGGGTAGTGTAGAGCAGGGGGCACCCTGTTGTTGTTGTTGGCGCCGCTTGGGCGTCATCGGCAATTGGATGCGGCTGTAAAGTGTAACCAATTTGGCCGACACGTGTCGCCCATTCGCTTCAAACTTCGCACTCGCTCCGAAACCGACTGACGTCGTCGCTGTCGCTGACGCTGCAGTTGACGCCGACAGCGACAGCGACAGCGACGCCGACGTCGGACGTCATCACCTGCAGCTCATTTCACGTTGCCAAAGATCAAATCGAACTGCATCGAACAGACAACTGGGTTAAAGGCATATAATATGCCATATATATCTATATACTATATACTATACTATGCTATATATATATATATGCTATATAATATATATATTCCTGTGCCGTCCATTGATCAGGCGATTGGGGTCAATGGGACACTACGTGAGGCTGGAAAGCGAATAGATACATATGTATCTATAGCTATCTGTGTGTATCTGTGTGTGTGTGTAGGTCATGTCAGTGTGGCCAGGTGGGCGGCATAGAAAGAGAAAGAGAGAGAGAGAGGGAGAGAGTTGCTCGGGTCGCCCTGTGGCATGTGCCCTGTGACATTCGAGTGGCAATTGCAAAATGCTGCGCGGGCAATTGATATTTAGATTGCAAGCGTGGGCAGAGAGAGGGAGAGAGATAGAGAGGGAGAAGAAGGGAGAAAAGAATAGAAAACTAGTTAGTAAAATATGCAATATGCTTAAAGGACACTGAAGATGCTAAGACTGATAAAAAACAACAAAATAATAATAATAATAAGAATAATCAATTAACAAATCAAAAAAATATTGATAAAATACCAACGTTATAAAAAAATACTAATGCCATAAATACTACTGAATTATTAATAAACTTCTGAATGATAATTATAAATATCTATAAAAAAAATACTGATAAAATACAACAAATAATAAAAATAAACTCCTTAATCATTAATAAAGTTTCTTATGATAATTATAGACATGTCTAGAAAAATAATAACTGTAAATTTCAATAAAAAGAAATACTGATAAAAATACAAAAATAAGCATTCCTCAGATATTTATAGAAATATCTATGGAACTAGTGATAAAATACCAAAATAATAATAATTCCATAAATACTACCTTATTATTCATAATGTCATAATGTCATGATAATAAAAAAAAGAAGCAGTAATAAATAAAATACTGAAACTTTGTTCAATTAATAAAAATACTGACAATTAATACTAAATATAATACATTTATTACTTCAGATATGATATATCCAATTAAGAGCATAGAAAAGTTTGACCAAAAAATAGTTTTATTTACTCACTTATGCACTAAGCTGCTCTTGATTTATTGA
This sequence comes from Zaprionus tsacasi, assembly GCA_018904105.1. NCBI lineage: Eukaryota > Metazoa > Arthropoda > Insecta > Diptera > Drosophilidae > Zaprionus > Zaprionus tsacasi. Next base: position 2,486,483 of record JAEIFR010000049.1, on the reverse strand, counting down.
CTGCATATTACAGGGTATACTGGCAGTCTGCACTGCTACAGTTCTTTCAGCATCTTCTCTTTTTACTGCAGTTGCATTTGCATTCATTTCGTTTCAATCATACGAAGCTTGCGAAGTATTCATGAGACACTCACAAATGCGCTGAGATGAGCGTCATATACAGGACCCTCTCCCCCTGTTTCCCTGCTCCTACTCCCCTACTCCCACTCGTATACCCTGTGAGTGGGTTTTCGATTCCTTTGGCAGCATTCAGTCAGCTTGAGCAGCCTACGCAGCCGGCAGCATCCCCTCCCACAGCAGCCCCTGCTCGTAGCAGCCCCTACACCCTGTTAGCCCCTGCACCCTGTTACCTTCTACACCCTGTTGGCCCCTGCTCGCTGTTACCTCCTGCACCCTGTTGGCCCCTGCTCGCTGTTACCTCCTGCACCCTGTTAGCTTCTATACCCTATTACCTCCTACACCCTGTTAGCCCCTTCTGCACCCTGTTAGCCCCTTATGCACCCTGTTACCTCCTACACCCTGTTACTTCTCCCCCCCCCCTCTGTGCACCCTGTACCTTTTTATGTGCACTATTGCTCTGGCATTAGATTAGCACTTGTCGCCGCTGACGTCGCTGCCGCTGCCGCTGCTTGCGTCGCTGCCCGCGTCACAGCTTGTGCATAGTGAAATTGTTTTGTATTTAAGCGTCGCCTGCAGCGCGCTGCCAGCTCAGTCGGTCAGCGTCAGCGTCGTCTTGAACTTGAAATCCAACGATACAAAAAAAAAAAAATAGAAAGAAAAACAACAGCAACGGCAGCGGCTGTAGCTGAAGTTACGCGCGAAAATTTCTGAACGGAAAATTTGCGCGCGCTTTTCTCGCACTTTCTGGCTGTCTTGCGCTCTCGCTCACTCGCACAGGCAAAGGCAGAGGTTCAAGGACGCGCAGAGAGAGACAGAGAGAGAGATTTCCTGGATATGAAAAAGGTGATACTTTTCTCGTATATTCTAGACATTCTAGACAATAGACAAGGCAATAGGTCACACTTGCATAGAGAGGGGGAGGGGGAGGGTGAGTGAGGTCAGGGGGCCTTGCAAATGTCAGCATTGGTCAAAGGTCAAAGTTGCAGCGCAATGTGGTGAAAAAAGATTTCCTGCCAAAGCCGCAGCCCAAACAAAAAGCCCACACAAGCCCCCGCAACCACTCCCCCCCCCCTACACTCACCTTTGCCACGCCCACTGCATTTGCCTCTGCCCACGTGCTCATCGCAGCTGCGTCGCATTGCAAAAGGTCACATGGCGCAATGTCGCAGCAGAGAAAAATCCAGAACGAAAAAAAGAAACCCCTACAAAGTGTCGCCCACACTCAGTCTGAGCACCCCCTTTTCGTGTAGGTGTAGGGTAGTGTAGGGTGGCTGTGGGGTCGCTGTGGGGTCGCCAAAGACGGTCAAACTGCTACGACGCAATTGGAAAACATATTCATGCAATCATCAATTGCGCTGCAGAAGAAGAATAAACGCGAAAGCTCGGGTGAAAGTACTAGAAAAAGGCAAGAGAAATGAGTGAGAAGGGGTGGGCTGATAGACGCGCAAATACCCTGTAGCTAGTAGCTGAGTAACAATTGAATTTGCAGAAGTAAAACGCTTTAAAAGCGACCTAAAATGGCTAGAGATGATGAGAAGGGTAAGCAAATTGCAACTGCCAGACTAACACATACCCTGTAATCCTCTAAAATTAATTTTAACGCCTTTAAAAAGCTATAAAGCTTATTAAAGCAACAACTAGGCGGAAAACTGAAGCGGTTTGAGCATAGGAACCAAAGATACCCTGTAGTATTTTTGTACTTAAATTTACAAGAAAAATTTAAAAAAATGAAAAGAAGAAAAGCTTGAAAAATATATTCTTTATAAGAAAATGTTTACAATTAGAAGGGTATTATGAAAGCACACAGTGAAACACACAGACAGACATATAGATACCCTATACTTTTGCAAGTTTTTATAATTTTAAGAGCGATAAATATATATAAAAAGTTTTTTATTTTGTGAAAAAAAAAAAGAAATTACTGATAACAAGCTAAGGCATATAGCAACACAATTCAGTTATACCCTGCATCCTGTAGAACAAGCTAATTTTTTTTTATATATTATTTCTTTCTTCAAAAATTACTAAGCCTAATAGAATAAAGTCATCAAATTTAATTTGTGGATAAGGCACAGCCCTAGAATACTCTGCACCCTAAAGAACTGCCTTTTTTAAAGCACCCTACCCTATAAATATGCTACTACCTCAACCTTATACATACAAATTTATAAATTTCCATAAATTGTCACATTTTTCGCATAGTTTTCCCTCATACTTTCCAAACCCATTTCGGAAAAGAAAAAAAAACCCAATTGAAACTTTTCCATCGTATCGTATGCGTCCCAACCCTTTTTTCTCTTCCCGTAGTACCCACATTCGATTGGCGCCTCTAACAATTATCTCTATCGCATGCGTGTCGCGCACTCATATACCATAAATGTACCATACATACCACGCCCACGCCCATGCCCACGCCCCCTCCCTGAGGCCTGAACAAACTTTACGCTGCGCTTAGAATTTATTAATTTACCGTTGTACTTGATTTCTTAATTGACCGTTACGAATTCGCTTGGCGCCAATTTCATTTTCACATTTTCACGCCCCTCCGCCTGGCGCCAAACTGGGCAAATTGAAAATTGCAACTTGCAGTAGCTTCACTTTTCACTTTTCAGTTTCCAGTATTTTTTTTATAGTTTATAGTTTACAGTTTATGGGAACGTGTGTAGGAACAGTTTGTATGTTCGATTTTTTATGCGGGCGTTAAGTTGATTAGGTTCTACAGCCATATTTTATTTGGTATGCTGTTTGTTCTCGAGTAACACGAAACTGTGCCTTTTTTTATCAACACACAACACATTCGCCATCTGAACTTCAAGTGCTGTGAATTTTCACGGAATTGAAATTGTAGAACTTGAGTTTTAATGGGGTTAGTTGCTGGGAAATTCGATTCTGCTTACTTGAAACTTTATCAAGTTGCGTTGTACCAAATTTCATGAGGTTTGCGCTCGAGGAAGTGCAGTTATAAAGGGATTTTAAGAGGCATATGAATTTTTAATAGATAGGAAAGAAGTAGTAGCGGAAAATTGAACTTAATTTACGCAGAACTCTATGTAGCTGCAGTACACCAAATTTCCTTGGATTTGGCCTAGCAGAAGCAGAGTTATGCTGGGTATATTTTGCAGAACTTGACTTAGGTTGGGTTTAGCACATGCCAACGCTAGTCAATTTATTTGAAAGTCTTTTCAGCTGCTGTACACCAAATTTCCTTACAATTGGTCCATGGGAAGTTGAGTTATGCTTGGGACTTTTGGTATTACTTGAGTTTTGATTTGATAAGCTGTTGAAAATAGGTTTCAGTTTACTTAGAACTCTATTAAGCTGCAGTACACCAAAGTTCCTGGAATTTAGTCTAGCGAAAGAAAAGTTATGCTTGGTTTATTGTATATATGTATGTAACTAGGTTTATAATGGGGTTAGCTCATGCAAACTCTACTCTATTTACTCGAAATTCCTTGCAGCTGCTGTCTACCAAATTTCCTTAAGTTCGCATCAACGGAAGTAGAGTTATTTTGGGATTTCTTAATCCATCTATGCTTAGGAATGTTTGCCCTGCAGTTAGCATGAATATTCAGTTGCGTTCCGAGTGTGTGAAGTGTGATCATTAAGCCAAATGGCCGATTGTCGCTTTCACTAGTGTCAAAATTTGTAAATCTTCCGATCATAATTAAGAAACAATTTTCGTAGCTTGCGGTGAGGAGAATCAGAAAGAGATAGAGATAGAGACAGAGCGGGGTCGAAGGTTCCGCGCTGTGGGCACTCTTCTTTATTAATGGGGGGGCCTCCCAGAAAACTTAGTGACAACTAAATGAGTGTATTCGTTCGATTTAGACATAAGAATCGATTCGAAGATGCGGCGGAACCGGTTCACACAGTTCGGAATCGCCAATTAAACGGAACAGGTGAACAAAGTGAAGAAAAAAAGAGAGGAGAGAGACCTCACAGGGCGTAGATGAGATCGCTGAGGGAGGGGTGCACTATACAAATACCCTAAGTTCATTTATCAACTCTCAAAATTCGCGTTAATGATTCGAAGAGTCGAAACTTTTCGGAGTCTTTTCGATATTATGGTTGTTTTTTTTTTTTTTTTGAGAAATTGTTGTTTTATGCTAAGCAATTAAAACAACAGAAAAAAGAGCCGACAAAACCAACAATAATAATAATACTACTATACCAGATACCAGATAGATCTTTATACCCCTCGCTACCTGATACCCCTTGCCCATGGCAGGTGTTTGATTTTTATGCAAATCCCCGAGCAGTCGCAATTTTATACTCCGGCGACAATCGGTCTCGTCTTGTTGCCCATTAAAAATGCTAATTTTCAAAATATTTTTGCCAAAAACCAAAAAAAAAATCGAAAAAAACAACAAAAAACTGAAAAAATCGAGAAAAAATTTCAGTGAGCGTGCGAGAAAGAGAGAGGGCGAGAGACAACTTTTTGTTTGCTCATTAACAAATGAATTAGCCAAAAAACGCTAACAGCAGAAATCGATAAACAAAAACAAAAAACAAAAACAGAAAAAAACCGAAAATAAACACGAACGTTTATTGAGAAAATCGCAGCGAAGACAAGTTTAAATTTTCGAAAGAAGACACTATAAACAAAAAAAAAACCTTAAAATTCACACACATTGAAATGATATAAAGCTGCAAATTGATTTGATTGTATCTTTGGCGTAATTTCATTAGTCTTCGGGCATAATAAATAAATATTTCTTGGGCCCGCACGCGTGTTTCATATCGATTACGGCAACAAAATCAAGTGAAAGTTGTCAAGAATTCGACAGTGGAACATTTGTCACTCGCTCCGCCGCCCAATTGCTTTATATGGTGTCTAGATAATGACGGAAAACTGTATATAGCCCATTCATAACTGAACTTCCTGACATGCGATTCGTTTGAATTTTATACCAAACTCCTTAGAAAATGCGTTTCTATCGTATGCCACATGAACGGATTGTCTACGAGCGCTGTGAACTGTTATATTAATGATATAATCAACCATATAGGGGTGTATTTCGTTGTGTGTCGATTAAGCGAACTTGTCCAGATTTTGTCAGGCGGCCATAAGTCAAGACTATAGATAACTCATGTTTTAACTGGGAAAAAATGTGCATATATCGTGTGTGGAACGAGTTACTATAGTTAGATCTTTAGACTCATTCGTCATAATTGGCAAACTATTTTTAGTACACATATTTTTGGTTATTTTGGCCACTGTGCTTCACTCTTTATCTTATCGCAGCGTATTTTAAGCTAGATAATCACCTACGTGTGTGCCACTGTGCGTGTGCATGTGTGTGTGTGTGTGTGTGTGTGTGTGCGATGCGTGATTGCTGTAAAAATGTCGCAAGAAATTTGCATTCAAATTATGCGGCGCATAACTCAGATGCAGCAGCAGAGCAGCGCAGCGCAGCAGCAGCAGCAACGAGAAGAGAAGGCAGAGAAGAGAACAGCAAAAATGCTGTTGTGACGAAACGAAGCCAACTGCGACGCAGGCGAGCGCAGCAAACTGCAGCAGCAGCAGCAGCGAAGGCGACTGTGACTCGCCCTGCCTCGGCTCGCCTTGCGCTCTGCCTCGCTCGCCTTGTCTGTCCCACAAACGTTGTTTCCCCTTAAATTTAATGTTTTGTTTTCGCTGCGTCCTGCTCGCACGCATTACGCTAGCGCTAGCGCCTCTCTCGCTCGCCAGCGTGTTCGACTTCCGTTCGTTTTTGTAGTAAAAACGTAAACGAGAGCAGTGACGACGACGACGACGGCAGCAGCAGCGCAGCAGAAGACAAGTGAATTTTCATGCACACACACACACAGACGAAAAATGCGCGCGCTTTGCCGACACAAAGTGGAAACAATAACAGAGAACGTTGCGGCAATGAAACACAAGCAAGCGCGCGCTCTCTTGCTCGCGCTCTCTCTTGCTGTGCCGAGTGAACTGTGGAGCGTGTGGAACGTATTTGTAAGTGCCACAAAATGAATCAATCCAAGTAGCAGCAGCAAGAGAGCGATCAGAGCGCAGAGCGCGCGCCAGTCCGATCAGCACAAATAGTTCAAATTCCACTGTGGTATTTAATTGGGGAAAACACACACACACACATACGCACACGCACGCACTGCATGGGCGAACAAGATCCAAATATGCTGCAGCAAAAAAAAAAAAAAAAAAAAACCCATCGAAAGCTCTAGAGACGCAGACTGAGTCACAGTTATTTGTTTGTTTTGCTGCTGCTGACGAATTTGTTATTGTAAAATCTGTGCAAGATAAAAAGAAAAAATGCAGAACAAGTGCGTCATTTGAGGCACGTAATAAATAATGCAACAAGCGTCGGGCAAAAAATAAATAAATAAATAACGGCAAGTTGGGCATTTGCAAATGGTGTCAGACGTGAAGGGATACGCTCTCAATTCAAAGAATTTATTTAAATAATTTTCGTAGTGAAAATCCCTCTGCAGCAGCGACGCAGCAGTCGAACTCGCGTCTTGCAGTGCAAGCGCAAAGTGGCCCACAGTCCACAGTTCACACGAGCAGCGTGTGGGAAACGAAACACAACGCGCTCGCTCTCTCACTCTACGCTCTCTTGCTCTTTCGCTGCCTGCCTGCCGTTCCGCCATTGCCATTGTGTTTCATGCAATGCAGCAATCGTCTGTGTGCACGACGACTGCGACGACGACGACGACGGTTTACGAGCTCGCACTCTTGTTCAGTCACGTTCAGTTCCATTTGAAACTTTCAAGCGTTCGGTTGTTAGCGCGCTACGCGAACAGCAGCAGCAGCAGCAGCAACTAACACACAACTCCACACACACACACACACTCACATACGCAGAACAACCAAATACACGACGGCCTCATAACACATTCGCCTGTGGTCCGTTGTTTCTGTTTTTCTCGTTTTGTTTTGTTTGATATTCTCTACTATAAAGATATATCAATCGAGAGTTGCAAGTTCGCGCGCGCCAAACTCCAAAGGAAAACAAATTTAAAAAAAGGAAAATAATAATTTAACAAAAAAAAAAAAGAACAACAAGAAAACATAGAAAGAAAAACATTTTCGTCGTGTTTACATTGTGTGCGTGTTCTTCTGTGTTTGTCATTAACTGTTTAACTGTAAATCACAAACAGTAAACTTGGCTAAACCAAAGTCCAAAAGTGAAGTGAAGAAATGGCAACAACAACAACTACAACAACTTTTTAAGTCTAGAGAATCCAACGGGATTTTTATTATAAAGAAACTGTGTAATTTCTCGAGTTTTTCCCAAAAAAAAAAAACAATTCTCTCTACATTCTTCTTGTAATTTCGTGCGTGCGTGTGCGTGTCTGACTGTGTCTTTGTTGTGTTTTTGGGATCGTTAGGATTTCCCAAAAATACACACGAGAAACACCAGCCCCACCCCCCGAAGCAGCACAACACCCCCGGCCTACTCATGAAATGCAAAAGTTGGTCCAATAAAATCAACAACTTTGTTGTGCGAAGACTCAAGTCCATAAAGGTAAATATCATCTAAAAGAAAAAAAATCCTAAGTTCTTGAAATTTAAAAATTGAAGAAAGAAACCAAGTTTCTTTATTTAGAAAAAATTTCAGAATATTTATTACAGTTTTGAGCGAGATTTGAAGTTTTTCAAAAACTTATATTGTATAAAACTAGCATATTTTGATATGTTGCAACCCTTAGAAAAATTTCATCATACACTGTAATAATTTACTACTAGCTCTCAGGCACTTCAGAAATTTATTTGGGCTGCTTATCAAAAATACCAAGAAAAAACTAAGTTATATATTAAAAAAAAAAATTAAAAACAAACCAAAAACAATTCAAAAAAAATCCTAAAAGTGATTATAGAAATTTTATAGAAAAATAATTTATTTCCGCACGACTTTTCAATAAATTATGAGAAAAACAACTCAATTAAACTAAATTAAAAACGTTTAAAATTGTTTTGAATTTCTGTTTTTTTTTGTCGTTTCGAAACTTGTTTTCCTTTCTATACGAGCAGCCCACCTACTTTGTGGTATTTATTTATGGCCTCTGGCAACCCTTTTATTTCTTTCAAAAATTAAATGCAGGCGCCTTTTTTTTTTTTTTTTTTGTGCTTGCAATTTAAAAAACACTTAAAAAACCGTTCGAAAGCATTTAAAAAAAACCGCGAGGCATAAATTAAACAAGCCTTTAAACAAATAGAGAAGGCATTAAAATTAAACATGCAATTAAATGTTTAAATTGCAGTAAAGAAAAAGAAACTGCAGAAAAAAAGAAGAAAAAGAAAAAAAAAGAGTTGAGCAAAGTAAACAGAATACTTGACAAAATTGTTGAGCCACAATAACGGCAAAAACAACAGTAATAACAATAATAATAATAATATTAAATTGCTTTTGTTGTTCGTGTTGTTTGTTATTGACAATTAAAAAGTAAGCAGGCAATAAAAACAACAATAATAACAACAACAATGGGCGCAAACGCGCAATAACAACTAAATAATAAATCAATTTATTTATTTATTTCATTTTCACTGTAATCTCGTCGCTGCCGCAGCCGCAGCTTCCCCCTCCCTCTCTGCGCTGCGCTCTGTCCCACTCCCACTTTGTTTCCTTTTTTCGCCTTTCACTTGTGCATGCCTCTGTTGCTCACACACACACACACACACACAGAGACAGATGGAGCAAAGCGGAGATACAACACACACAAATGCATATTTTATAATATTTATTTACATTGACGTTGGCGTCGCAGTCGCCGTCGCCGTTGCCGTGCAGCCGCGCCCCGCGCCATTTGTTTTGTTTACTACGGGCATTTTCGCCTCGTTGCTGCTGCTGCCTGTTATTATTGTCTCTTTCGTGTTTGTGTCTTGTCTTTTGCCTTCGTTTTCGTTTCACACACACATTTTTGTTTTGTTCGCCACTTCCTTGTCCTTGTCGTGTTGTCTCTGCTACTCCCATTGCACGCGAGCGTCTCTCTCTCTCCCTCTCCCTCTCCCTCTGTGTGTGCGTGCGTGTGTTTGCCTTCGTGTTTTTCCACCCGATTTTTGTTGTTTATTTTTACTTACATCTTCTTCTTCTCCTCATCACCCTCTTCGTCTTCGTCGTAGTCGTTTTACGCGCTCTCTTGTGGGCTACAAATTCTTGAAATTCTTTTCTTCATATTTTTTTTTTACTCACCGCCGCACACTTTTCCAGCGGGAAAAACGAGTTTTTCCAGACGTCAGGCAGGCAGGCAGCGCATGCATGCTTCTTCTTGCTTGTTTACAGTTAGGAATGCGGGTGCCTCTTGAATTCGAAAAGAGCAACGAAAACAAAACGGGCACTCACTCTCTCAGCAGCAGCAAGCAGCACATATCTCTTATGTGGATTCAATTTGTGGATGACATTGTGAAGGTGGTGTGTGTGTTGTGGAGCGAGAGAGGGGTATGCACTATGCTGTTTGGGGTTTCTCAGGAAAAACTAAACTCAAGCAACAACAATAACAATTATAAAGCATTAAATGTACAATAAGCAGCAGCAGCAGCCCGCGCGCTCTCTCTCTCTCTCAGTACCCCAGTAGTAGTAGTAGTAGTATAATAATCTGATCTCTCTCTTCTTCTGCCGCCGTCGCTGCTGCTGCTGCTCTCTCACGACCTGGCGCGCAACTTGTTCGCCTTGTAAAAAATTGAAGGCGCCATCCACAACAACAGCAACAACAACGAATCTCATTGAGCGGCGGCTGCGCTGCTTTGGCCCCATTATGAACACATTGGCGCTCGGCACGGCACGGCTCTCGCGTCGTCTGTTCAGCTTCGGCTCGAGTCGCGCGCGCTCTCTTTGTGTGTGTATCTCTCTCTCGGCTTGTTATGCTCGCGCTGCTGCCGAGCTGCTGCTGCTGCTGTTGGAGTCTCACATCATTTTTGTTTTTCACTACTGATTAGTTTTTGTGGCGCTTTGAAACCGGACGTTTCGTTTCGATTGTGCACGCTTCTCCGCTCGCGCGCACATACACCAACAAAACATACACACACACACACACACGCGTGTACAGAAACGCACAAGCGCACACACAAGCGAACATACGAACAAACACACACACACACATACTACGAAACGACGCCCCAAGTATGTGTGCTGTGCTGTGTACTGTGCTGCTCTCCTGCTCTCAGTGCGATTAAATAATACTCCACAAAAGGCCAAACAAAAATTACATAAAAAATAAAATAGAAAATAGAAAAAAGTAGAAAGAGCAAGAGCAAAGTTCTTGCATAAATTTGTTGTGTTTGTGTTTTCGTTTTCCTTAGTCAAAAAGTACCGTTCAAAAAGAAGTTCCTAAATACACAACAAAAGCAACAACAACAACAACAACATCCGAAAGTCGTCGTCATCATCATCGTCGTTTTTTGTTCGTGTGTTCCTGTTTCTCGTTCGTTATTGTTCGTGGAAAATTTTGCAAAAAAAAAAAAAACGTGCGTTTATAATCCACACAAAAATATATGTATGTGGTATATATGTATAATAAACCCCTATAAATATTGCAAATTTATAGCAAAAAAAAATAGTGTGAATTTTTGTGTGTAAGCAAATTAAATAAAATAAGAAATTAGCAAACTAGAAAAATAATAAAAACATACACACACACGCATACAGAGAATACGCGCGCGCATCTGCTTCTTCTACGTGTGTGTGCTCCCCCCCACACCCCCTCTCTCTGCCATAAGCGACACTACGCAGTGCGTAGAGGCAGCCAGCCCATTGGAATTTGTATCGTGAAACGCAATTACAACATAGAATACACAAACAGAGAGCGCGCGCACATTGCGCTCTCCTCTCCGACAGCAGCAGCAGCAACGTCTAAAGTAAGTGCGAGCGAGCGGGCAAGGGCATACTCAAAGGGAATGTGGAAGATAAACTCTCGCGTGCGACTGGAGTTGTGTTGGGAGAGAGAGAGCGCGTTCCAATTGGAATTTGCAGTTTGCATTTGCATTTACACTGACGGCGCGTGTGTGTTTGTTTCTTCTTCTTCGTCTCTGTTTGCGTTTGCAGCCTGCATTTTCATTCATAAGCGCAGTTTCACTTGCGTTACGTTTGTTATTGCGTTTTGCTTTTGCAGCGGCAGCGAAGCAGGCTTTGCGTTTGCTGGCAGCCAGCAAAAAAAAAAATAGAAAATTCTTTGTATTTCTCTCTCTCTTCCACTCACAATATCCAAAATTTAACGTTGTATTCTCCGTCTTATATTTGAATTGTTTTTTTTTTTCGAATACATTTTGTTAAGTTCTTTCGTTACACGTTGGCTGCCGCCTACCCCGCCCCTTCAAACAAATATATAATAAAAATCGAATTTGAATTCTCAATGCAGCAGGTATCGTAATGTGTCTTTCTTCTTGAAACTTGATCGGGTTTTACCCCGGCAATAATAATAATAATAATATTATACTACACGCACCTGGCAACAACGCACACCCATACACAGACTCGATAAAGAAACCTACCCCACTTGATCTCTCACTCGAAATTATGCAAAACATGTCGCAAGACACCAAAAAAAAATCAGAAAAAAAATACTCGAGATACTCGTATTATTATTGCCTGCTTGATTCGTCGAGTAATTTTATTAAATAGACATCTATAAATAGCAAACACAAAATCCAAAAAAAATGCTTTGGCGAAAAAAAAAATTTCCGCGAATTTTTCGCTGTTTATACATATTTATTTCTGTGTATTCTTTTTTGTATTCAATTTCCACGCCCCCACAACACAAAAAAGAAAACAGAAGAAAAAAAAAACATGAGAAAGAAAAACAAATTAGCAAATTAAACGAACTGTTACAAACATTAAACATTTTCATTTTTGAGCGCTCTAAACATTCCGATCTTTGGCTTTATAGTATATAAAAGTGATATATGATATGTGTGTGTGTTGTGAAAAGTCAAGATCAAGTTTGGGTGTATATAGAAAAAGAAATTTTGGTATTTTTTTCTTTTTTATGAATTTTTTATGTTTTTCGCTTTTATGTTTATGTTGAAATAAACACTTTTGTTTATATATTCACTATATATACGATATACCATATTATGTGGGCTACTCAAGTCTCGTCTCCTCTCTGAATCTAAATTTATTCTCTAACATTGCAATTGGCTGCAATTCGCCGCCAGACAAGATTTTATTTATAAGAAAAGAAAAATCAGAGATCTTCCACTCTCTTCTCTCTCTCCTCTATCTACACTCTATATAGTACACCCGGGTGTCTGTCTGTCTATATGTAGCCCCGTTCAAATTGGCGACGAAGCGACAATAAAATAGATTCATTTAAATGTCATTTTTGTCTAGACGACGACGACGACGACGACGACAATGGATCAGATCGCTTTTGAATAGGTATATATACGATTATATATACCTAACGTGTAGCTATATCTGTCTGGTCTGGTAGAGCACACGCCCACTCGACTCGCCTATTGGGGGCGCGTTCCAGTTTTGTTTTTTTCCGAAAACTTTTCCACGATTGTAATAAAAGATATGGTGAATATATAGTAATATAGTCTATATAGCGCGCAAGGTGTTGTTCAGCTCGTTTCGCTGACATTTCCTGTTTCCCTCCTCCCTCGGTTTTTAGTATTATTTCTCTATCTTTTATGGCTTTTTTTCTGACCAGTTTCCAAACATCTTTCGATCTCTGTGTGTGTATGACGCACATCTATCTGATCGCATCCAAAGGGGGCCTAATTAGCACAAAAACAAAAAAACTATACGAAATTCGCATATTTTGAAATAAAATAAAAAAGTTTTGGGTTGTCGGCAGAGTTCAAAAAATTGATTATTGTTTATGTTTTATTCTCTCTCTGGGAATGTTTGCACATATGACGTCATTGCTCTTAGCGAGAAAGCGAGGTTAGTTAGAGCGAGATAGCTAGCAAAAAGAGAGCGTATTTCTTTGAAAAACTAAACCAACCGCATTCCACAATGTGTGACGCACTCAAAACAATACAAAGAAAACTATTTTCATTGACAAAATGAAAGAAAGATAAAAAAGAAACAGCTGAAAAGAGAGAGAAATAAAATAATATTCCATATTGTTTAGAAAAACAAAAATAAATGATATCTCTTCTTCAACTTGTTTCTTGGTTTTTTCCCAAACAATGAAACGATCTTTGTGTTCGTTCGTGTTCTTTATAATAATAATAAAATATATATAAAAATAAATCGAGAACAATACACGCGATATATAATCGTAAAAACATCTCAGATCAGAGACGACGACTTTCAATTTGTAGCAACACGAATTCGCCAGTTTTAACTAATAAATTCAGAAAATAAATGAAATACATCAATTTGTGCATGGCCATGATGCATATAGAGTGAGGGTCTTTAAGCCAGGTTCCATTTTCCATTGTGTAGTTTTTTTTCTGACTAAAATTAGCTGCCGTTTGCTCTGCTTCCTCTTCTCCTCGCTAGTCTCTCTTTATTTCTTCGAGACTTTCATTGACGCATTTGCTCACCTTGTTTTTATTTAAATTCTTTTTTTTTTTTGTTTTGATTTTTTTTTCTTTTTGGTTTTGAATGCGTTTTGCATAATTCGATAATTTTGATTTTACGACGAATAAGTGAGAGAAGCAGAAGGGAAAACCCGTCACAGACAACGCGTCTGCGCGTCCCCTCCCACTGTCTGGGCAAGAGATCACGCCACACACAGAGAGGGGGAAGAACCGCGAGAAATAAAAGAGGAAGAAGAAGAAAAAAAAAAATTAATTTTTAATTCTCAGGCTTAATAGAAATATACTATATGTATGTAGACAGGTGCAATGAACTTTGTTATATTTTTATTTTCAAGTCCTTGAACCCGGAAAAAAAGACTACACAAAACTAGCAAAAAAAAAAAAAAAAAAAAAAAATACAAAATAAAGAACAAGCAAGAAGTAGAAGCTAAAACCAGACAGACCGAGCCCACTGTGCGCGCAAGTGCGAGCGAGCTGGCAACACTGAACTTGACGTCAATGGCGGCGGCGCATAAGTACAGCGAGCAGAGGCAGCGGCATAGGCAGAGGGCAGCGAGCATAGGCCTAAAAAAAGCTGCTCTGTCTCTCTGTCTGCCTTGCCTTTTGTGGACCTGTTCTTCGCCGCGTTGTTCTTCCAAGTTCCGCTTTGCTGTTATTGTTCTCTCTCTCTCTCGCTCGCTGTGCGACTGCGCAACTTAATTTATTGCGTTTTACACGCATTACTCAAACTCACGCACACGCTCTCTTACACACTCTCTCTTCTCTCTCTCTCTCTTGCAGATTAACGGTACACAGCAGCTTCAATCGCCAAGCAGCGCAGCTAGCATTGCAGCCGCCGCCGCCGTTGTCGTCTCTGCCTCGAGCAGCGGCAGCAGCAGCAACAACACAACAGAAGACAAAGCGGCCGTGGCCGCAACAACAACAACAACAACAGCAACAACGGCAGCAACAATGCCGGCAATGCCAAAAGAGAAGGCAACAACTGCAGTGTCCCTAAGCGAATCGAATTATTCGATTAATTTAAAATTGGCCGTTGTTGCAATGGCCACCACAGCAGCGACGCGACTGCAGCAGCAACAGCAGCAGCAGCAGCAGCAACAACAACAACAACACACGCAGCACTGCTGCGCAACAGCAGCAGCGCCAGTAACAGCGACGCAAGCAGTGACAGCGGCAGCGCTGGCGACAAACAGCACAGAGAACAATAATAATAATAATAACAACAATCATCATCATCGCTACAGCGGCAGCTGCAGCGCCAGCAGAAGCAACAAGTATCTGACTAACGGTAAACACACGCAACACGCATCTCTGCAACAAGTTGCTAAGCTCTCTCTCTCTCTCTCTCTCTTGCACAGGCTACACATCGCCCCTGGCAGCAGCTGCAGCCAGCGATAGCTCATCAGTTGTCTCAACGCCGCAGCGCAGTAGCAGCGTTATGTGCGGTCGCGAATCGCACTATCAGTGCCAACTGCAATTGCAGCTGCAGCAGCGACAGGAGCAGCTGGAACAACTGCAGCAGCAGCAGCAGCAGCAACAACAGGAATCAGCAACATCATCACCAGCCACACAGCAACAACAACAGCAGCAGCAACAACAACTGCAGCCTGCGTCGCAGTCACCGCCTCAGCAACAGCAGCAAACGCCGCCGCAGCCGCGAAGGTCGCCTGTGGACTTCATCTTTGGTCGCTTCATTGGCGAGGGCAGCTTCAGCATGGTTTATCTTCGCTGTGGACATTCACAATAGACGCGAGTATGCAAGTAAGTACCGTAAGAGAGCGTAAGCTCACACACACACGCTCGCTCACTCTCTTGCACTGGCGCCAGGCGGCAGCAGAAAAATGCGGTCGCGACGGGCGCCAACGCCAACGCGCGCGTCACCTGCCAACAAATCAAAACAAGCACAGACAAGCACGCATTGCAATCCACACGCACACACACACACATACACACGACGCCATTACAGCAAATGCAAATGCTGCAGCCAGCTCAGGCGACAACATTGTCGCCTTTGTAAAAAGTGAAATGAGAGAGAGCGCGCGGGCGGCAGAGGCAGAGGCAGCGATGCTGCTGCTGCTGCAGAGCAACTTGTGGATTATATTACGTGTTTGTTGTGCGCTTGGTCACTCGTACATCACGTGACGCGCTGCTGCTGCTGCCTCAGCCGTACTCTGCCGCTCTCTTCCCTCTCTTCCACTCTCTGGCTAGCTGTCAGACTGATTAGAGAAGCTTTTGGCATTTTGTTTTGATGTACACACACACACACACACACAGTCAAATTTGTATTGGAAATACGAATTGCGGTAATGGCAATTTTATCTCGCTATAGGGGAGCACACACACACACACACATACATATTACATATGTATATGTACGCTGCTTTTGACGTCTTTTGATAATCAACAAAACGGCGACGGCAGCGCAGCGACGTCAGCGTCTGTGATAACGCTACGTCGTCGTCGTCGCAGCTGACGCCCGCGCCCGCACGCAATTGACGACAGTTTTTTCTTTTCTTCTATTGTTGTGTTTGTGTTTATCGATTGAAACAAAAGCGCCGACGGCAAGATCAGCCGCAGCCAGCGATAAGCGCGCGTCAGCAGCAGCAGCGACAGCGCAGCAGCGTACGCCTACTGTGCTTTACTTTCAAAAAAAAAAAACATGGCGCTCATTCTCTCTGTCTCTCTCTCTCTGTGTAAGTGGCACAATGCTGCCCCCTCCCCTCCCCCACAGCTTTTATGTGTGCTAAGCCAATTTGCTTTAAGATTTTCATTTGTTCCAACAAAAACTAAAAACAACTGTAAATCAATAAAAGCAAAAACAAAAAACAAAGTCGCAGCTTTGGCACGTGTCGGCAGCGCGAACGCAGCAGAAAATCTCTCAATAATGCAAGAAAAGAAAATACAAAAAAAAAAAAAAAGCAACAAGCAAGAAGAAGGCAAAGTAAACGGCGCGTGTCTACAATAAGCTTAACCCACACACCCAACCCCTCCCCCCCGCCAACCCAGCGCGCAAGGCTGATAAAGTAGAACTGACAAAAGCGCAAAGCGCAAACTGTGCAGCGACGTCAACTGTAGCAGCGGCAGAGCAGTGACAGGCAGGCAGGCAGCGGCAGAAAGCATCAGGTGCATGTAATCAGCAGCAGTCGGCGGCGCAGCTTAGCACACTGCACACGCAACGGGCAGCGCAACAGAGAGCGGGCAGAGAGAGCGAGAGAGTGGGAGTGCGAGTGCAATGTTTATTGACACTTGGCAGGGCATGCTTAGAGTCTGTCAAAAAGCTGCATGCTATGAAATTTACATTTGCAAATGAGTTTGCACTTTTGACTTTGAATTTTTGTGTTGTTGTTGTGCAAATAACGGCATAAATATACACACACACACGCACGCAACATAAAGTCAACGTTTTGAAGGTCAACATATGTTTTGTACACGTAACATGTTTTATTTTGTTGTTTTTATTGTTATGTATCGTGTTTTATTGGCACACATTTTCCAATGTTGCTATTTTAGATCGAACGCGTCCCCCTCTCCCACTCGCTACTTGGCAAAACGAGGAAAAACGAGCACAAACCGATTTACTCTGCCTCTGCCTCTGCCTCTGCGCTTGTTTAATTTGCTTATCAACACAAACACACAGTAAAAACGTTGGCAACATGTTGATTTTGTATGTCTGGCGTCGTCTGGCAACATGTTGCCACAGAGCAACGCCCACTCTCGCTCTCAGCAGCTGCTTGCTGTACCCCCTCTGCCTCTGCCTCTGCTGCTGCTGCTCTGTCACTGCCTCCCACAACTCACAATGAACGCAGCAATTTTTCGTTTTCGTTTTCATTACGTTGCTCTGCTTGGACACATTGCTGTCACATGCACACGCGGTGTGAGGAGGAGGAGGCGCGTCTGCGCGCACACACACACACACACGCATATATAACTGTATGTAGGTAAAATTGTAGTTGTTGTTGCTTTAGCTGCGGCGTCTGCTTGACGCGCTACGCAAATTCTTTTTTACGCATTTTCACATTGTCTGTGCGGCTATTTCATCATTCGTCGCAAATTGAGAGAATGAGAGAGTGTGTGTGTGAGTGTGAGCGTGTTTGTGCGTGTAATTGCCTTGTCAGCGCCAGGCCGCAGCTGTTGAGCAATTTTCCACGCGCATTTTCTACCTGAACTCAAACACGTGCTGCTTAGACAGACTGCAGGCAGCAGCTGCAGCGAGAGAGAGTGAAGAGAGCAGGGGCAGCGTCACGTGCCCACGCAGCGCGCAGCAGCAGCGCGTTTAACTTTGAACTGCAGTCGCAGTCGCAGCTGGAACGCATTGGCACACAGACACACACACATGCATACAGACAGAGACACGCGCTTGATCGCTGCTTTGGCGGCCATTGAACTATGCGCTCTCTCCTTGCGCTCCCTCGCTCGCTCACACTCGCTCTCCTGTGCTGCTTCTTCTCCTTCTTCGCCTTTGCCTTTGCGTGTGTGTGTGTCTTAGTTTTCACAGACACAACATTTGAAACTGGCAATTTTGGGCACTGAACTCGTTCCCCCTCTCTGCCTGCCGCTCTCCCTGCCTTCTCCCCTGCTGTGACGCAGACGTCTTTAACCTCTTTTGCTCCTGTTTTTTTTTTTTTTAATTTTTTTTCGTTTCTTACTTTTTTTTCTCATGTTATTTTTAATTACAGCAGCAGCTGCGCCGTCGCAGCTGGCCTGGCCAAAGGGTATTTAACCTCACTCTGCTTCTCTCTCTCACACTCTCTTCCTCGCTCTTTTCGCTCGTTTGTAACACAATATTGACGAATTTGGGTCATTCAACCTGGCTGCTTTTGCGCGCATATCCTTTACTGCTTTTTCTTCTCTCTTTCTACTTCTTTTTTTTTGCTGTTTTGCTTTTGCACCTGCGTGCAGAACTTTAGCGTTTTTTTATGCTGCAGCTGTGCGTGGGAGGGTGGGAGTGAGAGAAGGAGGGGACGTGCTGCTTGGCACGTGGCAAGGCCAGCTACAACTGCGGCTCCCCCCTTTTTGCTTCTCTCTTTTATGAGCAAATTAAGTCGCGCCAGGAAGTCGCGCTAAAGCCTGCGATGCCGCTGCCGCTGCTCACATTTTATTAGTATGCCAAACACACACACACACACACACATACAGAGGCTTAAGAGAGTGAGAGAGCGCGTTGTCTGCTTCGCTCACTTGTTGTGCATATTCAAAAAATAAAAACAACAAAAAAAACTGAAACTAAACGAAAACGAAACGAAAATCCTTTGCGTGCCGTCAACATGTTCTCTTTCCCCCCTCTGCTCCCCAAAGGGCAATAAACTTGTGCTCTCCTAAGCAGAGCAACAACAATAACAATAAAAGAAATGTAGGAGGAGGAGGCGCACTCAAAATTGTTATGACTCAGCTCAAGCAGGCGTGCGCTGCTCTCCTCCCACACACACACACTGCAAACGCAGCTGCTGCTCGCACAGGTAACTGTGCCGCTCTGCTCCACCTCTGCTCTCCTTCCACAGCTCTGCTGCTGCCTCTGCCTTCCCTCTGCCCCGCTCTCTCTCTCTTCGCTGCTGCTGTCCTGTCATAATCTGTTTCGCTTTCGGGGCGACATATTTAAATGAGTTTCAAGCGAAACGTCAAGTTACGTCATGTTGAGTGAGAGGCGACGGCGACGGCAAAGAGAGGAGAGCGCAAGTGTGAGAGCGTGGCGACGTCGCCGCCAATGTTCTTTGCCAATTTTGGGCTGCCGCTAATTAATGAAATTGAAATGCTGTGCGGAACAATGCGAACACATATGTGAATGTGTGTGTGTGTGTGTCTTGCAATTCCCTTCTTTCGCAATCGACTTTTATCACAATTTTGTCAGTTTTATGTCAATTTGCTGTCGTGCCAAAAAGGCCGCCGTGACAATAAATTAAGCGAAAAGAGCATTAAAAGTCGCGTGGGTCGCCTCTTTGCGCTCTCTGCTGCTGCTGCTTCTTCTTCTCGCTGCCTTTATCGCACGCTGGCAATCAGTTTTATTGCAGCCAAAAAAAAAAACAGAATAAAAAAGAGAAAAAGAAACATTTCCATTGGAGGAGCGCGAGCCCACGCGACACAAAAATTTTCCATTGCATTTGGCACTTTCTCTGCCCCGCGCTGACTGCGCCTCTCTCTCTGCTAGCGCCAAAAATAGTTTTAAGCTTGGCACGCAACTTCCTGCTCTCTCTCTGTCTTGATCTCTCTTGTTTATGCTCTCTTCTTGTGCTGCAGTTCAAACACCTCAACTCAACTCAACTTCCTGTTTGCCGTGTTCCAATTCCACAACATACCCAAACGGCCTTGCGCCCAATTAACTCTCTCAGCCTGCTGCTCAGCCGCTCTCTCAAAGCAGCAGCATCCTCTGTCTGCAGTCGCGTCGCTGCCTTGGAATGCAATCGAGCTGCATTTGTTGCTGATGCTGCTGCTGTGGATGCTGTGTACAGTTTTCTATTTTATTCTTTTTTGGTCATTGTCCTCCTGCAGTTGGAGCTGCTGCAGCTCGCTGCGTCTTCTGTCTTATTTATAGAATGCTGCATTTGTCTCTCTCTCAACTGGTTACAATTGTAATTTATGTCGCTCTCTCGTGATGTCTCTCTCTCTCTCTCTGTGAAACTCGTTGTACTGCATTCCAACAAGTTGCACTGCCGCCGTAGCAAGCTGAGCTGAGCGCGCGCAATGTCTTTTGGTGTGGACTGCATTTTTGGAATTGTGCCTCTCTCTCTCTGCCGCCGCGCGTCTCTTCAACTGTTGATCTCGCAGTGGGGCAAACACACTGTTGGCTACGGCGCGCACAGTGGGCAAATATTTATGCTGTCTTTTATTATTGTTTTCATTTTTTTCATTTTTTTTATTTTTGTTGTTATTGCCGCCAGCTGCAGAACTTTTTGTTGTTGCTATTTGCCTTGGTGTGTGTGTTTCTTTTACGGTTTTACGGCGCTTTCGTGTATTTTTTTTTCCTACATGCGCCGCAGCCACCGTCGTCGACGTCGCGACGACGACGCCAAGTTCAAGGCTGCGCTTTCGTCGCCTTATCAGCATGGACGGCGTCGGGCATTAAACTCGAGAATAATATACAAATTTGTAGCTCGGTTTACTTTTTTTTAACCGCAAATGCCATGCAAAAAAAAAAAGAAAACATTTTGTTGTTAATTAAAGCTGGCAAGAAAATAGAAGAAGAGAGAGGAAAATAACAGCAGAAGAAATGCGCACAATGTTTTCATATTTAAAATTCCCAATAGCTTTTAATCAATGCCAAGATAGAGACAACATAAATAAAAAAAAAAAAACTATTGCAAAAAGCAAAGCACAAAAAGAAAGAGAAAAAAAAACGCTGGCAATTTTTTCAAGGTCAATTTTATTTTTACGCACTTTTTTTTTGTTGTCTCCCATCTATTTCGGCCTGGGAAATTTAAAACGCATAAAAACGCGCTCGTTCTCGCACACATTTTGTTGTTTTCTTTTTTTTTTTTTTGTTAATCTTTTAATTGCCGTTGTTTTGTTTTTCCCCTGCTTTTGTTTTTGCTCAGTGTATGTGTGTGTTTATTTTGTAGCTGCCACTCGACTCGAACTTATCGCCCCTGATTTGTTTTCTAGACTAGAAATATTCAGTTGTTGCGATCTTGATAAAATGGCAAAAAATAAACTAAAAAAAAAAAGAAATGTGAAAAAAAGAGAAAAACAAAAACAAATTAATATTTGTATTTTCTATTAACTACACACACACACACACACACTGCGATACGATTTCTCGAGTATAATTTATTATTTTCAAGCGTTGTTTATTCGCCTTTTCGCAAATCAACAACTTTGCGTTTCTATTTAGTCTTTATTTTTTTCTCTCTTTTCCCTTTTCGCTGTTTTTGTTTGTTATCATTTTTTTTATGTGGTTCTTGCTGTTCCAAAGTTTCCCACGTTCCGTTTGGGGGCAAATCTTAAAGCATTAAAAATTTATGAATTTTCTATCGCAATAACAGACTGCGTGTGTGTGTGTGTGTTGCCAGGCGCGCAGAAACAGTGCAAAAAAAAGAGCGAATAAAAAAGCAATCAAAATAATGTGAGAAGAAGCGAAGGAAGGGAAGGGAAACTGCTGATAAGCGGTCAAAGCTCACTCGCTGCGCGGGGGACAAACGGACATTTAACCTCTAACCCAAAGCTCCAAAGCGTTTCACAACATGCTCAATAAAAAAAAAAAACTGTTTCAATGCCAACAGAGCGAGCAGGAGAGAGAGAGAGAGACTGAGTGTGTGTGTGTGGTTTTTGCAGTTCAACAACCAGTTTAGAATTTCTTAGGGAGCAGCAGCAGCCGCAGCCACAGCAGAGTCTGTTAGGGCAGAGCAAAAGGAGAGAAGAGAGCGAGAAAGAGAGCGGGGGGCGCAAACAAGTTCGCAAAGCGCGCTCGCTTTCGTTGCCGCTGCCGCTGGCTACGACGACGTCGCCTGTTAATTTAGCAATTTGAGCAAATTCCTTTTTTTTTTCTTTGCTTTGCTTTGCTGCCTTTCTTAGTTGCCGCCGTTGCCAGTTCCCTTTTGCCTTGCCTCGCTCTCTCTCTGCCTGCCGCTCTCTCTTGCATTCATTTCAATAAATCACAGCAAGGAGTATATGTATGCCAAAGCAAAGCAAGAGAGCGTGAGAGCGCGTCGCTCTCTCTCTCTCTTGCAGCAGCAGACAAAAGTTAAGCAGCATGTTACTGCGCCTGAGTGCAGCACTTTGTAAGTGACAAACATGTCGCCTGTGCGATTAAGCTTTTGTCTGCCTGTGTCTCTCGCTCTCTCTCACTCTCTGATGGGTACATAAATTTCGACTGCATTGTCTGTGTGTGTGTGTGTGTGTGTTTTTTATGCTCGTTTTAATTGTCATTTCGCATATCTCTGGCTGTCATCTCTATTGGAATTTTACAGTTGTTTCTCGCTCAGCTGTTTCTTACTAATATTCTCTCTCTTTCTCTCTACTTGCAGTTAAGGTATGCGAGAAGCGTCTCATCCTGCGGGAGCACAAACAGGATTACATCAAACGTGAACGGGAAGTGATGCACATGATGACCAACGTGCCCGGCTTTGTGAATCTCTCGTGCACGTTCCAGGATCAACGTTCCCTGTACTTTGTGATGACCCATGCCCGCAAGGGTGATCTCCTGCCCTATATAAATCGTGTCGGTAGCTTCGATGCCGCCTGCACCCGTCACTATGCGGCGGAGCTGCTCCTCGCCTGCGAGCATATGCATCGCCGTAATGTGGTGCATCGTGATCTGAAGCCAGAGAACATCTTGCTGGATGAGGATATGCATACACTGATTGCGGATTTCGGTTCCGCCAAGGTGATGACACCGCGCGAGAGGATTGAGGCAGCGGCTCTGCTGGCGTCCACTGGACCAGATGCGACCGCACAGCGTAGACGTCGCTCTGCGCGCAGTTCCGACGATGATGATGAGGATAGTGAAGATTTCTATGATGATATCGATGATGAGGATGTGGAGCAGCAAAAGGATGCGGACAGACGTTTCTATCACATGGCTGCTGCCGATGATGATGATGAGAATGAGGATGCAGAATCCGCGGGAGATGTCACAGATGCAGCACGTTCGCCGCGCAATCGCCGCAACATGTACCCCAGGAGAAGGCAACGACATGGCAGCTTTGTGGGCACAGCGCAATATGTATCCCCCGAGGTGCTACAGAGTGGTCCCATCACACCCGCCGCCGATCTGTGGGCGTTGGGTTGTATTATCTATCAGATGATATCGGGTCTGCCGCCATTCCGTGGCAGCAATGATTATGTAATCTTCAAGGAGATTCTTAGCTGCGCGGTAGATTTCCCACAGGGTTTCGATAAGGATGCAGAAGATCTAGTGCGTCGTCTGCTGAAGATCGATCCGCGTGAACGTCTTGGAGCACAGGATGAGTTTGGTTACTATCAGAGCATTCGGGAGCATCCCTTCTTCGATGGCATCAACTGGCAAACATTGCGTCAGCAGACACCCCCGCCCATCTATCCATACCTGCCCGGCGTTAGCCAGGATGAGGAGCTGCGTAGCGGTAATGGCAGCAGCTATAGCCTGCCCATCAGTGGAGATCTGGAGCCCGGCTTGGATGAGCGACAGATTACGCGTCTACTCAGCGCAGAGTTGGGTGTGGGCAGCAGCGCCGCAGCTCCTGCCCGCAAGCCGTCGACAGCGAAGAGTGAGTAGAGAGACTTCCTAACTCTTTATAAAGAAACTAGACTAACTCTTCCCTTCTTCCCCTCCAGATTCCTTCGATCTGAGCGACGCACAGAAGATGCAACGCCTGGAGGCACAAAAGACTGACAAGTGGCACGTGTTTGCCGACGGAGAGGTGATCCTCAAGAAGGGATTCGTCAATAAACGCAAGGGACTCTTTGCTAGGAAGCGTATGCTGCTCCTGACAACGGGACCGCGTCTCATCTATATTGATCCCGTGCAGATGATCAAGAAGGGCGAAATACCATGGAGCCCCGAACTGCGCGCGGAAGTCAAGAACTTTAAGATCTTCTTTGTGCATACGGTAGGTTTATATAGATAATGATGTTGTATAGCGTAGTGATGATATTGTATAGGCAGCAGGAAAACATATATGATATTATATAGCATATACTATGTTTAACTTTTAGGTTTTTCATGCCATATAATATGTTTTATATAAATAGATAGATTTATAGATAGATTAATAGATAGATTAATTTAAGCATGTTTCATAGAGTATTTGCATAGGTTTTGCAGTATTTTATAAATACCAACTGTTGTTTAAGTTGCTCAGCTTGTTTTTAGTATTTTAAAAATACTTTTTTAAGCTCAAAACTATCATGAGTATTTTTCAAGTCTCTCAAATTGTTTACAATATTTTCGAAATACCCAAAATATGCTTTAAACTATACTATGAGCATGTTTTCCTTTCCATCACATTGTAATTCAGTATTTTAATACCAAACTAACCAATTAGGGTGCCCATTTATGCGGTTTTTTCAGTTTCCTGTCTCTTTTATTTTATCACTTTACATTATTTTGATGATTATTTAAATGTTTTTTTTTTTTTTTTTTAATGTTGTAAACACTCGGTTTGTTGAACCAGGCGACATGGCTATCGACCATGACGTCATGTCAGTCGTGTCATAAAAGTCTCACAACTTCCCTCTACCTCCCTCCCTCCCTCATTCATTTGGGTTCAGTTTATAGCGCCGGCACGTGTTTACGACCCACAACAACAACAACAACAACAAAAACAATAAGAGAGCAACTCAATTAAATGCGACATTGAAAACTGCACACGCAACGCAGATAAAAACAGAGAGAGAAAAAAAAACAATTTCTAGTTTCATTTTTGTTTTTGTTCTTTAATTTATGAGCAAACATTTTGCCAAAAAACATTTTAAACATTTTTGCTAATTTTAATACATATACTATAATTGTGCTAATTTGTATCTTCTCTCTCGCTCTTGCAGCCAAATCGCACGTATTACCTGGACGACCCCGAGGGCTATGCCATACAGTGGGTCGAGGCCATTGAGAACATGTCGAAATTGTGCTATGGCGATGCAGCGGCAGCAGCGACAGCAACGGCGACGGCAAGCAGCATCTCATCCTGCTCGACGGGCGGCGGCAGCAGCAACAGCCTCGCCGTGCAGCAGCAGCAGCAGCAGCAACACTCCGCCCTCAATTCGAATTCGCCCGCCTCCAATAACAGTTCGCCGACAGCGCGGCGAAATTCACCACAGCCGCAAAGGCAAAATGATGTGACGACGCCGGCAGCGTCGACGACGCAGCAGCAGCAGCGGAGCAGCAAAAAGACGGCGTCGAACTGAAGACACGTGTCCGCGTCGCCACTTCGGCGTCATTGGAATGAAAAGTGAATGCAAATTAAATTCTAATTTAGTTGAAATTTAGTGCAAAGCGGAATGCAACAACAACAACTGTAAATGGAAATGGAACAGAAGGAAGAAGAACAAGAAGCAGAGCAGAGCAACAACAAGTGTGCACACACTTGAATTTAGTGCTAAATTAATTTAGTTCGATTATCGATTATCGTTTATCGATTACTTGTTTGTTCACGTGTTTCTGTGTTCTCTGTCCGCCATTTTGTTGTGCAGCGAGTAGATCGTCTACTATATATATAGCATATATATATTTAGCAATACAGTTAAGTCTACACTCACACACACACACACACACACACACGTATATTTAAAGCGTAAACTAAAGTAAAACTAAATTAAATTTAACTAAAGTAAATTAAATTAAATTTAACTAAAGTAAATTTAATTAAATTATTGAAAACCCACACACACATACATATATATATTTATATACAGTTTCGAGAGCGTGTGTGCTGCTGCAGATGGCGCCACACACACACACATACACACATTGTATACATAGTTTATCCAATTTTTTTTAGCGCGTAGTTAGTCACAATTTAAATGAATTACTAGAAGAAGGAGAAGAAGAAGAAGCCGAAGCTAATGAGCTAATGGCGCCATCTGGCGTAGGTCAATGAGAATCAACTCACACACACACACACACACACTCTCTCGCTAGACTTAGGATCACCCCAAAACTAAAAGTAAAGAAAAATGTAAAACTAAATTCAATTGTATTCGATGAGAAAGAGCGTAGCAAATAGGATGAAGAGAGCTGTAAATATTATATATATATCTATATATAGTATATAGGTTAAATCGTGTACATAGAGCGTACATATATATATAGAAAGAGAGCGCGTTATATGTATGTATGTATATGGGAGTGTGTTTGTCATGTCATCTAACTGTAAAACTAAACTATGTAACTATGTAAAAATCTATTGGATCTACCTATACCTATATAGATAGAGAGAGAGATCTATGTAGATCCTGTATATTAGCCTCTTAATGCGAACGTCTAAGAAAATGCCTAAAGTAAACCTAAAGAGAGACAGAAAGAGAGAGAGAGAGAAGTTTAGCGAAAGATCGAGCTCTCGCTTAACTTTCTAGTAAGAATTTTTCTATGCTAATTTTTTGATTTTTACAATTAATTTATAATGCTTTTTTGCCCTATAAAGAAACGTATAAGACTTTGAGAAACTATTTAAATCAGAAGAAGAAAAGGAAGAAGTTGATGGAGAAGAACCAGAAGTAGAAGAGAAGCAGAAGAAAAGAAAAACAAAAACAAGAAAACCACAAAAAAGAAAAAAAAAAACAAAATGAATATGATAAAATACATATAAAATATATACAGCAAAATGAAACCGAAAAAAAAACAAACAAAACAAAACCGAAACGAGCTGAAGTAGAAGAAGAAAGAAGAGCGAGAAATTTAGTTAAATTTACATTTGGCTTTGGTTGTTTATGTGCTCGTTCCAAAAAAAAAAAAAAAAAAAAAAAATAGCAAAGATTTTCAAAAGAGGAAACAAAACGTATTTTTCGTATCTTGTATGTTTCATATTTATGTTGTATGCGCTGATTTTCTTTGTTTTTGTTGTGTTCTTTTTGCATTTCGCATAAGAAGAGAAAGAAAGAAAGGAAGAAAGAGGATGTGAAGAGCACTGTAAGTTAGCTTGAAAAGTAATGAATGAAAAAACAGGTATAAAATTGAATTTTAACTAAATTAAAAAGCAGAAAATGAAAAAAAGAAAAAAATAAAAACATACAGAACTAAACAAAGATAATGTTTAAAAAAAGTTAAAGATTAAAACACATAAAGCTAATGCAAATTGTAAGAAAGAGAAAGAGAGAGAGAATGTTCGGCATTTTGGTTCGTTCATCATGTGGAAAAAGTTTCTAAAACTCGCGCGTATTAGTTCAATTGTAAAGCCTAAGTTACGCCTAGACCACGCCCCTATCACACACACACACACCCCCACACACACACACTCACCCTACTTAGCATTAAGTTATGAAGCATGTGAGAGAGAAAGTAAGAGAAAGAGAGTAGAAGTTAGCAGTTAGTGATGAAAAAAAAAGGAAAGAAAGCAAAAAATACATTTGTACATACATATCGCGTCCCGCATTCGGTGTGGGCGTGGCCGTAGCAGCAATTTAACTATAGATTACTATGTTACGCAAAGTATACAATTAATTCAATTAAATTAAATTAATCTAAATCTAAATTAAATTTAACTAAATTAAATTGTATAATTTATTCAAGAAGATGGAGATGAAGATGAAGAAGAAATGCAAAGAGAGATGTAACTAAATAGTGAGAGAACATTGTAAATTATTATTATATATACAAAACATACATTATATATACATATATAGAGATAATTAACTTCATATATATGTGTATATACATATATACCACACATACACACACACACACACGTATATATATATAAAGTAAATAATTGGTCAAAAAGCAAAAAAAAAAAACGTATCATTAAAAATTAAAAAAAAAAAATCAAACAAAAATTAAAGAAAAAACATTTTCAAAACAACAAGAAAAATTTACGCAAATTTGTTTTTATTTCGATTTGGTTTTACGAATTGGCAACATTTTCGTTAAGAACCTTCTTCCCCCCGGTATTGGTATTCCCCCCTTACCCCCTCGTAAAATACAAAACGCATTCAAACTAACCGAACTTACGAATAGGTTTCGACAAGAGAATAAGAGAGCAGAAGCAGATGAAGAAGACATTGTAAAATACATATACATATATACAGATCTATATATATTATATAGTATAACACGAAGACTCGATAAAATACAAAATACAGATCTTTGATTTCGACCTTATGTGCTGCAGTACCTTAAGAAAGCTCCTCCACGTAGGACTGAAGAAAGAACGCGAGAGAGAGAGAGAGAGATGGATAATGGAGAGAGACGACGCCAATTTGAACTCCCGGAATAGAACAGAAATCTATATACACCATATTATATATACATCACGATATACACGATATACATAGTTTTATAACTTCTCTAGTTTCTGATTTATTACCGATATATAGTATGATTTGTAGCTTTATTTAGAAAAATCAAAAAAAGTATAAAACACCATGAAGAAGGAACACCAAGAAGAAGATCTATCAGATAGAAGAAAGTGCCTAGAAGAACCACAGTAGTAGAAAGTTTAGATCAGAGAGAAACTACTTTCGTATGCGCCCCATTCTAACCCAACAAATATACTATACCCTCTATATGTACCATGTATACGATCGATGATGATTTGAGTTTAACGGTGCTCTCGAGTAGCCTAGTCTTACCTATGTATACCAGTCGCATATAACAGTCGCAGGCGTATAACAGTCTACTCGTCTTAGCATTAGAATCCAAAGATACCAAAGATGGGTAAAACAATTCAAGGAATTTCTTTCGTGTTCAATTTTAGTTATGGCAAATTTTTAGTGCAAGCATTAGTCGACTAGTTCTAGTATATATACTAAAAACAAATACATACATATATATGTCTAAGTATCTATGGGATAAGTGCAGACATATACATAGTATACTCGTATACCTAAACAAAAAAAACACATACCTACGTACATATAGCCAATATTATACGAGTTTATACATACTTATATATACTATATATAGTATATTATACAGATCTATACAGATATACAGATACATATAGCATATACTTGATACTATACCTTGAACATTCCAATTGTATATTGATAAAGTCGAGAGCGAGAATCGATCGTTTTATCCAAGTTCAATCTCTAGGGGTGCTAGACTGAGTTATATAAGCCGTAAACGTAAACTCTTCACGTTACGTAACGTAAACGTAAACGCAAACGTAACGTAATTCAATTACCTTGCAAAGTATGAAATACATCCAACTAATTTGCAACTCGTGTACATACAGACATACCTATTTGACTATACCTACATATATAAGACAGACATGATATATTATATTATCATACATATATGATCATACAAAATACATAGATATCTAGGTGTCCCTTGGCATTCCTTTCCCTTCCCTGCCCTGCCCCATAACAGTACTTACACAGACACACACACACACACACTCGCATATATACATACATACATATACGACTATATATTTACATATATAGATTTTAAGCAGAAACAGATAAATTATTGCGGCATATTAAGATAATAGACACATACACTCACACAGATACACCACACACATGTAAAATGATGAAACAGAGGGGAAAAGTCGAGGAAATCGTTTAAGTTCGTTGAGCAACGTTGTATTTTTCAGCACGTAAAATCAGAAAACTAAACTAAGCGAAACAGAAATACAAAACAGAAAAACAGAAAACAAGCAAAAATACATAAAACATAAAGTTCGTTACATTCAGGTTAAAAAAACAAAGAAACCCCCAAACATAACATACAAAAACAAAAAAATATCCCGATAAAGAATACGGCACAGTTTGTTAAAAAGAAAGAAAATTACAAAAAGGTTTGAAAGAGAGAGAGAGAGGTAAATATAAATAAAGAACGTTGAACAGTTGAGAGCAGAGTGTAAGTTGATTGAAATAAAAACACACACAAAAATAAAGTGAAGCAAAAAAAAAAGTGAAGAAGAAAGCAAGAGAAACAAAAAAAGAATCAAATTGTGTTTTAATTTTCAACGTACATGCATAGCAAGCAGCTTTGTGTCGTGCACAGCAGCAGCAATGAGAGCTGCCAGACATTTTTTCAGAGAGAGAGAGAGCGAGACAAACATATTGCGCATAGCATGCGTGTGGCAAGCAGCTCTTGTCTGTCAGACGGCAACAGGGCGCCTCGTTTGAATTACTGCAGTGCACTGTGAGATTTCTGTCCGAATTAGTTTCTAGTTTTATTTAATTTATAGTACTAGATTTCAGCCATGATGTCATCATTTTCGCTCAGTCAATCCGACTCTGAGGAGGAAGTTTTCCGCCAACGTGGCGGCAGATTTTTCCTACGCGACAAGAATCGGAAACTCAACGATGCAAATCGCCGCAATCAGAACCAGAATTATTATGAATTACGTGAATTACCAAGTGTTACTAGCAAAGATCAAGATTCATTTTCCGATGACAAAAAGGATGGAGTTAAAAAAAAGGATGGTGCGCCTATTTATCCAGATGATGAGGATCCCTCCACAGGCTCTGAAATTGATGATGATAGAACCAATCATGTTGTATGCATTATTATCTACAGTCTTATTGGATATGTTACGGGTATTGTGCTAGTATTGATATGGTATTGGCGTCACTTTGAGAAATATGGCAGCGATATAAACCTGAAGTGGGTGATCATAGTGCTGCTGGTTATACTCATTATAATAGGTTGCTATAATCTAGCCTTCAGGTGGGATCTTGAAGCCTTTCCCCCCTTCCCCAATTTCAGTACATAACTCTCACTCTCTGCAGATGCTGGCTGGCCCTATTGCCGCCCAATCTATCTGGCTACGTAGGTCGCCTACTGATCATATGCATAGCCTTCTATGTGGCCCTCTCTGGGCCCGGCATGAACATGATACACAACACGGAGATCACCATGCATAGTCTGGCCTGTGGACAATCCCTGCTGAAGCGATCCCTAATGCCAATGCATCAGATTATGGGTGAGCCTGTTTTCCCAGTGGAGGAATCCGTCTACGTTTGTCTAGCTCAGGTGCGAAAGTTAATGGAGCATCTGGATGAGAATTTTCAGAAGATTGAGGCGCCCATAGTACGCATACGTAAGTGTGGAAACAACTTGAACCCTCCTTCTACTCCTGAACCCTCCCATCCATGCGCAGACTCGAGCTATCGCAGCTGCGCCGACTGGCTGCAACATCAGCAATTATTCTTTGAAAATCAGATGGGATCACCCTACGAACGTTGCATGGCTGCCGGAAGTCGAAGCTTCGAGGAATGTCAGCTCAAGTTTCCAGATGATAAGGCACTCTGCGATTTGGGGGAACGTTTCGAATGGTTCTGTGCCAAGCTCAAGGATCTGCCCAGTTTCTTTGATCCAAACCTGCAGCTGCAGCAGGAACAACAGATCGATGATCATCTCTTTATGGGTAAGTTGAGGGGGAGGTAGGGTAGGTCTAGTAATAACTTTTCTTCTCCAGGACCCCTGCAGAGCTTCGCCCTGATACGCTCGATTTTCGAAGTCAGCATCACGTTCGATCATACACAGAAATTAGGGGAGGATCATCCTGGCATTAATCTTGATGTTGATCTTGAGATCGGTGAACGATTTCAACTACAGCTGAAGATACTGAAGTTAGTCTTCTTGTGGGTCTATTTTAATATCATTTTGCTAACGATCAATCTGATCTTGGTTGTGATATACTTTCATTTCAATTATCTGGGTAGCTTGGAGTATTCCAATCGATATCTGAATCGTGCATTCCATGTCTTCAATAAGAAGCAATCCAAGAAGTTGGGTTTTGGTGCTCTGCCCCTAAATAGCACTGAAACCAAGAGTTATACAGAGGTAAGAAAAAGATCATCATATATATATATTAAGATCGTTTACTTCCAGCTAAAATCCTGCCACATTTTGGCCTTTGAGAAATACTTGGGGCAGCATACGTTTATCTTTATGGTTATCACGACTTGTCAGCTCTTTACCATATGTTTCATAGACTATAGTCTGTACTCCTTGTTGAACATGATGAACTATCATACGGAACTGACGGCCGAGCTGCAACGTAGGATCTATTCCGCCTCTTTCATTCTTCTTCTAACCTATCCATTACTTAGCTTCGGAATATACAAAGATTGTGGTTAAAGACGGTGGCACGATCGGTTATATAATTGCCGGGCTGGTGAAGGCCTTCGAACCGCTTTCCAAGAATCTTTTCATAGACATACAGAACTGTCTACCCATACCACGTGCTACGAATTATTTTATATATTGGGAGATCTTTATATTGGATTTCTTTGCCTGGATCTTAGTGGTTATCGGACCGTTTATACTGCGCCTACGTAATCGGATAATGTCCTTTTTTTATCCATTAAATAATAAAGCAAGGGCTGAGCATTTGCATATGTTAATATTGCGCGATAGGTGTAAGGTTATATAGATCTTATCAACTATATATATATTTCTATATCTTTCTGTAATCCTGCAGCGGAATTTATTGTGATTGCGCGACGTAGGGCTCGTGCGATAAATCTATATTACACAGAGAATCGGACGACCAAGGCGTTTAACTACTTAATTCAGTTAATTTATATGTAAGTAATATCTATTATAGGATGATATATGATATATAGAAATTTGCATTCCAGTTTGTCCTGCGGCAAGTGCGGTTCGTACATGAATATGAGATGCAAGACCTGCGAGGAACCCCTAAAAAAGTAAGTGTATTGACAGAGTGATTCCAAGTTAGCCGATATATATATATATATATATTATAATTTTAGAAATAACTTGGTTGCTTGCGATACGCCCGGCTGTCGCGGAGTCTTCTGTCAACCTTGCTATATCGAGTCCAATTGTGTTTGTATACTCTGCTCGCCAACTGATAAATATGGGGACTACGAGAGTTTCTCCGAAGTGGGGTAAGTATCGGTTTAGTCTCTCTCTCTCTCTCTTTCTTACTCTATCTATCCTGCACAGAGATTCATCTGATGATTCAGATCCTCATCCATATCGTCAGGGTCTTTTCTACCTTCATCCAAATGCGAAACCTCCTACAAAAGAGGAACATAAGAGCGCCTAAACTAAAGATATATATATATATATATATATATATATATATCTAGCAAGTAAATAAAGCATTACATATATGCCCGATTGTTCCATTTCTTTGCTGCTTTCTTTGGCCATTGCCAGTGCCGACTTGTTGGCTCCCAACTTGGCCATGGGAATCTTAACAATTCTGCTGAATCGCAGCTTTTATTGGCAAAATGGCCTCATCATTTCTCGCTCCCTGACGCGAAGCGGAGTCATCCCGATTACCTCTGCTCTTGACACTGTCACTTGGCCATATCGGCTACTGTTTTACCTCGTTTGTCTCGCGTTGCCAGCTTTGGCGACAGACGACGAAGATGACGACGACGATGAAGAAGAAGATGACGATGATGAGCCTCTTTCCGCGTCGGGCAATAACACTTTGTTTTCAATTTGTGCAACAGTCGAGTTGCCCTGCTGATCCCCCTGCCTCCTCTGCCACCCTTCCCTCCTTCCTCCGTCTGCCGTCTGGCATAGCTTGGCGCACATGTGGGCTGCAATTAAATGTTCATTAAATGCGACAGGCACGACGAGCCTGAGATTGCTGCTGGACAATTAATGCAGTCTGTGGGAAGGAGGAGGAGGAGGAGGAGGAGGAGAGTAAGGCAGAAGCAGGAGGAGGAGCGGGAGTAGAAGCAGAAAAAGGAGAAGCGGGAGTAGAAGCAGGAAGGAGGAGAAGCGGGAGTAGGAGCAGGAGGAGGAGAAGCGGGAGTAGGAGCAGAAGTAGGAACAGAGGTGCTAGAGAAGGAGTTGGAGCAGGAGAAGGAGAATCAAGAGTTGGAGGCTGAGAAGCGGGAGTAGGAGCAGGAGGAGAGGCAGAAGTAGAAGCATAAGGAGGAGAAGCTGGAGAAGTGGGTATAGTCTGCAGAATCGGAAGGAGAAGCGGCGGAGGCGCGTGTAGAATCAATGAACAC
Source organism: Zaprionus tsacasi (assembly GCA_018904105.1). Taxonomy (NCBI): domain Eukaryota; kingdom Metazoa; phylum Arthropoda; class Insecta; order Diptera; family Drosophilidae; genus Zaprionus; species Zaprionus tsacasi. The sequence continues at coordinate 2,452,387 of JAEIFR010000049.1, read as the reverse complement.
TCCTCAGCTCCTCGTCTAGAGTGAGCAACCATGTCTGAGATTGGAATTGGGACTGAGACTGGAACTGAGACTGTGCTGCCTTGTCTGATGATGACATTCAGCGGGGCGTTTGTTTTGCTCTCCAGCATGCTGGAATTTGCTGCGTAATGTGATGGTGGTCCCGTCTAGTCTTCTAACTCTACCTCTCCCCTCCCCCCTTCTCTTCTTCCAACTTATTTATGAGCCACAAATTTTGACATTTATTTCTATTATTTATCTGGGCCTAAACTGTAACACGCTATCGCTCCCTATCGTTCTCTCCCCCCCTCACCCCTCCTGCTCGTTACGTCTTTTGTTGACCCACCTAGCTGGTCGCAACCTTTTGATCGACCCTCTTCAATGCATTCTCTTTTGTGCGGCTGCTTCTTCTTCTCCTACTCCTTCTCCTTCTTCTTCTGCTATGCTAATGTGTGCACAAGTGTTTTATTTGTTATTTAACACCGAGTTGGGTCTCGGATGCAGTGACCAGCGGGCTGTGCGGGTTGACAACGGCACCACACACAGACAGAGAACGGGAGAGAGAGAGAGAGGGGGAGAGAGAGGGAGAGGGAGAGAGAGAGGTCATTTGGAGGTTTGCCGAAACGATTTGGGTCTGCTTCTTGGGTTACCTTGAAACTGGAAACCCCAGATCGCAGAACTCTTCACATTCCATAACGGAATCAGTTCGGTAGAGGATTATCCTCCCCTCCCCTCCCCTTCCCCCCTTGACACCTCTTGAGAGCTTTAACCCTTTATTCAAATTTATGCACAATTACATAGCTAGTAGTGTAGTCTGGTCACACTGTCTAGGGCTTCACCGATATCTTATTGGGATAGCCAAAGAAACCGATGCTCTTCAGCTCTATCAATAGATCCTGATCGTTGCCAACGGCCTTGAAGATGGCCTTCTCCAGTTCATCGTACTGGAAGTGCGGCGAGTAGGGCATATCGTCCAGGGCCTGGAAGAGAGCAGAACCACGTTCGTTGCCCACGACCAGCACGGTGCCGCTATTGGAGAATCTGGAAGAGAAAAGGGATTGGAAGAAGAAGCAATCGGTCTAAGCAACAAGCTGTACCCACTGTGCGGTGGTATTGAAGGAGTTATCCATTTCGTGCTTGCCCATGGGCTTCAGGATGTTACGTCGCAGATCCCAAATGTTTGTCACCTTACGATTCAAAGGAGATGATAATGGTCGAGTTGATGGGACTCCAACAGGCCCAGTGAATGGGTTGGAAGTCATCGATAAGCTCTATGATGGGTCTGGTCATGCCCTCGACCCAGATACGCACGTACCTGGTAGAGGGAGGAGGGAGGAGTTAGAGAGGAGTCAAGAAAAGCAAAGGGAGGAGTAGACCAGGAGAAGAAGAGTCAGTGGGAAGAAAGCAAGGATACTGAAGAAGTCTAAGAGAAGGAATAGTAGAAGGAGGAGGGTTAAGAGGAATAGAGGGAATGGGGTTAGGGGGAGTAATAGATGGAATGGGATTAGGTCTAGTCACCCTACCAATCGTTGCCACAGGTGAGAAAGAGCTTGCATGACCAGGGGGAGAATTGCATGCAATTGACACCTCCATCGTGGCACTTGAGCACCTCCAGATACTGATGCTGATAGTTGATGGAGCACTTGTGGATGCAGCCCTCGTCGGTGAGAATGTAATAGATATCATTGTAGATGGGATGTGTGGTAATCGAGAGACCCTGCGGATGGCGATTGGACTGTATGGATGTGCCAGGATGCAGGGGTACGCGTATACCCTCCGGATGCCCCTCGATGCGTTCGAGTACCATCTGCGTGAAGCCAATCAGGTAGGGGGTCTTCGAGAGACGATATCGTGTGACGGTGCCATCCTGCGATAGACTAAGGAATGGATCTATCTCATTGGGATCATCGTCATCGGTCTGCTTGATCCAGCGAATGGCCACAATCGGAGCCACACTGGTCGAGGTGCTGCGTTGCGAAATGGAGATGGGCGAAGCCTTCAGATCGGCCACATCGCGTACCTCCACACTGCCATCGTACATGCCGATGGCAATCAGGGATGGCAAGAAGGGTGAGAAGCAGACGGCCGTAACCGGAATGTCATAGTAATAGGCACGTTCCGGTTCACCCGGATTCTTGATGCTCCACACATAGACATCGCCACTGTTGGGCACATGCTGGGAGGAGAACGAGAAGAGGCCATAACTAATGGCCAATATGTCGCTATTCCTACAACAGAAGCTCATGTCGCTAACAGCTTTACGCTCCTCCCGGCTCGGCACGGGAGACAGACGAAAGAGCAGATGCATCGAGTACTTGTACTGCACCTCGGGGGAACAACGATCCAAGGCCTTAAAGTTTCGGAAACGTTGCATTCCCGTCTTATAGGAATTGCTGGACAGGCTGCGTCCAATGAAAACAATGGCCTGCTTGAAGGCGGAGGTCTTATATAATACAGATGCCACATTCTTGGACAATTGCTTCTCCCTCTGATGCTCCTGCTCGCGAAAGGCGGCAGCCACAGAGTCCTCCTCATCCGTTTGCACTGCGATTGGTTGGTTGGCAGCGAAGGGTACATTAGTCTTTCGTAGTACTCCCTCCATGGTGTCGTACATCTCGAAATTGGATACATATGAACTGACTGTAGCATTCTCTACCGTGACCGTATTGACCGCACGTGTATTGGTCAGGATCACATTGGTTTGAGCCTCATTATCGGCTCGACGACGTATCTTGCCCTTGCCCACCGTAAGGTATTCGTATAGTTTATTATCCGCCTCGACCAAATCACCCAGACGTGTTCCCTTCGCCTCAGTGGTAGCCAGCTGATTGTGTATCTCGAAGAAGGGAGACTTCAGTAGCGTCACCTTGACGAAACTCTTCTTGTACGGCACTTCGGGAGTCTCCTCTTCAACGTTATCTTGCACCACCGGATCGAACATTATCGTTTCGGCCATGATCTGTATGTGATGGTTGGATATGGAAGAGATCCTAACGAATAGGGTGGCCGACTTACCCCCGCGATAAGCTCGTCTATGGATTGTTTTTGTCCCCCAATTCCCACCGCGCATGCTCGTACGTGTTCGCAAACGGGACGCATTGAAGCGCGTGTGAGTCAGTGGCATCATGGTCATCTCATGCTTCATGTGCGTCACGAAGTTAACGAATCTGTCGATGAAGGGATCATCATCTATACAATTCGGTGTCAGGTCAACCTCTTCGCCATCGGCCTCCTCCTTCACCTGCAGAGGGTTAGATCGAAAAGGGGTTTAAGTGGGAAAGGCAGGGTAGATGGAAGGGATACTAAGAGGAAATCCTCCTTACCTTGAACTGCTGACGATATTCTATATCTGTCATTATCTCCTGCGCATACGAGTGCAATTCGGTCTTCTTCTCCGATGTACGCTTCTCTGCTACAGCCTCCTCTTCGACAGGGTCCTGCATAAGATTGACGGTTTTCCGTACAGTTTTCTCCATTTTAGTATTTGTATTATTCTTTGGATTTAGCTGGAAAGTACTACTAATAGATATACATAGTCTCGAAGCTAAATGAAATTTGAAGTAAGAGAGAGAGAGAGAGACTGAGACTGAAAAGGTTGCTTGTTTAATTTCCCGAAAGGAAACTGAGCTTACTTGTAGGCTTCGGCCTTATCAATCCTGCTCTTAATTAGCACCATGAATACTTGTGATTTTTCAATTATATCTTCCCCCCTCTTTCGCCTCTTCTTATCCCTCAGCTCATTAGTACGCGTCTTGTTGCCACAGTTTCCCCTGCGTTGTAAGCCAGATAAAAAGCTAGATAAAGCCAACCACCGCAGGCAGAAGATGGGCAGAGGGTTGGGGGGAAGGATGGGAGGTTAAGGGTGATGCCGGCCAGGCATGCTGCTGCTGCTACTCCCAATGTGCGTTTCAGTTACAGTTGAACCCGCGTACCGTGCAAACGTATCGCAGAGCGAGCAAGTCCAAGCGAAGTCAGAGTCCGCGTCTATCGCGGATGCACGTAACAGAAGAAGGTGTCAGTGAGAGTGTCCCCCTCCCAGTGCAATCCAAGTGCTCCAATTGGAGTGCTAATTACGAGCATGTCCATTGCACAACAGCAACTGCCGCAACTGCCTCCTAGCATGGACGGACAGCGTGAAAAGCGAGTACCAGAAAACTCAATTAGGAGTGTTGCCCCAAAGACGCAGTACGTCATAAATTCAGCGCCAATGCATGCGAAGGCAACCACGGCGGGTCTCATCTCGGGCGGCACACTGCATCTGCATCGGTTGAGGAGTGCGCAGGTATGTTCCATCCAATTCCAGCTAGTTGGCCATGTTAATTGAATTGGTCAGATATAGTACATGGTAGTACTACGATTGTACGGTTACCATATCCGCATTCGCATGTAAATCGCAGGCGAGGGGTGCTTGAGTAGTTACGGATATATGTAGAGAACTGAAAGGTGACTCCCTGCTTTCTTGGTACCTCCTAGAAGATACCTAGCTAGGAGGTAGAGAGGAAGGAAGGGGCAGTTGGGAAGGAAGGAGCAGTTAGAGGAAGGAAGGAGTAGTTACTCTGTCCCTCATAGGTAGTGGAAGGAAGGGACAGTTGGAATGGAAGACAGGTAGAAGAAGAAGTCGTTAACCTGTAGGTATAGCTTATCTATCTAATGTGAAGGGGAATCCATATTTAATATGGGTTGGGAGTGCCTTAATAATCAGTTGGTTAAGCTCAAAATAAAGGTCTTTACACTAGGTTAAAGACTTTTTCAAGAGATATTTATAAAGCTAACTGAACTACAAAAGGTTAGACTTGCTGCTACAATATTATAAACTATAAAAATCAGATTTATTTCAGAGAAAATAATTTTTTAAGAAAATAATTAAACTCATTTTAGGGAAAATAAATATTTCAAGAAATATTCAAAGTTTACGTAGGGTTCTATAGCTATTTCTATGGTCTTGACTGCATAGACTTATCAGCTTAATATAGTCTTAGTAAATATACCTATTCCTTCGACAACTTCTCGCGCCACCCTCGTTGAGTAGGACATTGTGAGAGCGAAAACAAAAGCTAACAAGCCCCGCAGGCCATGTACACAGTATATTCATTTACATATAGCTAGAGGTGTGTGTGCGGGTGTGTGTGTGTGTGTGTGTGTATCTGCTGTGTAGTATCTGCAGCTTGTAGTACGCTCTCGCATAGCGAGATATATATGTAGATACCTGACCACAGTGCAGGAGGGTGCGTAACGTAAATTTGCTGCGTTCGTTTTTGCTGATTTTTGCCGGCAAAAAGTGACCCCCTCCCCCTGCTCCTCCTCCACGTCGTCGTCGCCTTGTCTGTGCGGCTAGAGCAACCCAACACCCACTCCCACATCCCACCCCCCTTGACGTCTCGCCCAGCCTGGCCAGGCCTGAATGGAGCGCACCGCATGCGTGTTGCGAGTCTGCGCCGCGGCGAGAGCGACGTCGTCATCGACATGGCCATGTTATGTAAACACCGCAGCAGCTGGGCGGGAGGAGGAGGAGGAGCAGCAGTAGAGAGCTGGCTGAAGGAGGAGGAGGGACTGACTGACTGCGGGTGTAGTCGCTGCTGATGACGAAAGCAAAAGCCGAAGCCGAAGCTGGCGACGCAGTTGCTGCTGCTGCTGCTGGCCTGATGCCTGCTGGAGTTGCCTGGGATCATGATGACCATGACGGGTGGCGGATGGCGGCTGCTGCTGCCGTTAGCTACCGCTGCTGCTGCTGTCAAAGTCGTCACGTCATTCATCTGACGCGGGCTGCGATGCGAGATGAGTTTGTTGACGCCATTCAAAGCGTTGCCTGTTTGAGGAGGGATGTGCAGAGCGTGTGTGTGCGGGAGTGTGTGTATCTTGGTGTGGGCTGTGCCCGGCCTGGGTCTGGGTGGTCCTGCTCGGCGCACATTTGCATTTTGCCGGCCACTTGGGCTGCGCCTCCATTAGCTGCTACTGCCCGCTGGAGAGTTCTCAGCGCATCCCTACGGCCCAAAGTGGCCCAAAGTGGAGTCTGCAGCCTGACTTTGGCGTTTCTTCCACTTGGCTGCACACCATCAAAAAGCACTAAATGGCGCAGCCTACTCCGAGGGTGGGTCTACCCCTCCCCCTCCTCCCACACACTCTGCTTGTTTATGTTTGCTTTCAATTTTATCCCTGACATCGTTTGCATCCTTTTGTGTGCGCTTTCGATCACGATTTTTTTAGGCATAGCCTGTGGATGAAGGGGTGTACGGGTGCGGGGTTGGGGGCGTCGTAGGAAGTCGTCCTTGCCCGGTTGCGTGTCCCGGCTGGCGACAGCCTTGCACTTGCCCGCAATTGAACTTCACTTGGGGTTGTTTCCCAATCCCAACCAGCGCGTGCTCCCATTCAGCGCACTCTCTCACTCTCTCTCGCTCTCTCTCTGTAAGGGCATCTGCCTTGCTGAATTTATCTGAGCGCGCTCTCTCTGAGAGTTCTCTCTCTCTTTCTCTCTCTGGCTTCCTTTGCCTTGCTCGTTTGTTTTCCTTTTGCCATCGTCTTTCAACTCTCTCGCTGCCTTCGTGTTTTTGTTTTGCTTTGCCTTCCTTCTCGAGGGGTTAATCAACCTTCTTCAATGCGAACTATAACTGTGAAGCTGTAGAGACAGAGAGAGAGAGAGATAGTTGAAGTCGAAGAGAGAAAGGGAAAGAGAGAGACAGTTTAACTTTGTCTCGGCTACAATTGAATTTACGAGCTGAGAGCGCTAAAATTTAGTTTTCAAGTGGATTTATGATCCTACTCGAAGGACTTTGTGCACAGCACGTGCTCTCAGCTTGGGGTAGGGTATATCCATAAGTAAACTTTGTCTTAAAGACCTATCAAGACTTTCCACAGTCATAACTCCGTCAAAAATAAACCGATTTAGCTCTGAAGTATCGTTTATCCATTATTGGACTATAGATTGATAAAAAATGATGAGTTTAATCAATGAAATTAATGGCTTTAGTTCTAGATTAGAATTGCTTAAACATTTAAGCAATTTGAAAAATTAAAAAAAATTTTAATTTTTTTGAATTTTTGTAAGGGTCCCCCCTGTAAATTTTTCAGAAACATTTTTTTTTCAAAATTTAAAATCGTCAGCTTTTACTTTTAATCGATTGCGGAGGTCTAAATTAGTATAAAACAAGTGTTTTAAAATTGTTTTTGAGGATACTTAATTTTTGCCCAAAAATCATGTCAAAGTCGACCAAAAATTTAACATGCAAACACAGGACCTGTAACCTCATTTTCCATACTTCATAACTTTCTTAAAAATCAATCGATTTTCTTCGGATAAAGCATTTTATTCATGGTTTTAGTTATAGAATAGAATATCTTAACCATTTTAGAAATTTTAAAAATTAAAAAAAAATTTAATTTTTGTGAATTTTTGTAAGGGTCCCCCCTGTACATTTTTCAGAAAATTTTTTTTTCAAAATTTAAAATCAAAAAATTAAACTCATTTAACTCATAATCTAAAAACAACTTCTAGTCAAAAAAAATTTTTTAATTTGGCAGCTTTTACGTTTAATCGATTGCGGAGGTCAAAATTAGTATAAAACAAGTGTTTAAAATTGTTTTAGAGCATACTTAATTTTTGGCCAAAAATCATGTCAAAGTTGACCAAAAATTTAACATCTGCACAGGACCTGTAACCTCATTTTCCATACTTCATAACTTTCTTAAAAATCAATCGATTTTCTTCGGGTAAAGCATTTTATTCATGGTTTTAGTTATAGAATAGAATAACTTAATCATTTTAGCAATTTGAAAAATTAAAAAAATTTTAATTTTTGTAAGGGTCCCCCCTGTACATTTTTCAGAAATTTTTTTTTCAAAAAATTAAAATTGGCAGCTTTTACTTTTAATCGATTGCGGAGGTCAAAATTAGTATAAAACAAGTGTTTAAAATTGTTTTAGAGCATACTTAATTTTTGGCCAAAAATCATATCAAAGTCGAACAAAAATTTAGCATGCACAGGACCTGTAACCTCATTTTTCATACTTCATAACTTTCTTATAAATCAATCGATTTTCTTCGGGTGAAGCATTTTATTCATGGTTTTAGTTATAGAATAGAACAACTTAATCATTTTAGCAATTTGAAAAATTAAAAAAAATTTTAATTTTTGTGAATTTTTGTAAGGGTCCCCCCTGTAAATTTTTCAGAAATTTTTTTTTCAAAAAATTAAAATTGGCAGCTTTTACTTTTAATCGATAGCGGAGGTCAAAATTAGTATTAAACAAGCGTTTAAAATTGTTTTAGAGCATACTCAATTTTTGCCCAAAAATCATGTCGAAGTCGACCAAAAATTGAACATGCACAGGACCTGTAACCTCATTTTCCATACTTCATAACTTTCTTAAAAATCAATCGATTTTCTTCGGGTAAAGCATTTTATTTAGGATTTTAGTTCTTGAATTGAATGGCTTATTAGTTTTTGCAATTTAAAAAACTCAACTTTTTGTAATTTTAGTAAGGGTCCCCCCTGTAAATTTTACAGAAAAATTTTTAGTATAAAAATTTGTTTAAAATTAGCATATGAAACGATTTCAAAACGATTTCCAACTTGAGTTGTGAAAGATAACGTCAAGAAACGACATTTTGAAGTGTTTGGAAGTATCTTTTGCCTGCACAGATACTTGGCTGTGATCTGTGACTTCTTCATTATCGCAATGTCAATTGGCATGTGCAAAAAACAAGCGAACCCCCCCGAACAGTTTCAAGTGCGCCGACATCGAATTGAAAATAATCCCAAAAGCGAAATCCACTTAAGACTGAGACTGGCAAAAACAATTCGGGGTCGTAAATTCGAAAATGCTGTAAGCGCATTCGGTAGCAGCATCGCAACGCAGCAGTGCAATGCACTCCTGCCCCCAGGCGCACCCCTTTGCCCCCTTCTGCCAGCGCCACTGGCGCTAATGGAAGCTCGCAAGGCGTCGCAACGCGTCGCGACTCGCCTCGACTCGACGTGGCGCCAACATATTTTGCTGTCGCATGGAAATTATGAGCGCTCGCTGTGAAAATTTGCATAAAGTAAATGAAAAATTAAAAAACAAGTAAGAAAAAAAGAAAGAGAGAGAGAAAAAAATAAACAAACCCGAAAAAGACCACAGAATGCAGTGGCGAAAGAAAGTGGAAAGCGTAAAGAGTGAAGAATTTATGCGAACGTGTTGGAAATTCCTTAATTTATAAGAAGTGGAAAATCAGAGATCTTTACCTGACAAACAATTTTCCTCACGTCATGTGAAACTACTTGAAAATTCAAGAATTTCGTTGAAGACGACAGCATGTGATTACATAATTCGGTTAGAGTCGGAAAAATCGGGAAAAACTATGCAGGAAAATGCCATAAATACAGCGCAGACAGTTGCACATGCAGCCAAAGATACAAAGATACTTTTTTGGAACTGGCGAATTCATGGAAGCCTTCGGGTCTATGGAAAAGTATCTCACGCATTCCTGCGCTTTGACTTCTTTTTTAATGAATTTATGCAGCTGATGCAGATGCAGATTAAGCACGCCGGGAGCATTTTATAAATTGCTCTTAAATTATAGAAAACCCCTACTCGAAATAGAAGAAGATTTACGAGAGAGATCGCAGCAGAGTTGCCATCACACTTGGCGCACTTAATGAGCCTCGATAAGCATTATTATTATGCCAAGTTGTCGCCGAAAATGTGCCCCAACTATATCTCTCTCTTGCCCTCTCTTTCTCGCTCTGAAGTGACCTATTAATCCGACAAACTGTCAGCCGGTTGCATTAATGATCAGAAGAAGAAAAAAAGATGCTGGGGTCGCCCACGTCTTGGCCACGTCTTGAAGATCCCCCCCCCGATATTATACACAAATATGTGTATTGCGTTCGCTCGCTTTGACCTTATAAATCAGTGTGGAATACAGTCAAATTTGTACACAACAATCGTATAGATGAGGGAAACGGTCATATAAAAAACAATATTTTCGCCCCCCTCCCTGCCTTTCCCCCTTAAAAACATAAATTTTTGATTTACGCAATATGCGCGGGCATCGTATTTTTTGATTTATCTCGACCATCAAGTAATTTACTCTACGACAAATTGGGGGCATCTATGGGGAGAGAGGCGCCATCCGCCCGCCCGTGCTACAATCGATAATCTATTTTATTGGCCAATTTGACTGTACTTACCTGCGCTTTATTAGGGTGACCATAACTCAGTGTGTCCGAAATTGTGTCAATTTCAATTGGGATTATCGGATAATCCGAGATTTACGATTGTCATATTTATAGAGCTTCCAATTTACATAAGTCTTATAGCGTATAACAACCTTCTCTGGAACTGTGTTTTCTTCCGTTGCTAAGATCTTAAGATCTTAATTCCCAAATATTGCAGACTAAGTACAGTCGCGCATTTTTATGTTATTTTCGCTTAAATATTTTGCTAACTTATCTGTGAAAATTCCTAAGAAATCTCTTAACTGTCTGGGGATCTCTTGACATTTCTTTTTATGGATTTATAACTGTGCTTAGCTCAAATACAAGTATGCAGTACTACGTGGTGTTCCCCCCTTACCACAGGGAACGATCCAATTCGCAATGCAATAACAGAAATAATCTAATCTTATCGCCCCGTTGAGGCATTAATAATTTTGTTTATTTTTTGTTTTCTTTTTTTTTCGCAGTTCGTACAATCAACATATACATATATAGGGTAGATATATAGTATCGCACACCGGTTGTATTTGCCATGGGCGTCAGCTGTGACCCACGTGATAAGATATTACAGATATTGTGGGTACTCCAAATGCGAGCAAAAAAACAATACCATGTTCTATGTAGTACAAATGTGAAAAATAGCACATTTCTGGGAACTTTTTGCGGTGTCCATTGTGCAATCGGTATAAATACGAGGGTCGTTTGATAAGTCCGTGACTTTTTGAATAAAATATATTTTTTTCGTCAAAGAAGCGTTTTATTTCTCAACATAATCTCCTTTTAGCTCTATACATTTAGTCCAGCGTTTTTCCAATTTTTTTATTCCTTCCAAATAATAGGTTTTCTCAAGGCCCTCAAAATAGTCGTTTGTTTCTGTGATGACCTCTTCATTTGACCCGAATCTCTTACCGCCGAGCCATTTCTTCATGTTTGGAAACAAAAAATAGTCACAGGGGGCTAAATCTGGAGAATATGCTGGATGGGGTAGCAGTTCGTAGCCCAATTTATGAAATTTTGCCATGCTGACTACAAAACGTGTGCACCCGTGCATTGTCCTGATGGAACAGCACTTTTTTTCGCCAAATGCGGTCGTTTCTGCTTCAAATCAATATCGAATCTGTCCAAAAGCTCTGAATAATATTCGCCGGTGATCGTTTTACCCTTTTCAAGGTAATCGATGTGAATGATACCTTGTGCATCCCAAAAAACTGTGGCCATGACCTTGTTGGCCGACAGACCCACCTTGGCCTTCTTTGGTGCACGTTCACCCGGAGAAACCCACTGTCTTGATTGTTCTTTGGTCTCTGGTGTGGTGTGGTGGATCCATGTTTCGTCTACGGTAACGAAACGGCGCAAAAATTCGTTTGGATTGCGGTTGAACATCGCCAAACACTCCTTTGAAATGGTCACACGGTTGCGCTTATGGTCGTTGTGAGCAATCGCGGCACCCATCGCGCGGAAAGCTTTTTCATGTCCAAATATTCATGTAAAATGTGATGTACCCGTTCAGTTGAGATGCCTACAGCCTCAGCTACCTCACGCACTTTCATTCTCCGATCATCCAATATCATTCCATGGATTTTGTCGACGATTTCTGGCATGACGACCTCTTTTGGGCGACCTGAACGTTCGGCATCACTTGTACTGGTACGACCACAACGGAACTCAGTAAACCATTTCTTAACCATTGAAATTGATGGTGCAGAGTCCCCATAATATTTATCAAGTCTTTCCTTGGTTTCGGTGATGGATTTTTTCGCAAAAAATAATGCTTAATTAGCACACGAAATTCACTTTTTTCCATTTTCGTTAAAATTCACGAGATCGTCTGCTTTCAATGCCTATAAAACGCAAACCAAAAAACGCAGCTTTCTCAAATTATTTTACAGTCGGCTGTTAATCGATAACTGCTGACAGGAGCAGTGTTGTATTTAGAGCAGGATGCGCGGCAAATTCAAAAAGTCACGGACTAAATATAACAAACGACCCTAGTAGCCAAATAAGGGGGATGCTTTATGAATAGAATATATTTTATCAGTATTACGAGAGTTTCCCCACGGACTTATCAAACGACCCTCGTACTATATATAGTAGGAAAATCAATCATACGGGCAGATGAGAATTGATGACGCGTCGATTGATTTATTTACTTCACATACTATATATATGTATATGGTATATTCCTAGGCCATATATCTTCCCGGTTCTCCAACTCTGTAGCTGTTGACGCATTTCCAGTGCCAGCCTTGAGTTTTTTTGGGGGCACCGACGAGTCTGCGAGTCATAAAAGATATTAACACCTACGATAAGATGTGAACGCATAAAGAACACATACATTATCTTTACCGTTAGTCAGCTACATTGTCAACAGAATTTCCGATTGACGTCAATCTACGATTTCCGATTTCGAAAAAGGTTCGAACTGGATTTACAATTCAAAACATTGTCATAGGTCATTGATCGGTAGAATGGGAGAAAGAGAGAGGGCGTAACCCCATGTTCACTTTCAATCACATTTCTTGCCAGTTTCAAGTTCCAGCTGAGTCAGTGCCATATCCGTTATAGATCTAGACGAATCTCCAGATGAGTAGACAGAAAAATTTTTCCATTGTTTCAGTGCAGTGCAATCAACAACCAAAAGTATCTTTGTATCTGTATCTGTATCTTCCTAGCTGTATCTATTTTTCTTGGCATTCCAAGAACTACTTCAAGAACTCTGTTTCTGTCCGGGAGTATCCCTAAATGAGCGTAAGGAATGCGCAGTAAACACTTTAGCCAAGAGTGAAGAGTCATAAAAATTGTTTGTTTTGCGAGCGAGAGAGAGAGAGAGAGAGGGAGAGAGAAAGGGAGAAGAATTGGGTTAAGATACACTGTGCGGAGAGTACAAAGAAACAGAATTTAGCATACGTTTGCAATGTGTTTCCCATACTTCTTGAGGACACACACTCATTCATTCATTTGCTCATTCAAGAAGCCTCAGTCTCTGCCTGCCTGTGGTCAGTTTGTCAGTCTGTTTGCCTGTCTGTCCCACTGTCCCTTCGTTCCACTGTCCCGCCGAGTTTCATCAATGAAACTTTATGACTAACCGCGTGCAGACTCAGCTCCGAGATTTGGTTACAAAACTGACGCTTGCGGTAATTGCAAGTAGAGCAAGAGAGAGAGGGAGAGAGAGAGCAGGAGAGAGAGAGGGGAGAGGACACTGTGTTGTCGCTGCAGGAGACCGCGTCTCGGGCGTGCATAAACATTCTTGAGCTACTGTTACGCTGCTGAGAGACGACAGAGACAACTTCATTTGCGCCTGAGTATCAAGTGTCGAATGTGACTCCAAAAAGATACAAAAAAAAAAGATACACAAAAAAAGATACACAAAAAAAGATACTCAAAAAAATACTCAAAAAAAAATATACTGAAAAAAAAACCACAAAAAATACTACACTATCGAAAGTTGTTTTTCGTGTCCCGCTGCATCTGCCAAAAAAAAAGAAAACCATAAAAAGATACAAGATACAAATGTAGCTACAAGTTGGCGTGGCCTGAGACTGGGATTGGGCATGGGCCTGTGCCTGGGGTAGGGGTCTTGCATCACCCACCCAAGGCAATTGGAATTCTTGGGAAAGTGTTGCAACTGTCTCCGCAACCTCAGTGACAACCGCAAACAATGTATCCAAGAGATACGCGAGCAGCAGCAGATACAGATACATTTACACAGACGCGCAATTACAGCTCACTTCCCGTGGGCTGTCGCTCTCTCTCTCTCCCCCTTCTCTCTCCCCCTCTCCCTTCTACGCCTCCTTTTATCAATTGTGCGTGGCCGACACTTTTGGCGCGTAATTGCAATCGATGCGCTTTGTTTTTGCAGAAAGTATCTTACGGATGCGCATGCAAATCACAGTTGGGCAGAGACAGGGAGAGGGGAGCGGGCTGGGGGGGGGGGTGTGTGGGCACCCCTGCGATGCTGTGCACAGGATGTTCTAAATGCCTGGGAACCAGTCGCGCTGCGTCATGCCACATGCAACATGCAACAGATGCGGCACGCAGATAAAGCTTACAACGCGAGCAGATCCACATAATGATGCAGTATCAAGGTTTATGGGGCAGAACGAGGAGTAGCTGGACTAGGGGTATGAGGATGCTCAGGGAGAAATCTGCCCTGATTTGGCCATGAATGAAACTGCATAAAGACATCAGAAGGTAGCCCCATATGGTTCCAGCTGCGTCTCTTTGCGCTGAGTAAATTCAGTGGGAATTCCTTTCTTGAAACTATATTTCTGCAGTTTTTCTTAGGAAAATTTTAGGAGGTATATTTCTTATAAGCTCTGCAGAGTGTATTTTGGAGGGATTTTTTACTTTAAACTATATTTCTGCACGTTTTCTTAAAGCAAATTTAAGCTGGAATATTTTATATAAACTCTGTTTAGTTTATAGGTATATTACTATTTTGCAAGCTACACTAAAATAAGCTGAGATTCTGCTGAAGATGATATCTCTCTGAGTTGAAATTTCCTCTTTGGAAGCTCTTTTCCTTGTTCTGCGAGTATAGATCTATATTACCCCATTTGATCTTAAATGAAACTATATAAATAAGGCCGTAGTCTACTTAGAACTCGGAAATCGGCCGAAATTTCTTCCTGAACACTTTCTTCAAGTATTCTTCTTTTTATCTTTAGATTGATAGTAAGATAAGTTGAATAAAATTACCTGAAATTACCTGCAATATTTCCCTACTCAGCTTTCTTCGAGGATTCTTCCCTGCTACTCAGAGTTCATGCAGCACATAATTTACCATATGATAATGAATAAAATGCATATATATATAAATAGGATAGTCCCTGCTCCATTGCACTCTCAACTCTGCACGAGGCAACACTTCAGCAAGAAGAAGAGAAGAACTACGCTAGCCAGAAGAATGTTGAGTCAGCCAATTGAAATTCAATTCTACAGCCCCCGCACAGTGGGCAGCCTAGCTGGCCCATAACTCACGCTGCCAGACAACAACGATATGAGGCAGATGCAGATGGAGCTGGGGCAGGAGCTGGAGAGGAGCGACTCGCTCCTTCTTTTGTTTTTGCGCGTTTTGTATCTCAATTTGCAGCGCGCTTGTAATGAATGGCGGCAGCTGGAGAGGGAGGAGGAGGAGAGAGAGGGAGAACAGGGAGCAGGCTGCCTGCCCACCATGTGGGTGCAACTGCAACTGCAACTCGGGGGAATCTCATGAATTATGCAAACATTGGCAAAAGTTGCCAGAGTTGCAGCCACATCGCGGGTTGCCTCCGACACATTTTCCAGACACATTTTCCACAGCGTCGACAAACAAACAAATTGTTTGTTATTATCGCTGGGTGGCACTGCCAGATCGCGTCCAGAATCTGCCAGATGAAGTTGAAGTTGCCAAAGACGAAATCTACTGCCCCAGAAGATTAGAAGAAGGCGACGCGTTGCGGCGGCAAATTGTCAAAGAGACCGCACAGCTGCCAACGATTTGCTTAGGTCTTGTAGTATTTACTTAGGAGAGGGAGGGGAAGAGAGGAGAGAGAGGAGAGGAGGGGAGAGACAGCGAGAAGAGTAGAGAGTGAGAAGTAGAGGGAAGACTGCCAGACAGGCAGATACCTTACTATATATGCCCTACGAGTTGCAGGCAACTTCTTGCAGTCTTCGCTCTTCTTCTGCCCATTCTTCGCGCAACTGATGAAGTCTTTTTAGCGGCTTTTGACGTGCGAACATTAATAATAATTCTCCAATTGGTTTGGGCAGGGCAATTAACCCGTTGAAAGAGAGAGAGAGAAAAGAGGAGAGTCAGCGTTGAAGAGGGAAGAATGAGAGAGTGGGAGAAGCATAGCCAAGCCTTTAAATGTATTTCCTGATAATTTCAAAGTACGCCAGATATATTTATAGAGATAAATGCAGTCTGAAGATACATATAGACCTAAAAGATACATAGAAGATGATATGTGCAAGCAGATAGGCCTAAAAGATACATTCAAGCTGATATATGCAAGCAGATACAGGCTGTAAGAGATACATTACAGCAGATACATTTAGGAACATATATAGAAATAGTTAGAGTCAA
Organism: Zaprionus tsacasi; assembly: GCA_018904105.1. NCBI lineage: Eukaryota > Metazoa > Arthropoda > Insecta > Diptera > Drosophilidae > Zaprionus > Zaprionus tsacasi. The sequence continues at coordinate 2,436,130 of JAEIFR010000049.1, read as the reverse complement.
AATAGATACATTTTGTTTTGAGTTTGAGCTGTAACAGAGCTATAGATACTTTGCCTTGTATCTCCTCCATTCTCTTCCACTTTTATATCCCTTTTTATGACTTGTTTTCATTATCGCGCAGTTTCATGACTTGCAAACTCATTAGATATCGGAACTGGGAATGGGAATGGAATACGAAGACGATGCTCTTAGCATGGCTAATGGCGACAATTGGGGTTTTCTTCTTCTTCTTGTTTTCTATCCAGCTGCGGCTTTGCCAATGCGTGCCCCATAAACGAGACGAGAACGTGCCGCTTTTGAAAACAATGCAAAATCAAAATCAAAGAAACTAAGTCGAGGCAGCGCAATCTTCGAGTGTCGAATGTCGAGAGAAGCTACGGAAGCGTAGAGAGATTGGGAATGAAGCGAAGCATCGGAAAAACTAGCTAAGTATGTGGCAGTTCCAAGAAACGATTAGGCTGGGGAGAGGGTAGAGGGGGGAAGTCGGGTTAGCCAACCCCGTGCCAGTTCAATTAGGCTGCAGCTGCCCTGATAAGCCGTCAGCTGCCGTGATAAGAAATGTGACAAGAGGTCGGGCCAGCCAAATGTATTTACTGACTACTTACTCCATCAGGCGGTGCCATAAATTCATCAATTATCTGGGGACAAACTGGTCTAACCCGCTGCCCCTTCCGCCTTCTCCCTGCCCCTCCCTGCTGCCATAAAAACAATTGAGCTGCGACGTGCCCACAATTTATGGGGAAAGTCGTTGGCGGCGGCGACGCTGCAAAGGATCGTCGTCTTTTTGGGCAATTAAGATGCGCATCTTCTACACATGCTCAGATAGGGCAGACATGCGAGCACTCCCTTGACTTGCAACACTATCGATTGGTCGATGTTTTTGATAGCAAAACCAGCGATAAACAATCGATAGTTCGAAGACATTTACATAAGCAACGTTTTTATCGATTTTTTATGGCAGTAAAGCTGTATAATATAGAAAAGTCAAGAAATTATAAAACTCTTGATACTATCGATTGTTTTTATCGATATTTTAACAGCACTAGTGCTGCATTATATAGCAAAACAATCGATAGTTGAAGGCAAATTTATAAAACAACAATATAATCGATTGTGCTGCGATTATTTTTGCCCTGCACTAGCACAGGGCGTCTATAACAGGGTGTGCTGCAATTTGACACTCTCTCTACCTTCTCCCCTCTCTCTGCCGCTCTCCCTCCCTGCCCCGCTTGAGCCTGGTCAAGTCCGCATTGAGCGCTCGCGCAGCTGTCGCAATTAACGCGCGTCACTTTCAGGCAACGATGAAGACATCGTTAGACAACGACACTCGGGGGAGTATACCCGTCCCCCCTCTTCTACCCTGTTCAATTTGCTATTCCCCCTTCCCCCTCTACGACTCTGTCTATTTGGCAATCGATTCTGCGTTGTGGCAGGTGCCTCAGTTCCCAAGCAACTCGCGCGAGAACAACAAAATGATTTAGATAAAAGATATGACGCCTACAAACCCCTCACTCTCTATAAGTGTTGCACAACAGACAAACAACAACATCATCATCGTCTGAAAATATTTTGAACGCTGCGTGGTCACATTAGCATATAAGATACGATATGATATTGTATAGATTCAGCTTCCAAATTGCAAACATGAAGGCGGCGGCGTGTCGCAGCATATGCCCAAATTGTGGCAAATATGATAATAATAATAAAGTTCGTCTATAAGGTGGGAGATCGCCTAACAAGGCAAATTAGAGATTCCAATCATTCGCGCCGATGGTCAGCTGGCAGCATCGCATACCATATAAGTATGGTATAGTATGGTATGGTATATAATACTCATATCACACAACCCCGAACTGACCCCAGAGCATTTTCCGAATAATTTCAGGGTATGCGGGCGCTGAGCGGGCGTTTAATTGTTCTTTCGAAATGGAAATGAAAACAAATGGCATGGAAACTGAGGAAGGGGGAAACAGAGAGAGGGAGAAGAAGAGTGAGGAAGAGAGGCAGGATTTCCATCCTCCCTATATACAGTAGATCTGCACGTGACTGCGACAAAGACAGTGGAACGTATGTAGGTACAGTGGGACACGCAAAGGACACGCTGTTATTGTTGCCAAATAGACAGACAATTGACCAGAAATGATAATGGCCCAAACTAATGCGCATACCAAGGCAGAAAGAGATGACAATGCTGGAAATTAGTGATGGTAGAGAGAGAGAGAGAGGAGCAGCAGCCCACGCAGCAGCTCCGGAAATGTCAAGTTAGGGCAGGGGGTCAGGGGAAATGTTTTACGACAAACCCGATAAGAACTCTCGAAGAGCGACGGCTAATAAAAACTCAACTAATTGAAAGCCCAGAGAAAAAGTTAAACCGATAAAGAAAAGAAACACAAGAAAGAAAGTTAAGCTACGACAAGACGAAGGTTTGATGCCCTTATAAACCTGAAATTCGAAGAAATATTTCTAAGAAAATTATGGTATATAGTTCTACTAAGTCTTTGTCTCTGCTTACTTGCAGAATTTAATAGAGTTTTTAATTTAATTTAATTTAATATAGTTTTTCTTGCAAAAATCAGTTTAACGAACTGTTTCTATGTCTGCTATATGTTATATTAGTCTGACTTTAACTCTGATACTGTACAATGTATACAGGAAAAATATTTGTGCTTACTTTATATATGATATATCAAGAAATTAACAAGAATGTATCAATATCGATCTATGTTAGCTATACGATAAATTGTTCATATACATCTGATTTCCACTTATATAGAGCATACACCCATCATAAGTCTGTATGAGAAGTTTTATTAAGTTAGCTCTAAAATTGAGAGACTTATTGGCTTTTAAACAGACGGAGAGACATACAGGCAGACGGGGAGACTGACAGACAGACGGGGAGACAGACAAGCAGACCGGCAGAGAGAAAGACAGAGACAGCAAAACCAAGAGGACTTGGCTAGCTTGACTTCTCTGTTGATGATAATACAGAATAGTATTAAAAGTACGATATTCTTCATAAGGTCACATACAACTCCTTAAACTGTATATACCCTCTCAGTTAGGGTATCGTTAACTCTTCATAGAAAACTCAACTCAATTTGAGGCGCATCAAATCAAATGAAATTCAAACTGAAAGTGACAATAAAACTCAGTGAGTGTCGAGATCACTGGGGGTCCCCTGCCACTCTCCTCCCCTGTCTTCCCCCATCTAGTACGCCCTGCTCTGTCAACTTGAGTGATGTGGGCGTGGCACTTGGCATGCAAATCATGTCAAATGTCACATCCAACTCCAGACAAGATGCACAGCTGCAATGAGGTGCTTGATTCCGGTTCTACTTGGGTCACAAGAACTTCCTGGAGAGTGGAGAGTGGATAGAGAGGGGAGGGGTAGAACGGGTTTAAGCCCGCCTGACCTTCGGCATTGCGACTTGTTGCCGTACCCTTTTAGCGTAATCGGATGCAGCAGGCGCAAACAATCACACATATCCCTCTACGCCTCCGCCACTGCCTTTGCCCCTTTTAGAGGGGTTTTCCATTGTTCAGCTGCTGCTGCCAACTTCACGCCCTCAAGTCGTGGCACGAGTTGGAATTGAATTGTCCCGTCTGCGCGTGTTTGGACAGCTGCAGTAGCTACTCCCCTCCCTCTCTGATCTTAACCCTCCCTAACCTCCTCCCTGTGAGGTAACCTGAGCTTGCTTGTTTCATCTTGAGGCAATTGATTGTTTCGCTTTCGACTCATAAACTGTCTGCATATGAGACTACCCACACAAATATCTACACTACAGAAATATGAAGGGTATTCGCTTGCAGTCTTAATGGGCTGCCATCTCGTATAACATCTCGAAAATATCTCACATATCCAGTGCATTGAACTGATAAAGCGAAATAGAACGATGAGTCGGTATGGTCAAAGTCAGGAATTCCAATTGCAGTTCTAATATCTAATATTACCGAAATTCTACTAATTTGCTCCATTTCCAATGCTACTACTTTTTTATCGTGCTGCCTGCCTGCCTGCAAATAGTAGTAGAAAGTACGAAGTGCCGCGCCGAATGGCTGCCACTTCGGCTCGCAGCCGAAGTTGTGCCGGTCAAAGAGCGTGCGAGAGCGTGCACGAGAGAGCACGAGATTGCAAACGAAAACAAGCAGCCGTCGTAGTCGACGTACAAATACCTTACTAATACACGCAGTTTAAGCTGCGCTCATTTTAATACTACTGTAATTAACTAGAGAGAGAGAGTTTAACTTCGCATTAGCAGCAGCAGCAGCACTAAAAGCTGCTCTCACTGTAATACTGCTGTAATTAAAGAGAGTACAGCGCAGCACACCACCAACACGCACATACAACACACGAGTATGCTTGTGTGCCCTCGGTGAGAGTGCGAGAGCAACGACGCCGCTGACTGGCGCTGCTGCTGGGCTCACCGGCAGCCGAGGCGGCTCGCCTCACTTCAGTTTCATTTGTTGTTTGCTGCGGTGCGGAACGTATTGAGAGCTCAGCGCGCACACGTTTCGTTTCAACTGACTCTCTCGTTCGCTGCGCTACGTTACTTTGTGCGCTTGTTGTGACGTGTTTTGTTGCTTTCAGTCGGCGTGCGACTCTAGAAACGCTACCAAGTCGCGCGGCGATAAGAAGCTGGCGTTTAAAATCGCCCCAAAGCGAAGTTCGTGTCGCGACGCGTTGTTGTTAGTGCAAGTTTAAGCCACACGAATTGTTTTTATTGCTTGGCCAGCGGGCTAAACTTGAATTTTTAAGCTGATTCCGCAAAAACGAAAAGCCCACAAAAAAAAAAAAAGCAAAAACACGCAGCGCCATCACAAAAAAAAGGAATAATAATAATAATAATAAAAAAAAGAAACATATGCTGATGCCAGCATTGTGTGCCTGAGATACAGAAAGAGAGATACAGAGTGAAGTGGCCAAGTGAAAGAGTCGAGATACTTTATCTATATTGTCCTGGATTAAGTATATTTGGGTATCTCGTCTCCTTTCCTCTTCTCATCTCGCGTTGTTTTTATTTTCGCAAACTCATCATGTGCTAAGCTGCCAAGATCTCGAGATCCCCTACAATACGAAAAAAAAAGAAAGAAAATGCTGGACAAACAGAGCAGCATATCGATGTCGGGCTCCTGCTGCAGCTCAAACTCAACGAATGCGGACCTGGACTACGATGTGCCGCGTCGCATTCACATCAAATCGGTTCGTATTGCCCATAAACCATCTGACTTTATGCCCCACGATAGCAGGCGCCGATTGAGCCATTGAGCATGGCTCCTTCATGGCCAGACACGGAATGGACTATGATAAAGGAGGCTTCTCCGTTTCTGCTTCTGTTGTGACAGGCGCGTGTTAAACTGCAGTTCGTGTCTGTCTCAGGAAATGCTAACGGATTTCTCAGCTATCTCAACACACTCGAATTAGACGCGTTTTTAGCTCAGCAGCTGCCACTTGCCACTTGCCACTTGCCAAGTTGCCACTTGCCACTCGGCAGTAGCAAAATTTCCGCAATTTTGCATTCATTATCACCTCAGCGGCGATAAGTCAGCAGGGAAGCAGATAGAGGCACAGAGAGAGAGGCAGAAAGAGACAGCTAGAAAGTCTCTCTCCTTCTAGCCAGACCCTTTAAGCACTTAACACCCAGAGAATTACCTGCTTATCTAAGCCATTTCTGGAATGTCTTTTGATAAGATAAAAAAAACTCGCTGAGAAGTTTGAAGTGATGCCTCATCTAAGTAAAAACAAAGAAACTCTTACTCCTTCCTCTCAACTCTTCGGTGATATCATCAATTCTTAACCCCCCTCTCTTGCTACGCCCCTGATAATATATATTTTGCCAGACTTCACCTTGAAATTCAATTAACGTGCACGATTATCGGTTCCATATTCACACTCGCAAATTGTTTACACAACTTGGAGAGAGAATAAAATGAGATAAGTTGGGAGAGAATTAAATAAACAACAACTAATTAAAGGGGAAGGTAGAAGGGAAGGCAGAAGAGGGGGGGAGGATAGGGAGAGAGATCACCCAGACTAGTCGCACGCTTTGGCCACTTGTAAGAGGCGCTGACACTAAGTACGCTATAATAAAAGAGGGAGAGAGAGGGACAGAGGGCAAGAGGAGGGGAGCAGGTGTAGAGGGCAGTGATACATCCCAACTGCAGCTGCATCCATCACTGGCGTTGCCCAGGTGAGATTAAAATAAATGTGCTCCAAATGCGCAAAAAGCGAAAAGTAATTGACGCTGCTGCTCCTCTAGCCAAGCCACAAGCCGGTTGCAGACCGGAGATAGGAGACGCACAGACTGAGAGACAGATTGTAGACTGAAGACTGTAGACGGTAGAGGAGAGAGAGGGAGGCAGACTCGACTGCGGCTTAGATTTCAAAATGCAAACAGCGGAAAACATTGAAGATGGCTTTCCGTTCCAATGGCAGGGAGCAGGAGCAGGCAGGGAGATAGGAGGAGGTAGGTAGGAGAAACAGGGAGAGAGAGGAGCAGGCAGCAGGAAGAGAGAGGGGAGTGTGGCTTGCCGAGACGGGCAAAGGGTCCATTAGCATGCCGCGCTGACTGTTGGCAATTAATCGTGATTCCAGCTCGAGTCGGAGTCGATCCTGACTGCCAGCTGTCCATCTCGTGGGGCAGTCGCAATTAAGGCGGCGGCGGCGATAGTTCTTGGATAGCGTAGAGCAAATAAAATCGGTTATTAATAGTCGCTGCACTGTGCTGATTTCCCGAGCTAATTTCAATTGATTGAAAGCCAAGTGAGAAGCTATAAATAAAGCAGGGGAAGCTGGGGAGGAAGCAGGAGGAACAGACGAAGGGGTAAGTGCAGGGGGGAGATAGAGAAGCAGCTGGGGAGGGAGCCAGGCAGCTGGAGATAAAGCTTGTGAGGGTAGAGAAGGTGCTAAAGGGATGGGGAGCTAGGGAAAGACTAGAGTGGGAGCTAGAGAGGGAGCTTGAGAGATAGCTAGAGAGGAGACTAGAGAGGAGACTAGAGAGGAGACTAGAGTGGAGACTAGAGAGTGAACTAAGGGGATTCCAGCAGGAGGTAGCTCTACATTAAGCTAGTGAGATAGCTGGAGAAGGAGCTACAGTTGGTTTTATGGAAGTAGCTATAGATGGAGCTAGGGAGGAAGCTAAGGAAGGAACTGGGAAGGGAGCTAGAGAGGGTTTTGAATATGGACCTGGAAGCTGAAGAAGGCCCTAGGGGGTTTGAGAAGAAGCTAGAGAGGAAAAGAGCTAGAAATCGAGAAGAAGGAGTAGAAGCTAAAGTGTGAGCTAGAGTGGAAAAGAGCTGAAGATGGAGCTAGAGAAAGAGAGAGAGGAGAGAGTTTAGTAGAAGCTGTAACTGTAGATGAAGCTGTAGCTGTAGCTCTATTTTCAACTAGGAGTACCCATTCAAGAAGACCCCACTCCATCCGTCCGTACTCATTACCAGCTCCATAAATCCTGACCGAGTACATTATCAGCAGCAGCCCAGGCAATCTTATCGTGTGCCAGATAAACGCCTGCTTTAAGACTAAATCCTAACTGGCGTCTTATCGAGTGTTTCAGCCCAATCTAATCGTGTTTAATTGAGCGTATACCCTGCCCATAAATCGTATTGTTCGAGTAGCAAGTGGCCAGAGTTGCCTGCGCTATTAATTACCAGCTGCAGTCTCGGGGAGGTCTCTCTAGGTCTCTCTCTCTCTCTCTCTCTCTCTCTCTCTCTCTCTCTCCTTTCACACTGTGGAGAGTGAAAGTCCTGTGCCGACGCGTTTATCTTGGAATTGTAGACAGAACTTGTCGCTCCCTTGGGAAATTTCCTTGTGCGGTTTGATTAAGTGGCGCCCCCTGTGTCGAAAGGGATCTACTCCTGCTCCCTCTCTCTCTTTCTCTCGCTCCTTCGCTTGTTTATGGGGCACTTATTTTTTAGTGTCTCATGGAAATTGATTAGAATTAATGTGCGTTTTCAATTTGGAAACCGAAGAAAAACAAAAAATAAAAAAAAAAACTCTGGCGTCGATATTAAAATTGATTGAACGCGGCCTGCGGCATATTGATCTATTGATGAAAATATATGACATGATATCAATATCGTTTATCGTCTATCGTCGCCTCGATCGTATTGTTGTTGTTGTTGTTGTTAGCCAATTTACGCGCACGCTCGATCGACTTGGCAGAGCGTTTTTCACTCGTGCGCTCTTTCATTATACATTGTATAGTTAGGAGGCATATAGTATGTTATTTGGTATATACATACCTATTATATAGTATACGATAGAAGTCGTCAATTAGCGTATTTGAAATTCCATGAACTGATAATTGGAATAGTTTTGCGTTAACCTCAGCTGATCCCCTCGATGTGGATTGTGCAACGAGCTCAAGGGGGGCCTAGCCTAGAAATTGCACTACTCCCAGGGGGTTTATAGACTTGTTAGCTTGAGAAAGCTGTCACAGGTCTTAGCCCAGATTTAGCCCTGCTCTGCAGTGTTTTATAGTCTTGTTAGCTTGGGCTTAACTTTCGCTTGAACTTGGACTGACCTTACGTTAGCTAATTGGGCCTAAACAGCTGAGCTAACCCTCTACCCGGAGCTCCAGCCTACCCCACTTCTTCTACCCAACTTGAACAACTCTTACCTCATCATTTTGTTGAACTACCCTGCTTTCTTTTTGCCAAAGAAAGCTTAAGCAAACATGTCAATGAAATGGATTACGACAGCGCGCAGAATACGCTTGGCAACACCTGAGTGAGTCTGCTCCCCCTTCTCTCTCTCTCTCTCTCTCTCTCTCTCTCTCTTTCTCTGTCTTTCTCTCCCTGCCAGCGACGTGACAAATGCGTTTGCTGATAAGCGGGCTGTGATAAACGGCCAAATCGCCGCCAAAAGCGTAGACTGCAGCGGCTGCCCTACTCCCTACTCCCCCTACTCCTGCTCCTCCGGTTTTCCCTTTTGGCGTTTTACACATTTTCTGCATGTTAACATGGCAAATGCAACAACAACAACAATTCACCTGCACGCGAACTTTGCTACCTTCTCCTCTCCTCTCCTCTCCCCTTCTCTTCTCTTTGCTTCTCTTCTAGCTTGTTGCTTAGCTGCGCGTCTTATCACTTCACCCAGTGCCAAGTCAAGTCAAGTCGAGTTGAGTCGAGTCGAGTGCGAGGCGGTGGTTTTTCCTTGTATCTGTCAGATACACAAACGCGTGCATGTTTATGCCTGTCAATGTTGCCGCTGCAGTTCGAGTATTTCTAAACTACGTGCTGCATTGAGAAATGTATGCGAGTTCATCATCATGTCACGTTGCAACTTCCCTCCCTCTCTCTCTCTCCCTCTCTGTCTCTCTCTCTCTCTGTCTCTCTCTCTCTGTCTTCAAACAGGACACGATACACGAGACTAGCGCGTTGAATCATCGTCGTTGGGGGGAGGCATAGCTGTTGCTGCTGTCGATGTTGCTGTTGCTGCTGTTGCTGCTGTTGTTGCTGTTGTTGCAGTTGTTGTGCTCATGCTAATTAGGCAACACCTTCGACTGCTTTTGTGCCCGCCCAGTGCCATAAGTCATAGAACCAGACGCTCCCCATGAGTACGAGCGGCGACATTGAGCTGTAATTACAAAAGGGCAAGCGAGAGAGAGGGATATATAGAGAGGGAGAGGGACAGACTGAAGCTTGCAAAATGCGAATACAAAGCAAGAATTGCAAATTGACTTTGCACCACATTTTACTGGGCCAGCACATTTTTTGCTGTTTTATGGTCAGCACCGGAAGCGTGTTATGGCATGACAACGACAACAACAACAGCAGCAACAACTACAGTGGAGCAAAAACAACAACCACAGTGGAACAACAACAAGCTGAGGGGAACAACAACTAGAACTGACAATGATTACGACGAGCGACAACCTTTAAGGGGCGTGTGATTACATTCTCGCCGCACTGCAAAGAGATAAGACAAGCTCGCTGAACAGGTCTAAATACAGGTAGCCCACCCCAGATGGGGTAGGGCCCTCGATCAGAATGTTGTGAGTCACTTTAAAGACAGCAGCTTGGGCTGTCAATCGAGAAACCTATAAGCTGGACAGACTGGAGTTATGCAAGCTTAAGTGTCGCTTGGGAGTCTGGAGAAGAGAGTCTACAGAAGACTCTGTCAGCAGCTTCTGCTCTGCGTGGGCTGCCTGCGAGCGGAAGTCTGTAGAGCTTAAGAGGCCCATGTAATCTATCATGTAAGCCAGCCTAACGAACTTTGATAGCTGTCGCTTTGGTAGGCCTGCTCCCTGAGCTCCCTTTGTATCTCTCTCTTCTTCTTTGTCTCTAGAAGAGGCTTATTCTTTGCTCTCTCCTAGGGTACAGCTCTTTCTTCTATCTCTCTTTTTCTATGTAACTCTTTAACTCGTTCTCCCTCCCTTCCCTCTCTTCCAATCTCACTCTATCGCATCTTCCATTGAGTTCAAGGTCCGCTCTTCTCCGAAGACTGTAGATCGTCTTCGCCTGAGTAGAAACTGGTTAAGAGCGGCACAACAATTTGTTGCTTCACTCTCAATTACCGCGTATGAGTCACGCTTACATCCGGGGTATTCCATGGCCTAAGCACGGCTCTCTGACGTGCCAAATCGATTGAGTTTCCCAAGAATTCGAGCGGGTTTCAAGAGTGCGAAAGGGAGAGAAGAGTGAGAGAGAGGGGGAGACTACTAATGTATTCCCACACAAGGTTTTTTAATTTGCTTGTCACAAGTTTTATGCATATTTTATGACTCTCTTCGCTCTACCCTACCCTGCAGTCTACCCCCCTCTGGGCTCACTTTGCAACACTGTCGCCTCGAGAGACTCCAATCTTCTTTGTCTCATTGTTTGTTTATCAAATGATTGATCTCTCTCTCCCTGACGTTCGACAAGATTTTAACGACTTCGCTAGCAAAACTCGCCAAATATTATTTGTTTTTTATGTTTCTTTGTTATAAATACTTAAAACATATAGGGGAAAAAATGCACTAACGATAAGCAGCAATATCGAAACCTCTTTAATATATATATAAACTGTTTGCACTTATAACCCCCATTATAATATCTTGAAATGGCAAAAACACGCGTTGCTAAACTGATTTATATAGCGTGTTGATTCACGAAGTTACTACGAACCGAACCCAAGTCGTTTGTTCCGACTTTCGGGAAGTATTTAGCAATGTTTTCTGAGTTTTTGCGTAGTTCACTTGAAGTTGGTATTTTTTTTGCAATTTTATTTTTATTATTTTTCTCGCGAAGGTCGACGGTTTTGTAGGGGGGCCTTTTGTGAAACGGTTTTTTTGTTCTCTGAGTACCCAAAAAAGTAAACAGTTAAATTCGTTACAGTAAGTTGGGGTGGGGATTATCCAATATAAACAAATATAGTAGAGAAAAAAACCTTTTCGTCATGGGTTCGCTAGGGTTGTGAGTCAGTCTCCACACATCACAGACCCCTAGCCTCGTCAAGCCAATTTGAGTGTAGGAAATAACACATATTTCCACTTTATAGGGGTAATATAGTACTAAAATTGTATTACAAATGTGCATTAGCTAAATGCAGTCAGTCTTATAGAGAAGACGACCTTAATGAGGCATAATTAGCTAATGGAACAAAGATAAACCTAGGAAACTTTATTTTCATAATTTATCAACATTATAATACAATATTTCTCTATAAAGTTTCCCTATACTTAGTTTATAGGCAAATGCAGTCGGCTCTACTAAAAGTTCACTCAAGTATTAAGCAGATTAGTTCAATTGAGCGAAGATTTCTCGAGGGTCAAGTCGCTATATATACTATATAGTTTATTTACGATTAAGCAAGACATTCCTGTGTCTGATTACACTCAAGTCAAATGGATTAACGTTGATTCCATGATAAATGAATGTGGAGCAGACAGACACAAATGTTGTGTGTGGGTGCAGGTCGACGGAACTGAAGTATCAGTTACACTTTCAGGCAGGTTAGGGAGGGAGGGGAAGGGGAAGGTAGTAGAGCTCTGTTGCCCTAGTGGAGTTACCAATCTGATTTTCGATTTTGCGCACTTGTCAACGCGTTTTACTGTCAAGTTTAACCGGCGAGAAACTTGTTTCCTCCCCTCTCCTCTCCTCTCTCTGCCAGTGTTACCCCCCTCTGCCAGTGTTGCCTCCCCCTGCCAGTGTTGCCCTGCTTTGCAGTTTTATTGTCACATTTTTGCACACGACTTGACGAAATGTGCCGAAAACGCCGCGTTTATTTTTGCACAAACCGTAGAACAACAACAAAAAAAAATATCATAAAAAACCAGTTCAAAGCGACAACATATGGTGTTCCATGCAGACGACAAGTGGGCAAAATGCACACAAAAATACCTCATATAGTATACATATACATACCTCACACATGCGTATTATACAAATATTTGCCATATTTACCAAAAAAAAAAAAAAGCTCTGCTTGAAGTTGTCTTCTTCTAGCGGGGGAACCCTTGAACCTTGTCGCTTATCCCCTACCTATCAGTGATACAAATTGCGCCTAGTCAGCGATTCCCCCTCTCCCTTCCCCTACAGGTTCTAGCAAATTGGATTAATTAAAAAGCCACAAACAAACCTCGCGGGTTTATCAGTCACGCTATGACAGAATCCTCCAAAAATATCGCTTATCAGTCGAGGTTATCAACTGCTACTGATAGTATATAGTATAGTATTTTTCATATAATATAGTATAGTATAGGGTATGCCCGGCACATTACGTGATACCATTTTGCGATTATACACGGTCGAAGTTACTTTCCGCTAATGCGGTTAATGGGCTCCTTCAGAGGTTGTCCAAGTTGTCATGTCAAGGGGGCGTCGCGTCGCTTCAGCTCATCAGATCTTTTTTTTTTGGGTTGAATTTGACAATGTTTTTTTGCGCTTTTTCGAAGTTTTTGCGATTTTTATTTTTACACACACATTTCTTGAGTTTTAAGTGCTCATTAAGAGACCACATTGCCCGGGAGGGACGTGGGGAGTGACCTATGTGAGTTGCTTGTTTATGCTTTGGTTTTTTTTTTGGGATAGTAAATTTGCTCAACGAAATAAAGAAATCAGCGTAGCAAGAGGGAAAGAGTGGCAGAAAGGGAGAGACCTCGGTAGACAGACCCCATTTAATGGACAACATGTGCGCAGAGCGTGTAGACTTGGCTTTCTACAGAGTTTCAGCCCCTCTTAACCCCCTTCTTCTCTCCTACCCAGCTGGTGAATAACCTTTTGCAGCCCAAAGCGGGTCGCCAGATATAAAGATTTCGACTGTCTCTGATATCTGCGTGGAACTGTAACTCTCACGTATGCATATGCAGACTTATTGTACTCAGTGTAGTTACCTCTACACTGCCTGCTATTGCTCATTGTACGGTTCCACTTTGAAGACAATAAATCGCTGGGGAAAGGAAAAACAAAACAAAAAAAAATAAAACGCCCATGGGCAGAAATTATTTTCAATTCAAACTGACAGATTTATGAGCAAAAAAAAAAAACCCATGCTAAATCGAGCTAAGCAAACTATGATATTTTCTGAGGTTAGGTTTGTTTCGGAGTAAAGTGAGGTTAAACTTGAATGCGTCAAAGAATGCGCTGAGCAAACCAATTAAACCCGCGCGGACAAACAATAAACAAGGCAAGGGAAAACAAATGCAGAGAGAGAGAGGGAGAGAGAGACAATAACAGGAGAGAGAGAGAGAGAGAAGTATGTGGTATAACAAACTTTCAATATTTGCGCCTTCAATTAGCGTCGCGTTGTAAAAATCTGAAACTGGAAGAAAGCCCAGAGCAGCTTCAGTTGGGCTACTTCCCTCTGCTTCTTTCTCTTACTCTACCCCTCTCTTTCTAACTCACTACCCCCTCTCTCTCTCTCTCTTATTACGCATCGATTTCAGCTGTCGTAGGCAAATTAACAAACAAACAACAAACTTGGCCTGGCATTTTGTGGTTGTTGCATTGTCGCTTTGTTGTTGTCGCTGTTGCTGCTGCTGCTGCTGCGTTCAAGTGTCATTGGCAGCGTCGTCACATCAATTGAGCCCATTCCCCCTACCCCTCCCTATACCATCTCAAACCATGCCACATGAACTTCAAGTGCGCTCGCTCGATTTTCCTTTGACATTTCAACGGTTTCAGCTTTCGAAATTGAAAAAGTAGAATACAGTGTGTGTTGTTTATAAAAACAGAAAACCGCAGCTAACAATACTCGTCTCTCCCCCTCCTCTCCTCCCCCCTGCTACTACGTGTGGCCTGGCAAAACTGGTTCCGAAAACTCCAATCGGAGTTGAAAGTTCAGCGCGATTCATCGCGCGATATTGTAATCGTCGAGCTAGCTCTCACTGCCCCCCTCTACTACACTATCTTACCCACTCTCTGTCCTCTCTGTAACTGTCTACCCCGCAGTCTAACCCTGCTGCTGCCCCTGTCCCTGCTCATATCCGCAGCTCATATTAAATGAGCAGACAGAAGAGTGCGGGGTATCCGGGGGTACTAGCACTAGTACGCCGCTGTCACGGCTATAACAACAGCAACTCCAACTCCGATTCCAACTCCAACTCCGATTCCGACCCGACTCCAACAACAACAACAACGATAAGCAACGGTGTCGGGTTGAGTTCAAAACGTTCGTTTTGGGATTTTTGTTCGATGCGGTGGCGAAATTAAAAGCAAAGCAAAGGCAACACGCTTAACCCGACATCAAGCGAGACAGAAGAAGAGAAGAGAAGAGAAGAAGAAGAGGAGGTAGGGTACCCAGCACATGGATATGTCAGCTCATTCATTGAAGAAACCCCTTAGAAGGAGAGGGAGGGACCCAGCCAGACAGTCAGCAGCAGCACAGTCGTGCGCATTCGTTTAGAAACATTGTGCAATGACAGACACTCTAAAGAAATTATCCCTATACACTCTAATGAAATTACAGCCCATACAAATAAAAAAAACCTTCCCTCCATTATTATGGCATAATAAAACTCCCAACTCAACAATAGATTACTCAATTAAGCTTGTGCTCTTTAAACTGCAAACTGCAGCCGAACTTTAGCAAATTACTCAGTCAATTACCATAAATGTGCAGATATATATAAAGCTCTCTAGACCCTTATACAACCCTCTCTACTTCTCTGTTTCCTCTCTAATGAAGCTGAACATACAGAAAAAAAGAGTTTGCTTTGTTTTCGAGCTTGCTCTGCTTTGTTTTCCATTTCGGAGTCTTTTCGGAATTTTTTCGGAGTTCTTTTTTTGCGTTTTTTGCACTTTGTGCAGTTTTTTTTTGTATTTTTTCTGTTTACCAAAATATTTTGTGGCTGACTACCTGAGGTAAAGGCACACGCAGACGAGTTCTTATGAATGATGTCTTTGACTTTGTTTGGTTCGTTGTAGGGGTCGGGGTCGGGGTCGGACATGGTGGTCAGTCTCTGCCCGAGATCTTTGAAATTCCATTGAAATTGGACCGTTCTGCTACGGGTTGTTGTTGCTGCGGCTTCTTAGAAGTTAGAGACACGCATGCAGTACGATCATTATACGGTTTTATTTTTTTTTTAAGATTCGTGTTTGATAAGAGAAAAACAACTGAGTGAATCGTGTATTAATTGTTGCATTCCTTTATGTTCTTTTGATTTATTTGCAGAAACTCTATGCAAAGGCCATATATGATAATTCTGCTGATTCCGCCGATGAGTTGGCCTTCAAAAAGGGCGACATCCTGACGGTTATCGAACAGGATACCGAAGGCATCGAGGGATGGTGGCTCTGCTCGCTGCACAATCGACAGGTGAGTTAAAGCAATGGGAAGGGTAGGGTATATGAGGCAAATAAGAAAAGGAAGACAAAGTGATCTGGCTCGTTCCGACTAATATATAGCCTGCAACAATTCTACATTTAAATAATATCATAATAGACTTTTTGAAAATTTTCGATATGAAATTTCAACAAATTTTTTTTCTCAAAAATTTTAAATCGTGAGTTTATAATTTTAATTGATTGGGGAGGTCAACATTAGTATGAAACAAGCGTTTAAATCGATTTTAAACTATACTTAATTTTGGCCCAAAATTCATGTCAAAATGGACAAAAATTTGACATGCAACATCCTCGACAGGCTTAGTATCCTAATTTTCCATCGACCATAACTTTCTTATAAATCACGCGATTTTCATGTGGAATGACATTTTGTTTATGTTTTGAGAACCTGAGTAATTCTACAATTAAATAATATTATAATAGACGTTTTGAAATTTTTCGATATTTTAAAAATTTAGGTAAGGGTCCCCCCTATGAAATTTCAACAAATTTTTTTTCTCAAAAATTTTAAATCGTGAGTTTATAATTTTAATTGATTGGGGAGGTCAACATTAGTATGAAACAAGCGTTTAAATCGATTTTAAACTATACTTAATTTTGGCCCAAAATTCATGTCAAAATGGACAAAAAATTTGACATGCAACATCCTCGACAGGCTTAGTATCCTAATTTTCCATCGACCATAACTTTCTTATAAATCACGCGATTTTCATGTGGAATGACATTTTGTTTATGTTTTGAGAACCTGAGTAATTCTACAATTAAATAATATTATAATAGACGTTTTGAAATTTTTCGATATTTTAAAAATTTAGGTAAGGGTCCCCCCTATGAAATTTCAACAAATTTTTTTTCTCAAAAATTTTAAATCGTGAGTTTATAATTTTAATTGATTGGGGAGGTCAACATTAGTATGAAACAAGCGTTTAAATCGATTTTAAACTATACTTAATTTTGGCCCAAAATTCATGTCAAAATGGACAAAAAATTTGACATGCAACATCCTCGACAGGCTTAGTATCCTAATTTTCCATCGACCATAACTTTCTTATAAATCACACGATTTTCATGTGGAATGACATTTTGTTTATGTTTTGATTAACTGAGTTATTCTACATTCAAATAATATAATAATTGACTTTTGGAAAATTGTTCGATATTTTGAAAATGTAGGCAAGGGTCCCCCCTGTAAATTTTTTAGAAAATTTTTTTCTTGAAAATTTAAAATCGCGAGCTTTTAATTTTAATCGATAGCGGAGGTCATAATTATTACTAAACAAGTGTTTAAATCGATTTTAGGAGATACTTAATTTTGGTCCAAAAATCATGTCAGAGTGGACAAAAAATCAGACATGTAACATCCTCGACAGGCTTAGTATCCTAATTTTCCATCGACCATAACTTTCTTATAAATCATGCGATTTTCATGTGGAATGACATTTTCTTTATGTTTTGAGAACCTGAGTAATTCTACATTTAAATAATATCATAATAGACGTTTTGAAATTTTTCGATATTTTGAAAATTTAGGCAAGGGTCCCCCCTGTAAATTTTTCAGAAAATTTTTTTCTTGAAAATTTAAAATCGCGAGCTTTTAATTTTAATCGATAGCGGAGGTCATAATTATTACTAAACAAGTGTTTAAATCGATTTTAGGAGATACTTAATTTTGGTCCAAAAATCATGTCAGAGTGGACAAAAAATCAGACATGTAATATCCTCGACAGGCCTAGTATCCTAATTTTCCATCGACCATAACTTTCTTATAAATCACGCGATTTTCATGTGGAATGACATTTTGTTTATGTTTTGAGAACCTGAGTAATTCTACAATTAAATAATATTATAATAGACGTTTTGAAATTTTTCGATATTTTAAAAATTTTATGAAATTCAAAAAAAATTTTTTTTTGAAAATTTTAAATCACGTGCTTTTTAATTTTAATGGATTGCCTCTGCAAGGGTATAAAAAGGAGTAGGTTAACCCACTGAAAGAGGCAGCTCCTTGGAGTCATTAGGCAACTCTAAAGAGCCACGCCTAGTCTGGTATTTGCTTTAAAGGTTTGTATCTTCCTCTCCCTTTCCCCCCTGGCTGCATCTCTAATTGGGCAACATTTCTGGCTGCTGCTTTCCAAGTCGAACTCAATTTGCATTTATAATTTAATTTTGTAATGTTCGGCGCAGACTTCGTTCTCCTCGTTATGGCAATGATTCATGTACCAACTCCGCCCACAAAATGGGCTATGCAGTCATCATGATCATCATCATCCTCCTCCATGCCGGGCCACGTGACCACCACCCGTAGAGAAGGAGGCGGAGGAGGAGGAGGAGGCAACGACCCATGCCATGCGGGGCCACGCGCTGCAGCATTTTGGCACTTTAATTGCGGCTGCAGCTGTAATAATAATCCCCATTACGAGGCCCGATTAACACACTAGGCATCTATAAGTCTACAACATAATTCGGACACGCTCCTCGTGTTTGGGTTATGCTGGGGTAGGCTGTGAAAAGAGGTCGAAGTTGGGTTGATTGCATACAAAGTGGAACGAAATGCTTCACAGCCTGTAAAAAATGTTTCTAAAATAAAAAAAAAAAAAAAATGAGGGAGAACAGTCCATTGAGTGGTTGAAATTGTAAATACATCGAGCAGCTTGCGCATTAACTTTTTAATATCTTAATGTGCCTCTAGAAGCCAAAATCTTTGGCATTATAAACAAATAATTGTGGCGCAGTGAGCTGACTTAAAAAACTATTACAAAAATGCTTTATAATCGATTTATTATTGATTGATTTAGTTTTCAACTCAATCTTTGTTTAGTTTTTGAGCAAAGTCTAGTAATTTAAAGTTTTCTATATCATTTTGAAGTTTTGACAATCATTAGAGCTGGAAGATTTGTTTCTGACTTCGATAACGAAGTTTTTTCCTTCCTTCAAGCCTTTTCATCTAGTTATCTGTACTGTTTTATTTATTTTACTGTTTCCAAAACTTCAATACTTTTCGAATTACTTTCTAACCTCAAAAACCATAGCAGTTATACATTTTCTTCAAAATATCCCCTTTATAGAGCAACTTCTTTGCTCTAACTCAGTTTAGTGAACTCTTTGGTTCATTTATCGAACCAGTTCATTCCTAATCGAATCGCTTTTGCTCTTTTGCCTCACTTACCTGCTCCATTGTAGCTGTGCCTTCTGACCCCATTGTGTCTCTCCCATTTTCTACCTCTTTCTCCCCTTTCTCTCTCTCTCCCTGCCTGCTCTTCTGCGGCTTCTGACCGCAAGATTTCATTGTTTAGCTTGTTTTTTCGGCTATTGTTCCCCCGTCTATGCCATTGTTTTTCTGGTTCAACAATCTATGATCGCTTAATGAACACACACACACACACACACGAGTTCACCTTGGACACCGATTTGGCAATACCCTGCAAAATGGCGCACCCGCTTCGCTTGAATTAAAAACTTATTAACGGAGATATCTGCACGTACTCAGCTAGCTGGCTTTTTTAATTAACAACTCAATTGGCCAGCTCACAACACTCGTGAGTACACTCATGAACGTGTGTGAGTGTGTGAGTGTGTGCGTGGTGTCAAAACACGTATCAAAATGAAAATCAAAATCAAACTACGAGCTACAGATACAAAGATACATTTCACAGATACAATGTCGGCCAATTGGCTTTAATTAAAAAGTAGCCGCACTTTTTAATGGAAACAATTAACCTAAAAAAACAACCAATTGCCTGGCGACAACAACAATATTCATAAATATTAAATAAATGTGTAACAAAAAAATTTAAGATCCCATAAAAACCGTAGCATAAATTAAGCGAGAGAAAAAACGCTGCAAGTTTTTAATGTTTCCGACCAAATAAAAAAAATGTATCGAAAATTGCAAAAATCGCAACGAGCTGCAAAAGCGTAAAACACATGTTGACTACATTTTTTCCCGCCACTTTGAAGTCCGCAATGGGAACGGATCGAACAAACCGAACCGAACATTTTGCGAACATATCAAAAACTCTCGCACAGATGTCGCCCAAATCGGCTCAAGAGATGATGAAAAAAAAGAAAAAAAAACAAAAAAAAACAGTGCGGCCAACGCATTGATAAATCTGTCGCTTAACCCAAGTGACGGGCAATTAAAAAACCGATGCAATTTATTATATTTCTCAGATCATATGGCAGCAAGATGCAGTCAGTATATACGATATATTTTATTTATTACGCTCGATTAAGAATGCATTGAAGGCATTGCAAGTTGATTAAAAGTCAATCGAAACCAATTGGGCTCAATTGCTTAGTGACTGCCTTGAAAGCCTTGCGAGAAGGCTGGGAGAGTGGAAGAGAGGGAAGATATTATGTAAGGGGTATTAAGAAAAGAAGACGTGGTTGGGTAGATAGATAGTAGATAGATGCACATCAATAACAAATTTGTATAATAATTTGTATGGAAGATATACTTTTCAATTCATCTATCATATAGTATGTAAAATATATCTATACATCCATCTTATACTTTAAAGTATTTGGCTGATCCAGATACTTGTATTAAAGATGGTAAAGCAACAGATAGTATCCATCAATATTGTGTGGGTAGCTAAGCTTAAATATGTTGGATATTAAAAAATAAAAGTTTAGATGAAAATGCTATGAAAAAAGAAAATTTTTAGTGATAGTATTATATCAAAATGGTCTAGTTAGTTAAAGATGGTAAAGACTTATACATATTATAGTACAATCACTATAACGTAGATACAGTATGTCTATACGATATAGAATGAAAAGTATAGATACTATGGACAGTAGAGATTGTATAGATAGCTATGAAAGTTCAAGAAGCTTAGTTAATATATCACACTTGCTATAAATAGTATAACAAGAATGATATAAGCAGTAAAGATAGTAAAAAAGAGCTTAAAAATTATAAAAATGACAAAATACTTAAGATACTAAAGTTTTTATATCTTTCTACATAATATTGTGTAGTATACAATAGTTTATAGAGTATCTACAGTTGTTAAAATATACTAGATCATATACCAGACAAATGTAAGGCATTTTAAAAGAATTCCCCTAATTGAAACTTAAGTTTAATTATTGTATTTAGCACCTACTGCATTTCGCTTATTATGATTACCATTCATTAATCTCTCTCTCTCTCTGCCTTTCTGCACGTTCTTCTTATTCTTCCCACAGGGTCTTTGCCCCGGCAACCGGTTACGCATCTTGAACTCATACGACTCCGGCTGCTTCTCCCCATCCCCGGCCAGTTCACCGATTCCTTCGCTGGCCGCCAGCACAGCGACTCTGAATAGTTCCATTTGCTCAGCGGAGATCTATGAGAATGGTTCCATCATCAGTGGGGGCAGTTCGGCGGGTGTGATGTCCGGCAATGGAGCCATGGAATCCTCGAGTGCATCTTCGGGTCAGGGTCGCGGAGCACGCAGATCGTGGCATGTATCGCCCAGCAAGGTGAGTTGTAGATTTCTCTCCCCTCTCTCTTTCTCTTCCCAGATTTTTTAATTTAACGCTTCGTCTGCATCTGTTGTCTCCTCCTCCTCCTTCTCGACAGCCCCTCGAGACGTTCCTTAATTGATTTCATTTCATTTTTATTTTTTTTTTTCTTCATTTCTTCACATTTTGCATGCGTCTCTCTCCCTCTCCCTGATTTATTTTCGTATTTTTGTGTTGCTTCTTTTTTTTCTGTAGTTGTTTTTGGGGCAGCTACCGCACTTTTGAGTTATGATATCCGTCGGGAAAGTGAAAGAAAGTCATCGCTTGCCTGGGCTCCTCGTCGGTTTTCCATCATTACAGGCAGAGGAATGGACAGAGGAGTAGGCAGAGGAGGAGGCAGAGGGGCTGAGGCTGAGGCCGGAGCCATCCATCGTTCACTCTCTGCACGTCAATTGCGTGTCGTAATTGTGCAATTAATAAGACCCAAGTCAGGCAGGGAGGAGGAGCAGAAGGAGCAGAAGGAGCAGAAGGAGAAGGAGATTCAACTGGATGCACTGCATCGCCGCCAGCTGGCATGTGTCCGTGTCCGTGTCCGACTGCAACGGGTTTCCTTCTCCATCTCTCACTTGTAATTTGCCAATTTGTCAGCTGGACATGCGTTTTATTTGCATTTCCCCCGCCCCTCGCTTCTCCTGCCTTCTTTGATTTGGAAAATCTCTGTCAATAATTAAAGGAAATGAATAATTTGCACTTGCCGCACGAAACGCTCGAGGAAATCTTCTCGTGTCTCTCTCTGAGAGACTACACTGCAATTTGACCTCCACTTGCTCATCCAATCCCATCTAGACCTTTCGCTTTCAATTGTGCCACGCCTACACTCTGCAGTGTTGCATAATTCCCAACATAATTGTCCATTATCATTAGCACCACATGCAATCTTTTGTGGGCGTTATCAATGCACTTTGACCCACTGCAGCAGGGGGTAGAGGAGAGGGGGGGGGTCTAGCTTTCGCTTTCGTAAATCAAATAAAATAAACTTCCCAAATTACAGAGTCGTAAACATTTCCTCGCATTATCGGCGGCCATCAATCTCTCGTGGTCTTCGGAGGCGAAGTGAAACCATAAATTCAAATTCAAATTCAAATAAACGTAGAGCCAGCGGAGCTGCAATCAGACCCATCCCCCTGCCGCTGCCCCTGCCCGCTCCAATCTCCTCCAGCCTCCTCCCACTTCTCCAACCTGTCAGTTTGTGCGCCTGCAAATTGCAACGGATTCGTCGCCTCCAGCTCTGCGCTAGAGAAACCTTTCTACGTAGCCGCTGCTGCTGAGAGAGTGGTGCGCACAGGGGGAGGGGAGCTGCAGTTGAATTGGTAGCTGTAAAAATAAAGCGTCGCTTTTATGCATTCGTCTTCGTCTTCGTCTTGGGGTTTTTCTTTATTGATTCGCAGCCAAAAAGACGTAGAAACTCACACGCAACCTCAGCTCAAAGACGAAAATTGAAAAAGTCCACTCAAAAGTCATGGGTGGAGGGAGAGAGATAGAGGAGGGAGGGAGGCAAGTGCAAGCTCTGCAGGTGCATGGCCACCACAACAATTGTGTCAAGTGGCAACCCTGCTCGCTGCCCATATGCCATGCCATATCTCATGCGTATCAACTGCATTCCCCAAAAAAAAAAAAAAAAAAAAAAAAAAAAAAAAAAACTTAATTGAGAACGGAAATGTCTTGAATCTCGCCTCTTGCGCAACCAGCCCACGTTGCTCTGGCGAATGCAGCCAGTCTGCCAGACCAGACCAGACCACGCCAGATAAGCCCGATGCCAGTGCTGCAGTCGAGTCGAGTGGGGAGATACCCTAGCAAAGGCAGATAGATAATACTAATTTTTAGACTAATTGCAGCGAGGGAGAGTGCCATATTGCAGCTGCATTGTGTCAGTTAACTGGCAACATGTGGTCAGACTAGGCAAAGTTGGACTAGGAGTCAGACCTAGTTAAGTCTTAAGGTCAGTTAAATAGGACTTAAGGTGTCATACTTTATGAAATGCTGTTTCATGCCAGTTATATGGCAACATGTTTTCAGACAACTCTGAAACACATCAATATGGGCTGCCATATGTGTATTCCTATTGCCAGTTATCTGACCACATGTAGGTCAGACTTATAAGAATATGTTAAACCTTCGCAAGAGATGATATTCTAGCTAAATCAATATATATGCCTAGTATAAGTTGAAATATGGCAACATTATGTGTCATACATATGCAGCGACTGCTACTCCAGCTGTCAGTTATATGACAGCAATTGATCAGACTACTTGAATATGAAAGAACTTTGTAGTAAGTCTGAAAATGAGTAAAATCTTAGTTTTTATATAGTTATGAAAATATTACAGCTTTCCTGCCAGTTATCTGACCATTCTCATTGCTTTTACCGCTTGCCAGTTATCTGGCAAAGCTATGGCACAATTTCAACTGCAGCTTAAGCTTATTAAAATCAGGAAATTATGTGTGAGATCTCTTGGGCCTGTCCTGCCCACTTTTCCCTCATATAACTCGCCAGATAACTGGCAAACCCAACTGAAATCTGTTTGGCAATTGCACTCGCTTGGGATAATGCCAGACAGCAAAAAACCGCATAAACATTAACTATACTTCTCATTGTCGGCCTGACCAAAACTGAATCCCAACGGACGCAGCAGCAAACCCGGCTCCACCGTTAGGCAGCAGCAGCGGCAGCGGCTGAAGATTGTGACAATTTCAAGTTCCTTGAGCCCACATAAGTCTACCAAGAGTTGCAGCCAGCAGGAGCGCGGTCACGCACTGACCATAAAGCTGCGTTAGGCCAGCCGGCTGCAGTTGAAGATTTATGGCAATGTGTGGCTGGCCAAGCTGTTGGCCAAGCTGGAGGAGCATTTCCAAAAAGAGTTTCGGACTCTTGAGTGAGCAGGAAAACATGTCATTTTTATTTCAATGACCAAAGATGGTCAAAAATGCGACAACAATAAGTCTTCTTTCTTATTTCTGCAGACTCTTCTGAGGCTTCTCTCTCTCTCTCTCTCTCTCTCTCTCTGCTGCTGGCTGTGATTTGTGCCTGACCAAAGTTAGCCACGGCTTGCTGCCTGCTTTGGTCGCTGCAATGCGGATTGCGGATTTCTGATTGTGAAATCGGAGATCGGAGATTGGAGATCTGCTGCATATGGCCAGAGATATGAGCATATCTGGCAAGGTCGCCCAAGTGCCAATCCCGGAGAGAATGGATTACAAAGTGTCTTAATGACCCACTTCGAGCTGGTTAAATGAACGTTAATTAAGCCAAGTACTTGAGCCAGAGCTGGAGTGGGTGAAAGAGACAGGCAGCGGGTGGGAAAGAGAGGCAAAGAAAGGGAAGAGAGAGAGGTGGGAGAGAGGCAGACAAAGAGGGGTCTGATCTCGCTACATGACGCCACAATTTCAATCAGGCTGCCTGCGGCCATTTCAATTTGGAGTCTCACACACACCTCTCCCTAATCTTCCATCTTGCTGCCTCTCTACCCCTCTCTTTCTTCTCCTCCTCCCCTACCCTCTATTTCTCTTGTAACAATTTGCATATTTGTACAAATGTTTTTTTCGTCTTGCGTACGTGAGAAAATGCCGAAAATTTGTCAAAGAACAGCGTCAGGCAGGTGTGCAAGAGGTGTGTGTGTGGGGAGAGGTGTATGAGGTGTGGGAAGAGGTGTGTGAGAGGTGTGCGAGAGGTGTGCGAGAAGCATTGAAATGCATCAAATGAGCTGGCAAAGCAGATACAAATCTCAGCTACCGTTCTGCCATAAAAAAACAACATGTTGTGACATGTTTCACAGAGAAAAAGAGAGAGAGAGAGACCGAGAGAGATGCGTCAGATCTTTCTTTATTTTTTCTGAAATCGTGCTGTGAATTTCAACTCTCCAGCACTATCAAAATCCAATTAAAAATGGCCGAAAGAAAGATCCCTGGCAGTAGCTGCTGCGCCCCCTGGCGGTCGTTTTAATCAACTGCCCCAAATGCGTCACAAAAAAAAAAAAAAAGAGCAGAAATTTTCTTGCTTTGATTTTGCAAAAATGTGCCACAGTTAAAGAGGAAAAACTCTTGGAAAATGGCCCGGAAAAGTCACGCAGAAAATTGACCTCCTTGAAGTGCCTAGAGGGCGCGCCCCGCTGTGCTAGATTTCTTGGGCCTAACCCAGGAAAACTAACGAAAGAAAACAATAAATAAATGACTCCTGCCTGGCTACGTCTCAGCTGCTCCAGATTCCTCGAGTAGATAAGCAGGGTATATTAAGGAGCAGCTGCCCCGCTTATTGTTTTAGTCTCTAGCTGGAGAGGCTGCTTTGTTTTGGGTACTTCAGGTAGCTCGCTCGATCGATCGATCGATCTTTAGGGGTTGTTGAGGTTGCTAACGGTTTACCTAATTGGGAATCGATTCGTTGCGAAGGGGGCGTGGCACTGCGCTGCGCGTGGCAAACGTAGCGAGGGGTAGAATTTGGCATATGCCATAAATATATTTACGTATTTCCGCCATATGTCTGCGGTCCCAAACCCCTCGAGGCGTTAAATTAAAAAGCAGTTCCCTTTTTAGAAATTACAGGGTATTAGCTGCGTGTGTTTGCATTGCATTCCGGCCTAAGCCGCTGAGGTCCTTTACCTTGACACTGAATACGCAGCTAAGCCGAAATTTCCCAAAATATTGGGATATTTTTTACGTTTGTTCCCCTGCGCACTGCGCATGCGTTAGCCCAGTATTTTTTCCCAGTATTCTGCTGCATAGTTGCCTATCTTGGCCTGCTGCATGCGCTCAGTTACGTTTTTCCCATTGAGCCGCATAGTTTTTCTTCGATTTTTCACACACACACAGAGACACTCGCATTTTCCAGTGGAAATTAATTGGCAATAATTGGCAACAAAATGTGATAAATTACGTGGGCGAGGGCAGAGCTAGACAGGTGAGGGGGGAAGGGTTACAAGCTTCATTCATGAGGCTACTACGAGGCAAGAAAATCGATAAGCTACGAGCAGGAGGAGGAGCAGGAGCAGGAGGAGGAGGAGTTGGGGGCGTGGGCGCGGGGCTTACTCAACTACAAACGAATCGACACTAATCGCAGCTCTCTCTCTCTCTCTCTCTTTCTCTCTCAGGTCATCACGCCACAGCGGCACGGGGATGTGTACATCTATAGCAACTCACCCGGTTCGTTGTCTGGAGCGCCACGCTCACCGCATCCTCAGCAGCAGCAGCAGCAGCAGCAGCAGATTTACAGCAACCAAAGCATCTACCAGAACCTCGGCATGATGGGCACCCCCAATGGCAGCGGGAGCGAGTTCGAGACCTACGACATACCCAAACCGGCCACGCCCGTTGCCCTTGGCTATGATGCAGGCAGGAGCATACGCACGCCCAGCACAGGCTCCGCACTGGGTGCACGCTTCGATTCGCTGAAGAGTGTGGCCGCCTCCATGTCCATCGAGGAGGAATCCTACGATGTGCCACGTTCATTGTTATCCAACCAGCAGCAGCACCTGCAGCAGCTGTCGCAGCACACGCTCACGCCGAGCAGCTCCGCCTCATCGCTGCTGACCAGCGATAGCCTCTCCCTGAGCTTGTCCAGCTCCAATCGCAGCTCGCTGGCCAATATGCCCGACTACGATATACCCAGACGTAATCCGCAGCCAGTGCGTCCACGTCCACATGCCAGCACATTTGACTTTACGCTGCCTCCACTGCTGGAGCAGGAGCAGCGCAGCCCAGCGACGCCAGCGGGCAGCAGTGCAGGCACAGGATCAGGCACGGGCACAGCCGCGGGCACAGGCAATGGCCAGGCCAGTGCGGTGAAGGAGCTACCCCTGGAGCTGAACTCCGCGCTGGAGACACTGGCCAAATTGCAATCGCAGACAACGGCGGCCATAACGCGCCTGCTGAGCTTTGTGGTGCCGCATTGGCGCACCCGTGCGCAGCTGGAACCCAACCTAATGGAACTCCGTTTGGCTGCACTGCGTCTGCGCACCGCGCTGCATGATCTGGCCGAGTTTGGAGAGGGCACACTGGGCAATGCACAGCGCTCGGAGGATCGCAATCTGGCACTGAAGCTGCGCCCGCTGGTGCGTGCTCTGCGGGATGCCAACAAGCTGATACATGAGACCTCCGAATCGCTGGACGCACAGGGCGGTTGGTCGGTGGAGCAGCTGGCGCGGAGTGATGAGAAGCACGGCTGCCGGCCGCCCGATAGTCTGGATCAGTTGATGGCCTGCGCCCAGACACTCACCGAGGATGTGCGCTCCACCACCAGCTTCATACAGGGCAATGCATCGCTGCTCTTCAAGCGGCAGCTGCCTGTGGGCACAGCGGATACCCTGGCTGGTGGGGCACGGGACAGCGGCAGCGGCAGTCGCAGCAGTGCAGAATGGCTGGAGGATTACGATTACGTGGCCTTTGAGTCGAAGGATGCGCAGGCGAAACGGAATCTGGCACTGCGGGATGCCATACCCGCTGGCATGAAGACACAGTTCGATAGCGCCCTGAAGATTGCCGAATGCAGTGCCATGGGCACCACACCAGGAGCATCGGTGCCAACGACACCCACAGCCAGTGGCGGAGCTGCTGTGGCCACGCCGCCGTCACCCGACATGACGGACAAGGATAAGAAACTGGTGCGTTACTATGCCCAGCAGATCTCCACGCATATGGGTAATCTGCTGCAGGCGATCGACTCGTTCCTGGAGACGGTGGAGAAGAATCAACCGCCCAAGTATTTCATAGCCTATGGCAAATTTGTTGTGGTCAGTGCGCACAATCTGGTCACGATCGGGGACAATGTGTATAGGAATATTTCAAAGGAGGCGCTGCGTGAGAAGATTCTACATTGCACCAATGGCCTGTCGGAGGCCCTGAAGACTTGTGTCCTCAAGTCGAAGAAGGCTGCGGCGCATTTCCCCAGCGGCAGTGCGGTGCAGGAAATGGTTGACTCTGTGGTGCATATCAATCATTTGGCACTGGATCTCAAGACGGTCATGTTGCAGGCGGTGCAACTGTCGGTGGGCGATGGAGCCTGAACGGGGCAACGTTTGTGGATCCAACCATACCTACATAAGGCTTCCAAAGTCTTCCACGCTGGCAGCGCAATGTTCCTTACTGATCAGCACGCTTTGGCATATCCTAATCCAAGAAATACGATCTAAGATCTACAATGTACGATCTACAATGTGCGATCTACGATCTACAATAAACGATCTACGATCTACCCTCTTCAATGTGCGATCTACGATCTACAATGTACGATCTACGATCAACGTTCTACAATTTACGATCTACGATCTACCCAAACGATCTACGCGATATATACATGTTTATATTATTTGCATTGTGATATTTTTGAGCAAACATCAGAAAATGCACGTACCCACAGTCCCCTCCCGCCTCTAAAAAGCCACAGGATCGAAGCTCGATCTTCGCACACACACACACACATGCATGTGTATATACAGCTGCATATACCATAACTATATACAACTGTGTAGTTGGGCTGAACTTTACGATTACGATAACGATTACGATTTAGTTGTATTTATTCGATAAGTCACACATCATCATCGACAACATCAGTCAGTTAGCGCATAGTCTTAGTTATACCCTTCCCTTCCCCACTCCCTGTACATACCCTACCCCTTAATGTAGAATTTTTTGTAAATTTGTTTACACCTCACCCAATAATATGTTGTATCAGTAAAGCATTTCAGCCGATTTAAGTTTATACTAGATGTGTATATCTATATATACTATACTATAGCTTACGCCTACGTACATACATACTTACAATACAGATACATAGTCAAAATCTGAAAGATTTGCAATATAACTTTTTTATTTGCGCCAGGCTTTAGTCAGCAATATACTCGAAGGAGTACACATAATATATATACATATACATATATCTATAAATACGCATTAGCCATATCTAAATATTGTATAAGTTAATATAATAATATTGCGGTTGTCACTGTTCATCCCCGATCGCAGACTATGATAATATAATAAAATAAAATATATACATATACTAAAATACAAATCTGTCTCAAATTTCAAGTTTATAAAATACAAAGTTCTTTAAAAAATTGGAATACAACTTGAAGACCCCTTAACTTCCTCAAAATCCATCATATTGTTTTGTAGATCCCTTCAGGAACTTTCAATATCCATGGAAGATGATATATCTTTATGGTTTGATGATTCTGCAAGAAAATATTATTATAAATTTAAATTTATCAACATATTGGACATTCCGTATATAATTTGAATTCGAGATATATATGTGACGTATACAACCTTAAATTGTCTAACTGTATCTTAAGTTTAAAATGCTTATAAACCCCTCCTGGCATCTCATGCGTCTTTGGCACATCGGAATCCCAAATTACCCGAGGAACTATCTTCGGTATTTTGGGAACGTGCTGCACAGCGATAGCGATAGCAGTAGGATTTGTGGCATAGATAGGAGCCGCCTTTTTTAACGCGATTCGGTGTCTCACTGGTATCGCCTGCCTGCCAGAGATCTGAAGTCCATTCCCAGACATTGCCCACAATATTATAGAGATCATAGTTATTCTGACGGAATTCGTTGACGGGGCAGGTGAATTTGTAGCCATCCTCGCCGGTGTTGCCATCGGGAAACTCTCCCTGCCAGATATTCAGCCAATGTTTGTCCTTGGGCATCAGTTTATTGCCCCAAGGATACAACTTGCGTTGCTTACCCCCTCGACAGGCCACTTCCCATTCAGCTTCGCTGGGCAAACGTTTGCCTGCCCACTTGCAGTAGGCAACAGCATCGCGCCACGACACATGCACCACCGGATGTTGCTCCAGACCTGGCAAGAAGAGGAATTAGATCGATTTTCCTAGAGTTCTTCATCTTCTTACCTTGCAAATCGCTGTCCACGCCATGTGGCTTGCGCCAGTTGACGCCTTTTACTTTATACCACCAGAGCGCATTGACAACGCGGTAATCCTCAAGCTCGGCCTGCTGTGACGGCGTCAGTAGCGTCTTAAAGAGAAAGCTATCACCAAAGCTTTCCGCTTCTGTTGTATAGTTCGTTGCCTTCACAAACTTCTCGAAATTCGCATTGGAAACCTGATACTTGTCCAAATAGAAATCCTGCACTTTGACTAGACGCTCGGGCGACTCATGATCCTGCTGGAAATGTGGTTCA
The DNA here is from genome assembly GCA_018904105.1 of Zaprionus tsacasi. Taxonomy (NCBI): domain Eukaryota; kingdom Metazoa; phylum Arthropoda; class Insecta; order Diptera; family Drosophilidae; genus Zaprionus; species Zaprionus tsacasi. Next base: position 2,405,704 of record JAEIFR010000049.1, on the reverse strand, counting down.
TTGGTGCCTATGTGCAGACTACCGCCTGGAATCAATGACATTCCCTCAATCTCGGGCTCCAGCTCCGCGTAGTAGTCGCGATAGTGTTTGTTTTGATTGCGCGCTTGTTGCTGGCACACTTGTTGCTCTGGTGCCGGCTGCTGCTCCTGGGCTGGAGCAGCTTCTCTGTCCAGTTTGTTGCAGCCACAGTCGGCATGAACGTAGCCACTAAGCGTGGTCAGTAATATAATTGCAAATCTTAAGCGACGCATTTTCAGTTTGTTTTGCCAGCTGTGCGCTAGAGCTGGCAGCGGGTTATTGCGATGGGCGATAAACGATAACCCGTTGATCGATAAGTCTTACTTAAATGTAAAGTAATGACACTTGCAATTTTCAACGAGCATCGATAAGTTTACATTTATTTAACATATGCCGATACATCAATAATTAATAAATAAACAATTGTTAAATACATAGTTACACTTATAAACACCTAAAATTCTATGCAAATATTGCTGAAATTAATTATTTGAGCTGTTTGGCATCGGTTTTGTGAAACTTCTTCAACTGCTGCATGAATCCTGCGTTTGGCTGAATACATGGCCGCCACGACTTGACCAGATTGTAGGCCTCCTCGAAGCGCATGTCACGTCGCTGCATTAAATATCCAATGACCACAGAGGCGGAACGGGATACGCCCGCATTGCAATGGACCAGAACACAGCCTTTGGCAGCATGTGCCTCCTCGATGAAGTCAATGGCCACAGGCAGCACATAGTGGAGCAGATCCGTCTCTGGCAAGTCCAGGCAGGGTAAGTACTTGCACTTAATCTTCGATGACAGCTCAACCGCGGGCAGATCAATGCCCACACTCAATATGTGTGTCAGCTTATATCTCTGCACATTTTCCGCACTGACCGCATCCTGGGAGCCCAAATAGAGGAACTCACTCAATATGCAGGCAGGCACCACATCCGGTTTCGTATCCACCACAAAGCCATATTGACGTGCCTCCAGCTGCTCCGGACTGCCCTGACCCTGACTCGCCTCCTCCTCGGCCGACGATTTGCGCCGTTCAATGTAACGTGCGCCGGTGGGTGTAGTCACAATCGTCGTGGCGGGCCTCAGATTGGCCAAACGCTTCTGCAGCTCATACAGCAGTATCATCTCGTTGTTAATCACTGGTCTGTTGGTCGTCTGGAAGCTCAAAAGCCGTATCCCTATAATGCACACGGCACAGATAGAGTCCGCAAGCGGGTGCAACGAGTACACGATGATCCCAGTTGTGCTTGGAGGGAATCGTTAGCATCTGATGGATGCTACGCTGATCAATGCGTCCGTTGGCCAGTGCAAGCAGCGTGCCCACAATGCGGCGCACCTGCTTGTACAGAAATGACTTCGCCTTGATCTCTATGTCCCAGTAATCGTAGGTTTCCGTTGCCTGCGCTGCGTTTGGACCAAGTGCAAGGCTGCGTCCTGGACGTATGTTAATCTCATCAATTTTACGCAACGTGAACATGGGATGATCACGACTTTTACTCCTCTGCCGGCTAACGCTCATGAATGTGCGAAAGTCGTGTAGGCCAAGGAACATGCGTGCGCCTTCATGCAGCCGCTCGACGCTGAAGCCTGCGTTTCTGGAAAGGATCTGATTAGTTTAGCTTCGGGTGAGTACTGTGTCTCTTGGCTTACTGCAGAAAGTAACATCTATCGTACTCCTCCACAGGCACAAATGATTCGTAGCCCTTGTTCTTCAACCTGCCGATGGTGTGCTCCTTCTCCTCCTCCACTGCAGCATCCTTGGCCACTGCAATGCGATACAAATAGGTGCGTCCGATAGCGTGATATCTGCAGTGAAATGTGTCAGCAACCCGCTGCGTGCTCAGCACACGTATGGGAAGATTCTGCTTGTCCAATGTGCGATTGAGGACACCAGTCAGTACGGTCGTATCGTAGGGATTACCATCATGGCGTTCCAGATCAACGTGAACTGTCGAGTGCAGCGCATGTACACCGGCATCTGTGCTGAAATTAATGCCACATTATATATATTTATATATTATATTTATTATATATTATCAAGTATCTCCTACCGACTGGAGAGCACAGTTTGTATATCGTTTTTGGGACGAAAAACCCGCAAAGCCAACTCCAGACAACCTTGCACTGTATTTGTGTCCAGCCGCGCTTCCTCCAACTTATTTATTGTCTTCTGTATGCCACTGAAAAGCGACACTTTAATCTAAAAGTTTATTTTAATAATATTTGTTGCTCACCGAAAATTCGTGCCAATGTAGGAAATATTGAGCAAATACCTATGCATTTTACACCCACACCCACAAGTCGCACCAATCAGAGAAAAGAGAAAAACCATATGTTTTTATATCGATAACTTGACCAGATAAAGAGTAGTGGTATGCCAAGCAAGAAAAAATATGTCACTTACATAATACATTTTATTTACTATTTTGAAAGAGTCTTTCATAAAATATAGAAATTTCATTTACAAGTTACACATTAGAATACAAATTATATGCTTCAAATTTATTTCATATACATATTAATCGCTTACCATTGCGTATTAAGTTTATCGATAGCCGGTATCTCTGCAGCCCTGACAACGGCATTGGCGTCACTTCGCTCTTTGCTTTGCTCATCAGTTCGCGTTATTTTTAGTTTCGGCCTCATAGAGTTTTCTTTTCGTCAACGCGAGCGCGCAAAATGTGTTTGTGCTGGCTAAAATAGAATAAATTTGATAAAAAACACACACTTTACGCTTACAAAACACAACTCATTTGCTGTGCTTCCAAATATTTAAGGTTAGAAACGTACGCGCCATTAAAACCAAAATAAAATGGAGAGAAATTTACATGCATAAATTAAAAAGTAACACAGCAACTAATTAATCGTCTCTCATTTAAGGTTAAAGTAACGCCACAAATACCTCTGCCATGAGGCTTCTATATGTTTTCGCCCTCATACTGGCCGTGCGGCTGGCATCTGTTTTCATCGTGCAGACTTACTTTGTCCCGGATGAGTATTGGCAGAGTCTCGAGGTGGCACACAAGCTGACCTTTGGGTGAGTAAAGTATCCATATTACATCGTATCCATATAACATCGCTTTTTGTAATCCCCCCGCAGCTATGGCTACCTGACCTGGGAATGGGTGCAGGGTATACGCAGCTATGTCTACCCGCTGGTTATAGCAGGAATTTATAAATTGCTGGCGCTGCTGCAGCTGGACAGTGTCCAGTTGTTGGTGCTGCTGCCACGCCTGCTGCAGGCTCTGTTAACCACCTACTCCGACTATCGTTTCTACATTTGGACCGGCAAAAGCAAGTGGGCTCTCTTCCTGATCCTTGTGCCTTGGTTTTGGTTCTACACAGGCTCACGTACGTTGGCCAACACACTGGAAGCTTCGCTGACCACCATCGCCTTGAGTTACTTCCCCTGGAATCGCGAAGGCACTGGCTACTTGTGGCCCGCAGCCATCTGTTGCTTCCTGCGTCCCACAGCAGCTGTGATCTGGTTGCCACTGGTGCTGTACCATCTGCGCAGGAGTCGTCTGTCTGTGACGGAGTTGATCTTCAAGCACTTCGTGGTCGTGGGGTGAGTGAGAATGGGAGAGAAAGTGCACGATTCCTATACTAATCTGGACTTCCGTTTCAGTTTGCTTGTGAGCATCGCAGGCGTAGCCATCGATACATACTGGCATGGTCAACTGATAGTTACTCCATGGGAATTCCTCAAGTACAATGTGCTGCATAACATTGGCAGCTTCTATGGCACCCATTCCTGGCATTGGTACTTCACCTCCGGCCTGCCCACAGTGCTGGGGATCAACACGCTGCCCTTCATCTTTGGCATTGTGCAGACGGTGCGCAACAAGAGCAACAAGTCACCGGTGAGCAAGCAGCTCCTGATAACCATAGGAGTATCCCTGGTGCTCATGAGCCTGTTGGAGCACAAGGAGTTGCGTTTTGTATCCTCGCTGCTGCCGTTGTGCCTCTACGTAGCCGCCGAGGTGCTCTCCCGCTGGAGTCAACGCACCACGCTAACCAAGGTGTGGATTGTGGCCATCTCGATCCTCCTGCTCAACGTACTGCCCGCCTGGTACTTCAGCACAGTGCACCAGAAGGGACCCATCGAGCTGATGCCCAAGCTGCGCGACATTGCACAGGAATACCGCGATGAGCGTGATCATCGTGCCAACATACTCTTCCTGATGCCCTGCCACTCCACACCCTACTACAGGTAAGCGAACTGAGATTCCCATTCCGAGAAGATTACTAAGATTATGCTTTCCCTTTGGCAGTCACATTCACGAGAACGTAACGATGCGTTTCTTGACCTGCGAACCGAATCTGCAGCAGCAGGAGAACTACAAAGACGAAGCTGATCGTTTCTACGATGCTCCAATGCGTTGGCTCCACTCTCGCATCCCAGTGCATCCGCTCACCGCGCTGCCGACGCACGTCGTGCTGTACGATTCGTTGAGGGAAGAGATCAGTGAGTTCCTTACGAACTATAAGCTGCTGCATCAGATCCAGCATGTCGAGGTGAATCGGCTGAGTGAATCGCAGGCACTGATCGATGGTTGGTCAACGACGCTGGGCACGAAGTCACCCGATCTCAGTTCGCTGGTGAAGTATCTGCCATCGCGCAGCGGCAGCTCCATACTAGTCTATCAGCGTCTGAAGTCGGGAGAGGAGAATACATTTAATCGTGCAGAGTTCCAGGAGGAGCAGGAGCAGGAGGAGGAACCACAGGAGAGCGAGAACGTGTTTAATTGAAGTCGTAGTTGGTTGTGCACTTGATGGCATTTTACTTAGTTATATCATTCAAGCGAAAGTCTTTCGAAATGCCATTTCTTTTCTTTTAAATATTTTCGGAAAAAGACTTTATGCTAAACTTAGCCCTCCGTTTGCCTGCATTTTACTTGTACTGATCCCCAGCCTTAGCAGATTTTAAAATGTTCAAAGAAAAATCATAGTGTATAGTCAGTAAATGCGTTTTTGTACTTTGTAATAATGCTCATAGTCTTGTAATCCATACTTGAAACTGGATTAGTAAAAAAAAGTATCTAAAGTAAGAAAATTTATATAGATATATAACTTTATATATATATTTATATAAATTTAAATTATTATGCGCTCTGCTAGCTGTCCTGTTTTTAGTTGATTTCTGAAATAAAGGTTCAGTTACCAAGTTGAGTTGTAATTTTGTAAATTTTCCAATCAGATTTGAAATTATAATAAATTTCCCTTTTAGCATGCAATCGATAACCTGCTGAAATGTTGAATTGGAATATATCGATATTGTGCGTATGATTTCAGCTGTCGCACTTGTTGCTATCGATAGTGCCGTGCCGTGCCGATAATTTCCCTGCTCTAGTCGTCTGCATTAATTAAACGCGTTTTAAACATAAACGCTGGTCAACACAGTTAGGGCAATTTAATTAATTGCACAGATCTCGCACAAGCGAAAGCAACAACAGCAACACACAAAAAATGGCTGCTTCAATGAGGGCGCTGCTTAAAGTGCGAGGTGAGTAAGTGGGATGAAAAAGAAAATGAAAAAAGTATTGCGAAACATGCAAAGCGATATCTGTGTGTGCAAATTATATAACTTACGTACGATTTGTGACAGATAAAAGACAATTGGTCGAATCAGAATGCCGCAACAAGTGGCAGCTGCTGACATTTTTTATGTGGATTGTATTTATTGGAAGAATTACGTAGAACTTCAATGAAAACGACGTGGCTGCAGTTACGGTATGCGGCGGCTCTGCCTGCCTGCCTATGTGTGTGTGTGTGTGTGTCTGGTGGGGTGCAAAGAAAGAAGAAGAGTGCGAAGAGGTGTGGGCGAAGTTTTGGCTATGTTCAAGGTCCGCATGTGACCCGCAAAATAAACAAAACAAAACGAAAGTTTGATAATGAAAAAGTCTGATATATATATTATTTTTTTTCCATCTTCCCCCCCTTTCTGTTTCGTTTAGATGGCTTCACTGCCAGCGTACGCTGCGGCTCGCAGTACAACAAGACGCGAGTGAATCTGAAGCTGAACGGCGACTCGCGCGTCATCTGCCAAGGATTCACCGGGAAACAGGGCACCTTCCACAGCCAGCAGGCGCTGGAGTATGGCACCAAGCTCGTTGGCGGCATTTCGCCCAAGAAGGGCGGTACTCAGCATTTGGGTCTGCCCGTCTTTGCATCCGTTGCGGAGGCCAAGAAGGCAGTCGATCCCCATGCGACCGTTATCTATGTGCCACCACCTGGCGCCGCAGCTGCCATTATCGAAGCCCTCGATGCGGAAATTCCGCTTATCGTGTGCATCACGGAGGGTGTGCCCCAGCACGACATGGTGAAGGTGAAGCATGCGTTGGTTAGCCAGAGCAAGTCGCGTCTGGTTGGACCCAACTGCCCCGGCATCATTGCACCCGAACAGGTTCGTATTGCTCTTTAATTACGGATAGAGACAACGCGCATAGAGTGTACAGATAAGCTGATAAGCACGGTGGGGGCAAAGTTCAGTCAGTCGATCGTTAGTTTGCCTTTATTTTTATTTGTTTTCGTTTTGTTTTGCGCTTTACGACACAGTCTGCTTTTGCTACAGTGTGCCCACACTATATCAAATTTGAATAGTTAAATTGATATCGATAAATGATTACAAGTATTTATGACTGGAATATTTATTCAGTTAACAGGTGCTTAACATAAAGTTATCGATTTCTCATTATGATAATGATTATTATCCCACCTATTATTATTATCAATTCAGCAAATAATCTTTTTAGCCATAAATCTTGGATTATCATCAGTTCACTAGGTTATCTGTATTTTTACACAGTTGGTTGGGTACGTCATTACGTAGTTCTGCTGTGGGCCTGGCTATTTGTTTATTATCGCTTATCTTGGAAACTGCGTGACGCATAAACCGGTTAAATAATTCAAACGACACCTACTTTTTTCTATTAATTTATTATTGTTGTTGTTTTTCTTTTTTATTGTAGTGCAAAATCGGCATTATGCCCGGTCACATACACAAGCGCGGCAAGATCGGCGTCGTGTCGCGTTCCGGCACCCTGACCTACGAGGCTGTGCATCAGACCACCGAGACCGGTCTTGGCCAGACGCTGTGCGTGGGCATTGGCGGTGATCCGTTCAATGGAACAGACTTCATCGATTGCCTGGATGTGTTCATCAAGGATCCCGACACCAAGGGCATCATTATGATCGGCGAGATCGGTGGTGTGGCCGAGGAGAAGGCAGCTGACTTCCTGACTGAATACAATTCGGTAAATTCACGAGGAGATGCATAACCAAAGGAGGAGTGACTTATTTGTATTCCATACTCTCTTTACAGGGCATCAAGGCCAAGCCTGTGGTCTCGTTCATTGCTGGCGTCTCGGCGCCTCCTGGTCGTCGCATGGGTCACGCCGGTGCCATCATCTCGGGCGGCAAGGGCGGTGCCAACGATAAGATCGCCGCTCTGGAGAAGGCCGGCGTCATTGTCACCCGGAGTCCAGCCAAGATGGGCTACGAGCTGTACAAGGAGATGAAGCGTCTGGAGTTAGTTTAGATTAATGCAATCCAATCCAATTGAACAAGAAACAACGTGACAAAAGGAAGCGGAGAGGTACCTAACGGTACATGGACTCAGAGAGGAGAGAAAACGTATGCGAAATGCGAAGCGAGCAAAGATTATTAACTAATTAAGTGGAAAAGTGAAATGAATTAATTACAACTATCGAAATCCTAAATAAATTATTGTAAATTTCGCAAAATGTGAAAAGAAAAACGAAAACCGAAAAAACCGTCTGCAGAACGTCTGAGTTATATATATGTATGTATTCCATGATGAGAATTTATTTTAAGAACTGCCATACCAACTTAAAGTTAACAACAAAAACAAACTTAAAACAAATGAATAGAAATAACTCAGCACAGCGCACCAAAAAATGTTAAAATTCTGTTGCTGCACACGCGTTTGAAGGCACCAATGCTTTGCCTTATTTTTAACACATTATTTGCCAGCTCGATAAATAAATGTTGTAAACAAAAAGTAATAATTAATTAAATAAAAATTGTTAAACAAAAGTAACCTAAATGAATATTCTGTTAATTAACAGTTTACATTTGCATTGCCGCCTGCAGCGTGAGCAATTGCTGTTAAGTGTGGAGCAATGCTGTTATCGATACTAATATCGATATACATGCGCAGTTCTTCCCCAGCTGTTTCTCGAAAAAAAAAATCAGTGAAATTTTGCAACACTTGCACGGCAAGCGTAAAAGAAAAATTTCTTTGTGCAATTTACAAACATTTCGTGTGATTCGTGCAGCAAAGAAAAAGCCGCGAGTGAAAAGCAGCCATAGCTGCCATAACCCGATCCATAAAAAAACCGAATAATACAAATCCATAGCCAGCATTAGCCCAGGAATCACAGCAGGAACATACACACACAGGCACACACAGACACACACACACAATGCCAGTGTGCGAATGGCCTGTGGTAGCAGGCATCGCAAATGGGAAGCAGAACTGAAAAAATGGTGAGTTTCCGCGACCGAACCGACCGAACCGAAAAGTAAATAACATAAACAAATACGAATACGAATACACATGCCCAAGAGAAGAGCACGTAATGTATTGTAACATACATTTACTATTTGTTTAATTTCGTCTTTGCATATTCCAAATATTGTATATATACGCTAATCAATCAGTCGGTGGATCTCTCTTGTATGCCAATCGTGCTATGGTCGCCGCCATGTCAAATTCAGCCGCATAGGTTGTCTGCAGCCGTTGAATTTTCTCCAGCTGCAACGCCTTGCGCAGCATACAGCGTGTTCCGGTCCGATTTTTGTTGCCGTAGCTGCGCATCAAGTCCAGATCCATTGGGCGGGCGGGCACCACATTCTGTTCCGCAGTGGCCGCCGTATGCGCCTTCACATGCTTGGGGATCAGGTCGAAGAGCACCTTATAGGTGCTGGTGAAATTCCTCTTGAGTGCTTCGGTCAATGGGAATCGCAGTTGGGATTGTCGATTTAGCATGTAATTTGCCTGGGCATCGTTGCGTGCTCGGAGAAACGCACGTGTCCCATCATCCCTACTCTCACCCACATACGGGGGAGTCGAGTAGTTATCCTGGAACTCACTCACATGATGCTCACATGCATTAACCCGATCCAGTACGGGAATAATACAATCATTTGGTTCCGCCTGTTTCTCGCGACGATTCTGCCAGTTGGACACCAGCACCTCCTTGCTATACTCATGACAATACGGATCATCCATATACGAGCCGCGTGGTGTGGAGGAGAACATTGTGACGGCGGCGATTGCACTTACCACCCTCTCTCTATCTATCCAAAACTAAGACTTGCAAAGATTATAACACATAAGAACAAATAAGAAAAAAAAAAAAGGCAAAATGAAATGATAATTAACGTAAAATCAGTGAAAAACTAAACATATTGAGGGAACAAGCGAGGGGGGGGGGGGGTAGAGATCATTATGACAGCTACAGTGCGTACTAGATAAGTTAAACTATTCTAATAGACTATAAAAGTTGGGTTTCTCCCGATTTTCTTATGACATACTGCAAAAAAAGGTTTTTTTTTCTCCTTTGAAAATTTTCATTAAATATTATCTAAGAAATTTAACTTTATTATATTAATCGATTAGTGCCAATCGATAACCAATATTTTCTGCTGATATGCCGCAGAAACATAAAAATATATTCCAAATTTTAGAATTTTCATTGCATATTCCACTACAAATTTTATTTCTAGAGCTGCTCATAATTTTTTATCGATCAGTGCCAATCGATAAACAAGATTCTCTTGCGACATTCCCTAAAGACATGATATTTCTTTTCTATAACCAAAAGTTTAAGAATTTTCATTGCATTTTTTACTACAAGTTGTATTTCTAGAGTTTTTTTCGTATATTTTGTGTTAAACTTTCATCATGCTTCATTTTCGATAATCGATCAGTCGCAATCGATTTGTAACTGGAGAAATAATAAATAAATAAATAGCGAAACGTGACTTGAGCCGCCTCTAACGCATTTCACGCTATATAGAAATCGGTATAGAAATAGGTCGAAAGCGAATGAGAACTTTAGTTATCTCATTAGTGCTGCCCATATCGGAGTACTATATTTCCCGATTGCAATGGGATTAGACAGAGAAACGTTTTATTTTTGTTTTTGTTTTTTGTTTTGGTTTCGAAAATAGAATAAAGATTCAGAATTGCACAGCGAGCTGTATGTAGTATAGTATGTTGGCCATTGTTGCCGCTTTTCGAGTGGATTTTTATTGCAAATCTATTTTGCGAGAAAGAGAGGGGGCTAGAGAGAGAGAGAGAGAGAGAGAGGGAGAGAGAGAGGCAGAGTCATGCCACAATGGGGCCGACTCAGTTCGCATTCATTGCGTGGCGGCGCGATCTGTTGCAATTCTCTCCCTGCCCGGGGCAGCATTACTACAAGTATATCCCCAGACATATCTATGCTATAGTGCAGACAGATATACCTATGCAGCATCCTATATATTCGATACCCCAAACTAAAACAGACAGCACGCGTTGCAGTTTGTTTTTCTTCTCTCTCTCTCTCTTTCTCTCTCGACTCGATGATGCTATAAACGAAATGTCGTCGTCATTTCGAGTGTTTTTTTTTTTTTTGTTTTTCGCTTGGTTTCGCTTCGTTCGTTCATTTGTTTTGTGTGTTCTGTTTACAAAATATGCAATTTTTACTATGTATGCGAGAAGAGTAGAGAAGAGGAGGAGAATCTTGAGAATTTTTCGAAACTAATTTATGACTTTTTTCACGCCATTTTTATTTTATTCGCTACGTTGCGGTTACAGAATCAACATTGTATGTTTCCTCTTAACATATGTATATATATTTATTTAAATATATATTTAAAGATTTTGATAAGACTAGAGCCATGGCACAGATCTCTCTGAAATCTCTCAAGGTGCTGCGTTTTAGAATTTGACAGGCCCCTGAGATGGTAAGGAGTGGCAGCTGCCTCTCTTTGCATAATTCATAACTCCCGCAGGTGCTGCCAAGCTGTAGGAGGAGGAGAGAGCAGGGAGCAGGCTACCAGACAAAGCAGTAATCAAAAGCGCCCTCTTTCGCCTGCCCCCTGGTGTATGCAACAAGAATTTTTCACCTGCGGTAATACTAGGAAAATGCTGGCGAGGAGGAGGAGGCATGCTCAGAAGGGATGAAGAAGGGGAGGAAGAGTGGCAAAGAAGCTGCCAGCTTGGGTTAAACTCCGAGCAGGGTTAAAGCGCAGCGCATAGATAAATAAATACAAAAGGAAAACAGTTTTCCTAGCACGTAAAAAGAGTTAGGGAGGGAAGGGAACTGGGTAAAAGGCATATGGAAAATTGGAGGGGGAATTGGTTTTTGTTTCGCATTAAAATGGATCTCAATTTGCTTTATTAAAAATCCCTTTTGATTAAGGGTTAAGGAACTACACTCCCTTAGCTTGAATTTAATTTAGAAAAATCTGCAGGTTTTGCTTGGATTTTTCCGCTCAAAGTTTTTCCTAGTTTCTTGAGATTTGTACACGCCCACTCTCACTCCCACACGCCTCTTTATTGTGCTTAGCTTAGCTTTTTATCTTAGGTTTCTCGAGTAGGCAGCGTCTCTAACCTTAAATTCAGTTTTATTTTCTCCTTGTGTCAGCGCAAAAAACAAGACACGACAAGACAAGACAAGACATGATTACTAGAGATGAGCGACTTGGCCAGGCGCCGCTAAGAGAGAGGAAGTGGGGGGGGAGAGCGAAAGCATAAGTGAGGTTAGGCCTGCTCTCACTGTTGTCGTGTGTCGTGTTGCTTGTCTCTGGGTCAAGCGGCAAAGCGTAAAGAAACAACAAAAGCGAAGGGAGTAGGCAGAGGCAGCGGCAGCGACAGCGGCAGCAACATAAAGCACCGTTAGTTACTCTTGTTGTTGTTGTCCTTGTCTTCACTGCCGCCGCCGCTTGTTGACACCTTTCATGGCCGACGAATTAATTAAAGAGCCCCATGCGATGTCGTAAAACATTTAACATTTTAATTGCGTCATAAACGCAAAGAGAGAGACTAGGGAAAAGTAGAAGAGAGCGGGAGAGTGAGAGAGAGAGAAAAGGATTGCCTGCCTTGGCATTTGTCGCCTAATTAGATGAGATTAGTTTGGCTCGTGGTGCCCGTTTGGCAAGTTGATTTCATTTGCGCAACTTTAACTCGCAATTAACTTGTGACTGTGCCACGCCCACCATTCTTGGGCGCAGCTTGCAGCGGAAGTGACAGTCGCATCCTTGCTTGCGCTCGCTCTCTTTCTCTCTCGCTCACTCCTTTTAAATTTAACCTCGAAACGCGCGTTGCGCTTTTAAGCTCACACGTGCGACAGCAGGCACTTGTCAACTCTCTCTCTCCCCCACACTCACTCAGCATCGCATGGCTGCGCTCTCTTACGCTCAATCAGTGCACGCGCGCTCTCTCCGCTTACGCTCTCTCTCTCTCTGCTGCTGCTGTCAATGCTGACCCAAATAAGATGTCGTAATTGCAACAAGGCGCGCGCGACACTCACAACGACATTTACGTTCTATATGCAATTACGTTAGCGAGAGAGAGCAACAGTCGTAACAACTTGTCATCTTACGGCGCGCGCTCTCTTGCTCTCTCTCTCTCTGGCTCGCTCAAAGTAAACAACAGGAGCAAAGCAATCAAAACTGACGGCTTTAAGTAGCGTCGTTTCGTTTCGTTGCGTTCGCTACGTTTCGTTGCGTTACGTTTCGTTTCGTTTCCATTGCGTTGCGCGCTCTCTGCATGAATTATTTATTACGTCGCAGAAGCCATTCGCCCTCCTCGCCTCCCCTCTCCCACAGCTAATGCTGCTCACGTGCATGTAATTAGACTAATTGCTGGAAATACACAAGCAAATGCAGTTCCATTTTCCATTTTGTTTCAAGCGCAGCTTATTGCGTTCTTGCTGTTGCATACTTTGAGGATGCTACGCTCTCGCTCGCTCGCTCTCTCTCTCGCACTATGCGAAACTAGGACACGCTGCGTGTGTGTGTGTGTGTGTGCTCATTGCACATCCTTTGACTACTCAATCGTGTCACTTGGCTATTAAACACTGACAATGAAATCCCCAAAATCCTGCACACACCTTTTCCAATTGATTTGTCACAGTGTGCACTTCTCTTCTTCTTCATCTGCCTCTTTTTTTGTCGATCGTAAAAGCTTTTTTATTGCCCACTTTGCGCCACAGATAAAATACCTTCAAATTGGCTGCAGAAAAAAAAAGGGAAACTCTATCAAAACTCGCATTTCCCATCAAAAGCAAATGCAATTTGCGTTTCATAATTGACAGTCCAGTCCAGTGTGTACACACTGGTCTATAACTGTATATGTATGTGTGTAAATATCTGTATATTCCATCGAGATTGCACATTTGTAATTGAATTGCTGCAACTTTTTGAGTGGCAAAAACTATTTTATCTTTTTCTGCAAAAACGTTGTAATAGTTTTTAATCAAATTTCTACGCTCGAATGGACTTTTTAGTGCCCAATAAGTTGGAGTATTAAAGTTAAGGTTTCACGATGGAAACTTTTGGTATAGATGCATTTAAAAAATAATAAAACAAAGGAAATAAACTTAAATTTCAATAATATAAACAACTTATCTTAGAGAATACATTAAAATATCAATGATTAGTTGTATGATATATGAAAATATGAGAGATATGCCAGCTAGAAACAGATGGATCTTAAATAATGTGTATTAACTCTTAAAATAATTTAGAAAATTATGAAAATCATGATAAGATTATGAATTACACTATAAATTGTTAAATACCTCTATTATTTTAAAATGCAGAAAACCAATAATTAATTTAGGTACGAGGGTCGTTTGATAAGTCCGTGACTTTTTGTATTTGCCGCGCACCTGCTCTAAATACAACACTGCTCCTGTCAGCAGTTATCGATTAACAGCTGACTGTAAAATTTTGAGAAAGCTGCGTTTTTTGGTTTGCGTTTTATAGGCATTGAAAGCAGACGATCTCGTGAATTTTAACGAAAATGGAAAAAAGTGAATTTCGTGTGCTAATTAAGCATTATTTTTTGCGTAAAAAATCCATCACCGAAACCAAGGAAAGACTTGATAAATATTATGGGGACTCTGCACCATCAATTTCAATGGTTAAGAAATGGTTTACTGAGTTCCGTTGTGGTCGTACCAGTACAAGTGATGCCGAACGTTCAGGTCGCCCAAAAGAGGTCGTCATGCCAGAAATCGTCGACAAAATCCATGGAATGATATTGGATGATCGGAGAATGAAAGTGCGTGAGGTAGCTGAGGCTGGCATCTCAACTGAACGGGTACATCACATTTTACATGAATATTTGGACATGAAAAAGCTTTCCGCGCGATGGGTGCCGCGATTGCTCACACACGACCATAAGCGCAACCGTGTGACCATTTCAAAGGAGTGTTTGGCGATGTTCAACCGCAATCCAAACGAATTTTTGCGCCGTTTCGTTACCGTAGACGAAACATGGATCCACCACACCACACCAGAGACCAAAGAACAATCAAGACAGTGGGTTTCTCCGGGTGAACGTGCACCAAAGAAGGCCAAGGTGGGTCTGTCGGCCAACAAGGTCATGGCCACAGTTTTTTGGGATGCACAAGGTATCATTCACATCGATTACCTTGAAAAGGGTAAAACGATCACCGGCGAATATTATTCAGAGCTTTTGGACAGATTCGATATTGATTTGAAGCAGAAACGACCGCATTTGGCGAAAAAAAGTGCTGTTCCATCAGGACAATGCACGGGTGCACACGTGTGTAGTCAGCATGGCAAAATTTCATAAATTGGGCTACGAACTGCTACCCCATCCAGCATATTCTCCAGATTTAGCCCCCTGTGACTATTTTTTGTTTCCAAACATGAAGAAATGGCTCGGCGGTAAGAGATTCGGGTCAAATGAAGAGGTCATCACAGAAACAAACGACTATTTTGAGGGAAAAAAAACTTGAGAAAACCTATTATTTGGAAGGAATAAAAAAATTGGAAAAACGCTGGACTAAATGTATAGAGCTAAAAGGAGATTATGTTGAGAAATAAAACGCTTCTTTGACGAAAAAAATATATTTTATTCAAAAAGTCACGGACTTATCAAACGACCCTCGTATCTACAATCAATTAACTTGATTAATACTTCAACAGATAATCAGTTAGAATTAAATTGCTTATAAAAAAGCTTTTCTTTTTATACTTTATACTCATTTTTTTTAAAATTCTTCTGATTCTTAATTTTTGTCATGTCATTGATTAACAGTCAATCTAAAGTATCATTAAAGCGTTTCCAACTTTTAGTTTTATTTTTTTTATCTTTATGTTTATGAAGCTTCGATTCCGCTAGAAAATCGTCAAGTTTTTGATTGCAGGCAACAAACTTTTCCGTAAACATTCCTGTTTGGCACGCACACATAATAAACGCACACGCACACACACACGCGCAATAAGTGTACATATATAGAGGCTACTCCAAGGTCTTGTCGTGGCCTGCTTGGAAGCCAAAGCGTTGTGTGTAGTGTAGATAGGCAAAGATGATGCCCAGCAACAACAAAAGGCAGCAGCAACAACAACAACAACAACAACAACAACAACTGCAGCCAAAGCAACAGCAACACACACGCACCAGGAAGGACAACAACGACGACGACGACGACGCTGTGAAATGCCACCCCAAAAGCAAATCGTGCGCATTTCGGCTCTGGGGCACACAAAACACTCTAAAAAGGAAACGAAACGAGAGAGAGAAAGAGCAGGCGAGAGTGAGAGCGGGAGAGAGGCAGAGCGTGAGCGGGTCGCGGATTAAAAAAAAAAAAAAAAAAAAAAAAAAAAAGGGGAGTGGTTTTTTTTAAAAAAAAAAAAAAATTAAGGAATTTTTTTAGGGGGGAAAAAAAAAAAAATATTTTTTTTTTTTTTTTTTAAAAATTTGTTAAAAAAAAAAAAAAAAAAAAAAAAAAAGGGGGGGAAGAAGGGGAAAAAAACCTGTAAAAGGGGGGGGGGGGGATATTTTTAATTTTTTGGGGGCTCAATGCTTTAACCTGTTTTCCGTTGAAAGCTTTTACGCACTCGGACTCTGAATCGGTCGCTTGCCAGCCTGTGCTCACTCACACACACACACACACACAAGCATACACGCGCACACATACGCGCACTCACCTTGCCACCCTTTTGTCGTGCCGTGCCGAAGTGCAAATAGAGCAACGCGAGAGAGCGGCACGGCGGCCGAATGCACACGAGCAACACACACGAGTGAGCGGCGGGAGTATAGGCGAGAGAGTGTGCCCCAGCTTGCCTTGCCAGACGGACGTTTCGCATGCGGTGGCCCAGTATCCATTCGGTCGTGTTCCCATAATGTCTGCCAGCGGAGCGCAGTGCTCGTCGCCGTCGCACTATTCGTCGCAGCCGTCGTCAACGTTGTCATTGTCATCATCAGCAGCAGCAGCAGCAGCAGCAGTAGCAGAGGCCGCAGCAGCAGCAGAGGAGCAGAAGCAGCAGCAGCAGAAGCAGCAGCTTAAAAATACATTTTCACAATGAAGCAAACGGGCGAAGGCAAGAAGAGAGAGAGAGAAATGTATTAATGTTTGTGCTGAAATACCACACACACGAAAAATACACAAAAAAAAACGAAAGAAAAAAATACGTAAATACCGTGAATACAAAATACAAAATACAATTGGGGAAAAACGAAATGAAAATGGCACGCGCGTAGCAATAAATAAAACCGCAGGCAGCAGAAAAAGCGAACGAACGAGCGAACAAGCGAACACGGAGGAGACATCAAAGAATGTGCGTGTGCGTGCGTGTGTGTGAGAGATAAGAACGTATATTCGTATATATGTATGTATTTAATGCACATATATATGCCTGTATATGTATGCAGGAAAAGGAAGCCCAAAGCTAGCAGAGGCAGTCGCAGCCGCAGCAGCAGCAGCAGCCCGGCGCAGTGTATAAATATAAAGTGCAAAAAAAAAGTGTAAAAGCACAAGAGGAAAATAAAATTTTTGTTTTCTGCGTCGCGTTTTCCTGTGCCTCCTCCTCCTCTTCTCTATTTGTTCTGTTTCTTTTAGTTTTTCTTGTTCTCTTGTGATTTTCGTCGCGTGAAAAATGTTAAGGGAATTTTCATTTTGGTTTTTAAAGTATTTTGCTTAATACCTCCCCCCACGCTGCCCCCTTTGCCTATTTTTGCTGTGTGTTATACATACACAGCAACACACACGTTTTTCACACAACAAACCCACACACACACACGCAGCACGCAGTACGTTCGTCTCTATGCTTCGTATTTCAATCGTGTCGCCTCGTGTCGCGTCGTGTCGTGTGCTCGCCCCATCGTCGTCGCCGTCGCCGTAGCCGCGTCGTGCGTTTGTTTGTTGTTTCTGTAAATTGTTGTTGGCGTAGGAAGAAGCCCTGTAAAACTGTAAAAATCCCTGGCAAATGGCGCAGTTTATGTAGCAAGCGAGAGGAAGAGAGAGAGAGAGCGAGCGAGCGAGCATAAACAAATTGTAGAAACTTTCTTCTTCGCAATTAACGAATGCAACGCGGCTGATTTTAGGCTCATTTTAAATTGCAAAACGCACGCGGGCAGCGCGCGCTCTCTCTCTCCTTACGCTCCCACGCAGGCGCGCTCTCTCGGCGGCACTCGCTCTCTCCCGCTCTCTTTTTACATGACAGCCGCAACACATTTTCGAGTACAGCGTGGGAGCTTTTCTGGCTAGCACTGTGCACAGTGACAGCGATAGCGACAGCTGCTGTAAACAGTCAAGACGCAATGGGAGAGAGAGTGTAGGAGAGAGAGAGAGAGCGGCAGAGCGGGAGAGCAGTGCATGCAGTTGCGAAAACTTTTGCTTAGCTCCTTGACAAATCGTTGCAAATGCAATTGGCTCTGGGCTTGTCCCAAATTCTTGTTCAATTTTTTTTCTTTCGAGTTGCCTTTGACTCATTTTCGTCGTGTGCCACACGTCGTATGCGTGTTTTGTGACTACGTCATCCATCCAATCAGTCACCTGTGTGTGTGTGTATGCGGGCTCTACCTCAAGTTTCTCCAACAAATCTTGTCATATTTCGCGGGTATTTCCCAAATGCGAAAAAAAACACATCAAAGATGGCCTCGGCCAGGTGAGGCGCGGCATAGCAGAGGGGGGGAGTACGGTATACTGAATGGCTTTGCGTGTGTTCATATTTCTTTGCTTTGCTTTGCTCTCCCATTCGCTTGTTTTCGCTTTTAAGTGTGTCCATGCCATTTGTGCTTGTTGTTTGTTTTCTTATCGTCTCAAGAATTGGATTTTCTTTCTTTTTCCCCGAGTAAACACACACACACACAATACGGATACGATACGATTGATTTTTGCGGGGTTTCGATAATTATGAGACCATTAAAAGGTGTAGGGAATAGCTGGATGGGCAAGTGATGCAATCAGGCTGCATATATTACGGTTTCTTTAAGGAAAGTGCTAGATCTAAATTTCCAGTTTTCATGAGCCAATTAAACGTGCAACAACCCCTATTGAGAGTTACCTTTTGCTACCTAACAAGACATATGCATATATACCTTATAGATACTGTGGCAATTTGCTGATTAACATAATTATGTCGAAAAGTGAACAACGAACTCGCGAGCAGGCAGGAAAGAGAGCAGGAGAGAGAGAGAGAGAGAGAGAGAGAGAGAGATATTGCTGTAGCATCCCTCTGAACTATATGCGGCGAAGTTTCCAGCTCTGTTCTTGCTCCTGTTCCTGCTCCTGCTCCTGCTCCTGCTCGTCGTGTATCCTGGGGCACACGCTTTTCAATTACGCGACTCTCGTCTCTCGTCCTCGTCGTGGTCGTCGCGTTTGGGAAGCTCGTGCAGTTTTGAATATCAAAATAAATCGTAAACAAGGTCACATTCCATGTGCGTGTGTGTGTGTGTGTGCTCAGTGCGTCTCTCTCTCTTTCTATGTGTGTGTAGAGATACACACAGATTCGTGCGGAATGTTTTGAATCGCGCACAACTTATCGCTCTCTCTTCCCTCTCTGCCCTCCTCAACTTGCAGCAAAATGTGTGCCACAAACAACAAATCAAAGAAATTCTCACATAACCTGAACTCCATAGACAAGAAGAAGAAGTGAAAAAAAGAGAGAAAGAAAACGAAATAAAAGGAAAGCAGAGAAAACCAAAACAGAAGAATTCTCGCAATTCTCGTGGAGAAGGCAGAAAAGAATCACAACAACCAAAAGAAAAGCTTTAACTAAAATATTTTTAAAGTATACAACTCTACATACACATATATACATATAAATAATAATAAATATACATACATATGTAGTTGATATAAATCTAGCTGTAAGCTATAACCTACGTACCGTTTAATAATCACAATAATTATAATAATAATTATTATAAAACTAATTAATAATTAATGAATTGAGAAACTTCGCAAAGAGACCAAAACGAACAACCCCGGATAAAGGCAGTTTGTGATTCTCGGTGATATTATATGGTGTAAATGTGATACAACAACGTTATAAAAGTTTTAAAGAAAATAAACTTAAAAATAAAACAACAAATAAACAGTAACAATAACAGGAAGAGGAAGAGAAAAAGTCTCGCCTAATTGTGTTTTCGACTCTACGTTTTTTCTCATTTTGCAATAAGTTTTTAACGACTACTGAAAAAAAATACCAGAAAAATACTACAATAATAAATTTAGACTATATATATACACCTCCACCCCCCCCTCAACTATATCTAAACCTTACCAAGCCTTAACTCTATAAGCAACAATAAATCGCACAAAAAATACTACAAATACTAAGAGAAAATACCAAAAAAATAAAATACCAAATATATATAACGTGTGGCGAGTTGTTGTTTTTGTTGAAATTTTTTATTAACGATATTCTATGAACTGCACTGCCGGCATCATTTATAAAGAAATCAAATAAAATATGATTTTACTTCGAAACTCTTAACTCGTTCTAAAACCTAAAGAGCGACTCCCTCAATAAGATTCTTATGAGACAAACCACAAAACAAAAAGACAACAACAACAACACCAAGTTGAAGTGATAAACAAAATGCAATAGTTTCTTTCACACTCTATAAAGAAAAAGGTAAAGATCACAAGTTAAGAGTTAGGGAATTTTCTGTATTATCCCTACTATTTTATATTATAATTTACGCTATAAACAAACATAAGCTATATATGATTTTAACCCGTATACAACATTTTTCCAAATTTAATTTAATTTCTTTTCTTTCTTCCCCTACAATTTATTTGCAGTACATTTTACATAAACTGTGATTATGAGTTCCACAAAATCTCAAGTAGCCCTCGCTACAAATATTCCAACCAACTTAGCCTCCGCCTCCGCCTCAGCCACCTCCACAGCGGCAGCAGCCGCTGTTGTTGTCGCCGCCGTCGCTACAAACAATTCAACGACGTCATCAGCAGCAGCAGCAGTCGCAGCAGTAGAAGCAGTGACGTCATCGCCAGCGACAGCAATAAGTGCAACACCAGCAGCAGCAGCAGCAGCATCCAGCAGCAACAACAACAACAACAACAGCAGCAGCAACTGCAACGAGGAAACAAACTGCGCCTCCAATTTGGGGCGACAGAATAGTTTTGGCAACAGACGCGTAAGTAAAAAACTTAAGATAATCAACAATATATAATATGTAAGCTAAGCTATAGAAGGGTTAGGTGGGTCTAGGGGGGAGTGGGGATAGGGTAGAGAAATATAAGTACAAAATACCTTACTAGTAAATAGGTCAGTTTGAGGCCAGTGTGCATAGGTCGCTCTCAGTGCGTTTTTCTCGCTCTCTTACTTATTTCTCCCTCTCTCTCTCTGTCTCTTCTTCTCTCTCTCTCTCCTGCTTCTCTCTCAAGTGCAGCCATGAACTGAAACTAGCCCCTTTGCACAAGATACACGCCCAAAAACTGCATAAACTGGGTCAGGTCAGCTTACCCCCCTGCCAGGTGGCAGAGGATGCGGCTTGAGGGGGTTGCTATTCAGGCTGTAGCTTATATAGTTTTCTAGGAATCAGAAATGGGAAATTCCCAATCGAGCCACAAAGAGTTGCAGTGTATAAACGTGTTTTTGATTGCGTCTCTCCAGGCGAAGCGTGGCCATTTCCCATTTGGAGTTCAAGGTTTACGAGCTTCAGTTGCCGTATGGGGGTGTGCACCATGGGGCAGATTTATGTATGTGGCAGCAACTGGGAGCTTAGTTTAATTTAAAATTGACACTAACAAATGCCCCAAAAAACAATCAGCAGAGGCAGCGGCAGAGGCAGTAACTGCTGCTGCTGCTGCTCCCCAAGGTCGATTTATTGATTTTTCCAGCTCACACAAAACTGGTGACGTTCACGGAAGTTGGCCAAGCACGAAGTTGTCTGCACTTTGATTACTTGAATGCCACATGGTGCTCTCTCTCTCTCTCTCCCTCTCTCTGTCTCTCACTGTATGCAGCACGTGCCCATATTGAGTGATTTTGTTGGGTTTATATTGAAATTCTATGGAAATTATGCGAATATGAGCAACTTCTAGTTAGTTATAGCATAGTTGAGTTCAGGAATTTCATTGGCAACACACTTGAGTACCCTCTAGAAGTCCGTTATTAATTATATTGCAGTCTCCTCTGCCTTATTAGTATTCCTCTCCACTCTGACATTTGTGCAGGCTTTCTACTTTATTGCTGCCAAAAGATTTTCTCTTGAATTCTTGGCTTACTATAAGTATCCTTGAGTAGTTCTTGCTGCTGTCTCATTTTGGGGGACTGATTAATGGTCTCCTCGGGGAAAAAAATCAATGAAGCTGCTAAATTAACTTGCTGAAAAAACCCAACTGTAATGCCCGATCAAAAGCAACTGATTAACCCTAGAGAACAGCTGACCCATAGACTAACTGCCTGTCGTACTGCCTCACTAACTGATTGAATGATTGACTAGGGGAATTTCGACAGGCGTCTCTGACTAACCAAGTTGACTGCGTCGTTGTCCTTCGACTGCGACTGAAATGTCAAAAGGCTTCGACGCGTCAGGCTATGCGAAGCGATTTATGTGACTGGCACGGCAACAGCAATAACTAGGCTGAGCTCACAATACTTATCGAGGTGATAGACTGCTAGATATGCTGTAAAAAATATCTAGAATAATTTCTTATTGGAATATAATTTTTAGAAATAAAATTATATTCTCTAGTCATTTCTTAAATAACTTGTTTATTTATAATACAATCGCTAATAAATTTTGAGAAAACATGTAGATAGTATTAATTAGTGTACACAGCAAACATAAATGTTTTAGGCATATAATAAGGCTTAAAAATCGATTATATTCGACTTAGGAAAGCTTGAGCCAGTTCTCTAATAAACTAGCTCTTGTAGCCTTAGATCTTATGGCTTATAAGGTATTTTTCCTCGTGTAGCAGATTCCTTATTGTTTTTTTTTAATTCACAATCCAAAAAGATCTGAAAATAGAATGTAATACATGATATTAGGCATTTTTATACAGTCTTTAATATTATTTTTAATTTACGCTAAAAAGTATGCTATAAAAATTGAAATCAAATGAGAAACGCGCAATTAGCCAACCCTTTTAGTGCCTTTTTATGACTACAGGGTATGATTAAGAATATTGGTGAATTGCTCTGCCTCTCCCTGCCCCCTCTCTCTCCTTCGCCCTTGCCAAGCTGTACGCATATCGTTAACGTCGCCTGGGCTGGCATTTGTTTTACATTTTAATGAGCCAACAATTGCATCACGGCCAGAAGCGGAGGCAGAGGCAACAGCGTCGTCGTCGTCGTCATCGCTCTGTTTGGCCTTAGGCCTCTGCTAGCGGGTTTGCCCTTTACTTGCTCTCTCCCCCCCCTCCCCGTCTTAGGCAGGCTGTCAACTTTGGCATTATTGTATTGTTGTTGTTGGCAGCTAATTCGAAACTAATTGCTTTCACTCTCGTTTCCATTTCACCTGCTGCAGGGCAACATGAAGGGCAAACATCTCACACGCAGTCATGCCATGCGCGAGTCCACATCGCCGCCACGCACGCCAACGCCTCGAGCTGCCTCCGAGCAACAGCAGCAGCAGCAGCAACACAACAGCAACAATGATGCCCACGAGCACAACAACAGCAGCAACAGCAGCAGCGGCGGCAGCAGCAGCAGCAACAACAATGCCATATTAACTAATAGCAACAGCAATACAAACACAGCAACAACCACAATAAACAACAGCAACAACAACAACAGCAACAGCAAAGCACAATCAACTGGACGCGGCAACTCGCCGCTCATGGAGACGCCCGCTGTGATTGTCACTAGTCAGCAGCAACAGCAACAGCAGCAGCAGCCGCCGCTGAATGTGCCGCTGCGGGACGAGGCAGAGTTTCCCAAGTTGTCGCCACCGAAGAAATCCGGAGCTGGGCAACACAATCGCAGCAACAGCAATGGCAGCTCAGGCATCGAGTACAACAACAACAACAACAATAATAATAACAACAACAAGAAGTATGTGGTGGATCTGAAGGCCAATGGGCTGGACAAGCATCACAGCAGCAACAACAGCAACAACGGTGGCAGCAGCAGCAACAGCAGCAACACTAGCAACAACAACAACAACAACAACGCAGTGATCTACAATTCGGGCATGAATTACAAAGCGGCGGATCGTCACGAACGCCACGAGATGTCCAGCCAGAATAGTAATCTCAGCAACAGTCATCACGAGGAGGAGCAGTATCATTATGAACGTGCTGGTGCAGGTGGCGGCGGCGGCGGAGGCGGTGGCGGTGGCGGTGGAGGTGGCGGCGGCGGTGGTGGCAAAAAGCATCGCACCAACACCAACTCAAAGGGTTCGAAACCACGCTTGAAGAACCTCACTGGCAGCTCATCGGGCAGCATTGATGGTGCTGGAGGAGGAGGAGGAGGAGGCGGGAATGCTGGCATCAATAACTGTGGCAACAACTCACAGGCCATGGGCAATTCGAATAATTCGAGCAACAATACGTCCGGCTTCATATCGCGCGGTAAGTTCAGTTTACTCTGGCCTCCACGCTCCACTCATGGTACAAATTCATTGATTCTAGTCTTTCATCAATCAGAGAACTCGAGCGAGCAGTACACGGATTTCGGTGGCACTGACCTCTTGACCTTCTTTCGCGACACGCTCAACAAGAATCCCAAGGATAGGCATATATTGTTGAAGATCGAGAAGGATATGATGGACTTTGTGCAGGACAAGTGAGTAGAGATTGAGATAATACGAGTATCCAGCTTAACCCTCTAATCCCTCTCTCTCTCTCTCTCTTTTCAGTCGTGGCTGTGAGTATCGTTTTCCGCCAACTTCCTCCTACAATCGCATGCTCATTCATCGCACCGCTGCCTTCTTTGGCATGGATCACAATGTGGACGCGGATACACAGCAGTGTGTCATTGTGGCAGTCACTAAGGGCACGCGCATACCAGAGGTGCGTAGGAATCTCTAGAGAATACCTGTTGGAGCATATAGTAATCTCTCTCTTTCCCCTCCCCAGATACGCTTCAAATCGCTGGTGCGCAGCGATCATCGCGAAGATGCACGCAAGTCAATTCTAAAACGGGATACGCACAGCTTCGATGAGGTGCGTCAGTCGCCGTATCTGTGCCCCGAGCGTGTCATGCTCGATCGCAAGGCCAAGAGCTTCGAGGAGCGTGAGGAGGACTATGATCGTGCGCGCAGTCGCATCTTTAGTCGCACCTCCCAGCAGGATGGCTATGGAGGCGGCGACATGCCCAACGAGGAATGCTATAGTGGTGGTGGTGGTGGCGGAGGCGGTGGCAATGGTGGCTGGCATGCCGCTGTGGAGCAACAGCAGCACCAGCAGCAGCAACAACAGCAGCAGCAGCAGCCACCCCGACCGAAGCGACCCAATGGCAAAATGCTGCAGATGCAGAATGTAAGCTGAGGCAGCGATGCCATAGAGCAATCTATGACTCCTTTATAACCTTCTCCCACTCTGCTTGCAGTCCACGGAGTCACGCGATGGCGGCGGTGGCATGAGATCTGGCGGTGCTGTGCCCAAATCGCACAACTTTGGCAACTATGTGGGACCTTCCTCTGGTGGATCTGGTGGTGGTGGTGGCGGTGGCTCATCACTGCCACGTGGTGATTCGACCAATTCGAACAAGAGTGGACGCGGTGGCTTTGCCAAGCAGGATTCGACAGGCAGCACCAGCACCCCCTGGCGATTGTCGCCCTCGAGCAGCGGGTGAGTGGAAGAAGAAGCAGCAGCAGCAGCAGAGAGTGTTTTGTAGTGCTTGGACCCAACTCCATTCCATTCCCGATGCGCTCGCTCTTTATCTCTCTCTCTCTATCAATCTCTTTTACTCTATCTATCTATCTATCCATATATCTATCTATATCTCTTAACCGATTTTGAAACCGTTGTTAAAATTGCCATTCAACATTTTTGTATGCCACCCCCCGTACCAAACAAAAAAAAAATACCAACAACAACAACAATCCAACCAACAACTACCCTACAACAACAACAACAACATTTACCAAATATCCAGCTACAAGACACGCACCCAATCCGTGCGCTCCGATTCCGTTACGCCCTCGCCCACGGGCTACGGCAGCGACAGGCAGACGCCGGAATTCAGTCAGCCAGGTCGGTTAGGAGGAGGAGGACAAGGAGGTGTTGCCTCCTACCTGCAGCAACAACATCAGCAGCAGCATGGGGCAACAGCAACGGCAGCAACAGCAACACCGATTGCAAACGCAACAACAACAACAAGAACAACAACAACAACACCAACCAACTCCTCCGCACCAGATGCGACGGCATCATCCGCATCGGGACTCGTCTGGGCCGTCACAGACATTTCGAGTGTGCCAATTGGCAGCGTCCTCATTGATCCGCAAACCCTCCAACCAATTCTCAATGCAGACGGGTAATTTACAAAAACCAAAAACAAAAGAAAAAAAAAAAAAAAAAAACACCAAATTAAAAAAAAAATACCAACAAAAATACCAATCAGTCGTCAACAAAATTTAACAAAATATAGAAAACAATGTTGTGCTTCAAAAACAATTTAATTTATCGACTTATCGCAATTGCTTATCGTTTTTTTTCTATGCAATAATTTCTATATAATTTTTACTAATTGCAATAAAAAGCAGCAAAACTAGTATTTTTCTGTTTTTAAATTCAAAAAATGTGTGAAAATGAAAATATTATAAAAGATACTATTAATTTCAAAAAGAGGCGCAAAATTAGTTATATTTTGATAAGATATAAAAAAATCTTAGAAATTCAAAAAATTGCGATTTAAAAACCATATGCAATAATTTTTAATCAAATTCGATGTGTATTTGCTTTGTCTGTCAGTCTGTTAAGTTCTTGTTCTAAACAGCAGAGATTATAACACGCATTCAGAACCATATAACATATTCTATAGAGTTTTTTGATACTTTTTACGCTTTATATAAATAGAACTAGCTTAGTTGTTTTTTTCTACAAATAATAACCAAGCCATAACCAACAAGTTTCTTAACGCGCTCTCTCTCAGTTTTGTTTATTAAATAATTATTATATTATTTATTTTGCATACTTATAAATATGTTTATACACACATTTATTAATGACATTTCGATGTGCTACTTTCAACTACTTTTTGATGTTGTTTTTGTAAATTATCTGCCTCCTATATAAGATCAATCAAAACTCTCGAACTCTCTCAAATGTGTGCTCTCAGCCCCCTCGCTCTCACGCTCTTACTCTCTCTCTCTCTCACCTGTACATTGTCCAATTTCACCACAAGCCATTATACTCACCACAGCTCTGTCGCTCTCTCTCTCTCGCTCGTTCACTAGCTTTGTTTTTTATTGATCGCCTGCCGCCCCCTTCTCTCTCTCTCTCTCTCTCGTGTTTGTGTCGTCTCAGCCAGTGTTGTTGTCTTTAATTGTTGTGCGTTCTAATTGCATTTGCATCTCTCTTGTATCAAAAGCATTTGTTGTTGTTGTTATTTCATTAATCTTTTATAATAAAAAAAACAAAAAATATAGAAAGTGAAACCGAATCAAAATACTCTTACAATGTGTCGCTGTCGCTGCCGTCGCACTTCTTTCGCAACAAGTGGCAACCCTGACATTATTGTCCACTCTTCCTCTTACCTAATACACTCACACACACACACCTGACACACACACACTATCAGTTGCATGCGATGAGCGAGTCTCCTTTCAGTTTGTCCAGTTCTCTTACTAATCTCAGGATCTATTCCTTCTCTTCATCTTGCAGCTCCATCTACCACTACGACCCGTCCAACTTGCCGCCCAATCAGGCGCTGCAACACGCGGGCAACAACAGCAACAGCAACAATAATGCAGGTGGCAACTATCAGTCCGGTGGCGGCAACTCTGGCAACTATGCGTCCTATCGCAAATCCTCGCCGCATCAACCGCCGCCACAGCAACAGCAGCAGCAGCAGCAACACCAGCAGCAGCAGCAGCAACATCAGCAGCAACAACAGCTCAGCAGCAGCAACAGCAGCAGCCACAACAGCTGCAACATCCTGCTGCCATGTACAACACGGAACTCAGCTGCAGCTCCACGGAGAGCTATGCCGAGGAGGTGCACTCGCCGGGCATGGAATGTGGCGATGGCTACGATGGCTACAACAGCGCCGATCAGCAACAGCAGCAGCAGCAGCAGCAACTCGTCTGCGATGGCAGCAGCAGCAAGGCAGATGAATGTGATAGCCTGTCCAGTGCCACCGGCTGCCTGAGCATCACCACTTCCACATCGACCAAGAACTATGATCGCATCGAGGTGCAGAAGTACAAGAATCAGGCAACCAGTCCCAATATACCCGCCTGTTGTGCGCCCGACAAGGATTTCGATGCAGCTGCTCAGCAACAGCAGCAGCAGCAACAGTTGCAGCAGCAGCAGCAGGAGCAACAACAGCAGGAGCAGGAGCAACAGTTGGTTGTTGCAGCCGGTGGCAGCAGCAACAGCAGCAGCACATCGCCGCCCGTGGAGATGATGCTGCCCGTTGCCAGCCAAACGCCACTGCCAGCACCGCAGGCAGCGCAGACTCAGAGTGTTGTTGTGCCCCTCAATTGTGATGCACAGTCGCTGTCGCCCAGCACCACGCCCTATAGCCAGTGCGAGGTGAAGTCCGCTGCCAGTCAGAGCCAAGCTCAGGTCGCTGTGGAGGAGCCGAAGACGACAACCTGGGCATATACGCAAAGCTATCAGGCTCCCGATGGATCCACGGTGTTTCACACCACAACCACGCCCAATGGCGCTGCGCCCTACTGTGCCACCACATATCAGCAAGGAGTAAGTGCAGCATGACCTTCCTCTCTAGAAAATTCTTAACTAATACTCATTTTCTTCCCCTCCAGCCCGATGGCAGCATCTATGCCGTGCCGCAGGGCATGGTCTATGCGGCATATCCGCAGCCAACGGTCAGCAGCGCCGCCTCGCAGCCGCTCTTCCAGCTGGCGAGCAACAGTCAAGCCACACAGACGCTATTCGCCTCGGCACAGGAGACTGGCGAACTGCCCGGCGGCACCTACATGATACCTGTCTTCGATCCGGCCCAGCAGCAGCGCGAGGGCCTCATACCCGCCCAGGCCATATACCAGACGCCGGCGGGACCAGCGACAGCTGTGATGCCCATGGCCACCGCCACCGCCTATCCGACTGCACAGTTTGCTGCAGCGGCACCCAACGGTGCGCCCATCTATCAGGCTCCATTGATCTATTCCAGCGAACCAGCCGGAGCTCAACTGCAGCAGCTGCCCATGGCCACGTATCCGATTGGATATCCGTATCAATACTATCAGCCAATACCTTATTATGCCCTGCCCCAGCAGGCAGTTGCAGCAGCGCCCATGGTAGCCACAGCGGCAGCGGGACAGCCACCGAATGGCGCTGCCGCGGCAGCCGCTGCCAGTGCCGCCGCATCGCAGGCTGCTCAGGCACACGCTCAGGCTGCTGCCCAGCTGAATCTCGCCACTGCCACAGCGGCTGGCCCGCCCACGGTAGCTGGCGGTCAGTCGGCAAGCAATGGACATGGTAGCGGTGGCTATTTGGGTGGTGCACGGGTCAAGCGCACACCCGGCGGCGGTTCCATACACTACAATCCTAGCTACCCGCCCACAGCTGCGGGACATCCCGCCGGTGCAGCACATCATCATGCGGGAGCCGGTTCAGCGCAACTCATCAGCACGCCCGGTGGCAGCACAACGACATATCATGCGCTACCCACGCTGACACTGGCGCATGGCGGCGCAGGAGCCAACACTGATCTCAAGGCTGCCAGCGCAGCTGCAGCAGCAGCGGCTGCTGCACAAGTCTATGCGCTGCCGCATCATGGTGCAACGTTGATACCCACGAACATATTCCCGTATGCAGCGGGTCAAGCGGGTGCTCCGACGGCGGGACCACACAATGCGGTGCTGCAGCAACAACAGCAGCAGCAGGCGCCGCCCCAGGGTGCCCATGGGGCGCCACATCATGCGCTCATTGCAGCGGCTCCATTCTATGCCACAACCGGTGGTGCCATGGATGCCTCAGCCTCGCAGTCGGCGCCCAGCACGCCAGCAGCTCCAGGACGACAGGCTCCACTGTTCAGCACACCACCAGCGCCTAATGGCGGCGGCGGCAGCAGTGGAGGCGCATCGGGAGGCGGTGGTGGCTACCACAGCAACAGCTCCACGCCGCACTACTATCACAGCCAGAGCAGCAA
Organism: Zaprionus tsacasi; assembly: GCA_018904105.1. NCBI lineage: Eukaryota > Metazoa > Arthropoda > Insecta > Diptera > Drosophilidae > Zaprionus > Zaprionus tsacasi. The sequence continues at coordinate 2,375,923 of JAEIFR010000049.1, read as the reverse complement.
CGATGGTGGCTACGTGCCGCCCTACGAGAAGCGCAACAATGCAGGTATCGGCGGAGGCATGGGAGGAGCAGGAGGTGCACCCACTGGACGCAAACCCTATCATCCAGGTGGCTACAATCCACGACACTCGGTGCCGCTGAGCGGAATGCAATCGGGCGCCAAGACGCCGCTGCTCAACTCCAACAACGAGCCCACGCCACGTGCCTCGCCGAGCAGCATCAGCCTGGGTGGCGGTGGTGGACCTGTCGGAGGTGGACCATCGAGCTCCTCGAGCTATCATCATGCCGCACACCGTGGACCGCCGGCACATGTGATGGGCAAGCGTGAGAACAAGCCCACACAGTTGCCTCTGATAAGCGGGCCACCGCCCAGCTATGCCACACCGGCAGGCAACGCAGTCAGCGCTGGAGGAGCACCCGCTCCTGCTGCTGCTGCTGGTGGCGGGGGCTATGAGGCCAAGCCTCCCATACGTCTGAATGCTGGTGCCGCAAGCTTCCGTAGCCAGAAGTCAATCAATGCAGACTTTAGACGCAGTGTCTCGCAGCGCAACTCGCCCAGCGCCAATGGCGGATCGGGCAACGGTGGCAGCCACGAGAGCAGCAACAACTCGCCGAACAGTATTGCTGGCGGTGCCGGCGGCGCAGGTGGCAGCAACAACAACAGCGCCGCCAACACGCCCAATGCCAACGCACCCACAGCCATTGCAACCGGCGGCCTGGGCACACAGTACATTGTGGTGGATCATGCGACGGGACATGCCGCTGTGAACACATCACCGCCATCGCTATACTTGAGCGGCGGTGGAGGAGGCGGCGCTGGTGGCGGTATCAATGCTGGCGCCGGCGGTGGCGCTGCTGGTGGTGGTGGCAACGGTGGTGGACCACGCGCTTCGCACATTCCAGCCCAGCTGCATCATAATGCGCGTGCAGCAGCCGCTGCAGCGGCGGCAGCAGCAGCCGGTGCGGGTGGCCAGCAGGCGACAGCGGTGCTCAGCGGAGTGGGCGTGGCAGCGGCAGCCGCCCTGGGCGGTTACAATCCCAATGCGGCGTCCGGTGTGTACATCAAGTATGGCCAGACATACTTTGCGCATGTGAGTAACTGAAGGAATCCCCTGTCCAGGCATAGACTAATTCCAATCTCTCTTTCTCCTCTGCAGCCCTCGGTGGCCCTGCCCAACAGTCGACGCTCGCCCTCGAACGATATACGACCGCAGATGGCACAGGTTGCCGGCATGTATCCCGCCACAATGATGATACCAGGTGAGTCTGAGATAGCAGCAGCAGCAGGCTCAATCTAATCCTCTCTTATTCTTTCTACACAGCACCTCCACGTCATCCAAGTCGTCATCCGAATCCCAACTACAAGGGTTCGCGTCCACGATAAGCTGGAGAGGATGTGCGACAGCAGAAACTACATAAACATAACGACATACCTAAGATAAATATAAATAGCAACCTAATCTAGTGGAACATAACATGTAGTTGACAAAAGCAAAAGCAAAAGATGAACGAAAGAGCGAAAGTGAAGTGAAGAATGGAGAATGATGAATGATGAACAGAAGAAGCAAACGGAGAACGAGCAGAGAGACAGAGAGTGCAGTGAGAAGGCGAGAGAGAGAGTTGTTGGGTGTTGTCGGTGGCAGTAGTAGCGGAAGAGAAGAGAAAGGCAAAGAGGAAGAGGAGGAGATGGAGGAGCAGCAGGCATAGGTGCATAGCTGGATAGTTGAGCAGGTCGCGTGTGAGACACAATTGTTATCTTCCGCAGAGTAAACTAGCAAAGCAAAACGTAGACCGTGTAGCCCTAGTTAAGAAACCGAAGAAGGAGTAGGAGTGGGAGGATTAGAAGGAGCAACAGCAACCGCAACCAGTAAATAATATAAAACAATGCTGTATATTTTGTGCCATTAATGAATAGTCTTAAAGCAAACTAAAACGAGTACCGAAAAAGCAATAATTAAACACAACGACGTGAAGGACGACGTAGGAGAAGATGAACTCGAACTAGAACTAGAACTGGAACTGGAACTAGGACAACGGAAGCACACTCAACTGGACAGTGGACTAAGCAGAAAAAACCTTGTCCGATTGCTAAAGCAAGAGCAGCAGCCCCAGAATCTCCCACACTTTTTGATAGACTTCTATTTTTGTCACTCTTTTTCCCTCAACTCAAACGAATTGGCGCTGCTATTGGAAAATTGTAAAAACTTTTTATATAGACTCTATATATCATCATATAATTGTAACATGATCTTGCTTTGGTGTGTTTAATTGAATGTGTTTTAATTATGTTAGAAATTTCAACCAAAAGCTAGGCGAACTACACGAACAATTGAACCGACCGACACACACCCTGTACTATATTTATACTTATTTTGTATGGCAAAATTTGTAATTTCTAAAGCTCAACCCGAAAAACAACAACAACAACAACTGCAACAGCAACAACAACAACAACTGCAACTGCAACAATCTCACAATATGCCACAGCGAATTCTGTTCAGAAATTAATCAATTATTTTGTTATTAAGTAATAATTTAATATTATATAATATTAACACTCATCCCCATATATAATACGATGCGATACTTATTCTGATTCTGATTACTGATTATGATTTTGTGAAGTTAATTTTGATTTGATTTATAATTTCCTTATTATGATTATGATATAAACATATGTTATGTTTTCGTTCGAAAAAATCGAAATAGAATTGAATTCTTTACGTTCTCTTTGATTTCTGTTCCTTATGGCAAAGAAGCTGCACACACTCTTTTTATTTTCGTTATACTTAGCCTAAGAAAAACTAATAATTGAAATATACATAGTAAAGAGAAAACGAAAGAAGAATAAAAAAGAGAAAAAAAGAATAAAGTCACGGCGCTCTGCAGAGAATGAACAATCACGGGGCGCCCATACGACTTATAAACATTTATTGTTAAACAAAAGATAATTAGCTTAGCGTATAAATTACATATTATATTATATGTACCATTTAATAAATAGGCAAGTGAAACAAAACAAAACAACACAAAAAAAAAAAACGAGAAACAAAATAAAAAGATTAGTTAAAGTTGCGTTGTTGTATTTTCGTTTTCATTTCGATTGGTTTTGGTTCATCTGACGCTTTCTTTATGAATTCTGTTCAGTTACCCTTGAGTTAATCCACTCCAATAATAAAACACAAAACAGACTACTAAAAATTGGCGAAATTCGAGCACAAACTGTATGTCTAAATGTACATAACAATAATTTACAAGCAAAAACCTAAAACGCGACTAGAGAGAACACTTAGCTTATAAGTAGGGTTACGATGATCAGGATAATGATGATGATGATCATGGCACGTTGTTGGTCTAAGGCTATTTATCATTTCCAAGCATTGCAATTCTTATGAACAACTCACTCAACCACACGCCTAAAACTAACATAAGTATATACACGCATACTATACCTATACATATATACATACATATACTTATATAGCTTTCGGAGGTGCGCTACAGGTAGAAAGAATCTATGCTTACATCAAACATAACATACAAGAAAACTTACCGAGTACATTCTCACATAGTACTATATCTTTAAAATGCAATACGATAGCGAAAGATAAACCACGTACCAAATAAGATAGTGAAACTGCTCAAAGGCGAAGGAGTGGAGAATGGATGAAGGAAGAAAGGTAAGAGGAGAAGAAAGTAATGGAATAGAAAGCACAAAACGTATTGTACCACAGAACACAGAAACGCTTTGTTGGTTAGATAGAAAGTGAAAGAGGATGAGGAGAGGAGACAGCTAAAGAAAAGCAAGTAGGCTAGGCAAGAGAGAGAAAAGAGGAGAAAGAAAGTTGAAAACAAATCCTGAAATATCGAACATTTGCTCCTGTTGTGCATTTCTTTGTTTGTTGCTCTGTTTGTTATGAAAAGAAAATAATGTTGAGAGTAATGTTGAGGACGTTAGAGAGAGAGGGAGAGGAAAGAATAGAAAGAAAAAGAGAGAGAGAGCGTAAGGATAACAAGAAAGCGATTAGGCATAGAATATGGGAAAAGACAAAAAAAAAACACAGTAAACCAAAATGAAAATATGTTATACAATATTATTATTACATCATGATTAATCTAATGGTAAAATGCATCGTAATTATAATTATACAACAAAAGTAAACAACAACAACAACAATTCGAACAACCAAACAGCACGCAAAGTACTCGTAATAAACGACAACAACAACAACAACAAAAAATGAGATAAAGACGGAGTTTTTACCGACGAGGATAACGATAATGATAATGATAATTATGATGATAAAAAAACGAGAAAAAAAATACAAAAAAAATGCAAAAAAAAATAAATAAAATGTATTTATTTATTTTAATTTATATATACACTAGAGAGTTATTACAAATATATATATACATAATGTATAAGGAAAAAAAAAACAGAGACAAGTGAATGTAGTTTGATTTTGATTATTATGCAGAGTCTACTCTATATATGGTATATTTTAAGTGCGGTTACATAAATTACGGGTGAGTAAACAGGACAATTGTGAGTGGAATATTTGATGTGGATGATTTATGGGCTCTGAAAACGCATCAAGGTTATCCATGGAATCCATGTCCGGGCACATGTTAACATTGTGCGGCCATAAAAACAAGTCGAGCAAATAAGCGAAAGGCCAGACAGAGACAGAGAGCAAATAAAAGAGAGAGGGCAAGCAAACAGTATAAAGGGAAATGTGGGGGAATTTATGGGTCACTCCCCCCCCCGACTCCAGCTATGCCCCGTGCAGTTTCCCATTGTCTTTTCTAATAATTATGGATAGTACAAGGTATTACTTTATTTTCAGCTTGACGTCTTCATAACACGCGCGAATGAGGGAGTAAAGCGTAGACAGCAATAGGGTTGCCCACCAACAGTTTTTGGGAAAGCGGTCCCAACAAATTACCCTGAAATATTTCCAACGATCGCAGCCATACGGACCTGGTATCTTGGTTGTGCCATCAGTCGCGGAGTCGCGGAGACGACCACATTCGGAGCGACCCATAAATCTGCCAAGAAAGAGATGGGAAGACAGCGAAGAAAGAGAGGGAGGGAGAGCAACTACGACAGGTTGCAGCTCAATAAAGAGCTAAATAAATATTATATCGGTCTAGAAAAAGGGATGAGTTCATTTAGGGTTCGATTGCGGCGGCGGGCAGGCAGGTAGCTGCCCTCTGAGGGAACAGGTTACTCGTGTCGCTGGCCAAGACAAAAGGCTAAAAGAGAGAGAGAGATGGGCAAGACTGCAGCGGCGGCTGCTGCGGTTAAAATCAAATGGTCTGCGCTTTTGTAAACTGGTGACATTTAAAAATTATAGCATGTAAATGGAAGGCATTCCGGGAAGCGTTGACAGGCGAGAGGGAGAGAGAGAGAGAGAGAGGCTGGAGCGGAGGCTACTGTTAATCAATTTAGTACCTCGAAGATGAAGTTATTTGTGCGCGCAGATGGCCCAAAGGATAAGCCAGGCGCAGAGTGAAAGGTTACTCGATGCACTTGGCCGATAAGCAGCGGCGGCTACGCCTCCCTCCCTATAGATATGATATGGAATTGTATCTAACTCAGTTGGAATCGTATCTGTCTCTCTCTCTCTCGCTCTGCCTGCCCCACGGGGCGTATGCGTGTTAAAGCTTTCATGCTGACGGCGCTGTCAAGCTTTGCGCTCGCTTGATATATGGAAAGCATTAAAGTGCCGCCTTTGTAAGGCGGAGACATCAAAGTGCACACACACACACACACACACGCTGCAAACATTTGCATACACACACACACACACACACTGGGGCAGCGAAAAGCCATAAAAATCACTTTGTAGTCTGGCCAAAAAGGGAGCGGGTGGCGGCGCATCAGCGCAAACTATGCAACGAGAGGAGGAGGAGGAGGAATAAGAGAGGAGCAACTGCAGCGCACAAAAAAGTGCAATGCAATCAATTCAAAAGAGCTGCCAGTGCATGAAGAGTGCACAAGAGGGGGAGGGGGGAGGGGGAGCAGGGTGCTCACACAGGGCGTCTCTGCTGGGCAGCATTTAATCCTGCAAAAAAGGCATTGCGAGGCAGCATAAACTGATGTTAATCCTTAAATAACGTGAGCAACATGCAGGAGGAGGAGGGGGAGGCGGAGGAGGAGGAGGAGGTGCAGTAGCAGGAGGAGCCGGCAGCGGGCAGAAGGCAGAAGGCAGCGGGCTGCTGATGGCGACAGCAAAATGCCAATTGAATGCCGAGCGGCTTTAAGTGTGGAAAAAGGCGCAAAAAGAGACAGAAAAAGCGAGAAATAAGAGAGAAAGAGAAAGAGAGAAAGAGGGAGAAAGAGGAAGAAGAGGGAGAGAGAGAGAGAAAGAGGCAGGCACAGTTAAAGTGCTCGAGGCGCAGTGCATAAGTAACAGATGTTTAACGAACTATGTTTATAAGCATAGCCTGCTCCTTGTTTGACTTGTAATAAATATAATAATATGCCATATTTGTATAAGTAATATAATATAATATGCCTGAGGTTAGAAACAAATTAGTCTGTAGAAAGAGTAAACATAAGAGGGGAAAGGGCAGAAAAGCAATGATACTATTTATTTATATATTATATATTGTTAATGTTTATTATTGAGAAGAGATTGTTTAAGCAAGATTATAATATACATTTAATAATAAAATTAATTCAGTATTATTAAGCAACATTTAAGATAAAATATATAATATTATAAATTGTAACAATATGTAGTTTAATAAAAGAAATATATAATAATAAATAAAAATGTGAAAATTGTACGTATGCAAAGTGTAAAAAGAAGATAGTGCTGTGAGATACCCTGTTAAAAAGTGAACTATAGCCGGCAGTGTAATACCCTATGTTAGAGAAGTTTGCCAGTGGTGTGGCGTCGACTGTGAGATACCCTGTGGCTGCCAAGACTTTGCCTGGAACTGTTTTGCTGCAAGGCGGTGTAATCTCACCACGTCTTGACACTAAATAGTACCAGGCATCCAAAATTATCAACAATCCGCACAGAAAGCAGATGCAGTTTGCTCCGATGTGGAGCAGCAGGAGGCAGCAGCAGCAGTAGATGAGCACGTGGTGAAAGATCTGTGAAGATCTCGTGGGGAACAGCAGGAAAAAGAATGATCTTCTAATCAAATACCACGTGGTGGGAGAACTCGGTGGGGTCGATGCACGTGGCTTGGTTATTGTTTTGATTGAGCAGCACATGGTAGTGGCTTCACTCGACGTCGTTTACCATGTGCCAAGCACCGAAAAATACCAGGCACCCAGAAATCAGCAGTAGGTAGCTGATTTTGTGGGGGAGCACGTGGTGAGCTCAGTTTGAAGGAGCTGCACGTGGGTTTGTTATTGTTTTGATCGCAGCTGATCGACGCTCTGATTGGCTTTGGGTCGGCCAATCAGACATGAGTGCGATCAAAATAATAACAAACCCACAACCCACGTGGATGCATTTTAAATTCTCCTGCCACGTGCTCGCCTAGTACTGCAGCTACCTACTGCTGATTTCTGGGTGCCTGGTACTTTTCGGTGATTTTTGATGGTGAAACTCTGCCAGAGACTGATGCACCCACCACGTGCTCAGCCTGGACTTCATCCAATTCGAGCAAATTTTGATGAAAATCTGCAGAAAGTACCAGGCGAACAGAAATCAGCAGAAGGTAGCTGAACTAGGCGGCGATGACGTCACACTCTGTAATTTTCAAGAGGTGCCACGTGGTGGGTGGGACCTAAGCAATAACAAACCCACCTCCCCCTGCCACGTGGTGGGTGGGATGTAAACAATAACAAACCCACGTGCCGCCCCCCGTAACATGTGCACCCACTACCACGTGATAACTATCGATAACAATCGATAACTATCGATAACAATCAATAACAACTATCGATAACTATCGATAACTATCGATAACAACTATCGATAACAACTATCGATAACTATCGATAACAACTATCGATAACTATCGATAACAACTATCGATAACTATCGATAACAACTATCGATAACTATCGATAAAGATATCGTGACAACTATCGATAACTATCGATAACAACTATCGGTAGCTTTAAATCGATAACAATCGCTTCATATCGCTAGCATTCGATAGCTGCCGATAACATACAAAAATCTATTCTATCGACAATGTAAAAATCTATTGAAATAATCGTTAACATTCAAATGCATCATTTAAATTGATGAAAACTATCGTCTATATTGCATTGCGAGTTAACGATCGATTTGCTTGATCTGCTGCTGCTGCTGCTGTTGCCTGCTGCTGCTCTCTGTTAGCCAAATGTCCATCATGCTTTCCGCTTGCCTGTTGACGTTTCTGGATGCCTGATACTATTTTGTGTCGAGACGTAGTAGAATACACCGCCTCGCAGCGAAATAGTGCCAGGCAAAATATTTGCTGCCACTAAACACAATTGCATCACTTTTACAGGGTATTTCACTGCCGATTTGCCACATTTACAAGATGTTAGACATCTGGGAATACAGAATTTCGGTTGGCACTTTGTAGAACTACATTATGGTATTATATAACAATAGACTTATTACATACGATATTTAAGAGGTGATAAGAACACTTAGCTTATTTATTTCAAAGAAACATAGAAATATTTTAAAAACTTTGCTTAAAACCCTTTTAAATCTTTACACATCTTTGATTAACTTAATTTCCCTCACTTTGTATCGAATTCTTATTATAAAAACTTCTATGATATTTTATAATATTCTTCCCTTTTTTTCTAAACTCCTTAAATTCTATTTAAAAATCCTTCCACTTGGCCCACTGTACTTTCGCTTCTCAGTCTTTAATTCGCATAATTAAAAATTCCTTAAAAACGTTTCCCAATTTAAAAATCCGTCTTTAAACTCTGTACAACTTTGTCCAGCAGAAGCTGCCCCAACATGAACAGAGGGAAAAAGTGTCAACTTGCTGAGTTTCGGTCGCTCGGTCGGTCGCCACGTCAAGCGGTTTGACCCCAAAAAAGTCAAGTGCGCCTCGTCATCCGGCTACGCGTTGCTCTGCGCTCCACGCACCACTTGGAGCACAGCGAGCGAGCGAGTGCGCTCCCTGCCAGAGCAGTCAGCGAAGCGTGCCAGAGCAACACCCACCCAATAGCGCAGCGACGGACTCCGGCTGCGATTGCTGCTGCTGCTGCTGCTGCTCCGACTCGCACTCAACTCGGCACGCGCCGGCGCACTCAATTGGCCGATGGAATCACTCAAAATGGGGGACGCGAAACTATAAACTCGTTCCCGGCGAGCGCTCAGTGCGGGGCGTTGCCCAACGAGCAGCAGCAGCGGCCGCCATGGCAACCAATCCAAACGCAACCCCCGAGCTGAGTCGAAACCAGTTGAGCGGGTTTGCGAGCGAGTTGGTGTGTGTGTGTGCGAGTGTGTGTGGTGGTGTGTGCCTGCTGCTGCTGCTGCTGCTGCTCAGAAACGGGTCTCGTCACATCCATGCTGCCCCTGGTACCGTATCGTGATCCGTGAGCTCGCCATGAGCGCCGGCAGTTCGCAGTTGGCAGTTTATGCAGTGGCCTCGTAGCTGTAACAACGTTGTCGCTCGTCGCTCGTCGCTCGTCGCACACACACACACACACAGATACACACGCACACACAGCTGCTCGTCGTCGTCGTCGTTGTTGTTGTCTTCTCGCATCGCGTCTTGAAACCGGACTCCGCCGTCTGTCTCCGTGTGTGTTATCGCGCCACGCGTTCGCGCCCGTCTCTGATAACGCAGCCCGTCGGCGAATCGCAGAAAAAAAAAACAAGTCGCATCTATAAGAAATTTGCAAAAAACGAAAAGAAACCTGTGAACAATTTCCCCCAATGTGCTAAAAAGTGTAAAAGTGCACTCATCTAAATACTCGTTTATTCACATTCACATTGATTCAGTTCATTCATTCTTGTACTCATGCTATTCACACTGCAACATCTGCTCGACGCTTGATTAACCCATCAAGTTGTCGATTAAACAAACAATCAATATCAATTCAATTCCCAATCTCAAGAACCGCAGTCGTTGATCGATCGATCGATCCACGCAGATCGCCAGCAGTTCGCCCTGGCTGAATAATTTTGTGCAACTCGGAATCGGATTAAAAATCGCCAAAATTGTGGAGGCAATTAAAATGAAGGTAAGTTCACCCAGAAATTTATATTGGGTCTTTATAAAACCTATCCGAAGTCAATTGGAAATGAAGAAGGAAGAATAATACTATATATATAAACTACAGTTTTGAGACTCTGAAGAGCTAGCTTATAGGCATTTCTGTTGATTTACACAAGATCATCAGAGTATATTAAGTTTCTTATTGAGATAGTTTATTTAGAGAGAATATATGCAGCACATACCTGTCTGAAATCCAATAGAACTGAAAAAAAGAGAAAGATTTTTAGTTATTTTGAGTTTTAGTTGATTTTTTGAGGATAAGAATCTAGTTTATATCGACGATCTTGCCAGGAATAGTATATATTATGATTACATCTCGGTTTGCCTAAAGTTTTTATGCAATATTGTGAGTATACTTCGATTATAAGGAATACATGATATTAAAAATGTATTGCAGTTGATGTGATCTTAAGCATTTGGAACGTCACAGAGCAAGACTATAGATTATGCTGATGATCTTATCAAGAATGTCTTAGATCACGACTTTATTTTGTACTGAGTGATTTACATCAATAAGAAACTATCATATCATATCAAATTTTAATCGCAAACTCCATCAGTATTTCGAAAATTGCATCAATCAAATACGATTTCAATCTTTTGCTAATAGAAAACAAAACTACAATCGTGTAGCACAATTTCCATTGTTATCTGGGTATTTTGTAGATTGTCCCGGCTCTCTCTCTCTCTCTCTCTATCTCTCGCCTACGCATAGAGTTTTCTTTTATTCCAATTTTTTTTTTAATTGATGCACATGTAAAACCCTTCTCGGAGTGACCTACAAAACGTGCCGAATAGATATCGAACTAAAAACCCGCTGGGACGCAACAGGCGGCGTTAGTTTTCATATATAGATGGGAGATGTAGGGAGGGGGCGTGGCATGTTGCAGCCTCCTAAAACAATACACAGTGGGGCTATTTCAAAAGGGGCAAATCGGTTGAGATCTCTCGACAAACCGCACTAATAACTTTGGAAAACGATGAGTTTTCAAAACAGACGACGGCGGCAACGGCGACGGCATTCAGCGAGTCGGTGAATATTAAAAGCACACAAATCGCGCCATGGGGTGCTTGGGATGCTTGGGGAGCCTGATACCTTGCGGGGTATACGGATTCAGCGCTTCGATTGTCCGATTCTTCGATTGAATGACGACCATGTCAAACCCACACGTTGAATTATGAGAGGGAGAGAGGAGAGGGAGATACTCTTTTCAAATGCGTTTTTCGTATAGGCGCGTTTATCATTAGTTAACGTTTTTAATTTCTAAATCTCAAACGATTCATGACATCGCGAGATTCCAAAAAAATAACAAAAATGTTCATTCAAAACTTGTCGGCAAAGCGTTTAATCGATTTTCGAGAGAGACTCTACGAGCATTTTTGCCGTACGATCGCAGGTACGAGAGATATAGTATGAAAGATATCTGGGTTTTTTTTTGTAGTTTCGCTACCTCCCGCTGGGCGCATTGTGTGAACTCTGACGCAAGTGCTGAGCCACCCACAGGATTCCAATACGGACTCATATACAATGTTGTTGTAAGAGATCGATGAGTTGGCTGCTTTTCGGGCATGATTTATGTGCTTTACGATCTCGAAAACTTCTCAGTGTATTTCGCATAAAAAAAAACAAAAACAAAACATAATTTTCATTACCATAGCAAATTAGACAAGGTGCTGACGCTTATGGGGCCGCACATATAATATATTTCTGGGATACATAATCGATCTGAGCTTAGTTCCAGCCCACGTGAAACCAATTCCAAACAGATGATCGCATAAGGCTAAATAAACATGCGTGTCTCTGTCTCCCTCTCTCTCTCTCTCTCTCTCTCTCTGTCTAGCGATACGATCTTCAATAACTGTCAATATGCACAGCGGGAGATCTTAGGGAAAAAGCCGCAGACGCGACTTCAAATCAAATGTCAACAGTTCTAAGCCGCAACTAAACAACAATCGGAATCGGGGGGCTTAAGAACCTTTTCTTTCCTCCCCCCCCTCTCTCTCTCTTTCTCTACTTGACATCATCGATCTTGACCCGCCCCAGTTGTTGATCCCCCCAAGAAAATGCCCCGAGGAGGGCGCTGGCTTATGAATATTCAACAAGCCGAAATAGGAAAGGAAAAAGACGAAAGGAAAGAGCAAAAGGAAAGGCATAAATACTGTCTAAAGCAACTATAAAATATACAACATATACATATATTTCAATAAACGATTTTTCATTAATAATTCACAAGGAAAAAAACTATCAGATATATGAAGAAATCGACATAAGGTTGCGAAACTGTTAACGCCTTCCCTATAGCATCGTGTTCGCTTTAATTGAGAACTATGCAAAAGTTTATTTTTAGGCCTATGATAGATCGGGGAACCTTAGCTGCGATATGAACAATTTGTCTTGAGTGTGTTTGATGGGTGTCGCCCCTGAGGGCAGTGCCAGAAATATTGATGGATCTGAAGATTCCAGTTGAAAGTTGAGGAAAAGAAAAGTGTTGGAAAGTTTGATTTAAACTTGTGTGGATAGAGATATAAAGTGGAATGATTAATATAGTTGTAAAGTGAGCTATGTATGAATTGGAATTTTCGTAGGAAATTTGCACAATTTTTCAAAAACGGAAAACTAAGAATTTATGAAAAACTGAACTCATTGCTGAAATTTCTTTATGAAACTTGCAAAATATGTAAAGAAATGTTTAATTAAACTAATTGATATCACATCATAACAGAAAAGTAAAGCTGCTGCTTAAGAACCTTAAGATAAGTCAACTAGAAGTATTTCCTTCTTGAAATTTGCAAAATAACTAAAGAAAACTAAGCTTAAACTAATAAATATATTGCCAGAACAGAAAACTATTGCAGTAGCTTGGGAACGCACAAAGAACTCAAATCTTTGCAGGAATTCCCTCAGGAAACTCACACAATATGCAAATCATATACTTATATTGCCCTCTAACAACAGTTTTCTCAGTCTGCTTATCGCCTTTTCGCATTATGTGCTTATTAGTATATCTACTTATCACACACACAATACTCCCTGCTGTCCTGTAAGCAGATCTCTCTGTCTCTCTTGGCAAATCCCACACAAGCTGAAACCCAAATCCAACGCGTGCCAGTTGCGATGATGTTTCCAATGACAATTTCCAGCTGCCCGCACCGAAGGAGTAGGAGGAGGAGGATGAGGAGATTTTCCATGCGGCGACTATGTAATTGGATTGGCAATGGACATGGGTCTGCAACCAGAGTGGGAGTGAGAGGGAGAGAGACAATGAGAGAGAGTGATGCGCGGCGTGACACTGCTGACAAGAAGTCTACGCCTATGTCCAGCTGAAGAGAGAGTAGAAACCTCTGCCCTGTGGCCAGAAAAATGCATCTTGACTTGAGCCAATTGCCCCGATCAGGCACAAAAGACAAACAAATATCACACCTTTGTTTATGTGTAGACAAAGATAAAAGAGGAAGAAGACAAAGGGCAGAGTCGAGTGGTCAGTCGAGAGGGTCTGGTAGGGTCTATGCGAGTCCTACGGTTGCGCATGCGCGCCTGCAATTTGCAGCTACCTCTCCGCGCTCTCTCTCCCTCTCTCTCTCTGTGTCTCTCCCTGGGGAGAGATACGTGTCAAAGTCACAGCAGCATTTTTAGCAGGTAAATGTGAAAATTCCCAAAATGAAAATCAAATGCAGACGCCAGCCGGCGCAAAAGGCAACCGCACAAAAGAATCGGGCAAAGATGCCCGAGAGAAGTGCATGCTTGTCTCTCCTCCCTCTCCCTGTCTCTCCCTTTGTTCTTGAAGTGCATCCGCAAAATAGTCCTTAAAGGACGCTTAGTTGGCTTACAAATGATGCATGGGCCCGCAAGGGGCACGGTGCGGCACGGCAAATAAAATCGTAAAATGCCACAAATCATTGTTGCTTCTATCTGTGTGTGTGTGTGTGTGTGTGTGTTTGCCTCGACAGGCTTGTCGCCCTGTCAATGGTACTCGAAAAAAACACAAAAATAGAAATAGAAGGCAAACCCGCCCCTAAATCATGTACAGCCTCCCCGAATCACCCCTACTCCTCCCCTGTTGCTATCTAACAATCCGTAACGAGAAATCATTCGATTTTATTTTACATTTTCCACAAACTTTTCATCGTTTGGCAAAATAAATGTTTGTCTGTTTTCCCCCTCTCTCTTCCTTTCTCTCTATCTCTGTCGATTTGTTCATTAGTTGTAGTCTCTCTCCCTGTCTCTCTCTCTCAGGTGTGTGAAAATATTGTTATTTAATTGCTTGACAATTGGCTTAAGCTACTACGAATCTCCGAGCTTATCGCCGGCACACAGTAGCTACCAAAAGTTGTGGTATCTGGCGAAAATCTCTTGAAATCGAAGCTATTCTAAATAAATTAACCCATGCAGAGCGTCTACATAAATTTTGTAGACTCTACGAACTTGATTTATTGTTTGACGATCTCTGAAACACACACAAGATTCCGAATTTGCATGCAAAATAAAAGACGCGCTTTTTGTGTGCCATCACCCGACAAGCAACGAGTAAATATTAAAATATTATTATTAATTTATGCAAAATGCAGATTTAGCTAATTAATTGTAGTCAATGTTCAATAAAAAAAGGTTTCTTTAACTTTACACAATGCAAAATCGTAAAAAAGATCCCAAAGCTGTAAAAAACAGAAACAAAAACAACAACAAGTCGGGTTGCTATTGATATTTAAGGCGAGTGTGACATGTTGACGAAAAGACAAAAGATAAAAGACAAGGTAAAGTCAGAGGGAGAAGGAGAAGAGAGACGGAGTTGGACCCCTGCGACTCATCACCAGCACGATGATAAATGCCCAAAATATTCAAGCAGAACAGGCAGCAAAGACTTTATAATGCGCTACTTAAATTTAATATTCCTAAATATTTAAGGCGCATCTGCCAGCACAGCATACCCCAACAGTTTCTGGCTATGCAAATCAAGCACACTTTAATCCCCCTTTAATTGCCCACATAAACGCTTTGTGCAAGCTGCAATACCCTACTAAAAAGCAGCACCGCATGCGTAGGGTATAAAAACGCGTGTCGAAAACGTTAGAAAAACTCGCGTGCGATTTACAAGCGATTTATTAGCGTTTGTGCCGGCTGACAGATCGCGCACTCTGATACCGGTCCCCACTGGCGCTCTCCCGCGCTCTCCCATTCTCTCTCTCTCGCTCTCTGCAGATGCTGTTTGCACAACTGCCGTTTAGCAGAGCAGCAGCAGCAGCAGCGAAAAACGTAATGAGAGAGCGCAATAAAAATGGCAATTGAATTGACGAAGAGAGCGTGTGCTTGCGAGAGAGAGCGCGTGTGTGCTTGTGTGTGTGAGAGCGTGTGCTTGCGTGCAAGTGCGAGCGAGTGCGACTGACTGACTGAGCGCCAGCTGCAAAATAACAGCAAAAACTCAACAAATTGAAAAACTTAAACTGTTATTAAAAGCATAAGCGCATTTTAATGCACATCAAAAAATGGAATAATTAATTTAAAATACTCTCAAGATGAAACCCAACGATTATTACTCATTTAAAGGCGAACTAAGCTTTTAGCCAAGAATAAAACATAAACATAAAAAAATAAAATAAAAATGTGTAGCTTATCTTTTCGTTTTTTTTTCGGCGATCTAAACAAGTTCCCGAATCCCAGAAATAGGGCTACTTTAAGAGAGGGAACATGGTCAAATCGAATACCAATTTTCAGGCCGCTACCGCAGGCCGAAGATAGCGAGGGAGGCAAGGGAGTGAGGCAGGCAGGGGGGACTCCCTCTTGCGGAATGTCGTTGTGCTTTGAAATTTAATATGAAAACGTTGTCTATGCAAATGAGTGTTGCCACCTGTTTGTGTTTATGGACAGTGGCAGCATCGGCAGCAGCATCCCAAAAATAAAAACGGTATTGGCTGCAGTCGCTACGATCCCAAGCGATCCCATTTGCTCCCATTCGATACGTTTTTAAGGGGCGATCTATCAAGCGCTGCCTCTTGGATCCCTTCCAGCTCCCCCTCTCTATCTCTCTCCCTCTCTCTTTCTATGTGTGTGTGTGGATAATCTTGGTGGGAAAAACGTGAGAACGATCTTGTATGCAAATCACTTTCAGCCGTTTTGGAGCACACAACACACACCGCACACAGTACAATAAAATATACGAAAACTAAAACGAAGAAAGTATTAAAATGAAATTTATTTGGTATGGGGCCACAGACACAGTTATAATAAAACGCGTCTGGGAGCGCACACACAAAGCCCAATGTTTGCCAACAACAACAACAACAAGAAAAACAACAACAACAACAACAAGAAAAACAACAACAACGATGACTGTAAAACACTGTGGGATCGGCCTCAGCTCCTCCAGCTGCCCCCAAAGAACAAAGATCGAGGGAGATGCTGCCTGGGATTGAGTCTCCAGTCTCTCCAGTCTCTCTCGATCTGAGTTGAGTTTTGTGTTTTGTAGTGTAATAAAGTGCGACATTTTAAGTCGTCGGCCTGATCGGGGTAATAACTTGTCAACACACCGGCCCGCAACAATATAACCATTAAAAAGAGTGTGAGCCAGCTGAGATCTGTGATCTGCTGTGATCTCTCGAGACTTCGTCATCGCAGGCTGGAGACAGACAGTCGTATATATATAGTATTTATAACTACACATATCTGGCTATATATATTTATTTTATATAGCGCATTTTTACCATTTTGTAGGATTCTTATTTTCTTTGATTTTCCAATTGAGTTGGAAAATGCAATTTCGTTTATATTTTTGCACTATCTAAGTGCTTTTCTTTAGCCTATCGGCACTCTACACTCTCTTCTCTCTTTGCTCGTACTTCTTGTCTTTCTTTTTTTTTGTTTTTTCTTGGCCATAAAAACGTTGGCAGCTCGCTGGGCCTATTGGCCGTAAAATATTTTACGATGTTACGCCAACAAAAGCAACGTCCAGCTAATCCGCCATATAAGTGTCGTCCTATCTGCCTCTCTGCCTCTCTCCCTCTCTCTATCTCTGTCTCTCTCTGCTCTCCCCCCTCTGTGTGCTTCTCAGCCATCATAATATTTGCCTAGGCCCAAAGCGCGTTCGCCGCAACTGAAACCTGCCAGCGGCAACTGTAAATGTGGCTAGGCTAGGTGTGTGTGCGTGTGTGTGTGTGTGCGTGTGTGTGATGTGTGAATATGTTGTGAAAATTGAATGGCATATGCACATTTTGTCGCCAGTGATAAAATTTAATAACGCTGATAAATTTGGCAAAAACATGTTGGGCCATTGACATAAAGCGGTAATTAAGTTTGCTGACTCGCAGCGGGATTGGGATTGGGATGAGATGGAATGGGATGGGATGAAGTCCATGCCGCGTCTCCATCGACGACGACGATGTGGATGATGCAGCGCGCAAAGTGCTGCAAGTACAGTGGCAACAGGCAGTGGTGGAACGAGGTGGAAAAAAGGCGGAAAAAAAGACAGAAAAAATGCAGAACAAATTCAGAAAATTATATATTAAACGGAAAAACAAGCTGATTATAGAAAACTAAAATTTCCCAGGGAAATTTTAGCTCTATTTTATGGTCTATTTGCCTCTTAATACAATAAATTCTGCAATTATATTGTGTAAATCGTCAAAGATTTAAACTGTTATAGGGAATTTTCCAGCAACTTTAGCTTTTTTCGTCGCTAAACTTGACATATCATGTTCCCAATCGCATTACACACTTTCTAGGAAAGAGTTTGGTTTTCCTGCTCTAAAAGACTTAAATTACCACGCTCCATAGCTTAAGCATGTTCCTATTCCTCTTTAACTTCTTTCCCAAAGCGGTTCCACTTAGTCAGCAAACACTGTACTATAGAAAAGCTTTCGCTTTTGCCTGCGCCTTGCACTCTTTTCTTTTTCCTCTTTTCTTTTTTTACTGCTATTTTTCTGTTCTCCTTTTGGGTTCTGCAGCGGGTTATGGCGGCCATTAATTTGATTGGATCAATGGGCGCGACAACAGCTAAAGCTGCGACTATACATATATAACCGACTATGTCTATAACCACAGACAATGCCTCCCATTGGAGCTGTGAAATATTTGTAAACATTTAAGCAATTTATGGACGAGAGACAGTCGTAATCCCCATATATGTTTATATATATGTATCTGCATATCGGGCGTATAGTATGTGGGCGACACGCTTCGATTTTCATTCATAAAGAGCAACTCATTAAATAACAATCAGCTGCGACGCCAAACTGAGAGTGAGAGCGAGAGAGACGGAGAGAGACGACGTGTAAATTGCCTTCATAATTCTCAAAATATTTTCAAACACAGTCTCCCACGCAAGTCTGCGTACGTCTCGACTGAAAACAGAATCCAAATAGAGTAGCTCTAATTAGGCGTGTGTTTTTATTCGGGCAAGTGGGAGAAACCAGTTAGACGATATATCTTTTATCTGCTGATAATTTTCATGCTTTATAAATCAAATTCGAAAATGTGCTGGCGCTACTCTTTTATTATTATTATTTATTATATTATATAGTTTCTATTATCTTTACATTTTGAAAGCGTCTTAAATGGAGGGCCGCAAAAAGGCCTTAGGAAAACATTCGCCAAACTGTTGTGGCGACAAGTGGCTTAACACACACACACACACACACATACACACACATAGGGGCGTACTTATATCACTTATAGCATTGATACAGGTTCGATTTGGGGTCTCTTTGTTTATTTGCTGGGCAAGCGGCTTTGTCATGGAGCCTGAGCCCAAGACATTCTCACGCTGTTTACGTCTCTCCCTCTCTCTCTCTCCCTCACTCACTCTCTCTCTCTCTCTCTCTCTTTTGCTTTTGATTTTGAGTTTTTAGTTTTTCTTCATTTGTCCCTCAAAGTTGACAAGTCACTGCGCGAGAAACCCGCCAAGGGCTTTGTCTCCTTCTCTCTCTATCACTCTCTCTCTCTATCCTTCTCTCTCTCTCTCTCTCTATGATCAATCTCTGCTCTGCTCTGGCCATTGATGATGATCGCTCAATTTGCGCAATGACGTGAAAATTGTCACTGAACGACATCCAATAATGTCTCGATCGATCATCGATCGCCTGCCGAAGATGATATAGTTCTTTCTTTTTTTTATATTTTGGGGGGAAAGAAAAGATCTTTTATGCCTTCGGCTACTGTTGAAGGTTGCGGGAAAAACTTGTATCAATAGCCAAGTGGAGCAATTGATTAGTTTTAGGGCCACACTCGCTTTATATATAAGATCTTTCCCTTGTATCTCTTTCTCTCCCTTGGCAGATCCATTAAATGGCAGCTTGTAAATTTTATTGCATACTCTGGAGCGTCTTTTTTTCTGCTTTTATAGTTCTATGTTGTCTTTTGTATCGTTCGCTACGTTTATATAGCTATTCCCCCCTCCGTACTTCCCGTCTGTTTCCCTCGTTATTTATGACACCTGAGCAAAAGTTGCAAGGTGCAAGTTTTGTTTATGGAATTTTTATGATTGCATTGAGGACGACGACTGCACAGACGTTGCTTATATAATGCGATACAGCCGAATTGAGCCATATAAATATGTAAGAGGGTTCCCTCTCCCTTCCTCTCTCTCTCCCATACTTCTCTCTTGCCTTATCTAGTTCCCAATAATCAACAGATCAGGCTGAAGCCGAACCCGCAGTTGGCAAACGTTGGCAAAGTTACGTTTATCACAAAACCATCTCAAGGGCTATAAAATTTGTTAATAATATCTTTTGTTCGCCCATATAGCATTCATTATATACAGATTTTTTTAAAACATTTTATCTGACATTTTAGCATTTAATCCGAGTTAATTTCCTGACTTCTTCGCTTTATCAGATTCCTTAACTATTCTTATGACGAGTTTTTAACAAGCAAATGATGTAATAAATTCCAACGGTAGTTGACAGACAAAGAAAGTTCTTGAGATTGTATAGCTAAGGAATATATATAAGATGTGCTACAAGTTAATTAATATTTTGTGTATATTATCATAAAGTAGATCGCTTAATTTAATATAATATTAAACTGCAATGAAATTTCTTCAGAGAATAAGGAATAATTTGAGAAATAATCTATATACAGTCATAAAAATAAATAACTCAAGGAATACATAATAAAAGAATGAGAAATACAAAAGAAATATGAAATAAAATCACTTATAAATTATAAAGTAATAAAATATATACCCTTTGGTAATATAATACTAAACTCAAATGAAATAACTCAAGCAAATATGAAGAAAAATAATAAATAATTGAAAAACAGTCATAAAATGCAATATCTCAAAGGAAACCATAATAAACTGTGCCCCAAATTGAATTCCTTTTCTGACTCTTTAAAGACCGAAGGCACTCAAAAATGTCCAACTGGTGTGGTACGAGGAGTCCGTGTGCCAGATTTATGCACTGTGCACAGTGGTTAACACGAGTAAATTACGGGCAAATGACATGCTCGCCAAATGCCACTTCAGAGACTTCAGAGTGAGTTGGACACGGGGACATTTGGGTGCTCTGACAGCAGACATATTTTCCCGAAGTGGGCATAGACATGACAACAATAACAACACACACACACACACATACACAGGGCAATAACTGCGATACATGAAGTCAATGTCTGCCTACGTGTGTGTGTGTGTGTGTGTGTGTCATAACGGGCGTCGGGAAAACAAATTGCCAAAAACACCCCCCGAGTTGAGGCAGCTTCTGAAAAGTTAAACGAAAGTGACAGGCAGGCAGCGGGGCAGGGCAGGGAGAGGGCAGGCAGCAGGACAAGCAGGCAGGCAGCGGGTACAGTGGGACAGACAGACAGACAGGCAGGCAGGCCAGCGCGCAGGCTCGTTGTGGCGACACCGCGACACTGCGGCCATAGGGGAGGGCGCGATTAAACGTGTCACACGAGCAGCGTCGCGGTTGAAAAGTTAAATGGCAGCGGCAGCAGCAGAGGCAGCGGCAGCGGCAAAATGAGCAGCAGCCACCATGTTAGCATGTAGTTATAGCTGCACACACACACATAGAGAGAGACACACACACACACAGAGAGAGGCATACACACACAGTTATCTCTGCTACATGTTGCGCCTGTGCTTGTCCCTTCTGATGGTGGCCATGTTGCATTTTTCGACAATTGCCCAGCAAGGCATTTCCCAAGCCCCTCCAACCCTCCCCTGCCTGCCTGCCTGCCCCTAGCCCGCTCTGCCTGTAGCTGTATCTCATTGCCGTCTTTGTATCTACAAATTGTCATGAATAATTTGAGAGTAGCAGCAGCAGCAGCAGTTGCTGTTGTTGTTGTTGTTGCTGCTGTTAAGGTTTTTCCTCAGCTGCGTCATATTTGCTTAGTATTTTCTGCTTTATTGTCTTATTAATTCTCCCGCTTTGATCTTTACTCTGTTTGCCGCCTTCGGCCTAGTCACGGTCGTCATTTTGTTTAAATTTTCGTATTTATTTTTGTTGCTGTTTTATTTGTCTCGTTTTTTATTTATGTTTTTTTTTTTATTTTGCTGTCGGTCGCTTTTCAACTGCGAAATTTGTCAGCCAAGTTAATAACAAGTTGGCGGGTTCCGCTGCGACTGCTGCTGCTGCTGTTGCAAAAACGTTAAGCGACAATCAACTGTAGCAACAATTGTTTTCAGCAACAGCAACAGCAACAGCAGCAGCAGCAGCAGCAACTCGAGAGCGTCGCCAACGCCAGCAATTAATTTGTAAAAACGGTAAATTTATTTTCACTGCCGATTTGATTAATGGAAAAACAATTTCAGCGTTGTTTTTTCTCTGTCTTCTTATTGTTGTTGTTGTTGCTTTTCCGTTGACAATTCTTCGTCGTCGTCGTTGCTGCTGCTGTTGTTGTTTTTGTTGTTAATGAATTGAAAATATGCAAAACGTTGGCCATTAATTAAAATTGCCTTGAGGCCCTCCTGCACAACTGCACAAGCGAATCGAAAACAAGAGAAATTGAAACGTTTTAAAGTGGAGAGAGAGAGATGGGGAGATAAAGAGGGAATTAAAG
Source organism: Zaprionus tsacasi (assembly GCA_018904105.1). Lineage (NCBI taxonomy): Eukaryota > Metazoa > Arthropoda > Insecta > Diptera > Drosophilidae > Zaprionus > Zaprionus tsacasi. The sequence continues at coordinate 2,353,726 of JAEIFR010000049.1, read as the reverse complement.
AGTTATAGGAACAGCTAGAAATATGGCAGAAAGACTGAAAATAAAGCTACATTTGCTACTTTTAAGATTTAATTAGTTCGATAAGGCTGTCATGATTGGGAGAATATCTCAGCAAGCTGCACGCTAAATATACCCTGTAGAAATAGCTGAAATTTATTTACAGATCAGTTAGATCAATGATCTATGCTTAGTGAACAAAAGAAAGAGTCCTGAGTTTGCTGTAGACCAAAAATATACACTGTAGAAACAACAGAAATACGTTAAGAGACCAAATAGATCACTGATATATAAAGAAAGAACAAAAGAAGAAGAAAGAATAAAGTCAAAACATAAATTGACATACAGATTAGCTAAATCAAAGATCTATATAGAGAGATATAAAGAAAGAACCGCAGAAACAGCAGATATACTAAATCAACGATCTATATAAAGAGAAATAAAGAAAGAAACAACAATCTACAAAGAAAGAAACCGCAGATCAAGTAAATCAACGATTTGAATGAAGTGCGAATCAAAGAAAGAGTATAGAAAACAACGACAATATATTTACAGATCACATATCTCGAGTACCGGGACAAGTGTATAATGAATTCGCAATCAATTACAAAACAAAGTAATTTGCTAATTTCGAACATGGAACAAACCGATCGTCGTTTTTTTCCAATTCAATTCACAATTAATTTGTTGACAATTTCTAATGCAATGCGTGAACACAGAAAATCCATTTAAAATTCAAATACACATATACTATAGTATATATACTTTATATGGTATATATCTATACCAAGTATTGTTTCGTGTTCGTGAAATGCGATAAAAATTTGTTCGAAACACTTTTGAATGCGGCGTAACATGCAGTCCGTAATGAATATTCATGAATATTCGATATACGATAAATAAATTTTTCGTGAATAAATCTTGCGATTCAAACAGTGACTGGCGGGGAACAGTGACTGCGACTCCCAACTCACAATTTGCATAAGATTTTCGAAATTTATGCTCGGATTTACACAAAAAAAGAAGAGAGAAGAAGACAATAGAAACTCGTCTGATATTTCCTAGTCTTATCGCGCAGTTCGCAGTTGTTTTCGGAATTTTAATATACATTAATAAGTTAAATGTTGCAGATGGGAAATAAAACAGAAGCCGACGGCACATTCGATAGATTTATTGAGCGATTTCAACTGAAAGCATAACAAAAGATACAAACCAGGCGCTACGATTAGAGTTAAGATCAGCGATCCGGTTCGGCTTGCCGAGTGAGATCAAACGGGCAACAACAACAACAACAACAACAATAGTTAAGAGAGACTTATAAATTTTAAAGTCTGTAAAGCGATTTGCATTTGTCGATAGATCGTGCGGAGAGTGCAGTGATCTCTAGCCGGAATATGTATATATCGTATATTGGAATCCACTTTACATAAATTGATTAATGAAATATATCATTCTTCCCTCTCTCTTTCTTTCTCTTTCCAGACTGAGCTGCGTTCCTGCGCAGCGTGCGGCGAGCCGATCTCGGATAGATTTTTCCTCGAGGTTGGCGGCTGCTCGTGGCACGCCCACTGCCTGCGCTGCTGCATGTGCATGTGCCCGCTGGATCGCCAACAGTCGTGCTTCATCCGAGAGCGTCAGGTCTACTGCAAGGCCGATTACAGCAAGTGAGTATATAGTATACTATAGTATATAGTATATAATCCCCCTGGCTCTTTGAAAAAGTCACGGCCAGTTTTAATGGGCTTTTTATGGGCAGCAGGTGGCAGGGTTTAGCATACTATATGTTTGGTTCCCGATCGAACGATTGAACGATTGAATCGCATTAATTTTGGTATTTTATTGGGCACTCTCGAGATCTCTCTCTCTCTCTCTCTTTCTCTGTGTGTGTGCACAAGTGTTTCCAGCATATTTTCCCACACGTCCCAGAAGAAGGGGGCGCAAGTACACGACAATAAAGTCGCAGGTTAATTGTAACAATTCGACAACGTTGCGACTTAATCCCCAAGATAAACAGACCCGGAGCTGGAGCTGGAGTTGGGAAGGAGAAGCTGCAGTTGGAGCTGGAGATGCAACCAGAGATGCAGCCTCTTGTTGCAACTCAACTTGCAAGCAGAGTATCTCACAGATACACACACACACACTGAGAGATACAACTACAGCTTGGGATGGCCAGCCCCATCCAAGGCGGAAAACGGTGTCGACGGCCAACGAAATGAAAATAAACAAACAAACGCGCCGTGAGATGCTGTAAAAATATTTATTTTTCAAGTTAAGAATTTTAAGTGTGCATCGGTCGCAGCTGAAGATGGAGACATCATCATCATCATCATCGCCTTCGTCATCTGCAGCTCCAGCTCTAGACTCGGGTCCAGTCATCCCCCCAGTGCAGCAAGACATTGTTGTGCTTGTAAAAATAAGCTTAAAAGCTAACAATAAGCTGCCAAAGTTGCCAACTCATTTGGAAAAACGCAGCGCAAAATAGAGGGAGAGAGTGAGAGAAGGGGAGAGGGAGCGAGAGAGAGCGACAACTTCCGCTCTGGGGAAAACGTGCAGTGGAAACGCAAGCGAAACGCGCTGAAAACGCGCACAAAAAACGCGCAGGCAGCTGTCGCACGTTTTAACTCGCCACACACACTCGCACACACTTATACACACACATACACATATATACAACTTCATCAATCAGTGCGCCAACATTAACAACAATTTCCGTTGTGGTTTCCACATTTTTTTCCTCTTTTTTTATTGCAGAAATTTCGGCGCCAAATGCTCGAAATGCTGTCGCGGCATCTCCGCCTCCGATTGGGTACGACGGGCACGAGATTTGGTCTTCCACTTGGCCTGCTTTGCCTGCGATCAGTGTGGCCGGCAGTTGTCCACCGGCGAGCAGTTTGCCCTCATGGATGACCGTGTGCTCTGCAAGGCTCATTATCTGGAAACGGTCGAAGGGGGCACCACATCAAGTGACGGTAAGAAGCGTAGCCAGTGCAGACCTAAATTGGCAGCAGCGACAACAAGTTGCAACAACATGTTGCACGCATCGCTGCGCGACAATTCGACAGGGCATGGCAGGGGGAGGGGGATTAGGGGGGAAGCGCCACAACGTCGCCTTTGCTGATGAAATCGTGTCATAACTGAGGCGTGCAGCAGAGTCAAAGCCGCGACGCGCCAGACGACGTGATCGGCTTCAGCATGTCGACTCAGGCGGCAGCTGGGCTCCCCTTGTTGTGCTGCTGCTCTTGGACCACCAGCAGCCTGCCTGTGTAGGCCATAAACGGGCAGCAGCAGCAGCAGCAACATGGCCATAAACCATAAACACTTTTGACATTTTCAATTTGGTCCACTGTCAAAATGCTTTTAGCTGCGTAGCGGGCTTAGGCACGTTCTTCTAGCCATGTTTACTAACCAGCTGCCTCTCTTTCTATCTCTTTCTACCCTACAGAGGGCTGTGATGGTGATGGTTATCACAAGAGCAAAACGAAACGCGTGCGCACCACCTTCACCGAGGAGCAATTGCAAGTGCTGCAGGCCAACTTTCAGATTGACAGTAATCCGGATGGCCAGGATTTGGAGCGTATTGCCTCTGTGACCGGGCTGAGCAAGCGTGTGACGCAAGTTTGGTTTCAGAATTCGCGGGCGAGGCAGAAAAAACATATACATGCTGGTAAGAATAAAAGTAAGTAGTGGATTAGTGCAGCATGCCAGCCCCAACCCGATCTATCCCCAGTAAACTATTTATAGTACTAGTATACCCCATCTTGTTTGTAAGAGCCCTTCCCCTCCCCCCTTGGTTTTATTACTCAAGCCGTTGCTAATCAAGTTCTTCTCTCGATTCTTCTTTCTTCTGTTCTGTTCAAACGATTTCTGATTGCAGTACGCGAACCGGAAGGAAGCTCATTTGCGCGTCATATTAACCTGCAGTTAACGTACTCGTTTCAGAATAACGCACAGAATCCCATGCATGGCATGAATGGCAGCAAAGGGTCACTCTATCCAGCGCATGGTGAGCCTAACTCTACCCACTTGAGAGGAATCCTCCAGCTAAACTAATCCCTTGTCTTTCTTTCCTCTCTCTTTCTCTACAGAATCCTCCATGGATGAGTTGTCGCAGGACTCGAGCGTGCACTGCATGCCCAGCGAGGTGTGACTGGAGCAGTCGGCGGCTTCGGCGCCGGCGCCAGCACGTGCGCATCGCTAGCATCGTCAGCTGATCGCAGATCACATGATCCACAGGAAGCAGCAGAGACAGCAGCAGCGACAGCAGCAAAACAAAACGTCCTTTCCTAGTCAAAATTATATGTAAAGCTCACACGAAAGCGGAGAGCAAAAGCAGAAGAAGAGCATAAAACATAAAGCAGAAGAAACCACAAAAAGAAACGAAGCGAAGAAGTCGTTAAAGACGCATAATCAGAGTCCATCACAGGCAGCTGATGCTTTGAGCAACGGCAGAACGAACCCAGTCCACATGCAGTCCACACGCATTCCACACACACACACACACACACATTCCACACACTCACACACACACACTCAATCTCAGCACACATTCCTGCATAGCCTATAAAACCTAAGCTTAGTTTAGTTAATTTAATTTAAATGAAATTTAAATTTAATTTAGTTTAATGCGTAATTGTTAAGTGTTTCTATCTCTCTCTGTTCCGGCCTCTATTGCTATCTCTTTCTCGATCGTTTAGTATGTAAAACTGCAGCTGCTTGCCAAGGCTTTTGTAACATATTTATACAGTATATATGGTATATATAGTCTATATAGTGCGCCTACTCGTATCGTGAGAAACGTTGTTATTGTTTATTTTCTTGTTTTTTAAATGTATAAAGAATACCCTATATATACGCTAGATATAACTATACTAGACACACAGACACACACACACACACTCAGATGATTGGCCAGGCATATATTGTACATAGTTAATATAGCAAAACGAATCGCAAACTAAACATTTAGTTAACACAAATTATAAACTACAATTAATGATGAATCGAAATCAATTAAAATGAGAAAATGAAGAAAAACCTTTTTAAAAACAAGCTGCGCTATAAAGTGTTATTAATGGGAGAGGAAAAGCTGATCGAGCGGGCTAAAATAAGGCTGCAGAGCTTTAGGGTGACCATAGCAAAGGGAAAAATGTGGAAGTAAGCTGAAAAGTTGTGCTTACCAAGGAAACTTTAAATTCGTTTACTAAATAGTTTTAGGCTGACCAGAGCCATGCTAAGCAACTTTAGAGTGACCATAGCCAAAGTACAAAAGTGTAGGCTGACCATAGCAAGGTTAAGTAGAGTAGATGCAGGCTCTTGAGCTGCTAAAGTATTATACAATTTTCAAGCGACTTTAAAAATGTTTGGCAGCTTAATCCAACACTTTTCTTTAGGGTGACCATGCTGCAGCCCATAAAACTCCCACTCAATAAAGCTCAAATATTTATCAAGCATTTAGCGTTGCTTTCAGGCTGCAATCGCTTCGCTTTCCGCGATCAATCAGCTTGCAACACGCAGCAATTGCGCGCTAATGTGTCACACGTTGCATCCACATCCACATCCGCTGCAACTGCATCTCACCTGTGGCATCAACATCATCCCAGCTGCACAGTTGGGGCCGGAGTATTTGAAGCTGAAATTGAAGCTGATATTAAAGTGAAGCTGCACTCTGACGGCTTCAAGCCTGAAGCGGCTGAAGCATCTCTGCAGCAGACAGTGTGACGACGACGACGACGACGACGATGCGGCTGGCCAGGCACAGGGACGGAGACGGACATCTCCCTCTCTCTCTCGACACTACTCAAGTTGCCAGTCATGTGGCAGCATTCTAGTGCCGCACTCGAGGCGCGGCGTTAAGTGCACAAGCCATCGTATTAATTGAATTATAAGCCTAGATTATGCAAAGATTTCCGGCCGCCGATCGACGATCGCAGCAGCGACGGCAATTTGTGTGGATCATCATCGGGAATGGGAATGGGAATGGGAAACAGAGGACCGGGAACTGGTATCGTTGGATAGTTGCGTGACTTGGCATTTGCAGGACTGCACTTGTTTGTAATTTCTGTTGATCCAGAAACGGAACGCAACGCAGCGATACCTTTTGCTGCGTCCTACAACACGTTACAAAAATATCAACAAATCGTCATCATTAATAATGATCACTTCAGGCTACACACACGCACACACACACTCGCACACACACACAGGCAGACACAGGCACAGTGCCTGCTATCAGTATTTTTTTGGTGGTTCATTTGTCAAATTTCACCGCGCCTCTGAGATCGACAACAAGATCGAGAGCTCAAGATCTTCAGATCGATGTTGTCGATGCTGCTGCTGCTTGTTGTTGTTGTCGCTGTTGTTGTTGTTGTTGTTGTTGTCGCTGTTGTTGCTGTTGTTGTTATTTGAGCAAACATTCAACACTTGAGGCAAGAGATTTTCGTGGCAAGCTACAACAACTCAATTTCAATTCCAATTCCCAGTCGCATTCCCACTTCCATTCTCGCTTCTTGCTTCTCCCATTCCCATTCTCCCTGCCTCTCCCTCCCTTCCCCTCCCTTTCCTTACCCAATTCCCACTTGGCCGGCAATGAAATTATGAATGATGTGATACTTTTGCCATTGAGATGTTTTCACAGTCGCGGGCGCATGACATGCCCCAGCCATATCTTATTTGCTATATCTTCACATCGGAGCAGGGAACGGGAACGGGAACGGGTTACGGTTTGCTCCGCTCTGGAGTTTATGATCGAATCTTGCTGCTGCTGCCGCTGCTGCTGCTGCTGTTGTGGCCGGTGTTGCTGCCGTGTTTGTGTTATTTCTGCTGGAAATGAGCGATCGCGTGCAATAATTTGTAGAGTCGGAGCTGGAGTCGAGCTCGAGCTGAGCTGAGCTGAGTCGAGCTCGAGCAGAGCGAGAAGCGATCGTAGCTGTTGTTTCTGCTGTTGTTGTTGCTGTTGCTGTTGTTGTTGTTGTTGCTGTTGCTCTTGCTGCACATGCTGCACACATCATTTTTCAAAATCATTCAAACACTTGTTAAATATTTTCTTAACCGATTGATGATGATTGTGACTTCGCATCGATTCCGTGTGTGTAGAGAGAGAGAGAGAGAGAGAGGAGAGGGAGAGACAGAGAGGGAGACAGACAGAACGACATTCATCCTGCCACTCGACACTCGCCACACAAACTTATTTGTGTTTATCAATAGATTCTTCTTGCATTTGCCGGGCATAATGAATAAACTGCAAGCTGGAGAAGGAGAAGGAGGAGGAGGAGGCAGCGGGGCAGCGAGGCAGCTGGGGGAGATTGGCCGAGAAGGCATTGACTTATTACGATTTGTTGGCCTTTTCACGTCGTGAAAATTAATTGATATCTGTGGTATGCGCATTGTTATTGCAGCGTGTTGGCTTGTGGCTGTTGCCAATGTTGCTGCCACAATGTCTGCACTTTGTACCGGCCCAGTGAGACACGCGGCCACTTTTGGCCACATTGATGATCGATTACAGAACGTGCCGCGCCAGCAACAACAACAAAAGCAAAGTAAAAAAGCGGGTCAAGTGTGAGGATGCCCATCATCATCGTCATCATCGGAGTGGATGCCCCGTTGATGATGACCACGATTGGGTATGCAAATGTGCAACTCTTTGGCCGTTGTAATCTCGGACTATTGGGCCCCATCAAGCGCAAGGGCAAGGCGGCAAACAAAAGGCAGCTTTCAACACTTTTCTGAGGACCAACCTCAGCGATGATGGGCAGGCACTGCATCATCCTCTGCCCGCCTGCTCCTTGGTCTCTGCGCCACCTTTCACCCGCCTAGCTTTGGCTTTTTGGGAACTGCGTGTGAGTCATGCCGCTTGGCATTTTAATTGATTTTGTCCGAATAATCTTGTGGCTCGAGTCTCCGAGTTGAGTTGCCTCCTCATCGTCTCGCATAACTCACCGGCACACGTCCTGCTGCTGCTGCTGCTGCTGCTGCTGCTGCCAAGCACGTACGCCCAGCTGTACAGCTGCAGAGCTCACCTAGGCTGCTGCCACAGAGATTGGACATTTATCATGCTGCATGGCCATTGCCGCGGCCTCTGACTGGACTGCTGCCCGCTCTGCTGTTCCCTCTGCTGCCTCCTCTGCCTCTGCTGCTGCTGCTCCCTCTGCCCCCTGTGCTGCCGCTGCTACTCCCTCTGCCTGCTGTGTTGCTGCTGCGTAGGCGTAGGCGTTGTCTGCGTTGACCACCGAGTTCACTCTACACTCGAGTGTGTGTGTGTGTGTGTGCTGGTGTGTGCGTGTTTGATTTCTCTTCCCACTCCCCCCTCCCCCCTCCAGGTGTGTGCGTGCCTTCATTGGGCGTTGGAGCACGTAAAAATGTAACACCAACTGCGAGGCAAAGGCAACTTACGCAGCAGTACAGCGCAAGTGGCTATAAAAAGGCTAAACAAAATAGCTAGAAATTTTTAGCTCATTTTTAACTTTTTATAGTTGATAAATAATGCAAAATATAGTAGAGAATTGTAGCTCGATAAGCTTTTAAAGAGCTAAGCACTAGCTGAAAAAGCTTTTAGATTTCTAGCTGTTTATTTAAGCTTATAAACTCTATATCGTATTTGTCTCTAGCTTATCAACTTTTTGCACATATTCTATATATATCTGAGCCTACAAATTCAGCCAATTTAATTTTATTATGGCGTCAGTTTGGCCATTAAAATTACAGCCCATAAATTGCCAAGTTTAGCTTTTAATTTTGTTCTTTCGGCTGCTTTCACTTTTCAGCGGCGCCTGCTCAACGGGACATTTGGCTGCTCCGCTCGGCTGACTCCACTGACTCTGCCTGGTTCTGACCAGTTCCCAGTTCTCTCTGGGCTCTGGCGCTGCTCAGCAAGTCTTCCTTTTTCGGCCTCAAAGTTTGCTTAACTGTGCGCGCACAGGACACCCAGCTGTGGTCGCACAGGCCAACAAGCCAAGCGGTTGCTGCTGTTGCTGCTGCTGCTGCTGTTTGTGTTGCAGCAGCAAAGACAAGACAACAACAGCAACTTCTACAACAACTTCGGACGACGACGACGACGACGACAACTTTGCTGCAGTTCGCCTCAATGTTTGTGCAAGCAACATTCGCATGCAAGTCAGCAAAGTTTGCATTGACACGCAGCAGCAGCAGCAGCAGCAACGGCAGCAGCAGCAGCAGCAGTCGCCACCAGACGAGACGCATTTGCATATAGCTGCAACCTGGGGGAGTCTGCGCTGAAGTGGAGGCTGCACCGTTGCTGCTGCTGGTGTCATGGTGCCAAAAAAAAAGGCTGCCCCAGACAGACGCAAAGTGCACAGCATGGCAAACAGCAGCAGCAGCAGCAGCAGCAACTTTGCTGGCCATGATGAAGATGGACGTGTTGCTGGTGGCTTCACATCAACAGCAGCAGCAGCAGCAACAACAACAACAACAAGCCCATTAGGCCGCACATAAACTGCATGCACTGCGCTGTGTGCTCCTGTGGCGTTGGCCATGTTGCTGCCGTTGCCACTGCCACTGCTGCTGCTTCTGACTTATGGCAATTGCCAATGCAACATTTGTTGCCAGTTGGAGCAAGTTGGCCAGTTGCCTGCTTGGCTTTACCCCCCGCAAACATTTGTTTCAACACGTACGCGCAAATGAGTTTACAAGGTGCGATATTCATGTTGCTCGCTGCGATGTTGCTGCTGCTGTTGCTGCTGCTGCCAGCTGCAGTTGTAGCTGCTGCTGTTGCTGTCGCTGTTGGTTGTCCATATTTACTATGCGCCGCATGAGCAACATGTTGCCAAGCTGCTGCTTAAAACATTTACGGGCTAATCGTATTTTTGCAGTTTTATATTAATAGCAGCAGCAGCAGCAGCAGCACAGCAGCAACAACAACAATTGGCAATATGAAGAGTTGCTGCTGCTGCTGCTGCTGCTGTTGTCGATATGTTGCCTCATTTCTCATTCGCGCGGCAGCTGCTGCCGCTTTTTATATAATTTTAATTAACGCATTCGATGTTGCTGCTGGTTCTGCTGCTGCTGCTGCTGCTGCTGGTGTGGCTGCTCTTGCCTCCTTGCTGCTGCTGTCTCTGCTGCTGCTGCTGCTGCTGCTGTTGATGTTGTTGTCGTCTTTGGGCAACATGCTAAAAGGTGTTAATTGGCGAAATTTCCATGTAGAGACTAAACAAAAAAAAAAGCAGCAGAACTTTGCTGCCTCTGCGACTGTTGCTGTTGTCGCCTGGAACGTTGTCAACAAGATTTGCTTTATTAGCCACTTTCGGGTGGTGGCCACATATCCGCAGCAACATGCCCCACACACACACACACACACACACAGACAGGGACGCACAGTGCAACAGAAACAGGAACAGGAACATGGACTTTGAGGCTGACTTTGACTTTGACTTTGTTTTGCTGCGGTTTTAATGAGCTGAGCCAAGTCTCTCTCTCACTCTCTTACTATTTCTCACTCTCTCTCTCACTCTTTATCTCTCTATCTACCTATCTATCTCTCTCTTTCTCTCAACTATGCAGTGTAAATATTTTCATGGTTTAATTTCATAAATTATGACAATTCGCCGGCGACGTGCGCTGACGTTGATCATTGAAATCCCTAAGTTATCGTCTGCCTGTCGAGGAGACTACTCCCTGCTCCCGGCTCCCTGCTGCCCCTTTGTGCTCTGCTTTTGCTGCTGAAAGTGAATTATGCTCGCCACAGCAAATCAACTTAAAGTGCACAGCGAGCAACACGACAGGGCAACAACAGTGCCAAAAGCTCCTAAATTTTACTTAAGAACATGTGCGTTCAACGCCATCAATGGGCTGCCATTGCCACAGTGCAGCAGCAGCAGCAGCCGCAGAGGAGCGCGACTCTTGCCCAGAGATGATGACGATAATGATGATAATCATTAACACCTTTTGCCGCACAGAGAGCGCGCACAATACGCCCCAGCAGCGAAGGCGAATGCCCAAGCCAGAAAAGCCAGAGCAGCAGCAACAACTCCAGCAACAACAACTGCGACAGCAGCAACAAACAACAACAACTGCGACAACAACAACATTATGTATACGAAAATAATTCAAAATGAAATTTGCTTTATGATGCGCAACCGGGCGACGTTCCTACGCACAGTGTGACAAGTGCGAGCGAGCAATGTGCGAAATTCTATGCTGAATTTAAAGTAGAAATTTTCTTTATATTTGTAAACAATTAATTTTGCTTTACATTGTAAGAAAAAATACTGAAAATTTATTTAATATTTATTTTAAAATATTTCTCGAATTTCTAAGTTATTTTCTTAATTATCAAACTTTTCTAACTGCATTTTTCACTCTTTCTTGCTTATTAAATTCTTCTCCTACTATGTTGCATAGCTTAGTCAAATTTCTTAACCCTTGCCCCACTGTGCTGGTGAATATCTGCGTTGATATGAAATATGTGTCGCTCGGCAGGCAGCGGAGATTTATCGAGCGCGAAATGTAATACGCGCACAACGTCCACTTCTTTCCACTCCACTCCACTTCGGTCCAGTTCCAGTTCGAGTTGAGCTTAGTTGAGTTGAGTTCAGATGTGTCCCCCTCCCGTCCCTTCCCCACTGTCCCTGCAGTTGTCTGTTCAGCAGTTCGAAGCAGGCAGCTCAGCAGATCAGCTTGGCCACCGTTTTGGCCGCCACTTTGAATTGGCTTAAGCGATGCCGCCGCCACCGTCGCCGTCGGACGCGTCGCTGCGATTCGGCGCGCTTATAAACTGCATCCTGCTGGGCGCACTCTGGCCACTCCGCGACTGCCGGACTGGACATTAACTAATGCATGCATTTATTTTTTGTTGTGCTCCAGCAGGGGCAGTGGCAGGAGCAGCAGCAGCAGCATCCACCACCGGCATCGGCATCGGCATCTGCTGCTGCTGCTGCTCCAAGCTGCTCCAAGGTGCTCCAATAACTCATGGTGACACTATTAAAGCGACGATTTGTAGCCGCGCATAAAATAAATGCGGATTAGACTTTATAAAGGACAAAATGCTCATGACTGAATTTATGCCACGCCCACAGAGGGAGAAAGAGAGAGAGGGAGAGGAGAGTAGACTGTGAGGGGAGCAGGCAGGGGGCTTGGCTTCATTTAATTGCGATTTCAAAATCGTTGCATGTACACGAATGTTATCAAAATCAGTTGAGTAAATAAACCTAACCAAACTGAGCGCAGCTCTAGCTCTGCACTTTCCCCACCCCTCCCTATCCTTTTCCTACTCCAACTACAACCGACTTCAATTCGAACTCGACTCGAGCTCTCGTCGCAAAAATAACAAACGTGACAAATTTTGTGAACTCAAGCGTGGAGGGCCAAAAAACGACAGCGAAGCATAACAAAAACTTTGATGCAACAAAACTTTCGACAAACTGCATGAGGCTGGGAATGGGATAGAGGGATAGAGAGGAGGCCCTGGCGTGGGTGGGCGTGACAGCCAACTAAAACAGTCGCTGCCTGCCTGGCTGGCTGCCTTCTCCTTGTGTGTAGGTGTGGCATACGCGAGTACTTGCGCGAGTATTTGCCATGTAAACAAAAGTTTTTGGCGCAAAAAACAATTGAAGAATAAAACTCAGTTGCAGATTGTACAAGGATACACACACACTCACACACAGCTGGAAGACAAATACCCCAGGCGAGTGCGAATATAAATGGCAGAGCAGCCCGCATTCTCCCTGGCGAGTATTTGCTCAGCCTTGGGAAAATTCCAAAGAAAACGTTGCCAAGAAGGAAGAGCGGGCCAGAAGAGAAAGAGAGATGCCTCAGCAAGTTGTGAAACAATTCCCAAACAGTTTCCGTTTGTTTGATCGCGCGACACGCGAAATTCGACAAGTCCATTACAAACTTAACACCAAAAGTGGCGGCAGAAGGAGTGAGAGAAAAGAATGTCTGCAAAGCAAAAGTGTTGAATTACAACTGCAAAAAGAAGGCAGCAAAAATATTGCAAAGAGATAAAAAAATGTTACTGCATTAAAATTTAATTTATTTGCATTTTTAAAGCAATTATTATTCATTTAATTCATTCGTTCGCTGCATGCAGGTTAACAGCGCCGCTTGCACTCTCGCTCTCTCTCTCGCATAATCAATGAGTGCAAAAATGCGCTCAGCTTATGCACTAATTGTCATTGTGTGTGTGCGCTCTCTCGCGTGCTCGTGTGTGTGTGTTGTTGTTGCATTTCAAAATCCATCATGGCTGTCGTAGATCAAAGCAATGCGAAAGCGCAACGGAGACAGCAACAGCTTCGCTTTGAAGTGCAATTGACGAAGAGAGCGCTTTGCGCAACAACAACGATCTCTATGTGCACTTGACTATGCAATGGGGCAGAACGAGAGCGCATGCTGCCGAAAAAAAACTCTCACGAGTTTGGCATTGTTTGCATAGAAGAGAAACAAGGCGAGCATGCTGCTGCTTGCAGCTACCGTTGTTGTTGTTGTTTTTACTCACTCTCACTCCCTCGATTAATTGAGATATGCAAATATGGCGAGTCAAATGCTTTTAAAATATTTATAAATAATAATAAATATGTCACGCGCGCAGTAAATTAAATAATTTATGTGAATTATTATTATTTTTAGAAGCTAGATAAATTATTATGAAATCAGAAAAATATAGCTATTAATATCAGTTATAAATTAACGAATTTAATAGCTAAGCTCAGTCTCTAATCAAACGCACTTTGAAGTCTCTGATTCGCTGTGGCTTTGATGTCTCTTCTTCTCTCTCTCTTCCTGTACTCTTCCTTATAATTTGATCTGTTGAGGAGGAGCAAATGATACGATACGATTTTAATCGAGATTAACACAAGATTCTTAATTGCTCATCAAGGTGTTTGGTAAATATGCCACTGTGCACGACAATTGAAATGCTGTGCAACCCCCTTCCCCTTCTCCCCCCTTGCAGAGCATAAAAAAGGGCCAATCCCTCGGAGGCGAAGCGCATCCTGGGCAAGTCCTGTGCGTGCACGTAATGAGGGTCAAAACGCGTGTAAATGCAATGCAAATGTATGTTAAAGTGATTAGCAGCCTTCAAAGAGAGCTGCGCAACTCTTGTCGGAATCCAGAGGGCGCTGAAATACACCAGAGGCTTCATTTAGACCCCGACCATGGTGTTAAATCCCCGCACAGCAGCCGGCAATAAAAACACAGTTACACAAACTCAAACCCAAACAGCAACAGAAACAGAAACAAATAAAAAAGGGCAGCAAAAGAAAATCATGACGGCAACTATTCAAGGGGTGAGGCGGGCAGAAGGGGGTGTTAGGATGAGACGGGGCAAAAGATGAACTTCCCATTCGACACTTCATTGAAGTTGACAGATGTGGGCTGGTCTGGTCTGGCCAGGACTCGGTGAGGTGTGGGCTGTCACGAGTCGCACAATTCGCAACCCCGTTGGCAAAACAAACGAAACGAACCCGACTAACAGAGCTGAGAGGGGGAGGGGGAGGAGGAGGGGTGTGGGCACGTGTGCTGCGAATGGATTTTTGTATTTATGCCACAGAGAGAGCGATGCGAAGGAAACATTTACAAATGAAGTTGTAATCGGAAGTTGTTCGTTTGCAGCGCAGCCAGTTCGACTGGCACTCCCCCTACTCCCCTGGCAGCCTTGTCCCCTCCCGCTTCCACAATAAATTGAGCGACAATTGTACAAATTGTCTTGGCGGAAACGCTGCCAGGGATAGTTCAACGGTTCAACGGTTCCAGCGGCAACTCAGCACGCCAAGCGTCCAGCTCGTGCGGGTTGACAATTGACGCGCTGACGGATTAGGTGTCGCAGGCGGAGAGAAAGGGCTGCCCGGATTTCAGAGACAGATCCTGGCAGCAGCTACTGTGGCCGCTTCCTGCATATGTTCACTTTGTGTGTGCCTGATCCTTTTTTGGCCGCAAATATTTGTTTTTAATAGTCGTCGGCGGTGATGTTTGCGAATGCAAATAGGATTTCCGCATCTCTCTCCCCATCTTCCTCCCTCTCAGCTGACAGTTGATTTGTTTCCAGTGAGAGAAATAATAACACTTGTTCCAACTGGCCGCCTGTTTGTCCAACTGATTAGCCAGTTAGTTGCCCAATTTGACATATGTTGAGATTGCGGAGATTGTAGCATGGAGAGAATCGAGCAGGCACGAGGAGCTCCACTCCACGCTTAATATAGCTGTTACCTGATCGTGCCGGGATTGTTGCTGCTACACCTTCCCTCTCTCTCTCTCTCTCTCTGTCTCTGTCTTACCTGATTCTTGGCCAGGTCCCACATGGAATTGGAGTCCGCTGAATCCGCGTCTTATCTTTGAAATTGATCGTTTTGAAAACGCTCAAAATGTGATGTGGTGGCATTTTCAACTTGTCTGCGTCTTAATATTTTTACTTTCTTTATGGTCCGGACCCTGGGGCTCGAGCCGTAGAACTGGTTCAGTTGAAAGACTGCAGTTCTCCTACAGTTTTCGAGTGCATCTTGCCGGCGTGTCGCTGCTGCCTCTGCTGCTGCTGCTGCAATCGTGTCGTGTCCATTTCGATTATCACCAAAGTGAGTAATTTAATACCAATTTGGCAGCCCCCAGCAGCAGCAGCCTGAGCCGCACCAGGCGGCGGCATAGAGTTGAGAAAGATATGCGCACTTCAAATGTCAAAAGTGAGCAACAGATGCAGGCCCAGAGGCCCAGAGAGAAGAATCTTATCGGCCATTTGGGTATTTAACTGGAACTTGGGATAAACAGGCTGCAACAGGAGCAGGAGCAGGAGAGACTGATCTGGCCAGCTGAGATTAGGCTGAGCTAGTGCCTGTTGCGCAGTGACAACTAACACGCAGATAAGTCGAGAGAGAGAGAGAAGTGCAAAACTGGGTGAGAATTGAACGATACGTAGATAAAACTAAATAGACTTGTTCAAGCTGCTTGCAGAGATGGAAATATATAATAAATGAGCTAGCAGATATACCTCTTCTATAGATTTCCTACTTTTCCCTCGCCTTGCAGTTTCTTCCCTCACGCTACCATTGTTATATCACTTACCAAAGCTTATTGGGCTCTTAAGTGCTCATAAAATCGAAATAACAAAAAAATATCATGCGCCATGGCCAACGATTCGAATCTCTTCATGATGAATACATTTCCCACGTTTTTTTTTTTGTTTTTCTTTTTTTTTTGTTCGACGGCAGCCAAGAGATTTCTGTTTTAATTTATTCAGAAGAAATCTGGTTGCAGCCATCATCATCAGCGTCGTCGTCGAACGGGAAACCGAAGAAAAACTAAAGTAGAAGATGGAAAAAAGAAGAAAATAAACCTGCCAACGAAATAGATAGATAGCAACTACGATACGACTACGATGACTACTAGCAGGGTAACCGGGCACGGTTAGGTATACCATCTCTATAAAGAGATACATATGTTTGCCTATGCTTGTAGTATCTGTGCCGCCCTGCACTCGCATCGGGTTACATTCTTTTGTCGGAAATTTATGACTGTCCAGAGAGGAGCCGCTGCCTACTGTGGAAGCAAATGGACTCTCTGGATGGATGGAAACTGTGAGTGGAAACGGTGGAAAATGCCCGCGTGTTTAGCGGCATTTAATGGCTCATTTCGGTTTGATTTCTTTTGCCTGCATATTGCCTGGCCAAGTGAAAAGATCTTTCGATTTTTCGATGGAGAGAGACTTCCTAGCTTTTCATTTGTCTGCCTCCTGTTTTCAGTTTTCTGTTTTAGCGGAAAAGCTGTAAAACTTGTTGAAATGCTTGTACGCATCGTAAAATGCGCACAGTGAAGAGTCTATTACAACGATGCCATATCGACGATAACAAAACTCCAAAGAGTCGGAATCCGAGACGGAGTCGAAGTCGGCGTCGGCGCTGGAACTAACGCTCTGTTTTAACGGCATTCGAAAGGTGCCATCTATTGGGCAGCCCCGGGCGTACGAGGCTGGAAAATTAAGTTCCAGAGTGGCCATAAAATTGGCAAATAGCCCAAGCGCCGCCACATTGTTGCGCCATGACCAGCGCCACCGTGTGCAGACGCCACAAGCGGCGTGTTCTGATTTGCGGGCGTTCACTTTGGGTGGCACGGGAGTTCGTGCCAAGGATGCGCTGATATTGGAACGCTTTTTGTGATGCCAGAAAACCATAGGTACATGTATAGAGAGGGAGGTGCTTGAGAAGGGTAAAAAACGGGCTATATTTGCCATATTTTCCATAATTTTCAACGGAAACACTTTTGGAAACACTTTTTATACTAATTACGAATAGCTTTATCAATTAAAAGCAAAAAATTAGTTTTTAAAATTTTGAAAAAAATTGAAATTTTTACAAGGGGTTAGCATGGATTTTTTTCGAAAAAATCAATTGCGACAAATCGATTGAATTTAAATGCAGCATCAAACTAGATAAAAAACCATGTAATAATATTACTTAAACAAGCAAAATCGGTTGAATATTAACTGAGTTATGAAAGTTAAGAGTATATGAATATGTGTATCTATAGGATAGAGCAAGAAGTTCTAAGAGTTGACAGTGCGATACCGAACTGAGTCACTGCACACACCCATTTCTCCTTCCATTTCTTTGGCTATTATAATAATAATATATCAAATTTTAATCTCTACTCTAAGCGAACTATTTCGATTAATCAGAAATGGCCAAGGCAGTAGTAGTAGATCGCCTTATAATAATACGAATTAATGCACACACACACACACACACACACAGACAGTATTGATGCCCTTTCGACACAGTCTGAAAAGTCTTCCGTTTCGGCCGCTTTATAAACATTCATAAGCGATTAAACATTTAAAAGCCCATAAGTGATTTTCATAAAAAATCGATTTAATTTTGTTGCGGCGCTGGGTCAGTTAATAATATGCAATATATGCATATCTCTATACCATATACGATATAAGTCCGTGTAAGACAATAAAACACAATAGAAATTTTTCAACGCAAAAGCCACAAGCCACCGATAATTGTATTTGTGAAAGACGATGAAGGGGAATTAACAGCGACAATTAATCAAAAACCCAAGCTGGGAAGGGGAGGGGGGCTAGAGGGCAGCTATGATAACTCTATTATATTATACAAAAGGTGAGGAGCTCTGTTTTCAGTTAGTAGCGACTATGCTGCGCTTTACAAGCGTTTATCTTCTGGAAACTCTCCTTCTCCCTCCTCTTGTCTAGATAAATGCGATTAGAACTTTTCCCCTGCCCGAAACTCACTCGCTGTGCAGGCCGGGAAACAATTTATGTCCATCTATTGGCCCTGTCAACAGGTTGGATCGCATCAGTTTACCTGATCTGGCGACTTTCCAAACCTCGAGAAGGGGTTGCCTGCCTGCGCCTTATCGCGACGACGTCATCAACGCGGGGGCTCGCATAAATTAACTTGTTGTGGGAAAACCCAAAAAGAAAAGAAACTATCTCTAAGATCTATAAATATAGACTTAGCTCATAGATGTGTGTGCACACACACCACACAATCAACACACACAATCCTGACCGAAGCCTCAGGCAGGGGGCAGGGAGGGAGAAAGACGTTGCGATGCGTTGTAATTACCGGATTAAGGACACGTGCCGTTTACTTCCTATTGACTCGACGCACTCTGAACTCTGTCCTACTCCTCCTCCCCCTCCTGCTCTGCTGCACTTGGCGCTACATTCGCGCCTTTTGTCTGTGTGCATAAGCCGCGTGCGAGACTCTGTAACAACTCCTCCTGATTTAATCATAACTATGCTCTATCTCAGCTTTGCTATCTGAAATTTGTCATCGTCGCACACGCATTAAAAATCAATCAGACGAAATTAACAAGTTAACAATGAGCAGCGAATTCAACAAGGTACACCCTACTCCCTCCCCCAAAACCGCACTATATACTGTGGTATACTGTGGGAAGCACCCCGAGCAATGAATCGAACTGAATACATTGTGCAATTTTCAGTTGAGATCGTCAAAGTCAACGAGTGCACGTGAACACATTGCCCCAAGGCACTTGAAATTGTCGCTATAGTAAGGTCTCATTATATGGATTATATAGAGTTAGGGTATACACCATATAAAGAGCAAATTTCGCAGAGGCAAAGCGGGGTTAGTTATTACCATATCCCATAGTTTGTTTCCCATAAACAATTCGAATTTCACGCCTGCTTCGAGATGTTTTCAATTTGTTTCTGCTCCAGTTTTATGACACCCCCAGCCAGCCAGTCAAAACAAGCCTCTCTCTCTCTCTAGAAAATCATATCATAGAGATAAACCCCAAAATGGGCTGCACATAAATTCGACTGGTGTGTGTGTGCGATAAGAGTTTAGAGTTTTATACACCTGAATCGAGGCATAAAATGACTTTATTCTTTGGAATTTCATTTTTTAATTGATTTAACCGACGTCGTTGAATAGTTTTTTAATTGATTTTCAATACCTCGTCGAATGGGGGGTGGGGGGACAACGAGTTAAGCTCACTAGTTTTTTTTAGAAATATTTCTTCCCTCTTCTCTTGGACATAAAACTGAAGCTGACCAATTTTATGCGTCTTTAATGTGCTGGAAAATAATGGCGGCGTCTCAAAATCTTGTCTCGATTTTTTTTTTTGGAAATTTATGCATGAAATAATTTCGAGAGCATTTGAAAAACAAGTCATAAAAATCGAGCAAAGTGTCAAGCGGCTTTAAGTGGTCGTGCCCGACATAGTTTAGAGATTTGAAATATGTTTACGCATATAGCACGTTCCTCACCTCACCTCACAAAAGCCTCAAGCCTCATGGGACAAGAAAGCCCAGCGAAGCCGAACAATTAAGGCATTAGGAATTTGGTTTTTAATGAGAGCATTAACTGGGAAGGGGCTGAATAAAATATCTCTGAATTGGAATTGGGAATCTGAACTTTTTGGCCAAGTTTATTAGAATAAACATGAGAGATATTAAGGGATTTCGATGAGAAACAAAAGAAGCTAGAAGAGGGCGCCCTTTAGAGGGGGCTGTAGGATAGTGAGAAAAAAGGGGAAAGAGAGAAGGAATACTATAGAGAGAGAAGGGATTATAAGTGCACATAGAAGAACGGAATGGGAAAGAGTTACAAGAAAGGATGATTAAGCTTTAGAGTTAGAAAGCAAAAAGTTCAAAGAGAAAGACAGCAGCAGAGAGTGTAAAAGAGACAGCATAATATCGAGAACCGGTACAGATTTTAGACGATGATCTAAGTTTCAAATTTAAACATTTTTATGTGCTTTAGATATATGTTTCTTCTGTATTTAAATTTATGCCAACATGCTGAATATAGAATAGAAACAGGCAGCATATAGAGCGGCTCATCTGCTCCGTTATCATCTGCATATTCTACATATGAATATTCCATATGGTTTATGGTTCAATATAGAAGGCATAAATCTTAGAAATCTCTACCTTATAAAACATATATGCAAATTGTGAATCATTTAAATTGTTTAAATTTTAGAACGCCTACAAAGTTTAAAGTTGTGTCTCAAATGCGGGGGTTGAGCTTGTTGTTGTTGTTGGAGTTGCTGCTGCTGCTGTGGATGTTGCTGCTGTGTATGTTGCTGTTGTAGCTGCTCTGGTTGTTGCTGCTGCTGCTGCTGCGGCTGTCGTTGACTTTTGTTTCAGTCCATTTTGTGTGCGTTCCCTGTGTCGTGCCCCCTCTCTCTCTCTCTCCCCTCTTTCTCTTTGTGGGTGTGTGTAGATGTGTGTGGGTGTGTGCCAGTGTGTGTGTGTGTGTTTGTTTCACTTTGTGTTACACCAAAAATGCGCCGCAAAGCCAAACGAGAAAGCGCCAATGCAAAGTGCAACGGCAACGGCAACGGCAACTGCAGCCATTGCACTTTGCATAATAGCCTCACTGTGCGTGTGTGTGAGTGTGTGTTGGTGCTGTGGTGTGCAGCCATTTTGTGCCTGTATTTAACTCTGCCTGCGTGTGCGTGTGTGTGTGTGTGCCTCTGTTTGTGTGTGTTTGTATATCATTACTTATCAGATACTTATTATGAGCACACGATATCGTATATTTTGGCATGCGTGTTGCCTGTCTCGCTGGCTATCTCCCTCGCACACACTGCTCCTCTCTCTCACTCTCTCTCTGTGTGTGTGTGTGTGACATCTGTGTGTTTGGTAAATATGCAAATGAGCCTGTTTGTTGCCACTACTGTTTGCCATTGTTGTTGTTGCTGTTGTTGCTGCTGCTGCTGCTGATGTTGCTGCTGTTGTTGTTGTCGTGCGTTGATTATTGTTGTTATCGTTGCCATTGCCGCTGCTGCTGCTGCTGTGTGTGTTTTTGTAGTTGTTATTGTTGCCGAGCTGCGACAAGCAGCAAACATTTGATTATGATACGAAATCGATATAATTTAAGCGATGCCAGAGAAACCAGAGAAACGGATGCGCACAGTTTGCAGCTGTGTAGGGATCCCAGAGGCGTGCCGCCCCTCTTGGCCAGCTACCTGTGTCTGCTCCCTGCCTCCCTCCTTCCTCCCCGCTTGTTTGACTTTTCAATTTGTTGGCCCAGTGAGGAGGGCAAAAAAAAAGAGCGAGAAAGGCGCTGCAACTGCTGTTGGCCCAAAGTCAACGACGTCAACGAGGCTGCTGCCCCTCGTTGCCTTCTCCCTGCCCTCCCCCTGCCTGCTGCTGCTGCTGCTCCTACTGCAACCATTCATCATACACAGCCCGCCCCGCCCCAACCCAAACCCATCTGCACTGTCGGCAGCGGCTTCCGCACACATCGCGTGTCGTTGTGCGGCGCGTTCACATTTTAACGCCTTTTTAAGTTTCGCCGCCAAACAAGTGCAATTCTCACCACAAAAGCAGCAGCAAACAGCAGCGGCAGCAGCCCAGCAGCAACAACAACTGGCAGCAACAACAACAACCGACAACAATTGCAGATACACGAAAACTAATTACAGATTCTAATCGCGTCATATTTTTTCCACGTTTCGTGTGCGCAACCCATCAATATTGGGATACAGCTTTTGCATGGCCCTCCCTCTCTGTTGCCCCCCCCTCCCCTCCATCAAGTATACATACCTATATCTTTCACCTATTTCTCTTCTTGCCTGTTGTTGTTTATTATTATTTATGTTTGTTTTCTTGGTGCTTTTGTCGCTGTTTTGTTGACTAGTGCAGACGGAAATGGCTGTAGACGCGGAAGTGAATTGTTAGGCGCCTTCGACAGAGCTCAAGATGAATGGGGAGTACGAAAGAAAGAGAGAGGAAGAGGGAGAGAGAAAGCAAGGAAGATGACTGTCGCGTTATAAGTGCAAAGTTCGTGGAATCTTTTTAGCAAAAGAATGACAAAAAGTTGTGAAAGAAAAAGCAGGAAGCTGGTATTATTGCAACTGCCAGAAGAAAGAGAGAGGGAGAGAGAGAGAAAAGCAGCAAGTAAGGCAGGGAAACTATTTTATCTATGACAGAAAAACTCTTCAAGTGTAAACTGACAGGAAGCTTATGCATAGAACACTTTAAAAATAAAATAAAATAAATAAAATAAAATAAAAAAATAAAATATATAAAATAAAATAACATAAATAAAATATATAATATAATGTAACTAAATATAATATATATATAATATAAAAACAAAACTCTAATAAACCTCATATCATTTATCTGCTAGAATCAAGCGAACACGCCCCTTGAGATTACCTACGCCTCTGGCAGGGCACGGCACGGCTCAGCTCGTGGCACTTCCGTGGAATTCCGGCACAGGCCTGTGCAAGCCACAGCCGCAGTCGCAGCCGCAGTTGCAGCCACAGGCCGCAGGATAAAGTCAGTCGAGCCGCCGCACCGTAGTTGCAGTCGCAGTCGCAGTCGCAGTCGCAACTCATAACTCAAAAGCGGCAACAACAGCTGTTTTTTTCGTGCGCTGAGAGCAGCTGAAACTGCTGCCACGAAACACCCTGTGCGTACAGCACTAGCACGCACACATTCACACTCTCTTACTCGCCCACTCTCTCTCGCTCTCCCACTCTCTCGCGCACGTTCGTTCAGCCGTGCATGACGCGTGGCTGGCAACGCCCCCTTGCGGCCTGAGTGAGAGTTGCGTTTGAGCGCATTTTTACATTGAGTCGTTTCTGCTTGAGTGAATTGCGCAGTGCGCCGACGCAGAAGAGCGTAAAAACAAAGCAAGCAATGAAAAGAAAAGAAATAAAAAAGAAAAAGAAAATAAACAACAACAAATAAAGAAAACTGGCGCAAACAGCAACAAACAACAACAACAACAACAGCAGCAACAAGCGACATTCTTTTTTATGGCTTTCCAAAACAAAATGGCAACCAGCAGCGACGGCAGCGACGCCAGCAGCAACAAAAACATGAGCGTAAAGCTCTGTTGAGCTATGCCGCGCTTGCTGGGCTGTAAAAGCTGCGTCGCTGCCGTCGCTGCCGTCGCTGCTGCTGCCGTCGCAGCCGCCGCCGCGTAGGTTTGTTTGACTTTTCGCATTTTGATGTTGTACATCGCATACAGCTTCAACTTTTCAAGTGCCTGCACACACACACACACACTACTCCCCTCTCCACTCCCCTTCCCTATCCCCCTCCCAGGCCGTAGAAAATATTTATGCAAGTCAAGCGTCGAGCATTTATGAACTGTCAAACATTCTCAACGCAATTCCAATGATTTTGATACTTTAACATTTTCGTAAAATGGCAGCCAGGCAGGGGCAGCAGCAGGAGGGAGGGGGAGAAAGGGGGCACGGCAGGGCACACACACACACACAGCTGCACGTGCACGTTGGGCCTGCAGAGCGGCGTCAAATTGGCGGTGTTAGTGCATATGTGGGTGTTTTCCATGTGCTGTGAGTGTCTTTGAGTGCAAAACAGGCAGGGGGAGAGAGAGATATATATAGAGAGAGAGAAGAGAGTAAAGGGAGAGAAGAGACTGCATAAAAGCTACACGCGGCGTATGAGCAATTTCCCCCAAGTTCTCGCCTTAAATTGACATAGTAAAAGCGATGGGCACAACTTTAAAATGGCGAATTGATGGATCGAAATCGATGGAGAAGGCTGCACAATAAATTCAGGGGGCGGAGGAGGTAAATCGTTGTGTGTGTGTGTGTGCTTAAGTGGGAGAGGAAATTTGTAAGTCAAAAGAGACAGCGAATAAGGAAGGGCATAATAAAGCTTAAATTGTAAAAGGGAACTTAAAGAATTACGCAAATATTTAAGATAATCTTTAAAAATGAAGAAACATAAATATACAGAATATATAAAAAAGATAAGAAAATAAAATATCTGCTGAGAAGAAAAAAATGGATTTCACTAATTTATATATAAAATAAATAGACTCACAAGAAAGAATATAATATATTTAGTGTATATTAAAGCATTTCATACCCTTCCCTTTTTAAAGTATCAAAAATCACTAGTTTATAATTAATATATATAATTTTATTCTACAAAATAATCAACAATTTCCCGTATAAAAAACACAATAAATTTCACGCCATTTCTCACATCATAAACACCTGAGTTTTCCCAGAAAACCTCAACCAATCTCTGCAGGTCCTTGCGGCAAATCAAACAGTTAATCGTGATAAGGCGGAGGCGCTACACTTGAGTCATAAATACCCAGCGCATAACGTCATAAAGCCAATCTTCAAGTTCATTAGAACTAAACCGAGTTCAAGAGGTGAGAAAAGGCAAATCAAATAGAGGAGGCGGTAACAAAGCGCCAACTAAAGGTAGCGCCGCCTGCGAGACGAGTAGAGGGCGAGGGCGAGGGCAGGCGCTAAGTGCAAGGTGTGAAAATGGTCACGGGTTTTTCCTCGAAGACAGCTTCCCCCCCCTGCCAGAGCCTCAATTTAATTGCATTTGTAATTTTCATGCATTTTACGATGATTTGAACAATTTGACGTCAACTTTTAAATCAAATATGGCGCCGATGCTGTGGAGAGAAGTAAAAAAGTTGCTCAACATATTTCTCTTTTTTTTATATATAGAGGGGGAGTTGAGTCAGAAACAAAAGGCAGCCGCTGCTCATTTGCATGAGGGACCAGGAAGGGGGGGGGCCGCTTCGGACCTGCAACACTAACAGGATATGCCAGTGAAGCACCAATAATCCTTTTAATAAATATGATATCGCAAAGGACCAAAAAAGCCACAGCGGCACCAGCATCCCTCAGCCTCCGCTGCTGCTGGCGTTGGCATCATTTGCATTTTATGCAAATTTCACAGCAGACGAACATAGCAAACGTTCCAAAGGACACACAGCAGAGAGGGGAAGAGAGGGGTGAGAGGGGGGGGTACAGGCAAGAGAGAGAGATGCAGAAGAGGAAATAGGTCTCTCTCTCCCTCTCTCTCTCTCGGCACAAAGGGGAATATGTAAATGCAAAAAGTGCTGATGTTTTTTAAAAGTTTCGCAAAATAAACAACATAAAAATGCGCAAAATGCGAAATACCAAAATGGAAAATGCAAAATGTGAAAATGTGCAAATGAAAAATGGAAAATGGAAAATTCACAAAATGCATATTTACACTTGTCGTTTATAGACGATAGACGAAGGCAGGGAGGGGGAGGAATAACAAGGAGAGGAAGTAGCAGAGAGCAGAAGGGAAGCAGTTCAAAAAGCTACGAAAAATATCTGCAAATTTTAACAGATTTTCTAGAGACTTTCCCCTATATCTATATTTATGTTATAAACTAACTCAAACAATAAAATCACCTACTCAAACCATGTATACTTATTTATACCATTATTTACAGGGTATTTGGCAGCCAGGGCTCTGCTTACTTCAAATATTTGCCTTTGCTTTTCTTTATTTTTCTTTGACTTGTTTGTTCGAAAATATTGTCGAATATTTTGACAGGCGAAGGCGGCACACACACACACTAATACACTTACATACACACACATATGCCCAGGCAAACACACACATATTAACATGCAAATTGTTTGCTTTGAAATATGCAAAAAAAAATAAACTTTTTATTTTCTCGCAAATAAAAAAAAATCAAAACTGGCAAAACTCGAGAAAAGTTTTTTTGGCAGTAGGGGGGAAGGCAGAGGGGCGTGGCATTTTGGCACTTAAATAATTACAGTTGGTAGACTAGCTGCTAGTCCTTCTCCTCCTTCTTCCACTCACCTGCTCTTCCTACTCTCTCCTTCTCTCTCCTTCTCGCTGCGTGGCGACCGCAATCACAGGCCATTGATCCGTCCGGGCAACATGATTGCCCTCCTCCTCCTACTCCTCCTCCCCGCTCTCCCCCTCCTCTCTCACCCACACTTTTTATCGTCTCTAATCATTATTAACAATTGCCACAAATTGCTGGCGCGCGTGCGCTTACAACAAATATGCAGAAAATTGATAAAATTATGAAAAACCGAAAGTGCAAAAGGGCGTAAAGTTTGCAAAATAAAACTATACACTTGTCAGGGGCGGAAGGAGAGGGATAGAGGGGGGGAGGGAAACTGCGGCCAGCCACGCGTTAAATTCGATTTGTTAATTTACAAAACCCGCAAAACTATTTGAGCGTGGGCGTTGCGAGGGGCGTGTGTTGTGCAACACAGTCTGCTTTGTGGTTGCCACAAGGGGGGAGGGTGGTATGGCAAGGGGTATGCCATGTGGCAGTTACAAGTTGTTATTATTTATGTGGCAAGTTCTCGTGTTTCAATCGCATAATTGTGATACATTTCACAATTCACAATAAAATCAATTGAAATGTTGGCAAACATGTCAAAATAAATTATACAGCACATGTGACGGCTGTGTGTGTGTGTAGGGTGTGTGTGGTGTGTGTGTGTGTGGGCCGTGTTTACCACGCGGGCTGAATGCGACAACAGTTTCGGGTGGTTATGCAAGTGGCAACCGCAAAAACCGAATTTTAATTTGCACTCTAGTCAACACTGGCTGAGGTCGAGTCCCTCACACCCTGCTCAATAATATTATAAAAAAAAAACCCTCGGGATTTAAGCGGCTTACAAAACAGGAAATGCTGCCAACCCTCCCCCCGTTCCTCCTTTGTCCTTTGACTGAAAGAATTACGCAACTTTTACGCCTATTTGCGGGCAATAATTAAGTTAGAGTCCCCGGACAAAAGAACAAGAGCTGAAAGTCGAGAGCGACACTCCAGAGCGACAGCTTAACTCCCTCTTCCCCTCCCTCTTCCCCTCCCTCCAACCCTGTGCCACTTCCCACAGTCAATCCTCTCTCTCCTCTCTCTTCTCTCAGTTACACTTTCCACACCTTGCTTTGCGCTGTGCGCGTCTGCCTCTGCCCTGGGCTAAGGTTAACCCATCATAAATCAACGGTCCCAGCCAAAAGATCATTAAAACCGAATCTGGCTATCATAATAAAGAAATCACACGAGAAAACAAACCGAAGCAACGATACCAACGATACGATACGATACGAGATGCGATCCAAGTGGAGTTGCCTCTTTTATTTGATCGCTCAATCAAAATGATAAATGAAAATTAATATTTCTTAATATTGTTTACAAAGTGAGAACTCTACACACGATTCCTGTGCGCATTCCCAACATAACCCTAAATGTTACATTAATGTGCAAAGCTTGAGCACTTTTTTTGGGGGCTATCATTAGAAAATGGTAAAGAAAGAGGGAGGAATATCTAGGGAGCTGGTCGAAGTGCGAATACACTAGAAAAAGTGGAAAACTATTAGAAAATATCATATAGTAGATATATCAGTTATCCTAACATGATAAAAATATAGGAAATTAAAAGCATATATCAGACAGACGCTACAGTTAGCATATCTTTAGTTTTTCTAGGCATAAATTAGCAATTAAATCAATAAATAAAAGAAATACTACAGAAATATATCGTAATATAGCAAAATATATCAAATAAAATGAATATGTATACAGTTGGAATTCGCATTAAATATTTCTCTAATAATATTCAAAAGATATTAACAAATAAATACATATAAGAAGAGATACTTCAGAAAACTATCGAAATATAATAAATAAAAACTATTTTTAATATAGCAAAGTTTTTTCTTATATACTTAATCGAAGTATCTCTCTTTTAAAGTCCAAAAATACCCAAAAATGTTAGTAGAAGAAGGTCTAAGTTTTTTTCTAGTGAAGTTCCCCAGTTACCCTGCTCATAGCATGCCCCAACTATCGTTATAACTTCCAGTAACTGGCATAATAAGCGTGTAAGCCTAAGTATATCCCATTTATGAGAAAAGTCGCTGGCGCTGCGGTCGATTTTTCATATTATATATGTCTAGCTGGTGCCCATTGTGCGGCTAAGAATTATTGCAACAAATCAATCACGAGGTTAAGTGGATCTCGCTCTCCTCTCCCTCTCTCTCTCTTGAGACTTGGAAATGTGACGGACGGAACATGCATCAAGCAGCGACACGCACAAAATGAAAACATTAAAAGCAACAGCCAAAAAATTTAACCAACAACAACAACATTAACAACAACAACAACAACTGTGGCAACATTCATCAACATCAAAAACAAACAAAAAGGCGCGAGGCAAAGCCAACAAACAAATAAACAGCGTAAGAGGGAGAGGGAGAGAGAGAGTGAGACTGAGCTGTAGCTGGTGAAATGTAAGAGCAGCGCGACCGCTGACCAGGCCAATACCAGCTGCCCCCTCCCTCCGCTCACCTCAAGCAGCCTCAGCAATTTATTGCGGCTAGTTGAGACGTCTCGAAGTCGGTAAGTTTTGGTTGCAGACCCCCCTCCCTACCCCTGGGCTGCCCTCTACTTTCCTCTCCCTCTCTCTCCCTGTCCCCCGTTGACTTTTTGGCGGTTGTCGCGGTTTCTGACGGCGGCTTGACGTCTCCATCTCCGTCTCTATCTTCCTCTCCATCTCCATCTCTCACGTCTCTCTCTCATCATTCTGAGTTATTGCCACACACTTTGGGCGGTTAATTGACTGTGCATAGTTCTAAAAGTTATATAGGGTATCTATATCGCAGCCCTATCCCTATGGGGTTCCAATTAGGCAGCTGCAAGTGAATCTCAAAGGCAAAAATGATGCGCGATAAATCAATTATGCAGCAGGTTCATAATGCTTGCAATATATAGTCAGAAAAGATCTCTTATCTAGGCATAACCCAGGGTAACCCTGTGTAATCCGACCTCTCCCGCTTCCTCCCCTCTTTGTAGTCAAATTACCCTGTAGATGAGACAAAGTTGTCACTTCTCTGGCGATCTGCAGCTCGACAAACCCTTCTCCTCCTTCTCCTCCTCTCGACAGACTCCTCTCACGCTTGGACGGAGCGCGGGTTCGCCTAATCGTGGCACGTGCTGTGACATACATAATCACAGAGAGAGAGGGAGAACAGAAGATAACAAAAGCGCAGAGTCGCAAAAAATAAAAAAGAGTCGAAAATAGGGAAAGGGGAAAAGGGTAGCTCAGTGGGTTGCCAAGGGTTGCGGGGTGGGGTGGAGTGGTCCAACATGAAGATAATCCAATCTTATGCTGCTAATTTTACAGTGGCATAGAAAAGCCCAAACAAAATCAAATCTCTCGTGTGTGTGTGTGTGTGTGTGTGTGTGGACGAGCGTGTGGCTATGTGGTTAGGCAGGGGGAGGGAGGGATATGGAAAGGGAGGGGGAACTGGGTTAAGGCACTTGCAAAACTTTGGGCAAAGGCAAATAAATTCGATTAGGCAAGAGCAGCCACGCCCCCTCTCTCTGCCAAGCACCCTGTGGTCTGGGGCGTGGCTGTTGCCAGTTGGGGGGGACGCCACAGGGTGACTCCATTGTGCGCATTTTTATTTATTTATTATTTTGTCGAGTCAACCCCCTCGACCCCGAGCGGGCTAATTCTAATTGGTTTATTAACTTTGCTTTTGCATAGTTGAAGTGGAAAATATGAAAACTCAATAAGACTGCAAGTACACCCCTTTCCCTGTCCCTGAACTTTAGACTAATTGTGCGTCCACGCACCTGTTTAAGAGAGGGAGAGAGAGTAGAGGACACTGTGGCACGTGCAGGTCGCGACGCTGGCTGCGTGGCACGCACGAGTTGCAGTCGCAAAGTGGGCGTGCATAATTTATGCTAATTCCCCGTGAGAAAAGCAGCCCCAGCAACAGCAGCAGCAACTAGACAAGTTTTAACTCTGCCAAGGTAAATCTGCATACAGGTGAGTCTAGAGTGTAGGTGTGTGTGTGTGTGGGAGTCTGGAAGTGTGTTGTGTGTGCCGCCAAGTCAGCCAGCTAATGAGCCTAATGAAATAAATATGAAATGCAATTGCAGACAGCCAAAATAGACAGAAGAAGCTAAAAAAGCAACAAAGACGGAAAGAAAAACAAGTCGGTATCGCGTGGAAGTTTCCAGATTCGACTGAATTTGAAATTATTCATTATGATATTATTTAAATGTAGAATTACTCAGGTTCTCAAAACATAAACAAAATGTCATTCCACATGAAAATCGTGTGATTTATAAGAAAGTTATGGTCGATGGAAAATTAGGATACTAGGCCTGTCGAGGATGTTACATGTCTGATTTTTAGCCCACTCTGACATGATTTTTGGACCAAAATTAAGTATCTTCTAAAATCGATTTAAACACTTGTTTAGTAATAATTATGACCTCCGCTATCGATTAAAATTAAAAGCTCGCGATTTTAAATTTTCAAGAAAAAAATTTTCTGAAAATTTTACAGGGGGGACTCTTGCCTAAATTTTCAAAATATCGAAAAATTTCAAAACGTCTATTATGATATTATTTACATGTAGAATTACTCAGGTTCTCAAAACATAAACAAAATGTCATTCCACATGAAAATCGTGTGATTTATAAGAAAGTTATGATGGATGGAAAATTAGGATACTAGGCCTGTCGAGGATGTTACATGTCTGATTTTTAGTCCACTCTGACATGATTTTTGGACCAAAATTAAGTATCTTCTAAAATCGATTTAAACACTTGTTTAGTAATAATTATGACCTCCGCTATCGATTAAAATTAAAAGCTCGCGATTTTAAATTTTCAAGAAAAAATTTTCTGAAAATTTTACAGGGGGACTCTTGCCTAAATTTTCAAAATATCGAAAAATTTCAAAACGTCTATTATGATATTATTTAAATGTAGAATTACTCAGGTTCTCAAAACATAAACAAAATGTCATTCCACATGAAAATCGTGTGATTTATAAGAAAGTTATGGTCGATGGAAAATTAGGATACTAGGCCTGTCGAGGATGTTACATGTCTGATTTTTAGTCCACTCTGACATGATTTTTGGACCAAAATTAAGTATCTTCTAAAATCGATTTAAACACTTGTTTAGTAATAATTATGACCTCCGCTATCGATTAAAATTAAAAGCTCGCGATTTTAAATTTTCAAGAAAAAAATTTTCTGAAAATTTTACAGGGGGGACTCTTGCCTAAATTTTCAAAATATCGAAAAATTTCAAAACGTCTATTATGATATTATTTAAATGTAGAATTACTCAGGTTCTCAAAACATAAACAAAATGTCATTCCACATGAAAATCGTGTGATTTATAAGAAAGTTATGATGGATGGAAAATTAGGATACTAGGCCTGTCGAGGATGTTACATGTCTGATTTTTAGTCCACTCTGACATGATTTTTGGACCAAAATTAAGTATCTTCTAAAATCGATTTAAACACTTGTTTAGTAATAATTATGACCTCCGCTATCGATTAAAATTAAAAGCTCGCGATTTTAAATTTTTAAGAAAAAAAATTTCTGAAAATTTTACAGGGGGGACTCTTGCCTAAATTTTCAAAATATCGAAAAATTTCAAAACGTCTATTATGATATTATTTAAATGTAGAATTACTCAGGTTCTCAAAACATAAACAAAATGTCATTCCACATGAAAATCGTGTGATTTATAAGAAAGTTATGGTCGATGGAAAATTAGGATACTAGGCCTGTCGAGGATGTTACATGTCTGATTTTTAGTCCACTCTGACATGATTTTTGGACCAAAATTAAATATCTTCTAAAATCGATTTAAACACTTGTTTAGTACTAATTATGACCTCCGCTATCGATTAAAATTAAAAGCTCGCGATTTTAAATTTTCAAGAAAAAAATTTTCTGAAAATTTTACAGGGGGGACTCTTGCCTAAATTTTCAAAATATCGAAAAATTTCAAAACGTCTATTATGATATTATTTAAATGTAGAATTACTCAGGTTCTCAAAACATAAACAAAATGTCATTCCACATGAAAATCGTGTGATTTTTAAGAAAGTTATGGTCGATGGAAAATTATGGATCTGGGCCTGTTGAGGGTTTTACATGTCTAATTTTTTGACCATTTTGACATGAATTTTGAGCCAAAATTAAGTATGGTCTAAAATCGATTTAAACACTTGTTTAGTACTAAATTTGACATACGCAATCGATTAAAATTAAAAACTCGCGATTTAAAATTTTGAAGCAAATAAATTTCTTTAAATTTCATAGGGGGGACCCTTACCTAACTTTGCAAAATATCGAAAATTCAAAATTAGCGATTTCTGATAGACAGACAGACGGACATGGCTTAATCGACTTGACTAGTGATCCTAAGCTAGAATATAGACATCCAATGGGGTCTACCACGCCTCCTCCTCCTGATGAATGTAACATACATATGCACAAAGTGAGTATACCCTTTTTTGATCAGTTTCAATGGTCGAAGGGTATGAAGAGCATGAAACAAACCATGCTTAGTGCGCGTCACGCCCCATGGTCCGCGACCAACGTCAATTGGCAACAACATCATAATTATTGTTGGATCGTTGTACCCCTAATGATTAAAGTTAATTTTTTTAGGTGTCGTCTCACCCCTTTGCTGACAATTAAAAGATCGTTGTGCGGGTCGCGACTTGCTACGCACTTCATTAAATGTCAATTTCGTCATCCTCTTCCTCGTCGTCGTCGTCGTCGTCCATTGACGCCTCTAATAACATCATTAGGTGTTGCGAGCGATAGGAAAATTATAGAAAAAATAAAAAAATAAAAAATTAAAAAGGGTTGACACACGAGAGAGCGAGAGAGATGTCTGAAATAACCCGCATGTGCAGGCAGACCCCGACGACCCGTAGCAAGTTCTTAAGTTCTCAAACAACTTGAGATATTCAAAGTTTTTTCTCTCCGCTCTCTCCCCTCTTTTCCTACCTATCTCCCTCAGTTCGTCGCATTGCTCGACTCTGCTCGCAAAAGTTTGCTTCTGATTTTTATGAATATTTCCTGCCGCACGAATTTTCACATTTTCCTCTCGCTTTTTTTTTGCTTTTTCACACTGCAGTGATTTCACAAAAGATACAAGATATAGCTAAAAAAAAGAGAAGAGAAGAGGGGCAGGGGAGTTAAGAGAAGCAGCCCCAAAGGACAGAGAAAACTTTGCTGCTTTGTAGAAAATTCATAAAACTTCCGCTTGGTCAGTTTGGAGAAGGGTAGGGGGGCAGGTAGGGGACTGCTAGCAGGGGGCGTGGTCAGCCAACAGCTGGGTCAGTTTGCACAGTGGTCGAGGGGTGTGGGAGGGGGGGAGAACAAACAGCAAAATGGCGCATTTTAAAGCGCAGAACCCTCCTCCCCCTCCCGGCGCCAGAAAATTTCCCTAGCTAAGCAGCAGCTAAGGAAAAATGCTGCTTTATACTTTCCAAACTTTGCGCAAACTTTGCCGCCCGTCGCCATTTTTCTATTTTCCAACTCCCACACACAGTCTAGCGCGCTCTCTCTCACACACTCTCGCTCTCTCTATCTCTCTTTCGCTGCCTGCCTGCTCCGTTTTGGGGGTTGTGCGTCTGTTTTCGGGGGGTTGCTGCTGCTGCTGCTGCGAGCAAAAATAAACAAAAATCAAAGTTGCAAATAAGAAGAAACTACAAAGTAAGTTAACATAAAAAGTTCGACGCCAGCGACGCCTTCGCCTTCGCCTTGTTTTGCCCAAGTTTGAGCCAGGGAGGAGCAGGGGCAGCAGAGGCATCGACATACTTAGCCAGTCCACCGCCCCCGCCGCAGCCTGCTGGGATGACTGCGCGTCGCACAAAAGATTTTGTCGAGCACTTTCGGGCAACAAAAGCCGGAAACAGCATGGAAAGACGATGGCAACACTGGCAACATCCTCTCAAGTGTTTCCTCTCGCGCAGCCACAGCCGTAGCTGGAGGGGGGCGCCGCCTTCTCAGCATGCAGCCGGTAACGCTGGCAGCGCAGTCAAGCGCAAGCACAGGCAGGGGGCAGGGGGCAGGGGGCAGTGGCTGAGGCAAGCACTGGGGGATTTGGGGCAGAGACTGCGAACGACTTAGCTGCTGGCGGGGCTGGTCTCGACTGTGCTCCGGCTGCTGCTGCTGCTTCTGCTGCTCCTTCGGCATGCTGATCACGTCTATTTATTGTGCACATAATATGGGCGCACACTGTGCGTCCCTGCTGCTGCTTCTGCTCCTGCTCCTCTCCCCCTTCAAGCTTGTGCTCGTCCTTGTCGCCACTCCGGCTCCTCCGGCTACGTGCGACGCATGCATCGCTGGACACGCTGCTGGCTCCGCTGCGTCTCGTTTTCCCGCTGCCTTTTTTTCCCTCGCTTTTCTTTCTTTTCTCGTCCTTTTTTTTGTACTATTCCTATTCCTCTCCTGCTGCTGCTCCTGCTCCTGCACAGCAAATTCAATTATCGTGAATGCGAATTTTTGCCCGATTCCGATTCCGAATCCGATTCCGCTTCGCATGTTTTGTTTCAGCATCGAAGACTCTCTCTCCCTCTCTCTCTCTCTCTCTCTCTCTCTCTCTCTCTCCCTCTCTCTGTGTCTCTTGGCAGGCAGCGAACTTTCAGCGTATCAGCATTTTATTTGCTGTTGATTTATGCAACGCTCACCCACCCCGCCCCGCCCTCTCTCCCGCCTCACTTGTCTCTTGTCTCTCGTTGAGCAAACGCGTCCCTGTTCGCTCAGTTCACTCAAACAATCGTTGAATATTTGCCAAGTATGCTGATTGAATTTTTTCCAGTTGACTAAATGATATCAAGGATATTTGCCCGAGCGATGCCCCAGCGAGATGTATGTGCCTCCAGCCGTGCAGTCGTACCTTTCGCCCGTGTCCTGAGCCGCCCTGTGTCGCCCTATACCACAGGCCTTTAAAGTATTGTCAACTCAATGAGGTTTTAGTTGTGGGAGCCTGATGATACGTTATGCTGAGCTGGCTAGGCTTGAGATAGCATATTCTGAAGAGTTATATATTTTTCAGAATTAAATAATATGATATAGGGGCAGATTTCAGACCAATAAAAGGTCTCCTAGTCAAATAAAAGGAATAATTCAAGAGTAACAAGCAGTTGGAGAAATATACATAGTTTCAGAGAGTTTTGCTGGGATAGTAAGTATATATTTTAAAGAGTTATTAGCTAATAGTTCCAATAACTGCTATGTGAGTTGATATAGGGATAAATTAAGGAACTGTTTCATATGATAAATTGTTAAATAAAATAATGATATTTATAAAAAATATGAAGCAGCTCTAGTAGAAAGAAGTTTTTAAAGTGTTTTGGACCTATGAGGCAGACAATTTTGTAGAATTTTCAGCTAATAGTTCCTAAAGGATATATCATAGTGCACTCTATATACTTATGTGCAAGATTATTACTTCACAATTTAATCTATTTAAGTTTCTGGCTTAAAATCTATAACAAATCCATAAGAACGACGAAATCGGCTAATCAGGCTATCTGCAACAAGAATATATATAATTATATTGTTTTTAACAAGATAAGAAGTTCCCTTCCACATTTTGCAAGCTTAAATAGAGCACGCCTTAACAAATATCCCACATAATCTCCCCCAAAAACAAACCGAATAATCAGGAAACTATATAAACAAAGCTGCTCAAGCAGAGCTAAACGATTTAGTCCAGCTGGAGACTATCAATATTCCTTTCAAACACATATAGTATAATAATAGACTCAGCTCAGCTTGAGCCCTGCACGTATTTACCATCTAATTGATATTGATATTCGTGCGATATCTGGGCTCACACATCTATATATAGAGGGGGGTCGCAATTAAACTGCAATTTGTTGCTTATTCAGTCGACAGTTCAGAGAGTGCAAACTATTGCATATATGATAGTTTGTCGTCGCTCCAAGGACCCCAACTCTTGCATTATCAATTTCCCCCCAATATTTAGAGAGAGAGAGAGGAGAGAGGAGGCATAGCTGGGCAGGCTGGATAGATAGATGGATAGCTTGCTAGGCAGGCCGGCAGATACTCGGCTAATAATCACGTTTGCCCTGCCATAGTAAAGTGAGCCATGCCCCCGAAAAGCGTATGGGCGTGGGCGTAATTAACACTTTTGGGCACAACCCGGAGAGAGCCCGGCGAGCAAATGGAGCGAACGAACGCGGGTTAAGCTTCTGCAGCGAGTACGAGTCGAGTGCAATAATTAATATGCCCAACGTGCTGCTGCTGCAGCCGGAGTCGCCGCTGCTCAAGTGGGAGTAGGGTGGAACCAGGCAGGCAGGCAGGCGACAGGGTGCGACCGGGGTACAGGGTGCTGTAAAAGGCGTTAAATTGACACAATTGAACACACCCTTGAGATTTGTGCGGCGTGCGAGGGTTACCCTGTGCTCGTGTACCTTGTTTGTTATTGTTTAGGATTAGGGGGAGGAGCAGGCTGAAGGAGGGAGGAGGAGGCAGCTGGCTGTGCGTTTAATCGACATTGCTAACATCTTCATCATTGCCCAAATGGCGACCACGTTGAAAAACTGCCAAACGCGTCTAGGCCTGCAAACAAAGCAACGAATTTTCCACGATTTTCCGATTTTCTGATTTTCCTCGACTTGGCAGTGTTTGGCCCATGCAAATATGTTCGTGTGTGTGTGTGTAACAATTGATATTTTGCGCAAATATACGTGTATGTGCCGGGACGTGACATGGTTAATGCGCAGGTTGCGCTGCCTCGAGTCGCTGGCAAACATAATCCTTAATTGATACCATGTTCAGGGCATGAAAACTGAGTAGGGCATGATATAAGCTATAAATGATATGAGTATCAGTGGAAGCAGGCAGCTTTACAGGCAGTTAAACAATGATCTTGAAGTGGCAGAAGCGTATTGAAGAAGGCAGCAGAGTTAACTCAAGTAAATATCATATTTTAGGCGTATTTTATAAGGTAGAAGGTTCATTTTTGGTGTGTATAATATTTATTATTATGCTAATATTTACTGCAAATTTGCTGGCGATGGCATAATAAACAAAAAAGTTATTTAAGTAAGCAAACGCAGCTTGGGGTAGCGTGAGTAAAATAGACAAGCACACTTGTTATTTTTATATTTATACAAAATATAATGGGTTAGAATGGCAATTATAATAACTGGGATGCTTCCAAATTGAGCTACTGAATTATAGAACAACTATAAAATAATATATCTAGCAGAACTCTACACTTTCAGTCTAAATAAACAACCAAATCAAGCAGATTTTTAAACTGCAAGTCTATACGACTTTTAGTTTCAATTCGTAGTACTGCAGGCAGTTCTGTTTATACACCTCGTCCTTCGTTTATACCTTTCCGATTCCCAACTGCAACTGGCTACCAGTTCCATTTGCCATTTGCCATTTGCTGCCTCTGAGGCGCGTCTGTCAAAACAGGCAAACAAATTGTGCAAATAAGTCGCGGAAATGTTATTTATGTTCGAGCGATTTCAGTGATTAAATAACGTGCAACTGGACTAGTACCTCTCTCTACCCTCTATATAGATCGAATTACAAATAGTTAAATGACATGAAAGTGCAACTAACCTCGACTCGGCCTGATAACCAATCCCGAACTTCAGGCCTGGAGGTGTGCATGCCAATTGTCATGCGCTGAAATGCTTGTTAACAACGGAGCCGATTGCTTTCAGAGCTCCCACTCGGCCAGAGTTTTTTAATCAAAGCTGGAAGAGGCAGTTGGAGCTGGAGCTGGAGTAGCCACAGTTGCCAGTTGCAGCTCCTCCCCCGTGGCAATAACGCCACACATTTGTAATGTTGCTTCTGTTTTTTGCCCCGCGCTTAGAAGCATTTTACAAGTTACTTTAAGGCAATCAATTTGTGCTGCTGCTGCTGTGGCTGTGGCTGTGGCTGCAGCTGGAGAGGATTAGGGCAAAGGAGACGAGGTAAAAAACCAATCAAAAGAGCGTTGCGAACGCAAATTGAACGGCAAATGGCTGCAAGATGATATTTCAATACTTGAGGAGAGAAAGAGAGAGTACCCCTTGAGGAAGGGGGGAGTGGAGCCCCATAAATTATCGACGGGCGACGCCTGCGCGTAGTTTTCTTACTTTTTTGCAGTTATGATTATCGCGCCAGCTTCACTTGGGATCGCGGGATCGAGGGAGCCGCCAGCTCAGCCAGCTCGAGCTTAACGCATTCAGAACGAAGTCGGCTTCGGATTCCCTCTCTCTCTCTCTCCTCTCCTCCTCCTCCTCGTGTGTGTTGTGTGTGCAAACAAATGTAAAAAATTTTTAATTGACTTTTGGATTTTTGCGCCGCCACCGCCACCGACAGTTGCACTTTTTTTTATGGCTCCTCGCGTGCATCCCCAGCTTAAAAGTTAATAAAACACGCCCAATGATAACAAGCCGGCAACAAGTCAGCGAGCGAGCGAGCGAGCGTATTTTGCCCCTGAGGTCTTCATCATGCAACCCAGGCACGAGATGATCATCATCATCATCATCATCCTGGCTCGTAGAAAAACAATCAATTAAGCGTGCAAGTAGCTGACACAGGAGGAGCGCCAGTGGAAAAGCGCTGACCAAACTGTTGCCCGGCACGATCTTCCTCTCTCTCTCTCCCAGTCTGCTCCTCCTCCTCCTCCTCTCCTGCCTGCCTGTGATTCCCTGGCGGACGAGCGTTTTATGGCCTGCTTTGGCAAAATTTATGTTACATTTTTATAGTTCAGTGTAAATTGACTTTTAAAATGTAAAATTTATCATAGCAAACGGCCTCGCCTCGGTCTGGCTGCATCGCCTGGCGGTAGGAAGCACTTTTAATTGCTTTATTTTGTATTGCGCCGCCAGTGAGAAGATCTGGCAACGCCGCCACCGCTGCCAGTCGTGAGGGAAAGAGAGCTTTTTTCAGCGAAAGCTTCAAGCTCGCGGGGCGATAAACATCTGCGCGTGTTTTGAGTTGACCGAAAAAAACAACCCCTTGAAAGTTTGGCGGAGACAGAGAGAGGGACAACGAATTTTGTATACTCTACTTTATACCTGAGCTTAATTAAAGAGTTATTGATATAATTTTAAACATATTTAATATATTTTCTAGGAATTATTTGATTATTTTATAATATTTAAAACACCCCAACAACATCTTCAATTAAATAAATAAATAATACATTAGGAATACAAATAATAAAATATTCCAACGATTTTTAAGCAGCACAACAAACTCCTAAACGATATAAATAAATTTATAAACTATAAACACAATAAATAAAATATTTCCATGACTTTTAAGTACCTAAAAAAAAACCCTCTAATCAAATACTTTAATAATAAAAGCCTAATACAATAAATAAAATAATACCAAGACTTTTAAGCACGCTAAAAACCTGTTAATCAAAATATATCTGTAATAAATGAAATATCAAATATATAAATTATTCGCACTACCCTTCACACCAACTCCATCTCCCAGCTT
Organism: Zaprionus tsacasi; assembly: GCA_018904105.1. NCBI lineage: Eukaryota > Metazoa > Arthropoda > Insecta > Diptera > Drosophilidae > Zaprionus > Zaprionus tsacasi. The sequence goes on along the minus strand of JAEIFR010000049.1, from coordinate 2,314,206 downwards.
ATGTACCCCACCAAGGTTAGCGACCTAAATAAACAGAGCAAAAGCTCTCGGTATGGCATCAAAACAGACCTTGAGAACAATTGTACTCGCCTCCGTCGCGACACGATGAAAGCTTTGCCAAGTTTTTTGGCGACGGCAACGTGGGAGCCGAAACTCGCGCGCGTGAATCCAACCCGAAAACCCCAAGAGCAGCCCCCAGTCCCAGTGCCAGTACCAGCCCACACAACCCTTAAGCAAATTCATTCGGGGAATTTTGGATGACGAAACAGTTGGCGACGAGTCGCACGTAGAGAGCAAGCAAAGTGTGTGAGAAGAAAAATCCATAAATTGATTGCAAAGTGTAAACACAGACGGAGCGAGCGATAACAACAATAAATCGAATATAATATCATCTAAAAGAAAGTTCTCTGGAATATTATAATGCTGCTGCCCACGGTCAGCTCCGCCTCCGGTGGCAAGTGGCGCTGCTGCTGCCGCCAGCTGTGGGACATGTTGATGTCACCAATATCACCGCGCAATCTGCGCACCACAGCGCTGCTGACGAGCATCTATCAGATGGTAAGTTGGAGGAGGAGGAGGATCGATTGATTCATTATGTGGGGTTTAGCGCACTGGGTCTCTGGCACGCAGACGGAACTGCTATCCAGAGCACCAGCAAAGTATGCAGCCTAAATCCCCAAAATACAAAAATTACGCACTGGATATGCAAAGCCATACCCCATCGGGCACGTAGATTCCCGTCGAAGGCGGAAATTGCGGGTAGCACACGCACGCCTCCCACGCCCACGAAAGGGGTGCATGGACGAGTCCACCACGCGATGCGTCCGAACTCGAGGTTCCTGGTCAAGGAACCATGCCAAGACGAGCACCCTTTTTAAATATCCCAACACAGTAGGCAGCACTACTTAACTGGATTGTGGTTAGAACCAGTTGGGAATTGCAAGTGCAAGCTTTGAAAACTTGAAGAGATCTACCTAATAACTCATTTCTCTCTCTCCAGCTCATTGCACACTCGATTCTCTTTGTGGTGCTGCTGTGCTTGGCACATGCCGAGCAAATGCGTCATCTGCTCGATCTGGACATCTTGGATCAGAAGGATAGTGGATTCTATAATATGTCACCCTTCCACAATGACATGCGCTTGAAGACCGCCGCCCAGCTGGCCGATGCCACAGAGAATGCACTCTATGTGCTCGCAGGGATTACCATCATCTATGCACTGAGTACCATCGCCTTGTTCTTTGGTGTCTACAAGAATAAACCCGGTTTGATAATACCCTGGCTAATGCTCGAATTTCTGGGCATCATTGCAGCCGGTGTGTTTATCTTTATGCTGAAGGAGACCAAGTTACCCATGATATTTGGTGGACAGTGTCCCTACTGTGAGTATACGAGTGTAGCGTGCTTTTACAGGGTATCTTTTAACGTTCTTTCCTGCAGTTATCATCTGCTACACGCTGCTCTGCATGGACGGATTCAAGTGGTATGTGATGCACAGTTTCTATCAGAGTCTGCGCACCATGAACAAGCTGCGTGAGATTGCAACCGTGGCCATTCCTTGCCCAGCTCCGGGCGCAGTGAGTTGCACTATGAGAGATATGAAAGAGATCTATACTATATTAAACATATTTCTTTATCGATAGATTCCCTATCAGTTCCGTCGCGAACACATGTACCTGGGCAGCAATGGCTATAAGCACATTCTAACCGAATCTCCCGATGGACAGTGTTAAAAAAAAGTGTTAAGCACATAAGGAGCTCCCTTTTTCAAGAGCAACAACAAAAACACCTCTCTACATATGATGATCTAACACAAAAATCCCTACAAAACTCCCCACGACGCCCGCAAAACTTCCAGCATCAAAGTGTCTTAATTTATCATATACTCGTATTATTATTTATCTACTTGTTTTAAGCATATTTGGAACGCGTGTGATATGGCAAAAACCACAGAGATAAAACTATTTTAGATAGCGAGAAGAAGAAGAGAGCGAAAGGCAGCAACGACGTACATACATATATAAAGCATACTAAAGATACTATACTATATATATATATATTCTTACAGCAATAAACATATACACAACTCGAAAAAACTGTAGCAATAATACTATAATATGGTTAAAGAACTCTTACTAACTAACTACACGCAACATTAACTATTTTCTATGTAGTGTGCTTAAAAGAAAAAGTTCCCCTAAAAATCTTTAATCTAATCTCTCCCCTCTTGTGTAGTAGTTGTTGAAAATTGCAACTAAATTTAAATAAAGTTGAAAAAAAGCAAGAAACATTATAGTAGAGATAATGTTATACTATCTGGGGTGGGTCTTGATCGCAGGTACTATGGATTTGCAGTACGCTACGCCCTCCACTGAGCTATTGCAACAGGCCTGGCGCGGCCAACTTAATGCGAATATGTTGAGGAGAGTGAGAGACAAACCTGCTACATGTATGTGTGCTTTTGCATAAAGCATATAGTTGTCCCCCTCTTTCCTTAGGAACGACAGCTAGTGCTGGCAATTTGAGCCAAAACAGCTGTTTTTAGAGGGTAATTGGCAAAAATAGCTAGACAATTATTATTAAATTATAGAAAAGCCTAGATATTTTGGAAAATTGTTGATAAAATATGTTATGTTGTTGTAAAATTCATAGAAAAATATAAGAGAATATTACTCAAATTGTTTAACCCATTTCTAGTTATATAATATATTTATTTATTTATTGTAAAATCTATGCTATGCTTTCGCTCTCTAAATATTTGATTCCCTACCTCTAGTTATCGTGCAGCACGCTATACTATTTAAGTAGTGTATAAGCTTTTTTTTTACTATGCATAGCTCCATCACAATAAATTTCCACTGTGGTACCTTGACCCATTTACCTAGCCCTTCCGACCACGCCCAGATCGGCTTATTGGCGGCGTCGATGTAGTCACCGCTGCTGCTGCTGCTGTTGTTGTGGCAGCCATGGTGGTCTTTGGGGTGGATCCCACTATGGTCATGTCATTAGTCAAACTATCCATGAGAATATCGACAACGGTCACGTTCGAGTTGCCATCGCCGTCACCCTTATCCGTGGGAATACTAATCTGGAACTGCAGCAGCACCACCAAATAGGTGACCATGGTGGTGAGGAGTCCCTTGAAGAGAGAGCGATTCACATCGAAGAAGCCACCACAATTTATGTTCGATGGATTCATTTCGGTGGCCCGCAAGAACATGTTGATCTCTGTCTGTGCATCCGAGTTCATCCAGTTCAGCTCGACCATCAGCAGCTTTTTCTGGAAATTGGTGCGTACATTAACCGAGGCATAGTGAGCCTCATCGCATATATAGAAGAGTAATCCAATGTTCCAGAGCGCCGTAATGGTCAGCCCAATATCCTTGATACCGAATCCCTCCGAGAGCTGTGACAGTAATCCATAGATCGAAAGAGTTATAATGAAAAACAAATAGAGACTCATGAATACGAAGGTATAGCACAAGGCATTTCCAGTGTCCCGGGTGAGTTTGCTCAGACGCAGCCAGAGGACACGATAGTCAGCGACCATGGCAGCCGGCCCAATGTGTTTGAGAGCCTTCTGGAAACGCTCCGCCAGCAGATAGGCGGTTGTGCTGATGCCCTCGCAGATGAGAAACCACCAGGCACCCAACATGGCAGTCAGGTTGTCCAGAATGCAGTAGGGCACCACCTGGTTGAGATTCAAATCCGACATAGTGATATGTATGATAACCACCGATAGCACCGATAGAATGGGCAACACGATGGCAATGTAGAGTGCCTTCTGACGCAGATTCAATGGCAAACTGTGTCCTGAAATCTGATAGTAAAGCACCTCGAAGTCATCCCAATCATTGAAGAGGCGTGCGATCTTCTTGGCCTCCCACCACAGAATGGGTATAATGATAATCGGTAGAATATTGACCAGGAATAGATATGCAATGACAGCCTCCTCAAAGGGACCGCTCAGCGAGCGCACAATATGGATGCGATTGTTGGCCACATAACCCACATAGCACTATTGTAATCAGATGATTAATATGTATAATCCTGGAGAATCGTTGCTCACTCACCGCCAGCAGAACGAAGAATACGACCGAGTAGACAAAGGCTGCAGAGTTGAGCTCAAACTTGGCACGAGAGGGACCACGACGCACAATGGGCAGGACACCGATGATGCGAAGAAACCAATTGACGGGTGCGATATTGCGATAGAAAACACTCTGATAAAAAAATCAAGATTATATGAATATATAATCGTTCGTTCGTTCGATTGATAGCGATGACTCACCGGTGTGAAATCATGATTTATAGATCCCACTGTGCTTATCGAACTGCGCTTCTCGTTTGCAGGCTGCTGATAGCCACTGTCCAAACGCTCGGCCAGACCGATGGAATACTTGCGCACACCGTGTAGATATGCCTGAGCATTACCGCTATTAATGGGTTTCGCGTTAAGAAACACCTGGTCAGGTTTTTTGCGTCTATAATAGCTGGCCATCGTTTACGAACTGGAAGAGTTTTCTACTCCTTTTTGCTGCCTAAACGCCTTGGACTCAGACAGGGACATTAAAAATGCATTTAACCTCGCCCTCTATTTGTTTCGTCTTATTTACATTGCAAGAACAACTTGAGTTTCCTGTTGATTTCGTTTGTTTATCTTGTGCATGCATTAACCTTAACCGTGTGTCCCAATTTCAAATTTGTGTCAATGGCGCGCCATCGAACCCGAACCTTTCCAACACAGTCGTTTCGCAACACTGCCAGAACAGCTGTTATCGCTATCGAAGGTGGGAAAGTATCGAAGAAGGCATTTTTAGCGTTTTGCTTACATTATAAACAATAAAAAGTCCAAAGTCTGTTCAATTTCTACTCGCTAATTTTACTACAATTAATTTATTATTTGTTTTGTTTTCAAATTACTTAATTAACGACCCTGGCATATTCAAAATAAGTATCGCACATACCGCCAACGCAATCGAATAACAATTAATCGATATATTCACGTAGCTCATCACAATATTTCTAGAATTTGCACAGAAAGCCGAAAACAAAAGAAGAAAAAGTGAATAGCCAAAATGGTCGATTATAGTAAATGGAAAAACATTGAGGTAAGTCAAATCTAATAAAGGCATTGATCAAGTAATCAATGAATGAGAAATCTTAAAGATCTCGGATGACGAGGATGAAACACACCCAAACATTGACACGCCTTCGCTGTTTCGCTGGCGGCACCAGGCTCGCGTCGAACGCATGGCCGAGTCGGAGAAAGAAAAGGAGGACATGAAGAAAAAGCGACAGAGCTTCCAGGCACGTCTGATAGATGTCAAGGAACGCATCGCCAAGAAGGAGGGCGATGAGGCGGCGTTAAAGGTATAACCTCATCGAGACGCAATCAGAAATTATCAAGGTTTACTCATCGTTATTAATCTTATCGTAGAAAGAACTAGAAAAAATCGAAGCTGAGGGTAAGGATTTGGATCGATTGGAGGAGGAAATGCTCAAGAAGGAGAATAAGACACCATGGAATGTGGACACAATAAGTAAACCGGGCTTCGAGAAGACTGTCATCAATAAGAAGGCACCGCGTAAAGCGGATGAGAACCTCAGCGAGGAGGAGCGCGAACAGCGCATGAAACAGTTCGTCAAGGAGAACGAGAAGTTGTGCAAACAGTATGGCATGTTGCGCAAATATGATGACTCCAAACGTTTCCTGCAGGAGCATTTGAATCTGGTGTGCGAAGAGACTGCCAACTATCTGGTCATCTGGTCTATCAATCTGGAAATGGAAGAGAAGCACGATCTGATGGCCCATGTGGCGCATCAATGTATTTGTATGCAGTACATTCTGGAGCTGGCCAAACAGCTCGATGTCGATCCTCGTGCCTGTGTCAGTTCATTTTTCTCCAAAATCCAGAACTGTGCACCTGAATATCGTGAGCAATTTGATAGTGAAATCGATGGCTTCAAGGGACGCATCCAGAAGCGAGCACAGGAGAAAATACAAGAGGCCTTGGCGCAGGCTGAGGAAGAGGAGAAAGCGGAGCGCATGGGTCCCGGTGGACTGGACCCAGCCGATGTCTTTGAAACCCTGCCTGATGTAAGCACAAATTAAACTCCATTTAGAATTGCCAGATTAATTGATACATATTTCTTTAAAGGAACTCAAAGCTTGCTTCGAGTCACGTGATATTGAGCTGCTGCAAAAGACCATTGCAGCGATGCCCGTGGACGAGGCCAAGTATCACATGAAACGTTGTGTGGACTCGGGTCTCTGGGTGCCCAATGCTGCCGATGTTGCACTGGACGGCGATGAGTCTGCCGCAAAGGGTGATGAGGCGGCAACGGAAGCAGCTTCCACCGAGAAAGACACAAAGAAAACCGATGAGAGTCCCAAGGAGAAGAGCGAAGGATCTCCCGCCAAGGAGGAACCGATCTATGCTGGCGTCAGCACCGAAGATGTTGATTGATCGTTGTTTAACCTCATGCCATGCTTACACTATAAGTTCTATTTTATTTTAATCACTTATCCGTATCCGTTGACAATTCTATGCAACCGAGAAGCATTTACGAGTTCCAGCTCAGTTTGTATATAATTTGATCAACCAAATTTGAACCAAATTCTCAGTATGCATCGCTTGAGACATCAATAAATCATCAAGCTAAAGCTATTTCCGTAGATACTCCTATAAAACAAAAACAAATCCACTTTGATTTAATTGTTTATCTATTTAGTTAGTCGGTGAAAATGAATCGTCCCGAGTTGGACTACTATGCGGTGCTGGATGTGGCACGCTCGGCAACCAAGGAGCAAATCACCTTGGCCTATCGCCGCATGGCAGTGCGTCTATGTCCGCATCGTGAGAAGAAATATGAACAGGATTTTGTGCCGCTCGCCCAGGAGGGCAAGCTGACACATCTCTCACCCATGGGAGAGGTCAAGCAATGGGCCTACATCAATATGGCATTCGATGTGCTGGGCAATGATTTGTATCGTGCGATCTACGATCGCTTCGGTGAGGCGGGTCTCTTTGAGGGCGTCATGCTACCCAATGGTTATTTTCCACCATATCAATATCATGGCGATCACATGAAGGTGTACGAGGAAGTCTTCTCCAGCTACTCGCCGTATGCCAATATCATAGATGCGGTAACCAATCCGCCCAATTTGTATGCCACAAAGAAGAATGGCATAGGGGTGCGTCATAAGGACACCAATACAGAGCGTATTATACATCTGTCGCTGGAGGAAGTGCGCTCCGGATGTCTAAAGTTAATGCATGTCTGGCGTCAGGAGATTGTCGATGTGAAGGAATCCCTGATGGAGAAGCGCAAGCATACACTCAGATTGAACATTCGACCAGGCACCACGGCCGGTACACGATACTGTTTCAAGGAGGAGGGTGATCGTTATCCGACCACCATACCCGGCGACATCATCTTCATAGCCGCCGACAAGCCGCATCCCGACTTCGAACGTCGCAACATGCATGATCTGGTCTATCGCTATCGCATTAATCTATGCCAGGCTTTCGTAGGTTTCATCTTCTTTGTCAAGACACTCGATCATCGTCAGCTTAAGATAGTCATCAATGATGTGGTATATCCGGGCTATCAGAAGATTGTGCCGCTCGAGGGATTGCCCAAGTGTCATAATCTGGATGCTGTGAAGGCGATCAAGCATGCTAATAAGAGAATTGAGGAATATGGTGATCTTATAATTGAGTTTGAATGTGAGTGAGGAGCGTACTACTTGCATGTTTTTTTTTATTACTGATCTTGCTTACAGACATTTTTCCCAAGTATCTCACAAAAGAAATGAAGAGTATGACGCGTGAATTCTTTACAGCATTTCAAAAATGTGAGGACGATTTGGAAAAAGAGGAGCGCAAGCATATGGGGTGATCACTTGTGTTTTAAATATTTCATTCATTGTGCAAGTTAAAATTAAACGTAATAAAATATTGATACTGCATTGAAATAAATATCGCATCAAAATTAAAAATAAATATCGCATATAAATATTCGTCAGCCCTAAGCTCGAGTGAGCAGCGTACCATGCACCACATATCGATATTTGTGAATTAAAACTATCGATATGGTGTTCATTTGTACAAAGAGCTAAAACACGGGCATTATTAAAAATACAACGAAACAACAAAAACAAATATTCAAGACAAATTTCCGCATTAAAAACGCAAATTAAACAAATAAATTTTTGATATAATGCATTTGTATTGAAATCGGCACGAAATAGAAAGCAGAACACGACCTGCTAACGAAAGTGAATGTGGGCTACATAATTCAATTACTACGGACACCTGACCTGACTGTGTGCACCACCACCATCAACACGCCCCCCTTCTCTCTGGCTAGACCCGACGATACGCTCGAGTGCGATTGGAAGCTGGCTAGTTGACCGCACCCACCATAAACCACGACCACGAATCGACCAGCTAACCAGGTGAATGAGAAAATGCACCTAAGTGCCGATATTTCCAGTGCCTTGCAGCAAATCGAAGCTGTGAAGAAGGGAATCGATGAGTCCGAGGATGCCAAACTGCAAATGCAGACCACGGATAGCCTTAACACCATTCTGGGCATCCTAACAGATCCTGTGTTCCGCACCATTGCCCATGTGCAGGAGTCGCTGTTCGAGCTGGGCATTCAGCTGGGCCAGCATCCGTCCATGTTGCCCAATGACTTCGATATCGATGTGTCGGGCAATCTGGTGCTCAGCCTGAATAGCGGCGAAGTCATGTATGATTCGTCAGCGCCAGCGAGTCCGGATAAGTCCACGTCAACGGGTGAAGTGGAGCCACGGCCACAGAGTCAAAACTCGAAGAGTGCTGCCAATGCGGATTTATATGCCACGGATTATGCCCAGATCCAAGCCATCGAATTAGTCAACGATGGAACGGGCCTTGGATTCGGTATAATTGGAGCACGCAACTCGGGTGTCATTGTGAAGACCATATTGCCAGGTGGCGTAGCCGATCGAGACGGTCGCCTGCGTTCGGGTGATCACATCCTACAGATTGGCGATGTCAATCTGCATGAGATGGTGTCCGAGCAGGTGGCCGCTGTGCTGCGTCAGTCGGGCACGCATGTGCGTCTCGTGGTGGTGCGTCCCATCGAGCAGAATCTGCCTACACCACAGTATGCCTTGGATCCAGGTACCTGCGTGGTGCCTACACGTGTCCTTGTGGATCCCGCTGAGCTGGAGAGATATCTAATCTCCATCGGATTCCCAGAGATCTTTGGCGAAAGTTCGACGGCATCTACACCGCAAACCACAACGGAAGACGATCGCTTTGTGTATCGTGGAGAGACGTCTCTGCTGATAGATCCGAGCATTGATCTGGAAGAGCTGCTGGCACTGCCAGAAACGGAGAAGTTGCAGGTGGAACTGAAGAAGGATGCCAATGGGCTGGGCATCACCATTGCCGGCTATGTTTGCGAAAAGGAAGAACTCTCGGGTATCTTTGTGAAGAGTGTCTCTCCCGGCTCAGCTGCGGATCTAAGTGGAAGAATACGGGTAAACGATCGCATAATCGAAGTGGATGGCCAGTCCCTGCAGGGCTACTCCAACCATCAGGCTGTCGAGTTGCTCAAGAAGTCTGGTCAGGTGGTCAATTTGAGATTGGAACGCTATTTACGTGGTCCCAAGTACGAGCAACTGCAGCAGGCTATTGCCGCGAATGCCAATGAGAAACTGCCAAACAGTTCACCAGGTACACCATCCAGAGCTCCCTTGCCAACGCCAATAGCCACCTCAGCGGCTAGTACCTCGTCCACAACTGTGCTGGACGATGAGACGCTGCCTGCTCCGGAGGCGTTCATGATGACTACGCCGCCGTCGAGCTCGCTGGCCACCACGACAACGTTGAGTAGCTTTGGCGCTGGCAAGCAGCTGCTGGCGGTAAGGGATTCCCTCGAGACCGCGCCCAAGATCGTGCCCACTGATGTGGTTCCCTTGGCGGACAAGCAGGAGGTGAGTTACTGGAGTATTCAAAGGAATCTTTGGCTAATATTCTCCTCCTTTCTAGGCGACTGTGCATGCCAAGAATACGAGTGTCATCACACGTCACAAGTATTATACGGATCCGGAGTTGAGCGAGGAGATCGAGTCGGAAATTGTGCGCAAGTGGCAGAAGATTGTGGGCGCCGACATGGAGGTGATTGTGGCGCAGATCAAGAAGTTTGCTGTCGGTGGATTGGGCATCTCGCTGGAGGGCACCGTTGATGTGGAGGGTGGACGAGAGGTGCGACCCCATCACTACATACGCTCCATACTGCCCGACGGTCCGGTTGGTGTCAATGGCGTCCTACGCTCTGGCGATGAGCTGCTGGAGGTGAACGGAGAACGTTTGCTGGGCATGAATCATTTGGAAGTTGTGGCCATATTAAAGGAGCTGCCATTGGATGTGCGCATGGTGTGTGGACGCAGTAAGGTCACCGCGCTGCTGCCCTTCTCCGACGACACGCTGAAGAAGCTGAGCAATAATTTTGAGAATCTACTGCCGGCCACAGATCGCCTGGTTAAGGCCAAATCCGATGGCAGCTTGGCCACAGCCGGCTCCGTTGCCGATGCTGACAACGTGGCTGTGGCAGCATCTTCGTTTAATAAGTTGAAATCTCGCTCACTGGAGCCGCTCACCGGCCTGGCCATGTGGTCATCGCAGCCACAAATTATTGAACTGCTCAAGGGCGATCGCGGTTTGGGATTCTCTATACTGGACTATCAGGATCCCTTGGACTCGAATGATACGTTGATTGTTATACGCTCCCTGGTGCCCGGTGGCGTGGCACAGCTCGATGGTCGTCTCATTCCAGGCGATCGTTTGCTGTTTGTTAACTCCATTAATTTGGAAAATGCTTCGCTGGATCAGGCCGTGCAGGCACTGAAGGGTGCGCCCAAGGGTGTGGTGCGCATTGGTGTCGCCAAGCCGTTGCCCATGACGGATAACTCGCTGAAGGCGTGCAGCAATGCCAGCACAACCAGCGAGGAGACCCTGGAAGCGCAACAATCTCCACCAGCACTGCCCACCGTAGCGCCACCGACAGCAATCAAGGGAGCCGAGCCAGATCTGATACCAGACTGGCGTAAATAGAATCTGTTACTTATTATGGGCAGCTATTGCCACAAATTATTATTATTATTATTAATATTATTGAGTAGTAGCACCACCAACTGTGTTGACCAGAGCCGCAAAAGGAGCCGCTCGGCCCGTTACCCCATTCCAGGCAGGCGCAGCTGCATATGCCGCGTATTCTTTCGCAATATTTTTATCAATCTATCATTCCCGCAACCTAGTATTAGCCTTAGCGTGCGTATTATTGTATTGTTTAATGTACTTAAAGCTAAATAAATTATGCAATTCGTTTACAATAACTAGAGATTGTATTATGTACACAGCTCGAGCGATGAGTATCCATTGATGGCCGCCTGTCCAGTTCCACATGGACTACTGCACCCGATTTAGCTGGCGTTCGATTCGTAAATAATTGCGACGCGAGAGGACACGATCGCGGGCATAACTGATCAAATAGCTGAGTACTCCCACGACAAAGGAGCACGCCTCGAACTTGATGAAATTCCGCTGCTCGATGAGCGCAACACGATCACAACTTTTGGTCACAGTTTCACCACTTTTACAGCGCAGCACTTCCTTGTAGTGCGTGTGGATGCAGACGCCCAAGCTGCGACTGACAATGTCATAGTCCGTGCATGGATGACACTCCTCCAGCACTGTGTAGGTTTCATGTTTCCAGCACGTCGAATTGTTCTCTATAATGAATTGTTGTCCTCGTCTGCGCGCCAGGCTGCCCTCCGCCGCGTAACGAGATTCAATGATGAGCACAAGAATGGTGACCAGGGTGAGTGCACCCAGTCCCAATACCATGTGATGCCTTTGGCAGTTTTCCAGCATTTTTCAATAATTATTTTATTTTAATTTATAAAAATCCGAAAGTTTTAAGTCGTGTTTTTGTCTTCTCTTGCACAGCTGATTTGCTCAGGGCTGCATAAAATCATGAGTCATCCCTTTGCTTGCACACGCAGTTCTAAAAGTTATGCACATATTTATATTTTGTTTATTTTGCATTTAAAAAATTAACAAATTATAAACTTGCGCTGCAACTGCAATTTATTTATTATGCAAATTAAACACGATATTAAATCGAATTGGGAAATTCCTATTACGTTCGCTGTTGCGGGCATCGATGCTCGCGTTATCGATATTCATCGATACCTCTGGCTGTTTACGAACAAGTAAAACATGCAAATGGCAAGCAAGGGACAGAGACCAAAACAATTACGAAGATAGCAAAAAAGAGAAACGTGGAAAATTTATGAAAAACTGTGAAAATTGTGTGGTGGCGCATTGAAAATGGTGCTGCGATCGGGAATTATAATTCCATTTCAATTTCGCGATACAAAAAAGCTGCTCATGATTGGCGTGCCCGAGGAGAATCGAAATTTAAACATATGGGACTTGAAGAATGTTGGTAAGCCCTGCGCCAGCGACTGCGTGGTGCTGCTGTTGGGGGTGGGGGTGTGTGAGTTGCAGGTTGGGGCTGGGGCAGGTGCCATGATAATAGTGAGGTGGGGGCAATAGCGCACGCTGCTGCCGCTGCTCGCTGCCCGATGGGGCCTGCCTGCTGCCACACAGACCCAGGGCAGGTCGTTAAACTTAATTGCCTACACAGAGAATGTGTGTACTATGATGAAGAGTGGAAAGTGGAAAGAGCATAGAAAGAAGAAACAATCATAAATTGCATTTTGGACATTGGAATTGAAGGAATATTGTATATCCCAATCCCATTTCGATTTCGATTTCAGTGCGCGCCGCATTTGGTATCTACAATTTCGAGTTTCGCAACAAAAAAATTGGCTTCAACATACCCGATGAGCTGCTGCTGCATTACTTGGCCCAACGACACGACCTCACAAATTTCGTTATAGAAATCAGTCAAGGTAAATAGATATATACATCTATATATATATATATATATATATATTGAATGCATACATATGTATGTATATAAGTTAGCCGCGTTATGTGTAGCGTTTAAGCCACTTTGCACCACTTGGAGCCGCATATACATAGTGGTGTCTTATCAGTTTATCAGCTATATATGTATGCATTCGATTGCATATATAGTACAGATCTCTCTCTGTGTGTGTGTGTGTATATACATAGACGCGACGCGGCAACCGTAAACGTGCTTTGCTTGTAAGTCTCTGCCAATTGCATTGTAATAAAACCACGCATTGAAAATGCTTCCTCTTGCAGCCCTAGACGATGGTCATGCCAAGGAGCTGCTCTCGTACGAGCCCTCCTGTTCGATGGCAGCGCTCAAACAGCAACACCAGCACCAACAGCAGCAGCAGCAGCAACAACAGCATCATCAGCAGCAGCAGCAACAGCAGCAGCAGCATCATGCAGCTTCACATGCTCCACACCAGGTGCCACTGCCACAACGATCCAATGACAGCGTTAGCCATACACACGACTATGGAGCAAGCGGCAGTGCTGGAGCCTCCACGCTGCCCGGCTCGCAACCCGTTTCCCCCGCACTGCGGGTGTGCAACGAACCCGGAGATTCACCACTGGAACAGACAAACAACTCCAGTTCGGATCATGTGGATGCAACGCAAAAGCTGCGTCTCACACAAACCTATGCGGAACGCACACCCGAGTCCCTAACACAATCCATAGATCCCATGGATATAATACCCAAAGCAGAGTCCGAAACGGATGCGGAGCGTATGGCGCGTGTGGTACGCTTTCAGGCACGTGAACAGCAGCGGCAGCAACAGGAGCAGCAGCATGCCCAGGCATTGCAGCAGGAGGCACAGGCGCTGCAGCATGTCTTGCCCGGCCAGCAGTTCTTCAGCAACTATGCGCACAGTCTGCCCACAATGACGCCACCAAATGCATCCACACAGCCGCCATATACGTCGGGTCTGATGAGTCGCTTTAGAAGTGAGTATAGGAGGAGAGGATGATCGAGTGAGATTGAGAGAGTGATTTGCTAAACCGCTTCGTATTGCAGAACGTGGCGAACGCATGTCCAAGGATCAGAAGGAGCTCTATGTCAAATTCTTTGAGGATAATCCCTGCATGCTGTCGAATCATCGCCGTCACGATGGACTCACCGAACCACTGTGGGCCAAACTGGCGCACATGCTCAACAGCGTGCCCCAGGGCGCCGTCAAGAATGTCGAGGATTGGAAACAGACATTCGATGCTTGGCGCTATCGCATTTTCATGTACACACGCTACAACTCCAAGCTGAGCATGTCGGATACGAGTGATCCGAAGAACTTTAAGCCACTGACCGCAACCGATCAGAAGGCCTACGCCATGTGGACCAGTCACAAGCACATTGTGCCGCCGGACTATGAGAAAATGGATATGTTTGTGCCGCTGGACGAGAGCACAACGGCGACCAACAGCTATGATTACTAGAGCCCGCCCCCCCCACAAGCAATCCAAGCGAGATACCAGTGCAAATGTTAATGATGTTCGATCCCTACGATGTGTACTTTAACTAATACTAAGCGCTAAATACATTATGTTTAAGCAACATATACGAACCCAGCTGTTTCCTTAGTAGTTACTAAGTTTTTTGTGTCTACGCCTTGACTAATCTGCTGCCCTCTTGTGTTTTCAGTGTACGATGCCGCGCTGGAGAACTATGTGCTGCATCCGCAGTGTCGCTGTGGAGCACAGAAATTACTCAGTGATTCGCCAACACCGGAGGAACCTACAAACCTGTGCCAGTCCAATAGTGTCATCGATGTTGCCACCTCGACGGCTGCACTGGCACAGCTGCCCCACTGCGATGATGATGAGCAGGAGAGCATGAAGTATCGCATTGATAAGGCCAGCAGTGGCGCTGCCTCCGCTGAGCTGGTGGGCATGCCTGCCTATGAGCCTTGCTCACCCAAAATGGACTATGAGACACAGGATGAACTGCCAGACTCGCCGCACTCACAGCAACAGCTGCAGCAGCAGTTGCCGACACCAACAATTGCCTTGCCACCGCCGCCAACTCATCATCAGCATCATCACCACGACGACGACGAAGAGGAGCAGCAACAGCAGCAGCAGCAGCAGCTGCTGCAGGAGCGTATACAGCATGAGTTCATGTTGCAGCAGCAACATCAGCATCAGCATTTGCAGCAACAACAGCAACAGCATTTGGCACTGCTGCAGCAGCAGCAACATGAGGCACAACAGCAGCACCAGCAGCAGCAGCAGCACTCTCACCAACACCAACAGTTGCCGCCACAGCAGCAGCAGCAACAAGGAGTGAACATGGCCATCACAGCGACAGGCACCAACAGCATACGCCGTAAGGAGAATCTCCGCCTCCTACTGCTTGTAAACTCTACTAATCTCTTCCTCCCTCTCTCTCTCTCCTACAGAACGCAAGGAGCGCATGTCGAAGCGTCAGAAGGAGCTCTACGTGCATTTTCTGCAGCAGCATCAGTTCATCAACGATCACAGACGCAATGATCCTGTGCTGGATCCCTACTGGCTCAAGCTGGCCAATCTGCTGAATGCGGTGCCACAGGGCGCTGTCAAACATGTCACAGAATGGAAACAAACCTTTGACAATTGGCGCTATCGCATCTTTCTCTATGCGCGCTACAACTCCAAACTGCAGGATGAGGAGGCACAGAATCCACGCAATTTCAAGCCACTGACACGCACCGACAAACAGGCCTATAACATGTGGATACGTAATCCGGATACGGCGCCGCCAGATCTTGATAAAATGCGTAATGTGTTCTGTAACATGGAGGAGAGTACAGCGCATCAGGACTAGAGATGGAGACGGAGTGGGAGGCGTAGCTAGAGTCCACAAATTGCCATTGTCGTAGCTTGTAAGCGAGCACAGCGTGTGCGTGTGTGTCTCAATTTTTTGTATTTGTTTTTTTCGTGTTGAAATCTGTGTGTTTTTATATTATGATATATTATTATATATTGATAAATCATTCTATTTCTTTGTTACGCTATGTATAAATAATAATTGACAAGAATTGTAACCTTGCCTTAAGGATTTGAGACCGAAAACTGTTCTAATCGAAGTTGACAAACTCCTTTCGATTTGCAATCCGATTGTCTCGGTTTGTTTCATTCCATTTTGCTACTGCCTGCCTGCATTGTCAGATCTCTTTCTATACTTCCCTATCTTGTGCCAAGCAGCACGAATCAAGATCTCAAGAGCGACACCTACAACCGCCTTTGCCATGCGTTGATTAATTTACAGCCCGCGGCGTACAGCATCCAATCTGCGACATGCCACTCCACTAGCCCGTGCTGCCGCTGCTGCTGTTCGATCTCACTATAATCCGACCGATCATTAATTAACTATTCAATCATATCCGATACGCTATACTGATGCTGAGTGTCCGCCGATGTCGACTTTTGGCGCGCTACACAGAAAACTCTGCGGATTATCGCCTGCTTAGTCTGACACTAATATTTTTCTAATTTTATCTATTAAATATAATTTAGTTTAGATAATCGTCTCTAGCCTGATGCCTCATCCCATCCATCGATTGCATAATTAAGTCGCTTCTAAAACAACTAAACAACTTTGCAAATTGTGCGGCAATTGTGAATCGTGTTGAGTGTGTTACATAAATTAATTACTTAAGCGAGCATAGCATTGTTAACAGACATGCCCCGATGCACCGTAAATCTCGCAATATCTCGGGGTTCTATTCTCAGTTCTCTCCCTCTCTCTCTCTCCCAGCTGTCTTATCTGCGCGTCGTCCGTTGCCAATTGCCATGGCTAATAAAGATAAATGAATGTGCGCTCATTAAAAATGTTCCAAAGGCATTGAGCCAGGTTATTGGCAGTCGTTCCGAGCTGCGGTTGTTTGCTCTCCCGACTCTGAAGCTGACGCTGCGGCTGTCATGTTATATCCAGTCGATAACTGTAGCATTCAGTCAAGCGTTCAAGATCGACATTAGCATGTGGCTTTCAACTCGTCCAGCGCTGTAGGCCGTGCCAAGTTGACAGCCTCCACTGGGTGGCAATGCAATGTTACAGGTTATGACAGCGGGAAAGGGGGATAAGGGGGACCTCCTCTAATGCATAAAACATGATTCAACTCTCTGCACAGGAAAGAGTTAATTAATAGTAGAAAGAGCTTTAAAAAACTAAATCAAATCGGAAGAATGCATCGACTCATTTGCATCAAGTATAAGTATGATAATTTATAGAATATATATTTATATGGTAGTCTGACTGTTTAGCACTAATTAATGCACTTTTAATTGCCCGCAATTACAGCATTGCGTATTTATTTATTTAGTATTTTTGGCAGACCTGTTTTAAGACTAGAACAGGCCACGCCTCGCCTGGACTGGGCTGGCATGGTGTGGTATGGCATGGCGTGGCCTGGCGACAGCCTTCGGCTTGGTGTATCGCTGAAATGATCATAAATTAGCCTGTCACATTCGATAGTTTACGAAATTACCATCAGATTATTTCGTCTCAGAAAAAATTCTCCCACACTCTCTAAAAAAAAAAAACACTCTGCCTCTTGCAGGCAGTAGCTGCCACTTGTGTTCGGCCCACAAAATCATCAGATCAATCATATTAAACACTGGCGAAGCTGCTCGAGCTGTATATGAAAAATCCATCTAACATATACGATAAACCCGACCATAAATGCAAGATACAGATCGCTTTTGTAAGACCTGTTTCTGTTGTGCGGTGTGCTGTGGTGTCCCGCCCCGCCATATAACGGCAACTTGTCAAGCCAAGCCAAGAGATTGAAGAGGTTGAGGCAGACATATCTGTTGATTTACTATTGAAACAAATACATAATAATTGCAAAAACTTGTGTATGCTAATCGATCGATCGATCGATAGAGTGATCGTTGGAACTATGCGCTGATTGATCTGCCATTCATTATGCATGTTCACAATTTAATTACGACAGCTTAAGTGCCCTCAACCTACAACTAAATAAGGTAGCAGCCTCTACCCCGCCTGCCTGCCTAACTGCTTTGCTGATAATCTGATAAGGCACTGATCTCGCTGATCTTGTTGTTGTTTCGAGGAAATTACGCGCTCGCACTTAACTTAAGAACACACTCTTGCAAATATTCAAATGAAAGAGATAAATATTTATTTTGAATTTTGTTTTTGCTTTTGCAATTTGCATTTACGACAACTCATTACGCTGTGCGATGATATCATATTGTATACGCCAAAGGGCGTAGACTGCAGAAGGGGGACTGCTATAAGGACTGACCTTAACTATATGTCAGTTAAAGACCATGTTAAGCCTACTTCAATGTCGGGCACGTAGCCGATAAGAGACTCCGAGAGAGAGAGAGAGGCCTCATTTTTCGCTGTGCCCGGAAAGAGGTCAGGGCTGTTTATGCGTCTCACGTGTGCCGCTCGTGAGCAGCTCGTGACAGATCAATGCCCAGTTATTTACGCGCTCAATATCCTGTCTGAGCGGGTCAATAAATTCTTTCCCTTTTGCTCCTCTAACGAATTAGCATATTCCCCCCCTCAGGCGTCGATTCCTGATGCAATTTGTTGTTGAATTTCGGTGGCACAAATGTGCGCTCAAATGTGGCATTTCTGTTCGCATATAAACAAAATATATATGCAACAATATATTGTTTATTGTTTTTCGTGTAAATCGACAATATAAATATATTGTTTTATTAATAAACAATAAAAACATTTGATGCCTTGTACACGCTAACAAGCTTAATTTTATGCAAATGAGCAGTAAAAAGCAAAAAAAACACAAACATTATCATCATCGCTGGCAACATGCATCCCAGTCCCAACCGGAAGCTGCCCTAGCAACATTGCATATGCTGGCCTGGCCCGAACTGGCCGTTGTGCATATGAAAAACCCGCTTTGGCAACACACAATGAAAAACCAAAACAAAAATCACGAAAAACACAAAACGAAGCAACCGGGCAGCCCGAGTCGGGTTCGGCGTCGCTGTCGAGGTGCTTCGTCTCGCCCGGTCTCAGCCAGCTGATGTACGTCGTCGTCGTTGTCGACGTCCACAGAGACCCGAGAGACCTGAGACTTTGTGCTGATGCTACCGCATTTGCTGCTTTCAGTGTGGCCCGTGTCGCCAATGTGTTTTGTCACGCTCTAAGCGCCTGCCCTCCTCGGTACGAAAACGTTTCGAAAAAAAAAAAATACCAAACCTCCTCAACAGTTCAAGCTAAAAGTATGTGCAGTGTAAAACAAAAAAAAAAAAAGAAAAAAACATAAAATAAAATAATAAATGAAAATTAAAATGGTGTTAATTATGACAATAACTCAGCCCCACACACACACACACACACAGACAGGCACGCAATCACGCACACACACACACACACACACCCGTACCGTACTTGTTCTGAGTGCGAGGCCCATAAAAATTCCTTGCCCAGAGCCAAATACAAAAGACTTAGGCAACAAACTTGCGTGCAACAATTCCGCAGCAGCGCCTGCAGCAGCGACGTGGTGGCACAACCCAAAACGAAAACCAACCAAGTGCTGTCAGAGCCGTGTTAAATTTATGCAAATAAATAAATCAAAAGCGCGATAGAGCTGCATAAAGGAGGCGTTGCTCTTGTTGTTGTTGTTGTTGTTGTTGCTGCACGCACAAAACATTTGCGAATTTATCAAAAACACTCGAGAGTCATAGAGAGTCGAGGCTTGTTGAGTCGCATAAATCATAGGTCGCCCACCGAAAAAGAAGGGAACAAGTTGGTACTAAAACTAGAACTAGAAAATGGTTAAGAACCCAAAGAACTGCGGCTAAAATAGAGCTAAGATAATGCTGTATTCAAACTAAGCTAAAGTAGAAAAGAACACGCTGAAGAACTACGGCTTAATTCAAGCCAAGACATGGCTACAATCGAGCTGAGTTAATCAAGCTAAAGAACCCTAGAACTGCCTCTAAAAACAGCCTAGACTCAGCTATATTCCAGCTAAACGCACAACTTTTAGTTGTAATTTCGAAAATAGCTTTTTTTAATGCATTATTCGCTTTTAATATGCATGAAAATATATTATAAAATATAGTACCATATGTTACTCTACGTTTAAGTGCCGGAAACGCGCTGCTAATTGCGGGTACTCGTGAATACTTTAAGTACGCT
Source organism: Zaprionus tsacasi (assembly GCA_018904105.1). NCBI lineage: Eukaryota > Metazoa > Arthropoda > Insecta > Diptera > Drosophilidae > Zaprionus > Zaprionus tsacasi. The sequence continues at coordinate 2,294,043 of JAEIFR010000049.1, read as the reverse complement.
CTACAGCTCTCTCAATACACACTCGGAAGTTAATCGTAAAAGGAACTGGCAAATTGAAACCAAAACTAAAGCTGAAACTGAAACTGAAACTGAACCAACCATTATGGGAACTCTGCAGTATAGTCAAGAATCATATTCAGTCAAAGATTGCGCGACTAGTTCCAGTGTGCTGCAATACCACACCGACTGAGACTAACTGAGAAACAAGTTGGAAATTTAATTAAAACATTAACTCATCTCGCGTAAACTAGTTTAACTAGAGTATAAAAAAAACGGAGTAATGAAACCAATTCGAAATCAATTTCAATTCCATTTTCTTGTTTCAATATCGATAAAGGTCACTGAGCGTGAACAATAATATGTATCGATCTATTTTACACCTTAAGCACGTCTTCTCCAAGTTTATTAGGCCATAAAGATTGAAGTCAGGGATATTATAGGGGGGTATATCCAGCATGAGCTGCGCGACATTGTCACGTTTTGGGTTTGGTCGACTTAACTTCATTCTGTTTTCGGCTAAAGACTGTCGAAAATTTACGATGCCAATTATCAGAGACTCGGAATCGGAATAGGAATTGGAATCGGAATCGGAATTGGACTTGTAATGCCTGGCATGTGCGCACATTTGGTTGCATTTGCGACACAAAGAGACCAAAAAACGAACACGGAATCGCGCCAATTGCAAATTACTCGCACTTTTCAATTGAAAGTAAAGCAAAAACAGAGATAGAGATAAAGATAGATACATAATGACAGAGAGGGAGAGAAAAAATCATTGTCACTTCAATTGTTATTTACGTCAAACGGGGGCAAACTCACTGTCTTCTATCTTTGGTCTTTGTCGAGGCACAGTGACTGCAAATTGTCGTCCAGCGCCAGCGGCAACAGCTGAGCAACATTCACCAGCGATCACTGCGGCTGCTGCTGCGCTGCTGTCTGCCCAAAGGGCGATTGCATAATGGGGGGCGGATGGTTCATTTGATATTGCTTCCAATCAGATCTGATATTGTCGCATTGAGCGTGTGTCATTCAATATGCGCACAATGCCGCGAATCTACAATTACAGAGACTCTCATAGTCGTTGCTTGTCTGTGTGTTTTCATAACTAACTCAAGTCAAGACTAATAACAATCATTAAAATGCAAACATCTTTCAAATAGAGGACAACAACTCCAGCTGTGCGTGTGTGTGTGTGTGTGTGCGACAACGACCCTCAAAACGTCTCGGCAATTAAAACATATTGAATAACATAACATAAAAAAAAAACGCATTCATTTCCAATACTTGCAGCGAATCATCATCAATATCGAATCGAGCATCGTTAGAAATTTTACAGCAATTACAAAAATGGTAAGTAACTGTAATTAAAATATTTATTCAACTTTTATTTAACATTTATCGGCCGCACAAGCAAGAGAGAAAAGTGCTTCACAACAAGAAAATAAATTTACACAACTCTGACAACCCGTTGCGAGTGTGTAAATTGGGTGCAAACAGACATGATATACTATATCAAAGCACTCAGATCAAACTCAGAGATATATACCCATATGTATATGTGTTCTCACACTTATATATTTGAAATTAAAATATTTAATAAGCACGCTCTGATTTAATCTGAGATAATGTAAGCAGCCTCGAAAACAACAGCGAAAAGAAGCAGAAGAAGCAAAGGAAACTGTCACGATTCGTTGCCAAACTATATATGAACGTAATGAGTTTTTAGTATCTTGTGCGGGTACTACTCTAAAGTGTTGATTAAGCCAACTTGTAAGCGTATACGAAGCGTCTGTCTAAGCCACATTCGTTTTTTTTTTCCTGCCTTGCAAACAATTGACCAAAGGCAATGACCCACAATTGTTGTTGTTGCTGCTGTTGTTGTTGTTGCTGCTGCTGTTGTTGCTGTTATTGTTGTTGCTGTTGTTGCTGCTGCTGTGGCTATTGCTCATTGTTTGCCCTGTGCTGTGTTGCTTGTGTTATACCGTTAAACAATGCGCGAGAGAAGCTTCTGTCGATTGACAGCTCGTTGCATTTATCGCCAGCCGCAGTTCGTGCCTTAAGTCTTTTGTTTTGCCGGGGGGGTGCACCGGAAACATGTGTGTGTTTGGTGAAATCAGCCTTTCGTTAATTGTCATCGCCAAATGCAACATCATGATGAGAGTAATTAACTTCAGTATTGAATAAGGTTGTTTCTCTCCTCTTCTCTCCTCTTCATCTTCTTTTCGGCAATTTTGTTTATAATAATCGTATATGCAATTCTGTACGATTTTTAACTTCCTCAATCGTTGAAGATTGAGCAATTTGCACAGTTAATTTAGTTATCGCTTCACACGCTTATCGGAATATCATTAAACATTGTTTCGTATACATAATTTGTCGGGGCAATTAAGTATGATACAAACGATGCCCCCTTCTCCCTTTCTGCTATTGTCATGTTTATATTTTGTAATTCAAAATTATTAGATATTTTTGTATTGTTTTTGGTTTGTTTGTTTTTCAAATCGATCCGTAACGAAATGCAGCCAAATTATGCAAAACCAATTTGAGTTAACATTGTTGTTCGTTTATTCGCATATTTTATGTAAAATTATGCAAATTATCGACTTGAGATTTCGTTTGTTTATACTGCATATTCGAATTTGAATGCAACTCTTGAATTGAAATTGACCCGGCAATTTGGCTAACGGTAGCACATTGACCTCTTCTGGGGAAGGGACGGCAGAGGGGTGGGCTATAGTAATAGATCTGTAGGTACGATAGGCTACTCAATAGCCAGACACAGTGGTCAATGGGGTTTCTCCCCCTGCGATCTGGCCGAAAGCGCTTTGATTTATTTATTTATTTTCCATTTTCATTTTCACAACAACACAAAATTCCGGACAGACGTCGAAAAGTTCAAACAGTTAAGTGCCTGACAGGCATTAACTTTTCGCTCAGCAAACCGTTGATTAGTTCAGGCTGTTGTTGCTGTTGTTGTTGCTGCTGTTGCGTTGCAGATTTATGATTAGCGCCCAGTTGAGCCTGAGAGCGACGCAGCGACGACGACGCTGCCCTACTCAAAATGCAAGTTATTACGTTTTGAAGGTTTTTGCGAAACGGTTACGCCCCCAAATGCCACAAATTCAATGAGCCTCAGCCTCATGGATGTAGCCTCAGTCTGCTCCTACTGTGATATCGCCTTGTTCGATCATCGACAAACTGCAACCGTACAACAACAAAAAATTGTTGCAAAATGTAGGAGGAATTTTTATTTAATTTCTGTTTTATTTTTTTCTTTCGGATGCGGCAGCAAATTATTCACTTAACTCAAAAAACTTATTCACTTTGTAGCAATTAATTTTTGAACATGTTATCGAGAAACCGACGATGAGGTCAAGTTTACATAGAACAAGTAGGAGAGCTACAGAGTGTGTGCTGGACTGCCAAATACCCAGCAATACATGTTAAGTTTATAATATAAACGTTATCAAATTTACAGCAGTTATTCAGCTAGTTATAAAATAATTATTAAAGCTTTTAAATTACGCTTGAAATTTAATATTTTTGATTTTGGGACAAGGAAAATATAAATACTTAATTGAATGGCATTTTTTCGGTATATATGATAACCTAAGCACTTGAGTTCCTTGACACAATGTTTGAGTACTCTCCCACCCTTTAGATACCAGATACTACCCGTCGCACCCACTCTATAGTTATTGCAGCTTCAGCTTAAGGAAGATAATAAGGCATTGAGCTGTCTCGCCTCGGCGGCATTTCATTAACCCCATCGAGAGGGCCGAGGGTAATTGAAATCAACATGATGTCTATTTATTTAAATAAATTTCGCTTATTTATTCAGCTTATTTCCCTCTGTTTCTCTGTTGTTGTAGCTGCCTTTTGGCTTATTGACTCCCACGTCTCGTAGCGAGCTTGACTTTTGCCTTTCGCAAATCATTTTCGGGCATCAGCATCAGCATCGGCATCCATCAGCTCTCAGCTTCTCCATTGAAATTATTTGCAAATTATTATTCTTTTGTTAGGCGTATATACGAATATATATATTTGTATACGCAGCCTGAGACAGTCTTACTTATAAATAGCCTGGGAACATGCTGGCAATTAATCAAAATGAATGAGTCGAGAAGCCCCAAAATATATTAAAAAAAAAAACAGATGTATTTCGCTTGATTTGCGTCTTGTCGCCTGTTAGTCTGGAATGCAGGCGAGTTGATGGATGGGGCTGAGCGTACAAAAGGCTGTCTTTAAAGTCTGAATTTGCATTTCCAAAGCTGCAACTCATGTGTGTGTCTGCTCGAGGCTTGAGACATTCTAAACTGACAACGAAGATTTAGAAAGTACAATCGCAAAACGTAAATCCTACACGTCGATCAACTATCGCGCGGCATCTGCCACGACATCGACACCAGAGAAGAACCTCAACTTCAGCTACAACTCGAATTCGAAATACATTCAAAAATGCCTCACAAGGTTGCTGTTACAAGCCTCATATCGCCTCGAGTGCTGACGAGGAAGCCGACGCAGTGTACCACGAATTTTCTTATAGTTTCGCGTTGTTCTTGCGCGAAAAACCGATCAATGACTAAGCCCAAAAAATCCAAATAAAATTCGTACAAATGTTTTCAGCTGCAGCGGACACCAAAAACAATCAAAATGTGAAACAAGTTTCTGTGGCTGCTGCAGCAGGCGAATTGGCCAACATTAAGCTGTGACAAATGAGCCAAGCTGCGAATAATGAAACCAGCAAACACAGAGCAGCAACATGGCTAACAACAACAACTACCAACAACAGCAACTACAAGCTGCGAGCTATCAAAAATGTTTGGCGTTAAAAAGCCATGTCAAAATTTAACGCCAGCTTAGATCGCGCATGCGCAGTGGCTCGAGCCGAGTGGAGTGGAGGCAAGTCAAGCCACCAGTAGCCACCATCGCATTGTGGGGGCGATTCGTCATGTTGTTGCTGCTGCTGCTGTCGCTTGTTTGTTCTGCCGTCTTGTTCAAGGTCGACATGGCTGCGCTAATTGATGTATAGCTGAGGCCTGCAATGAGCGACAAATTGCCAAAAGCCTTGAACTTCTCTTCACAGCAGAAGAGTACGTGCAGGGAGGGAACTGCGGGGTATGGCAGGAGAAGGGCAGCTTGGGCTAGGCCAGAGAGCTTTATATGCAAATGAGCCAAATTACTTGCGACGTTGTAAGACGCAGCAGCTAATTACGCGATACGCTTCGTCTGTCTCTCTCTCAGGCAGATGAAGTCATTTAGCAGCTGTCTCTTTCGCACACTCTTTCCCCTTCTTTGATTCTATGTTAAACTTCTGCCTCTGCGGCGTTCAACTGAAGGTTACTCGGCCAAGTCGACCATAGTATACCATATAGTAACTACTTCGTTAGTTGCGCCTGAAGAACACGTTTGATCTGCCGGATGTCTTCTTTGGGTCTACGAGTACGTCTCAACAAAGCGATTAACATGTAAATTTAATGATCACGTTACAAGGCAAAATTTATGAGCGATATTTCGACTTTGACACCCACTGCAACTAGATATAGTCTTTCTATATACCATACTATACTATACCTAACAAGATTTACGCTGTTAAGCTCACACTTCCTGCTTGCTGCATCAAAAGAAGCGTATACACGCCATTATGATTATAATAATGAGTATGACTAGGCACTGCCACAGTGTATGGCATAATGGCTATATGATAATTATGCGCAAGTCTTTTAGCCCCCCCCTAGTCAAAATGATGGGAGATAAAACAGCAAACTTGACAAAACGAAGTTTTAAGCATGAATAAAACGAATTTTTTATCATGCAAATGCTTGTATACCCTAAGCGACTTCCCTTGGTGACTTTTAACCCATCTACAATCATTGTAAACTTGTAGATCTTGAGTTCATAAAGAAATATCATAGTTTTTGATTTATCATGCCAAATTATATGCAGGTAAAATCATGTTTAGTATCATAGACTTCCCTTTACTGACTTTTAACCTATCTGCAGTAATTATAAGCCAGCAGATCTTGAGATCATTCATTAATTTCATGATTTCTTTTCAATCATGCCAAATTTACTGTTTGAATACACTCATACTGACAGCTGACCTATCTAATACAAAAGAAATCTAGCAGATCCCACACTTTCAATTATTTACACAACTCAAAGCTGAAAGTGCTTTGATTAATGATCTCTCGATGAGATCCAGACTTTCATATCATTAGCCCTTTGTATTCTTTGATCTCCTCAACTCGGGCACACTTTCATCGCCCACATATCATATCGTACGTGCATATCGAGATACTTTCATTAATCATCTATGCAACGTTGTGCAACACTGTGACCCGCACAACGTACGCTTGCAAAACTTTACGAAATGCACAAAAAATTAAAATTATATTTATTTCGTTCAAAATTTCCCCCATATCAATAATTAAACTATAATATCAGGCCACATGGCCCGCATGGCCCACAAAATACCCGTAGTTCGTTGGGTAAAAACCCCATCAAAATCGAAAAAAATGCAGCCAATAGTAGGCAATGCCCTCATGCCGCCCCTGGAATGAATTATTTCAATTAGGGCGTTTAAAAAATGATTATGGCATACTTATTATCGTATTACGATTGGCGAACGCGCCAATGAAATCGTTAAACACGCCGGCACAATATTATTTTTTATTTTTATTCTTCTCGCGCCGATGATAAAGTTGTGCAATAAAAGACAATGCGGTGTTTTGGAGCTGCTGCAGCACGATAAAGCCACCGAACGGCTTGTCCAGTGCAGCGCTGGACTGGGCAGCTGGCGCCCCCGCCTAGCGCACCGCCACATTAAATTAAATCTAAGCTTGACCCAAAAATGTGCAATGCTACTTAAACGTTTTGTTTTTTTTCTCTCTTTCGAACATTTCGCAAAATCAAAAACAGCAAAGAAAAAGCGATATTTTTTCCTACTTAGAGTTTCTGATCTTTGACTAAGCACTTAATTTGAGCCGAAAAGCTGTACAAGCTGCTGCAGCCATGCCTGCTTTGATAATAAATGATTATTTTCGTGCTAAACTGCGTTAATCACAGATAATGATAATATGCCATGTAATGCGCGCGCCGTGTAGTAACCGCGTTTTTCTTTTTTTTTTGGGGTTTTTATTGATTGTTTTTAATTAGTCCGCTTGTGTTTTGTGTGGTTAGAACTGCCCCTTCCTGCTCATTACGCCATGTATCGAACATGGAGGAAGGCAGACCCATATCAAAGAGGGAGTGCCGTCCAATTAATGGCATCCAAAGCGACTCCACCTCGTGGCATGTCAGGCCAGGTTCAATGAACCACAATGCGGCGTAATTTTGGAACTTTAAATATGCCGACAGTGCCTGCAAAAAAAAACTTCCCAGTCTCCCGATTCTCAGTAATCCCTCAGGCCTGTACTCGCACATTTTAATTAACTTGGTAATTGTAAAAGCCACAAGAACTGGAGAAAACCAGTACACGTGTCGCCCTACTACACTCAGCGAAAGACAGCAAAAAAAAGAAACCCATTTCCGACTTTATGATCTAAGCCCAGAGTAATAATGACTGGCTTAGATAAGATACAATTAGAGTGAGAAACGTAATTAACTTAATTAAACACAATTGAAGTTCTTTTCATTGTGTTTTCCTGAGACTTTTTCCCAACTATAAAAAATCTCAAACTCCACTCAAGATTCGCTGCTCTTTTGGGAAACTGATATCACTTCACTTATCGATAAATTTCTATAAATTACTTCCAAATTGGTTTCTTCAAGTGTAAAATTCGACGACGTTAAGTGTGTTTCAAGTTCAGGGTCATTCTCATTATGTCTCGGAAGTGACAAGAGAGATAAAAGCTGCGATCATACATAATTGAGAGTCCATTGTAGTGTTACACAAGAGTTTTGATGCCGTCATGCTACTTGACAAACTGGATCTATAACTGCGGGCTCAGCTCAAGTGATTTGGTCTGTTATTGAATTAAAAGCTCAATAATTCGATATGCAATATCAAGAAACTCAATTAGTACTTCGATTCGATCACCAACTCCGTGGATTTGCACAATTTCGACTGAATTGCGACACAAAGATTGCACAATTCTTAACGTAACCATAATCTATGAGCTAATCTTAGTTTCCCCAATTTAATGCCTACTGTGGGTAATTAAAAAAAGAGTCTCAGTCTCAGTCTTAGTTCATTAACAACAGGTCTACATACAATAAAAGACAATGCCATAAAAGTGAACTGCAAAAGAGGCCTCGCTTGCGACGGCCTGCATTTTGGCTAATCGATTGTCGCTTCTGACAAATATCTGTTTAAAATGCACTACGTATTCCGTAATACAGTTGAATGTAAAGTTCGTTTTCTCACTTACCTTGTGCAGCCATCAAATAAATTAATTATCGCAGCGCCGTGCCATAAAAAATGTAATCATGTAACATTTAAATACCCTCGGAAATGCAAGCAAAGTGGATAAGAACTCTGTAAAGTTGCAACATCCTGCAATCACTTATGTATGTTAACGACACTGTTATCACTATGTTATGTAAAGTTAGCATTAAGCTCGGCTTTCTGCACTGTGTTGTTTACATTTTGTTTTGCTCCTGTTATGTAATTGCAGAAATCTGTTACATAGCATAAACGTTTAATGCTAATGCATACATACATACATACATGCGTACATGAGTGTGTTTGTGTATGCATAAGTGCATTTACTTTATTTTTTCATTTCTCCACTTCATATTTTATGATATTTAGCACACACATATGCACTAGCACAGTCGTAACACCCCGCATAGGGTATAGGTTACACATACGCGTATGTTTATTCGTATTTCTATATGTATGTCAAACTTTGGCAAATGCGCATGCCTTGCCAACTTTATTTATGGTGCCGCGTTTACAAGTTATGCTCAAGCACGCTCACTCTCGTCTGCATGTTTAACGTAATAGTCGAAGTTGACATATTCAATTTGCAACACGTGTAATGAATTCTCATCTTTTGCACAGTTGAAAAAAAACACACACACAGCCGCGCGCACAAAAAGAACTGAACGAATAAAGAGGAGCAAAAACAAGCGGTAAATCAGACAGTCACCCACGCAGGAGAGCGTGATTAGCAGAGTTAGAGAGCGGGAGAGCGGGAGTGTCTAACAGACCGTGTAAAGTTTGCAGCTTTGCAGTCTGCAACTTTGCAGTATGCTGTTGCTGCACAGGTGGCATCGATAAATCAATGGTATCGATATCTTTTGTGCACATTGTCAAAAGCGCCGACGATTGACAAATTGGCAAGCGCCGAAATTGGCCAAGGAGAGCGTACTTTGTTTTGTTCGCTGTGTGTTTTGCAATTGCAACGTATTCAATGTAATGTCTGCTCCTGCTACTCTAACACCCGCGCCCCCCCTTAGCCATAGAAACCCCAAGCATAATTCACATTTAGCACCTTTCAAGCGCGTTTTTTCTAGCGCATGTGCACCAAATTGATCATTAGCTGCAAAAACACTTGAAGCCCGGTGACAATGCGCACAATGCATAAATAAATAAATAAATAATAAGCTGCGAGCCATGTTCAAGTGCACAACAGAAATGCCTTATTAATAGTTCAATAATCGAATTAATTCACAAGAGAATTATATCGAATCGATGAATAAAAACTCGCACCTTTTTTTCGAGGCCTGTAATTAATCAACATAAATACAAACAACAAGTCAAATCAATTAACAAAGCATAAATATTTATTGCTTATTTTAAATAAATCACGAACTCATGTCAAGACAATTTCCAAAAAAGTCTCTGTGGCATAATGTCAGTATGTTGGGAAATTTACAAAGAAAACAACAATAACGAAAGAGAGACGAGGTGAGACGAGGCGAAACAAAGCGCAAAACAATTTGTGTTGATTATTTTGATTCGTTTTTCGTTGCGTTTTTCGTACACTTGACATTGTTGTAAGACTCCGTAATTATTATTAAATTATCAGGCTTAAAAGGCACGAATCGAGTTCAAGTGCAAACGGTGCTGGTGCTGGTGCATCTAAATAAAGCGCATTTAATTGCCTGATTGGACTGCGTAGTCCAATTGGAATGCCGTTGAAAAAAGGCAACAGCGAGTTGGCAGCGTATTGGGAGCGATTTGCTGCGAAAGGCGAATGTCCAATCGACACACACACACACACACAGATAGGCAGAGAGTCACGTAGTGACTGGGCAACATTCACTGATCTTTCAACTTTCAACCATTCTCCTGCTGCTTGTTCCTCTCGTTGCAGCACTCATCAATTTGCCTGCTGCTAGTCACCTGCCTCGCCGCCAGCTGCCAGGCGATACGCGTCGACTGGGGCACAAATACGGGACCAATAGTGCCGCCACCGCCTCGCACCACGCCCACACCGCCACGTCAGCCATATCGTGAGCCCGCGCCCGTTTGGGAGGATCAAAGCGACGACATACCCAATCCCAATCCCTATGTGTAAGTGAGCCCCCACTTGACCCCCCGTCGACTCTCGACCCACTTAATTTTCTTCCTCTTCCTTTCTGCAGTTATGTGCTGCCACCTCCGTCACGCCCGCGCACCTGGGTCATACCCGCCGGTCCCTATGCGCCGCCCAACTACAACAATCAGCCGCCCAAGCAGCGTAACTATGCTGAGCTTGTGCGTCCAGGCAACGCGCCGGCGGGAGCAGCAGCTGCCGTTGGTACCGTCAGTGTGCCCGGCCTGGCGGCACAGTATGTGCCCGGCGTGGGCATTAAATACACTGCAATTGTGACCGACAAGCTGCAGGGCAAATACAATGCAAAGACCAAGAAGTACAAGGCCTACGAGAAGGGCTACGACAAGGCCAAATATGTGCCCTGGAATTATGTAAGACAATATGATAATCGCAAGCGTTATCTGCGCTACTGATAAGTCTACAAGTACAACCCCCCTCCCCACCCAACACCACTGCCCCGCTAACCAATCCCCCCAACAAGGAGATGTTGTGTTGTCGTTTTGTAAACAACAAATTGAAAGCCAAAAGAAAATGAAAAAAGAAACCAGCTAAAAATGGAAGATATGAGAAAAAAAAACCAACTACAAATAAAATCGAGCAAACGCTTTTCACACTTTTTTAAACCAAATGCTTTTGCAGTGTAAATACACACACACACGCAGACACATAGGCAGTGTAACACAGATACACAAATACACAGACAGGCACAGGGAATCAGGGAGAGAGAGAGAGAGAGAGGGCAGACACATTCATTTACACATGCCAAATAGAGACAGCAGCAGTGAGGGAGCTGCTCACACACACACACTCACACACACACACACACACACATTCTCACACACATATACACTCACCCACACACACACACACACACACAGAGGCATCCAGCGCCGTCAGCAAGTCGCACTCGCAATCGCCTTCGCAATCGCCTTCGCCATCGCCATCGCCATCGCCTTCGCTTTCATGTCTCCATGTACACCACATCCCATTCCCATTCCCATTCCCATTCCATTCCCATTGCCATTCCCATTCTCGCCATGTCCATGTCCATGTCCATGTCATAATCACGTGCATCATCTCATTGCAGTTGCAGCTGCTGCCGCTGATGGTGCAGCCGGAGGAGCAGCTGGACGGGCAGCAGCAGCAAGTGGCTCCACTTGGCTCCTCCACAACAACAACTGCAGCGCCCAGCAGCAGCACCACGCAACAGCCCACTACAACAACAGCAACAAGTACGACGACAACAACAACAACTGCAGCAGCAGCAGGGGCAACAGAGGCAGCAGCAGCAGGGGCAGCAGGAGCAGAGGCAACAGTTGCCAATTACAAGCTTGCCCACGAGAAGAGCGCCTACCTGAAGAAGCACAACAAGCTGAAGAAGCTGCTCGAGCAGATGCAGATGCAGGCGCACAACAGCAGCAGCAACAGCAACAACATCAGCAGCAGCAGCAACAGCAGCTCCGCGCTGACCTCAAGTTGAGCGACAAGAAAAATACTAAAAAAAAAAAAATAAATACTGCAAAACTATATAAAAAATGCGCAAAAAAATATGTTGTAAGACTTGCCCAAAATCTGTAAATACATTAATAATAAATCGAATGGAAAATAAGTGAAGGCAGCAGTGGCAGAGGGGGAGGGAGAGGGAAGCAAAGTGGGTGGGTGCCTGCGCTTGCGCAAAATCAAAAGACTCAGGCAACAAACTTGCGTGCACTAAACGGCGGCATTAATTGCCAGCCAAAGCAAAGGGTAAACACGCTCATACACACATAGTATGTGATCTAGCGCCTGCAACGGTGATTGGGAATTGCAGAGAGAGAGAGAGATAGCTCCAGCGGCAAGGTGAGCTGCGGTGAGGTTAAGCTGGGAGACAGCTATAACGGTAACGTGTCTGAAACGGCTTTTCGTCGCCTGAGGCGGCAAAGCGCAGTTGGCAATTAGACTGTGAGTGCAATTAGTCTCAACAAAGGCGACGACAACGACGACGATAGCGACGACGATGGCGGCTTCTGGTGGCCCATCATTTAGTTGATCACAGAGCCGACGAACCGATGACGACCCTGACCGCGGCAGCAGCAACAAAAAAACAGAAAAAAAAAACAGAAAGAAAAACGACAGCAAAGCGATGGTTTTTTTTTGCCTGTCGCAGAAGTCATTAGCCCGCGGCATCCAATCGCATTGTCAACTTTTTGTCTACAGTATTTTAGTATTTAAGTATTTATGCGGTATATTTTCGCCTTACTAAACATTACAGTTAATTAGCAGGCTGCAAATGTTGATTGAAAGCGAGAGAGAGCCAAAACCCTTAATTAAAATCAATTTGAGCTGCAAATTGACACCAATTGGCCGGGTGACCAAGCAGCAAGGGGGGTCTCTACTCTGTAGTAGGCGTGGCTGCAAAGTGCGCAACATTAGTCCGACAAGCCATGCAGGCGTTAATTATAATAATTATTTAACAATTAACATAAGTTAAACTTCATAATTTAACACTCCCTTTGGCGCTCTGCGCGATCTGCCCGAGCAAAAAAAAAAAAACAATCGTTATATATTCCTTGATTCCGTCCCGAGTTTATTCACATTCCCCACAAATATAATCAGAATATAAACAAAATATTTGCAATTCAATTATTCAATTTAATTTGAGTGCAGGCAACGTATATTATAGACTGTTTATATACTCTGATAATCTTGCAAGTATTGATGAAATTTACGCGATTTTGTCTTGTTCATAATTCAATTTTCAAATCAATTAAGTGCAATTGTAAAAGGGGTGACACATGGCAGCTCCAAAAAAAGGAAACTGCATAAACGTTTGTGTTCATGGGGGCGCTTGATTAACGCGTTTTAAGAAGCGATTTCAGGCAATTTCACGCGATTTCATGCAACTTTGCGACTTTGCAGCGTTTGGAGCGCGTTTTGTGCGCGTTTGTGAGTGTGGGAAACGTTTTGGGCATGAATTGTGGCAAGCTGACGCTGCCGTGCATAACCTTGGGGTAGTCACAGCTGCTCCCTGCCTGCCTGCCCCTCTGCTGCCTCTCTACACCCTCTCTACATGTCTCTCTTCTCGCCTCTCTTGATCGCATCCAGCAGAATTGATGACGTCGCCTGATACGTATACGAAATGTGCTAATGGTGGGCGTAACATCGCCGATCGAAACAAAAGATAATGCTCGTATGATGCATGCGCATATATATATTTATAGCATGGCATTATAGCAAATATAGATTTATAAATATGCATAACTTGAGGAATAAATTGCATCTCCCAGTCTCGCTCCATCTCTGCCTGTCACCCTTCACCTTTTGCCAACGCCATCACGCTGCCATTCGTCATGCAGCATTAGCTAAATATATATCTCGGCTATATGCAATATATTTTTCGATATATGCCGCCGGCGCACGCTGCGTATGCGCAATATGCCAAAGCTAGCAAAGGCGGCCCCAGCACGTTGCCTGCTGCTGCTGCTGCAGCTGGCGAAATTAATTTGATTAGAAACAAGTCTAGCCAGAAAATGGCCAAAAAAATATCAGCAGAGGTGACTGCTGTGGACTGTGCCTGTGCCTGGTACTTCCTATAGCTACCGATGGCTGCCCGATGATTATATAGTCACGTTGTTAACTACATCTTCACGGTGCACGGCGAGCGAGCAAATGCGATGGAGAAAAAACCTTGCAGCGTGTGCTGCTGCTGCTGCTGCTGCTGCCACTGTGGCGCAATCGCCGCCGACATCTTTCACACTTCGTTAAAGGTAAAGGCGAGCAAAAGAGGCAAGAGGCTGTGCCTCGCCAGCGCAATTTATTGTCAAGAAAAAGCGAGAGAGAAGTGATAAAAAAAAACTGCAATATGCACATTACCGCAGCTCCCCGCACCCGACTCGAGGCCAGACCCTAACGTGACGGGCAGCAGCAGCCACACTCCACACTCTAAGCTGACCCGTCATCAATGCAACCGCCCGCCCCTTACCCGCCTCCCTCCGCCCCTGCTCAACCCTTTTTGCAGATTGCTCCGTTTATGAGCGCAACTTTCTTTCTTTCGTTGCTTGCATCATTCACTGGCACGTTGCGCTTAAATACAAAGATTTGTACAAGTGACGCGGCTACCTAGGCTGCCAATCCCCGCTAATCCCGGCCAGCTGCGGCCCAGGGCCCGTCCCATTCGTTCGATTCGCAGTTCATAAAAATCAATGCCCTTTTGATTAGACACAGCCGCAAATTGCAGCGCTTGTGAAAGGCATCTCCTCCAGCGAGCAGCTTCCTCCAATTGGCCACTGCCCACCCACTCCTCCCTCTCCAACCCCCTCTGAGTCCACCCCTCTCTGGTAAATAAAGAAATTGTCTAATTAAGCCTGCGCTTTTGGATTTGCCATGGGCCATATTACGCATACGCCCCGCAGCCGCGCGAGTCGCTTCTAGACTCGCTCCGCAGTGCGGCTCATTACACAATTGCAGCTGCTGCAACAACAACAACAACAACTTTGTTGCCAATTTTAAGTGCCCAAAATTGGCGGGCCCAAAGTTCAGTCTTTTTTTTGAATTATTAACACGAAATTATGACAATAATTCAGGCAAGTCAAGAAAAAAGTAAGAAATAAAAAGCTTGTGCAATCGCCGGGCGCATCTTTTGCAGATGGGAAGGAGGAGCAGGGAGACAGCTGGCAGGCAGGAGTTGCCAGACCAGGCCAGGAAATACAAGTTTCCAGCTGCTGCTGCTGCATCGTGTTTCCTTTGAGCCGCGGCTAATTGCAAAAACGAAATGAAAAAATTCAGTTTGATCTGCTTTTCGATGTTCGTTTCGTTTTGTTTCGTTTTCCATGACAATTTTCCAAAGCGGGCTAATATTAAATACTTGTGAAAAACGGGCCGACAGAGAGAGAGAGAGAGAGAGAGAGAGATACAGAGACAGCTTGAACATGTGGCACATGTTTATTCATAACACGCAACCCGAACCCAGTTCGGCAACGTCTCCTGCCACGTCTCCGCCTGCCACAACTCCTACTGCAGATGCGATTACAACAGTTACAGTTAAAGAGATTCCCCCTCCAGCAGACGTGTCCATGTGGCGGCCGAGTAAGTCAGCCAGTTAGCCAGTTAGTCCAGCCAGCTAGCCAGTTAGTCGGTTAGTCAGTTAGTCGGGCAGTTCCAGCCCCAGCACCAGCCCCATCAATGCGAAATGGAAACATTTTGCTGCTGTTTCTGCTGCTGCTGCTGCTGCGATTTCTATTGATTTGTAGCCAGATTTCTTGTTTGTTCATTAGTTGTTGTTGTTGTTGTTGTTGTTTGTTTGTTGCTTTCCTTGCGCTTTCCTTACATAATCAGCCAAATGGTCCCCGGACGCTTTTGACCACGTTTGCGTCAAGCTATGCGGGTGCTTATCGCACACGTTGCTGCGTTACATAGTCGCACAGGGAGATAGGGAGAGGAGAGAGAGAGAGAGAGAGAAAAGGAAAAAAAAAGAGGGAGAGAGAAGAGAATACGGGAAGGGAGAGAGACTGAGCCTTGCTGTCGTGTCAGGCAGGCGCAGTTAACCTTATTCGCTGTTCATGGTTGTTATCGCAGCAGCAGCAGTTGTTGTTGTAGCTGCAACTGTTGCTGCTGCTGCTACTAGTGTTGCAGTTGTTCCTCTTGTTGTTGTTGTCCTCCCAGTTGCAGTTGCAGTTGATCTCGCAGGCCTCGCAATGTCGCAGATCAGGCTCGACATGCAGGCAATGTGGAAGTTACGCGCATGGTGCAGTACACTGGCAGAAATTGCAGCTGAAAAGCAGAAAGAGAAAAAACTGTGTATTAAAAATATATATTATATTTTCCCTGTATTTTTTTAACTTCAAAAATTTCTACATTTTTTTAAACGAAACTGCAAAACTCATGCTAATATCGCTTAAAACAAAATGCGGCGCCATGCTGTCTGTGCTGAATGTGCTCAGGGCCAGCTACAGATACAGCTACAAATGGCAGCTGTGAGTGAGCGAGAGAGCAGCTGTAAGACAGAGAGAGAGAGAGCAGCTAGTGCCATATATTGGGTGTGTGAGTGGCACGTGCTCAGTTTGTTTGGTAAACAAAAGATTTGTTTGTAAACAAAAGGGCGTGCGGGTAAACAAAGAGGTATCTCTAAGCTACAAAAGTATCTTAAAGATACAACAGTATCTATCAACTATTAAAGTATCTTTTAAGCAACTTGAAGCTATAAAAGATAGACAAAGTTGAAGAAATAATACAAATATATAAAAGTAACTCATATTACGACAAGGTAGAGTCTACTCAGGTATACAAGCTGCTCAAGGCAGTCTATAGGCTTACCAATCAGCCTTATATATAATCCCTGCCACACGCCTATACTTTCCTCAGCCCACAGCTTTCTGCCAAGTGAAATATATCCTATTTATTTATCTACAAATCAGCTTAATTTCTATCCTACCCACTCTCAAGTTGACTTTGACAGGCGGCCCCCCCAAGCAGCCCACACACTTTCTACACAGGCTTTCCGTGCCAGGAAAATGACAAGAAACCCTTTTAACGATTCGCCTTATCGCTGCAATCAGAGAGCATTTCCTCGCTCTCACTCTCTCTCTCTCTCCTCTCACTGTCTCTCTCTGTCAATTAACACCGCACTGGAGTGGCCTCTTAACGGCCTTCCCCAAGTTGCAGTACGTAACGGGTATTTGCCAATTAAAATGCGACTAGGATAAGTGCAACAACAACAACAACAACACAAATAACAAGAAAACGTGCCTAATGCGCGATGCAAGTTAAAAAATAAACAAAAAATTCGCTACGATTTGGATTTGGATTCAGAGTCGAGTGAAACGAAACGAACCAGTTTTTTTTTTTATCCCCCCAAATGCGAATTTACATAATGTGCGCCAAATGGGCAGCAGGCGAACATAAATCTTGCGACAGGTCAACAGCATAAACAACAATAAAAACAATAACAACAAAAAGCAAAAGCAATGACAATGACAATTGTATGCGAAAACTGCGGAAAAAGGCCAAACTAGCCGATAGAGAGAGAGAGAAAAAAGGCTCGAAAGCAAAGCAAACAAATTGAAGTTCATGGAAAATCAATTTCAATTTCAATGAAAGTTGCCACAGCCAATCTGGATATGAGTACCAGACTGTAGGTTCAATCTTCGGCTTTATGCAGATCGCAGCTAAACGTGGCAAGTAATTGTTGCATGTATACTATGTATATATAAGTATTTTTCACAATTTTCGCAAAATGAAAGGCACAGCTTGGCTTGGCGTTTCCTACTCTACCTGTGCGCGATAGTATTGTTTACTATCTGTTAGCATGAGGGGCACGAGTAGAGTGAGTAGTATATCAATGGCAAACACTCGACGTGACACGATAAAGGAGATTTGTGGCCGAGGCAAAGTGTTTGGAGTGCACTTTGCACTTGCTGGGGCAGATGGACCTCCACTGAGAGACCCCACTGAGAGATCTCAGCCAAGTGCTGGCCCGTCACATTCTCTCTCTCTCTCAAATATAATTATATGGCATGCAGGGCGATTGCAGTTTGGACTTGACTCGATTGGGCAATACGCGCCTCTTTCTGGCGCAATAATTGCGAAAAAAAACAGTGCACTCATATAGGTATGAGCACCCTACTCACTCCCCCATCTATACCCGTGCATACAGCTATTCAATACTCATCCAGCGAGCAACAAAAGCGAATTACAACAAAAGGGCATGATGCCGCAAAAAAAAAACACAAAAAAAACTGTGCAGTCCGTAACCGCAAATTAGTTTGAAGACCATTAAAAAGCCGCCAACAACATTGCAAAATGAAAATGCAGCTGGAAAAATCGTTTGGCGTTGATTTTTCAATGCTGATTGTAAAACTGACGCATCAAATGGGAAGCTCTAGTGTTTTTGTTGTTGTTGCTGCTGTTATTGCGGCTGTTATTGCTGCTGTTATTGCGGCTGTTATTGCTGCTGTTATTGCTGCTGCTATTGTTGTCGCTGCCGCTGTTATTGCTCTGCGACAATGACAGAGCGCGACCAATACAGCAATAACAGCGGCATAACAGCGCAACAACAACACGGACTTGCAACTCATTTTGCAATATTGAAAAACGTGCACAATCTCTTTGCAAAGGGTCTTGGTCGTGTGTGCGGCGTTTCTTTTTTTGGGCATTAGAATCATAAAAGATGTTTGCATAATCCGACAAAATAATAACAACAACAACAACAATAAAAATGAGAATAATCAAGAAGGCAAACAGAAAACACAGACAGATAGAGCCATCAAAAATGCCATTTTTTTTTCTTTTCGAGAAACCTCTTTGCTAAATTATTGTGGATTCATTATGTTTACATTTTCAAATTGTATGTATATACGAAACCGCAAATGGAGTTCAAGAGAGTTTGCCATAAGTACCAGAAATAAGCGATTTATTTGTGGTTCGTCTGCGGCGTCTGCGGTGGCGGCGCGTATTGTTTCTCCCTCTCCCTTTACGTATTTAAGAATTTGGCTAGATAAGTGTTTCATTTCGTGATCGGCACGTGGCTAATGCGTTTTTTGGTGCTAAAAGGAAGTAAACGCAATAACTCTAAATGGAACATAATGGAATTCAATTAAATTGCATAATTAAATTCGGTAAATTAAATAAACTTGCAGGGGGAAGAGGAAATAAATAGCTGGAAAAATATCTAACTAGATCTTAAGAACCCTATAGCGAATGCCAATACTCATATCTTGATTGTAAATCAATGTCTTTGGCAACTTTTCTTTCAGCTCAGCTTATTGCCATAAAACTGTTAATGCAACATTTACTGTTAGCGCACTGTTAGATGCTGAGCTTAGTAATCGATAAGTGGCGATAAATTTAAAGAGTCATAAAGTTCATCGCTATCAGCCGTTGATTGTAGGTTAGGGGGAAACTTCAAAGCAAAAGTTGGAATTGCAAAAAGGTATAATAAAACAAACTGCCGAGTCTTTAGTTCTGCCTTATCAGGCGACATAATTACACCTGTCAAGCAAGTCGCTGCCACTGCTGCTGCTGCTGGCTAAGATCGTGTCAATCAGCTGTTCTCCGATTGATTACGGCTCTAACCTTTCGCCCGTAGGTCGGGGGGAAATGGCTTAACTTATCTAATAGACAAAATTTGCGATAATTTTTCCACAGACGAGGCGCAAGCCCACAATACTCCAAATACCACCCATCAAACATTTCTCAGTCGGGCAAGGAAAAATGAGGCTTAAATTATTGGCCTGGCATTTAACATGACAGCCACATTAAATTGTCCACTTTGGCAACCTGTGCCGGCACCATATACGAGTCGGGGCGACTATATATCGGTTTAAGAGCATATAGATACATATGTATACACACATGTGCAGCCAACCTGCCCGCCTGCCTGCCTGCCTGCCGGCACAGCCAACAATAATTGAGGTTTGCCGGCGCTGCTGACACGGCGACACGGCCCGGCACCGGCACGGATCGGATCGCAACGGATTGGATTGGATCGGGCATAGCCCGCCTGAGGCTGTAGTTGGGCGCGGGATCTCTTAAGGAAATGCATTGGACGACGGCAAGTCAAGAGCTAAAAGATTTTAATTGTCACTTTCGTTGCCTTTTTTCAGTTACCAGGCGAAATTTCAAAAATTTTAATTCAAATTTAATGCGCTCAAATGAGTTGGCATTGTGCAAGAGTTGCCAGGCCACCGCCAGACCAGCGCCACTAGAGACGCCACCAGAGTGGAAAGAGCTCGTATATTATAGGTGTTAGTGTTATTGGTGTTAACGGGGTAATGGTGTTGCAAGTCGTAACTCAATTAGTTTTTTTTTTCCTGTGTGTGCCTCCCCATTCAAAAGCACTTACGAAGCGATCTGATCTTTGCACTCCTCTCAGAATCGAATGCTAATTGGGAATGAGCCGGGAACCAGTTGGCAGCCAGAGCGAGTGAGCGAGTTATCGAGCTGCGCGTTTCGGCCTTGAGCGAGTTGCAGATGACGTCTTGTTTGCCAAAGCAAACTGACTAACTAACCAACTGACTGGCCGTCAGGAGAGTTGGGCAATGGCAACAAACACACATCATCGGATTAGCCGCTGCTGCGGCTCAACTGGTTGGATATACTATGGTCTGCGAATGGTCTGCTCAGCTGCGACCGGTTGTAATTGTGAGCAACTCTTGCAGTTTATTAAATGAGAATTCGAATTCAAATTCAAATTCATTTGCCAATTAGTTGAGTGTGAAATTAAACGATTTGCTCGACTTAGTGGCGTAGTCTGGAGTGGGAAGATAAGATCTACGAGGGTATTAAGAGTGTCGCAGAACATGTGTAAGTACAAAACTGGCTTGCACCGGGGAAAAAATATAAATTAAAGCAGAAACTAAGGCTAAATCTTATGTTTAATTGTATAGCATATTTAGCCAGGCTTAGAATACTATTTCAACCTAAAAGTCTACTATAAATGTTGTAAAATATCTACAGCCAAAGAGTAGACTACACATACTTAACTATCTAACTCCCAACTCAAGCTTCAGCTTGTTTAACAACCTCAAGCGGAGCTTTCAAGCCAAGCTTTTTGTGTGCCCATTAAACCCCACTCAAATGGACCATATAAAGCGATGGTCAACAAAAACAACACAGTTATATAAGAGAAGAAAAACAGTTACAAATTTTGCAGACCGTGAATCGATTTGAATATCGAGAGCAGAGAGCAGAGCGGAAATCGCGCTAACGTTTGTCGTTTACCCTCAATGTTGGCTAAAATGTGGCCGCAATTGGCCATGAATTGTTACAGCAAAAAGCAAACAGAGAGAGACGAATAAATATCATCGATTCATTTAAATAATAGCGAAATACAAGTGCAAATTACAACGCCAACGTTGCAGAGACATTTCTGTCTGTCTATCGGGTCTCTCTAATGTGGGATCTTTGACGGTAGCATCGGAAAAGAGCCCACACGCTCACTCAGCTGTCTCAGTCGTCTTGGCCAATTTTGTAGTTAATTATGACTGGGAAAATCATCTTCTTATACAAGAAAGATATATAACTATAAAGTAAAGTGGTTTCTAGACTGAAAACTACTTTTAAATCATTGATTTTTATGGAAACATTTGAGAAATGTAAATCCAGCGAAAGGGTCAATTAAAACCCAAACTTATCTATGCTATAAATATGAAAATGAGATTGTTTTTCTTCTTTCTCTTATAAAACGTTGTTGAAACTTTATTTTACA
The DNA here is from genome assembly GCA_018904105.1 of Zaprionus tsacasi. NCBI lineage: Eukaryota > Metazoa > Arthropoda > Insecta > Diptera > Drosophilidae > Zaprionus > Zaprionus tsacasi. The sequence goes on along the minus strand of JAEIFR010000049.1, from coordinate 2,272,374 downwards.
GAAAATTCACAACTTAAATTAGCATCCATATATATATATATCGTTATTATCTTACGGGGCAGCCCGTGTCAGTGTCAGCAGCATCAGCAGCGGAGTGTCTCTCGCAAGCAGTGCTGCATCGTGTGTAGAGAGGGGGAGAGGGGTATCGATGGTACAAACTAAATACGCTTAGATCACTAATTCGCCTGGTTAGAGAAGTTGAAGGGAGTTTCTCTAATAGTGTGTCGCATAGGGACTCGCATAGTGGCCATAGTGTCCTGCATCGTATTGGGGCACATATTCGTACTGGGCCTGATTGTAGTATCCATCATCGTAGTCGTAGTGTATGGGCGCGGCGGCAACGGCAGCGGCGGCGGGTGCATAATGCTTCGAGACTTCAAGAAGGAAGAAATCATCAGAGATATAAATATAAACAGAAAGAGCAAGAAATTTTGAAATTCGCTGTAATGTTTGCTATACAAATGAGTCGACGAAAAAGGCAACAACAGCTGGCGTCCCCCTCCCCCCCCTTCCCCCCCGGTTGTTGTTGTAGCAATTTGTTGTGCATTTCTTTGGGTTGCCCATTTTGGATTGTCACGAATTTGTAACAAGCAAACAGAGCAATTGGTCACAGGTGTTGTTGTAACTTCCTTTACGTTGTTGTTGCTGTTGTTGCTTTTGTTGCGCATGCAAATCGCTGGCACAGTTCGTTGCCTAAGTCTTTTGTTTCCATTGCTGGTTTGCCAAACTTGCGGTGCGTTTGCTGTGCGCGCTTCTTGCGATTCTTAATTAATAAACTTGCCAGCCGCAATTAAAATTATTTTCACATGCAGTCACAACAACAGCAGCAACAGCAACAACAACAGCAACAACAATCACAACAACAATTCCCAGCAAAACGCATTGCGACATTGAGAAAAGATGTTGGCTTCAGGCTGGCAAAAGGGGGCAACACAATTTTCCGCGCGCAGAGCTTTTGTTGCAGTTGCAATATGACATAATTAGTGTGGGAAAACAGTGGGAAATATGAGAAGAAGAAGCAGCAGCAGGAGGAGTAGCTGCAGTGAATGCAAAGTGCAAACAAAACATGGGCAAAAAGCGAGCTAATCTCTTGATCGACTATGTGTGGAAAGCTGCCTAACTTATGACATAATAAACCCGCCCCTGCATTAGTCAACCTGGGAAATATATGAGTGTGTGTTATACATTCGTGATGATTCAGTTTAGACGGCCGACTGCACACATAAGGGGAGGGGAGGGCTAATTGACATGCCAGGGAGCGAGAGCATTATGAAATTGCAGCTTAGCAAACTTATGTATTTGAATTGAAATACGGTTAAGTTATGCAGCGATCTATATATGATGGGGAAGAACTACTATAGACTACAATCTTAAATACGGAATCTGTCTCTCTCTCTCTGTTCAGTAGGCTGCATAATAATCGACATCCGTCGGTGCGGCGGCATCTGCGATGTCATCGTCGTAATCGTCTGGGCGCAATTTGCGATATTGATTATTGAAAAAGTGGGCGTGACGCCTGAACAGTCGGAGCATGCGATACGTGTTCATGCCTAGAAGAGCAAGAGCAGCATATCAGCTACAACAACAGCTACAAAAACAAACTAGCCGAAGGTGCTGCGCGTGGTGCGTTCTGAGCTAAGTAGGGTGAACTGGTGCGTTTCCTAGTTAATCGCTAATCGGAAGTATATAATATATATATATAACTTAGATCTACACTTACCATAGGGCGCTGGGGAGGCAACCACAACTGGAGCAGCCACTGGAGCCACATGTGGCTCGTAGTGGGTCAAAATGGGCTTGTGGGCCACAATTGGCTTCGTGACCAACGATTGAGCATGCACAGTGGGTCCAGACTTGGTCACAACGGCATTGAAACCGTGAATGGGATCAGCAGTGTAGTCCACAGTGCGAATGGAACCATCGGGCTCAACCAGCGAGTACTGACCTGGAAAAGAGAGGAGAAAGAAAGATAAAAGAGAGAGTATAGAAAGAGCATGAGTACTTAGGAGACTCCAAATTTACCCTTGACAACATCGCCATCACGCGTTTCATGCTGCGATTTTACATCACCCGTGGTGTGATCGGCCACGCCATAGTTGAAGGCATATTTGGGATGATCCTGGCAAGAAATAAAAGATAACATATTAAAATAGAAACAGCAAGAAGGAAGCTACTAAAAATTCCAGCACACAGCACAGCAAGCATCTCTCTTTAATCCAATATATGCCATATAGCGCATATATATCATATATCACTCGCTTTCCTCAACTCACATAGTAATCCACAGCATATCCTGGTCGCGCCACGGTCACACTGACGCACAGAGCCAACGAGAGAATTGCAAAGCACACGAAATTTGCCATTTTAATTTGCTTGGATGATTTTTTTTTCGAGAGATTTTCGAGATTTGTTTTAGATTTGGCTAAAAATAAACAACAACACAAATGGTATAAGTAACACGGCACACGAATCCTTATAGAGTACGATGGAATGAGATTTACTTTTAGTACTGCAACGGCAATGGATACAAACAACGCCAAGTTCACCGGAATACTGTGGCCATTCTAGAAGTGGTTTCCATTTAAATAAGCGCCAAATGTGCGAAAACAACGACGCAGCAGAGGCAGAGGCAGAGGCAGCGGCAGAGGCAGCGCAGCGCATAAGACACTCTCGATTTCTCAGTCACTCAACTGTGGCGGCGCTGCCAACGTTGACTGCGAAGCAGCGCGACGTCAGCTGGCAGCGTGGTGAGTATGACGCTGCCTCAGCTGCTGCTGCTGTTGTTGTTGTTGTTGCTGTGGGGGCCATGTGAATGAAGTTGCTGCATGGACAGACGGGGATGTTGCTACACAAACCCGTGTGCTGTTGAATGGGGTCGGGCTTGCTTTGTAAGCAGTGCAAATTGGCGACAGATTTTCAGAGCACTTGGACTGCATTGTCTAGCATGCTGCATCTCAAGCTAAATCTGTAACTCGATGCCATACATAATGAAGTCATCCGCGCGAGGCAGTCACTTTTGCCAGCCAGCAGCCAGGCCAGCTCAGAATTATGGTATTAATCATGGCTTAATCATTAATTTCCTTTTGCCTTTGGCACCAAACGAGCGAGCGAGCGAACGAACAAACGAAAGACTTAGGCAACGAACTACTCTGGAACTGAATTATGCGCAATAATTTGTGCTGCCCTAGACGAAACGTCTATTGCATTACAAATAGTGCAATTTTCGGCTAACAACTTAATTCCAAAACAAAATCACTGACAATAAAATATATCTTATTCGACTACCCTACTATAACTGGAAAATGAGGTCAAGTTTCCAGTGTAGTACAAGAACAATTTGCAATTGTTGCAAACAAAAAGCCCTAGTTATTTGGCACATGCGAAATTCACAGTGATCTACTTGAATGAGAACCCACAGAAGAACAACAAGAGCTACCTCCAACCTACCTACTCGACCTCCCCCTGCTTACCACACATAGCTGAAGGTCAAGCACGGCATCAAAGTTCAAACGCAAAGTTCCATTCTAGGAAAAAAGAATGAAAGCAAAAGCGGCTGGTAAGACGCAAAAAAAAATTATGACACCGGCAATTTAAACTAATTTATATCTATCTGTGGAACTAGTTATGGTCAAGTTTTTTATTTTTGTTAGTTTCACAACGCAATCGATGATAAATTAAGAGCACGTTTCAGGTTCAAATTGACTTTCCCAAGGATCTTCAGGGCAATTTGTTTATATCAGTACTTTAATTATATATTATACCATTACTTTTTATTACCATCATTGGCTATTAAAACGCTGTATTCCCACGATTACTGAGCTAATTAAAACCAAAGCATATGTAGACTAAGTAAGTATACTCCCAGCTAGCCAAGTAATTTGTCGCTATTAAGTACAGGAGTGTGAACGACGCAATATCAAAGAAACCGATCAGGAATACATATCTGTCTCTACACAGCGTGTGATTTATCGCAAGCAGCTGAAGAGAAGCCACAGTTACCTGAGACAATTTCAATTTTGAATTTCAATTCAAATCTTGGTCTTACTCATCCTTGAACCACGGCGAGAACGTGCCAATTGAGGTTGGCAGTTAACTAACTTATTCGACATATTGACAAACCGCAGAAGTCACAAAGTAGCTACAAAAAAAAAAAAAAAAATACAATTTGTGCCGCCCCTTGACGCAGGTTAATAATATGCGCTAGTTTATGCCCAAAGCATAGAGCAGCTCTGCATTGGGTCAGGTTTTAGCGGTAATGCCCATTTTCACATAATTAAAGCAAGGGGCGTACTAAAGACTCTAATTAGACTGGGCTCCAGTTGGCGAGGAGTGCGCGAAAAACCAAGTTAAAAGCGGAGTAGGAGAGAAAAAAAAACGCATACAACGCAACCTTCAGCACTTGCATACAATTGTCTCCATCTCCGCCTTCGCCTTCGCTGGCTTGGATTTCGAATTCGACTGCGGATTGCGGTTTTTTTGTCGGTAGTATCACAAAAACGGATGCAAATTAGATGGTTCGATTGGAAGATACTCTACAGTTATTCAATTAACTAATATTTATATTACTAAGCTTACAGTAGTTTCAATTCAAAGTGATTTATGGTTAACATAATGAAATCAGACGTTAGTCAACACTTAAATCAGCTGCTGCACAGAATGTAAACAAACGGCAGCCATTGCTTAACATTTGACTGTTAAGCTGCAGCTATGTGCATCCCTTTTACACGCACTTGCAGCTAATGATTTGCGCAATCAAAACAAAAGTGATTAACAGAATGTAATTGTCTCTCTCGCTCTCCCCGGGAGAGTGCTGCTCTCTTTAACAGAACAAGGAAAGAAAAGAAGAAAATTGCGACTTCTTTGTGAAATATCACAAATAATACCACTTAGCTCAAATTTACAGGGCATTGGCTAGCCGAAAATAAAACTAAATACTAGATTAAGTCAATTTGCATGTTTGCGAGCGCCGCCAAAGCATTGGGCTCCACGCAGACATGATAACTTAACTCAATGCCCGCGTCTTCGCTGCCGCTGCCGCTGCCGCAGCCCAATGCGGCGCTGAGAAAATGTGCAAGCGATTGTCGGCATTTTCCGAAGGTTTTCCATATGTAGCTTGACAGATTTTCCTGTCGTCGCCCCGTCTCTCTCCCTCACTCTCTGCTTAACAAATGCCGGCATTTAGACAACAATAACTATAACTAAGTGCCTGAATAAAATGTGACGTACACGCGAAATACGCAAGAATACAGTGTGTATTAAAATAATTCGTACAACTCACTGTATGTGTGTGTGTGTGTGTGTGTTAAATGTGGCGTGCAGCTGAAGCGTGGCATGTGCTGTGGGAGTGGAATTTGCATTATGTTTGCCGAAAATAAAGTAGAACATAAATTCTTGTAGCATGCCTTAAAACATAATTAAGTGGATCGTTAAAATATGAATTATTATAACGCACAATGGCAAGAAGTGATAAAATATAAATTGCTAACAATAATAAAATTCATACGATGCGCTGAGAGAATTCAAGGAGTTCCAATAAGAAGAATGACTGTGCACAAGCGTATGAGAGATGCAATTGAAGAGGAGCCAACGCCTCTCTCTCTCTCCCCCCTGCTGGCAAGGGGGGAACGGCCAAGGCAGTTCGCAATGAAACGACTTTGACTTGGTTTACTTTTGCTTTTGGCCACTTTTGAAGTTGTAGTCATCTAATTTCTGCTTGTAAACATGCTCCAATTTGACAATGGGCAATGAGGGTACATTGTCGCTTGCAACATTCGCACCTTGAAGACATGTTGCAAGTCGCGAGAGCGAGAGAGAGAGAGGGGAGAGGGAGAGCAAGAGAGTGTGTGTGTGCGGGAGAGAGTCTACTTGGGTGTGGGTGTGCATCATTGTTGTCGCTATAGTTGGACACAGCCGACTGCCCCAGCGACTGCCGGCCCCCAGTCGGGCCAATTGAGTGACCATTGTTAACAAGAGGAGCACAGCTTGTAACGCGCCATGAAAATGACCCGTGGCAAATGCGGCCTCTGCGGCAGTAATAAAATGCAAATTAATGGCTTCCAGCCCGTAGGAGATGCTATAAATTGCCAAGCTACAGAGCCAGAGAGAGAGGAGCAGACATGGAAATGAATTCTCGCACCTTTTGGCCAATTTGTTGCAGGCCGTTGAGCTGTTGCCGCTGCTGCTGCTACCTGCCATGCATCAAATTAGCCCTCAAATAATCCAGTTATATAATTGACGCTGACAGGCTGCGGCCTGCATAACGACTGGGAATGATGCAGATACACATCTTGCCCAGCCTCCTCCTCTGCGCGAGTGTTGAAATATTTATTTATGCGCAAATCACTTATGCCTCTAATTATGTCTGACCAGTCTGGCCAGACTGCGCGATTGTTCAGTTGCTGCGGCACATTAGTTAATTATTAATAGTATTTTTCAATTACGCAGACAGCGGACGACATTTACATGCGGCACAGTGGGCCGGAAGATGTTAAAAATGGGTGTAAGAGCAGTAAATATAAATTTAATTTAAATTGGTTAGTTTAAAGTTGAGTTAGTAAAGGATTAAATTTGCCTAAGTTTTCAAATTAAATTGCCATATCAACTTCAGTTTTTTATACAATTCCAACCACTGTGCACTTAGCAACTGCAACGCATCTTCCACTTGCGGCGAGTTCCAGTAGCCGTATCTATAAAAATGTATCTATAAATTGTATCAACAGCTCGCAAGCATGCATATCTGCTGCTTCTCCCCCTCCCTCTTCCTTCCTCGACTTGTAACTTAAGTGAGATCCAAGCTCAGTTGAATGTCAACTACTTGAAGCGGTGACCAGCACAAAAAGTCGTTAGTAACTGTCATTTATTGATGAAGAAGATTGCCCGACAGTCGCTTGCATGATATTTCCACAACAAAAGGTTATTGGAGCAACTGCTGCATACTTCAGTTATTTGATATGATATAATATGTGATGGTATATAGTGCAACTTGAGCTGACATTGAGCTGATTTAACAAGGGATTAGCACGTCGTTTCAGGGCGTTAGATCAGTCACAGATGCTGCGAGCGAAACTTCCTTCCGGCATTTCTTGGCAAAAATGTACGCGATGACCTTAACTGTTAAAGAACTTGGCCCATAGCGGGGGGTTGGCCATAGTTACCAAGTGACTCTGCCCAATGCCCAAGTTTGGTCTAGTTCAGCCCAGACGCTGTCTAATTAATGGAGTGCACGTCTTCTCGTTTTCATTTCAGTTTGGGTTTCGTATTGTTTTCAGTTTTCTGTTTTTAGTTTTTCTTTCATTTAAACGCTTCGTTGGTTTTTTGATTTTCAGGCCATGATAAATTCGTCTCTTCCATGTTTGCCTTATGCGAGGCGTTTTCGGAGCGCTTTTGCCTCGTATCATCTACACGATGCGACCATTAACAGATCAATATTTCGCTTCGTTTTTGTTGTTGTTGTGGCAGTTCACACATAAAAGTGACGGAAATGAGAAAGATTTGTGGTAGGCGGAAGAAACAACAAAAGCGTCGGCAGCAGCAACATTGTCTAAAATGTTTATATGCAGGTTAAATTATTGTTTACATATGCCACGCCCCCTGCGTAAGGGTAATGCAACCGCATAGGCTGATGATTGGTAGGATTGGATAACTAGAGCGAGCTTCTGTTTTGTGGTTTTCTCTGGGAGGAGAGAAAAGGAATAATTGATAAAACTGCAGGGGAAGCAGTAATGGAAGGAAAATAATAATAGAATAATAACAGAAATGGATCACAGAGAAAGAGCATAATAAAAAGCATTACATTTATTAAGCGTACATTTACTTATAATTCCAAGTATTTTATATATCAATCCTTTCACGAGTGACTCATAAAACTCTTAGATATCTCAATTATTTCTCTAGTTATCTTACCATCTTCAGCTACAAATGCAATACCATATAAGGTGTGTGTCGCTCGCATCTATTCATGGCTCCAACTTCAGCTCTTTTAAGTTTTCCTTTGTCAGCTGCAGCTTAAAAGTAGATTTTGAATTATATTCATAGTTAGTCAGCCCAAAAGTATACCCAACATTATCAAAAAGAAACCAAGATCTAACGCCATCTAACACTCATTTTCAAAACTGATTTTTGGTAGCTGAAATTTTGAATAGCTTGCAAAATAATCTCTTGATTTCACCTAGATTAAAGCTTAACAAGATTGCAAAGTTTTTAAACCTAGCTTTTTATAAGAAAAACTATAATAATTTATATAATTTATACAGAAAGACTAAGCCAGGTGCGAGTATCTTTAATAATTTATGAAGATTGTCACAAAATGTATTCCAGCTGTTACTTTTACTCGGTTGTGTGCATAAAAATGTCAATTTATACGATCTAAAGATTCCATAAACGTGTAAGTATCGTTCTATTCAGGGACGTAGCTAGCATGGGACAATTGTGCCGATCTATACATTGAAGAAAGGTTTATGCATATATTATAGGTTAAATATGCACTCTATATAAGAAGAGATACTACATACAGATGATTGAAGCTGCACCCATTATGGCAAAACAACAAAGTCAACTTATAAGAAGGAAAATGATATAATGAATTATGTATTATTATTATTACTATTATACTTAAAATAAGGAAAATGATATAATGAATTATGTATTATTAATATAAATACTTTTCTAAATAGTTTTGAGTAATAAAACTCATTGGAATCAATGCTCAATTTGAAAATGCCAGAATAACTTAGAGAATTTTAATCATGTTTTACATGAAATTTACATAACGTTTGTTTATAGCAAAGTATTTCCCATTTTCCAGCTTACAAAAATATATAATTATGTGAACTCTTCGCATTACCTTCACCTTTTCAGTGACCACCCACAAATTAGCTAACTATAGATAATAATTGTCAAGTAAATGCGACTCTGATCATGAGCATCGCATAGGCCAACCGACAATTTGCATAACTTAGCCGAGACTTGCTATAAAAATGCAACCATAATTACTATAGACGATTAAAGCAGCTTGCAGCACGCTGCGACCATGCGCTAATTAAATATGTTGTCATCTACAAAGATATATGTTTATATATCTGTAAAGTAAAAGTTAAAGCGTATTTTTGATTTTTGTAATTCACTACATTTTATATTTATAGCATTTTGTCGCAGTTTCAATTAGCTTAAAAATTATACAGAATTGATGAGAGACATGTTACAAATTATAAATTCCCAAAAATTTATATATTTGTGTTACGTATACGTATATTCCACATTAATTCTGTGATCCATTATCAGAGAGTGTAACTTCTGCTTCTTCTTCTTCTTGCATGTTTCCTTCGTGGGCGTGGCATTAGTTGATGGGCGTTCGTAGTATGTACAAAAACGAGGTTGAATCTTTAAATTCTACATAGAGAGAGTTGCACGAAAGCTGCTATGCGTATGCGTGTGTGTGTATTGGTGTGTGCATCTATGTGTATGAATATGTATATGTGTGTGAGTGAGACAGATATATGCATATATATATAATAGATGAGCAGTGCGCGAGTGAGTGAGAAAGGGAGCGCATAGAGAGATTGCAAGATGTTCTTCGCATTCGACTGGATTATTTACAGGGTGCTTGACTTGAGTATTCGGCAGGTATTCGCTACAGCTTCGGCTTGGGCATCCGCTCGTGCCTGGGCTACATCGCAATCCTCTGACTCCTTCAGCAACATCGCGTGCTTAATAAATATGAAAATGGAAGCTCATGTGGGGGGGAGGGAGGTGTGGAATTAGTTGAGGTTGTTCCGGGGTGGTCGCAGGGTCGGTTAGCAGTTTCAACTCCAGTTGTCCAGTTGTCCTGTCCAGCTTAGTAGTGGGCCACATGCGCGTGGGCGTTGTGGGTGGCATAACCGTAGGCGGGCACAGCGGCGGCATGATGCGCCAGGGAACCGGCATAGGGCACAGCAGGAGCGGCAGCAACATGATGAGCGATGGCAGGAGCGGAGTGAGCAATCAATGGAGCAGAGTGGGCAACCAGAGCGGGGGCAGCATGCGCCACGGCAACGGGGGCGTGGTGCACAGTGGGTGCGCTCTTGTGGACGACGGCGTTGAAGCCATTGTGATCATCGGCGGTGTACTCCACGGTGCGCACCGAACCATCGGGTTCCACAAGGGAGTACGAGCCCTTGACAACATCACCATCACGCACCTCATGCTGTGACTTCACATCACCGGTGTGGGAGTCGGCAACACCGTAGTTGTAGTGGTACTTGGGGTAGGCCTGCAGGAAGGGGGGAAGGGGCAAGCGGAGGAGACAGTATCAGCACTTGTTGCATGCCACACGCCACGCCAAAATCGTGGGAAATGTCAGCTTGACCATGGCCTACACAGTTCACTTACATGGTAGTCCAGACCCTCATCATGATGTCCACCGTGACCACCATGGCCGGCATAGGCCAGAGCGGGGCCAGAGGCGTAGAGAGCGGGACCAGCACCGTGCAGGACACCGGCAGAGGCAACACCCAGGACGGCCAGGCAGATGAGGGACTAACGCGATGGGAGATAGAGTTTTTATTAGCACCGATATATATAATTTATTTAATTTTATTTATTATTTTATACACTTCTGGCACACTCACTTTGAAGAAAGCCATTTTAGTTGGGATTCGAATAGGTTTGCTTGGCGTGAGACGCGTTTGTGTTTGCGGTACGTTGAGCTGAATTCAACTGATAACTAGAACCAAGAAGGAAGCCGCTTTTATATACAAAGACAACGCCCGAGTCGAGCGCTCGGTTGGCGCTCAGCTGAGCCGAGCATAAGCCACGATTGCCGAGCGGGCCAACGAGCGAGCGAGCGAGCGGTCAACAGCAGCAGCAGCAACAATTGCCAAGCGAAGCCCAAGAAGTTGCTGCAACAATAACAACAACAGCAGCAGCAGCAACAATGTAACGCCAACGTCGACGTCGACGCCAACGCCATAGGTCTGGCAATTATTTTATGCCTTTTTTCTCATTTGAAAACGAGAGTGAAGTTCAGTTAGTTTTGGAGTAACCTAAGTGGAGTGCTGCGCCTCGATGTGGTTGTTCCCCTCCAGTTGTGGTTTGTGTCGCGGCTAAAGAGCAACATTAAACCGAAGTTAAGCAAGTTAACTGCGCTTAAAATGAGTATTTTGATTAATACAACTAAAACTGGGCGTATCCCACAAGTTACTAAGTTCTACACCCCCATAAGCAGTCTCTAAAAGTAACAAAATAAATAAATACATAATATCAGTTAAGTAATTCTAATCATAATCCATCAATTAATATTCATTAATAAAACATAAATGCAGGCAATCTATATGAAATCTCGAAAAAACTTACAGATTTTTAATCTCAAGCAGCACGATTTAATTGCTGTGGCCTCTGCGTGTGGCTGCTCCCTGGCGAAATTAAGGGGGTGCACAGCAAGCGCAGCTGAAAATAAAGCAGAATATGGAATACTCTTAAGGTGTGATATAAATATAAATATAAATTAATAGACAGAATAATAGAAAATGTGATATTTTAAGAATTAATTAGAATATCTGTAGATAAACAGAGCAATAACAGAAATGTTATTTATAACATAAAGATGCAAGAATTTCGTATTAGCATTATGTTAATAAAATTACAGAATAATGTTATTTCTATAAAAAGGCTTGAGGACTGTTAAGCTGTAAAATCCTGCTGTTAAAGCAATCTCTGAGGTCTGTAAACTCTTTCCCTCTGCACAAAATTCTCATTTTCCTTTGGAAAGCGTATAAACTCACTATGTATCTTGCTATAAATTTCCTATAAATATTATCTATAGATTTCTATACAAACAACTGCAAACAATGGCTTCTATAAACAATTTTTGGTGGGCGGAGGTGTTGCCTCTCACAATGTAACGCAGATTGCATGTGCCCATTGTTGTTGTTGTTGGTGCCATTGTCTGCCTGGCGTTGCAAGTTCTATCGATGCGACTCCTCCCACAGCTTCTCTATCTCTCTCTATCGCCCTGTTGCCTGTTGATTCGCATGATTCATTCAATTTGGACTTTTAATTGCCTTGTAGGCCGTTTTGCCTATTAGCCAAGCTTGCGCAAATGAGCCATAAAGAGGGAGGGAAGGGGGGAGTGACTGTGGCGCCACATCATTATGTTGCTCATTATCATTACCAGACATTGTCGCTATGTCGTTGCGCTGTTTGTCTACTTCTTCTTCTTCTTCGTACTTGCCCCGATTTGGCTCATTTAATAAATTGTCTCGAATTAGTAAGTCTCTGCCCCGCTGTACTTACCAAATTGAAGTAATCATCTCAAGGTTAGCACGACGACAACAGCGACAACGACAACGACAATGGCAACAGCAACTTGTAACGGATCACTAACAACAACAACAACAAACATGACGACTGCAGCAATCCCAACAACAGCAACCAGTGGGTTTTTCAGCTAATAAGAATCACAACAACAATTGAAACAGCAACTACAACAGCAGCAACATTATCTGCATCAACAACAGCAACAACAACGACAACAGCAACATCAAACGTGCAACATGGCTATCTGCAGGCGATTTGAATTAGACCACGATCTGATTACGTCTCTTTGTTTTTTTTTTTTCTCTCTCTCTCTTGCCAAAATGACGCACACTGTGCTGCTGCACAGTGTGTCCAATTAATTGAATTTTAGTGGAGCAGGCATGCATCTGCACACAGATTATCGATGATTGATGATTGAACTATGCCTATGACTCTCTGAGTACTTGTGGCATTTTGGGTAGGTCCACAAGAACTCTCGAGTGGGTGACGAATCAAATTTTGGAAAATATGCACAGGTTTTTCCTACAAATGATTTACTTAGCCCAAATTGGCATGTGGTTATTGTGAGCTTAAGAACATTACAGTGGTTCGGAAAACAAGAACCCGTAGCTGTAGTAATCTAGGCTTTATTATGACTGTCATCGTGACTTTCCACAGTCATAACTTGCCAAAAATTAAGCGATTTTTATGTGTTATATCAGTTTGTTTATAATATTGGCCATAGTTTAAAGATGCATCAAAATAATTTGTATATTTTGACATCGACTTTTTGGCAATTTTTTCATGCTACTCCCTTATAAAAATTTTCAAAATATTTTAAATAAAAAAAAAACATATTTTTTGCTCCAAAATGTTTAAATAACTTAAAATAATTATTAAAATCTAGCTTAGCACTTTTTCAGCGTGAAATTAAGAAAAATATATAGCATATACGCTAGTTTATAAGGTCTATTTATATCCAACCCAGCAGTCTGTCTTTCAACTCTTTTCAGCTGGACTTTAAACACCCTTTAAAATAAGTAAAAGTAATTTACTCGCATCTTCGCTTGCCAGGCTCGAAAAGGGCCTGTCATCTGGTTGAATTAGATTTGTGTTTATCTTCAGATCGGACTCGGTTCTATGTACATTGCATTTGCCTTGTTTATTCACATTCACATGACATGACTCTGCTGCACCGCTGCTGCTGCTGCTCCACTGTGACCACGATGACAATTACAAATTTTGTGCAAACTCGTGTTTTTCTTCTTGTTGTTATTATTATAGTTTTGCCATATTGCGCGTTTCCTTTTCGTCTCGTTTCGTTTTTATTTCATTTAATTGCTCAGCCCGTGCTGCAGCGTTGAATTTGCATTAGATCCGGTCCGGTCTAGTCCAGAATGAAGCACAAGCACAAGCTGCAACCGGATTTGTAGTTGGATTCGCAGAAACGCCCAACAAGCGTGCCCAAATCGTTGCTCGTCATGTCGGGGGAACGGGTGGGGGCAACTCTCGAGAGTTGGGCATATTTCTAGTTGCGGGTGCTTGACTTCGTCTAACAATTGTTGACTCTCGGCAATCTCCATGCCATGTGTGCTGCTGCTCTCCAAGCTGACCCCAGGTACATACTCAAGTGGATGCGAGAGTACGAAAAATTTGTTGCAATTAAAGCAATTTGTGTGCGTTGCCGTAGCTGTTCTTGTTGCTGCCACAACGGCTGCCACCGCTGCTGCTGCTGCTGCCGTCGTTGATTGAGTGGCAAATTTTCCGTTTTGTAATGTGCGGCAGTCAAAACAAGTTCGTTGCCTGAGTCTTTCGTTCTGTGCGGCTGCGCTGCGCAGCAGCACTTGCGCAATCCGCAGCATGTCCGCTTTCCAAATCGAATCAACCACACGACAATAAGTTGCAATTGTAATCGAAATTGAAATTGAAATTAATTATGCAGCAGGTTCCCATAATTACACCCGATCTCAGCAAACTGAAATTCCAATTCCAAATTCGAAAAAAAGAAATCCGAAATTTCAGTTTAAAAATGAAAAAAAAAACTGCAGCTAACCTTGAAATGCGGTTACCCAAAAAAAAAAAGAAAAGAAATCATCAAACTCAAAGTCGGTGAACGACAAAGAGCGGAGAAAAATGACGATAAAATTATCATAATAATTGATACAGCCAGAGAGGGAGCTGAAGAAAACTGCTTGTCATATGGGTTAATAAAAATCGAGGGGGGAATATCTTTCAGAGTTGATCTCTACGAAATTATGAGTTATAGAGCAGCACTATAAATGCTGCCATGTGGTAACCAGCTCCATATGCGACCCAATTGCTGGGCGTGCACAAGGTCAGCGCGAGCTGAGAGCTTTTCTTCTGCTATCCAGCTGCGCTGCGGGTCGCTTTTCATGACAGCTTAATGTCAAAGTCGTAGTCGCACTTGGCCAAGTGGGCGTGCTCTATCAGAGATTCAATCGGGAGGCGGCTGTACAAACAACAACATAATCTGCGCAATTATGTCGCTCAAAATTTACATAGTCGAGGCGCCATTGTCTGGAGCAGCTGGCCTTGGTGGGCACTTAGAAGGGGGCGACAACAAAGCATCGATAGAGTCGAAGCTGTGCCTGCAGTGGGGCAACCCATGGCAACTGTATGGTGGCCCAAAGCAAACTGACAATTTGCCGTGAGCGGTCGCAAAGCGGATTCCAACTGGAGCCGCCCTCAGCCAGATTGGGCGAGCGAGCGAGTGGACGTGAGTCCGAATCCAAGTCGTATTTTTCGCAATGCATTCACCCAACTCCGCTGCAGTGGGCCAAAGTGGGCGTGGCAATGCAGACTTTACAAAATTTCCGCTTTAGATACAAACAAATTTCGTATCGAATTTGCTTATTTTTTATGTGCTTTTTGTAATTGTTGTTGGCATTGCCATTGTTGTTGTCCCCGTTTGTTGTTGCTGCTGCTGTTGTTGTTGTTGTTGTTGTAGCTCTTGTTGTTGTTGTTGCTGTGACTGTTGCGCATTGTTCTGGTTTTCAAATTTGTGGCTCAGCTAGCTGATTTATTGGCGCTCGATAATGTCTAGCTTGGATCGCTCTGTCTGTCTGTCTGTCTGTCTGTCTGTCTGTCTGTCTGTCTGTCTGTCTGTCTGTCTGTCTGTCTGTCGTTCTTCTTGTCTCTCTGCCTCCCTGCTTGTCTCTCTGCATCCCTGCATGTCTCTCTGCCTCCCTGCAAGTCTCTCTGCCTGCCTATCTCTCTATAAGTCTCTTTGCCTGTCTCTCTGTATCTCTGCCTGTCTCTCTGCCTGTCTCTCTGTCTGCCTGTCTCTCTGCCTGCCCATTGTTAGACCTGCTGCTGCAGACAATGCTCGACCCCATCGATAACATTCAGCTATCCCTTTCGATCGCTTATCTCCAGTCCATATCCGGCTTCAAATCATTTCGCAGCTAATCCCGTTTGCGATATCTGTTCACATTGCAACACGTACAACAGACCACAAAGAGGTGGCTGCAACATGTTGTAGCATGTCGCTTCTTATGATCTGTGACACCAAAGTGACGCCCCCGCTACGCTCCTCGCCGTCTTCTTCCTAGCCAGGCCTAACCGCAGCGCAATTGTTGCCAATCGCTCGAGAGAGAATTACGAAACACGCATGACATGTGGCTAAGGCTGCCGTAATCAGAAAAGATTGAGGGCTTCCAGCTTGAAGATCGCTGGTGCACTTTGTACTCGCCATGGGTGGGGTGTGGGTGGAGGTGTGGGTGTCAGTGGCATCCTCAGCAGAATTCAATTTGCAGCAACAACAAGCGGTTGTGTTGCTTATCAGCAGCAGACACGTTTCAGGAGGAGCTGAGGGATGGAATGAGATGGAAACTATTGTAGTATTTTATTATAGGATTATGCTACTATCAATATACTAACTATATACTTGAAAGATCTGTAAAAACTGCGTAATTTATTAACCTTTTTTCTTCATGTTTCTTAGACTGCAAAACTACTTGAAAGAACCCAAAGAAAAGCCTGCAAATTGTAGCCATAAAACAGCCTGAAAGATCTTCCATATCATCTTAGCCGGGTACCGATTTAGCCAGCTGAGCACTTTCTTTTAGCTCAGCCATTTCAGCTGTTGTTTCTTTGGAAACATGTCAACATTGTAACATGTTGAATTATGCCCAAATTGGGGCTGTCAATTTGAATTTGTCTCTTGGCATTACCAAAGTTTTAATTACCAACTGTGAGAGAGAGCAACTGTGCATGGCTATTGGCCACAACTTGTTGCCGGCAACAAAATGATGGCTAATTGTTATTTTTGCATATCCAGAGCGAACGAGTTGCAGTCTCTGTTTGGGCAACTCTCCTGGCTGCCTTTTGATTAGAGCCGCAGAAGCCTTACATAATAATCTAGTTAACAAATTGTGTCATGCAGAGAGCCAGGCCGTCGCCGGCTGCAGTTGACGCTGCCAATCGGGGCAGCTGCCTGCCTGCCTTGGCAACCGGGGCGGTCACTTTCGAAAGCGCATGCAGAATGTTGACTGTTGCATGTGCAACTTACAAATATATATAGTACAGATATAGCACAGATATATATACCACATATATATCATACATATTTGAATAGAAATGACTTGCATAACGCGCACGCTGCGCGGGTGTTGCCAGAGCGCTATAAAAAAGTCATTAGATATTTAAAAATAAATAATCCGCACGGGCAATCTACAATTTATGCACATTTTCCAGGGCGCTCACGAGTTTTTGCCACATTTGCGCCTCTGGCCTCTTGGCCAAAGTTGGCCAAAATGCTTGCAATATGAGCAGGCTCAACAGAGAGAGAGAGAGAGAGGGGAGAGAGCGCGCTGGCCCAGCAACGCGGCAGGAGGAGCAGTAGGAGCAGTAGGCGAAGCGGAAATGCACTCTATCATCTATATTACCCAACTTTGTAGAGCGCCCAATCCCAGCAAACAGTTAAGCGACCCGCGCAAAAAGCGCAACTAAACAAAAAACAATCATAAGAGATTTCAGTTTTTCCAACTAGTTCACTCTGGGTGTGGCTGTGGCTGAGGGAAAACTGAAAACTTTGACTGAATGAAATGGAAAACCAGGCGAGCGGTATTATCCAATGCAATTGTGGGTTAGTGGGTGAATGTGCCGCCGTCGCTGCTGCTGCTGCCGCTGCTGCTGTCTGACCCAAAGTGGGTCTGTGTGTGCACATTACAATGGCCACAAGTACCAGCACAATGATGACGTAGCTAAGCAAACAAAAGACTGAGGCAACAAACTTGAGTGCAATTTTTTGTTGTCAGCATATTTGTTTATATATTTCAAAATTGATTTGATTTCCAGCGCGTTTTGTTTTCATAGTTTTTGCGTATACGTTAATGATTCCGAACTGGTGAAACGAGGAAATGGAAGCGAGACCAATTTAAATTGGTTTTTTGCCTGTAAATTAACACAGAGGCTGATTCTAGCGCCTAATGCGTGATTAATTGACATTAAACAATAGAGAGGAACAACAAAAAAAACACACCTTACTCTAAAATTCAATTTCAAAGTTCGCTTCATGCACGTTTTCAAGGCGTTGGCCACGCTGCCCCCGAGTCGGAGTTTTGGGCTGCAGTTCTAGCTAATAATTTGGGCTACACTTTCGGTTTTTATTCAGTATTAAAATGAAATTAATTTTTTGCTGCTGCTGCTGCTGCCTCCACCCGCCCCTTTGGGCAGTGTGAGAAACCATGGGAAACCAGCTAAGTTTACCGCACTTCATAGACAGCTGCATGATTAATGATACGGCGCGAGTGTTCTCTCTGTGTGTGTGTGTGTGTGCATGATGAATGACTCAATTGAAGTTGGAGCAGAGGCAGAGACAGAGACAGAGACAGAGCAAAGGCAAAGGCAAAGAAGCGCATTAATTGGCACAAACTGTTGTCGTAACCGAACTGTGTCGCATTTGGCAATTGCACTCGCCACGTACGTAATTAGTTCATTTGGCCATAACCAACAGCAACAACAACAAAATAATGTCCAGCTGTGAAAAGTGTTGGAAAAGATGCTCGCTAATTGTGTCAAGGTCAGTTTGGCATTTTGCATACGAAAGACTTAGGCAACGAACTTGCGGCAGCAGCGCAAAAAGAATTGAAAGCAATGAGTATAGAAGAGCATGTGTGAAGTGTTATAAATATTTAAAGTATATGCGAAATATGATTCATACATAAGATCAAAGCGATTTAATATTTATTAAGCTGCAAATTCTACAAAGTTAAGAAAAAATGTATTTTATATATATAAAACGCTTTTCCCAGCTTTTATGTTCTCTATAATTTCACTTACAGGGTATTTTAGCGTCTAATATACTTAGTTTCCAAACTAACGAGATTTTCTCAACTTGTCTGTTGACATTTTGCGACTCCAAATGCCGCAACACGAAATAAAAATGAAACAAGTTACGCACGCTACGCATGGTTCCGTTATGAATGAGTATGTGGAGCCTAACTGCCTGCGTGTTATGGGGCCGCCGTTTTGTCATTCAGTAATTGCCAGACCGAGATTACTTCCCCCTCCCTCGAGCAGCCCCCCTTCCCTGGGCACGCGTCAAGGCAAACGCATTGGCCGCCGTTGCCGCTGACGTTTGCAACTCGTGCGGCAATTCATGTGCGTAGTTCAAGTTGAAGTCGACTGCAATTAAATACAGACAAACGAGACTATATATATATATATATATAGTAGCTAGATATATCTTTTAAAAACTGTGCTGCACGTCGTTTTCTTTGTGTTACAATCAATTGAGTAATTGCCTTAGGTATTTCCGTACTACTACGGGGCGGATTACGACTTTTACTTTTCAAATCAGCACGTTACAGAGTAGTTTAGTATTATGTGATAGATAGAGGAAAAGAAAACTCCTTGTCGAGCATAATGACAACTTGAGCCAGCCCAACTGGCTAATGCCGCCCCCACAGTTAGCTAATTTGCAATTGCACATTAATTAAGCTCGTCATTTGCAGCAGCTAAGTGCACCAAATAACACACTTTAGGCCCTAAGAAAGACATCAAATCGCAATCGCAAAACCACGAAATACAAAACAACTGCAGACTGCCATAGTTCATAAGCCAAACACCATACATACCTAAAACCATATGCCATATGGCCTTGTCAATGCCGTTGCATGCCTTGAGAATTTACATTCACAACAACAACAACAACAACGAGCAGCAAGAAGACAATAAAACTCGCGCTTATTTGGTGCAGCGTAACAATCGCAATTGTTTTTGTTGCAGTTTGGCGTTGCATGCGCCGTCATTGTGTTGCCTGAGAATTTGGCTAAGGATTGTGGCTGCAACATGCGCGCAGCGAGCTCCCATGAGACTTGGTCTATAGGCTGGCGTGCCCTGCCCGGCCAAAGGCTGCGCAATATGTGCGCTCAAAGATTTCAATTTATTTATAACAAAAAAGAAAAAAATAATAAAATAAAGAACCAAGCAATAATTAATTCCCAACGATTTGTTAACTTAACGCGGCAAGTGTGAGCTCCGCTCTAGCTGTCGTTACTTTTGTTATTGTCTTGTCTTTAATTGGTATTTTTGAAAGTCCCATTTGGCCGGCGATTTTAACAACTAAATTAAGGCAATTACCTGTTCGCGCATATTTCTCTTAGCAACATTTATACTGTTTACTTTTACTTTCGTCGGATTTTGTGCTGACTCGACCTTGACTTTGATCCGTGTTAGGGGAAGGCGGGGACCGTCTGTAACGTTGTAAGCACATTACACGCTAATTAACTTGGCTTAACTTAAATTAAATTACCATTTGCTGCCAGCAGTGTTGCAGCCTACTCGAAAAAAATGCTAAATACATTTTCTTAATTGTAGTTTGACCCTCACCAAAATCACAAAAAATAAACAATTTTTTTGAAAGGTTTGAATTGCAAAAACAATTAAGCCATTCTATTCTTTAACTAAATTCACGAATAAAATGCCTTACCCGAAGAAAATCGATTGATTTTTAAGAAAGTTATGAAGTGAGAAAGTTTGGATACTGGTCCTGTCAAGGGTCTCACATGTCAAATTTTTAGTCGACTTCGACATGATTTTTGGCCCAAAATTAAGTATCCTCTAAAACAATTTTAAACACTTGTTTTATACTAATTATGACCTAAGCAATCGATTAAAAGTAAAAGCAGGCGATTTTAAATTTTGAAAAAAAAATTTTGGTGAAAAATTTACAGGGGGGACCCTTATCAAAATCTCAAAAAAAAATTTTTTTTTTGATTTTTTAAATTGCAAAAACTATTAAGCCATTCTATTCTTTAACTAAATTCACGAATAAAATGCTTTACCCGAAGAAAATCGATTGATTTTTAAGAAAGTTATGAAGTGAGAAAGTTTGGATACTGGTCCTGTCAAGGGTCTCACATGTCAAATTTTTAGTCGACTTCGACATGATTTTTGGCCCAAAATTAAGTATCCTCTAAAACAATTTTAAACACTTGTTTTATACTAATTATGACCTAAGCAATCGATTAAAAGTAAAAGCAGGCGATTTTAAATTTTGAAAAAAAAATTTTGGTGAAAAATTTACAGGGGGGACCCTTACCAAAATCTCAAAAAAAAAAATTTAATTTTTTGATTTTTTAAATTGCAAAAACTATTAAGCCATTCGATTCTTTAACTAAATTCACGAATAAAATGCTTTACCCGAAGAAAATCGATAGATTTTTAAGAAAGTTATGAAGTGAGAAAGTTTGGATACTGGTCCTGTCAAGGGTCTCACATGTCAAATTTTTAGTCGACTTCGACATGATTTTTGGCCCAAAATTAAGTATCCTCTAAAACAATTTTAAACACTTGTTTTATACTAATTATGACCACTGCAATCGATTAAAAGAGAAAGCAGGCGATTTTAAATTTTGAAAAAAAAATTTTTCTGAAAAATTTACAGGGGGGACCCTTACCAAAATCTCAAAAAAATTTTTTTTTTAATTTTTTAAATTGCAAAAACTATTAAGCCATTCTATTCTTTAACTAAATTCACGAATAAAATGCTTTACCCGAAGAAAATCGATTGATTTTTAAGAAAGTTATGAAGTGCGGAAAGTTAGGAAACTGGTCTTGTAAAGGGTCTCACATGTCAAATTTTTAGTCGACTTTGGCATGATTTTTGGCCCAAAATTAAGTATCCTCTAAAACAATTTTAAACACTTGTTTTATACTAATTATGACCTAAGCAATCGATTAAAAGTAAAAGCAGGCGATTTTAAATTTTGAAAAAAAAAATTTTCTGAAAAATTTCAGGCCATAAAAATTTTTTTTAATTTTTAATACTATAACATATTAAAAAAAAAATCTTTAAAATTTTTTTTTTTTTTTTTTTAAAAATTTTGTGAAAAATTTACAGGGGGGACCCTTATCAAAATCTCAAAAAAATTTTTTTTTTTTTGATTTTTTAAATTGCAAAAACTATTAAGTCATTCTATTCTTTAACTAAATTCACGAATAAAATGCCTTACCCGAAGAAAATCGATTGATTTTTAAGAAAGTTATGAAGTGCGGAAAGTTAGGAAACTGGTCTTGTAAAGGTCTCACATGTCAAATTTTTAGTCGACTTCGACATGATTTTTGGCCCAAAATTAAGTATCCTTTAAAACAATTTTAAACACTTGTTTTATACTAATTATGACCTAAGCAATCGATTAAAAGTAAAAGCAGGCGATTTTAAATTTTGAAAAAAAAAATTTTTGTGAAAAATTTACAGGGGGGACCCTTATCAAAATCTCAAAAAAAAAATTTTTTTTTATTTTTTAAATTGCAAAAACTATTAAGTCATTCTATTCTTTAACTAAATTCACGAATAAAATGCCTTACCCGAAGAAAATCGATTGATTTTTAAGAAAGTTATGAAGTGCGGAAATTTAGGAAACTGGTCTTGTAAAGGGTCTCACATGTCAAATTTTTAGTCGACTTTGGCATGATTTTTGGCCCAAAATTAAGTATCCTCTAAAACAATTTTAAACACTTGTTTTATACTAATTATGACCTCCGCAATCGATTAAAAGAGAAAGCAGGCGATTTTAAATTTTGAAAAAAAAAAATTTTCTGAAAAATTAACAGGGGGGACCCTTACTCACATACAATTTTCAAACAGAACATATGATATATTTTCGTAAAACACTCTAGTCTAGAGTCTGCTCACTTTCATCCAGAAATACCGCGATAGTGCTTACTTAATACTTGAACGGGCCCTGTAGAGAAAAATCGGTTATGGCCATCGTCTCAAGAACATTTAATAGCGCGTGAAAAATTCACATTTAGACACGCAAGCTTACGAAAAAAGATTAATTGTTTCGACGAATATTTTAAAGTGTCTAGAATACTAAATTTAAATTTATTTTACACGCTGTGACGTCCGCCATTAATATGTTTAACATTTTTGCGCTGTTAACAGCCAGTTACATGTTGCTGGATTTATCAACACTGGCCTCGATTGCATTGCGTCCTTTGCAAAAAAGTCCAATGTGACCAGCTGTGACCTGTGCTTAACAGTCCATTAAAACGATTAACAGCCTTAGCTTACAGAGCTTTCCAGCACTGCTCAGCACCTGCCATTCAAATTTGCAAGTCACATTTAGAGCAATTAAATGCCATAGAGCTCCGTGGGAAAACTTAGTGCGCACATGCGCTCGTACGATTAGCTTGACATACAAATTGACTTGTCTAAATCATAATTCTAGAAGCTAGAAGTTCAATACAATTTGTCGCCATATACAAAACCAAGCAGAACTAATCAGTTTTAATTACCAATCAATTTGCATTCGAACTGCAGCAGCAGCAGCCGCCCCATGATTCACACAAACCAATGAGAGAGAGAGAGGCAGAGAGAGAGAGAGGCTGATTTCGCTCTCTGTAATTGCAAAACTGTTGACGATCTGGCCAAATTGCATTCGTGTAAGCGCGTTAACAGAGCATAAATGTGAAGCACACTGGCACGAAGGTCACACCGGTTGAGAGGCGATCGGTCAACTAGCTGTCGGCTTGGCAGGCGGGTAGGTCGGGACTGACAGGCGGGGCCATAGATCCGCCGTGGGGCCAAGCATTAAGATTTTCCCACAATGCGGCGTTTCGAGTGTTTGGGCGTAGTAAGTGCAGCAGCAGCAGCAGCCATAACAGCAACAACAACAGCAGCAGCCATAACAGCAACAACAACAGCAGCAGCCATAACAGCAACAACAACAGCGGCGTGAACAGTCACAGTCACAATGCGAGCGTGTTTCACATTCTGTTCGCGATCTTTTATGACTAACGGCGCCGCCGTGACATTAACTATAAAGCTCAAGCTGCGCAGTCAACGATCTCAGCGATCGATTTCAATATTTCATATCCTGCAATGTTGGTTCCGCAAACGGTGGCAAGACAACACAATGCAGCGCACAAAACGCCCACCCAAATGAGTCTCGTACAAATTGCAGTGGCACTTGGCCTCTTTGGCCGCGACCCGAAGGTGCTGCGTGTTCGCTTAGATTATGTGTCACAACTGCGCATGGAGGCGGCGGCCCATTCGGGCAGTTGACTCAACAGAATTACCAAAAATTTTAGAAGTCTAAACTGGTTGGGATTAGGCAAGTGTATAAGCATAGACTCTTTGGCTGGCTTTGGTATGGCTAAGTTTCTAAACTTACTTATATGACATTGATAAAATATATCTATAATAGTATATGCAGAACTTTCACATCTTATCAGTTAAAACCTTAAGTAAACCTTTATAAACTAAGCTAAACTTACCCTTTAATAAACTTAAGCCAGTTTCACATCTCGAGCCCAAAAGTAAGCTTTATTTTTTATCAGCCAAAACCGCCAAATCGGCGCATGAATACTTTTAGGCTCTAGAAAAATAATCATATAGATGCTCTATCTCTCTTTGCTGCTGTAGAGTATATCTAACTGTTTATAGGCATGTTTTATTCACGAATTATAACCATCTATATATTTTTTGTAGTTTTCAATAAATAGTACATACATAGGTAGTTTGCAATAGGTTGTAAGCACTTAATAAATAACAACAATTCTCTTTTGTCGAACTAAATACTAAAGGAATAATGTTTATAATATGTAGATATAGTATAGTATACGATATTAGCTACAAGTTAAAGTAATGTGGGGGAAATACTTGGTTTTTTTCTATGCGAATTACATTCATATAGGGTACGCGCGTATGTGTGTGTAGTTGTCTTAGTATGTGTGTGTGTGTGTTTGTACATGCGAGCTAGGGGAAGGTGACAGATTCAGGTAGGGGAGGGGGGAGGTAGAGAGAGCGCGTTTCAACATTTATATAGTATATTATATAGTATATTTTGTGAGTTATATGTTAACTCTTTGGTAACTTTCTATTTAAACAGTAAACAATACTTGGCTTGCTCCATATACGACCCAACAATTGTGGGGTTTATGTGGATATTTTACTTTTGGGCATTTGCGGCACGACGTTCTCGAGATATCATCTATTTAGTAGGGCACAAAGGAACCGGCATTACGCTTGCGTCCCATGTTGCAGATCTTGAAGTGGCACGGCGACATGTCTGCAAGCAGCAAGGGAAATAGGATATTATAGATATATATATATATTCAGGTTCAGCTTACAAATCATGCATGACTTACATGGTCTACGAACTATTTACGTGAAATCAAAACATGAAAAATAAACAAAATGTACGAGATGTACGAGCAAATTAGTCAGCGATCATGCAACATATATGAGGATATATATGAGTTAGTTATAGTTAGTTAGATCTTAAGTTCTCTGGATGCTTACATTGCACATTCTTCTTGATGTTGTGCTGCTTGGCGGGCGCATTGAGGCGCACACCCTCGCTCTGCTTCTTGGCGGGCATGGAGGTCATAACGTCATCGTTGGCTGAGATGGCCGGTTCGCTCAGCTGATGCAGACGCGCCAGCAGACGCGATTCCAACTGAGCACGCTCACGTTCCACACTATCCTCCGCGGCAAAGGGTAAGCTGGATTCATCGTCATAGTCCGCCGTCAGCAACAGATCCCGCAGCGAGGGCCACTTGTTGACGAAGGAAGACGAGGACACATGCTTGGCCTGTGCGTTGGCCATGTTGTGGTGCAGCTGCTGCTGTTGTTGTTGTGGATACTTCTGTGCGCGGAGGAGGCAACAGGTGAGACCAGGTGGAATATATAGGCAGCAGTTCTACTTACCAATTGCTCGCTGTAGTAGACATTGTCCTCGGCGCCCGCAGCTGGAGCGAGCAGCTCGTTGAGCAGCAACTGCGTTGGTGCACTCAGTGCACCCACCATGGGTGCGGGCCGTGGCAGGGCATGTCCCCCCGGCGTGAAAAGCACAATTGACAGCAGCACAATGGAAATTGTGGCAAACTGATGGCCGATAAAGCGGGACGCAGTGCAAGCCATCACGTTGTTGTTCTCTTCTGTTCCAAACTGCGAAGTAGAAAATGGAAAGGCAACATGAGAAGGGAGAAGGTTGGGGTATGGTTGGGGGATTTGTTGTCAACTAGGGCAAAGACAATTAACCAGAACAACCCCAGCCCCAGCCCCAACTGGCAGGCAACGCTTACGCACAAAAAGGTTTCCTATTTCACTTAACAAGCGAATCAAACAAAGTTGCCAAAGTAAAAATATGCGCAAATGTTTTGCCCTTTTTCGCTCTTCTCTCTCTCTCTCTCTCTCTCTCTTCCCGCTCTTTTGCCAGTTACGCGTGAGTTGTGGCTTCTGCTTACTCCCCCCTGCCGCTGCGGGATTTTTCAAGGGTCTCAAGGTGTTTGATATTTCAAAAAGTCACG
Organism: Zaprionus tsacasi; assembly: GCA_018904105.1. Taxonomy (NCBI): domain Eukaryota; kingdom Metazoa; phylum Arthropoda; class Insecta; order Diptera; family Drosophilidae; genus Zaprionus; species Zaprionus tsacasi. The sequence goes on along the minus strand of JAEIFR010000049.1, from coordinate 2,246,319 downwards.
TTGCATTTCAACTTTCTCATTGACTAAAAATAACATGTCGCAGATCCTTTGAAGCCCAAAAGGTCTCCCAGTTCCAGTTCCAATTGCTGCCCACATGCCACATGCCACAGAGAGAGAGAGAGAGCGAGAGAGCAATTGCTATGCCAAGTCCGAACTGGGTACAACTCCCTGCTCAGGGTTCATTTCATTAGGCAGGCGGGGGTACTACGAACTCGGACTCGGAGTCGGACTACGTTAGCGTGACGCGCTCTGCGAATGGCTTAATTGCCGTTTATGAAATATTAATGCCTAATTATGCTTCATTCGCGCTGACGCCAAGCGTAAAGCTTCCATCCCCCCCCAAAAAAAAAAAACAGGGTGACCGATAAAAATGATGATGATGTGCCCTCATTTGTTTGAGTAAGTTCAAAGTTCGCATGCGAATAAAATTCTGCAAATATCTCGAGTTCTCCTTGATTTCTTTAGTTAAAACAAATTGCAAAAGTCTGCAAAAATATCATAAAGAAACTAAAACATAATCTTGACAAATGTAAAAACGCATTAAGCTCTGCAGCTAATGGGATTTACTTAAGAAAAATACGAAAGATACTTCACAATTTGCAAATCTCCCCATTTTCCCCCCACGAAACAAATCGATTATCTCTCCTGCCCTGGCAACATATATATTAATTTTACTGTTATTTGTTGCAGGCGATAAACTTTTGGCCACATTTTGCAATGCGTTTTGTTTTCCTATGATTTATTGGCATGGAACTTAGGTGACAAGGCCCCCACGTAATCGTGGCAAACGCATTTTATACCTCTCAACAGATAATGCTAATTTTGACTATATATTATTTTTTTTCATACTATATATAGCTAGCGAGTCAGGCGCTTGAGATTCATCTGGAATTTATACGCAAATCGAAGTCAAGGTCTAACGCGTAAAGGTTTCGTTGAACTCTCACATTGTGTGTGTGTGGGGCCACGCCCCTAACCTAACTTACTGTTAATAACTATAATTTCCAACGATTTTGGGAGGGACTCAACATCCGTTATTTGACAGCCCCCTCTATAAAAAATGACGTTTATTAGAATTTCACCTGTTGCCTCTGGCAATAACCTACGCTAATCAGACTAAGAATATTCCAGATTAGATCGTAATGAATCGGCTGAGTTTGCCACATAAAGTTTGTTCTCAAATTCAGCTTATCAAATCAGATAGTTTGAAGTGTTTCAGCCAAAAACCCCAAACTTCCCATTCGAAAAAAACGCAACTTATCAATTATATCAGTTGAAAATAAAAATAATAAAAAAATCCACATAATACTCGTGCGTTCCTCTCCTCGATTATTCACTCTCAATGGGAGGCCTCATTTATTTTATGAGCGTCAGAAAAAAATACAAATCAAAAATCAAAATAAAAACATAATTAAAATGGAAATTACGAACATCACATGTTTTGTGGGATTTTAATGTATATAGACGTTAGATACTAGGGTATATTAAAGTGGGGTGGATCATAAGACATATATTTAGGAAACTGTTAGGAAATTCTGTATATGTCTGTACTATAGTAGAACTCAACCTGTCGTATGCGCTATATTATGGCTAAATTTTTGCTGAGGTATCTAATAGTCGACTCTTCCCACATTGTTTTTTTTTTTTTTGGTTGGCCTAAAGTACGTCATCAGCGCGCACGAAAATTTTGGACTCTTATCATTGAGTGACACGCCCTCTTTTTTCCCCAGCATAGGGGGTCCAGCGGAACTAACCTCTTGTCAGAAGCTATCGCTAATCTTAGATCGCGTAATACTACGACGCAATAGTATTCAATGACCTCAATTCGTTTGAATCTTGCGATCACGAGACTCGTAACCGGTTTCATCCGCTACAGGGTATTGCTATCTATCTATCAATCACACCCACACACACACATCGCTTGAAGAACTCCCAAAACGATGCCCAGATAAGGCGACTATGTTAATTTTTGCATTCAGTCGCAATCGTCAAAGTAATTAAAATTAAATAAAAATGTATTCAAATAAATTAATACTAAAAATAATGAACTGTACGAAATGCTGATAACAATTACGAGTGTACTCGTGAGTGTACTCAGAGAGAGAGAGAGAGAGGGGGATGTGTGTTTATAAATAATATAGTAGCATGACGAACATTATCAATGGAAATTCGAATCTTTGGAGGCGCCACTCTCGTATCAGTGAGTGTTGAATGATTGAATGAGTAGACGAAATTATTCGTGGTTTATAGAATTGCGAATTCCCAAAGACTTCAAAGGGGATTTAAATTTGGAAAACCTTGTCGATTTTTCCAGGAAATAAGCGCATGTTTTAAATGAAACCTAGTTAGTTGGGTAGCTGAAAATAAGATCTATCGATGCTACGAAAATTCGAAAATGATCTGGCAAATTTTTCTTATATATTATAATGTCTGTACTTACCTTTTGGATATTAAACTCGAGTTGGGTGTCTGCTGGGGATAACTGGGGATGCACGCACTATATTTATTTTTTACTGTTTTGTAGTGTTGTAAAATTTCACAAATTGTTCATTTATCGACTGGCTAGGACTCTGATAACCCTAACCGTTAGGTGTGACACTGCAGAATAAACGCAAATCCGTTGCGAGCATTTGTTTATATAGGCAGGCGTTGACAGCGCCGCGTCAACGACAACGACGACGACGGCGACGACGATGAGGACCGACGCACAAAGGGTGAATCAACAGGTATGGCACACACACACACACACACACACACGCACACGCGTAGCTAACGAGCAACTTCGTTGTCGTTCGGTTTGGGGTAAAATGGTGGGCGGGTGGGCGAGCAGTTTGTAGTGGGCGTGTGGGCGTCTCAGTTGCAGTTGTTGTTGTTGTTGTTGTCGTAGCACTTGAAACTTTTGACACTTTTGCTATCTCTGTTGTTGTTGCTGTCTCTTTCTAGTTGTACTTTTTTTTTTGGCAATCGAATTACGCGTTTGATATTTGCTCTTGGTTTATTATTTTTATATTCTCTACTTAATTTCTTGTCTTTGCGCCTACTCGTGTATTCGCAAACTAAACTTGACTTTCGTTTTCTTAGAATCTTCCCCGAAGATTCACAGATCGTATCGTTCATGGTGTCGGTTTCAGTTCGGTTCGGCTCGGTTTATGATTTCGATTCCGTTCGCTTTCGGGCTTCTCTTGTCGTGCGACGCTTTTGACAAATCGTCCGATAAAGTTAAGATTTATGACTATACGTTTAGTCGTCGAGGATTAGTACCACAAAGTTGTACGCTGCGCTGCGCTACGAAATGAAGAGCTTATTAGCTGAAGGGCTGAGAACAGCATCTAAGAGTATTATACTAGGTAAAACTGAAATATAAATAGGTATTCTCTCTTATATAGTATGGTAAGCTAAAAATCTGAAATTTGTACTAATCTGCACTGCACTTTTCTTTGTTCTTCCCACTTTCTTTAGCTGTTTCCAAGCCGAATCCGCACACTCAGACTCAGATTCATAATTCATTCACCCCATCGTGGGGTTCATTAGCATCGTCAGGTCTCAACCATGTTCAAGGTACTCGGAGCTTTATAATCTATGTATGTAAACTCTGCCTAGGGCTATGCCCAAGTACCCCAAAACCGATTTGTAGGTCAATAAACCTGTCATGCTGGAAATCTTGTGAAAGTTAATTAGGTCAATGTCGGATCGCGCATAAAAATTATGATGTTTCAGGCGGATGTTGAAATCTTTGCTAAAATTTAGCACGACCATAACTAGTGGTCCACTACATAGTAGGAGGATGCCCTGGTAGAGCATATGCCAGACGTGTTGACGAAAATTATCCAATGTTTGTGATTAATAAATTAAATCAGGTTGTACAAATAATACGAAAATAAGTACTGGTAGTACTACGAAAAATGTTTGTGTTGCTAAAAATAGAATGGAAATTTACGAATTGTACAGGAATATTATAAGTGCGAGGGTTTGCACCCAACTAGAGATAACCGGGCGACGTTATCATTATCATTTATGCGAACGATGCTAATAAAATATGTGATGAAATATCTTACTAAAATAGCATCAGAAAATCTCGAGGAAGATTCTTTTTCGCTAGACAATTTTTGATTGTGTCCAGTTCGTTTGGTTTGTTTCTAGCTAATTAAGCTGACACTGCAAATATTATATGTGTCTACAAATTTAAACGACATTCTTTTTTAATCTCACACGCTTGCTGATCTCGAAGTATCGAACGATAATACCGCCCACGCCTAGTACTTTCGATTAAATTAATTTCATCAGGCAGACATTGCGATAAGCGACTCGCGCAGAGAGTATCTCATCAGTTGCATGATAAGGGACCCGTTCGACATGCGAATCAAACATTAAATACCAAACATATCAGCTCTAATTGACATTTATTAAACCACTAGAGAACCGGCGTACAACCAGACATACCCAGGCTGGCAGGCAGACATTGACATTCGAAACCGGAACAATTCGCGCACACGTGCTGCTCATGCCCGTATGCCGGCCAATTATCTGCGGGCAATCACAATCACGAGACGTTCGACGTGCAGTCTGTACTTGCACAAATTGTTCACGCTTTATGCAATTTAAGCGTGACTCATTTATCAGCTGAGCATGGTAAACAATTAAATAAACAATAGAAAATTAAAACTGTTGCACATTCAATTGCGTTTTATCAGCATTCTTATTTGAATTTGCCGCCATTGTGTTTCAAGCTGTTTACCAGCACTGTTCAAATGTTAAAATGTGCATTTTACTCATTTTGGCACTGTTAAGGAGCTGCTATAAAATGTTAGCTGCTGTTTATTTTGGAGCCTGCTAACAGCTGTTAACTTAAAATATGATTGATATTGGCTGATTTTCTTTTAAACTGACTATGAAATTATCTAATTTATTGTTTATATATATTTTTGAAATTAACAAGTTGACAGATTTCGATTTTTCCAAACAAAAACATTGCGCTCTGTTATTAACAGCTTTGGGTCAACTACAGCAATGTTAAGTTCATTCGTTGCTTCTTCTTTCGACTGTTCAGCTGGGGGCATATTAAAAAAAAGGGGGAAGAAAATTAAAAATAAGAAAATCATCATGGCTACATCAACGCTGCAGCTGGAATTTTCACAGGCCATGGCCGATTTCAGGAAGATGTTCCCCGACATCGACCGCGAAGTCATTGAGGCTGTATTACGCGCTAATATGGGGGCAGTGGATCAAACAATCGACCAGCTACTTGCGATGTCAACTGACAACCAGGTACATATGTGTGTGTATGTGTGTTGTGTACTTATGCGTGTGTATGTTGGCGTGAGTGTGTGTGTGTGTGTGTTTTTGTTTGTGTATACTACTAACAGCCCAACAGCTACTAACACTAACACTAACTGCATGTGATAGAACGAAAAACTGCGCAATGAACTGGATGCTAATGTCTCACCACAACAGAGTCTCATCAATCTCAACGATTCGGACAAGGAGCTGCGACGCAATCAGCTCATTGACACCACAGACGGCGTAGGCAGCAATTCTATTGAGAACGCATTGACCGCTACCGCTGCAGCTGGTGGTGGTAACACATTACTCAGCACGGCGACCGCATCGCCGAATCATCAAAATACTGGCGCATCACCAAAACAGCGTCCTCTGGGTGCGTCGAACAAAGCCAACACCAGCGGCAGTGCCAGCAATACGCCCACCAAACGCAGTCACAATAGCAGCAGCAGCAGCAGCAACACAAACCGGCGCTGGAATCCACCGATATTGGGTGCACTGCCAGCGGGATTTCTTCGCGTTGCGCCGGCTCCGGGCCAACAGGATTTTGAGTTGCCCGACGAGCAGTTCGCTCTAATGCTGCAGAATGAGGAGTTTATGAATCAATTGCGATGGAATCAGGACTTCATGAATGCACTGGAGAAGGAGCAAACTGGCAAGGCAAAGGGTGAGGATGATGCACCATTCCAGGAGCGACTCAAGAACATGGGCAAAATGTCGCGTAAAAAATTTCTACAAATGGCACGCGTCTTCACCTGGCAGCGCAACAAGAAGGTGACCACCGCCAAACAAATCGATTCGCTGCCCTTGCGCGAAGAGCACAGCGACGATGAGGACCATCATCATCATCATCACCAGCAGCAGCAGCAACAGCAACAATCTCAGCACCAACAGCAAAATCAACAGCAGAGCCAGGCGCAGCAACAACAGCAGCAGGGTCAGTTGCAGCTGCGCAAGTAAAGCTGACGGCACGTAATCGTGGAGAGATCTAGAACCCAGGGCTTCTCTGGGCTTCTATTGTTTGTTATCTTATCCTTATCTTATTATCTCATCGGGCCATAAGCATACATACTATACATATGTACGTCAAGGTCATATGTTTACCTTATGCATAAGTAAACTCGCGCTAGTACTCGGAATATATCTATAGCATATGATAAATGTAATATTCCCGTTTCCCGTAGCAATCTCAAATGTCGAGAGACCATCAAGAAATCTCCACAATGTATGATTCTCTAGTTTTTCTTTTTTTTTCTAAAATTCTCATGTATTAATTTAACCTAAAGTGCAATTTTTATACCCACACTCAACTCAACCGCATACCCAGTGCAATATATATCCCAATGTGTATATTTTTGAATAATACTATATTATATATTACTATATTATAATTAATTGTACAACACACCTATGTTCCCTTTTATTCAATTTTCGTTGTTGCCAAATTAGCATAATTAAGTTTTATTGATATACAAAAGAAACATATATATTATATTTTAAAATGGCAGCGTTTCTGTGACCGCATCGTCACAAGAACAACAAGTTGGACTGATTCTCAAAATGCGTTAATTAAACAAATAGTCGAAAGCATCACAATAAAAAAATAAAAAAAAGAAAAGAAACACGATTACGAAAATGCATAATGTATATCTAGAGCACTTGCTAAACTCAAAACTAGTCATTAACTCCCAATCGATTTATGTACAGTAATGCAGCTACTTATGCGTAACCCCCTCGACCCAAAACCACACACTCACACTCTATATAGAAGTTCTAGTACAGATTATAATAATCAGCCTGCCTGCGCTTAGTTGGCTTCAGATCTGCAGAAATAACTACATAAATGTCCATATCAATTGCTGATACTACAGATACAGATACCGGATACCATATACCAGGTACATGCCATGTACTATCCTTAGTTTGATGTCAAAGCAAACAACACATATGCAACTATTCGATTGTAATTGTACTTGTACTTGTATTATAAAGCATATTTGAAATACTATTATATTCATATTCCAAGTATAAAATACAGATAAATATTTGAAAAATCCACTTCAGTTATTCGTATTACTTACGATTTCAGCTAATCTCGGATGATGACTCTCCCCCGCTTTAGAACAATTGAAACTTCTCGTCTCTTACATGAATTTATTTAATTTTTATTTTGTTTTTGCTTTTAAATTTTTTTGTTTTTTATTTTTTATAAACATAATACATTTATTATGGATACACGCGTTGGTTTTCTCATGTGTGTGTTTGTGTGTGTATGTGTTTGTTTTGACTTTGATTTAAGGGCATATTGGTTACTTGTTACCTGTTACTGCTATTATTATGAACTCTTTTTTTAGTTTTAAATACTTTTTATGAATTTTCTTTTATATTTTTCTTCTTTTTTTTTTGTAAATTTATTTTCTTTTTTTTTTGGATTGACACTTTACGACGAATCTCTTGTTGGGATTTGTTGTTGTTACGCTTAATAACAGGATTTAAATCGTTTTACATGCAACAATTGCAAATGCAATCAAAATTCAACTTTTCGTTATCTCTACTGAATGATTTCCCTTCTATTCTCTTCAATTCTCTTGCCACTCTCTCTCTTTCTCTTCTACGTTTTTTCTCTTTGTGTATAGGTTATTGTTTAATCATAAATGTTGCATGCTCTCTGAGCATGCCGGAGTGTTGGTGTGTGTGAATGTTTGTATGTGTGTGTGTGTGTTGTTTGTGGTGTTGTTGTGGGTGTTGGTATGTGGTTGTTTGTTTTGTTTTCTTCCTTTTTGCTGTTTCCTCTCATTTTCATCTTGTTTTACCTTTTACTTTTACTTACACAGAAATTGATCATTTTTAAACAATTATTATTTGTAAATTTGTTTTAAACTAATTACTAAAAATGGATTTTCTGGTTGTTTGCAACATTTTGACATCTCATTTGCATACAATATTTTTATAAAATATGTGATTTTTTTGTTTTTGTTTTTTTTTTTTGCTTTGTTTCTTTCAAGTTCTCATTATGTGATTTTTAGGCATACAATTGAATTTAGATTTATATGTTTAGCTTAATTTGATTTGATTTTCTTGGATCTTCACTTATTGTTCGAAGAGCAACGACATGTATATTATGTATGGGTTCTTCTATGTATCGTATATTGAATTGTATGTATGTAGATAAATTTTGTATATTTATTGTATTTGTATGTATGTATATGTTTAATACGTAGTTTGTAAAATCGAAACGAATTGGAAAAAAAAATAATTAAATAAATACGAATGTTTTAGTTACGAATGTTTTGCTTCTTCCCTATGGATGCTGCATGTTTCATGGTATTGCGTAATTTTAAAAAACGGCTCAAAAACGAACGACAAATATAATTTTATAATAATTAATTGTTAATCAGCAAAAATAGCATAGCATAATAATAGTAGTAGTAGTAATAGTATGTAGTAATAATTACAAAAACTTTGCACAGTTAAAAACATTGTCAGTTGAATATATTTTCAATTTGTTTTGTTTTCATTTGTATATTGTATATCGTATATGTTGTTTTTGTTTTTCATTTTGTTTTCTGTTTGCTGGTTTGGTTATTGCAATTTTGACAATCCTAACTTTTCTGCTGGGCTTTCTCTCTTTCTCTTTCTTTTGTTTTGTATGCTTTTTTGTTACTTGTTTACTTTTAATTGTTACTTTACTCAATTTTTTGTTTTCTTTTACGTTTTTTATTTTTGTTGGTTTTTTATGTTTGTTTTTTTTTTTTTTTGGAAGTCTTATAGCAGAACACATAGGGACTTTTTCGGTTTCTTTTGTTTCTTTTCGGGTGACTTCTTATTGATCTGCCTTACCAAATCGTAGAAAATATCATTAACATTCACTTTGGCTTTGGCTGAGGTCTCCATGAAGGCGCAATTGAATTGATTGGCCAAACTCTTGCCCAACTCCTTGCCAACTACGCGCTCATCCTCAAGATCGCATTTGTTGCCAACCAGCACCATGGGCACATCGTCCGTATCCTTGACACGCAATATTTGCTCCCTCAGATCCTGCAGATCGTTGAATGTTGATTGCGCCGTTATCGAATAGACCAGCACAAAGCCCTGTCCATTCTTCATATAGAGATCCCGCATCGCTGTGAACTGTTCCGTACCGGCTGTATCCAATATTTCCAACATACATTGTTGTCCATCCACTTCCACCTGTTTGCGATAACTGTCCTCGATGGTGGGATCGTATTTTTCCACAAAAATGCATTGCACAAACTGCACGGTTAGCGCCGATTTGCCGACTCCGCCGCTGCCCAAAACAACAATTTTGTATTCACGCATTTTGTGGGCGAAGATTTATTTTTGTCTGTGTGTGTGTGTGAGTGTCTCTTGGTTCGCGTATTGGGTATATTTTAAAACCAGGCGCAGGTAGTTACTGGTGTAGGCGGGTGACGAGGTGGTTCAGTTGTTGCTGCGGCTGCTCTTGTTGTTGCCGTTGTTGTTTTTGTTGTACAAATGTTTATTTAAAACACGACCGCGTTCTCTCTCTCTATCTCCCTCGCTGTCTCTCTCTCTCTCTCTCACTCGCTTATGCTCTCTTGTGGTTAAACACAAAAAAAATCACTAGTTTAGGCGTTGTTCGGCGATTGCTTTTCGGTTGCAGTTGCAGTTCTTGCAGAAAGCTTTTTGTTGTTACTCGTATTCTTGTTGTTGTTGTTGTTATTTTTTGCAGTTGTTATTGTTGTGTGTACACTGCTCTTTGTTATTGATGATAACCTTTGTGCCAACAAACAACAACTACACATAAGCGTGTGCGTGTGTTTGTGTGTGTGTGGCTGTCTGAAGTCTCTCTTTTACTTTTTCTCTCACTCTCACTTGCTTCTCGCTCTCTCTCTGTATGTCGCTCTCTCTTTGTCGCAGTATTCCTCCGCTCAGGTAGTAAAGGTGCGAGCGTGCGTTTCGTTTTGGTTGTCGTCAAATTGTTGCTTTTTATTTAGGGGGGAAACGATAAATACAATTACTTTGTGTAGCTGTAGCCCTGTAGCCGCCTCTTCCGCGACTCCGACTACGACAACAACTTCCGTTTTACAGCTGCAATTGATATCTCAGCTCGTTCTGTTGCTGTTGATGTGTTGCTCTGCTGCTGCTGCTGCTGTTGCCGTGCAACAATGCTTGCCGACGTACTATGTAAGCACACTGTGGAATGTAAGAAAGCAATAGATTTATTTTTAAATTAAGTTTCACTATAAATTCGTTTTGTTTCGTTTTGGTTTTTGCTTTTGGTATGCTGCTGCTGCGCGTTGTAGTGCGTTGGTGCTTGTGCTGGCACTGCTTTTAGGAATTTACTGCACTCTTTTTTCTTTCTTTCGTTTTTTTTTTTTTTGTAGTGAACTCAAAATGTTCTCCTCGCTCGCTCAGCACAAATTCGCTCTACCCTCAACATTTTATGATTCATTTACAGAGTTGTCAAGTATTCGTAGCACTTTAGCGAGCAAACAACAAACAATGCGCACACTTGTAGCGTGCAAATCAATTTGTTGCTTTGTTCAATGAAAATCACAAATTATTGCTAGTGCAGGCACTTATAATTACACGAAATCTATGAATGATATTAATTTTTTGAAATAACTTTATCAGGGGCTGGGGGCAGCGCACCCGCATGTCACGCGCACGGCAACTCTATTCGGAGTTTTACCTTGTTTGCTGCGCACAAACTGTTGTTACTGTCTGTGCGAATTTCACACGATTTGCGGGATCGTATCAATATTTGTATGCGTGTGCAAGATAATGTGCCACGGCTCGCGAAATGTGCAATTTTTTATTGATAACGATATTTAATTCTAAGGCAAACAGATAACTTTTTTCGGCTTAGGCGCTTCTGCTTGCTGGCTCGCTCACACGCTCTTAAGTGATTCATTTACGGGGTTGCCATACCTTTGCTGAATCTTTCGTGGCGATAGTCGACTTTGGTTTCTAAGTGGCAACGCTATCGATAAATGTCCCATACGAATTTGACCGATTATTTAACTGGAACAACGTGGGAAATTCAAATATTGAACAGTTTGTGGCGCCATTCCAACCAAGAGTTTATTTTTAACAAACAAAACTAAAAACTAACTAAAATTTCGTTAATAATAGAAATCAAACACGCTTAGCGAATTTTAGTGACCATGCCGGCGGCAATAGTAACACCCGCCACGCGCAACATGACACGTCCCAGTTCCTTGAAGTCAGCATAACGTTCTATACAAATCGGGCGGGAGGTCTCCACTTCCACCAGGGCGCATGAGTTGTTGCCCAGGCAACGTGGCTTCTTCTTAACCACCTCACCGGTGCTCTTGTGTATGGACGCCGTCAACTTGCAGACAACAGCCGGTTCAATGAGCGATTGATGATGCAGCAGCACCGGATAGCCCATAGTAATGGGCACCTTCACGTTGAAGACGATGATGCGGCACTGGAAGCGCGTGGTCACAGGAATTGGCATTTGGGGATCACAAATGATGCAGCCCACGGTTATATTGTTGATGTCGACGCCAGCTAGCGTCACAGAGATCTGATCGCCGGCAAAAACACTCGTCTGTGTGAGCTCGTCCAGCGTGAGCGACTTGACTTGTGCCTGTTCCCGACTGGCACCTACCAGCACCTTGTCATTAAGGCAGAGAACGCCTGTCTCAATGCGGCCCGAAATACAGAAACCAGAACCGGTGCCCTTGTAGATGTCAGAGACGGACATACGCAGTGGTCGATCTATTGCTCGTTCCGGCACCTTAAAATGCTCGATGACATCCAGCAGATGAGGTCCATCATACCAGGCTTTCAAAGCGGGTTCCTGTGCAGCTTTTGTGAGATTCTCACCAGTAAGGCCGGAGCAGGGTGTAAAGCTGACATCAGACTCTTTGAAGCCCGCTTGCTTGAGGAAGGACTTAAGCTTTTGCACAATCTCCTGGAAGCGTTCCTTTGACCAGCCCACAGTGTCCAGTTTATTGATGACCACGCCCAGCTGATTGACTCCCAATGAACGTACGAGTATTGCATGTTCTCGTGTCTGTCCACCCAGCTCGAAGCCAGATTCGAACTCTCCACGTGTCGCATCCACCACGAGCAGCGCAACATCTGCTTGCGTAGCACCTGATATCATGTTTGGAATAAAATCTTTGTGTCCTGGAGCATCCAGTAGCGTAACTATCTTTGTTTTGGTTTCTATACGTGATTGGCCCACATCCATGGTGATGCCGCGGGCACGCTCCTCGCCTGTCTCGTCCAGCACCCAGGCATACATAAAGCTCTGCTTTCCCAGCTTCTTGGATTCCTGTTCGTGCTTGTGCATTACACGCTGGGAGACATAGCCCGTATCGTACAGCAGGTGTCCCATCAGTGTGCTCTTGCCAGCGTCGACATGCCCAATGACGATCATGTGGATGTGATTCTTTTGCTGCGAACGCTCCTGCTGATACAGATTCTGTGCATTGCGCTGCGCCTGATCCTTGGATACCTTGAAAATAGATGTGGCACTGCGATTCGCCTCGTCGCCTCCACCGACACTGACATCAACCGGTGTATTGCGACCGGAGACAACTGGTGAGGCGGGTGCCTTGGGCGAGGCAATCTCAAAACCGCGTCGAGCATCCTTCTGAGCAGAGAGTGTGATTTTGGTAGGCGTTGGTTTGGCCGTGATTAAGGCCGACGCGCTGGATTTTGCTGTTGCTGTTGTTGGCACTGGCGGAGCCAGTTTGGGCTTCTGTGGACGTTTCTCCTTCTCCTTTTTGTTTGTCTCTTCGTTAAGAATCTCATCGAGTATTTTTTGTATATCGTAGCCAAAACGCATGGATGTCTCGACAATGCGACGCTCCGAGACGGCGTCACCTACGACGCTGCGCACCTCATCGACGCAGGAACTCAGTTTGGCTTGTTCAATATCATCCAGCTCGGGCATCTGAAAACTCTCCGAATCCCGTCTAGCTTTGCGATACGCCTCGTCCTCATCATCCTCGTCACCATCCTCGGCCTCCTCCTGAATATCCTTGTTCTTGCTTATAAACGCAGACATACTTTGCTGACCACGAGCTCTGTCGTAAAGCCATTGTTGGTCTGTGGGCGAGACGCAATCATCATCAACAGAATGACCGTAGACATCATCGTAGCCATCGTACTCGTCGTTGTAGTCCATGCCGCGTACTATTCGGTGCCGCGCCATTTTGTCTGTCTATTAGATTCTCACTGGCTTACCGGTTATATTTCACAATTGTTGAAAAGGAAAAGCAAAACACAATTTCATCGAATTGCATGCAAATGAAACTCTTTATAGTAGAGTTGCCACGTCGTCAATAAGTGAACTTTATGGCAAGGCCAAATACGATTTATTGCGTGGACATTCTTAGTTGTTAATCTGTGATTTTTTAAATAATGTATTAAAGGTATTGCCAAAGTTTAGCAAGAATTTAATTATACTGCGCCAGACTTCATTGGTATGGTGAATTATTTTTTAAAATGTTGTTTTCTGAATATTATAACACGAACTGAACAGCAGACTGCTGTATTTTTGTGATTCATCGCTAGACTGTAAACGAAAAGTCTCCTCACTATAATAATCGTGTAAATTATGTTAAAGTTATGTTATTAGCAATCGTGATTAAGTACGAGGTGGCCAGCAGCTTGAACCTTTTTTGCCGTTCTCATTTTAAACAAAAGCCTTAAAATATAAATAATTTAAAAAGCTCGCATTAATATATTGTAAATGATGTTTTTTGGCAAAAAAGAGAATTGTGCAAAATACAGTGTTGTCTCAAGATTCTTGGTGTTCGCTGTTAAGTAACATTTCAAGGCAATGTTAAATTTTTGGTCACTGTTTGTGTGCTGTTAGTAAGGAAGTAAATGCGTGGTGTGTTGTTGTCTTTGTGTCGCGTTAAATATTAAGAAAACACTCAGAAAATCGTTACGAAGCAATTACAATAAATATAAATTATTTGCGGATCAATGTGGCGCAAAATGCAGTCGACACAGCAATAAGTGTACGATATTTTTATCGGATATTTGTGAACGAAAAACGTACGCAACCTACATACACAGTTAATAACAACAACAACAACAGCAACAACCACTAAAGAAAACAGAACAACAGCAGCAGCAGCAGCACCAGTTCGCCAACAACAACAACAACAAACAGTATGTACAACAACGGCGCAAGGGGCTTCTCCATACACGACGCCTTCGAGGAGGAAGAAGAGGAGGCGATACGTGTCTATGGCTCCACAGTGATATCAACGCCAATGCGCGGTGGCGTTAGCGGCAGCGCCAAACAAGGTCGCTCCACCGAAGATGTATCCATACGCATACAGGATCCCAAGTGAGTGCAAAAACGAATAAAAAACGAGTTGAATTCAGCTGCTGCTGCTGCTGCTGGCCGGGTCGTTTGTCTGGTTTGGTTTCCGAACTGGGATTGCGCGTGGGCAGCAGCAGCAGGTTGACAGTTGTTGACACCATTTTATGCAGCTGGGCAGAACACTGAGCACTTTGTTCTGGCTTTCCATTTATCATCCTAAAAGTGAGTTTCTCAGCCAGAATCTCTAGGGGAAATCTCGGCTCAATCGAGTAGGAAACGTAAGGCAGAGAAAGACAACAATTAAAGACTTATAATATATACATAAAGCCATGATTCGTGCGCTGAATCACCTATCCAGCATATATTAAAAATAACACTTGCTGTCTGTCTGAATGCAACTTTTATTTTTATAAATATGAGCTCAATGTTTCACTTTACTCAATGGATCCAATTCTAGTATAATTGCTAAAAAGCTTAACCACAGCCGCAAAACTCACACTCATCTTATCAGCCGGTTCAGCGACTCCAAAGTCCAGTGAACAATTAGCATATCAACAGCTTCGATTTAATGTGCACTAAACAAACACATGCTGAAATAAACTGTTCAATTATAAATAATATGTTGCCTCTCTCTCCGGCTTGTCTATGTGGTGTGGCCCTTTACCTTATCGGGGACGCCGCTGCCACTGTTACTTCCCGCTTCCCTGCCGGAAACACTAAGCGTGGACATTTGCATATATATTATTGTTGGGTTTGCATGGGTTGGGTGTCTGTAGCTAACTGGATGGCAACGGCGCGTGCGTGCTTCTTTCATTCATTCATTCATACACACCAAGTGTATTTACAATTTCTTTTGCTCTTCTATTCGCGTTTCCACTGGAATCCATTATGAATGCATGCCGTGTCGCAAGCCAATGTAACCGCAGCTGCAGCAGCACCCAAGCAACCGATATACGACGTAATTATGGGGATTATAACAGAGCTCGTCTGGGAGCAGTCCATGTATTATCTGACATGCATCTATCCTAATTTGGCATTCGCATAAAATTTCGTCATTCCTTGAAGAATTTTGCACGACACGCAAAACACGAGTGTGTTGTGTGTGTGCGAGTGTGTGTGGCCTTCGGCTGCGGTCGCAGCAGCTGCACTTGTACGACTTTACGGTAATCGAGTAGCCAGCACAGTGAAGCCCCGATAAGCTGTACAACTCACCTGCCAATGCAGTATAACTTCGTCTTACGGCCTGCCCACTGTAGCATGTCTGTGTGTGTGCGTGTGTGTGTGTGTATTTGCACAGTGTCTCTCATTGATAGCCTCAGGGCGATAAGCAGATGCAATTTTAATGAGATGTGCCAAGTTATTTATTTACCGTTTTTTCTGTTTTTTGTATTTCTCTTATCAGGGGCTACAATAAATATGCGGAAGACACAACGTCACGGGACAGCGACTCACTAATCCAGGAATATGGGAACCTGCCCACAGAGGAGACGAACACATATTGCTGGCGGCATCCCAAGGTGCGTGAGAATTGGCGCACTGTGCTGGCCGCCTTTACGCTGCTCATCGTTGGCACCGGACTGTTTGTGATGGGCACCTTTGCCATCGCAGATCCACACAATACATCACAGGGTGTTGTATTCTTTGTTGCTGGACTCATTTGCTTTATACCGGGCGCCTATCATGTCGTCTACATTTGGCTGGCGGCCAAGGGATATCGAGGGTTTGACTTCTATCATCTGCCTTTGTTTACATAAGCAAAGCAAAGTAGGAATAGAGATTAAAGATAACGCGATATTAACCGAGAGAGAGAATGAGATATTTATGTAAATGTTCGTCGTATTGGTTGATCCAATTGAATGCAAGCAAAAACCCGTGTCTATATTTATATATATTTAAATTGATATATAGTGAACTTAATTACTAACACTCGAACTACCCTTTTCTGTAGACGATAAAAAAAAATAGAGACGAAAATGCCGAAAAACAAAATTCAAAATTCGAATTGTAGCAATAATGAAATCTATACTATGTATGTATTTTTTAACAGCTATTTTGTTATACCCTTTACTTATATATGTACTCAAGATTTGGTATACCCTCAAAAGTGCAAAAGATACGTATGATATTTGACACTCTCCCACACTCACACCCCTCTAAACACATTCGGAATTTATTTCAAATAACAAAAATAACAACAAAACGAAAGACTTTGTATATGATGCTAAAGCAACATGTTGAGCGCGCGTTAGTGTTAAAAACAAAATAGAAAACTGTAATTTATTGAAATTTAATTGCACCAAAAAACAAAAAAAAAATCGATGAAAAGCTAACGAAATGTTTTACGATTTTTGAACACGAATCTATATATGTATGTGTATGTATACATTAATATAAATAATATTATAAATGTATGTATATTATGATTAGAAGGCGTGTGCGAAGTATGCGCCTCGCGTAACTAGTTTAAATTACATTACGTTGCTAAATATAATATTATTTAACAATGATTGTAATGAATTGCAAGAATTCTTCAAGAAATTTATTTCAAAACAAAAGAATAAAACCAAAAGAAAGAAATTCTATTAGTGATATAAGCGAAAAGCGCTGAGATTGCAATATGTACGTGTTTTTATAGCTATAAAGTTATAGAGCGCTTTCTTTTTTTCTAACCCCAAGCCCGTCCTCTAATGAAATTATACACTCACACACTTACAACTCTCACAGTCATCTAAAACTCACACACACAGCACACCTCACTTTACTTCATCACGCAAAATAGAAGAAAACGAAATGAAAAAATTCTCCAATTCCGCCGTTTAGTTTGTAATACTGTAATTCTCTTAAGTACGCTGAATATGGTTGTAAACAGAAACATAATTATAATAAACCAATTTGATATGCATAAATTGAGAAATAGGCATGAATTCCATACAGGATTACTCGATTATACTCGAAATTTATTATGATATACACTATTATTTTGAGCTTTTGCTTTGACTTTTGTAATTAAATTCATTTATTGTTTTTATGTTGGTTTTTATGCGAATTAAATGATTTTTGAAATTCAAATACGTTTGTTTTTAATTCATTTATGAGTTTGAACTTATTTATTTTAATTTACATAATTTCTAGGAAAAACCTTATAAAGATATGTGAATCATATTTCCCGACTTCGTAGGCGTCATACTGGTTCCTTTTAGACTTGCCCTCAGCAAAGTCATTATCATTTCTCAACGAGATGCGATATTAAGCGGGGGCTTAATGTGTGCAAGTTTATATCTTGGCGGCGATAAGTTGGCATATATATACTACATATATGAAAATATTATATCAATGGCCTTGGTCGTGGTTAATAATCCGTAATCTCTCATTCAACGCTTGTGTTATATGAATAATTAAAGTTATAGTAAATTATTTTTTACTACGTCATGCACATTCCCCTGGTTCCATCATCATCATCATCATTCATACGAAACACTGAGGCACACTCTGATTTTAGACTAAATTAACGATTGGCGAGAAAGATGATAATGACAAATCAAACGAAATTGGCTGGAAAATTGCTCAAAGAATATACTGAAAGAAAATAGAGAGAGAGAGAGAGAGAGAAAAGTAGTTTATATACCATTTACATATATAATGTGTACTTCTGATTCTGGTTATTATTATGATATATTGGTATTGTGCGTCTTTTTTACAGTTTGTGTTTTTCTATCGATGATTCAGCTTTAAATGTGGTTAGCCAAGTAAGCCAAATGAAATAAAGTGCATAAAATTAACAGGCAAACTACTCCGAGCTGTTGTTCTTATTGTTGTTGGGGAAGATAAATTGTCACCAGGTATCGATCAAACAGCAGGTACATAATGCCCTTTGGCCTGGCAACCGAACTGGATAGAAGAGCATAACCATAACCGCAGCAGAACGGAAAGCACACAAAGGGGGAGGAGCAAGAGCAGGAGCTGAAATCGGCTGGCATTATCCAAGTTCATTAGACTTTGATGAGCTGCTGCTGCTGAGCTGGCCTAGCCTGATGGGCCTGTGCGGGACCTGATGTTGTGTTTGGGGGATGGGCACAAAGCGTTCAATGGCACGAAATGGAAAGTTTTGCACATAAATCCGTTTTAGCCAAAGTCTAAAAATAGTCTAACGCAATCGAAGCAAAAATCGTGCGAAACCAGCTCAGAGATGTACGAACCTGAGGCAGAATCGGACGAGGATTGCGAGGTCTACTGTAAGTACAAGTAGTTGCTGCTTATATACGTTGCTGGGCACTAACATATCGTTTATATTGGATTATGCAGTCCTAAAGCCCGTCAACGAGTACAACATTGTGGACAAGATTAAGGAGGCCAACAAGGTGCTGTTTGCCCTGGAAGGGGATGATGATGATGACGACGAGGACGCTGCTAATGCAGCCAATGGTGCTGGTCGCAAGGTGACCTTTGCACTTAATCTGGAGGATTATGAGCCCACAACGCAGCAGGCCAATACGGAGCAGCAGCAGCAGCTCCAGGAATCTGGCAGTCCTCCCGATGAATTGCTACAGCAGTTGGCACAATTAAAACTAAAACCGGATAACGAGAGATTTGCACCCATTGCCGAGGAGCCTGAGAAGCCAGAGGAGGCACCACAACAGCAGGAACAACAACAGCTGCAGCAGGAGGAGACTTTGATTAAGGAGTTGGAGGTGGAGGAAGAGATGGACGAGGAGATATGCGAGGAAATACTGGATCTCACTGAAGTGGAAAATACCAAGCCGCCTCAGCCTCCGGTAGATCTTAAGCCTCCCAGCATGGATTACGAAGATGATGATGATTTCTCCGGTGTGGATGAGGATGATTTGACTGCGGCCAGTGAGACGCTGGCTGCGGATACACAAAAGCGTCGCATAAGTCGCCAGAACACATTCGATCTCAATCACGAACAGGACGATGGTGAATCGGATCAGCGCAGCCTCACCAATCTACTCACCGAATCCGACTGCGAGGAGGATGAGCGTGCTGTGAACGAGGCGCGTCTGAAGCTGCGGCACGCCTACAAGAGTCTGTACAAGACACTGGACGCCAAGCAGCAGGCACAGATCAATCGACTGACAGCAGGCGAGGACGAGGTCGTCGAAGATCCAGACGATGATTTGTCCATCATTGTGGCCAGCTATATACCCGACGATTTCGAGCTTAACGAGAGCAGCATTTATTACAAAAAGGATGGAGGCGATGAGGATGAGCAGAAACTACGCACTTCGCCGTGTAGAAATACCACAAGCAGCAGCACCAGCACCAAGACCTTCTTCAATGCCCGCCGCTTCAGCTTCAGACGACGTGCCAGACCCACGCCAAGTGCACCGGGGACTTGTCATGCCGCGCCAGAGGTAAAGATGAACTTACAAGATTTGCTGCGAACATCGGCATGCGCTGCAGGAAAAGCTGCCCAAGTACACTGGTTACATGTCCGAGTACGGGCTGAGTGCCAAGCAGCTACAGCAACGTGAGCAGCAGCTGCGTCGCAAGCAACGATTCACCATGGAGCAGGCACTGAATCGCAACGAACATGAACTGAAGAAGATGCAGGACAACGAGCGTGCCTTCACCACGTGGTTGAAGAACAAGATGCGCTATCCGATCAACAAGACTCGCAACATGTTTGACACCACACGGCGGCGAGCAAGTGTAGCTGCTGCCGTCAGCAGTCCCAGTCATCCTCGCCAGCAGCAGCAGCAGCAGAAGCAACAGTCAGCAAGTCGCCTCAGGCGCGACAGCAACAGTGAGGTACATGTCTATCGCCATCTGCTGGGCAGCTGGAACAAGTAGCTCAATCATCATCATCATCATCATCAGCTTACAAGTCTAATTTATTACATATAGAACATACTCGTATTATAATTATTTAATATGTAATACAGGAGTAGGCTATAGCAGAAGTAGAAATACAGCTGGATCTATTATGGATATATCCGGACAATTGTAGTTTTTATATATTGTTAGAATGTGTATGTTCGAGAATTACAATGTACAAATGGACAGTGGACAAAAAATTAACCTACAGTTAGGGTATACTGTGCTTCGCCTGCTCTGTGGGTGTATATCTGTCTGTGTGTTGGTGTGTGTGTGTGTGGATTTGTGGTATCTGTGACTGTGTGTGTGCTCCTGCCAGTTGTTTAACATCCTTAACGCCTCGACTTCTTCGATTTGTGACCATTATCTCGACTATCATCACGCGACCGCTTGCGATCCTTATCCTTGCTGCTGTTGTGCTTGTGTCCCGACGACGAGGAGGAATGATGCTTGTCGCGATTGTGATACTTATCCTTGGACGATTTCGATGGGCTTTAAGAAATAAATACAAATAAAGAATATATTAATTTTACTTGGCATAAAAAAAAGTATTCAAATTTAACGAGGATGCAATCATATTTTCTAGCAAGCTAAAAATTTCGAGGGAAAATCTTGAGTGGAATTTCGCAATATTTATGAAGTAGTATTTCTATAGAGCTTTCTTTTTCATCCCCTGTTAGAGTGCATAGAGCGACGGACAACAAATAGATAATTATTACTTCATAAATAAATGAATATCGAATATTGTTAATTTTGGCATATAATTTTTGGATTATTTTTGTTTGGAATGGATGTGACAGTGTGTGTGTTTGTGTGATTGCGGGCGATGAATACGTTAACAAACCTAGATGAGCTGCCATGTTTGGAGCTGGAGGATTTTAAATGTGAAGAAGAGGAGGAATTCGACTTATGCTTTTTACTGTGCGACGATCGCTGCTCCTCACGCTCGCGACGACTGTGTGTGTGCGTGATGCGGAAGAGTAATTAAATAAATAGAGAAGAGAGGATTGTAACGCTTAGAAGGATTAACAAACATCTAATCCATATTTGAAATGGATCACACTCTGCATACCTGTGCTTCGAGCTCTTGTTGTGTTTCTTCGACTCGAATTTGCCATTGCGTTTATCATCGGTTACGTAATCATTGTTACGATCCTCTTCGGCTGCCTCACGCTCAAGATCAGACCAATCTTTGCCGGATTCCTCGTCGGAGCCCATTTCTTAAAAAAAAAATAAAGGAAACAATTTAATTAAATTGATACTTTCCCTTTTCTATTGTTGCTTACCATCGCTGTCCTCGCTTTCATCTTCGGAAGCCTCCGAATATTCGGAATCTTCTTCAGATTCCTCATCGGTTTCGGCATCTGTGGGATTGTACGCTTCATCCTCTTCCGACTCGGCCGATTCGTTCTCATCTTCACTGCCCGATTCGGGATCCAAGAACGTCCAGCCACCCTGCTCGAAGAAACCTTCGGGATCATCGGTAATGGTCTTCATGATCTTTTGCCAGTTAAGTGATTGGACACCCTCTGAGTAGCGTATGTCGCACGAGCTGCCGGTGATTAGATAAACAAAAGATTAGACATCATATGAATAGAATGAGAGGAGATTCAACTCACTTGAGCCACTCCTTGACGTGGTCCAGCATGTTCATTGGAATTGCATTCACCATTGCCACCTTTCTATTGTACTCCTTAAACACAAAGATCATGTCGAAGTTGCGCAAATGGAATTGTACGCGCTCAAAGTGTACGAGTTCCACATCGTCCAGTGTGATAACAAATGGCGGCCACTCTGTAAGATTGACCAATGATCCGGATGTGGGCTGCAGTGTGACTGTGCTGCGGAAGGGCGCACCAGGAAAGCCAAGCTCACGGAAGGGCGTATCGAACTCAACTTGGGCCTTAGTCATCGCTTCGACCTTCTCACAGAAACTCTTGAACGCGGTCTTCAATTTGTGGCGCAGCTCACGTTCGGCCTGCTCGGCTGCCAGATCATCGCGATCGTGCATGTGCTGATGCTTTCCCAAATCTGTGGTGATCTCGCCCACCTCTGTGTAGAACTGTACGTCTACGTGCTTCTTTTTGCCAAACATGATGGCGTATTTGAGATGGAAATGCAACAGTATAATCATTTCACCATCGCAGGGTTGAAAGAATGCGCTCTTGATGTTGTTGTATAGGATATCCACCTTGTCGCCGCGCACGGAAATGTAGCGGAAACCATTGGTGTGCGCTTCCAGACTACCAGTCATGCGCTTGGTTACAATATTGGGGCGAATGTACAGATCCTTGAGTTTGGGATTACCCTTGTTCTGGGACAATATCAGTGTATCCTGTTTCACCAAATCCTCCTTTTCACGCTCTTCGGCTTCGCGGGTTTTGAAACGTTTCTGCACCTCCTTAATGAGTCGGAAAGCATTGTTCAGATTTGCAGAAGGAGCTGCCACCTCGCCGTGCTCCTTGACGTTTGAACTGCGGTAGGTTCTGAAATTGTATAGAAGGATAAGTAAGTTTTCTTAATTAGTTATAATACACCAATACTTACACCTCCTTGACGAATGTGGCTTCGGGCTGTGGATACAGTCCACCTTCGTTGCGACCCATGGTGGCACCGGGATGAAAGAAGTTTATACGCAGATACGTGTATTCGCCCTCCACAGATTGCGAAATATTCTTGATGGTTGAGATGTGGAACGGCACCTGAATGCCAAAGACGGGCATGATGACCGTCTCGTATTTCTTATCCACATACAGCTTCAGCTCTTTGACCTCCGGCTCACGTGGTATTTGGCTCATTGACTTGTATGAAACTGTGTTCTTTCGCACCTTTTCCACTTCCTTGGAGTTTCCTTGCTTGGCCAGACGTTCGCGTGCGCGTTCATTTAGCTGCTGGGCCAACTCTCGCTGATGCTCTTTGCGCTTCTCTTCCGTGTTTATCTCGTTTCGCAACTTGGAATCCAGCACGGCGTTACGCTTGCTTCGACCCAATATTTCAGAGCCTTGATCGGACTTTGGTGCTTTCTTATCGTCCACCTCTTCTTCCTCATCATCATCGTCCTTAATGAAGATGCCAACATTCTTGATTTTCTTCTTCGATGGTGTCATCACACTGGCCGGGCCTTGGTCACCAACCAGCACTGTGTCGCCAATAAACAGAGCATAGATTTTTCCTTCCTTATCAGCTGCCTCCGGATTAGTAAGATTCGAAATGCCAACATGCAGATTAAATACCATATTCTTCTTAATCAGCGCCTGGCACTTTGGTCCAATGACAAGTGAATTCTCGCGGAACTCCAGACCCATGGCAAAACCAAAACTCTTGGTGAGGTTATCCACCATGCCGGGCTTCTCTTTCTTAACATATGCCAGAGTTTTATCGTATACTTCGCACAGCTTGGCTCCAGGTACTAGCAGCTTGAGTATTTCCTCTTGCACGTTTACCAGAAACGTATAATTCTCCTGCATCGCCTCAGTGGGATTCACCAAAAATGTGCGCGAAATATTGGAGCAGTACGACTTGTAGCGCGCGCCCAGCGAGCACACAATCACTCCGAAGTGCAAATGATTTTTATCTGCAGCAGCAGAAAATTTCAAGCTGTAAGCACCGCCAGATTGAATAATGGGAGGATACGCCATGTCCAGGAGCCTGGGATCCAGACCGCTAGTATACTTTTTATCACCAATGGCTGCTTCACAGCCATCCGACAGTTTGGTATGCTTGACTTTCTAAAAAAATTAATTAAAGCCAACAAAGAAATCAATAAAAGGACTATCAAATACTTGTTTAGTTACTTACCCGATCAGAATCAATAATATCCATGATTTCATCTTTTAGATACTTGTTAAATATATCCATGGAAACCAAGGAGGCTTTACGTATGTTATTGATTTCGGCCTCATCTTTGGGGCACATCAAGTACGCAATGATCGTGCTGATGTCTACGTGCTCAAACTTATTTTCGGTAAGCATCTTTTTCCACGCTTCGCTAAATTCACCAGGGAACGCATCCTTAGTGAATACACCAAGACGTTTGCCTTTCTTCGAGTTCTGTATGATGGTGATCAGTTTCTCAAAGTTTGCCTTATCTTTGTCCGTCTGTAAGTTATATGTTATTAGCTGATCCGAAAGGGAAAATAGGTAACCGCTATATACTTACACGATCACGCACAAGAAGCTTGATTTCTGGTACACCCTCCTCGCTGATGTTCTGTGCTTGCTTCAGGAATTCTATTTTCTTCTTGCTTGTAAGAAAGTAAATCGCATCAGATGCAAATACCGATATTGTGTCTGTTAGCTCGTAGCCAAGCAGCCAAAGCTGCAGGGCCATTGATTTTGAATAGATAACATCCTCATCCACGCCCACTACGCTCATGATACAGTCCAGATTACTAAGGGCATCATCGTGGCCGATACTGGGCGCCTGAAAAAGATCAAATCGGAGCAAATTAAAAGCCGCATCATGTCAAATTCTAACCTTATTCTCGGCTAATCGGGATTTTGTGTTTTTCCAGATATCAATAACAATTTCACAATGTTGATTAATACATTTTTGATGATGTGAGTGTCATTAACTACGCCGGCGTTAAAAACAACGTGGAACCTAAAACCTCTTCATAAAAACACTTTGATACGGTGTCCCCCCGGCAGGGACAGAGAGACAGAGACTCAGACTTGCATACCTTCCATTCTGTGTAGAGGCGCTTTATTCGACGAACGAATGATTCCTTATCTAACACAAAACTTGACATTTTGTCTGTCTAAACTGAATGCGTATTTGATAAAATGCCCGTCGTACTCAATAATTTAACACATTTATATTGCAAATTCCTCCAGACGGACGTTTTGCAAAAAAATGCGCGGCGAGCGACGCGTGGACATTCGCTTGTAAACGCAAAAGTTATATCGTAATCGATTTCTTTCGATTTGTATCGAAAGCATTGCGAATTTTAAGTGCTGTGTAATGAATGATACTGAGCTTAATTCACAAGTATGTTGGTAAAGCAGTGCAATGAAGATGACAGCCCCGCGTACAATTTAATTAAATTATGTGGTGGTAAGCTGATGCCACTAATGCAGATTAAGTAATAATAATCACAGACTATTTGACTTTTAAATATGTATGTATAATAAACAATTTATTTTATAAATTACAATTTAAATTCGATAATCAGACTTGACGAAAAATGTCAGCTATTCGTTCAATTATGGAATCGATATATCGGCATAATCTAACGATATAAGAACGATCTACTTTTCAATATGACGATATTTCTCGGCGCTGCCGTATTTTTATTATTGGTATTAGAAAATATATTTTATGTTAAATCGTTACATATTATTAATATATAATTTAATGGTTGAAAATAGTATTTAAATATGTTCTCTTCTGACATACGATAGTTGGCAGCACTGTGTTTTGTTATTTGCTTGCGAATATCGATATAAAAATACTCACGCAAAGTCATGTGGGAATGACGATATGAGAATATATCGATAGGCAATACGACTCGACGGCCATACTGTAAATACATATACATACATACATACATTTTTTTCTTTTTGTGTCATTGTGCGTTCCAAAACCAAAATCACATTTTTGCGATGCATTTGCATTGCAAATTTTAGAAGAAAAATGTTATGTTTTTGAGTGGAGAAAAGGGAATAAGAGCGATGATAACAATGAATTGATGTTTTAGTTGCATAACAAACATCATCGTCAACGTCGGGCTCGTTAATGTATGTATGTACGGTCGTGCAGAGCAGTCGCAATTTCCAGAAATCACACACACATACAAACACATAAGCCACAAGCTCTCGTACTCAACGCCATCAAAACAGCAGCGGAAAAAGCAGATTTTGAGTGGCGTAAAAAGTGTGAAAATTAGAAGAAAACAAAAACGGAACAAATCGAAATCGAATGTGCGTGTTGTTGTGGTTTCTTTTTTCATAGCAAATGTGTTGTGGCAGCCTCAATAGACGTGCAGCAGTAGCAGCAGCAGCACAGCCAGCGTCAGCCACCTTTCCCTTCTCCTCCTACTCCTCATCCTCCACCACCCCATCGTCATCATCATCATCATCCTACTGCACCTTCCGCTCCCGTTGCCAGCCCACGCCACAAGCAATACAAACGCAAATACCAATACAAACGCATCTAGCACAGCCGACAAAGAAAAAAGAAGATACTCTTCTTCTTCGTACAGTCCCTACAACAACAACAACTGAAGAAGAAGAAGAAGAAGCGGCAGCAGCAACATTTGACTCAGCTGCCAAGCCAAAACATAAAAAGAAATTAATTTTCTTATATTCGCAACAAAGAGGCTTGCATGTGAAATTAATAAATAACAACAAAATCAACAAGAAGAAGATCAACAAATCAACGCGACTGAGTGCAGAAATAGATAGAACAACGCGCGCGTGTGCGACCCGCTGTGCGTGTGAGTGTACGCGTGTGTGTGAGAGATGAGTGGTCTCTTGGCAACGCCCGCAGGCGTCCCTGCCAGCGCTGCCAGCGGCGCTCCTCTAGTGCCCGCAACCACCTCGTCTAGTTCATCGGGCCAGTCAGCCGGTGGCAATGGCACCAACAGCAGTGGCAGCAACAGCAACAGTAACAACAACAACCTGCCGTTTGAAAAGGATAAGATTTGGTACTTCACCAATGAGCAACTGGGTAATTCACCCAGTCGACGATGCGGCATCAAATGCGACGATGAGTTGCACTATAGACAAATGACCGCATACCTGATTCAGGAGATGGGCCAACGGTTGCAGGTGTCACAGCTGTGCATCAATACGGCCATCGTTTATATGCATCGATTCTATGCGTTCCACTCGTTTACACATTTCCATCGCAATTCCATGGCTTCGGCCAGCTTGTTTCTGGCAGCGAAAGTGGAGGAGCAGCCCCGTAAGCTGGAGCATGTGATAAGGGCGGCGAACAAGTGCCAGCCGCAAACAACCGAACAGAGCTATGCAGATCTCGCCCAGGAGCTTGTCTTCAATGAGAATGTACTGCTGCAGACGCTCGGCTTTGATGTGGCCATCGATCATCCGCATACGCATGTGGTGCGCACTTGCCAGTTGGTCAAAGGTAGGCACCACGCATCCTCTCTGCCCACTCTATATATATATTAGAAATCACTGGCTAATTCACAGCCATGGGCTCAATTCAATTCAATCAATTGATTATTGTGATAAATGTATATTTTAGCATGCAAGGATCTGGCGCAAACCTCCTACTTTTTGGCCTCAAACAGGTATGGCTTACAGAGCGGTATCCCAAACACATGTGTTACGGTATAAAAGAGTTTGTGTGTATGTGTGCGTGTGTCTGTGTATCTATAATGACCTTGGACAATTCCCTTTTGTACTCGAAAGGTTTGCCTTTTAACGGTTTACCTGAGTTAAGGGTTTTACGTACCCTAATCCCGTAGAAACAATTGACCATCTTCTTTTTGCCACCTTAGACGTCGTCAAACTTTTCTCTATAAGACATCGTTAGAGAGGAGTTTCTATTATAAGGTAGCTAAGACCATGATTTATGAAGGATTAAAGTGGGATAATTCGTATCACATGCAATAGGCAGATAAACATGGGTCATAAGGAGATCTCGGTAAATTTTTAAAAGTTTCAACTCAAATCATTTATATTTATGTACATTTATCATGCCATCACTTAACTTTTATGATAAATCATTCTGAATGAAAATAAAGAACGTATTTTATAAGAAACAACTGAACGATTTATATAAATTAATATGGTAATGGAATTGGGAGAAAGCGTTCCTTACGATTCAGAAAGATTTTTTATATATATGGGGGTAAAGTTTAGACAGTATATACATTTAGACGGGCTGTGCATCGGACAAACCTCACTCTGATTTAGACCTTAATTGAGATAGTTCTGCTTAAAGAGGAGCACACACACTCGCAGCGCAGCGTACAGGCTCTATAAAAATGTATATTATATCTATTTTATATATATTTGCTCATACTTAAATTAAATTGAATTCAATTCCTGTCCTCGTTTCCCACGACAATCGTGCACAGCCTGCATCTGACCTCGATGTGCCTGCAATATCGACCCACTGTGGTTGCCTGCTTCTGCATTTACTTGGCCTGCAAATGGTCGCGCTGGGAGATTCCCCAGTCGACTGAGGGCAAGCACTGGTTCTACTATGTGGACAAGAGCGTATCCCTGGAGCTACTCAAGCAGCTGACGGATGAGTTCATAGCTATCTACGAGAAGAGTCCTGCGCGTCTCAAATCCAAGCTGAACTCAATCAAGGCAATCGCACAGGGCGCCAGTAATCGCACAGCAACCAGCAAGGATAACAAGCCGAAAGAAGACTGGAAAATGAGTGAGATGATTAAGGGTTATCATTCGAACATTACAGCACCGCCAGAACTGATGAACGGCAACGATAGCCGGGAGCAGTCTCAGGCTGCGCTGTTGCCGCCACCGACAATGGTGCCCTCGCAGCAGAGACGCAACGATGGCAGTCATCAACGTTCATCGTCATCATCGTCGTCGTCGTCAGTGCCGCCAGGTAATTCATCATCCACTACCTCCTCCTCATCGTCCAATCACAAGTTGCCAAATTATCCAGGCGCCCTGCAACCCGAGGCACATGGAGGTAAGTGAATCCCTTATTGACTTATCAGCTTGAATGCTTAATTCAAATCTCGCTTTGCCGCAGATCACAAGTCCAAGCAGCCTGGCTACAGCAGTCGTGCGCCCTCCGGTCATCAGTCAAGCTCATCATCGTCAGCACAGCGTGGCAGCAGCGGAGGCTCCTCCTCCTCAAGCAGCAGTCAGCGCAGCTCGTCGGTTCAACCATCCGGTCGTCCGCCTATGCCCATGGATTATCACAAGTCATCGCGAGGCATGCCGCCTGTCGGCATGCAGCCTCATGGTGCGCATAAGATGTCATCCTCAAGTTCCAAACCGCCGCAGCAGCCGCCACCGCAGCTGCTCGACGGTCGCAGCAATTCATCCGCCTCCAATTCATCATCATCCTCAGCGGGTATTTCCTCTAAGGATATGAGCAAATCAAGCAGCAGCAGCAGCAGCAGTAACAAAATGTATCCTAATGCACCGCCACCGTACAACAACAGCGGTCAGCCGAATCCGCTCATGTCACGCGGCGGCTACCAGCAGAGCAGCGGCAGCGCCACCGGACCTATTGGCGGCAGTAGCAGTAATGGTGCTCCTCCACCCGCTGGCTATGGTAGTCATGGCTCGCATCGCAATAAATCCGTCTCATCGTCCAGCTCATCGTCATCCGTCCACAGTATGCCGCCTTATGAGCAGCAACTGCCCTATGGCCAGAGTCAGGGCGTGCCCAGCTACAATCACATGCAACAGCAGCAGCAGCAGCAACAGTTGCCATCGCTGGATGCTGCTGCTGCTCAACAGCAATCGTCGCAACAGCTCTCCAAGAACAACTCACTGTTCAGTCCGGAGTGGAGTGATATCAAGAAGGAACCGCATTTCAATGGCTTGCTGCCGCCACCGCCGCCACCAGGTCCTGCTGGGCATGAAAGCTTAGGCTACAAACTAAACAATCATACACGGGATCGCGATAGTCCAAAGAAGGAACGTCTGACGCCCACTAAAAAGGAGAAGCATCGCAGTAGCAGCGGTAGCAGTAGCAGTAATAGTGCATTGCCTCATGGCGGCAGCATCAGCAGCGGATCTAGTAGCGGAGCTACCGCCAAGACGATGTTGCCACCACACAAGAAGCCACACGGAGAACTGCTGACATCGCAATCCAATCCCAATAATCCTAACGAACTGGCCGGCCCAAGTCGTGATGCTGGCAATCTAAAGCGGGCCAACGAAATCTCTGGCAGCCAATATGGACTCAATAAAATGGACGAGCACGATGGCAGCCTACCGCGTGACAAGGTTCGTAAGCTAGATAATAATGTCGGCATGCCGGGATATTCAAGCTACGAGGAGAAGCACACCCCATTGTCCATGACGAATGGCATTGAGACTACACCAGATCTGGTGCGTAGTCTGCTCAAGGAAAGTCTATGCACAACGAATGCTTCGCTCCTCAAGCCGGATGCACTTACCATGCCTGGCTTGAAACCACCTGCGGAGTTACTGGAGCCGATGCCATCGCCGGTAGCTCAGTTGACGCACATCAAAAAGGAACCGTTGGCTGCACCAACCACGGTGAACAACAGTTTAGGGGCAGGAACAGGGGCAGCTGTGGGAGTAACAGCCGGAACTGCTCCAACAGCTCTTGGAACTTCCATGGAAGTAGATGCACTGACCAAGCTAGGCGATGCCAAGGATCTGGATGGCAGTGGTAAGTCAGAGAAGAAAAAGAAGAAGGACAAGCATAAACACAAGGAGAAGGACAAGTCAAAGGATAAACCGGACAAGGAGGAGCGTAAAAAACACAAAAAGGACAAGCAAAAGGAGCGCAGCGCCAAGGATACCTCAATGGATGCTGGCCTCAAGCTGGTCATCAAGACGAGTGCAGGATCAGTGAATCCCAATGGCAGTCTACAAGTGGGTGCAGCGGCGCCGCTTAAACTCAAGATCAGTAAGAACAAGGTGGAGCCGAATAACTATTCGACAGCCGGTGGCTTGCCAACGTTACCATCTGCACCTGGTTTTGGCCTGGCGCCTTCGAGTGCTGTGGGAGCAGCAACAACGACGACAACGACTTCCGCAGCTGGCGGGCCACAGCTCTCGTTAATGCCACCCTATGGCGCAGGTGTTCCCGGTGGTGGCAGCTACAACACTTCGAGTGGCACCGGCAACAGCAGCGGTAGTAGCAGCAGTGGTAGCAGCAAGAAGAAGCACAGCGATCGGGATCGTGACAAGGATAGTAAGAAGAGCAAGAGCCAAGATTATGCTAAGTACAATGGAGTCGGCGGTGTAGGTGTTGGCCTTGGCGTTCCTGTCTCTGGCAGCGTCGTTGGCGGAGGCGGTAGCGGCAACGTCTATGCTCCATTAGGCGGTGCTGGCGCCGTATCCAATCCTCAAGCGGGCGGTCTGCCCACCAACAGTCTATTGGGTCTGGGACCAAACGGAGGAGGAGTAGGAGGAGCAGGCACTATGACGACCACGTCGTCAGCGAGTAATTCCATGGTCATGATCCCGGCGAGCCTGGCTGGCGGCATTGTACCCTCTGCGCTGCCCATCTACAACAAGAAATAGTCGTAGTCAACGTAGCCGTAGTCCATGTACTTGTCCTCACTTCCCTCTCCCCCAAATATGCTCCTGCCATCTCCCTGTCATCAAGTTATGATTTCTTGATCCCTTCAAAAACTTCAGATATTGTAAGCCCTATCGTAGTCGTAATTGTTGGTGAGATGCATTAGTCGGTTAAGTTATTATTGATTCATTTTAGTTAAGTTGAAACCACAAACGAAAACTAAAACAAAAACAAAAAGGAAGAAGAAAAAAGAGAAGAAAGAAAACAAGCAAAACAAACCGCAACAAGAAATTCGAGAAGCGTTCGAGTTTGATTAGTTGAATAGTCGAAAAGAAAAACAAAACAGAAAACAACAAAAAACTTTTGTACAGCATTAATTAATTTGTAATTATAACATAACGCATATATATACATACATATACACACCCACACACACATACACGCCCGCACGTACGCATACAAATACAGAGCGGAGAAAGTCCTTCGATCGCGAGAAGGAAGCACGGCCGTTTAGAATGTAAGTTAGTAAATCCCCCTATACGCGTAATACACACACACACACACACACAAATACAAATACAGTCTACAAGCCACACACACACACACACACACGTACACTCGCGCGCAGCCAGTTGCAACTGTTGTAAATAGCCACAAGAGAAACAAGTTCCGCTTAGTTAATGTTACCAATACGGCCCTAACTAATGCAACAAAAGAAAATTGATAAACTGTAGAGAAAGCAGCAGCAGCAGAAGAGAAACATAAACATTATGATAATGATAAACGTAGCGATTAGAGATAGACGGAGAGCGAGAGAAAGATAGATAGAGAGAGAGTGAGTGCAGACGCTTTAATTATAAATTGAGCGCACTTCAATCGATAACAATTGTATCGATAGACGATAACGTTATGGCACAGTGGAACACGCAAGCCCTTCGAGTGTATGAATAATTTTACTTTTAGTTAGCAAAAGATTTTTCTGTTAATGAATTCGTAAAACATTACTTATAGTTTTAATCGATCGCAAAAGCGGATCAGCCGGATGCGCTTTCATCTAAAGAAGTAATTATGTTAAAACCAAGTTGACGTAGCTTTCAGTTGTTTTTAACTTTAATTTAAATAGCATTAGACTTTGAATATGAATAAAAACAAAGCAAAGAATTGTTTTGCTAAATTTCTAACAATTTTAGAAAGAGAGAGAGAGCGAGAAACAATACAACAACATCAAACATAACAAACACAAAACAATTTATGAAACTATTATACCTTTGAAATTAAGCGAAAAAACAATTAACAATTACATACACGTACGTACGTATCGTATATATCAAAACGGGAATAACTTATGTAATTTTCGACTAGAGCAAACAAGAAACAGCAAGAAAAATTTAATCAAACGTTGCGCGTTTTAAACAAACACTATTCGATTTCTAATAATTGCATTAAGCTACCAAAAACAAAAAAAAAAAAAAAAACGTAATGCTATACTATCTACACAAATACACACATACATACATATTCGCATTTGGAAAACGAAATGTTATTTAAGTTTGCAATGAAATTTCCAAAAAAAAAAAAACAAACAAAAAACAAAAAACAATTTTTCCTGTTACTACAACAACGACGATGGGAAGAGTAATAGGTATAATACCAATCGTAATTTCTATATCTTATTTTCCCCTATATATTTTAAGTTTTGTACATAGAACAAAAACAACAAAAATGGCATTCGAGAAGTGCGCGAATTGCATTTGGGTGCGGCGGAGTTTCCCTGGGAAAACCTTTCCAGGAATTCCGAATGGGAATACTCGCGCTCCGATTTGTGCGTTATTCGAAGAACCGAATAAAAATTTCAAAGCCCAAACAAAAGAACAATAAAAAAAAATTGGAAAAACATAAAATAATTTCAAGTTGCTTTTTTTTAATACGCCTTCAAGAGAGGTTCCGTTGCAGGATTCGTTTCGTTTACTTGTTTACAACACCGCTGTGCTCCTCGATCCAATCCAGGTAGGCAGTGATTCTGGTGAAAACGGCTGGGTAGCCCTTCTCACAGCCCAAAGCCAGACCAAAGGAAGTGGCACCGATCAGATAGTTAACGTCACCCTCCTTGTGGACCAGTGGGCCGCCAGAGTCTCCGTTGCAGGTCGACTTGCCATCCTTGGTGCTCATGCAGATGACCTTGTCGGTGATCAGACCAGCCCAGTAGATGTTGCAGGTGCTCGACTTCATGATGGGCATCTCGACGTAGCGCAGCACAGGCGACACGGAGTCAGCGGCATCGCTGTCGCGTCCCCAGCCAGAGGCATAAGCCTGCTCGCCGGCATAGGTTGAGTAGCGTCCATCCTTCTTGGGCAGGGTGGCGGCCTTGACACGATCGTTGAACTCCAGCTTGGCAGGCAGCTTAATCAGCGCAATGTCGTTAACCAGACGTGAGGAATCCCAATCTTCGTGCACAATGATGCCATCCTTCTCAACATGGATACGCTGCTGTCCGGGCTCTTCCTCACGAATGTTGATAGCACCAACATAGACGGTGGCAGAATCGGCGCTATCGGCACAGTGGGCAGCGGTCACAATCCAACGATCCGAAATCAGAGTGCCACCACACCAGGCACCAGACGAGCCGATGGCCAAGCTTAGACCAACCTGGTAGGGGAACTGACCCTCATGAGCCTTCTCGCCGTGCGTGATGCGACCCTCCATGGGTGCAGCCACAGCGGTGGCCAACAGTGCAGCGAATGCAACAAACAACTTCATGATTCCAGTGGAACTTGTGAACCAACCAATGGGTGTTCAATCAATTTATACCCGATCAGTGTGACGGTAATAGACAAAGTATCTTATCAAGGTATCTCTCGAGACGAACCCTCGAAAAGAGGACGATAATGAAAAGCGTGCACGAGTCCCGAGTAACTCGCAAGTTTCATTGTTTCTTTTATGCACTCAATCGTTGAATTCATCAGAAAATGTTGAGTGTTTTAATTAAATCCAGTACGATTTGGTAATCAATTCAAGCAATCATTAACAACTTGGCTAACCCAACTTAAAAGACACCCTGTATTCAAATACTAAATGCTTCTCTAAGGACGCATTTCTCTCACAGTGTTGCCAATTTAGCTGTTTTCTAGCCAAAGAAAACCAGCACTAAAGAGAACTATGTAAGTAATAAATATAGATTATGTTCTAATTGTTTAGCTAGAACTTCGCATTCCCTAAATGCGCAATAAAAATGATAAAACTTAATTTTAATCTACAATGACTAGCCAAAAACTGAATGGGCGTGTGTCTGGGAATGACAAAGGTAAGAACCGATAAGATCTTAACTCAAGGTGGTTCCCAATCGAACAAAAAGCAAAAACTGTTGCACACTTTTATGCTGAAACATCATAATGGTAGATTTCAATAATAATCAGGAATCTTTCTTATGTGATATAGGAAATTTACCAGGTTCACCGATAATACTACTATGTCATAGGTATTATCTAACTAAATGAATGAATATAAATTCTACGTGCAGGTTTCGTATCTCGCTTAACACACGCAGAGCAAAACAAATACTTAGATTTCTTTTTAATTTAACCGATAAGACAGAAGACCACGAGAGTTACAAGAGCGCAACCCTTGAGCAAGTGTGTGCGATCAAAAAAGTTATCTATCAAATTCAATTCAGTAAGTGAAAGACGTCATCCGAAGTACGCAATGAGATTAGGACCCTGACTATAAAAGCGGCAGCTGGGTATGCTTATGCTTCGTAGTCTTCATTGATATCAACATGAAGGTGTTCATCGTACTTGCCTTGGCTGTGGCCTACGCCTCTGGATCTGCTCTGCGCGCTGTGGAGGAGATTGAACCACGTAATGTGTTCATGCCTGTTCTGGATGGACCTGATGGTCGCATCACCAACGGACATGACGCCAGGGAAGATGAGTTCCCCTACCAGGTCGGACTATCGCTCCACATTGGATCATCCTCTGCCTGGTGCGGTGGTTCTCTGATTGGTCACGAATGGGTTCTGACTGCCGCTCACTGCACCGATGGGTAAGTTAGGTTGCCAGGACTACAAACAGATCAATAGCTAATCCCCGTTTCATTGCCATGCAGTGTTGATGCCGTTACCGTTCACTTGGGCAGCACCGTCCGCTCCAGCCCCAAGGTTAAGCACACCGTCAACAAGGAACACATCATCATCCACTCTGGCTGGAACAGCAGGACTCTGTTGAACGATATCTCTCTCATCCGCATCCCATCGGTGGAGTACAGCAGCGCCATCCGTGCCGTTGAGCTGCCTCGCCTGGAATCCCACTACTCCACCTACACCGATGATGAGGTTATCGCTTCCGGCTGGGGCCGCACCTCGGACTCTTCCAACGCTGTTGCCTCCCACCTGCAGTACGCCCACATGAAGATCATCTCGAACTCTGCTTGCCAGCGTACCTACGGCACAACCATCCGCTCCTCCAACATCTGTGTGTCCACCCCAGCTGCTGTCTCCACCTGCAACGGTGACTCCGGCGGCCCATTGGTTCTTGCTTCCGATAAGGTCCAGATCGGTTTGACTTCCTTCGGCTCCTCTGCTGGCTGTGAGAAGAACTACCCAGCTGCCTTCACTCGTGTGACCAGCTACTTGGAATGGATCAAGGAGCACACTGGCATCCACCACTAAAATGTGTGTATTGTCAATTTACGAGAAATAAAATGATTAAAAACCTTTAAAAAATTGTTACCTTTCCAATCGGGATGTATTGTCGATAAAACATCATTATCATCTTTTTATATTTTTGTTTAGATTTTTTATTGGTTTTCTTAGTTTTTTGCACTAGTTTCGCATTGAAACTGTTTTTTTGTGGCATTTTTTTTTTATCATAATTTGACTTTAAAGTTTAGTGTTTATATAGGCTTTACTCGGCTTCAGTATATATCATCAACTATCATGTTTTCGTTTAAATATATATATTTTTTTTCGTTTCATTTATAAACATTTGGAATGCATTATATAATTTAAATTTAACAATTTACATAGATTTGATTTGCAGTTTAGTGTTATCCTTCGTATAGTTATTTATTAACTTTATCATTAAAAATTGGAGAGACTTATGCACATATAACGTTATAGGGTTTCCTTGTTTTAAATACACTTTCGTTATAGTTATACAGAATAAAAAAGTTAATTGTTTAATGGTCTTTATCAGATGTCAGTATTATCATAACTTTTTCTTATAGTTGTGTTTAGATATAGACGAATATCGCATAAAAATAACAATTATAAAAAACTTCATATAAGATATATTTGTTTCTTGTATATTTTTGTAATTATTTTTCTCAATATATTTGAATTCAGGCGATTCATATCGATCTGTTCTTTGTTATTATGTTTTTATACTTTTTACAATTGTCGGCAAATGGTAACATGCGAAACACAATACATTAATTAAGGGTTCCTACTGTGTTATAGTCCGCTCCAATTTATGTGGACCTCAGGTCTTCAAGAGGAGCATGTGTGTGTGTGGTAGTAGTGTGATGTGTTGTGTTCGGTTAGTTCCGCCATGAAGTGTTAAAAATACATACGAAACAGCACTAAACTAGCAAAAATGATTATGATACAAAAGCAAACGAACAAATAAGTACACGAGTGGGTGGCGGTGGTGTTCCATGTGGTGGCAATGCGGTTGCCCTGGCGGCGATAACGTTGCTGCTGCTGCTGCTGCTGCTGCCGCTGCCGTTGTTGCAATTGTAGTTGAAGTCCTAATTGTAGTTGTAGTATTTGTTGTTGTTGTTGAAGTTGCTGTGATGTAGTGTGTCGCCGTTGCTGTTGTCGTTCTTGCTCCTGATATAACTGTTGCAGTGTCTGCCACAGCCAGGTACTGTCACCCATATTGCCAACGTCGTCGCACACTGAACCAGTGTTATTAATCCACTCCAGCAAATCCTTGGCTGCCCTCAATGGCCTTAATTAGCTTATCCTTTAGCTGCAGGTATCCCTCATAGGGTGGTAGATCCAAACGATTGAAGCTGCACAAATAGATTCTTGCTCACAAACAGTTTTACACCAAGCTTATGTACTTCCACTTACCAGGTATGTGCACGAGGGAAATTGTTGGGTGTTCCCCATTTCTCGATCGTAAACATTTGGGGACCATTCGAGCCGTAAAGCTCTTTGAAACCATTCATCGGTACTCGCGACGTGCCTGTCACGAATTGCAGCAGACGGGAACGCATCTCATTTGAGAAGGATAGGACAGCGCGCCAGAACCATTGGATAATAATGTGATTCATGTGATAGTCGCCCTTGTATAGCGTATTCTCACGCCAATCTTTGACATCAATGTTTTGAATACCGCACATCAGCAGCTCCAGCTCATGCTCATCAAAGATTTTGATCAGATTTAAGGGTATAATAGAACCAAAGCCATCCAAGAAAGCTAACATTTGGTCTTTGACGCGAGCCACAAATCGCCATTCGATGACAAGTCTATTGGAAGAGGTGAATTCAGTTTGAGATCTGCTTTTCTCTGTGGTCATATGCAATACTCACTTAATGTATTCATCTTTGTTTTCGTTGGTCACCTCAATGTTGGCGCCGCCAGGCTTGAGTTCATGCTGACTCTTCTGTCCAAGAATATCCTCGTCCAAGCAGAATGTTAGCTCCAGAATACGTGGATCATTCTCCTTGATCCACATCAATGAATTATAATACTCTGTGTCCACCGATTCCATATCTTTCAGATCTATCGGTTTCTGCAGCATCATTTTATAGAAGGGACGTATAAAGAAGGCATCCAATAGCTTGCCGTGATAGACAGCCATGCCAGCAATGCGGCCAATAAATCTGCAAAAAAATAAGATTTGATTAATACCAACATTGTACATCAAGAAGAAGACTTAATCAGGACTCACTTAAAATAACTTAAGTGTTCCTCATTGCACAAGCCGCTGCCATTATTGATTTGTAAGGTATAGTTATCCATGGCCGAGTACTCGAAGAGTCCGTAGTATGGATTGAACATTTCTTTGGATAACAAGTAGAACCATTCTCTGGCAAGGCCACCATAATCTGAAATAAACAATCAGTTATTAGCTGTTGGCTTTTCAGCTTTTAGATTGAAAGTTACCTAGACCCGTTTCTCCTTCAAATTCTACCCATAACTTAGTCTTAAGTAAATCGGTTTTAGTCACTGAACTAATAATTCTATAGGAGTCTTCCAATATCGATGTTCGTCGAATACGTATCTCAAATTTATTTGGTACATTCGTCTGTTAGTGATGAAACAAAATAAGAATTGATTGGGATTGGTGGACTTCA
Source organism: Zaprionus tsacasi (assembly GCA_018904105.1). NCBI lineage: Eukaryota > Metazoa > Arthropoda > Insecta > Diptera > Drosophilidae > Zaprionus > Zaprionus tsacasi. The sequence continues at coordinate 2,207,427 of JAEIFR010000049.1, read as the reverse complement.
TCGCCGATGTTATTGTGGGAAATGCTTACAGGTTTTCTTATGTGACTCTTGAAGTACTCGTATTTCTGTTTGTAATCTCGGGAATATGGTACCGCTTGGCCGGCAATATTTGGATTCGACAAGCGTGGATCCTCCCACTGTGTGGTGCGCGTATCTAATAGATAATAAATAATATATGAATAAATATTCTAAAAATATAATATTAATATCGCTTACTATGATCTATATAGAACACCCGACCGTCTGTGTGGACACGTTCTTCCCAGCCCTCAGGCAACGGTCCAAGATCATCTTCGACGCGTCGCGTCTGATTTGGCATTGGGCTGGCGCGACCATTGCGCGGATCAATCCACGTGGTACGTCTTGCTTCGTGATCTATAAAGAAGGTACGACCATTTGGTGCCACCTGCATGGACCAGCGCGGTGGTAGCGCTTCTTCTTCATTGGCTGCGCTCTGAAATCGTAAAAGAAACATATTTCAAAACATTAATCGATTTATCAACTGAGCAAGATTATCTGGAGAAACGTGTATATGTTGTTCATATAGAGAAGAGCTACATGCATTAGATAAATTAGATAGGTAGATAGATTATAGTTTTGTGTGCATTTTTCTTGAATATGGAATGAAACATTACTTGATCCGTGGGCAGAGCCGCGTTGTCTTCCTCGGAATTGCGTCGTGTGGACGGAGCTGAGATCTCTGAGGGATTGTGGCTGTCTGTGTGATCGGTGTCTTCACTCTAATTTGATATGGATGCAATAAATGTTTGTCGTATTTTTGTTGTTGTTGTTGTTGTAATTTGTTTATTTATTGCATTTGGAAGAAACAGAAAAGAAATGATTCCGAAATTATAATAAATTTTGCAAAATACGAAAGCTCAAACAAAACAAATCCAGTCCAAAGTAAGCATAACACAAATTGTTAGTGCGAAGCAAACATAAAACAGATTAGAAAATATTATTTAACGTATACAATACAACCAGAGAGAACACAGATGCGCAAAATGATCTTGAAGATCTAAAGACAAACATTAACAAATTTACAATTGATCTACATATGTTTTTAGTGTGTGTGGAGTGTTTCATTTTGTGATCTTGAGATCAGATTATTGTTGCTACAATTTTTTGCCCGACTGTTGCTTACCCCATCAGCTGATCGAGACCATAATTGTCCCATCCAATAAATTTTAGACAATAATTTTAAACTCTGTTTAAATTGCACTTTATGTCGAATTTTAAGGTTCATTCCTAAACAAAACTACAAATAATTTTGATCGCAAAGATTTGCTTATCTTTTATAGTCTCCCGTTACCTTCTGGAGCCGTGATCCCGAACCATGGAAGGGAACAGCGAATAGTATTTGAAAATTGATCTAACTTCTGTTATTGTCTTTAAATATGACATATGTGACAGGTAAAGCAACAGCAGGTTGACATCACAGTGGACGAAATACAGTGGGGTTATTAGATATGACTCGTATATATAATATAGATTAATACATTACGATTGACGGCAACTACACAAATGGCAGACTAGGACTGTGTCTTGTGGGTGTGAGAGTTGAATGTTGGTTATGAGTGCCGGTTGGTGCTGCGAAATTATCGATCTATAATCATTTTTAAAGCATTTTTCAAACAATCAATAGTACTACAGCCAAACAAGTTTCAGTTTCCATAACTATATTCGATAGTTTTGCAGCCTCCGAGCACATGTATGCATGTATGCTTGTATCTTATCGACTATGCTAACCAATTGCGGATGACGGCGTCTCTGATGCCGATTGTGACCTTGTTGGCGGCCCGAAACGTTCCGATGGGACTGCGGACTTGCAATCGCTACGGGTCGCAAGTCTGTTTGCAAACTGGACACTGAGATTTGGGGCCTATATTCGTCGGGATGTCGCAGGGAATTGTAAACAAAACTATATTTTCAAGAAATTAAAATTTTTCAAATTAGGAGACACGTGATTGACGACTGTTCCCCCGCCTCCCGGCTGACCAGAGGAGTTCTCTCCATGAGTCTTTGCCTCAGGCACAGATGGGGCGCAGTTGGGACGCAGACTCGGGATGTGAACACACAGAAGGAGATAATCTGTAGAGGGACCTCGGGAATAGGGTAGGGGCGGGGTACGATGGGCTAACACACAGTTGGATATATATTAACCTGGAGGGGTCCGTCGATTGGCCAGAGTCTAGCTCAATTTGATTAATAATAATATCGTTGCTGTTATTGTCGTCATTATTATTGTTGTTGTTGTTGTTGTGGTTTGATGTTGATCCCTCTGATTGAGTGGATGAGATCATTGTTGGAGTGGTTGGTGCTGTTGTTGCTGTGGATGCTGTTGTGGGTGTTGTAGCATTTGGCGTTGTATTATTATTATCCTCTAGACTTGTTTGACTGATGGTATCCTATATGTGTGTATATACGTTATATAGGGCATTCTTTTTTTGGGTTCTTGTCAATTCAAATTACAAACTAATGCAAAGTGAAGATGAGAAACACGGGCCTATGAATATATATATAGTAACTATGCTACATGCGAACATGCTGATGATAAGTGAATACTACAAACTACTGCAATTTAAAGATATGTCTAGCCAGGACCGCAAGAGTGAGAGAGAGAGAGGGAGAAGAGACCAAGAAACTGTTGGGCATTACAAACATGCGCCGCAGGTATAAATTCCTGTCGAGTATATCACAAGTTTGTGCTTTTTTGCAGTGTATAAACGGTTGATCTGTTGGCTCCAGTTCCTCTTGTCGCTGCTGCAGCTGCTCCTCCTCCTCGTTCTGCTCCTCTTCGTGTATCTCGCCACAATGCAGGCAGTTGTCTAAGTCATCTGTCTCCTGATCACTTTGGCTATTCTCGCTTCCACTCTCATCGCTCTCCATGAGCAGTTCCAGCGAGGAGTCCGTTTTAACCCGCTTATATGGTTTAGTTTCATTTATTAATCGTGACGTGCAGTGTTAATGTATTTGTTTAATGTGTTTTGTGTGTGTTTGTGTGTGAGTGTGTTTCATTCAGTTGAACAGTTAATAAAAATGTGAATGCATTAAAGTAAATAATCAATTGAAACGCATAACAATTGAGTCAATTGTTAACCACACATGCAGCATAATGTATAATAAAAATATATAGTGATAGTATTGGATAGTACTTCTTGTTCACAATTGTTGTTAATTAACTCAAGTAGTAAAACGTATATATAAAAAGAAAACCCAATACATAACATATGTTGTATCAAACTTACCGGCCCACGTCCCGGCTCCGTTTCATCCACACTGATGTGAAAACGTCTTTGGAAATCCGAGGCCAGTTGTTCCACGTTTTGGCTATTATTGCTGGTCAAGCTGTGTTAGGAAAAAGGGAAAGATATGTTTTAGTAAGTGGAAGATTATCTCAAGCTATAGGCATACATAGGGTACCTATACTTCTATACCCTTTGTATGATTAACACTCACATGGTTGGCCTCTCCCATTGCGTTGTACGCGCCGTATGATTCACATAGTATGTGCGTCCATTTGCGTCCTGTCGTTCCTCCCAGCCCACGGGCAGAGCATCATGACCGCCACTAGGAAATGGATGCTTAACAAAGCGAAGAAGAAAAAAAACAAAATTAGTTAGCTATATATGTATTATAGGGTGTGGCATATTTATCCATGCACTTACCGGCTGTGATGTTACCTCGCCTGTAGCTGTGGCATCCACATGCTCCCATTCGCCGTCGCTGTTGGCCCCCGACGGTTCACTTGTTTCGCGTGTCTCGCGTATGAAGGCATGATAAATCTCTAGGGTTCCCTTGATGCGTGATTTAGCGCTATTTAAAATAAGAACAGAGCATTGGTTAAATGTTAATATACCTGGAAAAAGTCGTTGAAGGTCGACAAATATTACACGGCAAAGCAAACATCATCACCACCACCAACACCGGCAAGCGCTACCCAAACACACACACACACGCATTCATACACACACACACATACGCAGATACATTCTCATATTTACCAACAAAATAATAATAATAAACAGTTACACAAAGCTTTGACTAAAAACAACAACAACAACTTAAAAGCGGGAGCTTAATTCTGCAATATTTTCGAGGATTATAAAAGTAAAGCACGAATACGCAAAAAGACAATAACAACAGCCAGGTAGGAAATATAGTACAAATTATATACAGGATATTAGGGGTTAATTGTGTGTGAAGCATTTGCAGAGTTTGCCAACTAATTTTACAGTTAACTAATTGTTAGATTTGTTCATATTCATTTTTTACTTTGGTACAGAAGAGTTCTAGAGAGTTTTTGGTTTTTTTTTTTTTGTATGTTTTTTTTGGATTGTAATGAACTGAAATTAAATAAAGGAAATCAAACTGCAACTCAAATAAACATACCCTACTGACCTGCGCGGACGCAGCGTATAACTCTGTGAGCCAATCGTGCGACCCTCCTGCTCTGTAGGCAGATTGACCAGGGTTAGTTCCACCATGCCCAGGAAGTCATCGCGTGTCAGGCGATTCTCGTCAAATACTTGGAACACAAGCTTATGCTCAGATGGTTTAACCTAAGTCAAAGAAAATTAGAGATGATTAGTCAGGCTATTAACACCTGTAATATATTGGTCAAACTTACTCTGAATATAAACTCCTCATTCCAGGATGGATTCAATGTCTGTCAAAATAGAGAAGAGAGAACACGTAAGTTAGAAGATATCAAATTAATCTTATATAATCTTGATTGATTTCCAATTCTTGCGAAATTGCGAGTTTCCTTATTGATAAGGCAAACGTGACTAATAATCCTTAAGTTAGTTTTAGTCATTTTCAGCATTTCCACAAATATTTTATTTACTTTAGGTGAATAAAAATCACCCGTAAAATCATGAAAGTGTACGTCAACTATGCGATTGTTGCTGATAAGATAAGCAACACGCCCACAATGGCCACAATATATAATTACCTTCTTTTTGGTTTTAGTTAAAACCGAGTCAATATTTATATCACCGTTAATTGTATTTAAATCGATTCTGACATATGGATCGCTAAAAAGTTGAAAAGAGTTCATATTAATTGTCATATATTATGATGATATTTGAGCCTTAACTTACCTAGCACCAAAAATGTCCTTTTTGGCCAGAGATTTGCCGCTGAGCACAACAATGCGCAGGTGACATGAGTCGCCTGTGTCGTTCTGTGAATAAAAAGAGAGAGAGAGAGAGAAAAACCAAATTAGTTGACTGGCGTCAGACGTTATTATGCGCTACATATATGTATAAACCAACAACAAATGAGGTACTTGAGAACTTTCCCCGCACAGTGAACTATGTGATACCATTAAGCCAGTTCCCAAATACTCTACCCATTCCAATTTGTAGGCAAGATATTTCTTTCTGAATTCTGCTTTAATAAGAAATTTTATGCCCTAGAGATATATAGAGAGTGTAGAGAAATGCTGGCGACATCAGACGTTCGCTCGATGACGATTGTGAGCATACTTATACCATACATATAGATAAACTTCCTGTGTGTATGATTGTTGGTATGCTTGCCAGTCATAGGCTGCGTATGCTTAACGCCAAAGATTACGCATACGCAACGTTGGCGATGCTGTGCCCACATTTCCAGAACTCTGACTAATTTATGCATTTAAATGTTGAAATAAGATGCTTAGTGGCCTGTGCCGCCTCCGCCTCCTCCACCGCCAGCGTTGCCCTTGACCCAAGTGAAAAGATACTTGAAGAGTTGGTGGCACTGTATACGTTAGTATGAACCTACAAGGGCCAATTATCTCAGTGAAACCGCACACTCATTATAGTTGTAGCACAACTATGTAATCAGTTGACTATATTAAATAACTGAGAATTCCCTTTTAAGGGTGCAAAGGTTATAAATAAAAGAGTACTACGTATCTTTTAATAAAATCGCAAAAGAAACTATTCCATTAAAGTTTACAACTAAATTGAAATACGAGTGTACGAGTACATGTGTCATTTTCCACACGCTCTGTATGAATGCATTTTCATTTTCACGCTTTCCATGAACTTGAAATATTGATTTTCAGCGTATTCCAGCAGCGTTGAATGTTTGCGGTTTCCCCCATTTCTTCATTATTCGAGGGTATTCAAAATGCGCAACATATAGTATCAAACAGATGAGCTTAGTTGGACTGGGAAACATTACTTTTAATTAGCCGCTATTCCCGACCTAACTGAATTAACTAACTGCCGATGCCAATGACGCCTTCTGTCTAACAATAGCCACATCAGCTGTTCGACTGGACGGGTTAACTGTGACCCAAAACCCCCCGTCCTATTTCTGCTGTGCAGTGTCAAACGGTCAATCAATCAAGCATACAGCTGAGGCCATTGGCTTACGCATATCCCCCAACCCCAACCCGACCCGACCTGACCTTGGCAACCCGCTGTCGTTGTCGTTAACAGCGACACTAAGCCCGCACTGCGGTTACATTAAATTGATTTTTAGCCATTAAATCTTTTGTACTGACACAATGTCCCACTGTGCAATTGGCTGTCTCTTTATCTCTCTTTCTCTCTCTCACTTTTAGTGGGCAGAAAGCCTGACTTTTAGCAAATAAGGATGAGAATCAAAAGTCAAAAGTCAACAACATAGAATTCCTTTACTATTATTTTCTCTAATCTAATCCCATTATCTTGAGGCAAATACGCTTTCCATTTTTCACATATCGCCATGTGACACACAGGTGCACTTATTATAGAAAAATACATATATGATTAATCAACATTGTGTGTGCCAACGATAGCTAACGATTGTTGATAGTTATATTTAAAGTCAAGGTGCCGGACGGAAGTGTGATTTTATCTATAGATCAAACAGACGACGACGTCGCCATTGCTGATAAGAATAAATGCACAAAATAAAAAAAAAAGAACCGTAGACACGTTTTAGGGGTAATAAGCCAAGTTAAATACCATTAACCAAATTGATTAAATTGATTTTCTACATTCCTTCAGTTTGTTATTTTTATTTTTACCCTCATTTAAATGTCACTGAAAACTCATTAGACAAATTGATTCCCCCATTTCCCCATTCGTATATGAGTTCAATTGAGCCGGCTCTTTTTTGATGGATTGCGCTGCCAGATCAGGCATCATATGAGATTGCAAATCTGATGAGTTATGCATCTGGTTTTTCAACGTATCAACGTGGCGCTATACGATACATGTTACTTGCTTTAAATAAGTAGTAGATCCCTAAAAAGTCACGCTACAAGTTATCAATATATGCACACATATAAATATATATATTATGCATATAGACTTGAGTGGATTTCTAAAAATAACGCCATGCGAAATTGGGAAAAAACACTCTACAAAAGAGTACATAAATTAATGGGATATACGAAGAAATTCCATATTGAAATTAACTTTGATAAAGTGCTTTTTGGGCATCGATGTCGAAATAATATTTGTCTGTCCCATTATTTAGTTCAAGTTTTGTTTGTTTTGGGAAACAAAGAAGAAATGCTATACGGGAAGAGAGAGAGAGAGAGGGAGAGCGAGGGAAAATGTAAATAGGCGTGTACCATAGCAAATAGATATGTATAGAAAGAGAGCAAGAATGGTAGACTTAGAGGGGAGAAGATTGTAGGAGTATGTACGCGATATAACTTACATCACTATTGTTGTAGCCATGAATTTGGCCATCTTCAGAATTAGATGTTGTTGGTTCGGCCATTTTTTTTGTATGTGGATCAGTGTATTTTGTTTACGTTTTTTACAATCGCCCGACGTTTTGTGTTAATTAATGCACGCCTTTTAACTAAAAAACCAATAAACATTGAGGGTTATACACATACTAAGACAAACGCCTGTGTGTTACGATTATCGTTTTGGTTATAACTGCATCGATCGAGATGATCACTAAATATTTCACAATTATTTCAGTTTCATATGCAGAAAACGCCTAAAAACGAAACAGGCTTAATAAGCTTATTAAATCGTTGTTTTTTTTCCGTTCGTTTGCCCTTTTTTTAGCCGCTTGATGATATTTTTAAATACACGTTGAAATTTGGGTCGACTGCATTAAGGAAACAACAGTGCTTTGACACTATTAAATTGTATGACTAATAAAAAAATACCCGACGAAAAAAATGAGCCAGCGATAGCCCAAAAAAAAAATGAAAGAGAACGACGGCGAACGGGACGCAGCACAGTAAGAAATACGCGATGGCGAATCTTGTTTTCACATTGCGACGTTGATTCTTAGCTCACGACACCACCGCAACAACAACAACAACAACGCAACGACAACAACCATACGAAGAAGGCTGGCTGGTAGCCCGCCTGCCTGTTTGACTGTTGCTTTTATGTACTCTCTGCACATACCCTACATGCATAGATCTTATATACGAGATTGTATATGTATATTTTATATAATTAACACATTTTTTTACAGTTTGAAAAGCACGCGGCATTTATATTTTTGTTATGTGTGTACATAATTCAATTATTCATTTATTTATCTCTCATTAACAGGCGAAAGCGCAAAAGCAACGATACAAACAACAACAATAACAACAACACACCAACACTATTGCAGAAACATGTTCTACGTCAGTCTTTCCCACTTTTTTTCGTGTGTACGTTTCTTTGGTTGTATTTGTGTAATACAACAACAAAAGCAACAACAACACGACGGCAACCGTCGACAGTAACGGGCGCTCTCGCGTTCTAAGCTAAACTAAAATATTGCTCCATTTCAGTGTGGTCGAATTCCCTTGATGCAAAAATACCAAGAAACCTCAAAGCTATACTGGGGGGCCAACTTAAGGAATGAATAATAAGCTAAATAATAATATACGACAATAATAGATAGTACAAATATAACTTAGAACAATAAGCAACAGTCAGTAGCCACTTTAATGCAACATAAACAAATGAATTTATTAATTTTAATATGCAGTCATGTTGCAAATACAATGTGACCAGATTACGTGCAGTATTTTGATTACAGTATTTTTAACACTGCATGCGTAAAGCTTTTGAGCTGCCCGCGAGCTTTCAAAACATTCAGAGTTGGCAGCTGCTCGACGAACAAGTGGCCAAAGCAACCAAAACAAAAACCAGATGTTTCACATACATACACACATTTGTAAGTATGCGTGTACGTGTAGATGTTTATGATATATGTATTGTTGAAGTGAAGGCAGCGAAAGAATATTGGTGACGAAAGAATATTTATCAAATAAAAGCAAGTAGTGCGTCAAATAAAACTAAATGGCATTTAATTGGCATCGATTATTACTAAATACCCATATTAATACATACATAAAGGTGTGTCTAGTGCCCTGTGACTGTTCATTACAGCACACAAGGTGTGAATAAATGCAAACGTGTAAGCGCTCTTTCTGATAAAAAGCTCAACTGAAAAGCGCGCTAAATGCAACTCGTTAAGAGGGAGAGGGAGGAACTCATCGCCCTAACGACGCTAGCGTAAACGTCAACTGCGACGACGACGCCGACGTCGACTGCGGTATTAACACAAACACACTAATGAAGATAAAAACGTAGCTGTCCGACTGACTGAGTAGCGTTAAATAAGTTAGGCAAATAACTTGAAATCGCTCAATTCATTGAGGTCTCAAATTACGCACATTCAAGTGCTTACGAATTGCTCTGTTGATAAATTCAATTACCGCATTAATTCCCGCCAACAACAAGCTCTGCCTCTGCCTCTGCTCTCCTTTTGCCTGTGGCGCTCTTAGGACTGACTATGCAAATTCTCAGAGTAGGAAGATATGTGTTTATGTTTAGAAACCGTTGGGAATTAAGTGTTTTGCTACTGTCTATGTTTATATTATTATGTTATTCCAATCAATTGCGCAAATTGTTTATATTATTTGTTAAATGCAAAGCGAACGAACGAATGATATTTCCAGGCACATTCCCACATACAGCAGCCAGTAGGTAGAAACGTGCTTTTCTTTTTTGTAAGATTTGGAATTTGATAATTGTACGCTTTAGATAAGCGTATCAGGCAGAGAGATTCCTTATCTCCTCCAACTGGAAGCACTGAAAATATTATGCAGTTGCTTTGTCAAAGTAGAGAAATGAAAAATGATGCATCTTCAATTCTGGGAAAATTCACATTATTTTTATATGCATAGAAAATAACCACAGATTGAAATATATTTAGATTTTTAAATTTTCTAAAGAACCGCAGCTGTTTTTAAACAAAATCCCATGGATTCAGATTAGATTGGAGGTTGCGAAAGCACAGTAAAACGTTAGCAAAATACTGATAAAAAGTTTCTCCAATGAATCAACGAACCCATAGCCCTCGCATATACCAAAACCACCTTAGCTTATATGTATGTGTGTATGTATGTGTGTAACTGGAGAAGGACTTACCACTGCGGCCAACGATCTACGTGGCGCGTGTCCGTTTCTGTAATCCAATCGTTGTTGCGGTTGTTGTCCGGCAACGGAGGCGGCACGACGACGAGGCGGCGGGCGTGGTACATATGCCGTTGATGAGGATGCGGTGGATTGCACTGCAGCAGTGCTGCCGCTGCTAGTGCGGGCAGACATTGTGTGTTTGTGTGTGTGTTACTTCCAAACTGCAAGTAACGCAAGTAAACGGAACGCATAAAAGAAACGGAAGTGCAAATTTAAGCATAAAGACACGCAAGTGCTTCCAGTAACAATAACTATAACAACAAAAGCCAAGAGAGGTGACAATAACTGGAAGCAAGGCCATATAACAGCAGCAGAAGCAGCAGCAGACAACAAAGGCATAAAACGAACGGTACTTGCTCTTGTGTATGCTAGTGCACTCTCGCACACATACACACACACACACACCTCTGCACGTATACATTCGACGAAACATTGTAATAATCTCTGTGTGTGTGTGTGTGTGTGTGTGTGGGCGAGCATAGAATACTTGGAAAAGAGCAAAACATTAAATCAAGTAATTATCCAAGCGCGAAGGGTTCAACGCCGTGTCGACCTGGCCGGCTTCCGTTATAGAGCGAGAGAGAGAGAGAGAGAAACTCACTCTTAACTTAAATTATTTGACTTTGTCTTAACTCATTATAAACACACACACATTTGTAGGTAGCTCACAATGACTACTCGCTATATAATTTAGCTTGATTTATGTTGTATTTAAATTGTTCTACTATAAAAGGTGAGCATGTATTTGTCGTTTCATATGCGTGTATGTACATATATGCATATGCACATGTATAAGTGTTTATACTTGAGGAAAATTCATCACGTACAACTATTTTTGCACTGCCAACTTCGCGATACGTTTCGGTTTTGTTGTATTCGCGTGTTAACTTTTAATCCCGCTTACATCTTTCGATTTACATATAGATAAATTTATTGTTTTATTATAAAAAATCGTACAAGAGTTTCTCTGAGTTTCACAGCACAACACGCCCGACCAAATCCGACAAACCAACTAAATTCGATATTTCGCACGATAGCTTTTCAACGCGACTCAGCGACTCATAGAGATGAGCGATATTGTTTTGGTTAGAAATATCGTTAGCGTTTGAGTTACAAATATCGCGATATTAAATAGTATAGAAAATACTTTTGCAACATCCATTAAAATGATTTAAATATACTACCAAATAAGCGAATAATATTATTAATTATCTCTGGCTGTCATTGGTCGCTGTAGCAGTGACTTAGGCACAGTTACCGCAGTATTACGCAGTTTCGATTTTCGCACGCAAATATCTCCCATCTCTAAACGTAAATGAAAACGTAAATGCGAAAGGCAGTGGAGAAAATTTAAACGAAACAATAGAAATTCAATGTAAATTCAATGGAGTATTAAAATTTAAAGTTATTTTCATGTTTAATTAAAAACCAAAAACATTTTAACATTTAAATCGGTAATTTTTATAATAAAATAGCTACGTTTCCCGATTTTCCCTACGTGAGTTGAGTTGAGTTGAGTTGGTGCGTGGTAATTGCGTATTAAACAACAACAGCAAAAGAAAGAAGCAGCAGCAGCACCAGCAGATCGCAAACAAACTGCAAACGCTGGCAGAAACGCAAAACTGAAGCAGAAACTCAACGAAAGTGATACCAATAGGAACAAAGTAAAGTGCACAGTTAGTTTTTACATGGGTTTAACAGATCAAGATTGGATTGGCAGTGCGGTCAGCTTGACCTGCGACGAAGTGCTGGGCGTTTTTCAGGGACAGATTAAAAAGATTTCAGCGGACGAGATAACCATAGTGCGCGCTTTTCGTAACGGTGTGCCGCTTCGTAAACAGAATGCTGAAGTTGTATTGCGTTGTAGCGACATAAAGAGCATAAATCTTATTGAGCCCATACAGGATGTTGAGACGACGACAACGACTTCGGTGATTAATAAGCCGACGCCGGTCAAATTGCCGCATTTCTCCAACATCCTTGGGAAGCAGCAACAGTTGCAGCAACAACAACAACAGCTACTGCAACAGCAACAAAAACAGCAGGCACAACATGAGCGGGAACAGGAGTTGCCTGCAACGCCAAGGATCAAACAGGCGAATGGTCATGGTAATGGGTCCAGAAATGGAGGGTATGCTGCGGTATCCGGCGTCAACTCGGCTCTGAGTGATAAAATGCACCAACTAATGCTCCATGCGAATGGCAACGGGTCCAATGGCATGCGAAGGTAAGGAAAACATTGTAGAGTAGGCATGTTGCTTAATCGAATAACTGACATTGTACTTGCCTTGCAGAACCCCGCAGAGCTCGCGTGCATCCAGTGTACAGCAGCAGCAGATATCGACAACGCCCAACAGTGTGGCCGCCTTTTTTGGCAACATGATTCCAGCCAAGGTAGAAGTGAAGCTGGGTACTGCAGCGTACAACTCGGCGGGAAGCAACCATCTGGAGAGCTACTGCAGCAGCGCTGATGGAAGCAGTGGTAGCGGTGATATAGCAGGAGGAAGTAGCAGGCCCATTGACATCATTGGTAGTAACAATAACAATGCCAGTGGTAGCTACTATAATCAGACCGGGATGAGCTATGGTAATGGTAAACGCAACGGCAATGGCAATGGCAACGGGAACGGTAGCTTCAACTCAAACTCATTTACTGCAAATGGAAATATGAATGGAAATGGTAACGGAAATGGGAAAAACAATAAACAGCGTAACCGAGTGCGCCGCGAGAGTAGCATGCGGCAACAGCAGCAGCAAACGTTTGGTAGCGAAGCTGATGATCCGTTGCTGAATGAGGAATTTGATTTCGAGGGCAATCTGGCCCTGTTCGATAAGCAGGCCATTTGGGATGATATTGAGTCGACACACCATAAGCCAGACGTAGTCCGTCATGCTGTGCACGTGCATAAGCAGGAGAGGCAGGAGAAAAAATTTCGCCACGATGAAAATATTTTGGCCAGCAAGCCGGTGCAATTGAGACAGATTGAAAGCATTTTTGATGGCAGCAATGATTTTGTCACCGATGATGGCCTCATTATACCCACCATACCAGCCTATGTGCGCCAGAGAATTGAGCTGAGCGCCGAGCGTGCTGGATTGTCGTTGCAGCGTCAGATTGACATATTGGCCCGTGGTGCCAGCGATTTGGCTATCACTCTTCTTGGTGGCGCTCGACGATTGACACCAACAAATAATCATCAGTGGCCCAAGATTGTCATTATTTGCGATGGAGTCAACACTATGAGGTGGGTGGGATCTAACACGGAATAAATGATTAATAAGTATACTAATTTTTCTTTTCTTATAGAACGATCAACATAGGTTGCGCTACGGGTCGACTGCTGGCCTCTCACGGTCTTACTGTGCTTCTGTATGTGGAGCAAGCGGAACTCATAGAACAAAACAACAGTTCAGAAGTAACCTTGTTCAAGGCTACAGACAATACTATAGTACATTCGGTTGACGGTGTGTATTGAGTTTACAATTAAATACAAAATATTGTTTTAATTGAACCATTATTTTCAGCATTGCCTACGCCGGATCTTGTGATACTATCGACAAATGCCGCTAACCTTTCGGATGCAATTAAAAAATGGCTCAGCGTTAATCGGTTAGCAGGATTAATAATGATTCTATACGAAAATTCTAAATATGGTTTATTTCTATCGTAGGGCATCGGTGCTTGCCATAGATCCGCCACCATGTGGCATTAAGGACGTTGCCATTAAATACTCCATACTACCCATTTTACCATTAATCCAAGATCCAAGCACTTCGGCTGCAGCAACAACAACAACATCAGAGAAAACATCAACGAATAATTGTGGCAAACTGTATTTATGTAATTTAGGTATACCAGATAAATTTTATCGTGATTGTGGCATTAAGTACAAAAGTCCGTATGGACATAAATATGTGATACCGATTCACTCAAAGGACTGAAACAACGATAACAACAAGAACAGCACACACACACACACACAAACAAACAGTAACAACAATCAACAATGAACTATCAACACCAATCATCGACAAAACAAAAAACAATTAAAAACTCAAAACTCTAAACAATTTATAGCCAGCAACATACACAACAAACACCCAACAAACACACATGTGATGATCATCAAAGTCCTGTTTCCTGTGAATCTAGCTAGCTCTTAGAAGTCTCTTGTATAACTCAACTTAGTTTTATCTATGGCGCGCATATACAAACATATATATATATATTTTAAGTTCAAAGTTTAAGTCAATTCATTACATTTCTTTATTGATCAATCAAGAGCTGCCCTAGCCTAGTTCCGAACTACATATATAAATTATAGTATTTGTATTCAACTTATGATCATTTTGAACAGACTCTCAAAACTAGTCCAGCATAAACATTTGATTTAGAGCTACGGCTCGAGTCGCCAATCGCAATTTGACGGCATTTCGAAATTTTATAGAATCAAGTAGAAACGTCAACTTTTTAATGCTTCACCCACCTTCCAATTATCTTATGAACTGAGAGTCTATAGTTTTAATATTGTTTCAACTTAAAGGACTATCCCATTAAACCGGTCTTCAAAGTAACATTTCATATATCTAAAACAAAGAAAGCGAATGACTGTAAATAAATGTATATTTGAGTAAATGTTTGTGTATGGATAAATCTCAATTAAACTATTTAGTTGAGATTGAGGAGTGAGGAATGCGCAATACATGCCAAATTAACTGTCTACTTTTTAAGCATAAAATCAACACTATTCTATGGTAAAATGATAAACAACAATACAAATACAAATACAAATTTCAAATTAGATAATTAAGTTAGTATCGTAAGCTTAAAGTGTTTGTTACCAGCATGAACATCAACATAACATACACACTCACACAAAACGGATAACAGAACATTAATTTGTATTTAGATTTAGTATATAAGGATATGTTGTAAGCTGTAAAATGGAAACACCTTATTTTGTACTCCCATCGAATACTGATAGAAGATAGAAGAACAAGAGCACTTTTACTTCATATGTATCGCGATGAGTTTTATAAGCCCAATAATTGAATAAGTAACATATACATATATAAAAATCCGATCTAATAGTGAAAATGTTAGCCTTGCAAAAACTCAATATCGCAACCAAAAACCCTAACTAATTGTTGTAAAAATATTATTATATATAGATTCTAAATTCCAATTGTTGATGATCAATCCGCAAATTTAAATTTGCACTTAGTTGTTTCATACTTTAAAAAGAACCACACAGAAGAACAAAACAAAGAAACCAACTGTATAGTAAACTTTCCCCAACGGAAAGTCGATTTGACTGTTTTGAGATAGGTGTAATAGGAGAGTTGAAAGGATGTTGAAGTAATGAAGAAGTGGAGAAGCAGGGTTTGAGAAGGTTATTTCCAAAAACAACGACAAAACAACAAACAATACACAAACACAACAACAAATTTTGGTAAACGCTTTAAAATTGTAAATGAAAAATCCATTTTTGGTCCAAAATGTTTAAAACATAAGTTTAAATGCAAAATTATGCCGACAAATCAAAAAAATTGAAAACAAGTTAACTGAAAAGAAAAAAAAAACAGATATATACTAACAACAATATTAAAAACAACACCGAAAGCCTTCTCATGGAAAAAAACAAATGATTCTGTGTTTTTATTAATCAACGTCTAACAGTTTTCAGCTTTTCTCACGGAATTTCTGCTAATGTGTAAAACAAGGCATTTATGCGTGCATTCATTTTATGATTGTACAACTTCTTCATAATCTTTAATCTGAACTCAAAGATGATAATTCATTAACATCGAAACCTGCTTGCAGGAACGTATTTGGTTACAGACTGTTTATATTAAGTGTGCTTCCAAGAATGTGGAATCGAAAATAAATGTTAAGGTTGCCGCTCCTCATTGTCCGGTTTGGAACGCTTTAAATGTTGCAGTGGTTCTTCGACAGGCAAGCAACTGCGATTGCGTTTAACAGGCAATTTTACGGTTATAACATTAATAGTTTCCATGCCAACAGACACAGATTCTAGCTGTGACACAGACAATTTCTCTTCGAAGCCAGAGTCCAAGCTCTGCGAATTACTATCTGTCTTATTTTGTTTCTCTTCGAAGCCAGAGTCCAAGCTAGGCGAATTATTATCTGTCTTCTTTTGTTTCTCCAACTCGGACATGGTCTGAGTATAGTGATATTGTCTTAGTATGTCTACATATGGGTCTACCATATCCTCAGTGTAGGAAGTCAAATCCGATAGGTAGGGCGTCCAGCGCTTTGGCACACCACACACCTGACGCGTCGTCGCTATGCAGATGGCTACCAGGAACGAGGGCAGCTCGCCTCTAAATTGATTTACTGTGGAATGGAATAGATGATTATAGAATCATATTGTTATGATAAACAGTCTACTTACTGCACAGAGTGTAGTCAGACAAGCGTAAAAGAAGCTGCGCCAGTGCCGCCAGCATTTGCTCGAAACAATTGTAATGTGGATAACTGGCAACATCACCGAAGGGAGCACCTTGGCGCGCCTTGCAGTAGGACAAGTAATCGTCGCGTGTCAGAAAACTGCAGGCAAACAGTTCCACAAAGCTTGCAGTGGTGGGTCGCATGAGCTCAAACTTAAAGAATGTAAGGACCTTGCGTTCCACAGCCTTGTACTCGAAGACCTCATAGTGACCCTCAATAAGGCGATTCATTTCACTGTAGCGTGGCACAAGCGCTTCTGTGCTTTCAATCTGAGCCGCAATATGTATGCAGATGAGCGCAACCAGTTGCAGTTTGTCCGCCCGAATGGTATAGAAATCAATGAGCCGATCCAAATAATAGATTGCTGTAAAATATATACATATATTATTGATTAAAATATCAACCGGGACTCCGACTTTTTACTTACACAAATGCAATGCGCAACGCCCAAGTTTGTAGGTTCGCGTAATTAATTGACAGAGCTGCACGAGTGTCGGTCTCTGATCCATTTGTGACGACATGAAAAACAAAGGACGACGCCGCAACTCGGACTCCTTCATTGTCATGAAAATATCCGGTGCGTAATTACTTATCCAAAGTGATTTCGAAATGCGCTGCAAGAAAACAATACTGAACTAAAAATCACATTCATAAACATACTTGTAAGAACCTCGATTTTACTTCTTTCGTGCTCATTTTTTTCGCTGAGCACGAAGATGTTTTCTTCTTGCGCAATTTCTGTCATTTTCTTGCTAGTATTAAACCCAAAATGTATTAAGTTTGATTTGCTTGACAAAAAAGCATTGCGAACGAACACAAAAAAGCAAAACTTAAAAATATGGCGCCGCCATTAACGGTTAAAACACAATGTGCACTGTTAAATGGACTGTCAAATTTTCGTTAAAGTGAGGAGCAAAAATGTTAACTTTCTGTTAATCGTCAATTGAATAAAATTGTAATCGACTTTGAAATACCCTATATCTATACATTTTCTAACAAAAGTATGTATGTGTGTGTGTACTTACCAAATTTGTGCTTGGTTTTCTCGGCATAGACTTGTTCTACACAGGAGCCATAAATGTCGTCAAAAAATTCTAAATGTATACACTCATTAGAATATGCTTCCTCTGTAGTCCCTGCATAGACCGATGTCTGCAGGCAGCTCCATTGCATATGTACATACATACATACTGCCCATAGTTGAGCACTTTAAAGCACACGCACAAACACACTTGATCCGCATCGCACCACACTTGAAAAGCAACTGAAGCGCAGCTCCAGCGCACACTTCTATTTATACTCAAAAATTGTGAGAACAGCACACAGCACTCTTCGTTCGATCGGTGCAACAGCAGCCTGCACTGCTCTCGCGATTGTGAGAGCGGTGCTGCTTCCCTCGGCTGTTGCATACACCCACACACTCAATGTTCGACAACAGCAGCCTGCACTGCTCTCGCGATTGTGAGAGCTGTGCTGCTTCCCTCGGCTGTTGCATACACCCACACACTCAATGTTCGACAAGAGCAGCCTGCACTGCTCTCGCGATCGTAAGAGCGGCTCTGCCGGTCTCTCTCTCTCTCTGCCAGTAGCAAACCTTTTTGTTTGATATGACGTAAACATAATGTTCTGTTCGTAAATTAAATCAAAAACTTTTGTTTATTATAAATGGAATATGAGAAGGAATATAATGATAAAAGGAAAATAGATATTTCATATGGCGTTTTGCCGACAGTCCTTGTGTCTTAAATAAATTCATTGTTCTTCGAGACTTTGGTTTAAATCTAGCGGGGAAATGATAGGTTTCCATATCAAAAATGGCCAACGGCCTTAAGGCACACAATCATAGGACTCCGAATGATAGCTTGAGTCAGAGTCGGAGTCTTCGTCTGGGAATTGAATTTTTCTGGGTAATTCGCACCCAAAATAGGCATTGTTGTTGGCACAGAAAGTTATTAGATGACGCCAACAATCGTCGACGCTAAGCAAGTGGGGATTGCCAAAGATCACCATGAGGGCACGGGCACGAGAGCATGCAACGTTCATACGTTTCTTGCAGAGCACGAATCCCAAATTGTGACGAGTATCTGCATGGAGTAAGGTCTGAGCCGAGCGAACCGTTGAGATGAGCATTATATCGCGCTCCTGCAAATAAAATAGATATATACATTAGGAGTGAAAATCACTTTAAACTATTATAGTTACCTGTCCCTGAAACTCTTCCACCGAACCAATCTTGGGCATAGCCACATCGGCGCCAATAAACATGTTGCGCAACATCTTCACTTGTTTTGCATATGGCGTCAGTATTCCAATTTGATCTGGATGAATGTCGCGGCGATACAATTGTATTGTAATAAGGAAGACTTCACGGGCCTCGGGGGGATTGTACCATGACGGTGAGTCTGCTTCCTGCATATTTTCACCCATTATACCATAGAAAAAGGTTCCATGTGTGCGTGGCATATCCACATTTGGTTCAAAGATAGCTTGCAAGTCGGCAAGCAATTTTGCCTCGCGAGATTCCTTCTCCGAGACCATGGAAACGAGCTCATTGTCATAGAAAAGTTTACTGTACACTGACATAATCGAGGGCAGGGCACGATAGTTGTACAGCAGCTTAGTAAGTACTCCTGGATTGTAGCCGGAATGATGGGGGAATCTTTGCATGTCCTTGCGATAGGGAGCATGCTCCAACAAACGTTCCAGAAAAGATTTGCGCAATCCACATTCAGTCGCGTATGGACTAATGACAATTGCTTGCAGCTGATGTGGATCTCCGGCAAGAATGACTTGACTGCGATTCTGCGAGAGCAGGATAAATGGCACAATTGTCTCTGGCTCGGTGCATTGACCTGCCTCATCGATGAGTACATGCGTAAAATGTCCAGGTGGGATGTCCATTTGTACAAAGTTACCCAGTGTGGTGCAGGTTCCGATGATCACACGGTGTAGCACCAGAAATTTCATCTGGCAACGCAACTTAAGACCGGAATCGGTGACAATCATCTATCATGATAAAGAAATCAATTAATTAATAGCCAGACAATATAGTGTACTCGAGTGTTACTCACGCTGTTCTGGCTTTCATCGATGACACCAATGTCTCCGGTGGCGCAATAGCTTTTCAGATCCGTTGGTATGAGGTCCTTCTCCACCTGGTTTTGAGATACGAGACGTATGAACTCGCCCTGTGGGAGCACATTACTATCGATAATGCGCCTGATAATCAAATCCGCTGAGCTGTTCGACGGTGTGCCGATCAAGAGTCGCGCGCCAGGCAAATTACGAATCAATTGCAAGACTGTCTCAACCAGTGTGACCGTTTTACCCGTTCCCGGTGGTCCAAAGATAACGTACGGCATTTTTTCTGTCTCTCCACGCAGAATGTTGAAGACGGCACGTTTCTGTATTGGGTTCAATGAAGTATTGAACCAGGGCAACTTGTCGTCACACAGATACATATTGTCATCCTTATAGGTTACCTCCAACTGTGGATTCTCACGCTTGAGGACCTTATTGGGAAACAAGAACTGCTCCCCCATATGCGTAACAATACGTCCAGCGGCGTAATGTTGTTTGCGGAATGCGTATCTCGAAAAGTGAAAGGTGAGACGATAATCCTCACCATTGTATTTATCCTGGAAGCTGCTATTGAATTTAAGCAAGACTCGATTGAAGAGAACCTTATGCACAACACCCTCGAATGATTTGCTATCATTGCAGCTGGCATCTAGCCAGGGATTCAATGCGTGCACAGTATCACCGAGCACCAGCGAAGGACGACGCTCTGCAAGATTCTCGATTTGCAGTGAAAGATATTCGCCATCGCGTTGGAAATGTGCACGCTCCCGATCATAGTTACGAAAGTTGATGGTATAATCAATCTCCTCCAAATGCAGTAGAGTACAAAAGCGCTGCGTATAGTTCTTGATGCTGAGTGGATCTTTCAGGGAAGGATATTGGCTATCAAGGGCATCTTGAATGTCCGATCGACGCTCTGTGCACAGAATGATTAGACGCAACCTCTCCGGTACAGCGAAAGCGCCTAAGCGAGTCTTTACAAAGCGACGCCTGGTTGCCACAGATTCACCGGGTACCAATGTGGATTTCATGGACCACACCTGGTTGGCATAGTATCGGGAACGCTGACCCACAGTGCGTCCCTTCACAGTAAGGTGCTCGGATGCAATTAGGCGGCGTTCAGCTTCTCTGGCTTCCTCCTCCGTTTCGCAAACAACGATGGTCAGGTGACTCTTCATCTTGAACTTATCAAAGATGAGTGTGTAGTGCTCTTTGGACTCTCCAATGAATTTCGTGTGTACCTCAAAGATTAGTGATATTTGGCTGCCAACATCAATTTGCCGAGAACTAACAGGCTCCACTACCTGAATCTGTGAATCCGTCGGACTTTGGATATCGATGCTTTTGAGATTCAATTTGCGATCACCATTGTTCTGTATCTTGAGGGTAACAGGATGTTTCTTCCATTGTTCGGTGTATACAAAACGATTGACGCCAATCAAGCTGACCTGTTGCTTGTCGGAAATGCCCGTATATTTATTCTTCATCTGGCCAAAGTTCTTTTCCAACATACTCAATTTGACAGCGCGACGTGAGAATTTCGACTGTGGAAAGGATAAATCTGATTAGAAAGAACTATCGATTTAAGACCGGCAATCTATATTTTTATTTTTGAAGAAATGCTTACATAATCACACTCAATGAGATCGGCCATCACAATATCGCCCAGATGTAAGGTAATACCATTGGGCACATCCTCCTTCAAGGCATAGGCAATTGTATCCAAAACAACAAAGTCTTCATGGACTCGTTCTACGATACATTTCTGTTGCAATTCAATGCGAGCCGGCGAGACTTTCTTCACCTCCAGAATTTCACCTTGCTTATCAACGTAGCTCTCATCCAACTGAACATTGCAAACGAGGCTAACATTATCACCCTGTTTGGGAATGAAACTAATCTCTATGTTGTCCAGTTCAATTGTTAATTGGCCATAATCAGTTTCGACAACAATCGATGAGGAGAGACGCTCACTTATAATACCAAGAATATTACGTAGTTGCGTATTGAAAAATGTCGGTTTGTCCAGTTTTAGAGATTCAAGGGCCTCTTGTACCTATAAATCGAAAGAATTAGATTTCTGGGGAATCCAAATTTATTATCGCTTACCTTTGTGACTGTAGCTGCCTCATTCCAATTGTTTTCAATTATCTCTTGAATTTTGATCACCTTGTTTTCCATTTTCTCATTCTTATAAGATAAATATTCAACCACACAGCCGGTATGCAACTCATCATAGAAGGGTATGGCGGCTTTCGTCTCAAAATAAATGAAACCATCTATAATGCCGCCTGTATCAGTCAATCTGCTGATAACACCACGACGAGATGAGCAAGCGCTAGAGTTGGGCACGTTGTCTGCAGTATTAACATCATCCTCATTTACACCATCAATTGCATTTTTGTTGTTGTTCTGCTTTTGATTTTCCTCTTCAATTACAGCTTGGTCAAGCAAACGATTCTCGATCTCTAGAAGATCTTGCTTGACTTCCCGTTCCCGTTTCTCACTTTGAAAAAACGTGCGCAAAATATTATACATTTTGTACTGTTATTATTGTTGCGGCTTCTTCTCCAAGCTCTCGTACATCCAGTCTGTTTCGTTGATGTAGTTCAACTCGTTGCGCAAATGCTGCAGACGATTCAAATGACTATCGGATATATCCTCCTTAAGACCGGCTGCACTGCTGGCCACTTTGCTCGTTGTTAGACTGTCGAATTTCTTGATCTTGAGTGGGAAACATAAACAAAAAACATGCGTGCACATGCATGTGCACACAAAAACACATACATTGAAATGAGTACAGTTTAAGTATGTGTCGGCATCAAATTTCTACAGACCTCTGCAGTATTATTGCTGATGCTGCTCTCTGAAGTGCTCGCCGAAGTGCTGCTCTCGCTTATGCCTGTTGCTTCGCTGGACATAGACATGTTCCAATTCCTAACTGGAAAAACTGTTTATAAGTAGAAATCATGAACAGACTTTTCATTAGAAATAAACTCGTTGTATAAACTTACCTGCAGTTGTTGAAAACAACAACGTTCAGTTACGTATATATGTAGTTTCCAGCTGAAATCAACGAAGATGTTTTTGAAATCAAATCAAAAGTTCACAAAATTGGACAAAAAATGCCGCACAGGCTCTCAGCGTGAGTATATTAACAGAGAAGAGTTGCCAACTAAAGTAATTTTAATAGTAGCGCAGTTAACAGTGGCGCTCGCTACAAAATTTAACAGTGGTTTCTCTTGAACGGCTCTGTTAACTTAGATTCCGTGTACATATATATCGAATAGATTTTAAATGACCGATACATCGTACGTTATTTATTAATTTAAATAAACGATTTTTTTGTTTAAATTTACAAAGTTTTGTGGTCTCCATAACTCACACCACTAGTCTTGACTTCATCGAAAAATCATCCGATATTCGTTAGATATCTCATTTTAAGTAAATAATAATGTAATTGTTCTGAAAATAATAAGGTTAAAATAAAAAACCAGCTAGGAATTCATACAACAGATGTTTCTTGCTTATTCTTTTGACCATTCTTCAAAATGGAATTGTTGAAATGAAAGAGGCGTTGCACTGCCTTTTAAACATCACGTCGTAATACGCCAATTGTTTATTGTTTGCTATATAAAGTGTGATCTTATCAACAGTTAATCAGTTCGAAACTTTAAGAGCTTTACAAATATCATCATAATGAAGTTCATCTTGTTATTGGCATGCTTGGCACTCTATGTTGCCCATATCCAATGCCAGGTCCACACTTGTCGTGGACGTCCTGCCCGTAATTATAAATTATTTTAATTAATTTTGATATATAAAAATATATGTATTATTTTGTTTCAGGCGAAGATTGCTTCGGCGGCAGAAACGATGGTCAGGGGGGAGGACAGTGCTCCAGGAATTGGAATGATATGTGGTGGTATGATGCAAGGAGCAGATCCTGCCGGCAAATGAGATATCTTGGCTGCGGAGGCAATAACAACCGTTACTGTCGTCATTCCGACTGCGTGTTTAGGTGTATCCAAGGTGTTGCCTAATTTGATATATAGAAATCTGAAATAAATTAGAATGAATAAATGATACCTTTTTGTAAATTCCCTACTTGTAAATCCAAAACATATAAATATCTTCGACAAAAATCATCAGATTTTCGTGGTAGATGACTTCTCCATGGTTTAACCAGTGATTGATTCCACATCAAAACATTATAAATCTAAAATATTCCAAAATGTTAAACTTTCTTTCCATGCTAATTTGTATACCCTTATTATTCATAAATAACGTTTGTGTTATTGGTCCGATCGGATTGTAATTTGGAGGATATGTCTGAGGGGATTCCCTCATTTTAGACCGATCATAACTTTCTCCGGGTAGAGCATTTTATTCATGGATTTAGTTAAAGAATAGAATGGCTTAATAGTTTTTTCAATTTATAGCATTCGAAATTTTTTTAATTTTTGTGATTTTGGTAAGGGTCCCCCCTGTACATTTTTCAGAAAAATTTTATTTTCAAAATTTAATATGGCCTGCTTTCACTTTTAATCGATTGCGGAGGTCACAATTAGTATAAAACAAGTGTTTAAAATTGTTTTAGAGGATACTTAATTTTTTGCCAAAAATCATGTCGAAGTCGACTAAAAATTTGACATGTGACAGGACCAGTATCCTAACTTTCTCACTTCATAACTTTCTTAAAAATCAATCGATTTTCTTTGGGTAAAGCATTTTATTCGTGGATTTAGTTAAAGAATAGAATGGCTTAGTAATTTTCGCAATTTAAAAAATCAAAAAAAAAAATTTTTTTTTTGTGATTTTGGTAAGGGTCCCCCCTGTACATTTTTCAGAAAATTTTTTATTTCAAAATTTAAAATCCCTTGCTTTTACTTTTAATCGATTGCTTAGGTCATAATTAGTATAAAACAAGTGTTTAAAATTGTTTTAGAGGATACTTAATTTTGGGCCAAAAATTATGTCAAAGTCGACTAAAAATTTGACATGTAAGACCCTTGACAGGACCAGTATCCTAACTTTCCTCACTTCATAACTTTCTTAAAAATCAATCGATTTTCTTCGGGTAAAGCATTTTATTCGTGGATTTAGTTAAATAATAGAATGGCTTAATAGTTTTTTCAATTTATAGCATTCAAAATTTATTTAATTTTTGTGATTTTGGTAAGGGTCCCCCCTGTAAATTTTTCAGAAAATTTTTTTTTTCAAAATTTAAAATCGGCTGCTTTTACTTTTAATCGATTGCGGAGGTCATAATTAGTATAAAACAAGTGTTTAAAATCTTTTGTTTATGTTTTAACAACCTGATTGTTTCTACATTTAAAAAATATCATAAAAGATTTTTTGAAAATTTTCGATATTTTGAAATTTTAGGTAAAGTTATAAATTTTCAACATTATTTTTTTTTTTTTAATTTTGAATCGCCAGTTCTAAATTTAAATCGATTGCGGAGGTCAAAATTATTACAGTTTAAATCGATTTTAAACGATACTCAAAAATCGTGTCGAAATGGCTTAATTTAGATTCCGTGTACATATACTTATATCGAATATATTCTAAATAAAACACATCCGATGTTTTTTTGGACCGATACATGGTACATTATTTTTTAAATTTAAAATTAACGAATTTTTTGTTTAACTCTACAAAGTTTTGTAGTCTCCATAACTCACTTCACTAGTATTGACTTGGAGATCTCATTTTATGTAAATAATAATAAATATTGTTCTGGAAATAATAAAGAATAAAATAAAAAACTAGCTACGAATTCATACGACAGATGTTGCTTGTTCTTCTTTTGACCATTCTTCATAATGGAATTGTTGAAATGAAAAAAGCGTTGCACTGTTTTTTAAACATCACGTCGTTTAATACGCCAATGGTTTATTTTTTGCTATATAAAGTGCGATTTTATCAGCAGTTAATCAGTTCGAAAATTTAAGAGCTTTACTAATATCATCAAAATGAAGTTCATCTTGTTATTGGCATGCTTGGCACTCTATGTTGCCCATATCCAATGCCAGGTCCACGATTGTCGTGGACGTCCTGCCCGTAATAATATATTATTTTAATTAATCCTGTGATACATACATAAACATAATCATTTATCTCATTTCAGGCGAAGATTGCTGGGGCGGCAGGAACGATGGTGTAGGAGGTGGACAGTGCTCCAGGAATTGGAATGACATGTGGTGGTACGATGCAAGGACCAGATCCTGCCGGCAAATGAGATATCTTGGCTGCGGAGGCAATAACAACCGTTATTGTCGTCATTCCGACTGTGTGGCTAGGTGCATTCAAGGTGTTGCCTAATTTGAGATACAAAAATCTGAAATAAATGAGAATGAATAATGAATAATGATACCTTTTTGTACATCCCCTACTTCCAACACAAATATCTTCGTCGAAAATTATCAAGATTTAACCCCGTGATTGATTCCTCATCAAAATATTAGAAATCTAAAATATTCAAAATGTTGGACTTTCTATGCTAATTTGTAAACCCTTTTTATACTTGAATAACTTTTGTGCTATTAGTCCGATTGGATTGTAATTTGGAGAAATGTTCATATTGTATTCTGCTTTTTGTTTACCGAATGTACATATGTTTTAACAACCTGCGTGTTTCTACATTTAAAAAATATCATAAAAGATTTTTTGAAAATTTTCGATATTTTGAAATTTTAGGTAAGGGTCCCCCCTGTAAATTTTTTTTTTCAAAATTTTAAATCGCTAGTTTTTAATTTTAATCGATTGCGGAGGTCAAAATTAGTACTAAACAATTGTTTAAACCGATTTTAAACGATACTTAATTTTGGCCCAAAAATCATGTCGAAATGGTAAAAAAAATTAGACATGTAACACACTCGACAAGCCTTGTCCCCTCATTTTACACCGATCGTAACTTTCTTAAAAATCAAACGATTTTCACGCGGAATGACATTTTGTTTACGTTTTAACAACCTGAGTGTTTCTACATTTAAAAAATATCGTAAAAGGTTTTTTGAAATTTTTCGATATTTTGAAATTTTAGGTAAGGGTCCCCCCTGTAAATTTTTTTCAAAATTTAATTTTAAATTTAAACGCAATTTTAATTTTAATCGATTGCGGAGGTCAAAATTAGTAATAAATAATTGTTTAAACCGATTTTAAACGATACTTAATTTTGGCTCAAAAATCATGTCGAAATGGTAAAAAAATTAGACATGTAACACACTCGACAAGCCTTGTCCCCTCATTTTACACCGATCGTAACTTTCTTAAAAATCAAACGATTTTTACGCGGAATGACATTTTGTTTACGTTTTTACAACCTGAGTGTTTCTACATTTAAAAAATATCATAAAAGGTTTTTTGAAATTTTTCGATATTTTGAAATTTTAGGTAAGGGTCCCCCCTGTAAATTTTTTTTTTCAAAATTTTAAATCGCTAGTTTTTAATTTTAATCGATTGCGGAGGTCAAAATTAGTAATAAATAATTGTTTAAACCGATTTTAAACGATACTTAATTTTGGCCCAAAAATCATGTCGAAATGGTAAAAAAATAAGACATGTAACACACTCGACAAGCCTTGTCCCGTCATTTTACACCGATCGTAACTTTCTTAAAAATCAAACGATTTTTATGCGGAATGACATTTTGTTTACGTTTTAACAACCTGAGTATTTCTACATTTAAAAAATATCATAAAAGGTTTTTTGAAATTTTTCGATATTTTGAAATTTTAGGTAAGGTATAAATTTTCAACAAATTTTGTTTCTTCAAAATTTTAAATCCTTACTTTTTAATACAACCTGATTGATTATACATTTAAAAAATAGCAAAACGAATACATATTTTAAACCATGCAAACCAAATTTATTTTTGACTTAAATGATATATGACGGGTATCGACTCTAAAACAATTAAAAAGTCTGATTCATGATTTTCATAATCTGAATGACATTCTTAAAAACTTCCACAAGTGTTTTTTTAGCCTGACAAACATTTGTTATCATATTAAATAATTGTTTAAGGTGTTTAATTATAGATTCTTTTCATCCGAAAAGTGCTTATTCACGTTCATTTACTTTGAAATTGAACTACGGAGAAGACTCGATAAGTCGGACGAACCACGAGCTTATTTATCAAAACATGATTAAAAAGGAGCACACAATAAAGGAATTTCTCTTTGTTTAATATTTTATTGATTCAAAAACGATGAATGGGTAGAGTTTTGCTATAAAAATTGGGTTTATTTTACTCTAGAAATCAGTGTGAATTAATCACTATCATACGCATATCACTATAATGAAATTAATTTTAGTCTTGGCTTGCCTCGTACTTTACGTGGCTCATTCCCAGGCTCAGGAATCCTGTCGTGGACGTCCAAGAAGTGAATATTCTTAAAATCCTTTCCAAAACAAATTATTTAATCCATTCTCGATTGCAGCAAACAATTGCTTTCAGCTAATGCATGAGGGTAATGCATCGGAGGAATGTCGCCGTAATTCCAATCCAGAAATGTGGTACTACAGCCGAAATGGAGGAGAATGTAGACAAATGAGATATTTCGGCTGTGGCGGCAATGGAAATCGTTATTGCACTAAGCAAGATTGTGAGAGACGTTGCAGGTGGGGAGGATAGTATCTTGAATTAAATGACAACTATTACTGAAGAAAAGAAATAAAAGACATAATTCCACAATAACAAAATGAATATCTTCAATATATTCATATTGCTTTTGTGTAGTAACCCTTTTTAAATCCAAATGAATATGTATAGCTTTTGTTTATCCAAGTGTGGTTCTATATTGATACTCTACTATAAAACACTGATATATTATCTGCTAAAAATCAGTTAATTAGTATACAGCTTTCGAGATGCAACTTGTCTTTATTCTGCTCTGTCTGGCTCTCTACTTGACCGAAATTCAGGCCCAGATTTTCTGTCTTGGACGTCCTAGAAGTAAATAATACTGTGAAAAATTATATATATATATTTATTTGTACCTTGTCTATTTCTTCTCAGTTCAGTCCTGTATGGGTCGAATGAATGAAGGACACAGAAATAGACCGGAATGTCACCGACAATCTAATGGGCAGCTTTGGTACTACAGCCTCAATGGAAACGAATGCAGACCCATGAGATATTATG
The DNA here is from genome assembly GCA_018904105.1 of Zaprionus tsacasi. NCBI lineage: Eukaryota > Metazoa > Arthropoda > Insecta > Diptera > Drosophilidae > Zaprionus > Zaprionus tsacasi. The sequence continues at coordinate 2,178,287 of JAEIFR010000049.1, read as the reverse complement.
GCTGTGGTGGCAATGGTAACCGTTATTGCAGCAAGGATGACTGCGAGAGAACCTGTCGTATGGGAAGTATCTAAAAAAAAAACAATAAATAATAAAGTACACAATGCAGGATATTACTTTGCGATCACATTTATTAAGTTTCGTATTTGAATCAAATTTTCTTAAATATTTTCTCACAATTTTACATATTACACAATTCACTTGTTTATCAGTTTGTTTGTTTGTTTGTTTTGTTGTTTCTCGTTTCTCTTCCTCATTTACGAATAACACAAAAAATCTCTTAAACGAATTTAATAAATAACAGAAATATGCGTATGATCCGTACATGTGTTTTCATTACAGTTATATAGTATGTATAGGCGAGAACTCAAATAGGTATAGTATGATATTATATAATACGTTTCGAAGTGAACAACTAAAATTACACATAATGAAATAATTCTTCCTTCTTTCTACTCATATGCAACATCGTCTTGTGTGTGTGTGTGGCCTAAACTTACAGCGCCATTTTCGAGATAATCTGTATCTGCATATGAAAAGCTGATATATCCACTGATCCTGCTACTAGATCGATGTTACATGTTTACAATATATGTTTAAGTTAATAACTAAATGAGTTTTACATATTTTAAAAACAATTACAGTTAGTTCGTATTGATGTTGTTCTTGATGGGTTTGCGTGGGGCTGGATTTCAAAACACTTCTTTCACAAACTGTTTGCAGCTCGATAAACATGTATGAGTCGTGTATGTGTGTGTGTGTGTGTATATAATTTATATGTGTGTGTATATATGAAAAATATATATGTGTATGCAATATATAGTTAAACTAATCTGTAACAAGGGCTCATTTGATGAATATGTCCTCATTTCTTCTCATTTTGTATGTAAAGGTTTCTTTACGTTTTTTTCATTTTCCTTTAATTTATCCGCTATCCGTTTACAACATTTATAATTTTCTCTAAATAATTTGCATTTATAATTTGACCAAATACATTAAATAAACTTTCATTCTTCATAAGATTTATTTGTGGAAGAGACACAGATAGAGAGAGTGATGATATATAGAAATAATCATAGAAGGAAAAAAAACAAACAAATTTTTTAACGACTTTTTCTTTTGAAACATGGTTTCCTTCTAGCGCTTAAATGCCTAAACACACAAAAAGTTAAATTACATAATTAATTATTGAATATTGTATAAACAATGGTCCTTCTTCTGAATTTCGCATACTCGAACATAAAATTGTTATTACATGTTGCTTCTGGTTTTTCGTTACTGCTTCAGCTGCTCCATTTTCCTCTTGATCCTTCTTGATATTGTTGTTTTTGTTGTTAGCTTAGGTCAAAACATAATTTCATTTACTTAATTTACTAATTACTCGAATCAGCGCAGCGTTCTCCTCCTTCAGGCGATGGTTATCCGTCTTGTAGACTTCCAGTTGCTATATTTTCAAGCGATTTCGAATAATAGAGAAACAAAAGGAAATTAGTAAAGATTTAAGGATTATGATTTCATACAAGTAGCAACAGCTCGCTGGACTGCTTTATAGGAGGGGGATAAATGGCTTGTAAATTGCGTTAAAGAGATCATGCGGTTTAGTCGGGGACGTTGCGCCCGCTGAAAGCTTCTCAGCATCAGCAACAACAACAAGAACAACAACAAACAAAATTAGATAAGGTTGCAACCCTGGGTAAGAGCCTCCTCTAGAAACGCACCCTTTCATCTTAAGACACACACAGACTTAAAACAATACAACATGCATTTTTCCCGCCCAGGAAAATAATGACGAAAGAACCAAAGACACAAGATTAAATACAAATACAGATAGGAAGTATATGTATATATGGAATATAGTTTGTTCCATTTTGATCTCATGACTGTAGACTGTAAATTGTAGATTTCGTATATGCTTTATTATGATCGAACTGATGCTGATGCTGAAGACGAATGTAGAGTGCGCGCGCATATGGAGCTCAGATCTGGCATGGATAAGACGTGTCGATATCAAAGATACATTGTGATATATAGAGACAATAAGACAACAAACTAAGAAATAGAGAACATTTCAAAAGAACGGCAATTGGGCAAACGTTTTATTTGGTAACTCTGGTAAAAAGTTAAGATCAAAAGACACACATGACACATGAGTATAAATTTCTGGTATTTTTTTTTTTTTTGTTCAGCAAAAACTGGTAACAATAATTAACAACAAGGAAACAAGTTATAGTTAAATTATACATAAATATATAAATATTTACAATCGAGTGTTTCAAAATCTAGATAAATTCTTCCAAATCACATTGAATTCATGAGGTTATTCTAATCTAAAACATAATCTTTTACAATTTTGGCATATAAATTTCCTGTTTCTTTTCTTTTTTTTTGAAACACTCCCATAAATTATAGCTAAGTTCGCTTGGATATAGTTGTTGGTTTTGAGCATTATAGTATTATATAGTGAATGGATATATAGATAGAGATAGTATGCAACACAACAAAACACAACATAGCTAGTCAGCCAGCTAGCTGATAGTATAACATATGAGAGACGCAGGTTTGTTTCGTGGCTCTTTGGCGAGACAATTACCGTTAGGCCCCACTGCATATAAGGCTTAAAAAATCTGGTGCCGATTTGGTGCTACGAATTTTGGTCGTGGTGTGCTGGTGCTTCTGCTGGTGCCGCGTTGACTCGGTTGATCATTTCGCAGCATCCTCACTTCACTTATCGATGAGATTTAATTTTGATTTCGTTGCGATATATTTTACGATATTATTGTAGATTATATAGTATTGTATGTTGTATGATGTGTGCTGTACCGGTTCTTGTTACGTTATTTTCTAGAATATTTTATTACGATATGCTTTTCTTTCTACTATAATTTAATATAAATTCGCAAAATTTGATCTAAATTGCAAAGGAAATCAATTTTGTAAATTTTGTTTAAGCTTATCGATTATGAATCTCGAGTACAGTGCCTGCTAGAAAAGTGCGCGTTGCTGTACAACAAGTTATTCGATTAACCAATAATTATATAATACGTTGCGCTCAATAACAATGCAAATGTTTATCAAAGTTTTATAAAAAATTGTGATAGATCTATAATTCGGTTTTCACATAGCATCAATTGATGTCCGAGTACTGTTTACGATATATGCATATAGTATGGTATATATAGGAGTATATATATTTTATCTATATAGTATAGTATGTAATGTACGTATGTATGTATGTAGTATATGTTTTTATGCAGTACGTCTACGAGTATTTAGAAACGATAACGATAACGATTGCGATTACTATTTAGATTGTTTATATAAGAAATTCGACGCCTATTTATTTGCTCTTGGCCAGCTGACTCTGTGCCGATGTGGTCAACTTAGAGACAACTCGCGTGAGGGCTCGATTCTCGGCACGCAGACGATCGTTCTCAGTCTTTAGCTTCTGCAACAGCTAAAACGAGAACAACAACAACAGCGGAGAGAGAGAAAAAAATAGAAAGAGAGAGAGAGTGAAGTGTATACAAAACAAAGCGCATGTTTCAGATACATATGTGAGATATATGTATGCATATATTGTTGTTGTCGATTCGATGGATGAGGCGCGCGTGGGAAGAGGAGAGAGAGAGAGAGAAAAGAAAAACATAATTTGAGTGAGCTTTCTTTTTCAGTTACGTAAAGCGTAAACGTAGAACGTATAACGGTAAACGTATAACGCATGACAGTGTGACCAAATCATAACAAAATGGGCGAAAGTGAGATGAAGATGTAGACACAATACAATGAGAGTGAACGTGAGAGACAACGTGAGAATGGACAAATGAGTTTGAACGGATGATGATGATGACGATGATTGGACCGTTTTCTTGTTGATGGGGGAAAACGAAAAACAAAACAAAAACGATGATCAGATTTGATACATATATACACACGATTATCAGGAAATGTATAATGTACAGATGACAAATTTGGAATTCAGAGGGCGGGGAGGGTTTTCAATAAAAAGAAACAAAAAACACGAATCGAAGCAGCGTCTTTTTTGTGCTAGTATAAACAATATTTTTTATAGCTATATGAATTATAATATAATTTGAACTGGAACTGTGCCGTAAAACACACATCCACTGTGTAATTTAGCTAGGAAATTGGCCAAAAAGATAAAGCGACAAACGGTAATAAAACTCTTTTTTTTCTTGGGACTTTTCGCAGTGCTTAAAACTATAAGGGTTATTGCAGGTGAAACTTAACGGTTAAAGACGTTGTAAATCGTATTTAAATCGGGTAAAACAAAACAAGGCAATCGGGTTTATACGCCCTTTTCATGCGGCATTTGAAATAAAAATAAAATATGGGGGAAAAAAAATAAAACTATCGGCCAAAATAATAAAACAAAAGCAATTGCTAAAATCCTTGCAAAAAGTTTCCGGCGTGACGGCATCTAACGAAAATGCTTTTCGATAACCGTTAACGAAACTGTTCCCGGACTAAAAGAATAATATGATAAGAAAACACAAACAGCATACAGGCACAAGACGTTAACGGTTTTTTGCTTTGTTGGCTGTTTTGAATTTTTTTTTTTTTAACTTTTTTGGGGAGTTAAAGGTGGAAACACTTTTGTAATTACCTTGAGCTCTTCTTCCAATTCGGAAAGCTTGCGTTCCATAGCTCTTCTTTCGCGCTTCTCAATCTCAGAGAGTGAATTTTTCGTTGTCTGCGAATGTGAAATGAAAATGAAACAAATTTCGTGTTTGTTTTGCATTTGCATTCAGGTGGAAATCGGTAAACTAACGGTATCGTGTTTACTGTTGTTCAGTTGTGTTTTTTGTTTTTGTTTATTATTGGATAGATTTTTGTTTAGAGAGCGAGAGCGAAAGAAAGAGAGCGCGCGAGCGGCAAGCGGGCTAAGAGTTTTTTTTTTTTTTGTTGTTGAGCTTTTTTTTTTTGTGGAACGTTTAAGAAAGAGTTGAGAGTACAAAGTACGGGAAGTTCGGGGCTGTAGGGTTTGTTGTGTGTAATGCCAAAAAGAGCGAGAGACAGGGAGATCGCACGGCGGCCCAAGGTTCAGAGTAGTATTTAAAAGAAATAGAGATTTAGGTGGGGGAGTACAGAGAGTGAAAGATTTCTGTTTTTGTTGGGTTTGTGTGTTGTTTTGTTTGTTACTGCTGCGAGAGAGAGAGAGAGAATTGGATAAGGAGACAAAGCTCTGCTTGGGTTAACAGAGAAATAGAGAGTGAGAGAGATCTAGGCGTTTTGGTGGGCGTGGCATTAAAGCTATTAGCTGTTAGCTACTTACGACATTGGCGAATCGCTCAAGCGTCGCTCGCGTCTGTACAACTTCGTCATCCTTTTGCTTGAGCATCTGCTTGAGCTTATCGTTCTCCATTCTAAGAGGAAAGAGAGAGAGAGATATTAATATCTGAAAACCTTTTAACCTATTTCCAGTACTCACTTGGCCGCTTCCCAGAGCGCCTTGTAGTCAATGCCATCTCCATTCTCCGCCTTGTCGCTGCTGCTGCTGCTGTTGCTGCTGCTCTTCGCTTCGCTGGTGGCGCTTGTTGTGGCTGTGCTGGCGGTGCGTGAGCGCGAGGTGCGTTCGCTGCCGCTCTGCAAAGAGTTGAAGAAAAGGGATTAGTAGAGAGTTCTCGAAAAGAGTAATCCTTAATCCTACAACAACAACAGAAACAGAATTGGTTCCCCCCTTTGCTTACTTCATAGCCCTCGCTCTTCTCCGAGGAGGCGCTAATGGAACGCTGTGCCGCACTGCGTGATCTTGTGCGATTCCGCGATTTACGCTCCTGTTCCCGCAGTGAATTGCTGCGGGTTGCCGCAATGGCGGCCACAGTGGCACCTGCACTGGTGCTGCCCGTGGGCAAACCCGCATTGAGGCTGCTGTTAGAGTTGGACAAAGATTTGGCCTTGAGCAGGCGTGCACTGGCCGAACCCTTAAACGAATTGGATGCACTCAAACCGGGTGACTTGAAGCTCAGCGATGCTGTGGTCACACCATTGTCATAGCTACTCGAGTAGGGACTGACATAGGAACTGCCACCATAGGCGGAGACACCGCTGCTGCTGCTACTGGGATAGCCGCCATAGCGTGAGGAGGGATTATCATAGCCAGCTGAGGAGGAGTTGGATACGGCTGCTTTAGAGTTGTTGCCATAACCATTGCCAATTGGCTGCTTGCTAAGCACAATGTGATAATGATTCGCCTGATGATGATGATTCTGATGATGGTTCTGATAATGATTGCCTGCAGAGGTGGAAGCCTGCTGCAGTTGCAGTTGATAGTTGTAGCTGCCATTGCGATGATTGCTCTTAGTGCTGCTGCCCGATGAGCAGCTGGAAGCGGATGCCGAAGCAGTTGCGGATGTGGTTGAGGATGAGGAGTAGCCACTGCTGCTCGAGAGCTGATAAGGCTGCTGCTGCAGCTGCTGATGAGGCTGATATTTGGCATAATCATAGCGATTACCATTGGCATAGTATGATGAGGAGCCGGTGGTACCACCAGAGCCACGCCCACTTGCTCCGCCACCGTAGAGACTCTCGCGAGAACTGTACATGCTGGTGTATGGACTCTGATAGCTGCTGCTGCTGCCGGCATTGCCATTGCTGCTGCTCGGATAGTAACCCGTGCTCAGTGGACGCGAATTGTAGCTACTGCCACTGTAGTTACTGTAGCTGGAGCCAATCCCACTGCCCGCACCAGCCGAACGTGCATGTGCTCCACTTGAGGAGGACAACGAACGCCGGCGACTTGGCAGCGGCGCCTGTGTGCGCGATCTTGAGCGGAAGGACATGACTCAAAGGAGTACACAGACTATAGGATTAGGAATAGGATTTTAGTACCATATAAAATCAGTCAAAAAATTGCAAATACGCTTTCCAGGCCAGAACCGAATTGTTTGTTAAATTTTCTTTCGCATAAACAAATCGAGAAACATGGAAAAAACAAACAAATTGTTCGTGTATAAACTTAAAATGAAAACGCAATATTGACATGTGGTGCCTCCCCCCCCACCTCGCCTCTACCTGCTCTTGCGGCTGCTCAAATGGGGCAGAAAATGACGTCAAGCCGTAAATTTTGACATTCTGTTTTAAATTTGCCGCAATGCGGTAAGCAGGAACACACTGCGAGTGTGTGTGTGTGTATGTGTGTGTGTGTGCCTGTGGGGGTCTGCTTTGCTTTGTTGTTCCTACTTTGCTTAATAATAATATTGAAAATACATACAATGGGGCTACTAATCTATCTGTGGGGGATATCTCCACGTTTTTCTTCAACATGGGATGCTTCACCCACGCGAGAGCATACCCTGTTATAGCTAAGCAACTGCAATAGGCACGTCTAACTACAGCACAGTGCCAGAAAAATACTTTTTCTCTACTACAACACAATATACCCCTACATATTTCTACAGGGTAGAGAAAACGTTTCTCTTAATCTAAATGTCGAGTGCATTTAATTTATGACTTTTCTGTTTCCTCAAAAGTATCTCTATATAATGAAACATCTACATCTCTATCTTGTATCTCTTTGCCGTCCATGAATGAATCGTTTAGTTCAAGATATATACTAGATATACACATATATCTTTTATTGTTTGGCCTTTGCAACAAACTCATTTAACGATGCTTCAGTTTGCCGTGCTTGTAACTTGGCTAATGGAACATAAAAAGCATTACGAAAATATACAAATCTTCAGCTGTCTGATATTAAAGGATTATGAAATGGGTATAATGAATTATGGCATTTTAGCTCAAAGGAAAATTTGCAATGAAAATAAATAGAAACAAATTGCAACAGATTGAGCTAAACTTTTTCCACTTTTGCGTTGTCCAAAATGAACTTTAAACTTTTGTTTAAATCGTGAACGCATACACAAAACTCAAATTAAAAACTGATCAACATAAAATTGACCATATAAAGACACCTCAAAGACGACGATCTCAACTTGAAATGCCAAAAAGAAAAATGTGTAAGCTAAACAAGGCGCAACGCGTTCAACTTCGAGGTTCGTAGAGCAGGTAGGCAAGAGGTGTCTCTGTCTCTATCTCTCTGGAGAGTAGTCTCCTCTATCGTTTGGGTAAACTGATCTACTGATCTGCGATTATTGCAATTTTTTGACACGTTTGACAGGCGAACGCGGCGCTATTTGCGGTTTATCCAGCTGAATATTATCCACATATATAAAATTACTTTTCAATTAATATAAATTATTAAAGATTTTGTAATTGTTATTGTTCTTGTTGTTGTTGTTGTGGCTGCTGATCCGTTGCCTTAGGCGTACAAAACTCAACTGTGCGAGCCATCGAAAGTATCGAAATGTTTTATTCGAAAACGAAAAACTTGGCGCACGATCAGAAATGAAACACGCAAGAGCGTCTACAGGAGATTTAAGAGAACGAGAGAGAGGGAGAGGGAGAGCGAGTCTTAAGAGAGTGAGAGCGAACACGCACAGTGAAAAGCCGGAAAAACGCAGCAGGCAGGCAGGCGGGCAGTCGTGTGTGTACTTAGAAAATATAAAAACAAAGAGTTGGAAAAGCTGCGAGGGGAGCCTTGGCAGCAAAATGGACTTTTCACTTGAATTGCGCAGACACACACACACACACACACTTAGTATGCCTGTGTGTTTATTTTTCACCTGCCAGCTAAATTTAGTAAATCGCACACGTATTTGGCCCAATGTCCGAGACGCAAAACTGTAAACTATGCTGGGGTCAGCTGATGATGCCGCCTTATAGCGCCTTCTCAAACAAACTGGGCCAAAAGGCGAAACAGTCAACGACACGTGACAAAGTAGGCAGGAGACAGAGAGAGAGAGAATTGTAGGGGCAGCTCTGGGGGAGATCTGTCTAAATTTACATGTGAAGTTTCTATGCTGTTTGCTCCCCTACAAGTACATGCTATAACTAGGCCAAAAGTTTTCTATGGTCGTCGTGCCGGACTATAAATAACCCATGACAGACCCAAGCAGCAAGTTCCCGTAGTCGTTTCCCCTCCTCCCTACCCCCTTGAGAAAGTGCACAGGGAATGAGGAAACACAAACACAAATGCTGCTCTAAAAGCGAATACTGCAAAATTGCGAAAATGTACGAAAAAATGTTTAAAATTAGCGACAAATGCGGCGCAAATGTTGTACGCGAAAAGAAAAAAAAAATTAAATTTTATTTTTATTTTCATTTCAAACACAAAGTTCATTGTACGTGTGTTTGAGCGATGGATGTGTGTTCCCCCTAGAGCGCTGTCTCAACGGACACTATAAAGGGGACCCAATTTGAGGTCAGTTCAAGCAGATAAAGTTTATTCAATGTTGTGCCACGCCCACCGCCCACGAACGGTATTACGATATAGCAAAGATAAACTATAAAGTGGCTGATATAAGCTAAGCCAATAAACGTATTAAACCCGCGCATACACAGAGTTATCGGTAACGTTTGAAAAGCGAGAGCACCGGCGCGCTGTGACGTCGGCGTGGCTCACGCTTCGGGGGGAAACCAAAACTGTTGAAATAGGTGTGGTACAGTTTGAAAGATTAAAAAGAAGGGCCCGTCGCCTGTCAACATTGTTGTTGTTCTTTTCTAAGTGGGCAATTTTGTTGAGTGAAAATTGTGCATTGTGAAAAGTGTTTAATAGCTTTAGCCTGCCTGAGCTCGTAATCAGTATATAGAAACTAAGATAGATAGATATGGCCAGCACAGAACACTTGACATCGTCAATCAGCGTCGAACAAGATGAGACAAAACGGATTTAGCCTATGCTACTAAAAGCAAGACCAGGGTTGCAATGAGATCGTAAAGATCTAAGATAAATTAGATCATTTAGCTTATAATAGAAGATAAAGATAGAAAGAGTGATGTATGCAATAGATACGTGTATTGTCCAGTTCTCTGAGATTTAGACGTTCATACAGACAGACATATTTTAATGAACTGGTCAGTTATTATTTATGAAACTCTATAGGTCATGTGAAAGAAAGGGATGAAGAAGCAACTAGTAATTGGTGGAATGAAAAAATTTATTAATTTTTGGTTGCTTACGTTTTATCTTAATTTTCGAGACGTAAATCCAAAAAAGAAACCTCAATTACTGCGCTAAAATGGCGATATTGTAACAATATTTGTCTAACAATAATATTTCGCTCAACACCATCAACGATATATGGACAGACAGACAGACAGTCGAGCAGACAACGAGAGACAGAGTGTCTGGCAGAAAATGCATTTCGAAAATGTGACAGTTTTATTAATGGGAAACAACGCGCCTGGCTTGCATATACCCTGTAGAGACGATCTAAGTGATTGAATAAATTGTTAACAGGTTTAGCAAAGACTCGTGAGAAATGAGAAATAGAATATTGTCATAAATTGGATGTGCACTAATAGTTTTGACCTCGGCCATGAAAGGATTTGCAATAGGCGACGTGTCTATTCAAATTTCCAACACACACACACGTACACTCACACATCCCATACAATTGGAGCAATGGCATTCTCCTCTTCTTCTTCTTCTTCTTTTATGCCTCCTCCGAATGGCAATCATAATTTTTGTAGATTTTTCGCACAATTGGGTCGCCTGCTAATTGGAACAGACGCTACGTCGAGGCAGCAAGATCTTCAGCTACTTTGAAGGACGCACGGGACGACGATCTAAAATTGTGACAAGGTGTGACGGAGCAGCCTAGGTATCTGTGTGTGTGTCCACTCGCGCGTGTACGGTCAGGTGTACAATCGAATACGTAATTAGAAGACTACGCCAGCTGTGTTTGTTGGAAAAGTCCAAGTCGAACCCAATTTTCATTTTTGCCACAAGGTGCGAAAATATTTATAAACTACACGCGATGTTCCCAATTGTTGTTGTTGTTGTAGGTACAGTAAAAATAATTAAAAATAAATTGTCTTAGACATGTTCTGAATTGCGAATACGTAGAAAAGTTTTGAAAGTGAAATCTGTTCAGCGAAAAAAGTCAAAATTGTTTCAAGTTCAAAAAGATGAAATCGATTTTTATACCAAGAAAACATTTTATGATCATTATAAAGATGATTAATCAAAGTTTTCTTATAAATGAGAACATTACTGTTTCGTAAAACGAAGAATACTTCTTTTAGACATTAATAGATAAATATAGAACATTTTCTTTGATGACTTTAAATTAAACGATTTCTATAAATAAATATAGAACCATTATAGTTTACTAAGATGATAAAAGTATTCTCTTTACGGCTATAAATCACCTCATAATGTATCTACCCTTTCGCAATTCACAACAAATCTTTATACAATTCTTATAGCTATCCTATATTTATCTATTCCTGTTGCCTCAGACTCACCTCCTTCTCCTTGTCCTCTTTTTTGTCATTGTTGGCCGATTCATTTTGACGCTCCTGTTCGAGCTCCTGTAGCGAGAGACAGAAAGAGATTAGAATCAAATTAGCTTGGTATGTGTGCCCGCCCCACTGCGTCAGTTAAACGCCTCATTTGACTTGACAAATGGCCAGGCTAATTGGCAGGCAGTGTGGCAGTGACTAGACAAGATTGCAGACAACACTTACATCCATGTCGAGATGCACAACGCCGGTAGATCTGCGCTTTGGTTTGCGCCGACGCTGTATGACAGTCTGTGTGCGGTTGTCGTTCTCCTTGTCGTTATCTGTGGAGAGAGAGGGAGAGGGGAGGATTAGTCCAGGCTAAGAGAGAAATGGGGAGTATTTATGTCTTTTAATTACCCTTATCATCATGGCTGGACGCCGCCGCAGCATGGTTGGCACTGGATGCGGATACAGAGTTGGCTGTTGTTGGCGTGGCAGTTGTTGTTGTTGCTGCTGCACCCGTTGTCGTTGTTGCCGCTGCTGCTGCCGCTGCAGATGACGTTTCTGTGTATCGGCGCGCTGGTGGCGTAACGTAGGCGCTATTATTGATTGTCTCACTGGGCGCCGAGACGGGGCGTCCCACTGAATTGAGCGATTGATTAGATGCATTAACTAAAAGATGAAAACTGATTATATCGATCGATTCAGGTTGATGGGTATATAATTTATACTTACGTGCATTTGGCCCGCTGCTAATGCGACGCTGTGCGCCTCCTGCTAAATTAACTGCTGCCATCACAGCTGGCGCGCTGGGTAATATCGTGCTCTGATTTGGAGCAATGTCCTCCAGCTTGAACTGCACAGGGTATACAAAAGAGTTTATAAGCAAAAAAAACTCACGATAGTGGGAGTAACAAAATAACATTATGTACTCTATAGACTATATAGTTCTTGTTGTTGTTTTGTTGTTTGTGTGCATGTGTTGTTGCTGGTTTCTTGTTTTGTTGTTTTATTAAAAAAGCTATGCAGACAATGTAGAGAGTATTATATTGAGTAAATGTTATACGATCCAAGTTAATTCAAGTAGCTGCAACAATTAGGTATTTAGTACACATTTAGTCATAATTCCAGACACCAGCGCGTTTAAATAGATTATAATAGACCCGTATCCAGCCTAAACCTTTTTTTCTACATGCAAAAATAATGCGTATTTTATATTTTATAGTTTCTTGTAACATTTTTTAAGTCTATACTGACATAAAAGTAAATTTTATAATTTTAAAAGATTGAAAATTTTTCCACATCCAGCAGGAGAAATATTCTACTCCCTATTAGACCTAGTAAAATTTCGATAACACTTCCAAACAGTATGTATTATACGGAATATGTCAATATATCATTTGTATTCTTTCATGTAATTGTTATAAATAAATAAATTTGAGAAACGAAAGCAAGCCAGACATAGCAGAAATTAATAAGCGTTAATTAATGACAATATCCATGATGGAAGTCGCAAATATATATACAATAATGTTCTTTTTGTATGATATCATGTTTCAAATAAGAATATTTATATAGAATTTATATAGGCGTATTATATTAATAAATATGTATGGAATATTGTTTAGAGAACATAAATAAATACATAAAGAGATAGACAGCTAGAAGTAGTATAAGTATTTATAAGGTATTTTTATAATACATAAATAATATTGGATGAATTAATATATCTAGAATTTTTATGCAGATGCAAGGCGTACAAAAATGGGCAAAAATCAAGAACAAAATAATTACAACAAAAAGTACATACTTAAGAACTCACGAGTTTAGCAACTATAAATAAAAGTATAAGAAATAGGTTTAGTTGGTAACCCTTGCAAAATTAAGAAATAAATAAGAAATCAATGTAAAATAGCTAGCTACTATTGCAAGGGTTTTCAAAACATTTAAATACTGTAGAAATACTAGAAAAACAACATGCTACACTGAACAAAAATTCACGCGCACTTATTGAAGCCAGTCGAGAAAAAAATATGTTTCGGTTTCGTTTCTTTTTGGGGTTCGGTTCGGTTCGATTAGCAGTCAGTTGGGTAGCTGAGCTAAGTTGTTGTTGTAGGTAGTTCTGGGTTCTGGAGAGTGTGTGCATTACCTTTGAGCCCGCATCCAACATGAGACGCCACGACGGACGACGTTCCACTGCAGACGTCGACGACGACGTTGAGGGCGCGGCAGCAGCAGCAGCAGCAGAAGCTTGAGCAGCACCAGCCGCTGCACCACCAGCTCCACGTGCGTATAGACTAAGTAATGAATCGCGTGCATTGAAATCCCCATGGACTGATACAGGTGAAGCTGTCTCCGATTTGGCATCATCGCCACCACCCATGGAACTGCTCAGGCTACGCTTATCACGCAGCCTCACTGGACTCTCCACTGTGCCGGGTGTTGTGGCTGGTGTTGCAGGAGTTGTTGTTGTTGCTTGGGCTTTGCTTTCCGACGCCGGCGCCAATGACAGTTCAGTGGGTCGCGTGCGCTGGTTCGCTTCATCTGAATCAGTCTTGAGTTGTTGTTGTTGCTGCTGCTCTGCTTCCGACTCCTTTGCCTGCTGCTGCTGCTGCTCGACAGGTTTCTCGCGACGCGAGACTATCGTGTAGCTGGCACTGACTGCCTGTGCATCCTCCTCGCCAGCCTTGGCTTGAGCATCGGCTTTGTTGTCATCTGTGATGGCTTCAAAGCGACGTGTTGCGGGCGCAGTCAACGTGAAGCTGGCACTGGCATCTCCCGCACCATCCGCATCCACATCTGCTGCTAGCACCGATTCAATTACTTCCGTCTCGTCCGCTGTATTCGGAATTAGACTTGGTGGCGGCGTTGTGGGTGGTGGCGGTGGTTGCGCCTCTTGCAGATTACTGGATGTTTCCGTTGGCGATGCTGTTCCTGCTGCTGTTGTTGTTGTGGTTGCTGTGGCTGTTGTTGTTGTTGTTGTTGTTGTGGTGCTTGTTTCATTCTGTTAATAATATTAGTTGTGGAACAAATAAAGAAAATCTGTTGTTGTTGTTGACCTTATCGCGCGTGTCTCGAGTAGAACAAAAATCAAATTGGGCAGGTAGGGAAAATCGATAGAGTTACTCTATATATATAATGTTATGATATAACGCTAGACACGGACATACGTAGAGTACTCCGTGCACTTCGATATACTGATAAGAGAACTCTATACGCATGCACATGCAATACACACAGGATACACATATACATACATAGACACTACAGTATAGTAATTTAAACTGAAGAATAAGACGTAGAAAATCAATATATAATATATATAACTTAATGTACGCTGTTGTTCTCATTGGAAATCATAAATATAAATACGGCTACGCTAATATAAACCGCACATGAATGAAAAATCTTATGAATATTTTATATGAACCGATGCGATGCGATACGATACGATGCGGCGGCGGTGGCGGCAAAGGCAACGCGGGCAGCGGCATTGGCAGCGGTGCAGTTGTTGTTGTTGTTGTTGTTGCGGGCGATTCAATTCGATCAAGAAATAACTCGGATGCAGACGAAGAAATCGCAGTAGAATTCAAATTTGATTGGCTTTTTCAGTTAAGTTTTTTGGGCTGATTGGGCGATCAACTAAACGAGCGCTGATTGATTGATCGACTGAGCAATGACTGATTGATTGATTGATTGATTGATGAGACGCTGATTGAAATTGCGGTGATCAACTCTAACTACATTTTCTGGCAGCAGGAGAGGGGGCAGGAAACGTAATTTGCTGCGAACTGAACTAAAACTATGCAAACGGGGATTAACTATCGACATCGATAGAATAGATCTCTGATTAACTAGTCTTTAAGAAGAAATCTACTATAGATATCGAAATATTTAGTACAATTAATAGTTTTATTAAAGATCTCTCTCGCATTTGCATAGTGTTAATTCAATTTCTAACTAGTATGATCTAAGTGCTACCATAAAGCTTATAATGATGCTATAAAACTAGGCTTAACAAACGTGCTCAGACATACACACACGCACACACACACACACACACACTTTTACATACGTAAGTGACAATAACAAACATCGACAAACAATGGTTGTGATATGAGGGAGGGAGAGACAGATAAACGACGCGAGAATGGGGTGCACACACACAAACACACATACATACAATTGTTGTGGGGGTAAAGAACGAGTAAATCTTTAAGTGGATGGGAAATGGGGGTGTATAACACCATAACCATAAGCAGAGTCTGCAAGTACAGACCATGTCTGTGTAAACGAGTGTGTGTTTGTGTGTGTGCGTGTATCTCGGTGTTCTACCAATACCTATAGAGAAAACATATCTACTATATAGATATAGTTACAGTATGTGATGGTTGTGAAGTACTGATAATATATGACGCTGCTGACTAAACTACAGATTCTTGCTAATGATCTTGGATCTTGGTTGATTTTTGGATCTTGAGATGTGTGGGTGAAGGCGTTTCTAGTTTTTTTTTTTATATTGTTGTTGTTGTTTCTGTTCTCTGTTTCTCGGCCACACAAAGTACTTACGCTGCTGCTGTTGTTGTTATTATTGTTGTTGTTGCTCATGCCCAGATTCTTCTTCTTGACCAGCTCCTCGGCGCTCTTGATCTCATCCAGCGTCACACCCTGCGTGGAGCGACGCGTCTCACGAACACGTTTCGCATGCGCCTTACGCTGCGTTTCACTCTCCTCATCGCGAACGGGTGGCACAAAGGATCTGCAAGAAGAAACATATACAGATTAGTATAGTGTGCAATAAAAGGAGACAGCAAATCAAAGGAAAACATGCTGAACAACGCAAAAAAAGAGAGAGAAGCAATAACTGCTGGTTTCATTTCAGAGTGTTAGCGCAATTGGCAATTGTAACAACAATCGGTTATCGGTTATCGGTTAATCGGTTAAGAACAACATGGTGTTTCGTCAATTTGATTACTTGAAGAAGTTCTTGAATATATTGCCAGCCGATTGCTTGGGCGGCTTAGAGGGTTCCACCACATCGTTGCTGCTGCTGCCACCACCACTGGCACTCGACGTTGAGCTGCCCTTGTTGTTGTTGTTGTTGCTATATTATAACAAAAGTACTTGAGAAACTAGAAACTAGGAAACAACAAGATTTTTACGACCTAAATACTCATAACTTGGTCAAAATTTATCGAATTTTCACGAGAGATGTCAATTTTTTCACTTTATTAACCCCAGTACCGAACTGCATTTAAATTGGATCGTTTTGGAATATTCAATTTTTCGACATTTTTTCCATGCCTTGTCGAAATTTCAAAAATTTTTCAAAAATTATAATCTTCAGTTTCAAGCTTAAATCGTTAGTACAACTCGTAATAAGCATAGAAATATGTTTAAAACAAGTTTTTCTGACAAATTTTTGAAAATAACGATAATATACCCTCTTAAACAGCTAAAATAACTGAATTATACTGAATTTCAACTATTACAGTCTTCCTCCAACAAACTTCCTATATAACTGACTCAGTTAATTCGATATAACATATTCTATTTAAGTATTTAATTTCTTCACATCACACCCATTACTCACCTGCGTATTGGTGGGGTATGCAAGGTCGTTGAGGGTGAACTGAGTTGAGTTGTTGGCGTCGAGGGAGTTGTTGATGCTGTTGTTGTCGCCGTTGTGAGCATCGTTGGTGGAGCAATCGGTTTCCTGCGGAAGCAGCAGATACAATAAGTAGGGCACCACAAGGAGAAAGGTTGGATAAGGAAGAGAGAGAGAGAGAGAGAGAAAGAAAGAACATTAAAAACAGTCACAGTATACAAAAGATCTTGTACAGCAAATCTAACAGAGGTAGACGACATTGTGCGCATTGCCTAGTTATATGTTAAGTAGATACTGTTGTTGTTGTAGTTGGTGCAATGAGAGTTGATCGTGAATATATATATAGTATATAAAATACAATTTACATAGATATATAGTACATATAGAGAGAGAGAAAGCTAAGCGAAAGCAATAAGATTACAGTATACGGTTATAGAGTTGTGTTATCGATTACATTCTAGTTAGTTACAGTTAGATTTAATATGATATCGATTATGTATGCTGTGGTTTATCTTATGTTTTTTATTTTCGACACTAAACAAACCTGAAGTACACAGAGTTATCTTTGAGGGAGGCCGATCTTTGTACGCTATAAATTTGACTTGGATTTGCTGTAGCTGTTGTTCTTGTTGTTGTTGTTGATGTTGTTGTGTTGTTGGTGTGTAGTGTGTTGAATGTGCTTGGTGTTGCAGTTGCTGTTGTGTTGTTGCTGCCGCTGCTGCTGCTGCTGTTGCTGTTGCCCGTCGTAGTTGCACTTGTTGCTGCCAACAGCAGCGCGCTCTTATTGTTGTTGTTGTTACTGTTATTGTTGTTATTATTATTGTTGCTGCTGCTGCTGTTGTTGTTGTTGGTGTTATTATTATTATTGCTACTTTGGTTAATATTGTTGTTATTGGCACCACCGGCGGCGGCAGCTGGAGCAGAAGGATTCGCCGCCAACGTCGCTGGCAGTATGGGACATGAATTGGCCTTTATGCGCGCCCGCAGCTCATTGTACTTTTGATAGAATCTGCATGGATGAATGGATCAGGCAGGCAGGCGGGCGGGCGGACGGGCAGTTTATATGTCGGAATTGCAGGCAGGCAGGCGGGCGGGCGGACGGGGTTAGAATTGGATAAGCGTTTTGATGATGATTGATTGGTGCGTTTTGTTGTTAAGTAGTTGTTGTTGTTGTAGTTGTAGTAGTAGTAGTTGTTGTTGTAGTTGTTGTTTGCGGTTGCACATAAGAAATAACAAAAGAAATCAAATACAAAATTTCAGAAAAATAATAAGACGAAAAACTTATTGAATTTTCTAACTAAATCTTTCACTTTTCTTCTTTGTTCTTGTCTGTTTTTTTTTTTTGTTGTTGTACTTTGTTTGTGCTTCACACACTTTGCTGCCACACACTGCGCGTCGCACTGCAGTCAATTAATAATTTCCATTTTTGTTATTATTATTTCAATGGGTGATTCAGAATAATTCCCGCGAGTAGTGACAGTTCTTGTGTTTAGAGTTGAAAAAGCTTTCTCAAGTGTATAGATAGGGTGAGAGTGTGCGGGTGTGTGTGTGTGTGTGTGAGTTTGATAAGCAGCGCGCGCAATCAGCAAAAGGTGAAACACAAACGGCGAAATGAACTAACCGAAAATGTTGTGCATTATGTGACACATTAAATATACAATTTGTTGTTATTATTATTTTTATGCGGGTTAATTTGCAAGTTAAATATATGTAAGTGTATGTGTGAGTGAGTGTGTGTGTGTGGCACGCAGTCTTGTCAAATTAAGCTAGGTGTGTGTGTGTGTGTGTGGAGGAGGCTTCAACTCACTTTTGATCATTCTCAAAGCTTTGCGTGCGTCGCAACATGACATCGTTTACGCTCTCATTGGCGCTCTTGCCGCTCAGCTCTTTATCAGGAACTTCTGCAAAAATCGAGGAAAATATATATAGAATATACTAGAATACTATATCTCAAGTACTTACGATTCTTAGTGGGACTATCGTTGGGCACACGTGGCGTCTTGCGTCGCCAGGGTGCATCCTCCTCGACAACGGCATGATCCGAGGCAATGGTCTGCTGATTCGGTTTAACATTCTCAGCTGGAAAATGTAGAAAATAAAAGTTATTAGAGACGGTTCGATTTACAGTAGACTACACAATCTGTTAGTAGCAGTTTAAACTTGGCTTAATGCTGGCTGAGGGTGGACGGGGGAATAAGGGTTTCGGCTGGCAACTCTCGTAAACAATTTGCCAACTACCTTCGCTCTCGGAGAGGCTTGTGCTGTGCGAGCTTTCTGTTGAATCGCTGAGATCTGAATCACTTTCAGGCGTTGCAATATTGTCATCGTTATCGTTATCGTTATCATCATCGTCATCCTTAGATGCTGCTGCTGCTGCTGTCGCGCTATCAACAGCAGCAACTGGCGCAGCTGATGCGGAGCTGGAGCTAAGCGAACTACTCGCTGCAGCTGCAGTGTGCGGTGTGGACAAAGACAAGATGCAACAAACAGACACGAGAGATAGATAGATAGACAGAGAGAGAGAGAGAGATGGAAGAAAGAGAGATACAGGTTGCAAGCTGAGAGAGTTAGATAAACTGTTGAGCTGTTGATGACAAGAGCGTGTGCGATGATGATGATGATGTTGATTGATAATGACATTGATCTTGTTAACGAACATGGTTGTTTGTTGGAGGAAGATGATGATCATGACAAGCACAACGGGGCAATGGCAAATATGTTTATAATAAATGCTTCAACTGAATATTAACGCGCATGAGAACCTAATTGATCGACAGACAAACAGACAGACAGACACACACACGCACATACAAATTGGCAGTGGAGAAATTAAAAGAAGCTTTGCTTAATAGAAATATAATATGCAAAAAAAAAAAGAGACAACTGCGGGTGATATCAACGGTTCGCAGTATTGGGAACTCTTGTGTACGCACCATCCTTAGTGGCATCAGTTCTCAATTCGACGCGCACAAGTTTATTTAACGGTTTGTCCACATGGTTTTCAATCGCATCTGAGATTCTGCTGCAATGATAAAGAATAATATAAGTTACTAGATCTACTAATAGATTGGATTGCCATGCTCACCTGATTTGACTAGACGGACGCCGCTTGTTGCGCTTATTGGCGCGCAGTTCATCCAGGAATTTGACCATTTTGCGATCGGCCACATCGATGCAGGATTGGCCAGCATAATTGCGTATATCCATGTCGGCCAGTGACTCCACCAGCATTTCGGCAGTCTCTTTTTGACCCCAATGCGCCGCTGCATGCAGTGGCGTCCAACCATCATTATCCTGCCTATCGACATTGCCCCGCCCGGCCAGCAGCAAGCTTAGCACTTTCGTATATCCCTTGGCAGCTGCCACATGTAGCGCTGTTGCACCAGTTTTCGGATGTGGTCGATCCATTTCGGCAGCATCACTACGTAGCCATTTCTTGGCATCGTTCAGCATCGCTTGCTCCTCCGCGTTGCGTGCCTGATCCACATCGATGTTTAGCTCTTGCACCACCTTCTCCATGTAGTCAATCATGTCCAGGTTCGATGCAATTATCGCCAGATCCAGCGCTAATTCACCATCGCTATTTACGGCGGCAACATCGGCGTTATTCTCCACCAGATAACGAGCTATGCTCACAGAGCTGGAGGAAGAGAGAGGAACGAATTAGATTATATTAAAAACTTAGACAAGCCGAGTCTACTCACCCGCAGGAGGCAGTCGCGTGCAATGGTGTCCAACCTTCGTTGTCCTGTCGATCAATATCGGCTCCATGCTCCACCAAGAACTCAACCATGTCGAGATTATCATCGATGCAGGCCTGCAAAAAGAAAAGCATATGAGATTAGTAAATCTTACTCTCAATTTAATCCAAAAACTATGCTACGAAATATAAAAAATATATTTATATCGGTTTATCGATATAGCACGATCTGTATACATAGTCGAGTACAAGGTCTTCTACTGGGTAAGTAAATCTATTCGATTGATCTCGAATCGTATTTTGTATTGAATTAAGGAACAGTAAATAAACTGAATAAATTTCAAGAAATAAATTTACATTTTTTTTCTGTTCGTCAGAAAGAATCTCCAGACATGTAAATGTTTCAGTGATTTTCTTTTTTTTTTGAGTACAAGTAATTTTGCCATGTTTTAATAGCTCTGCAACATTTCTGTTTATCTTGCTAAAAACGCTAATGTAAACATACAACACACTCACTCACACACACACACACACACAGAGAGTGTGTGTGTGTGTGTGTGTGGCACATGGGCTACGTTGTTTATGCGGATTTCCGTTGAAGCGAAGACATCGCCGACAATCGAGCAACGACGACGACGACGACGACGACGGTGGCGATGATATCATCAACTCCGACGCTTTGCGGGTTCTCTATGCTTTCGCTATCTAGTTCAGAACCCACCCAATATGTTAAGAAGAAGAACAATACAATATGAAAATGGGCGATAAGAGCGGTTTGTGTACAACAACAAAAGAACGCGCCAAACCCAATTTCAATTCCCCCCCATTCTTTTTTTTTCAGTTGATAAGCACACGATTCCGCAGAGTCTTAAATGCGCTACTCACTATACTATACATACAACATTCTTTCTTTTTTTTCCCATATGTTAATTTACTACTTTGAAAATGCAAAAGCCATTTTCAATTCGCAGTAAAACGCATAAAAAAGAACGGACAAAGAGAGAGAGAGAGAGAGAGAGAGAGAGAGAGAGAGAGAAAAGCAAAACAAAAGCTCGTCGAACAATTTGTAAATCTGGAACGCAGCCAATTAATTAATTATGAGCAATTTTGATAAACTGACCAACTGACGACAGCGACAAGTGACGGCAAATGGACAGAGGGGAGAGGGGAGAGGAAAGAAGAGACGAGTGGAGCGATCGCCCACGCGTGACCAACCCCACATGAAGAGGGAACGCGACACAACGTAGACAACTTTGTTGGCATGCGAAATTTGACATGAGCTATTTGGTTGCAAATTTGTGACTTTTGATTTCTGGCCTGGTGTTAATGTCAGCCAAAAGCAGCAGCAGCAGCAGCGGCAGCGGCAGCGAATTTTCTGCGCTATTTTTTGCACATTGAAAGCGAATGTTTTCTTGGCCAGGCCAGAGAGACAAACGGACAGACAGACAGAAAGAAAGTCTACAAAGAATTGCATGGCTAAGTTTAGCCTTTTGTTTTTGGCACGCTATTGAGCGGCATTTGGCCCCCGCTGCTCTCTGCACTCACTCTCTCTCTCTCTCTCTCTCTCTGCGCGCCCCAAATGTTATTCACCTCGCCGCGCATTACGTATACGCCGCGTGCTGCAACTTGTTGAGACAGCTTTGCACAGGCTTACACACACACACACAAAAAATACGTATACGTATACGTAATTCATCAGGCTGCCAGGGTTCGCCTCATTAAGCCTGCTAACTCTGCCTCATTAGGCGACTTGCTCCAGCGTTTCATTAGATCTTTCGAGTGTGCTTCACTTTGCTCTCAACTTTCCAATTGCAAGGAACTATGTTTGTTTGTATATATGTATATCATAGAAAGCTACAGTCAATGTCCGTTAGTATGGTCCCGCCTCACCCTACATCATTTAATTTGCCTCTGTAGTCTAATTGAACAGAACGCAAGACTTTAGACAATTCCACAAAATTGTTTGGTTGGTTGGCCATAAAACCATATAACATGTATACGCACATGGCTAAATGTTCTTTTCGGTCTTATGGCTTATAGCGTCGGCAAGCCTTCATAATAATAATTTCGAATAATTTTTTTGAGAAAGTTCTCATGTATTTGATGCGCCACTCACTCTGGCAAATGCGAATGCCTCGCCCTCGTCTAGCTGCCAAAAAATCAAAAAAAAAAAAAAAAAAAAGAATATAAAAAAAACCCCGCTGTGATATTTCAGTCACAGCAGTTGGCTAAACTAATAGATATTTCGACGGGGCCAGACCGGAACGTTCCAACCAGGAGGAGGAATGTACTCCCAATTGGAATGTGCTAACATTCAATCGGCGCATTTGTTATAATTTAAAAAGCAAACACACGGTATAAATTCCCGTGAAATCTGTGTGTGATACAGAAAGAAAGAAGAGATATATGCTCCATTATAGATATTATGTAAATTGAAATGGAATGTACCACATTAGTCATGCATAGAACGGATATTGTGTATACAGAATATTTATAAATATTCTATAGAATATATTTATGGTGAGCTTAGGTTTGTGAAATTGATAAGAAATTGGGTTTTCATAATTCTGGGTACTTAAGCGATTGCAAATGACTTGCATTAGCAGTTAAACTGCAATAATAATAATATATACGATAAGTTTGCAAACTTCTTCTATTTTCACTCCCACAACAAACTAAAAAGAAAAATTGCTGTATTTCCTTCCCATGCGATCTTCAGGCATTTATTTTTATACTCATGTCGTCATGGGTTTTTGCAAAATGAAAAAAAAAAAAAGAAATAGACTAAACTAAACGATTCGAAACTTGTGTAGTTTTCTGAAATTTCAAAAGCAAAAATTGCCTTTTTTTTCAATTCGCGTTCGTTTGTTTTCCATAAATTTCCCTCCCAGGCACGCACACACACAATGAAGCAATAAAATGGGTAATCAAAAGTAGAAGAAGAAGAAGAGGCAGAGGTTGAGTTGTAAAATCTACAGAACTAACCTAATGGCATTTCTACATTTTGCAGTTGTTCTAATCGTTCTTGTTGTTGTTGTTGCTAGTTTTCAATTTTGCTCGAAATGGTATTATGCAATGCACTACACATCTAGAGAGAGAGAGAGAGGGAGAGAGGGAGAGAGAGAGAGAATGATTTCTCAGTTTGCACAATTCGCAAGATTTTCAGCATCGTTTGTTATTTTGGGTGTAAAACACCAAACGAGAAATAAATCAAATCAAATGTAGCCGCAGCGCAGCAGCAGCCATTTATATGCCCCAATACAAACACACAAACACACACACACACACATCCATGTGTTATATATGAAACACGCGCTGTGAATTCTTGAGGATGTTTGATTTGTATCTGGCGCTGTATATCGCATATCTGTCTGTCTCCCTGTCCGTCTTAGCCGTCCCAATAGATCGTTTGCCCGCCCCGTTGAGAGAGCCAAGCAGAGATAGAACCGGGCCAAGGTTACAAAACACGTCAACATAAAACGCGTTAGAGCGACGACGACGACGACGACGCGCAACAAAACAAAATCAATATCGTATCTATTATTGTTTTTGGAAAACTCACGCAACGCAACGCACAACAGATCAACGATTTCCGAGACAGGACTACAACAACAACGACAACTCCAACAATCATCTAGAGATCAACAATGTTCAGCGTACCGATTTTGGGGTCAAATCTAACGTCACGTTCATGATTTGTTGCTAATATGATTATTATTTATTATTATACACATCGCAGATAACACTTCTCGATCTTGACAATATAATTAGAAAATTTATGCGACAACTGGCAAATAGATCAAATGCAAATCGATTTTGCAGCATAATTGGCAAAATAATTGGAGATCTTTCAAGGTCTGTCTCTGTCTCAGCATCCACAGGGGCACGTGCTATAAAACAAATCTCACAGATGTCTTAATTATAATGAAACCGCCAAAAAAAAATGTATTTTAAGTGTTATGCGGCAAGCGCGTGTTGCTTTAATCCAAAAATAAAAAAAACTACCTTAGCGGAAGTTTTAAATTAAATTAAAGAGAGAGAGAGAGAGAGGATATGAGTCAAGTTTTTGGCTGAAAAAACCAATGAAAGTTATTCCCAAAATGTTCTTTATATGTATAGCAAAAATTTGTGTTTCGTATACGATTTATGGCATATTTTTCAAAATGTTTAAATATAGCGCATTCCATTGCGATAATATTGTGAATATATAATATATTATCCTTGAACTATACTATGATAGAATGTAGAACACAGGCTATAGAATATAATATTCAACATCTTTAGTGCATGTAAACATGTCTAATTTATTGCAATTTCTTGAAGATTTTGGCGGTCGGCCCCCCAATTGAGTTGAATGTCAACGCACCGCCATGGACAGCCCCAAAGTCCGTATCCACTCATTTTTTTTTTTTTTTGGTTTGTCATCATCACAGTCCGAAGGTGGCTGGCGTTTTAGTTGCCATTGAAAATGGCATGCAGGTGTTTTTTTTTTATTCTCACTCTATAACATATCCCGGTCTCACTCTATCGAACTCTGTGTGTGCATGAAAGCCGAAAGAAACAAATTTTCACTGGCAAAAAGAAAGCAACGATAAATGCAAATTCAAGCGTGAATTAATTAATTATAATATTTAAAATTTACAACATGTAATAAATGCAATGCAAATGCAGCTTGCGGTTTAACAACAACAACAACAACAGCAGTAACAACCGCAACAACAACAACAACAGCTGCCCGCAAGTAATCTGAGACACTGCAAAATTCCCATTGTTATTGTTGTAATTGCAATGTATCTCCTCCCTCCTCCCCCTGCTTGGCCACGCCCACTGCCTATATGTGATTATGTAGATATTAGCATCTGGTTAACAAGTGCGCCGCGGCTAAACGGTGAAAATCTGCTGCTCTTAGCGGGCGCAGCATAATTAAAATCAATTATCTCTTATTAGAGCAACACACACACACACTGCCTGCAAAAAGTCTGCGCACACTCAAAAAAAATACATGTTTGTAAGCTGTATTTTTTAAAATTATTTTTGGGGTTCATTTTGGGTTAATTACTATATATTAAATACAGTTTATTAGTTGAATAGACTTTTGTGCGGTGTAGTGAAGTAAAAAATACTAAAATTCTATACCTAATTGTTCCGATATGTATATTGTATATTGATATATCGCAGCTCTTTCTTTGTGCTAGGCTGTTCTCGTATACTACAATTTTAACACCCAAGGAACTGATAAAAAGGGACCCACAAATTCAATTAAAAATCTGTTTTTTCAAAAAAAAAGAAATTTTGGGCCCCCCAAAAGGGGTCGTCATGCCAAATTATAATATACCGACCATAAGCGCAACGTGGACCATTCAAAGGAGTGTTTGGCGATGTTCAACCGCAATCAAACGAATTTTGGCCGTTTCGTTACCGTAAAAACAGGATCCACCACACCACACCAGAGACCAAAGAACAATCAAGACAGTGGGTTTCTCCGGGTGAACGTCAAAAGGGCGTCGGCCACATTGTATCATTCACATGATTACCTAAAAAAAAGACACCGGCAATATTATCAAACTTTGGACAGATTCGATATTGATTTGAAGAAACGACCGCATTTGCAAAAAAGTCCACAGGACAACCGTTCGATAAAATTTTTAAAAACCTCCCCATCCACATATCTTCTGCTATATTGTTTAAACATAAAAAAAAAAAAAATTTTAAAAAAAAAAAAAAAAAAAAAAAAAAAAATATTTTAAAACCAAACACATATATGTTTGTATTGAAAGGCGCCGCATGAAATAAATTTCAACAAATTTAAATTTTTCTCATTCTTTTTCTTAGTATTTTTATGTGAAGGCTCAAAGAACAAACGAAGAAAATTGAAAGAAAATGAAAATGATTTTGCGAAAATCTTCTCTATATACACAATACATATACGCATATACTCCCGATCTACATGTGTGTGTACTGTATATTTTTCTTGGCATTTAAAAATAGATTTTTTTTTTGTTTTTTTCTTATTTAATGCTTGCGTCGTAGCTATTGTTGTTGTTTTTGTTGGTGCTGTTTCGGCATTTTCGACTTGTTGTAAATCGTCGGCTTGCATTAGAAATGTATTTGTTAATGTTTTAGTGGTTTTCTGGTTTTGCGGTGCTTTGGAAACCGCAGCGAGAGAGAGAACACGAGAAATACGCCGTAATAACATAAGAACAACGCAGCAGCGTATGGCAGTGTTGCCAACAGCACTGATTTCCCGATAAATTAATACCATGAGCAACTTTAGCTATTTTTCCCCCCGTTTGTTTTAGCTTTTGTTTTATCTGTGTACAAATAGCTTTAAATTTGTGTTTGTTTTCAACACCCTTTTCTCTCTCTCTCCGTTCTCGCTCTCTTTCCATCGCTGCATTCCAATTCACAACATTTGGCAACACTGAAACAAGCGTAATGAATGAACTAACAAGAGAATGTGTAGCTTATGCCGACTGCGACGCTGACTGCGCTGCTCAGTTGGGCGCAACAGTTTCGAAATTGCTCAGCATATTGCCCGCCCCCCTTGGTGCTGCCACTGCTACTGCTGCTGCTGCTGCTGGGGTCGCGTGTTCGCAATCACTGACGTAATGTGCTCCATTTATATTTCACAAGTCAGACAAAGGGTACGCGAGAGGGGGGGAGGGGTAAAAGAAAGAGACAAATAGTACGCACCTGATGCAACGCTGTGATGCCATCTACATTTGCCGTATTGATATCGGCACCCTGCTTAATCAGCTGCACCACCTCCTCCTTATCGCCGGATAGGCAAGCAGCTAGGAAAACGCATCCAGAGCTAAACTTAATGCGTCGCCATTGCTCGTGGCGGGGTGTGGGGGAAGCACGATTTGTATCCGACTCCTCCCAGTGTTTAAGCTGAGCGGCGCGCTTTTTCATCGCCGAATCGTTGCGTATGTCCAGCGCTGACATTTTCTCTGCCTTTTGTTGTAGTTTTTCTTTATTTATTTATTTTAACTTTTCCTTTGTGTTTTTCTTTTCAGTTAATTCAGCTGCGACGGCGCTGGCGGCGCCTGCAGTTTCTTCAAATCTTCTGTGCGCCGCTTCTTCTTCTTGTTCTATTTGTTATTGCTTCTGTAAATTTGCAATTGAAAATTTATTTTCATGTTTTTTCTTGTCGATCGCGATAGAAATTTGCTGCTGCTGCACTGAGAATTTTGATTCACACTATTTATAGAACCCATTTGCATTCAATTTATTGCTTAACTTATATATTTTTCATCATTATTATAATTTTTCATTTCTTTCTTTTTTTTTTTGCACTGATCAATTTCAATTTGCCGTGTGTGAGTGAGTGTAGCTGCTGCTGCTGCTTCTTGCTTATTATTAATTTTCTATTTTCACTCGTTTCGTGCCTACTGCTTTGTATGAATGTGTTTGTGTGTTGTGTTTTCGTACGCTTTATCAGCTAAAACGAGCGCAACTGCTTGGCGTGTTATTTTTTTTTATCGTGTTTCTTTTGCACTTCACTGCACACTCACTCAGAGACTCAATCTCCCGCTCCCGCTCACACATACACTACAGAGAAAGACACAAACACTCACGCACACACACACATACGCACACAGTCGCACTGATACACTGATGCGCGCATGCAGGCTCGCGTTCTCTCAACCGTTTTTCTTATACGCCTTGCAAGACAACAATTTTGTTGCCTATTGCCTTCTAGCATTTATCACACTTCTTTTTTCATTCTTAGTTTTGCGCCTAACATTCAAAACAAAGATTTTATTTGCGCGCTTCTGCTACTTCTCTGGCTGAGTGCAAAATAAAGAATTGCGTGTAAGTAAATTTAACGATGGAAATAAAACACAACACTGGCGCTGCTTCTGCTGCTGCGGCGAAGCTGACGCCGACATTCGGTCGCTTCTGCCTCTGCTTCAGCTAGCACTGACACACGCATTAATATTTTGATTACAGTTCAAGCGCAGGGTTGTCGCAAACTTTCTATTCGCATTATAAGACCGAAAGAGGTTGAACCACAAATATTTTTTTTATTTTAATAACAAATAACCATACACATTAATAATTAATTAGATTTATTGATAGCGTTAAATAAACTAGTGAACATTTGTTGCTGTTGCTCTTTACACTTTGTTTATCATTGCACGTATGTTCGCGCGCTCGCTTGTTCTCTTGCTCGCACACGCACACACACACACACAATATGCAACACTGTGTGTGTGTGTTACCAATTTGACATAAATTCAACAGCCGCGACGCTGACGTCGGTTCACGAGTAAATAGAACGAAGAACGCAACTAAAGATGAAAACCGATATTTTTCGTATAATTCTTTTCGCCTCTTTTTTATATAATGATTTTTTGGGCCGTTTATTATTCCTAAAAACACTGCGCGTACTTATGTAAAGGCATTTTACAGCGCTCCATCGCACACACACATACAGGCACGTAAACGAACACACACACACACACGGGCAAACGTAGAGAAAAGTGTACAAATTGCAGTAGAAAATTTTCACACCACACAACGACAGCATCGGCAGCAAACGAAACGCACTCAAAGGCAAAGGCACGCACTTACTATTCCACTCGGCACGCGAAATTCGGATGCCCTGCTCTGTGGGGGCTAATATGCTAGGGTGTTTAAATAGTGCAGTGCACAATAATTAAATTTATTGTGCATATTTTTCGGATATATGTAATGTTTTATTTCGTTCACAAATTCCGTGCCATTCCGTGCGGCCACGACAAATGTTAAAATGAAACTGATGAAAGAGAGAGACAGGGAGAAGCAAGAGCGAAGAGAGCGACCCTGTCAAAATGAAATGTTGCTGCTAATTGTGAATGCTGGCCCGCTGTTTTCGTATAGTGTGAATGTTGGAACATGTTGCCGCGAATTTTGCAGTTCGGGAACATGTTCCTTCGATAAAATTGCCGTTGCAACACTGCGCAGCAGTGTGTACACACTTATACTAATGCGAAATACCTATCGATGCGCCGCCACAATTTATCGGTGTAACGTAATCAAATAATTCAAACTGAATGAGCGGAAAATACTATTTGACAGCTGTAAATTTGTAACGTGCGAAATACGCGGACTCTCTCTCTCTCACTCTCGTACCCCCTCTCTATATTGCGCACTCTCTTCCGAAACCACCACCACAACCCAATAGGAAAATAATGCGCAGCATTTGGGCCCTCTGACCGCACTATTTTTCTCGTTCCATCTCGATGCGTCTATGGAAAGCAAAATAAAACTAATAACAACACCTTTGGGCATGGGGTATGGAAAATGGGCTAGGCGAGCGGCGCCGTATGCGCCGCGTAGTCACAGCGTGACACTCAAACCGAGCGGTTGCTAGAGAAACTTGCATAAAAAAAAGTATTTAAATAATTTGCGTAACAGTAAATATCATACATAAATATATACGCCCCTTTGCAAACTGTTATCGAGCTTCAGTATATTTCGAAATTAATTCAGTGATAAGATATGAAGTTACAATGAATTCGGTGAGTACACACGGTATCTATTGTGACTGCACATAACAGGGTGGTTATGTGTGTGTGTGTGTGCAGGCTTTCAAAAGGATATTCACATTTGTGGCGAGTGTGTGAGTGTGTGTTGCATACGACGCGGGGTTGTTATTGCAGCCTCTTCATTCATGCAACGGGAACATGCACGCTGCACGCTGCACGATGCTTCGAGCATTTTCCGAATTTCATGAAATTGCGCCAACCCAACCAACACCACCCCCCCTAGGTCACACACTCCTCATCTGCCTAGAACACTGCTGCCATCTCGCTTGCACACATCTATTTTGGACCATTTGATGACACCGCTTGCTTTGCTGAGCTCATTTCATTCATGACGCCTCACGACCCCTGCCCACATACATTGGCAACCCCAGCCCACTCACGCTCTCTCTCCCACTCACAACCTGCTGCTATTACCCCATCCCATACCCTGCTCTTTTGCCCCCGAGCAAGGCTGCTGTGCATTGGGCCAGCTCGTTTGCAATTTAATTTCTAGTTTCGTTTCGCGTGTTTAGAATTTTCCCATTTTTAATTACCGCCCAATGTCAATTCGATATGTGAGTGTACTTGTTATCGTTGTAGTTGTTGTTGTTATTATACCCTTCGACCATTGAAAATTGTCAATAAAGGGTATACTAACTTTGTGAAATTTAGACATGTATAACACCTATACGTATCGTAACTTTCTTAAAAATCATACGATTTTCACGCGGAATGATATATTGTTTATGTTTCAACAACCTGAGTGTTTCTACATTTAAAAAATAGCAAAAAGGACTTTTTGAAAATTTTTGATTTTTTGGAAATTTAGACAATGGTCCCCCCTGTAAAATTTCAACAAAATTTTTTTTTTCAAAATTTTAAATCGCTAGTTTTTAATTTTAATCGATTGCTGAGGTCAATATTAGTACTAAACAATTGTTTAAACCGATTTTAAACGATACTTAATTTTGGCCCAAAATCATGTCGAAATCGTCAAAAAATTAGACATGTAACATCCTCGACAGGCCTAGCAAACACATTTTCCGTAGATCATAATTTTCTTAAAAATCTACCGATTTTCACGCGGAATGGCATTTTGTTTATGTTTTTAAAACCTTAGTGATTTTACATTTAAAAAATAGCATAAAGGATTTTTTCAAAATTTTCGATATTTTGAAAATTTAGGTAAGGGTCCCCCCTATGAAATTTCAACAACATTTTTTTCTTCAAAATTTTAAATCGCTAGTTTTTAATTTTAATCGATTGCGGAGGTCAAAATTAGTACTAAACAATTGTTTAAACCGATTTTAAACTATACTTAAGTTTGGCCCAAAAATCATGTCGAATTGGTCCAAAAATTAGACATGCAACACCATCGACAAGCCTTGTCGCCTCATTTTGCACCGATCGTAACTCTTTTAAAAATCATACGTTTTTCACGCGGAATGACATTTTGTTTACGTTTTAACAACCTGAGTGTTTCTACATTTAAATAATATCATAATAGACCTTTTGAATTTTTTCGATATTTTGGAAATTTAGACAATGGTCCCCCCTGTAAATTTTCAACAAAATTTTTTTTTTCAAATTTTTAAATCGCTAGTTTTTAATTTTAATCGATTGTGGTGGTCAAAATTAGTACAAAACAATTGTTTAAATCGATTTTAAACGATACTTAATTTTGACCCAAAAATCATGTCGAAATGGTAAAAAAATTAGACATGTAACACACTCGACATGCCCAGTACCCTCATTTTCCATCGATCGTAACTTTCTTAAAAATCAACTGATTTTCACGCGGAATGACATTTTGTTTATGTTTTATCAACCTGTTTGTTTCTACATTTAAAAAATATCATAAAAGATATTTTGAAATTTTTCGATATTTGGAAAATTTACCCCCCCTATGATTTTTCAACAACTTTTTAAAATTTTGTTTTTTATTTTGAATCGTGAGTTTTTATGAGCGAGTAAGCCTACATAAGTTGTGCAGAATTCTTTGTTTTAAATTATTAGTGTGATTACACGTGGATGGATTTTGGGAATTGTGCGAAGGGTATCTTACTGTGGGGCGTGCTCGACTGTAGCCTTGCCGACTTGTTGTTATTGTGCTTGTTGTTGTCATTGTTGACATAACTATATTATTTTCAATCGCATAATCAGCTGTTACCTCATGCTTTTTAGTTAGAAGTCGCTAAAGCAACCCGATTATCTTGTTTTTTTTTTGCACAACTGTGTATGGGCGTAATTCTACACTTGAAAAAAAAACAAATGGCAAAATATCGATAAGCTCTGGGTTGCGTGTCATCGCTATCGATCATTCTTGTCTAAGTCCAATTATCCGGCAGCTGGCATTTTGATGGATCGATAAAATAAGCTTTGTTGTGATATTTTATAGAAATCATGATTATTTAAAGAATGTGAATCATATATTTTTTTTATTTTTTTTATTTAATTAAAAACAATCGATAACTTACTATTGCGATAACTTCTCTTACTGCCCTCGTTGTTGACGGCCTGCCGCCGAAAATTGCTTGTATCCAATACAAAAGACTTCCCGATCCTGATCCTCCAGCAGCTGCCGGGCAACGTCATGTGCCGCGTTCCTTGAAAAACGTGTACAAAGAGGATCCCAGTGTGTGTGTGTGTGTGTGTGTGCATATTGGGACAGGACTTGCCGCTGCAGCTGCCGCTTGGCAACCTTTTGATCCTGCTACAACAGGCAGGCAGCAGCTGGCACACGTCTTTCATCCTGATTGAGCAGAAGGGACAGGTAATTCCTTCCAGGTGCAAAGGGAAGAGAGAGAGACGCGAGCGAAAACAGATGTCGTAATAGGGCAATCTAATCGATTCGCCAACGCCATGACAGTTGTTGTTGTTGTTGTTGTTGTTGTTGTTGTTTTTGTTGTTATAACACCTTTCGCAAGCAGCGCATGCAAAAATAAAAATAAAAACAAAAACAAATAAATACAAATAAAGAGAAACTGGTTTCGGATGCATTTGGCTGTCAATTAAAGCGACTAACTAGCTGCAGCGGCGCTAGTCGACAGCAGAATACCCTACAATAAAATATTAATTAAATAGTTGTATGCTATTATACAAAAAAAAAAAAATATTAATTAAATAGTTTCATGCTATTATACACTCCGGGTTAGCTGCATATGTACAACATTTAGTTGTCTTCTCTGCCAGTGCATGCTGCCTACACTGCTGTGCAGCTGAATAGAACCGCTTTACAATTTTTAATATTTGCAAACAAAACATATAGCTGATCTAATATGCTCGTTGTGGGGTATACCAAGAATGTACAAAATTATTGAGCACACCTGCACACACACACACACACACACACAATCAATATGCATGTAGTGACTAACAACAACAATAATAGCGAGAGAGGCGAGTGCAACAACTTTAAAAGGCCTTGCAAGGCCGTTGTTACCACAACGCCACAAGCTTTGCTCTACGCTTTGGGATTCTGTTTCTTCTGCAGCTTTGGACAATTCTACAGATTACGAAAACAAAACAAAAACGAAAAAAAGAAACAACATTGGAGATCTCTTCTCGCTCCGCGAATAGAACTTTTTGCTCGTGTTGCCAACGAATTTTATTTTATTTTATTATTTTTTTTTTGCGCCTTTTGGTTTTCGTTTCGCAAAATTTCGAGTTGTCAAAGTCGTCTAGACATCATACATAGTTGGTGTCTATAGGATCATGTCGCGACGTCTGCGCGTTAATTATAGACGAACTTATTTATAAAAGTTCAAATACGTAAGACGACGACGATGTGGCAACTTCAACTGCAATTCTCCCTCCCCCCCCTGTCCATAAGCAACTGTGGGTATTTATCAATATTTATTGCACATATAATATTACAAACATTTTTATGGAAATCCAGATTGTATAGTCATGCCTTTTGTTAAGGTTTCTTTCTTTATACGTACATCGTACGTGCAGGCATTCAATCACAACAATTGCAATCGATTATATATCTATACAATATACGACTTTATCATATTTCTAATTGAAGTTGTCTATATACATACATACTGCACTTATTTTATATATAATATATTGGAGATAATAGATAATATATTGGGGAGCGTCAATTGATTGTTTCCCCGATAAGATAAACTTTTTTAATTTAGTTGATTGAGAAAAACAGACTATAAATCATTGTTTCATAACTAGCTTATAAAAGAGATGGCACTTTAAAAATTTCCAATCAGTATTTGTAGTATGTTTATCAATAATTACAGCAATCTTAAGTGCTTTAGTGTAGAATGTAATTCCTTTTGATAGACTTAGTCCAAGAAATGGGCATGGCACGAGGTGTGTGAGGAATGTCCGTTTCCAGTTTACCAGACAGGTAAATCAACCAAATGCATGTGCACTGGAGCAGACACGCATGCATATGCCTGTCCGTGTACATACACAACATATGCACAAATACATACATACATACATATACATACATGCACAAAAAAGCAGCTGCTGTCGACGCACTTTTTACCCTCTGCCAACGTCAGCGTCAGCGTCAGCAGCGTCTGAGTCTGGAAGGTGCGCGATGATAATTACGTGTCTCGTGACGGTGCATTGACACGCGCCACAAGTAAAGATTATGATGAATTCGCCAGGCGCATGCCCCCGACAACGGCCATGGCAAAAATCAATGATCCTGTCCTCTGCCTGTGCATGTGCATGTGCAAGTTGCATCTACTGGGTGTGAAAAGGATAACCGTAGTGTGCACGGTTGTATACGGTACGCCATCTTAAACGTACTAGACTTGCCGTAGTAGAAGTTGTACGGGAAGAGAAAAAACGCACACAGAAGCATACATACATACATAAATACATAAAATGCAGACAAAAATGTATATGCGCTTTGTACATACCTGCGCCTGTAGAGTGTGTGTGTGTGTGTTTTCCTCCTGTCTCTGTTGTCACATATTAAGTGGAAAAATTATTGCCCAAATCTTTTTGCTGCTTAACAAATTAGCCAAATTGCAATTTACTTTACACTGCAAAATGCAAAATGCACGCAAAAAAGTCTGCAGACTGCAGCAGCAACATAAATATGTATGTATGTATGCACGTACAAACATAAATGTACGACCATGCTCCCTCTCTCTCTTGGTTTTTGCTTTACCATTCGTTTACAAAGAAGTGTATTTCGTTCAGCTGCCTTCGTGTTCGTTCGTTCTCAGCTCGTCGACTTCGGCTCTGTCGACACTCGACGCGAGTTTCGTCGTTTTTTCAATTCAGTTTAGTCTCGCAACTCGAGTGATGAAGCTGTGCAAGAGTGACTACAATTGTTGATAATGCATTTATAATTATAAACTCACACATATATCACTGCCAAAAAAAAAGTACAAATATAAAATTGTCTCGAATTCGGCTCTATGGACTCATTCAAAATTGTGATACTGGTATTATTTTAACAGCAACAGCAACGCAATAGTAGCAGATCTAAATCAAATAAAATAGAACGTGTGCGTCTCTAGCTGTGTGCTCTCGTCTCTGTGTGTAATTTGTATTTTTCCTCGTAAACGTCAAAATTGTCGCTCGGGAAAAAAATCAATACTCGTGCAGCGAGAAAGGAAAAAACGCAACAACTACAACCACAACTGCAACTAAAACTACAAACTACAAACTACAATTGGAATAACTCATACACTTTCGTCTCGAATCTCATTATTAACATTATCAGACGCGGAGCTCTGGTGGGGTGGAAACTTGAGTTTTTCAACAAAAAGAGAAAAATTGTCAAGGTGAGCTTAAGTTTTGTGTTTCATTTTGCCCATCTGGTAGTTAATTTTAACTGACTTGTTTAAGTTATAACCCCAAAAATACAAAAACGTGACATCACAAAAGCTAAAGCTGTTTTGCTTCTCTTGTGCATATACTCACGCACACACACATATATACAATTGTAAATTTGTACATTAATTAAAGCTACAGCTTGGGAGAAGTGAACGCATACACACATACACATTCATGAGCGCGCTCACGCGCACACACACCATCAACAAGAGACTATCGCGTATTGTGCACACGGCAAAAGTTAGCAGAGCGTTCTTGTAAATAATTCACAACAGTGAGAGCATGTTAGTTGGCGATATACGATGCTCAGAGTTTATATTTCAAATTATATAAATTATAAACAATGCAATTATGTAATTTTAAAATTATAAACACGTGGGAAACTATATAATTTTACATCCAACGTGTACATTTACCGCAAACCGATAGTGACGCTTTTGCCGGGTGGCAACATTTTTCGTGTTCCCGTTTCAAACTCTCTCGCACGCTCATTCGCTCTCGCCCAGCAGACGATAGCAAGAGCGAGGTCTCGTATTCGATTGAAAAGATGGCGGCGCTGTAGAGTTGCTAAATGTTTACATTTTAACCTTTATACACAATTATTCAGACAATCCAATATTTTCTTATTTCGTATTGCTCTTTGTGCGATTTATTTGCAATTAAAATTTGTATACGCATGACACATTGTGTTTATATTGGCTTTTAAGCGTATATAAACAAAACATTTCGTACATGTGACAACCCTATGCAGACGTGATATCATTATCAGCTTGAAAGCAACATTCCGTACGCGCTTGTGGACTGAGACGCATGTGGTGGGGTGCTGCGGTGTGCGGCACGGTTGAGAAGCTCGGATATTTATATGTTTATTTGCGGGTCTGTATATATAACCCGTATGTACATATGTATGTGAGTGTGTACACAATGCCAAGACTCTTAATTTGTTTTCAGGGGAATTTTTGACTACGCCATTTTTGGCGTATTGAAAACAAGTCATATAATATATGCATGTATATGTATTTAAATATAAACAATGACTATATGCTGGAAAAAAACAACAAAATTTGTTTTTGACTGGCTCGAAGGTCACGCTATGACACATTCTGTTCTAATTAAAATAATTGTGTTATTCTTCCCTTTTTCTCCTCTTCCGATTCGCATTGTTCCGCTCGATGTTCAATGCTTCGAATGATGTTCCATCATCATCATCATTCATCACAACAAACAAAAAAAAAAACAGTTCGTTAGCTGATGACGCGTCACTTTGAGTGTGGTATGCTCTATACTACACAAGATATGAATGCTTGTGTACGTGTGTGTGTGTGCTTTATTTATGTTTTAAGCATGTCTGTACTTCCTTTACGCACACACAGAGATCCCCAACTCTACAAGAAGTGAGTATTTGAGCTAGCTATTTTCTTCTTTGTTCTCCGCTTCCGCTACGGAACGGAAGTGGTGCACTCATGCGTACTCGGCGTAGCGTTTCACTCTGCAACACAAGTTGGAACCATGGTCAAAGAAGAGCCAAAGAGAAGAGCACAAAACGAGTGTGTTGCTTCATTCGCGCTGTTGCCAATTTTCACATAGCTTTTTTTTTTGCAGTTTGTGTTTTTTTATGCTTCATTGCTTTGAACTTTTGCGCTCATTTCTCGCAAAGAAGCTGAATAACAGCAACATCGACTGGCTGAGGCAGCAACTCGTTGCAGCAACAACAACAACAAAGAGAAAGTCTCTTAACTCTCGAAGCTTTTGAGCTCAAGTCGTCGCTTTGAGAAACTTATTGTTATTGCTGGGCAACAAAAAGTCCCGCACCCAGAGAGATATACGAGTATGTATATAACTCCACCAACATACACACATTTAAAACGGGACGCCTACACGGACAGGGCCCCGCCCGGGGCACTCTACGCTGGTGGTCCTCCTAGTATTGGTGGTGTGCCTGATCTGATACCTACGCCTACGCTGCTTATTCTTCCCCTGAGACAATACTGAGCTGATTTTCTTCGCTTTTCACCAATAAAACGATAGAGATAACTCGCTTAATAAACAGTTCTCACGTCCGAGCGAAGGAAACTCGAGGGGAAAAGTAGAAGGAAAAGGAATTTTCGTCGTATCGTATTGTCTATTGTGTCCCCTGTGCTATCAGCAGCATGAATGGGCATATGAAGAAAATGGTCCAGGGCACGCTGGCGGCGGCGGCTCTTGAAAGAAGAAGAAAGGCAAAAAAACATAAGAAAATAAGAGGAAAAAGATGTAGGAAAATTACTTTGGAATTCCCGGAATTCTCTCTCTCTTTCTCTTTCTGTTCTCGAGCTGAATCATCTCAAATGCGAGACGACCTTTGAGTCGTGGCCGCGTGAAAAACGACCTTTCATCCATTCCACACACTAACGAGGCGCATTTAGTGCGTTCATCGGCTGTGTGTGTGTCTGTGTGTTTCTCTGCGGGTTTTTCCTGAGAGCGTACCCACATTCCAAGTCTCAGAGATACTGCCAGAAAGATAGGGAGAGATGCAGCATGCTACAACAACAACAACAACAATAATGCAGCAGCACGACTTGACTTTGGGTTTGAGAACAATTTTCTTTCTTCTTGGAAAAACCCCCTGGCGGTCGCGACGGGTCTTTGAACTGAGCCGCCGTTAGATTTCGGGACAATCGATCAATGTAGAGAAAGAGAGAGAGCACAGCATCAGTGTGACAGAGACGAAAAGAGTCTCGATGTTGCTGGAGCTGAAGCCGCTCTTAATGCAGTCGCTTGAGAGCGGCTCAGTCGCATTTATTATGATTACAATGTGATATTGCCCTTTGTTGGGCATTCTTCGAGAGAAGATCTCGACGCAACGTACAGCAATAACTGCCGCAGGCAGCGCAGCATTCTGTGGGATTGAAAATATTTTATTATTATCATCGACGTCGTCGGCGGTCGGTCGCCTTGTTTTTCTTGTTCGAGACAGACGTCTGCATTTCTTGGAAGGACACACACGCACACAAAGAGCATGCGAAGTGCGTCAGTGTGTGTGTGTGAAATGTTCTTGTTGCTTCTGCTTTCTGCTGCTTATTTACAGCCAACGTCGACCTACCTCCCTCCCTCCCGCTCTCTCTCTTCATGTCCTTCTGCTGTGTGTGACGGCGACAACGATTCATGCTCGACTCCCTTACCCTGCCTCTCACTCTCTCACGCTCGCTCGCGGTCTCCCCCCTCTCCCTCTCCTTCTCTGCTGTGCTCCACTCTCTGCCGTATCTGGTATCACCGCATTCCAATCTCGGTTTAGAAGCAACAACAGCATGGAAAAAGAATGGTAAAGTGTTTATAATAGTTTCCCACAGTCGCTGCACCGCACACACACACACACACACACACGCATACACTGGCACAGAAGTACACACAGAGACCTTTGCTGGCTGGCTGCGGCGATATTACCTTCACTTACAGCATTGAAAACTCCAATCTAAACCCAACTCAACTCAACTCTGGTTCCAATCAGAGAACTAGCAACTCCAGTTGGTTTGTTTTGGATTTGGGAAGTTGTTGGACCGCATTCCAATGCGCGCCTCGTTAGGTTGCGTCGTCGTCGTCGACGTCGTGTGTTGTTGCTGCTTGCAGCATGTGGCGCTCTCTTTGTATGGTTCTCTCTTCTGTTTGTTGCCTTGCCTGCCTCCTTGCTGTGTGTCTGGCCTTTGATTATGACTTTGCTTTGCTTTGCTTCGCCTTGCCTTCCTTGCCTTGCCTTAGTGTGCGCAGTCTGTATTGTGTGTGTGTGTCTGCGCCTGCCTTTGGTATTTTCTTGGTTCTCATGTCATTCATGCGCGCGCCCGGGAGGCCCTGTGTGTTCCCTGCTCTCTTGCTGCTGTCAGTTCACGTTTGTTGCTGCATTAAGTTGCACACATACAGAGACAGAGACACACGCGAGCGCTCTTACGGAATTTTTAGTTAAATTGATTTCCTATAAGTTTTAATTAACATTTTTAAATTGAATTAATCGATACGACAATCGATTGCAACCGCAGCCGAGTTCAAGTGTTGTGCGTCAGTGTTGGTAAGTGTTTTTATATTTGCACATTTGACATCTCTGGCAGCATTGAACTTTTGCGCCGCCATGTGTTGTGTTTCCTGAACAAAAAAAAAAATAAAATAAAACAAAAACAAAAACAAAATGCCAAAGCGATTACATTACAATTGTTAATGGACAGACATTCCAACAACAAGAATAATTGCAAGCTGACTGCACTTTGTACTTTGCGAAGAGAGGAGAGAATCAACTCGACAACGGTGCATGTGCAATTTAAGCAAAAACAGCAGCAGCAGCAGCAACAAGAACAAAAACAACAACAACAAAGTGCAGCAGCATCCAGCAGAATCTCGAAGCTATCATCTTTGTCTGCCCAAGCTAAAGCTGCTGCGCTGCAGTTGCTCCACTTCAAAAACAATGCGCAATCTCTGCAGCAGCCCCAACCCCTACCCCTACCCCAGGCATTTGTAATTTACAATTGCTTTTGTTTTTGTGTTCACCACTGCTTCCTTTTTTTTTCCCATTTTACATTTGGTGTATACGCCATTTTTTTTTGCACTCTTTCTTTGCACCCAACAACTAGTGCAACGGTGTGAGTGTGTGTGTGTGAGCGAACGTGTGGAGCCTTGAGTGTGTACGTGTGAGTGTGTACGTGCATAGTTGTTTTTCCCATTGATGGTTTTCTGTGACTATTGCCGTCACAGTCGCGCACACGGCTCGATAATGCATTGCAAGCAGCAAAAGCAGCGCGTCACTGCATTTATGCTGCACTGCTTTTTTATGCTGCAACGACGACGACGACGGACGACGACGACTGCTTGCGGCGGCTGCCCAAGCAGTTTGACTGCATTCCATTAAAACTTTCTCACAGTCGCCGTCGTCGTCGCTGCGGCCGTCGCGTTGCCCCCGTCGGCGTCGTCGTCGTCGTTCGTTCGTTGCATGCGACTGCACGATGCATGGCACCGCCAGCCTCAGCCTATGAGCAGCAATGCCACCACACACCACCCACCTCCCCTCAATCGCTCTCTCTCTCTCACTCTCTTGGCCCCTGCCGCAGCCAGTCGTTGCCCCGTCGTGAGCGCTGCAATTGTGTTTGGCGAGTTCGGCTGGTTCGGCTTGGCTTGGTCTGGGTTCGACTCGGCTTTGAAATTTGGACTTTGTACACAACGTCCCGACACGCTGCCGGCTCCCTGCTAGCTAGCCTACCTGCCTGCCTGCCAAGCCGTGAAGTAAATGTCGAAAAACAGCTTACAATCTCTTTGCTGCAAGAGAAGCTGAGGTGGAGAAACAAAAAAAGCTCAGAAAAAAATGAGCGAAGACCACCAAAACAGTCGAGTGCCACAGGCAAGGGAATCTTTCTAATTGCACTGTGGAACTAGTTCTATTGAACATCCGCTGATTGTTCACTTATTTCTAAAAACAAATTAACCAAAATGAGTCACAGTACTTATCGAGAATGACTGGAGCTGCCGGCGCCACACATATGAGACTACACCCACATACAGACATACATACACGTATGTACATGCGCATGCGGGTGTGTGTGTGTGGGTGTGCGAGCAAGTTCTGATGTATTCTAGTTGTAATTTCACAGTACAAAGTTTTTTCTAATCAGTGCGACAGAGCAGCTGTGCCTGCCTGCCTGCCTGCCTGCTGTTATCACACTCTGCACTTCTCCTTTCCTCTCTTCCTGCTCTTCTCTCTGCTGCAACAGCTTCTGTTTTGTGTCTCGCATCGGCGCAGTGAATTCCACTCGCAGTTGTAAGAACGTTTTTTTGCGTACTACATACGCATCCAGCATATTTTGCACTCTGATGCAACCCCAAACGGGAAACTACCCTCTATATCTGTCTCTGTTTGTTGTTGGCTGAGCGAAAGAGAGCGAGACAACATGCGTCTCTCTGTCTGTCTGTCTCGGGGTAAAAGTTCTCGATGTGTGGGATGCTGCATGCGATGCTTGAACTGCGTTTTAGTTTTTTCACAGTCTCTAAGTAAGTTAAAATGTTCGGATGAAAAAAAGCAAAAAAAAAAAAGAAGTTAAAAATATAATCCAAAGTGCTTTGTTTAACTGAAGATAAGATAAGATAAAAAAAGAAAGAAATTTTTAGAATTTTTAAAACATTTACATCAGACATGGAAATAGCTCTAGAATATGGAAATAGTTCAGAGAATAGTTCGGATTACCTAGAATATATTGCAACTCACCTATTTAAGGATCACTAGTGCAGTGAGTGATAACATAAGCAAACCAAGCAGTCGTTCGTAAACACTCATAATATATATTGTGTATGATGACTCGACTTTCCATGAATTATCGCTGCTAGGCTGGCTTTATAAAGCGTATGCGTCGCTGTATCTTTTTTCAGTCGAGCGGCACCCACTTTGGGTGGTTCGTATACGAGTCCCTTACCATCAAACTCATATCAGGTATCTTTTATTGGTGTTTTGTTCTATTTTTTTATATTGATTACTTTTGCTAACACTCTTTCTTTTCTTATCTGTAATTGCAGTTTGAAACAAATACAACTTCAAGGATTCAGTTTTGCAAAATAACGACAAGATGGCAAATGTGATGTATCAACATTATCCATTGCACGTTACGAAATCAACAACAACAACAACAACAATAGGAACAGGAACAGGTAGTGATCACCTGGAACTTGGTACAGAAATAGGAACGGATGCGGATGTTGCCACATTTCAACCACATGATCAAGTGGATAATAATACACGACCTTCTGAGATATTAAAAAATAGCTTAAATAGAATTAACAGAATGAATGATAAATATCATCGTGAAGTTGAACGATTGCGTACATACGATAATAATTGGCCCCTTGAATGGCTCGATAAGGCTGAGCTGGCAATGACAGGAATGTTCTATACGAATCAGGACGATAAAGTCAAGTGTTATTTCTGTGAGGTAGAGATCGGTCGTTGGGATCGTGGAGATCAACCTGTTTCGGAACATTTGCGATGGTCACCAAATTGCCCCCTTCTGCGTCGTCGGACCACCAATAATGTGCCACTGAATCCGGATGCATTGGAGCGTATATTGCCCCCTATAAGCTATGATATATGCGGCAGCAGCGATACCAGCGGTCTGGAAGTCCGTGAGAATTCCTACTCCGAGAATGTGCATGCTCAGTCGATGCCAACGCTGGGCATAAGCTTCACGCCGGCGCTGCAACTGAACTCAATGCCGCAGGGTGGGCAATCGCGAG
Source organism: Zaprionus tsacasi (assembly GCA_018904105.1). Lineage (NCBI taxonomy): Eukaryota > Metazoa > Arthropoda > Insecta > Diptera > Drosophilidae > Zaprionus > Zaprionus tsacasi. The sequence goes on along the minus strand of JAEIFR010000049.1, from coordinate 2,135,098 downwards.
GAGGTAATGGTGGTGCCAGCAGCGGTGGTAATTATTTTCCGGAATATCCCGAATATGCCATCGAGACAGCGCGTCTACGTACGTTCGGCGAATGGCCACGACATCTCAAGCAGCGTCCCGAGCAGCTTGCCGAAGCGGGTTTCTTCTACTGCGGCGTCGGGGATCGTGTACGTTGCTTCAGCTGCGGCGGTGGCTTGAAAGATTGGGACACCAACGACGAACCCTGGGAGCAGCATGCACTATGGCTGAGTCACTGTCGTTTCGTCAGGCTCATCAAGGGTCAACTTTATATCGATTCAGTGCGTGCCGCTGCGGCGGCTGGCAAAGGCGACGTGAACGGATGCGAAGTGAACAGAACGAATGGCACAAACAGCTGCTTCACCAGCAGGATCGGTTCCGCAAACAGCACGGACACAATGTCATCAAACAATACAGTTGGAGCCACTGCAGCAGCATCCACAGTGGAAGCGGCTGCAGCTGCAGCCGTCTCATCGCAAGCTATCGAGGGAGAAGCTGCACCCACCGCAGCGGGACGCATCTACGAGAAAGTCGTTGCACAACAGGCAAGCACAGAGGGTGCATCCAAGTCCGCTCCAGTAACATCGAGTGCCAGCATTCCGGAGGAGAAGCTATGCAAGATCTGCTTTGGCGCCGAATACAATACGGCATTCCTTCCTTGCGGTCATGTCGTCGCCTGTGCCAAATGTGCATCGTCTGTTACGAAGTGCCCGCTCTGCCGGAAACCCTTCACCGATGTTATGCGTGTATATTTTTCCTAAAAAACATATTAATTAATGAGGCCAGCAGCAGCATCTGCAAATCTGTAATCCATCGGCAACAACAAGAACACCCGCACTGCAGACTCCTCTGCCGGCCTCGCCGGATGTAACGGCCAGTCGGAGTCTCGGACTAACTCTCCACTCTGGCTGGCCGTTGCACGAAAAATAATATAACACCAAGTATAGATTAACTAATTTACGCTGTATTTGCATAATATTATTTGTTTCGATTTGGCAAAGATTGACGGTCTGATCTCGTTTCGAGACGAAATTAAAAATAAAAATATATATACTAAAAAATAAAAAAAGATGCATAATGTAGAAATATATTAGGTACCTATTAATATATATATATATAACATTTGTCTACTTTATTTATGTATGTACATTGAAAATCCGTAAATAATAACCTAATGAAAAAAATTAATTCTTGACTCTTTGCGTTATGTGTGGGACGCGCTTTCAGAGTTTACTGAAGGTCGGACGCAGGCCCCAGTTGGAGTCGGAAATCTAATCTCTACTATACTAGACTATACTTCAATACGTAGTATCTTATATGGTTTACTTTAGTTGATTATATGGTATTAGATGGTATGCCATATTTTAAGTGCAAACGATTTATTAGACGTGTGCGTCGGGAATGATATTGCATGGGGAAAGACATTGTAAAAATTCATTCAAGTATCTAATCAGGCAAACTCCCTAGAGTTTTGATTTTTAGATTAGCTAAGTAGTAAATCGTCGTAAATTGTCGTCAACTATGGTAGAGTTATTTTATACGAAATGCTCACCAAACATTATTATGCCTTATGGTATACGCAAACCGCGTATTTATAATATAGTAAACAAACCATAGCCAACAAGTATAAATATAATAATGAATGTACTTACTCTATATAGCATAATCTGAAATATTGCTCAAAGTTCCTTTGTTTTGGTTTTTTATTGTTGTTTATTAGGTATTTATAAACCCAGTGGTAATTGAATTGCGTGCGCCTTTGTTTTGTCGTAATATTTGCGCACTCAGCTTTGGCATAAATCTCACGTTCGTCAATTAGCAAGTGGCCAGACCAGGTGAACCAGGTTCCTTTGTCTCCTCTTATCGGTCATTCTGTGCGTTATCATCGTCAAGACGCATGCAGAGTTCGGCGAACTCAAATGCAACTGCAATAGTTGTCATGGCAGAATTTCTTAAGGTTTTGAAAGCGATATATCATAATAATCTTCAATAACTTTGCAATACGTATAGCTAGATCCGGTTGGGGATTAACCGAATAACCGATTGTTGCTAGCTGCACTATTTATTGAGGTATTATGAAAGGTTGAGAGCATTTGTCATGCATGTAAGACTCAGTTAAGTGAATGAAAATTATTTTACTTTAATCTCTATTGGTTTTAAAAACGAGACAAATCTCTCAAGCTGCACACCTTGATCGTATGCAAAGCTGCTCCACTTTTTCCACTTGGAGATTGCAAAGTCTGGGTCTGACCTTAGATTGCGTGTGGCTTTCAATTACCTAGCGAGCGTAGTTGCCGTGAGAACAGCAAGTAGAAAACTTGAAGGGGTACCTCTTGCAAGGTCACTATAAGCTGCTGCTGAAACACGCTTAAAAATACGCTTAAAAATACGTTTAAAAAACACGTAAGCAGTTCTAATTATTCAGAATGATGTACTGCTTGCATTATTTTCTCAGAAACACGTACTTTGCAACTGGTTTATTTATGTTGTCATCGATTGTGAATGATTCCGCAAGTGACTGTGATAAGTGATGCAAGTGTCTGAGTCACCCTGTGACGCTCAGGGTGATACATTTTTATTTCTTCTAATTAAGATTATCTTAAGTTATTTTTCAACGGAAACTAGAAACTGCTTGCGCTATTTAGGAAACTGCCAACTGGTTGTGGTATTCGCTGCACTGCTTACGCACGGCTGAAGGGGTTGTGAAACTGGCTGCACTGCTTGGTTTGTGTATCAACTAAATGGCTTAACCAATGTTGCCAACTGCATTAAAGTCAAAGGCAAAATGAGCTGCCCTCCAGTTGCTGCTGGTTTTGGCCTTTTTTCCGTAAAATCTAGCTTTTTTTTTTAAAGGTTTATTGTTGTAAATATATGTATATTGTGTGTATTAACTTTCTTATCTAGAATTACAACAAAAATAACAAGCAAAAACGGTTAGATAACTCTTCCAAGCTCTCTTCACAGCGTGAGCAGCTCCAGATTAAAGAAATGCTCATGGGTCGCGAGGAACGACTTGTGCGCATTAACCCGTATAGCCATATCGACCAGGTTCGTGTTGCTGAAGTAGTCCATGGCAACGACATTGGCATTGAGACCCCACGGTCCACTTAGCCAGAGATTTATGTTGGGATTAACCCGTGCGGCACGCTCCTTGGCCGTGCGCAGCTTATGCGAATTGAGAGTTTGCTCGATGCTTGTCACGGCCAGAAATACCCAACCATCTTCATACTGCACTGGTGAATCCGATTTGCGGCTAAAGAGCAGACGCATGTAGTCCAGCGTCTGGGACATGTTCATGAAGCTGGCGCTGAAACGTTGCCAGGGCGGGCACAGTATGGGGGATTCTGTGGAGGAAGCAAAGAAGGAGATGAACTCTTGGATCGGAGGAGTAGAGTGTGCGCTCTCTCACCCTTTTGCTGATGCGGCAACTCCTCGGTGGGAAAGAGCAGCAGCACCTGACGCCCGGCCTGACGTAGATCCTCGTACGTTCGCTCGGCACAATTCTCGCTCAGGCTGACATTACGCTCGTAGGCCACATCGCCCAGTTCCAGTCGTATCAACTGATAGAGATCACTGTAGACCAGCGGATGTTTATAGAATCCAACGGGAAAGGAGCTAAAATCCAGCACAATCACCTCCTGTGAGCGACGTGCAAAGCGTTTCACATCGCGCAGCACATCCCGCAACGGATTGATGAACATGTTCTCATTCACCAGCCAGAAGTTGTCCAGGCTGCGTGGATCACTGCCGCTGCGATAGCTGGAACAGGCACACAGGATTGAGGATCGATTATACCCAGAGAAGTGACTACGCTTCTCCACTTACCCCACACTCAGATCCAGATAGCGTATGCCAAACACAAGTTGCGCCCACACATCGAAATGCTGCGCCACCAGGTAATCCTTGACGAGCAGCGACTTGGTTTTGCTGTAGTTGGTCACATAGGCGCCGGAGGCATGACTGCCGGGCAGAAAGAGTTGCTTGAAGGGCATACGCGCAGCATCCTTGATCTGTGCCAGCCAATTGGGTTGAATCTTCAGGCAGTTGACGGTGAGCAGCTCGGTGCCATTGTAGCTGGCCGCGTAGAAGGGCAGGCAGATGCCCTTGGAGTAACCCACAGGGGGTGGCTGCGTGTCCTGACGATTCCAACCGTTGGGAAACTGCAGTTTGCCCAGTTTCATGTCCAGCTGCCGCTTACCCCAACGCTCTGTGATGCCCAGCACGCGTAGCTCCGGTTGCATGCTGGATACGGTGGGATCCTCACGATAGATGCCAATCCATTCGGGTGGTGCATAGCAATCCGGCCCCCAGTTGATCTCCAGCTGGGAATCGGCTAGTGTCTTGCCCGACAACGAAATGCTGAGAAAGATGGGGCAGCTGGCTGCAGGGGGAGGGGGAGGAATGAGTGGAAGTTGCATCTTCTCCTGGTACTCACCTGTTAGTGGCGTCACCAGCTGCAGCAGCAGCAAAAGTTTTCGCATTTTTTCGTCGTGTTTATTGTCTGACTTCTGTCGCCGAATTAAAATGATCAACAAATTTGTGTAACCTTTGAGGCACCTCGCAGGCCCCCCTGCTCTCTCTCCCTCCCTCTCTCGCTCTCTCTTACCTCCTAAATTGAGTGACATCTCAATCTGAGACATCCCAAGCTCAGCTCAGCCAATTAGAAACAATGAGCAACGCGTCGCGACGCCAACGTTGCGTCTGCGATCTCAAGAGAGAGAGAAATGTTTAGTTGAAAAGAAAAAGCAAACCCGACAGGCAGATACCCTACTCCAGCAAAAATGTATATACTCTGCATGTATCAGTATGTCAAAGCAGAGTTCTCATTTTCTTAAACATTTCCTAATAATCATAAATTATTGATTATATTGATTTGCTTAGGCAGTGGGCGTGGCATCCAGAGTAGAGTATACTCTAAATTATAATTATAATAATTATTATTACACTCTCAATTACCATATTCATTGCTCGCAGAGTATACAAATTCCTATTGTAGTTAAATTAAAAATCTCAAATTTAAATTTCAAAACTTTACCAAAAATAAAAACAATATTGTTTGTAATTTTTTGATTAAAAATATTTTCAGTTTTAATTGTTTTGTTGCTGTTCGTTTGTTATTGGTACTGTTTTTTCTTTGTTTCTTTTTTGCTTGATGTAAAAACGGAAGCATAAGGCAGAGAGAAAGAGTGAGAGCGAGGTTGGATAACAGATAGATATGTAAATTTTAAATTACTATTACACTCTCTCTCTCTCTTTCTCCCTCTCTCTCTGCTAGCTATATAAAGCTAGTTATAAATTCTATACAAAAAAACTAGACATAATCTCTAATAACGATATATGGTATAGTATTACTATATATAATAATATTCGAGTTGTTCGCTTGCTTCTTGTTGCCGGAGAAATAATTAAACTTAGCTAGGCTTAATTACACTTAAGTACATTAATTAATTACGTTTAATTTAGGCGGTTTATTTTGAACGGAATGCGGGCGTTGTTTCATATTGTTGTTGTTGTTGTTTTTTGTTATAAATAAAAGTTAAGTTAAGTATTTGATTTGTGTTCGTGCAACAGGTACGCAATAATTATTCTTTCCTTCTCTTTCTACTTCTTTTCTTATTCCCACTTTCTGCGTTTTCAATTTCTGAGGTAGCTAATTAATGTAATTAAATATTGGTATATGTATTATAATTTTAGTAGGTTCGGAACAGTCGAAACAGTCTGGTTGTGTGTGGTAGAGTCGGGGCTTAATTTACGCATTATCGATTAATTAAATTAATTAAGTTAATTACATTAATTAAATTACCTTAATTCTAATGTTTAGTTTACTGTACGCCGCGCTGCAATTAATTACGGTAATTACAACAAAACAAACAAATTAAAAAATTACAAAAAATTAAAAAAATTAAAAAAAAAAAACATAAAAAACAGTCTTGTGGTTGCATTTGTGTTAGTTGCTCGTCGAATGCGAATGCGAATGAATAAATACGAGTACGAATAATGAATAATTATGTGTGTGTGTGTGTGTGTGTGTGTGTGTGCTTAATTAACTGGGAACTTGGCGCATGTCTTTTGCTCGGATCGGATACATATACATATATGTCTACTATATACACTGGCTATGGCTATATCTATATACAGGCCAAACTATTTACAATCTCCTCCCCCCTGCCCCCCGCTCAGCTGACCTGCTGCGTCAGCAGATTGACCAGTTCGGTGCGCTCCATATTGCTCAGCGTGTGCATATCGACGCCCAGGGCAGCTGCCACTGCTTCGATGTCCAGGCCGAAGGAGGTGAGCAGCTCCAGGAAGCGCATCTCCTCGCCAGTCAGGGGATTCGTGAGCGTGGGACACGAGTGATTGCACTGCGGCCAGCTGCAACGCTCGAGCAGACGCAGCCCGCACTTGGGCGGCACGCGGGGCACACGTTGCCGCTTGCGATGCGCCGACGCCGTCGATGGCTTCGAGGCGCTGTTCGAGGCACGACGCTTGGGCGGATCGCTCTGCTGCTGCGGCTGCTCCTGCTGCTGCCCCGTTATCAGCTGCTTCTGTTGCTTTCGCTCCTGCTCCCGCTCCCGCTGCTGCTGCTTGCGTCGTCGCTGCTGACGCTGCTGCTTGCGTTCCAGCTGCTCTGCCGCCGTCAGCGGCTGGCGGCGTCGCTTCTTGTTGTTGTTGTTGTTGTTGTTGTTGTTTTGTTTCTTCTGCTGCTGCTGCTGCTGCTCGCGTCGTCGCTGCTTGCGCTGCTGTCGCTCCAGACGGCGTCGCTTGCGCTCCTCGCGCTGCTCCTTGCTCAGATGATTCCGCTTGCGCTGCGCCGGCGATGACGCTGACTGCGCCGCGTTATTGTTGCCAAGCTGCTGCTGCTGCTGCTGTTGCTGCTGCAGTCGCTGGCGATGCCGCTGATGTCTTTGGTTGGGATGTGGCTCCGCCGCCAGCGATGTCTCTGTGGAGCGCTTCAGCTTGTTGTCGTGTCGCTTGCGTCGCGGTCGCGTCGAGTGCTCCCAGCAGCGCAGTGCATCCGGCAGCGAGATGTCATCGATGCGTATGTTAACCCAGTCGCGCTTTGAGAGCACCGCATGCCCAATGCAGCTGGGCGCAAAGACGGCGCTCACGTTGTCCAGCGAGGAGCGCAGTGCGCCGCCCATGTCGTGTATGTAGTTCCACTGCTGCGGCGTCACCGGAGCACCCACATTATCGGCACGCATCTGTGCCTCATCGAAGAGCCACTGGAAGACAAACAGGGGAGCTGCAGAGGAGGCAAAGAAACAGACAGAGGATTAGCTACAGCTGGAGCAGGCAGCAAGATCTCAAGGGATGACTTACTCTTCAGCGTGGGGTAGAGACGATAGCCAAAGTAGCAACGCCAGGGCTCTGTGGGATGCGCACGGGTGCAGTCCTCGGGCAGCAATCCCTGCCACAGCTTCCAGCCCAGACGCACTGCCTCGCTGGAGGCCACAGCGGCCGGCGTGTAGGGTTCGCGGTCGAGAAACCAACCCGAGTCGCTTACACCGCGCACTGTGACCTGCAGCTTGCGTTCGTTCACCAGGAAATCCCTAACACGATCCAAATTGAGCAGCACACCCAATCCACCGGCGGAGGAACCCACCAGCAGTAGCTCCCCGCCTGCCACGCGTCCCAATCCGAGGGGTATGAGATCCGCTATGACCTGGCGTATGATCAGGGCGCCCATGAAGCGCCAATTGTTCTCACGATCCCTCGGATTCGCTGGCTCCACACGTGTGCCCGACCAGGAGTCGCTGCTGCAGTATGGCACCAGCACATGGTTGGCATTGTGCCAGTAGGGATTCTCCTCGGCATGTGGCGATAAGATGCCACCAACTGGAAAGGGGGGAAAAGCATATAAAATGAGTACAAGCTGGAGAGGATTATATCATCCTTGCTCTCTCTTACCATCTCGTGTCTCGGGCCACTGGGAGGAGGTCATCAGATGGCGCAGGCGCATCCAGCGTGCACGGCACGAACGATCATCGAAGCAATGCCAACCGCCCTCGAGGAAGACAATCCATTTCTTGGAGTTGGGCTGCTTGCGCAAATAGAATCCCGCATGGCTGCCATCGTTGCAGGTGATGCTCGAGTTGGTCAGCACGACACGCTTCAGCGAGCGACCATGATCATCATCCTCGGCACCATCTACCGCCGGTGACATGATCACGTATTTGCGTTGGAATACATTGTGATTGCTGCCGGAGGCACTTGCTCCACTTGCTCCACTGGCTCCGCTGCTGCTGTGCAGGGAGTTGGTATTGGCCTCCACTTCCGCTTCCGCCTCCGCTTCAGCCTTTGCGTGCTCCAGTTCCAGCGACTCCGCGTTGTCGTTGCCTCCGCTGCTGCTGTTGATGCTGTTGCTGCTCGCGTTGGGCAGCGCACTGAGCGTCATCAGCAACAGGCAGAGGCAAAGGGGGAGAGAGAGGGAGAACGTTAATCTCAGCTGGCAGCGCTGTTGCGTCGCTGTCTGCAAGAGAAGATAAAAGGTAAACAATAAGTAAGTGAGTGGGCAAAGACTTAGGTAAAGTACACTTGTGGTCAATTAAATAGGTACACGCGCTTGAATTTCGTTGCTTAAATATGTTTTAGGGGGCTCAAACCAAAACTAAGTGTTGATTATATGGAATTATAAGATTTATTATATATTTTACTCAGGTTTATCTCAGGAATTATTTTCTGATCTTTTTAATGATTTTTTTTTTTGCTTCAATCACTCATAACATTTTCAAAAATCATATGTTTTTACTGGGAAATGATTTTTTGTTCCTGGTATTTTGCCATAAATAATTCGGCATTTCAATTTTATCGATTTGGGAACTTCGATTTTTTTCGACTTTTTCTATGTTACCCCCTTACAAAAATTTCGAAATTTTTTCAAAAAATTTTATTTTGATTTTTTGCTTATAATCGATTAGGATATTCAAAATTTATTTAAAAATCGAATCCGCAGCTAATTCGGACTCAAAATGTGTAAAATATGAATATTTAAAATTATTTTTTTGTGCAACAATTGTTTTTTACAAAGTGCTGCATAATCTTGAAAATCAAATAATAGCAAATGCAAACAATCGATTTATTGGTGGAACAATTGAATCATCGATATTTTCGATTATTTTTATGATTTATTTGCAGCACTAATGGGGAGAGCAGCGTGCTGCCTTTGCTGCATTTCCACTGGTAAGAGAGCCGCCTAAGCGAGAGAGCCGCCACTGCGACTCTGTCTCTCTATCTCTTATTCCCTGCTGCGCTCTCTTTCTCTCTCCCTCTCTCTCGCGTTTGTCCACACGTTGCGCTACGCTGCGCAAACTCATTCACAACTTTTTGTTGTCGTCGTCGTAATAACAACTCGCACGCCTTTGTATCTGTCTCCCTCTCTCTGCTATCTTCCTCTCCCTCTCTGCTACAGCTGCCTGTTGCTCTTGTGGTTTTCTGTTATTGTTGTTTGTTGTTGCTCTCTCTCTCTCTCTCTCGCACGCTGTTTACTGTTGTTGTTGTTGCTGTTGTTGCTGCCTTTGTATTTTGGCGGAAAAACTTGCTTTGATCAAAATGCGAGCAAGAAGCTTTGCGATAAGATCAAAGAAATTTTTGCCGCGCATTTCGTTACGTTTTTTCATCGTCTGCGCGTTGTAGTAGTGTAAGACAGAGAGAGAGAGAGAGAAAGAGAGAGAGAGGGAGAGATAGCTAGAGAGAGATAATGAGCTAAGGTACTTAGTCAAAGAAGTCTCTGCTCTCTCTCTCTGCTCTCGCTTATTACACGCTTATTTCATATTAATCATACGCCTCGTGTGCCTCGCATTGTCATGGCCGCCGACGCGTGGTAATCAGCGACGTCAGTTTTTTTTGGCTGCCCCTCCCCCTACCCCTCCCCCCTGCTAGTTGCTGTTCTTGGCTTTGAACCTAAGGTCGCACATCAATCAAATGTTGTTGTTGCCTTTGATTTTACGCTATTTTCCCCGCAATTTGTAAATGATACAAAAGCCGTGGAAGAGGGGGGCGGGCAGAGGGGTAGCATAGGGGGCAGCCAAGTCAAAGGCAGCGATTTTAGTGTCTCAGTGTGTCAGTCTGTCAACCTGCGTCCGCCTGTCTGCGCCGTCGTCTCTCCCTCTCCCTCTCCCTCCTGTCGTCGCAGCTGTCTCCGCATAAATAACCATTCAGAAATCGTAAAGAAATCTTCAATCAATGTTTATTTTGGCTTTGAAGTTGTGCCGCTGCCGCTGCCTCTGCCTCTGCCACAGTCGCTGTCGCTGTCGCAGCTGGCGTCGCAGTTGCCCCAAAGCAACGACAATTTGCAGACAAAATGCAAATGACATGAACAATTTGAGCGCGCAGAGACCGCAGAGCAGAGGCCTACAAAGCGGCCAGAACAATTACGTCTACACACACACACTCACACACAGACACAAGCTTGCCGAACAAGTTGCAAGTTGTCCAGCAGCGGCGTGTAACGGTAGCCTGGCGGCTTGAAGCCGCTGCCCAAGGCGGCAGCTGCCTCTGCTGCTGCTGTCGAGCGACTTTCCTTCAATCTTCATGCGATCTCTGCCTGCTCTAGCTGTGGCTCCGCTCTGCTCTGCTATCGCCGCCAGTTTTGATTGCCGCCTGTCAGCAGAAACAGGGAGAGAAAGAGAGGGAGGGAGAGAGAGGCAACGGGCAGGGGTCTTCCCCCTCGAGCAACCAAAAACAAAACGAAACAGACGAAAAACAAAAACAAAAAAAGAAACAAGCGAGCGCGCTGTGATCTTTGCCGCTTTACAAATTGACAAGAGTTCTAACGCTGGAATTGAAGTCAGCGAGGGTTGGGCGAGAAGTTTGCAAAGGAAAATGGGGTGGATCAAAGTTAAATAAATATATATTTAATATATATATATAAAAAAAATGAAAGAAGTGAATTAAATTAAAAATTAAAAATGAAGTAAAAGTTTAAAAAACAAATGTGAGAAATGTAGACAAGTTTGAGATGTTATAGAAGAAAAGATGAAGGTGGAAGAGTGGAAGGTGTGGAAAATAAAGAAAGAGGGAGAGAAAAAATGGGAAAATTTAAGTAATAAATAAATCTGAGACAAGATCAGTAGGCTGATAGACAATTAAATCGTCATGTAATAATCGTCATTTAATCACACCTCCTCTCTCGCTACCCCACATATAGTTCTGCTCCCTTCAATCTCCCTAAGGAAACTGCTTGAACTACCCTCGCCTGCCCATTTGACATGTTTGTCGGGCTGCGCCTACGATCTCTTCTAATGTTGACCGCAGCGACCCACCAAATAACGAGATTAGTTTCGAGTGTGTGTTCTCTCTCTCTCTCTCTCTCTCTCTGTGTGTGTGCGCGGATTTACGCTTGAGTAAACAGAACGCGTGCCCACATTGACAAACACACACACACTCGCACACACTCGCACACTGCAAGCGTGCGTTGCACTTGTTGTTTACCTGCGAAGAGAAAAAACAGCAGCGCCGACAGCAACAACAACAACAGCAGCAGCAGCTGCGCCGTCGTCGTCGTCGTCGTCGTCGGCTACGGCAAAGGAAAAAATGTTCACAAGCGCCGCTTAATTACCCTATATAGCGCTATAGCTATAGTTGTATCTGTATCTGTAGCTATAGCTGTATCTGTATCTGTATCTGTTAGCTGTATCTGTATCTGTAGTCGCAGCCGTAGCTGTTGCTGTCGGACGCGCTGCTTGGCGTCTTAAGTTGCGCTATTAATTGCGGGCACTGCTTATTAATATTTACCCCTCCCTCCCTCTCCCCCCTCCCCTCCTCTCTGCCACCACTTGTTGCCGTATTACGATCTCTTGCAATGCCGACAAAGGTGCCAGCAACAGTACCGCCTCTCTACATTCCCCCTGCCCTGCCCCTGCCCTGCTCCTCCTTCTCATCTCGGCGTCGCGTCTCGTCTGGGGGCTGGCTGGCAGCCAACTGCTTGTCGCGCCGATTAAATTGTCAGTTTTTATTAATTGCTGCAAATAGTCAAGTGCCGTCGCTGCCGCTGCTGCTGTCGCTGCCGACGTCGACGCTGGCGCTGGCGCTAAGCGCTTTCTGAATAAAATTAAGTATACGCCCCGTGGCGACGCGAATTGATTTGATGTGATTTTATATACACATACGTGCCTGTGTGTGTGAGCGTGTGTGTGTGTCTGTGTGAGTGTTAATTATAATGCAATCGCGCGCGCGGGCTCGCTTAATGTGCCAGTGCATTAATCGATAACAAGTCAATAAATTATTTGTCGCAGCAAATTCGCGCAGTTTCTTACATGGGCTGGCAATAACCTGGCTGTGTGTGTGTGTGTGCGTAAACTAATTGATTTTAAAAGTGCTTAAATTAAGCAATTTATGAAGTTATCGATAAATCAGCGTAAGCGATAATGATAGCAGGGAAATTTAAGTAAATTAATTATGCATTAATTTGCATTAAGGTCTGCTGTGTGCTAAGGGAAGTGTCATCGATAGACGATATATAATAATAATTAAATTCAAAAATATCCAATCGATTTATTTATCGATAACCCTAGATAGCACATGAAGTGCACAGTTTTATTGCCTATTAATTTCTACTAAAGTGTTTGCTCAGTCACGCAGGCGCGCTCTCTCTCTCTCTCTCTTTCTCTCCCTCTCTCCCTCTCTCTGTCTCGCCTTTCTCCCTCTCTCTGCTGCATAATCAATAACGACCTTGTCAAATCAAAGGAAACCGACGCGACGCGCAGCGCACTTCATGTGCAACTTGCAGGGGCAAACAGAGAGAGAGAGAGAACAGAAAGAGAGAGAGAGAGAGTGAAGGGGGAGAAGTGCCTGCTTGCTCTTTGTTTTTGTTTTCGTTTTCATTTTCGTTGCCGTTGCTGCTGCTGTTCCTTTTACTGCGACTCATTAACACGCCACTTGCCGCAACAGGCGGCAGCCGCAGCCCTCTCTCTCTCTCTCTCTCTCTGTCTCTCTCTGTCTGCTGTGGCTTATCGCATACGCTTAAATAAATATCGGGCCAGGCATAAATAAACTTCCGTTGTCGTTGTCGTTTAGGTTTGTATTTGTTGCTGTGTTGTTGCTGCTGCCACTCTGCCTGCTCTGCTTTTGGCACTGGGAGAGCAGCGAAAGCACGCGAAGATTCAGCTGGAATCCTCCGCTGCTGCTGCTCTGTCTAGGCTGACGTAATTGCAGAGTGCGCACTGGGCCACGCCTACCTGTAGGAGCTGCAGGCATTAAAATATCCACCTGTTGCCCGCAATTTAATACTTTGTAGCGTCGCTGTTAATTCGGAAGCAGCCTCAGTCGCAGTCGCAGCCGCAAGCAGCGACGCCGGCTGCGACGACGACGGCAACAACAAAAGGCAACACGCCGCGGCCCAAAAACATGTAGACGCGTTATTAGACCGGCTTCGTGTGCGTGTGTGTGTGTGTGTACGTATCTGCTTTGTGTATCTCTGTGGGATGTGCGCGCACGTCTGGCTCTGCCTCTGCCTCTGCCTCAGTCGGCGACGACGCTGAATCGCCCGTGCCGTTTTTGGCTTTGTACTTTGCCGCTGCCTGCGCTGCCTGCTGCGGCATGTTGCAAGGCGAGCGCGGCGACCAGTTCGCGGCAACAGTAGCAACTGCTGCGAAAGTGGAGCTGGCAATGGAGATGGAGAACGGGAGAGGGAACTGGAGATGGAGCTGGAGATGGAACTGGAGCTGTAGCTGAAGTTGTTGCTGTGGCGATCGCCAGCCTGAGCGGCGGCCTGCACTTTGTTGTTGTTGTTGCTGCTGCTGCTGATGATGAGGGTTTTCGGCTCTTAAAAAGCCGTCTCCCTCTTCTCCCCCCTTCGCAGCCTTTGCGGCATTTGTTTTTGTTGCTCTCGTTTCCTTTAGCGACTATTTTCGTTTCGTTTGCGCTTCGCTTTTTTTTTTTTTTTTTTTTTTTTGGTTTTTTATTTTTGGGTCATTTTGCGCACGCAGGCAAATTTGATAAAAGCCGCAAAAGGATTTTTGAAATTGATTTCGTTAGCTGAGCTCAGCTTAGCTATGTATATCGTATCGTATCGTATCGTATCGCAGCGTATCGTATGCTAATGTCGTAAATAAAGCTGTTCAGCTGCGCTGTGGAATTCGCTTACGGCTGCTGCGGCGGCTTTTGCGGCTTCTCATTCGATTTTTGGGGGCTTAAGTCGGAAGCTATTAATTTTAATTGACGTGCTACTGTTTTTCCCATCTCCATCTCCAGCGGCAACATCAAATGAGCAGGGTCGCTGCTGTTGTTGTTGATGTTGCTGCTGTGCGTTGAGGCAAGGCTACTGCGGTAGCCGCTGCCCGCGGGCCAATAAATTCTTGGTTTAAACTCACCTGCTTGTGTATGTTGTTGTTGTGGCTGCTACTGTTGTTGCTGCTGCTGTTGTTGTTGCTGCTGCTGTTGTTGCTCCTGCTGCTGCTGCTGCTGCTGCTGCTTCTCCTGCTGCTGCTGCTTTTAATCCATTTATTTGTGCTGCGCTGCTCGCATAGAGCCGCCATGGCTGCGTTGTGCGTGTGTGTTGTTGTGTGTGTGTGTGTGTACGTGTGTGTTGTGCACGCAAATGTCGCGCAGCTTATCGATTTATCGCTTATCGTTCACAGTTCGATTTCTATATCGATTTCAATGCACATTTTGCACTCTTTTTTTCTGCTTTTTGTTTTATTTCAAACTTTGTTTCTTTTTTCCTTTTTTTTTTTTTGGCTTGCTGCACTTTTATTTGTGTTTTTTTTTGCTCACTCAATTCGCGTGTTTATCGCGCGAGATACCGAGACTTATCGATGTCGAGAGAGAACGCTAGAGATGAGTACAGGGAGAGAGAGAGAGAGACACTGCACGTCCGCACACGTCGAATGCTCGCAACGGAATGAAATCTTCACCTTGCGCTGCTCGTACAGCAACGCGAGCAGCGCTGTCTGCGTCGAGGCGGTGCGTCGCAGTCGACGTAGACGTCGTGCGCGCGCTCTGCTCACGTGTGTGTGTGCGCGCGCGCTCTCTCGGCATATTCTCTCTCTCTCGCTCTCTCTTGCGCTGGCCTGCCGCTTCGTGCTGTTCGTTTTTGTTTAGAATACGCAAAATAATAACAAAACTAATAATAAACTGCAGGGCAATGCAATTTGAAAGAATTATGCTGCACTCTCTGCAGTACTCCCGCTCTCTGCTGCCTCTCTCTCTCTATCACGCTCTCTCTCTCTGCCATTTTGGCGACTGCGACGTCGGCTACTTGTTAATAATCGCCTTACGATTATGGCCGCCTTTATCAGCTGCCTTTGATCTGCTTAATCGAAAGCCGAAATGGCTTCTGGTTTTCGTTTCGGTTCGCTTCGTTTTTTTCCGTTTTTTTTTTCGTATTTTGCTTTTGGCTGTTTTTTTGTTTTTGCGGCCATCTTGAGCAGCGGCAGTGCGCGGGCGTGCGCGCGTTCGTTGCCTAAGTCTTTTGTTTTGTCTGCTGCATTTGATGCTAATTTCGCTGCAATTACACTTTACTCGCTTTTTTGCTACTTGCCACCTCTCTCACTCTCTCTCTCTCTCTGTCGCTGTCTCTTTCTCCTCCCTCTGCCATCTGCCAAATAATTCGCTCATCGTTTTTTTGGTTGTATTTTTAATGCGCCGCATTTTTGTGTTTTATGATCGTGCGCAGCGGCATTTCTTGGAATAAGGCAACTTGCCTTGGCCCTGGGCTGTGCGGAATTGTGGCAGATGTGGAACGCAGAGGCAACGGCAACGGCGGCGGCTTAAGGCACATAAAATCTCAATAAAGTAGCCGAACGCGTCTTTATCTAATTGTAAATCTCAAAATAAAAAATAAAGAAACACAAAAAATAAATTCGTTTCCCATACGATATCATTTTGTGGCATATTTCCTTCCCCTCCCTCCCCCCGCTCTGCTGTTTTAATTTCAGTTTTATTTCTTTTCGATTTGTTTGAGGGCTGCCTCGGCCCTTGATACGCATTTCCATTTCCATTTCTATACGAAATTCAATTAATGAGCGATCATTAAAGATCGGTAGATCGCGGGGGGAAATAAAATACCTTTGACTTTGATATTTTGCCGTTGCCGAAATCCCAAAAATATATTTCGAATCTGAATCGTTTTACGACAGCAATAAAAGTGAATTTCGCAAAGTCTGCGTGTCGCTTCTTCTTTTTCTCTTGATGTGATAGAGAAATTTCGTAGGCCTAAAGCGAGCAGGGGAGGGGGAGAAGGGGAGAAGCAGGCATGGGCATGGCAAGGGGCAGGGTAGTGTGCGGCACGTCGGCGAGTTGAAAGCGTGCAATAATTTTGCATTGAGTGCGAGGCGCAATTATAATGCGGCGACATCTCTGGAGATTATTGCGCATACGCAACGTGTGGTACTTGCAGCAGCCGGTTGCAAGTTGCTGCTGCTGCTTGGGGGCAATTAAAACGCCGCCGTGCAGCACGGTCAGCACGGGCAGCACGCGATGAATGCCCATAAACATTTAACGCGCAATCAGCAGGGAGCACAAGCTGTCGCAGCGGGAGCTGTTGCCCAGGAGGGGGATTGGGGAGCGGAGGGGGGCGGGCAGAGCTGGGCAGCTTGCTGTGGCAACAATTACAAGCGTCGCACACGACTTGCTGCAGCAAAACAGATGATCGCGCTCTCTCTCGCTGTACTCTCTCTTTCTCTCTCGCTTACTACACGCTCCCCCTGCCCCCTGCCGGGACATGGACATTCATTTCGCTTAAGCGCACTAACCGGCGTCGTGCGGCTTCTCTCTTTGATCCTGGCATTCTATTGTTCCGTTTCAAAGGCCACTATTATGTAAACAATCGGCAGCTTTGATCTTGGCCGCATCAAAGTGTTGCCGCTACCTTTCATCTTTGCCGCCATTGCCCAGCGACGCCAGCAGCAGCAGCAGAAGCAACAGCAGCAGCAGCAGCAGCTGATGATGTTGTTCGTGAAGAAGCAGCAGCAGCGGCAGCGTAGTTAAAGCTGATCTCCGACTCCAACTCCAACTGCGACTCTGCTGAGCCGCTGAGCCATATAATTTCGCATGCTAGGCCAGAGAACACCTGGAGCCGTCGCTGCTGCTGCCGACGTCGCTGCTGGCATCATAACTTTCGGCATAATCTTCAAAGTCGCCGTCGCTTGACATCAATCGTGGCCGAGAGAGCGGGCCGCCGTTCACTTGCTCGCTCTCTCTCTCTTCTCTCTCTCTCGCTCTCTCTAATCGCGCAACAGATGCGCACAGGTCGCGCTCTCGATTGGCAATTAAAATGCTCTGCTCATGCTACACACAACTTTATTAACGGGTCACCGCAGCCTTTGATCCTGTTGCAGCTGCTGCTGCCCGTGTGTTGCATGTGGCAACAATGTATGTGTGGGAACGGGAACGGGAACAGGTGCTTCATTGCCAGCTCCAATTTGAGCAGATTATCAGTGGAAATTGCGCAGCAAGTGGCAGCGTTTTTTTTGCATTTAAATCTGGCTGTTAAACGGCTAAAACTCGTCGCAACTGGCAGCACTGGCAGCGGCAACAAGTTGCTTCCAGGCAGGGGGCAGAGAGCGCGCTCTCTCTCTCTCTCTCTCTCTCTCTCTCTTTGGTCTTACTCTCTGCACTCTCTCTCTGCATGCTGCGACGGCAACGGCGTCGGCTCACTTGGCGGCAAATTGCTGTTGCATGCCCCGTCGACGACGACGACGACGACGTCGCTGGCGTCGGCAAAACAACAAAGCGGAATCTCTGCATTGGGCACACGCCATTCCCAACATCAAAGCGCGCCGACCGAGGCACAGATTTTCTGAGGCTGCCGCCACCGTTGGGGCAGCAGCAGTTGTTGCTGGCGATGTTGCTGCCTCCTCTGCTGCTGCTGCTACGGCTGCTGCCGCTGCGGCTGCTGCTCATTTGTGTTTTGAGGCGCATTGTGCGACGCGCGTGTTAAGTGGACTGTGAATATGAAAGGAAAGTTCGAGCTGCAAGCGGAGAAAAACAGAGAAACACAACAACAACAGCAGCAACAACAGCAGCAACAGCAGCAGCAGCAGCAGCAACAATAACAAGCACAGCAGCAGCAGCAACAACTTCTCTGGCCGCCAAATAAATGCTGAGAGCGCAGCGCAGAGCAGACCAAGGCTGCTGTGGCTTCTACTCTGGCCTGCTCCTCTGCTCCTCCGCTGCCTGCCTGCTTGCCCAGTTGCTGCTCCAGTCTGCTGCTCCTCTGCCTGTTCCTCCTGCTCTCCTGCTGCTTGTGCTGCTTACTCCTTCTCTGGCCTCTCTCTCGCTGCTGCTGCCTCTGCCTGCTACTCTCGCCAGTTGCTCCTTCTCTCTCTCTCTCCCTGCTGCCTGCCTGCCTTTCCCCCTCTCCCCTCTCGCCTGTCGCCTGTTCTTAATCAAGAAACGCATCGGCGGCGTATCACAGTAGCACTTTAAACGTAAATTGCTTTTAACATGGTTATTACAATCTTAACGTTTGTCTGGCCACGAAGCACTCGAGGCGGCAGCAACCTGTTGCCGCTGTCGGTTGCTGCTGCTGCTGTTGTTGTTGTTGTTGTAGTAGCAGTTATTGCTGCTGTTGTTGGTAGCAATAGAAGTCAATGTTGCCTCTGCTCGAGAGTCTTGGCCAGTTTTGTGTGTCCGTTAGCCGCTGCTTTGTCTTGACTGTCTCTGCGTCTCCGTCTGAGACTGTGTCTCTGTCTCTCTCCCCCCTCCGCCCTGCCCTGCTCTGTCGCTGCATTTGGTAGATTGTTGTAATTATGATTGCGCGATTATGATTGGGATTAGTTGTCGGTCTCTCTCCCTCTCTCTCTCCCCCTCTCGCTCTCTTTCGATTCAGCTTAATCGAAATTGTTTTGTGGCGGAAATGAGCCAAATGCCGCGCCAGCTGCTAATTAGTTAACGCGGCAGTTGCTGCAGAGATCAAAAGGGCAGGCCGCAGGATTAGGTAGCTGCAACTCTGTTGCGGTTCTGCTCGGGGTCTCTTTACTCCTCCTCCTCCTCTCTCGATAATCTCT
Source organism: Zaprionus tsacasi (assembly GCA_018904105.1). NCBI lineage: Eukaryota > Metazoa > Arthropoda > Insecta > Diptera > Drosophilidae > Zaprionus > Zaprionus tsacasi. The sequence goes on along the minus strand of JAEIFR010000049.1, from coordinate 2,116,133 downwards.
TGCATTTAAATATTTCGCAGGAAAACACGCAAATCCGCTGACTTGTCACACCTTGCGGCGGCGCAGGTACACAAGTTCGCACGGCAGCAGCAGCAGCAGCAACAACTGCAGGCCAGGTGATCATCAAAGTGCAAGCCGCTGATTAAAAAGGGGGAATTTGTCGCCCTTGAGGCATACCCTGCAGGCAGACAAGATGCTGCAGTAGGGTATAAGGAGGGAAAGAAAGAATATAACTTTACATACCTTCTACAGGGTATCTGCTGGCTGTGCCGCTTTGTGCTGTGGCCAACTGCGACTGCACACGTATTTAATTTCAGGTAAATTTGTAAGATAAATAATTGTCGCTTACCTGACGCGACGCGCTTCAAAGAACCTCATTGTGTTTTGCATATGCGCAGACCGAGAGAGAGAGAGAGAGAGAGCGGGAACTTTGGCCAAAAGGACCTTCAAAAGGACCGACTGGGTACGGCGACAACGAGCTGCATTGTTATCATTCTCGGTCACACGCTGCGAGCGGATCACAACAGTCGAGCGAGGGCAACGGCAACGGCGACGGCGACGGCGACGCGATCAATAACGCCCGAGCGCACACTTTTGATGTGCACTGTGTTTGTGGCCCCGGGTGAGGCTTGTGCTGCATCAAATTTAGGTGGAACTGGTAACTGTACGCTGCGAGTGTGTGTGCGACTGTGTGTGTGTGTGCCACGCTGTCAAAACACTCTGAGAATGCGCCACACACGCAGCTCGCCATCGCCTTCCTTCTCTTCGCCTTCACGTGATGACGAATCGGAAATGCACCCCGAGACGAGGCAGCATCATCCGCTTGATAATCAATAAGCCGAGAAATGTGTAGGGAGAAGGGAGAGGGGGAGGAGGCCCTGGCCTTAGCTGGAGATGGATCTCCCGCTGAGAGCGCGCTCATCAAATTGTGCCAAGATTTACGAGCCTCTTGATTGAGTTTTCTTCTTTTCTTGTGCTTCGAATACGGCAAACTTCACATAGGACCACCGTGCAAGGGGCGGATGAGGGGGATGAGGCTGATCATGCTGGTAGATCGATGGCCAGACTTCGTTTCACTGACAGCAGCAGCAGCATCTTCTGCTGCGCCACAGATGACAAATTGTGCAACATGCCGCAAGACACTCTGCTGAAGCTTCTGAAGAATTTCGTGGCCGGAAATTGTTATGATATATGTTATATGAGAAACTATGAATTCGTACTCAGTTACATGTATTAAACTAGGTGAAGTAATGGAATAGTTGTAATCGAAAAACAGCTGTGTAAAGGCTAAAGCAGTCGCCAAACAGCTGCAGCTTTTCTGCCCTCGCCAAGGTCATCGGCCAGATAATTTTCATATAAAAGCCCATAGATATCCACAATCATTAACTCAATCTCAACCTTAAGTTGAGAGAGATACAATTAGAGATCAATCCAATAGAAAAATGCGTTGCTCTATCCTTTTCCTGGTTCTGCTGGGCCTGTCGGCTGTGCTCATTGTGAATGCCGCAGATGAGGACAGTTCATCGGAGTCATCCTCCACGGAAGCATCAACGGAGTCTTCAACCTCATCCACTTCGGATACCACAACCGCATCGTCATCCTCGTCGGATACCACGACATCGTCATCCTCCAGCAGTAGTTCGTCCTCGACTGCGACGACTATCGCGCGTCTGCGTCGTCTCCTGCGCCTTCTGGAACGCCGTACCCAACGAGAGAGACGCCGTCTGCTGCGTGAGCGCCGCAGGATTCTTCGCCAGCAACGTCGTCGTCGTCTGCTGCGCGAGCGTCGCCGTCGTCAGCGTCTGCTTCTCGGCTAAGCGGAATTTGATCTAGAAAATTAGATTATTAAAAAATTTAATATTTTCGAAACAAATTTGTAGTTAGTAATGTGTAATCAGTTGCACAATAATTCAATAAATGCAGCAACAAATTAAGTTCTTCCTCTTTCTTGGAGTTCATGTTCCTGACATGGTTTTCATATCAACAGTCTAATAATGCTGGATAAACTTTGAATTTCTGCACATACATATGTGACTTCTCACATATTTTGCATCTAAAAAAATCTATGATGCTAAGAAAATGATTAATTAGAGTATAAGTTGTCATTATCATTTATTAGTATAACCTTGGGACATTGAAAATGTTTCCAACAAACTGTGTGCACTAGCGGAAGATCGTGTGGCTGACCAAAGACACTAGATGTGTTTTTATTTCTTTCTGAATAAACTTAAACTTAAACGACCCTTTGCAAATTAAATTAGCAGGGTATAAATCGACATAAGTACAAAATTACATCAGGCGCACAGAAATGCTAGCAAGGGGAGAGGCTAAAAAACAACAGGAAAGTTTCAGAGCAAATGAGAGTGTGTGATTTTTCTTGATATTTCTTGATAATATATCTATCTAATGATATACACTAACTATACGCAACAAATAAAAATCCCATTTATGCCCGTGTTATGTAATAAATACACAAGTCTTTCGGTATAATGAAATTTATTTGTTTAAATTAATTAGAATTAACTTTACACATTCATTATACCCTACGACCTTTATAAATGCTTAAGAAAGGGTATACTAACCTTGTGTAAATCTATGTAAGAGTAGTAAGTAGGCGCGTGGGACCACAAAAAGTATATACATACATATATTCTTGCACAGGATCCTTAGTCGAGTCGATTGAGCCCTGGCGTCTGTTTGAACGCACATATCTCAGCTATTATCAAAGCTAGAGACATTAAATTTGGCATGAAGACTCCTGTATATCATAGCCAGATGCAAATTATTTCAAAAGCTAGATGACGCGCTCCCCTCCCACGCAAATCAGTAATTTGTGATTATTATGAAAAAATACAAGTCTTTACCCTCTTTATTTTTATGATTTCCTATTATTGATCATTAAAAATCCAACACAGCAAAAAATTTAGTATACAACGAACAAATTTACCTCATGAGCATTTAGTTTTTCCTTGGATTGCCGGAAAAACAGCTGTGTAAAGCTGTGAAAACAGCCAGCAAGGTCATAGGCCAAATAGTTTTCATATAAAAGCCCATGGATACCCACAACTATTAACTCAATCTCAACATTAAGTTGAGAGAGATACAATTAAGAGATCAATCCAATAGAAAAATGCGTTGCTCTATCCTTTTCCTGGTTCTGCTGGGCCTGTCGGCTGTGCTCATTGTGAATGCCGCAGATGAGGATAGTTCATCGGAGTCATCCTCGACGGAAGCATCAACGGAGTCTTCAACCTCATCCACTTCGGATACCACAACCGCATCGTCATCCTCGTCGGATACCACGACATCGTCATCCTCCAGCAGTAGTTCGTCCTCGACTGCAACGACAATCGCGCGTCTGCGTCGTCTCCTGCGCCTTCTGGAGCGCCGTACCCAACGGGAGAGACGCCGTCTGCTGCGTCAGCGCCGCAGGCTTCTACGCCAGCAGCGTCGTCGTCGTCTGCTGCGTGAGCGTCGCCGTCGTCAGCGTCTGCTTCTCGGCTAAGAACAATTTGGTCTAGAAAATTCGGTTATTCGTAAAGAATTGGAAATTAGTTATGTGTAATCAGTTGCAGAACAGTTCAATAAATGCAGCAACAAGTGCAGCTCTTGGTCTTGTTTCAGTTTGGGTTCCTGACATGGTTTACATATCTGCAGCAGTGTGCCAGCTGTGTGTACAGCAAACAGTGGGTGGCAGCTGTTGCCCCCAACCCTTTCCGGGCTTATATAAGCCCGCTTCGCCACTAACTCCCCACACACAGCTTGTGCCGCTTCGCCATGCGCAATCTCTTTGTTCTCGCGCTCCTCCTCGCCTGCCTCTGCTGCCTGGCAGGGCTAGCCTCAGCTGCAACTGGCACTGGCTCTGCTGCTGCTTCTGGTACCAGTCCTTCTTCTCCTTCTTCTTCTTCTTCATCTGATTCGGACACGACAACAACGGCATCCTCAACATCGGCAACCACGACTGCGACACTGCGGAAGAATCTTCGCCGCTTGCTGCGTATTCTGCGTCTTTATCGCGCTCGAGAGCGCAAGCTGCGTCAGCTGAGAAGACTTCGCCGTGAACGCAGGCGTCGGGAGCAACAGAGACGACAAAGGCAGCAGGGCTAAAAAGGAATCAGAATCAGTCTGAAATTTAGCTGAGTTGTGCGATAGAAGCTAAAACTATATACAGCTCAAAAACTAGCGTGAAAATGGCCAATTAATTTATTCAAATTCAAACTCAATAAAATACAATAATATGTGAAAAATACTAAATCTGAAAAATATGCCTGTAGCTTGAGAAATGAGAGAGAGAGAGAGAGATAAGGCAATCTCTACTTAGTTGCAATGTCTAAAAAAGTGTGTAATCTTTATAGCTAGAAACAGCTAGAAAAAAAGCCAACTACAGCACTTGTAAGTCAATAGAGCACTCTATAATATATGGATGACATCCTAGCATATCTATAGATATCCTTATACTCCATATACCAATATACGCTGTCTTACCATTGGCAACAAAGTCCGCAAAGTTGGCCTGAATTTCGTGCGGCATTGAGGTAGGACGCCGCCTTTGTACGTTAAATACCGCACATAAGCGTAAGTATAGCCTTTCGGCGAGCGATTATTTCCATGCCCCCGAGTGGCCAGGCCAGGCCAGAGCAGGCCACATGCCACATGATATAGGGGTTCCCATTTAGCCGCCTTGCTGCGCTGCTCTGCTCTGCTCTGCTGCATTGTTGTTTATGGGATGACAAATTGCGCTGATATCGCAACATGTTGATTGAACGCACACGCGGAAACATTGTAAGCAGCCTGAGCAGAAGGAGGAGGGAGGATGCTCGGGATCTGCTTCAGCTTGTTCTGGTTGTGCTTTTGGAAGCCGTCTCTCTCTCTCTCTCTCTCTCTCCTCCCGCTCCCATTCCTGTTCTCTGTGCGCGTGCTCACTCGGTCGAGGCTCGAGGCGCGGGTTTTTCTGTTTCTTCTTCTTCTTCTCGTGCTGCTTCTACACAATGTGCAGCACAGCGCGGCCGCATGAAGAAAACCCAAAGAAATAAAGAAATAAATAAAACAGGCAACAGAGTGAGAGACAGGGAGAGAGAGAGAGAGGGGGCAGGGGCAGGGGGGAAGAGAGAATAAAAAAGACAAAAACACAAAGAAGACTTGAGATGCCGACAAAGTAATAAACCAATTAGGACATCAAAGTGTTCAACCGACAGCGACAGCGGCAGCGGCAGCGACTGAGGCAGCGCCAGCAACTGAGGCAGCAGCAGCAGCGGGTAGCCTGCCTCATCTCTCTCGCGCTCTCCATAAGATCAGAGAGATTTGCACTGATCCGACTTTGATTCTAAGCTACAAAACGCAACCTACATATGTCGCCAGCTCACCTTGCCAGGCTGAGGTCTTCCTTCTTGCTGTTTCCCTGCTCTCTTGCCTATAACTTGGGCTGCTTCTCTGGTCTCCTTCCTGGGCTCCTCCCTGGGCTCCTCCCTGGCCTCCTTCCTGGCCTCCTTTCTGCCCTTCTTCTACGACTCCTCTGGCTGCTTCTCCTGCAAGTTGCTTAGCTCATCACATGTGGAACTTGCACGAGACAAGCTGCCGGCAGGATTTAATAGAATTGTTTGAAGGGGTGGCTAGGAAATATATGATAGACATGATGTATACTATGCTATATCCGCATTGAGCTGCCTGAGCTCGATTTTCCGCCCAGTCATTTGAGGCATTTGCATTCATTACTCGTCGGCTTAATTGATTCATGAATGGAGCTTATTATCGACGGGGGATTGGACTCCCTTACGCAGCTAACTGCCAAAAGCAGATGATAATGCTCTAAATATAACGAATATCCAAGTGGTAGCTGTGCCTGCTTTTGTGATATTATGCAGACGACTTCGTTATCATTTAAATCATCGTCGCATGTCGCTGCCTACAGAGGGCAGGGAGGAGTGGAGTGGATAGGAGAGCAGGCAGAAAAGAGGAGGAGGAGGAGGAGGAGAAGGAGGCTAGACACCCCCACGTATCGCCCCAAAACAGTCAGCTTCATTAAGAATGTTAAAATCACACACACACACATAATTAAGGCACAACAAATGGCTCAGACGGCGACAGCGGCGGCGTCAACAACTTTGATATGGGGCAGATATATATATAGTATAGTATAGTATACTACTACGATCGGCAGCAACAACTACTAAATGAAGGCATAATTAAATCATAAAACGTTGAGCACATCATTAAAATCGCTGAAATCGCTACTCGACTTGAAAGCGCCAACAAAACAACGGCGAGTCGAATTTGAAATGCATATTTAATAAAAACAACAACAAAAATAAAAACAACAACAACAATAAGATCAGTAGCGGAATTTAGTGTGTATTTATAAACATTTTTGTTTATTAATTCAAATGGCGCTGATTTTGATTGGATCATTGGATCAGCGACAACAGAGGCAGAGGCAGAGGCAGCGGCAGAGCGGCATATTTTGTAATGGCCTCTCTCTCCTCTGGCAGGCCCCCTACAACCCCCCTCGCTGCCAGCGGGACGCAGCTTTGCTGACGCAAAAGCCTCAAGCCCGACGTCGGAAGCTGACGCCGTGCGGCACTGCGGCACGTGGTAAACGAGATGCACGCTTCAAAGGCGCCGGCAACGACGGCCCACCTAAAAACATGTATAAATTGAATGCGAAGCGGAGCACGAACAGTTTCGGCCTAAACTGGTTGCAAACGCACAGACGGGACGGGACCATTTAAGCCGAAAAGAAATCGCGCTGCGCTGCGCTCGAGACGTTGACAGAGAGAGAGAGAGAGATATGGCCAGATTGCTTTTTGGCCAGCAGCTGAGAGGCCAAAATGCTGCTTTCAATGATATTATTGAGTATAAGCAAGTGGGGCATACCCAATGGAGTGTAAGAGATAAAGGGTAGATAGAGAAGGATACCCAGGCTAATCTTGTCACTCCTTGCCCTTCTACAACTCCTCTCTACTACTCTAGCTTCCTCTGGCAGCCCCTTAAGTATTTCCAAGCTGCTCAACTATCCCACAACTCCTTAACTCCCTTTCCAGGGTATCTGGCTAGTCGTAGCCACACTGCTCCTCTACTACTCCACTCTGGGCACCCACTTGCCGCCGTCTCTGTCGCCGTCGCTGTAAGAGATCGATTTGAATTGAAATTGGAATTTCAAAGAGACCGCATTTCATTTCACAAAGTCAAAACAGTTAATTTATATCATGTCGCGACTACTGGTCTTACTGATTTTGCATTTTGTCTCCGTCTCCGTCTCCATCTCCGGCAGCTGCTACTGCTGCTGGTCTTTCGAAATTGAAATATGAAAATGAAATCAATTTGGGTAAGAAGAAAACCTGATTAGCAGCGAGCAGAGGCGGACTTGGCTTGGCTTTTTTTGGGGTTTCAGCGGCTTCTTCGCATCCTAAAATTAGTCAGATTATAAATGTACATAGAGATATGTGGAGATCGTAAATTGTGCTTTTGATTTTACGTTTTTGAATCGGTAACGAATTAATTCGAATAATGCAAATCGCCGCTGGATGCCGAAAACTGAATGAAGTCGCCAAGGCAGAAGAGGCAACGAAATCGAAATCGATACAAATGACAAGTCAAACAGCAGGGAGGGGGTGGAAGGCTGTATCTATCTATCTATCTATCTGACAGATACATTTACTGCCATCGTCCTTTGTCGTCGTTGCCCTTGAAGCAGGCCGGAACGGGAACAATGCGTAACGGAGTAGCTGGCCAAGGACACTTTGCCAGCAGGTGCACACAAAAGGTGCCGCTGAGCTCGGCTAATTTCAAATTACACACTTCATTCGTCTAAGATAAGTAAGAGAGAGCAGGGTGAGAGAGATAGAGAGAGAGAAGGGGAAAGAGAGACAGCGTAACTAAGCCGCTTTCGAAGCCAACCGCAATTGACAGCGCCCTGATCCGTACGCACTGATCCTTGGCCCAGATCAAAGCGACCGACCGCCCGCGCGCCCCTCTCCAAGGGGTTCACTTCGTCATCGTCATCGGCAACGGCAACGACAGCGTTGGTAATGTGCGTGCAAGATGAATTTTCGGCGCACCGTGGGTGTGGCTTATTCTACAGCAATTAACCCATGCGAAGCGTGTCGCTCTCGAAGCCGAACGGCGAGGCGAGATGAGGCTGCTTGCTACACGGTGATCGACGACGAGGACATTCTCGACTATTGTCCCACGCGGCGGCTTTCATCTCTGCCGCCGCTGCTCGCCGAGAGAGAGGCTGAAACTGACTGAGGGGCGTAGCAACAGTTCGTTTGCGCGGGCAGAGTTGATTAGCTGCTGAGGAATAAGGGAATAAATAGGAGGAAAAATCAATTGATCGGCACTTTCAAAGCAGCAAGGGTTGTACGAGACGGATTCAGTGTCATCCTGTTTTAGAAGGACCCAAGTAAACTGATAACGGAGTTGATAACAAAGAATGCTAGCACAATGCGGCTTTTTGAAACGGATTCAGTTTTGCTTTGTCCCTTATGAGCCACCCCCACAAGGTCACAGCGTCTGCACGACGACCTTGGCGGGGTATCCAAGTTTTCGCCAGTTTTCTCTAAAACGTAAAATTGAAAAAAGAAAAATTTGAATTTTATCCGTTTCAGAAAAGCCGCAGCTTCGTGTGTGCGCGAAGGTTTCCCCAAAAATTGCAAATTGTGGTCTGCACACGCGCCCAAAGAGAGGGAAAACCAACTCTATATTTGCCGAATTTTCGCTAAAAACTGGTGGGCGTTATGTTTTTCAAATCTTTTGCAAACTGTTTATTGTACTTTTAAACACGCTAAATAAAAATTTCCTAGTTCGTTCCATCACGGGCATTCCCGATAAGCGCAATAATTGTAGGGTATCTCTTTTTTATTTTTGTATCGCTTTTGTTTGGTTCGTGTCAGCACTAAAAGGACAATAACTTTGATAAAAGTCCTTTTTAAAAGTCCATCATCCACCCACATAAATGCACTGCTTGTTTTCTGGCTAACAGAGCGATAACATATGCTTATAAAGTAGACATTGCACTGCTTGAACAGCTAACATAGCTTGGTTAACTCACTGTAAGCAGCAACATTTTTCGAATTAACATTTTTCACATTAATCAAGTTTCACTGTAGATTTCGCGGCTTAAACAGGTTATATCGTATTTAACTAAAGTAGCGTTCGTTGAGTTCGAAGAGCCCAGCTTAGCTAAGTTTCAAGCCACGTTAAAAATAGTTAACAGCAAAAGAAGTAAATAAGGCTACTCTACGCTAGAGTTGAGCTAGTAAAGTTTCAAACCCAACGGTGTTCTAAATACAAGCCAAAATGTCGTTTCACATTAACGAAACAGAGTTAACGACGTTTCGTTGTCCTTTGCTGTTAGGATAAGCTAAGTTTCAAACCCCACTTAACATATTCTGCTCCACACATATAACAGTTGGCAGGACATTTCATTTAGGTCGAAAAGGCCAAACAAAAATGTACTCCTGTATAAGTTCACTAATACAAAAATTACCCAAGGTAACTAAAAAGTACGTTGACTGCGGCTTAATGACACTAAGCTCATTGATATAGTGCAGATTTTAATGGGCTAAGCATCTCCTCGAGAGTCTAATAAGAATAGGCTGCCGCCTGATTTGAATCAATTTCCTTGTACGCGCACTTAGCGCTAAGTGCGCTTGATTGCCAGCAAATACACTCTTAGTACACACACACACTGTCATAATCTGTATGACAGTTGGGCAGGCGGATGGGCTAACATGCTTTCAGCCTTATTTAGAGGCAGCAGACAGAGAGAGAGAGAGAGAGACAAGGCGCAGCTAAGCCGCATCATTTATCATGCTGGGGCCATCGCATCGCATCGCATCGCTCGTTGTATCTCATATCTCTATATATCGCCCGGGCATGCATTATGCTTCGGTGACAACAATAACCACTCGAGGGCCAAACAAACCCCGAGTCAAATACTCAAGCCAAGCAGCAGCACAATCGCATAGCAAGAGGATGGGGGAGGGGAAAGGGAACAAGAGGGCAGGGCAGGGCAAGAGGTCAACTTGAGTTGTTTTGTCAAAGTGTTTGTGTTACGCATATTTTTTATAAAGGCATCAAAGTAGGGACCATGTCGCAAAGGGCTGAGGATTAGAGAGAGACAGGGAGAGAGAGAGAGACTGAGAGGGAGAACGTAGTTTAAACTGATTCTGCAGTCAAAAAGTTTCTCTTGTTTTTTTCTCGCGTTTTGTTTGTTTAGTTTCGTGTTTTATTAATGACCAGCAGCAAAACGGCTAAAAATGGCTAAAAGTGGCTAGAAATGGCAGCAAATAGTTAATAAATTATGCAGCATGTTTTGCATGTTGGCAATCGCGCTCGATTGCATATCACGCATACGCAGCGTGGCAGCTACCGTTTAGCCCCCAAGCATAACAATCTATCCGTCTTCCTCTCTCTCTCTCTCTCTCTCTCTCTTTCCAGTTGCAATGCATATTATAAATATCGTCCGATAATTTGGACAAATTATGGCCGCAATTACAATAACCCCGTTGCATCAGATCGGATGCCAATGGGAATTGCAGCATGGCTGCAGCTGCACAGCGAGGGGTATGCTGTGCTGTATAAGCCAACAGTGCAGGGTATTTGCCAGTTGTGCCAGGCAAGAACTCTCCCTTTATTTGCATTGTCCAGTTAGGCAGGGAAAAAACAATTACGCCGCGAATGGAGTGCAAATATGCCAGCCAAAATATTTGTTTCATTTGTCGAGTTGCGTTTCCAATTCGTGCTGGCCCCCCTGGCCTGTAGGTAGGGAGTTGCCGGCACCCGCAATACCCTGCATCTAGCTGACTCTTCCTCTGCCCCACTACACTTTTGCATTGGGCTCTTTTTGCAGTTTGCTGTGAAACAACTAAAATTATATTGGCCCAATAAGTGAGCTACACAAACAGCACACACACACACACACTCGCACACACACACACACTGGCACCTATATGTGTGCACCCAGAGGGGCGTCCTAAATGCCGCAGCTTTGTTGCATTTCGGTTCGGCTGCAAAGTGATTTACGCAATTAAAATAATTTCGCTCAAATTGTCTATAATTCAACTGGCATTTTGAAAAGCCCAAATACCAGTACCCCCCCCCCCACCTAGTTTGACCGCGACCACGCCCTCAACCGAGTCAAACGCAGCTTGACAACCCGAACTGTGTGTGTGTGTGTGTGTGTGCCTTTAAATCGGTTACCAGAAACCCAAGCGAAACTATTAGCCACAAAATTGTGTATTATCGTTTGCAACACTTTTATCATTTGCAGCATGCGTGCGGCATGTGGCATGTGGCATGGCCTGCTGTTGGTATTAAACGAGCCTGTCAGTAATTAATATGTATTTCCATGCACGTTAAGATTTGCCCTGGCAAAGCAGATCTTAATTATTGCCAAGAAATCGCTTCAGATTTCCATTTCGATTAAGCTTTATTGTGGTAAATTAAGCAGGATATGAAATTTAATTGACTACGTACGGATTATGCAATTGCGTAATTGCAAGTTGGCTAAGAAAAGCTGGCTAAATGGAGACCTAAACAACATGAAATTCGATTTGCAATTTGACAAGTCTTCCAATGATCGTTAAAATCAATTCGAAAGCAGCTTAGGGGGCGGCTTTAAATATAGAACGTTTAAATAAATGAGCTCTTATGTATATGGATATCCCTGAGAATTTATATGGCTTTACACCTTCTCAACAATTTTATTTAATTTTCAGCAAACTCCTGAGGCTGTGCATCTAAATCATAACAGAAAAGTGTCGCAGCTTAGGATTGTATTTCTTTCTCTTTTTGTCTGTCTCTTTTTCATTTACACCTCACTTCAAAAATAAATGCATAGAAATTTGTGTAAGTTTCTGTTGTCAAGTTGAAGTTTTTAGATTGGGGATTCAGAGTTAGATAGAGAAACCCCCCCGTCCGAATCAATATGGAAATATCGAGCAAGCTGCGACGACGGCAGGCAACAAATGTGTCTAATGCCAGGTCATTAAATAAAATCTATCGCCCCCAAATGACATGCCATGTTGTGTTCGACAGAGGGACAGACAGGCGGGGGAGGGGCAGGCAAGGACAACTGTAAAACAGGCTGGTGCTGCTGCTGCTGCTGCTGCTGCTGCCGCTGCGGTTGCTTAGGCAACCGCACAAATTTGCATAAGCAGCGCGCATCAATTTGGACTCAAGCGAGCGTATAAATATTTTTATGCTAACGCAGTACCAAAAATCATGTTGAATGCCCCCCCCGGTGACACCCTCATCCCTCCCCTCCCTCCCCTCCTCTACAATAGCCACGTGCTGTGAAAACCATTTTGGCAGTTCGGTTCGCTTGCGGCCATGCTGCGGCCGCCATTATTACGCTGGACGAAGGATGCCGGAAGCGGGACGCGGGCAGCGGGAAGGGGGACGCGGAATGCGGATGTGGATGCGGACATGCATGAGGATTAGCGCTGCTTTGCGGTGAATTTTAATAGAATTACAGTTGCATTTGCAGCAGCTGCATATGCAGTTGCATTTCCTGCACCCACGCCCCTATTTTTATGTGTGTGTGTGTGTGTGTGTGAGTGTGTGTGTTAATTAATGATCCGTGTATTTGGGTATTTCGCTTTTATTGTGCTGTCAAAGTTCGCACGTTTCGCACATAACACGCGCTGTATACCCTATCCTGACTAGAGTCTACAGTCTATACAGGCCTAAGCTCAGCTTGATCATCTCTCTCTCTATCTCTCTCTCTTCCTCTACTTACTGTGCTTACTTGCAGTTGCAATCGAGGCAGGTGTGTTTGCTCTGTGCTAATCGCATGACCTGCGCAAAGGGCATGCGGCATTTCGGTTTGCTTGCAAAGTTCTTCTTTCTCCGTTTTCCTATTTAAGCCCCTTCGATTTATTTGCTGACCCAGTTTCAGCTCATGAGGGGGGAGAGGAGTGAGCGAGAGGGCCTGCTGCCCAGCAAGGCAAGGCAGGGTTTGGGCTGGCCTGTCTCCTCTCTGCCTTCTGCTGCTCCTCTGCTGCTGCTGCTCCTCTGCTGCTGCTACTGCTCTGCTGCTGTCTATAATCCCGAGATTACATGTGACACACGCATACGTTGCAGCTTATTTTTCATTTCTTCGGCTGTCGTTGCGTATTTTTCATAGGGTGCTGAGCAGCAGGGGGATGCAAGGGGAGATGGCAGGTGGACTGCGTCGAAAGGGTTTTCCGATTGAAGGGCGTGTCCTGGCAGCTGCCGTATTGCATTGTAGTCTGCATAAATAATTGAGAAGCTTCTGCTGCCTCCTTCTTCTCCTTCTTCTTCTCCAAGGACGCCCTGCTAAATTCCACGAATTGAGATTTCCAGTTGCAAGAAAAACTACAAAAAAATACGTTTTTTTTTCATTTTTAAATAAAAAATCTTTAATCGTTCTTCGGTTTAATGTACATAGTTGTTGTTGTTGGTGTTGTTGCTGTTGTTTAAGAACAACAATCTCGAATTTGTTTTTGTTTAGTTTTCTTTTTGTGTGTTTTTTCGTTTCATAAAATGTTTTGACGACATTTGCATGTGGATTATGTTTTTGTTTATGTTTCGACTTCTGCCTTTGCCTTTGCCTTTTGTTTTGCTTTTCATTTATCTCTTTCATTCGCTATGTATGTTTGTTGTATTCGTT